>JBBDGP010000718.1:1605000-2855000 GCA_037952835.1 Lithobates septentrionalis
CCGCTATGATCATTCTTATCGTGCACAGAATCACCAGGTGCAAAGAATGATATCTGAATGATGCATCTAGCTGCAGGCATCATTCAGATATCCCCCCTAAAATTCAAGGACGTCATTTTACTATGGCCAAGTGGCTTTTTTAATTGCATTTTGCCCTCATGTTAAATTCTAGGTAGCTTCGACAATGATTCACAGGACTATCTCTTCCCCTCACCCCAACCTGTTATCTTGGACACCCACCCTTCATCCAAGTTCTAACTTATCTAATCAGTGTCTTCACACAGTCTGATATTTTCTAAGTTCCAACTTCAGCAGGCATTTCATATCAATGTTTACTCAGCCCCCCGCCCCCGTGGCTCTCAGGTTACCTAGGAGACCACCCCACCCTTGAGCAAACTGCACTATGTCCCCAACCCACCCCCCTCCCCCAGCCTTTGCTTACCTATGTAAGTTTATAAACTTATGAGCGCAACTATCCCTATATGAGCAAGTCCTCAATGTTGATAATTATTACCCAAAACAGTGTGTGCTTTGGCTCATGAACCCCCATAGAGGCAGAGAACCTAGGTACAGTAGCAAATAGATTATATTTTCATAATGTCTGGCTGTTGAGACAAATTGTTTATTTAGACAATGATACACATGATTTTATGCTCCTCTCTCCAATCATCGTCCTAATCATAGTTTAGTGTTAGGGTTAGGGTTAGGTTTTCCCCCTGAAGAACAAGGTTAGGGTTAGGGGTTAGGGTTTCCCCCTGAAGAACAAGGTTAGGATTAGGGTTAGGGGTTAGGGTTTCCCATTAGGGTTAGTGTTAGGGTTAGGGGGTTAGGGTTAAGGTTTCCCCCTGAAGAACAAGGTTAGGGTTAGGGTTAGGATGTTAGGGTTAGGTTTTCCCCCTGAAGAACAAGGTTAGGGTTAAGGTTAGGAGTTAGGGTTTCCCATTAGGGCTAGGGTTTCCCCCTGAAGAACAAGGCTAAGGGTTAGGGTTTCCTGTTAGGGTTAGGGTTAGGGGGTTAGGATTTTCCCCTGAAGAACAAGGTTAGGGGTTAGGGTTTCCCGTTAGGGTTAGGGGGTTAGGGTTTCCCCCTGAAGAACAAGGTTAGGGTAAGGATTAGGGTTTCCCCTGAAGAACAAGGTTAGAGTTAGGGTTTAGGGTTTCCCATTAGGGTTAGGATTAGGGTTATACATATATATGTATATATTATGTAGGGGGACTCTTTATTATGATAACCACGCCGTTTGTCCGTGTACTGATCAGTGATAAGTTCTCACATCCCTGTGTTTCTGTGAAATTCTGATACTGTAATCTCGTAAAGTCTTACAAGATTCCAGTATAAGGGTTCATTCTCCACTTTTTTAAGCGTTTGTAGATCGCTTCACTCCTCCAAAGGAGAAGCAATCTACAAAGCTTCATAAACTGGCACACAGAGAACGATATCCTCTGTGAATGACGGAGAATGGAGCATTGAAATTTTTTCACTACTTCATAATGAACACCAAAGTAGCAAGCTAAAATAAAATTTAAAGATTTGAAATCAAAAATTTTAGGGTAAAGAAAGAATCCTTTATTGTAATGTAACTACTATCACAATGAAACTTTTCATAACTTTTCATAACATCAAAAAATTTAACTAAATATGTGAAACCTGCCAGGGCAAGCTACCATCAGGTGAAACAAAATAATCAGCAAAATTATTTCTAATTGTCATAACTCTGCTGGTGGGGCACAGGCAAGTACTACTTTAATAGCGTTCTGGACATCTAATTGCACTGTGGTTAGTACTTCCCCGCCATTTTGCAGAACATTTGCCAAAAGCACACTCAAAAACTCGTCCTGCACGAATGAGTTGATAATTGAAGATTTTTTTCTTTGTGGCAATATCCTTGTCCAATGTATGGCCTCATGATGTTTTCAGTAAGGCCAAATGCCTCATTAGCTACGATGATCGCTGGTAGTATGGGCTCTGTTGTATTGGAAAAAGGCCTCCAACCAGGAATCCCAAAACTGCCTTCATATATACGACGGCCCGCGGCTGATTCTCTAAAAATTCAAGAATCTCCCTGACTGCCGTAGGCTCCGACATCCACACAGATGAATCTTGAATTTGCGTCCGCCAATGCAAGTAATACGATCAAAAAATATTTTTTGTAATTTAAAATACATAGATCCTGATTTTGGTGGCTTTTTAAATGCAGTTTGGAAAGTCCGTTTTGACCCAAAACTCATTCATCACGTCTTGCCAAATACTCTCAGTTGGAATAGACATTACCTCACTGTGTAGCTCCTCCCACAGTACAGAGCTGGTTTCTCATGCCATTTTGGCAACTGTTGCAACACCCAACAAAAAAAAAATGATGCAAAGATGGATAGGATTGACCCGTGACCAGAAACCTAAGTTTAAAAAAAATGAAATTACATATACAGCTTTTAAAAAAAATAAACAAAAAAATATAATAATCAATTTCAATTTAAAAATGTAAAATGTTTAAAAAAATTTAAATTAAAATTTGCATAAAAAAGATAAATTAAATTAATTAAAAAAAAAGTGAAATTACATATACAGCTTTTTAAAAAAATAAACAAAAACATATACTAATCAATTGCAATTTGAAAAATTAAAAATATTTAAAAAAATTTCAATTAAAATTTGCATAAAAAAGACAAAATACATGTTTTCAAAGTTAATAAACAACTAAAATAATACATCTATACATCTATACATATATATAAATATATACACATACCTGATAGTCACCAACAGACGTTCCTCTTGGCATACGCTTCCTCATGTTCGTGTCCATCGTGTCAGACTGGGACAAACTTTATCAAGAAGGTCAAAGGTGGCAATGGACATGCGAGTAAAATTTTAAAATTCATCAGGGAAACTTTGCAGCTGTACATACATGTTTGAAAAATATCCTACAGACATGCGCTGCGCAATCAATGGATCAGTCCAGTAGCGACGAACTCTGGTCCTCGCACGCAATTTCTGACGTCTTTTCAGCCTCATCAACAGCAACGTCAACGTCATGCTCATTATGGGATTCATAGTAAAAGCACCGAATTTGAGATAGATACAAGTACACTGCTGCTCTCTCAGCTGCTGCTACTCACTCTGGTCTCACAGAATGGCTGAAATAGTTAAATAATACTATTTTTTGGGCTTTGGGAGGGTCTTATGATGTTATCTTAAATAAACACTCCTAGACAGTGGCGTAGCGTGGGGGGTGCAGGGGGTGCCGTGGCCCCGGGCGTGACATTTAGGGGGGCGCCAGTATGTGTCACTGGCTGCCTCCTCCTAATTTCTAATTCCTGTGTCCCCGGGCTCCAGCCGCCATGTTTAGTGTCCGGCGCCCTGTGATTTGGCGTATGGGGGTCATGTGAGGCGTAGGGCTGGCCTGTCCTTGATCGCTCCTGAAGTCCCGCCTCCGCACATGACCCCCCATACGCCCAATCACAGGGCGCTGGACACTGAACATGGCAGCAAGCAGAGCGCAGGGGAGAGAAGAATGTGAGCCGCCGCTGTGTTCTCCTCCTCATCCGGATCAATGCAGGCCAGGATAAGAAGGACAGTGTAGTATGGTGGTCAGTATAGTGTAGTATAGTGGTCAGTGTAGTATAGTGGTCAGTGTAGTGTAGTATAGTGGTCAGTGTAGTATAGTGGTCAGTGTAGTTTAGTATAGTGGTCAGTGTAGTATAGTGGTCAGTGTAGTGTAGTGGATAGTGTAGTGTAGTGGACAGTGTAGTATGGTGGTCAGTGTAGTGTAGTATAGTGGTCAGTGTAGTGTAGTATAGTGGACAGTGTAGTATAGTGGTCAGTGTAGTATAGTGGTCAGTGTAGTGTAGTATAGTGGACAGTGTAGTGTAGTATAGTGGACAGTGTAGTATAGTGGTCAGTGTAGTATAGTGGACAGTGTAGTGGACAGTATAGTGGTCAGTATAGTGGTCAGTGTAATATAGTGGACAGTATAGTATAGTGGTCAGTATAGTGGTCAGTGTAGTATAGTGGACAGTATAGTATAGTGGTCAGTGTAGTGGACAGTGTAGTGGACAGTGTAGTGGTCAGTATAGGAATCAGGTAGGTCAGTACTATTGTATTTGATGGGACTCAGGGATAGCTAAAAGTCCGCAGGTTAGGGGGCGCAAATTACTTGCCTTGCCCCGGGTGCTGACAACCCACACTACGCCACTGCTCCTAGACACAAACACGACAAAACGCGGCTAAACACAACTAAACGCGGCTAAACGGCCATTTTTAACCTGTTGCCGTCCGCCCACCGTTATATGATGGTGGAGCGGTGCGGCTCTTGTTCTGGGCCACCGTCATATGATGGCGGCTGATTCACACAGGGCATGTGCGCAATCACGGGCGCACAGCCCTGCTCTGTCGGTGTCGCCGTGTCCCCGGGACACAGCGCGTCATCGACAGGGGTGAACAGCCATTGGACATGGCTGTTCACCATGTGATTGGCCGCGATTACGTCACGGCCGATCACAAATGGGTATTCCCTGCATTAGACTGTGCATGCGCAGCTCAGTCACATCGGTGGCGGCGTGTTCCCAGGAACACTGCTCGTCACCAACAAGGGTAAACAGCCAATGGCTGGCGGCTGTTTACCACGTGATCGCCTGTGATCAATTCACAGCCAATCACTAAATGTAAACAAAGACCTGTTACTAGCTGTTACCGGCTCTTCTCTCCTCACACACCGTTTTCAGTGTGAGGAGAGAAGAGCCAGGAGCAGTGAGTTACCGATCTGTGTTTGTACTGTACTGCGCCAACACAACAAATAAAAGAGAACCTGTCACATCGCTCCCCCCCATTACAGCTGTCACCCAACAGTCACATCAGCCACAACATCAGTGCTTATCAAAGTGCACCTGTCACTCATCAGTGCCCACAAAGTGCACCTGTCACCCATCAGTGCCCACAAAGTGCACCTGTCACCATCAGAGACTGCCGTCAGCTGTGCACCTGTCACCCATCAGTGACCATCGCCAGTGACCATCATCAGTGACCGCCATCAGTGACCGCCATCAGTGACCCATCCGTGACCCTCATCTGTCACCTATCAGTCCCATAAAGTCCACCAGTCACCATCAGAGACTGCAATCAGTGACTGTCGCCTGTCATCTGTCACCCACCAGTGACCGTCACACGTCACCTGTCACCCACCAGTGACCATCGCATGTCACCTGCTACCCACCAGTGACCGTCACACGTCACCTGTCACCCATCAGTGACCATCACATGTCACCCATCACCTGTCGCCCATCAGTGACCGTCACCTGTCACCCATCACCTGTCGCCCATCAGTGACCATCATTTGTCACCCGTTGCAAAGCCCTTCAGAAAAAATGTCCAAGCATTCTATACAAGTGAGGAGGCATTCCAGATCCTCTCCATGACTGATGAGAGCAGCGGGGAGTTCTCATCAGATTCAAATGCCAATTCCGATTGTGAATCAAATTCAGCATTTGAAACGATCGATAGTAGTGGATCAGCAAATGAATCAGAGGAAGAATGGATCCCTCCTAAAAGAGCACAGTGCTTTGGAAACCAGGCAGCCACCAGCACTATACCCCAGGATCAAATTCCCAGGCCCAGTGCCAGTGCTGCTGCCAGCGATAAACCCCAAAACCAAAGGTCCAGTACCAGAGCTGCCGCCAGTGAAAGGCCACAAGAAATGGCCAGTACCAGCACTGCCGCAGCATCATGCCCAAATGCCAGCACAGGAACTCTAACTACCAGCACTGGAGTGCCACGTCCCCCAAGAGCCAGGGCCGCTACATATCTCCCAGATGGTCTTGCCAATCCAACATGGCTGCCTTCCGACTCAGGATCAGCAAGAATTCCCCCTTTCACCGCACAGCCAGGTGTGCAGGCCAATACCCCAAATTTTTTTGAAATTGATTGTTTTCATTTACTTTTTGCCCAACACTTTGCTGCAACTCATCGTGGACCAGACCAATTTATATGCCCAGCAGCATATTGCCAACAACCCCCAATCTTCATACGCCCGTCCATTTGAGTGGAAGGATTTGACTCTGGAGGAGTTCAAAGTGTTTATGGGCCTCACCATAAACATGGGGCTTACAAAAAAAAATGAAGGACATGCCTATTGGTCCACCAACCCCATCCACCACATGCCCATTTATTCTTCCGTAATGTCTAGGTCCCGATAAGAGATAATAATGCGCTTTCTTCATTTCAGTGACAACACCCAGTGCCCTCCCCGCAATCATCCAAATTACGATAAATTATATAAAATTCGCACTCTCATTAATTTCTTTTCCCAATGATTTGCAGAACTCTATGTCCCCGATAAGCATATATGTGTAGATGAGTCCCTGGTACCCTTTTCAGGCCGGCTAGGAATAAAACAATACATTCCTAGAAAAAGGGCCAAATATGGAGTGAAATTTTATAAGCTTTGCGAGAGAGTCATGGGATATCTGTATGCGTTCCGCATATACGAAGGAAGAGATTCCCAGCTCTAGCCCCCTGAGTGCCTGGCCTACATGGGCACAACTGGTAAAATTGTATGGGACCTGGCATACCCACTGCTGAAGAAAGGTTACCACATATACCTGGATAACTTCTACACCAGCCTGCCCTTTTTCAAACACCTATACCTCGCACAAACCCTGGCCTGTGGAACCTCCAGAAAGAATAGGAAGGGCTTCCCACAAGCCATAGTGAATAAGAAATTGCGAAGGGGAGAAAGAGCAACTTTGAGATGCACCGAAGTGCTGGCCTTGAGGTGGAAGGATACCAGGAATGTGTACATGATGTCCACCATCCATGACGACACTACAGTTGAAGTTCAGAGAAGACGAGGTCCCATTGTAAAGCCATAATGTGTACAAGATTAAAATCTGTACATGGGGGGTGGATTTCAATGACCAAATTCTTCAGCCCTATTTAGCAATAAGGAGGTCCCATTTCTGGTACAAGAAAGTAGCACTCTATTTAATTCATTTGGCCATTTATAATGCCTACATAATTTACACCAAATCCACTGAAAGCCCTGCCCACTTCCTAAAATTCATAGAAGTTGTCACGTCCCTCATCTACCATCAAAGACCCCCCCAGAAAACCTTCACTCTGATGCTGTTAGCTGACTTCATGAACGCCGCTTCCCGGACCACATTTCACCATCTGAAGCAGGCCGAAGATGACAAAAAAGATGTTGAGTATGCAGCAATAAAGGATTTTGAAGAGATACCAGCTACCATTGTCCCCAGTGTCCCTCCGAACCCGGCCTTTGCATTGGCGAATGCATCAGACTATATCACACATCCCTAAAATATTAGCCCATATTCTTAACCATTTCCTCATTTTCATCATCTGTGCTGACCATTCCTCAAATAACCATGCCACTGCCTTCTAAGTGAACTGACCCTGGCCTGTTTTTTGACTATGCCTCTGCCAAGCGTTTGGACTGCTTACATGTCAACTGACCCTGGCCTGTTTCTGCCAGGGTCAGTTGACATGCTTCTGCCTACTACTTGGACTGCTTCCATGTGAACTGACCCTGACCTGTTTTATCAACTATGCTTCTGCCTACCGCTTGGACTGCTTGCACGTCATCTGAGCCTGGCCTGTTTTATGGACTATGCTTTTGCCTACTGCTTGGACTGATCTGTTGCCCTGCTACTGTAGGACACAGGGGTCTCACATGTGAGGGGCTCTAGAAATTTTTTTCCGGATGGAGAAAACAATTTTTTTTGTTTCCTCCGGGTTTCGTAATTTCTGGATTAGGGTCTGGAGTCCGGAGGCTTCATAGAGATTTGGGTGGGTCGAAGCCTCTACCCCTGTGCCCCTGTGCACAGGTCTTACCTGATTGCGACCCTCAGCCTGCTGCTGACTTACTGCCGCCATCCCCCTGCCTGCAGCCTAAACTGACCACACCTCTGCCTGCTACGTGGACTATGGAAATAATTAGCTGTAGCAAGAGGCAAACTGTTTATGAAGGGCTGGAGAGTGGTACAATAATGAGTGCAGGGAGGTAATGGTGTACCAGGACCAATATTATGGCTGTGCTGGCTGTCTCTGTCTGGACAATTTCTATGGACAAATGCTTTGGCTGTGTTGACGATATCCTTGTGCTGACTATAGACAATATTCTTGCCTGCTGCCTGGATAATTACTATTGTTGCTAAGCACATCCCTGCCTGCTGCCTGCTGCCAATTCTCTCCTCTGGGGACACTACTAAAACCACAGGTAATACTTTTTTTACCCTTTTCTTAATAGAATTTATTTTGGAGTGTAATTTTTGGTATGTAAATGCTATGTGTTAGAAATATAAGGGCCTTCCAAAATAATAGGTTGTCAGGAAATTAGAAAATTTTAGATAATTGTAATTTATGCTTGAAGAACGCCTGAAGGTATGTGGTCAGGTTGTGTAAAAGTCTCACACATGTGGTATCGCCATACTCAGGAGGAGTAGCAGAATGTATTTTGGGACGTCATTTTTGCTATGTACATGCTGTGTGTTGAAAATATCTTAAAAATGGACAATTTTGTGGAAAAAAATGCGTTTTCATTTTTTTCCCACATTTTCCAGAAACTTGTGGAAAAAATGAACCGTTCAAAAGACTCAATATGCCTCATAGATTATACGTTGGGGTGTCTGCTTTCCAAAATGGGGTCATTTTGTGGGCATTTCCATTGTCCTGGGGCTCCAGGGCCTTCAAAAATGTAATAGGTAGTTGAGAAATGAGATGTGTACTTTATGCTTGTAGAACGCCTGAAGGTGCTACTTCACTGGCGGGCCTCTGTATGTGGCCACGCTGTGTAAAAGTCTCACACATGTGGTATCGCCATACTCAAGAGGAGTAGCAGAATGTATTTTGGGGTGTCATTTTTGCTATGTACATGCTATGTGTTGGAAATATCTTAAAAATTGACAGCTTTGTGGGGAAAAAAATGCGTTTTCATTTTTTTCCACATTTTCCAAAAACATCTGGAAAAAAATGAACAGTTCAAAAGACTCATTATGCCTCATAGATTATACATTGGGGTGTCTGCTTTCCAAAATGGGGTCATTTTGTGGGTATTTGTACTTTCCTGGCTTGTTAGTGTCTCAAGAAATGAGATTTTCAGTACATCAGGTGTGATCAGGTGTGATCAATTTTCAATGATTTGCACCATAGCTTGTAGACTCTATAACTTTCACAAAAACCAAATAATATACACTAATTCGAGTTATTTTTACTAAAGATATGTAGCCGTATAAATTTTGGCCAAAATTTATGAAGAAATATTACTAATTTGCAAAGTTTTATGACAGAAACAAAGAAAAAGGCATTTTTCACCAAATTTTCAGTCTTTTTTTATCTATAGCACAAAAAATAAAAAACCCACTAGTGATTAAATACCACCAAAAGAAAGCTCTATTTGTTTGAAAAAAAGGACGCAAATTTCATTTGGGTACAGTGTTGCATGACTGAGTAATTATCATTGAAAGTGTGAGAGCACTGAAAGCTGAAAATTGGTCTGGGCAGGAAGGGGGTGAAAGTACCCTGTAGGCAGGTGGTTAAACGCCGGTTTCAAGCTGTCAAAAAAATTGTTCAGAGGAGGTTGCCTCAGCATCCCATGTACATTAAGCCTAAATGTCCATTTACCAGCAGCAGTGTACATGAAGCCTTACGGTGATGACGTAAAGAAAGCTTATCCCTCTGATGACTATGCTGTTAGTGTAAAGGGATTAAATCATTTTCCATTATATTTATCAGTAAAATTTCCTAATACTTGTAAATCGAAACCCACTTGGAGGCTAAATGACAATTTATTAAATGATCCAATGACAAGGCAATCTATAGCAGAGACAACTAAAGTTTTCATAGTAAAACACAAAGATGACACAACAACACCTACTATAAAGTGGCAAGCACTGAAGAGTGTGCTGAGGGGAGTCTTTATCTCTCATGGCTCCAGACAGAAGAGAGAAAGGGCCTTTACAGTTTTTTAGCAGCCAAGAAAAATATTCAAATTTTTGGATTAAAATTATTTTATTTTATCAAAAAGCAATTACAATTTCATGAAAGTTGTAAAAAAATGAGCTTTGGCATTTACATGAAAATAATATTACCCATCAATCATGATAAAACTACACATTTATATAGAACCCGTTATTAACATTTTACTGAAACTTGGTCATCCACATGATACCCCTATGTGTTTTGACCCTTCTAATTATTATTCTTCAAAGGGGGGGGGTTTTGTTCTATCTGGGGATTTTTTTTTTCATATTTAATCATCATTTTATATTAAGCATTACATCTAGCCACATAAAATGGTCAGTATTTACCAATTATGGTGATGGGGGAAAAGATAGACATGTCCTGTAGCCAGAGATTCCTTTAAAATTTGGTCTTGGTGATCCTGGAGCCTCCATGTGTCATCTCCGCTCTCCTTGGAACGGGCCCCACCTCTAAAGAACTTACAAGAGACCCTTTTGGACTTCCAAGGGGACAAGGAGGAGAGCAAGCGAGCACCTATGATATATTGTAGCAACCTTAATGATTTTACAATAAAAATTCAAAGGGATTTTTTGAGAAGGGATTTTTTAACTATTAGATGGTTACCAAACTAGATAACAACTGTTGGAATTCAACATGAATTAATATCACATTTCTGGAGTGTATACATCAGTTTTCATTCCCAACAGCCAGCCAAACTGAGGCCTGGAGGACAGGACCCCCCCCCCCAAGGGTGGAATGTAGCCAGTTAAACCTCTATATTTACATGATACTAGAGGCTCCAATCTGTCTATGAGAATTCCTGATTAGCTGATCTGCAAGAAATCTTCAAAGAGAGCCGGACAATACTGACCCTGAGCTGTCTATGAGAATTCCTTAATAACTGATCTACTTGCGAACTTAAATAATGGATGAGTTGAGATACAGAAGATCGAAGACCCAAGATATGGCCCCAGTCGGATAATGGCGATTCATGGCAAGACGGTCAATAATATAACCTGTTGAGGAAACGCCCCAGAGATACTGTGATTTGTCCAAAAATAGACTTGGGCAGGCAATGGGAAGGGGTTTGGATGAGGTGTGTTTGTGAAAAAGGTTTTTTTTCAAGCAGAGCTCCCTCTTGCAACACCTGGAGACCAGCCGATAGGATGTGATAAGTATATTCTTGTATTGTGTTCTGATTGTAAGCTATGTAACATTGTAATACCTTTTTAATACTTTTATGTTAGTTTCCTAATTCCTTGGGAAATAAATAAGACTTGAATACTTACTAAGCAGATGTGTTTGTTATATCATTGTGCTTATCAGACTCTTATAGACTAGCAATTACAGGGACTAGACAAATTAATAGATATATGCAATAGTTATATAGGTTATAATAGATTGTATAGTATTGCATCAATTACATCATTTGGCACTCCAGCAGAAGGTGTGTAGAATTTATTTCTGCACAGAATTCACAAACCCTAATGTATTTTTGTTTTTGAGTCCCTGTAAGCATAAATCCTCAAGTACACCCAGAACTGAAAATCGTCTCTAGTGTGGACAAAGATTGGTGCTGGCTCGCGAATTCTGAAATCCTGCTTGGATGGTCATGAAAATTCTGTGAAATATTTCATCAGTGAAGCGGACGTGCAAGTCTGGTTAGATTGTTGGCTGATATATGTTTATATGTTAAACGTTTATTGTATTGTGAGTGCAAATTGTTATAATCCGGTGTAGCTGGTCAAGTGGCCTGGCGAGTAAAGGGCTGATCACCCTTGGTTAGAGATTGACAGGAATTACCATACATCTTTAAGGAAAAAGTGGGAGAAATATAGATTGTTAAGTTTTTTATTTTTTTATATTTACCCACGTGAGAGTGAAATAGCTCTCTGATCCAATAGAAGTTCAATGTGGCCTGCAACCTAACAGGAAGGCATTGATTAAGAGTCTGCCTTGTGTCTTAGAATGTGCCTTGTGTCTTGTAGGCTGTAGAACTACAAGTAACAAGTTAGTTTTAAACGGCTTTGTATCTGTTTTTTTTTGGTTGTGTGACTACAGGTGAAAGTTAGCTTTTAAACAGCTTTGATCTGTGTCTGTGTGTGTGTTTTGTATCTGCCCGTGTATCTGTGTACATTGTGTAAGCAACTGGTTGAGCAACTTCAGTGTAGGCTAAGGTGGAAATTAGCATATCAATGGAAGCCATTGAAGACTTTGTTAACAAGTATGGCTGTGTTAGATTTGATTCTATACAAAAGAATGCATTAACACACCAATAAAATGATCTATTAAAACAATGCAATACTCATAATGATGCCATAAAGTATAAAAAGTCTTCCAAAAGAGGCAAGAAACAGAGATTGGCCAATGCTGTATGCATGTTGTTGAAAATGAAAGACATTCCGGAACAAAAAGAATTAGAATGTTATAGTGAGAGAAAACAAGTATTGGAACATGTACAAAGTGTCACTGAGAATATATTAGCAGTAGTTTCAAAAGCAGATGCAAATGTTGCTGATCACATTCAGCAATTAGTGACTGAGAAATGTGTATTGGAACAGAGATTATATGAATTAGAACAAACATGTAAGTTAAGAGAAAGTTGCATTGCCTCTTTGAATCAAAAGGAGGCTGAGAATTTGCGTGTTATCACACTGCTTAGGGAGGAATTACAGGGTGCACAGGCAGTCATAATGGAGTTATCCTCCAAACATGTAAAAGCAGAATGTGCAATGGTGGAGGTACTCTCCACACATGCGCAGTGCTCAGCAAAGATAGAAGTGAAATAACATGCAGAAAAAACAGACGCTCTTATTGCTGCAAGTGATGTTGCTATGACAGAGATCAATGTTGGAGATTTAAATAAAAGTGCGATAACTGCGCTTGAAATTGATTCAGGAGTTGAAACTATGGAAACTTCTGATGACTCCTCAGACGATGAAAGTATAAAGTCTGTTTATTCCAATCATAGTAATCGTAGTAATAATGTCCAGCAATGTGAGTTTCCAGCGCCATATGCTCAAAGAAGGGCCTACCTATACAGAGAGACCAGTTCTCAAATGTTTTTTGTGTAAAAGGGGGGGGGGGGTCACATCGCTAAGTATTGTTGGGTGGCGAATAATGATATCAAAAAAAGATCGCACCACCCAGAAACGACCCATTATACCTTATTATGAAGTGTATTCTGCCCGACGGGGTAGCAACCCAAAGCATGGAGGCCATAATAATCAAACCCATTTCCCTTTTAGGACCCAAATGCGGAGACTACAATATGTAGAACAGTTACGTAAAGTCAAAATGGAGGTAGCCGCATGGTTATTCAAATGTAGCACTGAGGGAAACAATGTTAGCAGCACTTAGTGAGCTGCATGGATGCTAAGAATTTTCTGGTCAATGTTTCCTTGCTATGAATAAGGTTTAGATGTGAGCTTCATGTTTAAAAGAAATATAGCAATTGTTCGCCTAGCATTGCAATTAATGGGAAAAGGCTTGGGGGACTCAAAAAGTCAATTGTCATGATAATTGTGTGTAATCACTGTCTTTGTGTTCCTTTTTCAGAGACCTTGGAAGAAGATAAAACTGGTTTGGATACTAATGTCTGTGTTTTGTTTGCAGGTCCTTCAAAGTGAGAACAACAGTGGGCAAATTTAGCAAAACAGGGGTTAGGTTATTGTAAAGGCATAATTGATTATCATATGGTACCATGAGCTCATTAATTAGTAATTGTTTGCAAACAATGAAAAAATAAGATAAACAATAGTCAGGCATTAATGGATTCAAGAGTTACAAATGAAGTTACAAATGTTGTGATGAGGTACAGATGTTTTGTTTTTTTTGTTTTTCCCATTAACTAATTGTCTTTCAGATGGAAATGAGCACTTACTCTTCTCAGGAGGAAAGTCCATGGATGTCTTTAGTTAAAAGTTGAGTGTTTGTCATTGTTTTATGGTGGTTGTCTTGTCATGTTGTTTTTGTGTGATAATGGCCAGAATTTAAATTTTTTTGTTATTATTTTTTTTAATTTTTTTTTATATTTTTGGTATTTATTTAGTCATCTATTTTATTTTTGTTTTGTTCAGGTGGAAAAATTATTGTTTAGTCCACCTCAAAGGGGGGTAATTGGCTATTCACTTAGCAGCTGAATAGATGGTCATGGGTTATGTCCTCCAGCTGGATACATTTTGTTTGTTTAAGACAAGAGTTGGTAGCCTCTAGCCTCTGGAGTTCATTTTTTTCGTTGTTTTTATTTTCATTCAGGTGCAAAGAGTTCCAAAAGGTTCACACTTTGTCCACCTGAAAGGGGGGTTAGTGCATAGGTCTTAAGATACAGATAAATGCATTGTTTTTTTAGTGTTTAAATTGAGAATTTTTGAGAAGCAACATTGACGTTCATTTTTTAAAAATTTTTGATCATACCATGGGGATCCATTTTAGAGTGGGTTCAGCCTAAAGAGGTCATGGTTGTCTTGATAGTTTGGTCAGAGTTGCAGAAGCCAGGAATACTAAGTTCCTGGGTTCCAAGGAAGGAACTGTAAGTAAACATAGTAAGCGATTAGATATTGTGGATAAGAATTTGATTCTTCTCTTGTTTTTCACTTCCAGAATCCCGGTGAAGTGAGATTGGAGAGGTTTCTGGAACAGAGATGAAAGATGTTCATCTGGTTTGCAGTTTGTCTGTGCCATACCACACCGAAAATTTGTTCTGATAAACATTCAGGAGAGAAGGGACAAACAAAAAGATTCAGTTTAATACTTGTTTTTGCTTATGGACAATTTAGTGCTAATGCTGAATCTGAAAGACTGTGCCTATCAACAAGACTTGTGAATCATTTTTGCCGGAGTCTCTTCTGATGAATGCAAACATGCTATTAATACATGTGCGATGGGTTGGAGGTTGGGGAAGGAATATACACATCCAATCCGTCAGAACATGAAATGTAAAATATATGTTTTTTTTTTGTTGAAGGGAGGAATTGAAAGAAGAAAAGGTTTTTTAATGTATGACATGTATTGACGTAATGGAAGTAATATGGTGAAGGTACCCAGGAGACTGGCACTTATACATAATAAGGTGTCAGTTGGCCAGACTAGAGGGTGCCAGGTGACACATCAATGGGGTGAAAACTTCCTTGTGGGGGGGGGGCGCTATCTCAGTCTTATCAGTCCTACAGAGAAGCTCTCGGTTACTGGACACGTGGGACACCAGAATTGGACATGGGGGAGATAGGCCTGGTTGATGTCTCACCTGAGAGGTTGTAACCCTGCGCAGATAATGCCAGTGAATACACATAAGAGCATGCTACATTAGATAATCGGAACAAAACGCTGGCTACCAGGGTACAATATACCTTCGACACATGGCGCTGCGGCATCTCACGGTGGTTGATAAAAACCTATTACCCTATATGTGCTGAGTATACACTGAATCAAGTGCAGTCATTGTGCCAGTGGCTTGCTCCCAGAGAAATGCGGACACAGGATGAGGTTCATGCAGGACGCCTATTTCAGAGGAGTAACCCGAAAGAGGAGGGATGTATTCAGCACTATATTGGGGCAATAGGAGCTGGGATGGGTGTTGTTAATGGGGTGGACATCGGTCTCCTGAGGAACAAACTCTCAGCCATAACTTAAGCAGGGCTTTGTTACTCAGAGAGATTAGTGGCATCCTTAATAACATTCAACAAAGTCACATAAATACCCAGTGTAAAGTGGCTCAAGATTTTGTCAACCATGTTGAGAGGTTGGTAGCGAGTGTGATGGTACAGGACAGAAATCTGCCATGGTCTCTGGCGTGCACGCAGTGGCAGGCAGAATTGTCAACCAGCATTAAGTCTCTGTATGAGGGGCAGTGGCCTGATGAGTTGGCATCAACGCTCAGTAAGACTTTGCCAAAACACGTCGCTCACACTAACCCAAAGTGGTGGTCGAATGCCTGGATGGGCTGTACTAGTTTGGATTGTGAAAGATGTTATGCTGTATGATCCCATATACAGAAGTGCAGACTCGGTCTGTATATTTGGTGGCATTAATGGGCTTACTGACTGGGGATTCTATCTTGTTGCATTTGAGGCTAAATCACCCACATGTGATCAGAGAAGATGGAAGCTGGAGGCAGGTTGATACTTCCCTCGGTCGGAGGCATGACCATGATGTCCTTTGTATGCCAGGTCAATATACGGTGGTGGATGAGAAATGTTGGGAAGATTCCTCACTCTGTGTTCTGGATGGGGAGAACATTGCTGGGAAGGGAACACCAGTGTATTATTTGGGACATAGGAGAGTTTGTTTCTTTGTCCTAAAGGATACTAACATAACATTAGTCATGGAACTAGGATGTTCTGTGAACCTGACAATAGCTAGAGGAGCATGGTGTACCCTTGGTGGTGTCTCTGAAATCCAGACACAGGAATGGAATTATGTGATACCGCATATTGCCAATCTGTCTGTGGATGTCAACCAGAACCGCCCTGTTAATCTGAGAGCCCTGAACCTTGGTATGGGAAGGAAGATACAGGAATGGTTAACAGATTGGGTTATAGGTGAGAGCCTTATGAGGATGCTGCAGCAAGAGAGAGCTAATGCTACAATAGCCATCTATCGTGATCAGAATGTAATAAAGGACGTAGTGCACCAACTAGAAAATGATGTGGGAGGGTCTTGGTGGGAGGTAATATTCGGACATTCCAGTAAGGCCAACAGTATTTTGAATTATTTGATACATCCTGTTGTAGTATTACTCATTATTGCTGCAGTTTCGTCATTGGTTCAAGTTGGTATGTGTTGTTGGACTCGACATTTATATAGGAAGGTCTTGCATTTATCTATGCGAATTGACGTAAGGTCTCTTCATACACGGTGGAGGCTTTGCTGCCAGTTCAGAACCCTGAAATACCACTGACGTGCCAGAATTGTGGTAGGAAAGGCCATTGTGAACGAACCAGCCTAATCCCGGCCCGTATCTACACTGAGGAGTCATAGGAGGTTGGGAGTGGGATGCGTAATTTGATGGATCATATATATATATATATATATATATATATATATATGTATATATATATATATATGTATATATATATATATGTATATATATATATATATATATATATATATATATATATATATATATATATATATATATATATATGTTATAGTAATGGGTTGATTCATGTTATGGTATAGTGTGATAAAGGTGTATTTTAGGCCAGTAATATGGGCAAAAAGCCCTCCTCGAGACTCTGTATCTGAAAGCTGGTTGATATGTTGCTCTAAATGTGTGCTGGTGAATGAAGAGTGAATGGACACCCCTTGCCTGTACTGCACCCCGTCCTGAAGATATCGAAAAGAAGAAGATATGGTGACATGGAAGCTGTCACGGAAGAGTGATGTTGCTGTGTCGCCCAGTAACAAAGCGGCATGTGTGGGAAAGCGAAACACGGTAAGACCATTATGGACTGTTCCATAGGAGCTGTTTCTGAAGCACATGTTGAAAAATGCAACATGTTAAGACAGTTAAGGGCTGTTCCATAGGTGCTGGTTTGGAAACACATGTTGGGGAGAGACACGCGTTAAGTCGGTGATGGAGTGTTCAATAGGAGCGGTCTCTGAATAAGGGTGGTATGCGCCCTTTAGGCACAAAGCTGACTATGATGGAATTCAACATGAATTAATATTACATTTCTGGAGTGTATACATTGGTTTTCATTCCCAACAGTCAGCCAAACTGAGGCCTGGAGTACAGGAAGCCCCCCCAGGGTGGAATGTAGCATGCATGGTGCAGGTTTGGTACATGGATGACTCTGATGAGGATCAGAGGAGGGAGCATCGGCTGAAGCCAGACCAGCCTGTGTCAGTGGAGGAACTGCGAGCACTGGGAGTCTTTTACCACAAGAGAAATCTTGGAAATCATGGGAGAGGAGGAAAGGTGCCAAACTATCAGTTTACCAAAAGACTGTAAGAAAAAAGGGGGGGGAGAAATTGCGCTCGGTACTCAATATTAATAATTAACAAATGATTGAAATAAAAAAACCGTGATGCAGTACATGATAGGAATCCTAAGGGAACTGTGTTTATCGGTATTGAGAAATATGTTCCCCATTGGCGGGGCAGCAATGGAAAAAGAACTATCTCCAGATCCGAAACAAATTGGATCTACAGACTTGGTTCTCATGCCCCAAATGGGTTAAACATAGAGTGGGACATTAATTGTTTTATCAATAACAGCTGAAATTAATTAATTTTTAGTAAGTGACAACCCTCCCCTTCCTCTTTCTTTATCCATATACATTTTTAGATACCACAACAAATTAAGTGTTTATATTTTTGATATACATTATAATTATGTTCTTTGTATATTGCAATTACGTTTTTATATATAAAGGAATTTGTGCTCAGGTTAGCGTTATATCCTGGCTAATGGGGAACTAAATTTAATTTTATTCATATTTATCCTATTTTCATGCACTTTTATAATGTGGAAATATTGCGGTTTACATTGGTGAACATTTTCCTTTTTTGTCACTAGATGGCAGTGTGCATTATACACTTCTGCCCCACATAAATCATTTGCCCATTTCCGGCACATTAAATCAATATTCATGTACTACATTTATTTTGGGATGTTTTTTTTCCCCCTTTTTAGCCACTAGATGGCGGTGTGCAGTATATAGCTTGGCCCCATATAAACCTCTTTTTTTTGTTCACACTTAATAGGTATTTATATATGGGCGTTTTCACTTGGCTGGAGTAATTAACAATACCGGACTAATATCCGCCCTTGTTCCCCCTCAGCCAATGAATGAGCAATTGTATTGCAGCGCTCGTGTATTTATAGCGCATGCGCGAGCGTGGCCACGTACCCCTGATGACGCCAGTTGTGACGAACCAGCCGTAGGGTCACAACGTGAGCACGTATCGCGCATGCGCGATTGCATTTTAAACGGCGGTGGAGTATTTTTTGTTTCTCCCTGTCAGAAGCTTCGTTTTTAAACCTGCTTGTATAAGTTTTAAATAAATTTGCGAGATTGCTCTGCACTATTGGAGTCCCCCTTTCTTTCTTTTTGGGCACCTATGGACAATCTTTGCTGCACTTTGCTTGTAAGCATCCCTGGCTTGCCATAAGAGGAGCGTTCCTGGGGGACATCTGGAAACTACAGGCAAATCTTTCCGCGCTACCAGTGGAACTTCTATAGAGCTTTCCTGGGAGATACCTAGTGGATCAATACATCTCTACTGAGCCTGTTTTGACCCCCCTGAATAAGGGCGGTCGCAGGCTGTCCTGTAAGCTTCCAACTATATTCCCTTGGTGGTGGGCAACACTTGCGGTGGAATACGAAATCAGGATTTCTGTTGGAATTTCACCACGTTTTGGAACTTTATTTCATTATACAATTATTTTTGGGACTGTTCTAATTTACTTTCCCCTTGTATTTAATTTATCATATTTTTAGGGTGATTATGTTTAAGGAATAATCAATGGTATATTGACTGACATAGTTCCCTATCACATATAATTATTTTTATTTCTTGTGTTGATATATTGGTGTACACTATTTACTTTAGCTATAATACACAGTTTTGCAATCCCTTTTTTTCTTTAATGAATGCTGTATATCACTTACCATTTCGATACACATACACTTGATTATTTTTCAATGTCATTATGATTTATACATCTATTTATGTGCACCTGATTTATTTGGAATAGTACCATACGGATTTTTGGCTTTACATCACTCACTCCAATTTTTGTGAGTTTTGGTTTAATCGCATATTCAAATATATGCGTTTTTTTCATTAGTCCAGCGCTACACTGTCTTTTATATTGTTTTACCAAAAGACTGTGGCTGGGTCATAAGCTAAAAAGCGATATTGATCTCCTGATAAGAGATCAGGGCAGCTGGTAAGAGGCTGTGATTTTTTAGGTGGAAGGACTTTTCTATCTCACCTCACTACTTTCTACGGTGCTTTATAAGTGTGATGTCACTGACTTGAGTGATGAAGAGACTTCTCCTATGATGTGATATATCATATTACCAGCCTACCTCCTCTTGACATTTAATAACCTCATTGTGTATTGCATTTTCTGTGATGTGATCATCTTTTAATATCATAGTGGTATTGTTAGATATATCAATTCTATTTAGGCAATTGAACTCTATATTTTATGCATTTAATACTCGCAACATACTGGTCTCATTAGAGCGGTTTGCTTTTGGATAGGTCAATAATATAACCTGTTGAGGAAACGCCCCAGAGATACTGTGATTCGTCCAAAAATAGAGTTGGGCAGGCAATGGGAAGGGGTTTGGATGAGGTGTGTTTGTGAAAAAGGCTTTTTTGCAAGCAGAGCTCCCTATTTCAACACCTGGAGACCAGCCGATAGGATGTGATAAGTATATTCTTGTATTGTGTTCTGATTGTAACATTGTAATACCTTTTTAATACTTTTATGTTAGTTTCCTAATTCCTTGGGAAATAAATAAGACTTGATTACTTACCAAGCAGATGTGTTTGTTATATCATTGTGCTTATCAGACTCTTATGCCCCGTACACACGGTCGGATTTTCCGACGGAAAATGTGCGATCGGAGCGTGTTGTCGGAAAATCTGACCGTGTGTGGGCTCCATCGGATTTTCCGACACACAAAGTTTGAGAGCAGGCTATAAATTTTTCCGACAACAAAATCCGATCGCATCAATTCCGACCGTGTGTGGACAATTCTGACGCACAAAGTGCCACGCAAGCTCAGAAGAAATTCCGAGACGGAACAGCTCGGTCTGGTAAAATTAGCGCTCGGAATGGATAGAGCACTTTCGTCAGGCTGCAATGTAAAAAAATGTTTAATGCTGCGCACTCTCTTCTTCTTTATAATGCTAGAAGAATGAAGTAGTTTTGCTGCTCATATTCACACAGAGTTCTTACAAACTTATTTCTTTATTATTTGTCGTGATCCCCTCAATATATTTTGATTTGTCTGACAAAATTATTTGTTGGTTATTTTTTTTGGTTTTGTATTTTTTTCAAGGCTGATTTTTTTTTTTTTTTTTTTGGGTTTGTATTTGTTTCAAGGCTGATGTTTTTTTTTGTTTTTTTTTGTTTTACTCCAGAATATTTTTGTGTGTGTTTTGTGTGTCAAGTTACCACAACACCATTATTATCTTGTATTATTTAATCTCAATGAGATTGTTTGGTGTTGGTGTCTCTTGTTAATTTCACATTGTATTTTTTAAATGTACCTCCCTCCTCACAAACAAACTGTCCTTTTTGAAGAAAAACACACATAGGCGAGTATAATTGAAACACTTTATTAAGGCTCAAGTTGTAAAGCGCTACGTAAACTGTTGGCGCTATATAAATACTGTATAATAATAATAATAATAATAATAAGGGGTCCTAACCAAAGAAAGAGGGAGGCAACGCTGGAGAAACAGCAGAAATTGGTGAAGCCTTTGGCCCCCAGGGCAGACATCAATTATTTTACTGCAAAATTGGTGGCCTGAGGAGTCCATATATAAAGGAGTGCAGTCAAGCAGCAGATGACATCTGTGTCCCCAGGCTGTGGTCATACAATAGACTGCATCTTTTGTCAGACCAGACTGAACCCAGGGTCATCACTCTCTGGTCTTCCTTCGACGCTTCCTTCCACGCTGTGGCTCTGGTGGTGGAGTTGTGGCAGGAGGAGGAGGGGGAGGATGGTCCAACTCACTCAGGTGGCTATTGGGTGTGATTTCTCCCCTCACCCCCTTAGTTAAGACTTTATAAAGAAGGTCCTCACACAGGAGGCGTTGGCCCTCCTGCATGCCCTGCAGTTTGGTGGCAGCCATGCAGGCAAAGGCCTCTTCAGGACTGGGGGTGGCTCTGAGGGACGCAGAAACCTCCTGAATGAGCCTGAGTGCTGAATCCTGCAAGTGACTCCCCTTCCTGGGTCTTTTGTTTGGAAGGCGGAGGGGAAGGACCTGCGATTCTGTCAGGCGTCTACTGGTCCCAGGCTTCTCCTGGCTGCCACTTAGCCTTGCCTCCTCCTGGGTGCCACTAACCCCCGCCTCCTCCTGGCTGCCACTAACCTCCGCCTCCTCCTGGCTCTCACATTCCACAGCCTCCTCCTGTGTGCCACATTCCAGAGCCTCCTCCTAGCTGAGGTCTTCCTGTGTATGAAAAGGGACATAGTTTTAGTTTTTTATTCATCAATCACACACAATTTTCACCTCATGATTGTTGCAAATTGAATGTTAACAAATATAACAGACTATCATTCTGAGCCCAGCATTTTTCATTCTTGTCCCAATTATTTTTGCCTACTGCTGTCTATTGATATGTAAAACACTTTATTAAATTAGCAATTAGTGATCAATAATAACATCTAGGAAACATAATTTATTTATTGACCAGAAATCTGTAGAACAATGCTATACCTGGCTCAAGCTGGGCTCCTCCACTTCTTCCTGGCTGGAAGTCGCAGGTTGGACATCGGAAGCCTCAGCTGGGGCGGAAGGAAGAGTGGAAGGAAGGGTTGAGAGGGATTCCCTGACTTCAGTCTGGTCTGACAGAAATCGCAGTCTCTCATAGTACCACGGCCTGGGGACATAAATGTCATCTGCTGCAGCTCCGGATCTCTGGGAATCTGTTACCTTCTTGTGCTCCCTAAGATAAGTGCTCCTCAGGCCACCAATTTTGGCTTTTAAATAGGGGATGGTTGCTGTGGGGACCACCGGCTTCACCAACTCCAGCAGTTTCTCCAGCGCTGCCTGCCTCTTTTGTTTATGATTATAATGTGGATGTTTCACCTGCCACAGACAGGGCAGCTCCCTGTATTTATCTATGAACAGGGGGAGGAAGTTGTGGTCATTGAAGCCATCCATTTTATCTGCAAGACACAACACAAGACAAACCCTAATGTCAGGCTAAACTCTACTAATCTTGTTACAATATAGGTTTCAATTTAGAAGCAGTATAGGCCCAAGTTTAGATCTTACCTTCGTTCACGATCGGTGCCTCCGATACTCCTTCCTCCGTTTACAGATCATAGTACTACGCACGCGTGTTACGCTTTATAGACACTGCGCATGCGTGAACCTCCGCCCACCCCTGACATTCTTTCTAGTCTATTCCCCACCCCTTCTTGTTCGGCGCAGTGGAGGAAGAGCACATGGCGGAGACACAGCAGGTGTCAGATAATTACACCAACGATGAGGGGGAGGAGGAAAGGGGAGGAGCCTGAAACGTCCCGATCCCGGAAGAGACAATTTAAGGCATCAAATATGTCCTTTGGGGATGTTGGAGATGGTCGACATACTGAAGAGGGCCGACTATGATGGGAAGTATGGACCTTACCCCAACCCCAATGTCCGAAAGGCCAAGATCTTAAGTTAAGTTAAGAAATTAAGGGAGCATGAGCAGTACAGAAGGATCAGGAGAGTGCTGCAAAAAAGTAAGTAGTTGTGCTGTGTTCCTATTCTTTATGTTTATTACTTTCGTGCTGCTCCATGTGCTTTTCTTAACTGTTGTCCAGTTTAAAATGGCAACTTTCATGTTCATGGGCACATTATTCGTTCGTATGAAACATTGTTGGTTCGGCCTAGAACACATTATTGTTTTGGCAATATGCATTTTAAAAATTTTTTTATGGCCTACTTGTCGCAAAATAATTTGGTTGTGTAAATGGGTTTGTAACTAGAATGAAGTGCAAACTAGATTCTGTGTAAGGAGAGGACACTCAGCAGCAGTTTTCACATCCGGACTCTGGAGCACTAGTGTGGGACACAAGAACACCCTTTTTATTAGGGGCCCACACAGGTGCTCCAGTGTATACTATAGGGGTGTCTCCATCTGTGAAGCTTGTACTAAACAGGACAATAAAAGTTCAACATCTTGGAACTCAGCCAAAATAGACAATTGTACCCCACTTCCAAGCAATGTTTCATATTTATAGTTCTGCCATCAAATATCTATGTGCTAAGTATACCTATTTGTTTTTACATAGGGGATAAAAGACTCGGAGAACACCCCTCATCCGAGGAAACCACAGACTCCCCACCTCTGGAAGAAGGGGAAATCCACCCAAGCCAAGCAGAGCAGGAGGAGGAAGACGTGGTGGAAATTGTCACCACAACAGATGAGTGTCTGCGACCACAGGCTCAGGTAAGAGACGGATGCCGGCATATTTATAATACATGGTGTGTTTTTGTTTCTATCTTTTTAGGTGATCGTGATGTTGTGGATCCAGGGCATTTCACCTCTGAAAGTGCACAGATCCTCATCGGGGAAATCATGGGGTGTAATAGGGACTTGGAAAACATCCAGAAAAACATAAGTGATGTTCAAAAAAAATGAAGAACATCATTTATGTTTTAGGGAGAGTTTAAAACAAATCCAAATCCTTTTTTTTTGTGAGCTAAAAATGTATACCATTTTTTGACATATTTGAGAAAAGCCAAATTTTGAAGATGCACACAGTGTGTCAACATGTGCTATCTGCCATCACGGGAGATCAATGGACGCATTTTGGGGGTGCAACCCCTTCCTCAATAATAAAGTAGCTGTGAGGAAGGGGTTGTACCCCGAAAACACGTCCCTTGATCCCCCATGATGGCAGGTAGCACATGTTGACATTCAGCAATTTGTGTGCATCTTCAAAATTTGGCTTTTCCTGGGGTGACTTCACCCCATCTGAACGCAATATCAAACACAGTTTGTAAATACTCATGTCTGATATTGCCTTCAAGTTCTACCAAATGTGAACTTTGTAAGTTCAAGATTTGTTTCTTTCTTGTTGGTTTTAAACATGCTTGTTTTATCTTAAATGGACATTGCTACTTTTTCTAATGTGACCCCAAAAATTGTTATACAACAAACATGTTGGTTTGTTTTAAAAACCTTTTCTAAATGCACATGTGATTGTGCTGGTATTAAAAAGATTGTTAATCAAGAATGTGTGGATTATTGTTTCAACGCTTCAAAACTTTTGTTGTGCTCTAATTGGTGTTTTCAGTGACAATGGGGGTTATTTCCTAAGGGAAAATCCACTTTGCACTACAAGTGCAGTTTCAACTTTAGTAAATAACACCCAACAGTGCTTTGTAATGTTACACAATCACGCCATTTTCAGGACTCACCACATTTCTGTCAGGGTCAGCTAAAAGAAACACAAGCAGTAAATGTCACCAAAGATTTTAGTGGTTATTTTTTTTTTATTATTTGAAAAAGGTTTCAGACATTGTCTGGCATATTGATAGCCCCCCTACCCGCAAAGTATTCAAGGTATCTTAACCGGACATCATGGGCACTCAGGGGAGGCAAGCCAGGACGGCCACTTTCAAGTGCCATCAGAGTTGTTTCATTTAGAATTCCGGCCTCAGGCCCAACTGAGCCAGCATAGTTGGCACAATGTTGCCGTAAAAAGTTGTGTAGAACACAGCACGCCAGGATGATATGATTCAGTTTGTACTCCGCCATGTGTATGGGTGTAAGAAATAGGCGGAACCGGCTGGCCATGATTCCAAATGTATTCTCCACCACTCTTCTGTCTCTGGCCAGCCGGTAATTAAAAACCCTCTGGTCCGGGGTGAGGGTCCTCATCGGGAATGGCCGCATAAGATGGTCCCCCAGCGCAAACGCTTATTCCGCAACGAAGACGAATGGGAGTCCTTCCGCATTGTCTTCTGGAGGTGGCCAGGAAGTCCAAGCTGCCATTCTGGAGACGCCAGTAGAACTCCGTCTGGGCGATGACTCCACCATCGGACATCCGGCCATTCTTCCCCACGTCCACATACAGGAACTCATAAGTAGCCGATACCACCGCCAACATCACAATACTATTGAACCCCTTATAGTTGAAATAGTATGACCCCGAGTTGGGTGGTGGGACGATGTGGACGTGTTTCCCATCAATTGCCCCTCTGCAGTTAGGAAAGTCCCACCGCTGGGCAAAGTGGGAGGCCACAGTCTGCCGTTCCAGTGGTGTGGAAGGAAACTGTGGAGTCAAACAACAACAAAAAATTAGTCATTTTGCACATAAACAAGGAAAAGCAGATTAGACATAAACATTCTTGGCCAACATCAAGATAACATTTATTTGAGGGAGTTTTTAAAGACCAAAGTATAAGGTATACCTATCAGATTCCCCCTCCCCCCCCTCTCTCATGGGCCATTTCTAACATTTTAGGGGGGGGGGGGCTCTTGGACAGGTAACCCTCTCCACTTCATTGAGAGATGAATTCCTAAATAATGTGATTACTTTGGCCAGCCCCTCCTTGGTTACACTATTGACAGCCCACTGGACAGGTAAGAAGTGTCATAATACAAAGATATAAATACACACTGTACACATTTGAGCACATTTGGAAATTCTGCTATTACCTATCAAGATAATAATAGGATACTAAAACTTTAAACAGTACCATTTGAAAGTATACAGGCAGGCCCTTGCACTACATGCTTTGGGGAATTCATCCATAAATATGACCACAAAAGAGATGGGTATAGTGTGTATGGGTTTGGCAAAGTCAGCAGATAGATGATTGAGGATAGATAGAGAATTGGTATCAGCTGACTTAGCAGTTGGGGGAGGGAGGGTTCCAAATGATTTGGGGACCCCCAAAAGAAGCCTCTGGCACTCTGCCAGAATTTAAAGCACAAATCACATTTTAAAACATTTTAGGGGGTGTTTGGGGTAAAGCACTACTATGGAGCTGATAAAATACATTGTTAAGTGACTACATGAGGTGAATATAGGGCCAGGAGACTATGCTGGGAAGGTAAGTGAAGGCAAATATGTATGAAGGACAAAAAATAAAATAAAGAAAAATCAAGCATGAATGAGGACAAAGGGGACATTCACAGCATATTCCAATCATGGTAATTAGGAAATGAGGAAAGAAATACAATATATTATCAAACATTAAATACAATAAAATGTGATGTTAAAGGATAAAAATCTTACCTTAATATACTCCTTCTGCAGGACCTGGATGATGGCAGAACAGGTCTCTGGGATTATGATCCCCAGAGCCTGGGGGGAGATGCCTGTCGAGAACTTCAAGTCCTGCAGGCTTCTCCCCATTGCCAAGTACCGCAGGGTGGCGACTAGCCTCTGCTCCGGAGTGATGGCTTGCCTCATGCAGGTATCCTGCCTGCTAATATAAGGGGTCAGCAAAGCCAACAAACAGTGAAATATGGGGTCCGTCACCCTGAGAAAGTTCCTGAAATCATCAGGATTATTCTCACGGATCTCACGGAGCAAAGGCATATGACAGAACTGGTCACGCTGGAGCAACCAATTCTTGGTCCATGAACTCCTCCCCACCCTGTTCATGGACTGGACTTATGTCAAGGTAAGGACCCCAACACCAAGCCCCCGCACAGCACGAACGCTACGAGGAGTACGTATACGCAACATGGCTAGAAAACGGTCGGCTGCTCAGAACGAAGTAACAGAACGCACTGAAGAACAGCAAGGCCTGTGAAGAGCGACCTAAAAATCAGTAACGAACAAACAAAAACACAATGACAGAGTCACGCGTAACTCGCTGCATGCACTCAAGAGCAGATACAAACCCACAAGCAAAAACTGAACATCAGAAAACGATCTGAAAGCCACGAGTCTTAAAAAAGCGCGAATCGTCTCTCACCAAACTTTTACTAACACGAGATTAGCAAAAGGAGCCCAAAGGGTTCCGAGCTTGGTTAGGACCTGCCCTTTTCTAGTCTCGTCGTACGTGGTGTACATGACCGCATTCTTGGCGATCGGAAATTCCGACAACTTTGTGCGACCGTGTGTATGCAAAACAAGTTTGAGCCAACATCCGTCGGAAAAAATCCATGGATTTTGTTGTCGGAATGTCCGATCAATGTCTGATCGTGTGTACGGGGCATTGTAGATTAGCAATTATAGAGATTAGACAAATTAATACATGTATGCAATAGTTATATAGGATATATTAGATGGTATATATTGCAACGATTCCTTCAACCACCAACCGAATAATTGAATGAAATCATTAATTTTTTTATTTGTTTGTTAATTATGAATAATTTTATTTTTTTTACTCCTACGGTTGGTGTATTAATGAATTGTTATATATTTATGTTACTCTGACAACAGAGAGACCATAAAGATCATTGTGTATGTATTTGAAAATCAGTGAAAATAACATGAAGTGATAAATTAACAAATATGAATTTAAGGAAATTAAAATGAATAGGTGAAGGTGATAGAATATAACGATATATATGTGCGAAAAATTAATTGATTAAATGTGATGTAGTTAATTGTAAATTCATTTAATGAAAGTAACTAAATAAAATTAGTATAAGAAATTTATTTGATGAGCTTGATGTTAAAAATAAAAACATTCAAACAAATTGTGATCTTATGATATGTTCAGTATGAAAAAAAGTTTTTTTTAATGTGATGTGTTGCACAGGAAAAAAAGTTCAAAAACCACCAATTACTTACTGTATATTACAAAAAAAAAAACAAGTAGTTACCTTAGGCTGTGTGAAAGTTAATCATGACCCGCAGTGGATGTTGTAAAACAAATCTATAATGCAGATGACAGGACTCAAATGATTTCCAAGCGTTCGTATCTATATAAAAATTAAATCAGTAAAAAGCTTCTGTGTTATTTATTCAAAAGCATGGAGATTTTAAAATAGTTTGACACATCCCACCCAAGGCACTTAGTTGATACTGAGATTTTTCCAATGTGTCTGTGTGTCAGCAGCTCTCCTGGGATCACTCTAAGATCCTCAGGAGATTGTATTCCTTTTATACTCAAGTACAGGTGCTTGCTCCCCTAGAACTTCCTCCCCCTGTACATGTCCTAGCCGCCAGCATGGCGGTCTCCGCATGGTCTCCCCGGCGTTCTGGAAGGCAAAGCCCCGGCTGCCGGCGTCATCTCCGGGGCATCACAAAACGTGCAATGATCGTGCAATGATCGTGGAACCCCGCCGGCTCGATGAGGCTCCCTCTTGTGGTGCCGATGGAGATTACACCAACCGGGAGCAAAAGGTGGGAGAAAGGCATATAATGCTTCTCCCTTACGTGCCGGGAAGTTGGATGAAGAGCGGGATACTCACCAATGGATGCAGAGAGGACACTGGACCAAGGCATCATCAAGTACTAAAAAAGTGCAATGCATATAGTAAAAAAATCATAATCACAAAATCCATACTGGAATTGGTTATCGCTGATGCTCTATAGTATTGGTATATTTTTACAATTCATTTTTATTGAACTTGTTTAAGTGTGCTGAAGGTCTGCCTGACTCACTGGTTGTTGTTCTCCTTCCTAAGAACAATTTGGGTTAATTCTGTCAAAAAGAAAGAAGGAAATATTTTATCATTTAACTAGTTTTACCAGATGCAAACCCTTTTAGAAAGGGAGCATACGTAATAGATTAATTTAGGTCCGGGAGGGTGGTGGCCTGTAATGAAAAAATCCAGCGTTGCTCATGTTAGAGCAATACTTTATTCCAGCCTCCTCCTCGATCAGGGATATGTATCCTGTCGAGGGCGGCAAAGGTGACTTTTGGCATTTGGTAATGATGGTGTAATTCTGCGTGTCTGCCTACTGGTAGATACCTGTTTCCAATTTCCATGCTGTAGAAATGTTTGGAAATTCGACGCCAGAATTGTTGCTTCGTTTTGCCTGTATAGTAAGCCCCACATTCACAGGACATTGTGTAGACAACTCCGCATGTATGGCAGTTGGCAAAATGTTTAGGAATAAACATCTCGCCATTAGGAAGTAGAAAGGATTTTTCTTTCCTAATGAGATAGCAATGTGAACAATGTCCACAGGGGAAAGAGCCATACATAGGACAATGTTTCTTTAGCGCGGACTTGACCTTGTACTCGCGTTGGACCAGTTTATCTTTGATCGATGGAGCTCGTCTATAGGTAATCAGTGGGTTGGCTGATATGAATTGTTTAACCTTTTAATCATCCGTCAGGATCGACCAATGTTTTTCAATGATTTAATTTGTATGTGCTGATTGGACAAGCGCATGATGATCCTCATAGAATCAAATTTAGTATTATTTTTTGATTTCTGTTTGAATAGAAGATGTTGACGTGACTGACCGACCGTCATATTGTAAGCCTTCCGCAGACAGGAACGACTGTATCCCTGTACAAGTAATCTGTTTTGAAGCTTGCCTGCTTCCTCTCTAAACAAATCATCGTTGGAGCAGTTTATTCGTAACTGAAGATACTGTCCATAAGGGACTGAGTTTTTTAAAGGGGTGAGATGAAAACTTTCAGCGTGCAACACTGTGTTTCCAGCAGTGCTTTTTCAATATAAAGTACTGCCCAATCTTCCTTCTGAGCTACAATTTATTTGGACATCCAAAAATTAATAGTTTTTTTTATCATATGCCATTGTAAATTTTACATTGTAGTTATTGATGTTCATTTTATGAAAGAAGAACAGAAGAGGCTCCTCCAGGTTAGAGCCAGTTGCATTTAATACATTACAGGTGCATAAATCCACTTGCATACAGTGGGGCAAAAAAGTATTTAGTCAGCCACCAATTGTGCAAGTTCTCCCACTTAAAAAGATGAGAGAGGCCTGTAATTGTCATCATAGGTATACCTCAACTATGAGAGACAAAATGTGGAAACAAATCCAGACAATCACATTGTCTGATTTTTGAAAGAATTTATTTGCAAATTATGGTGGAAAATAAGTATTTGGTCACCTACAAACAAACAAGATTTCTAGCTCTCACAGACCTGTATCTTCTTCTTTAAGAGGCTCCTCCACTCATTACCTGTGTTAATGGCACCTGTTTGAACTTGTTATCAGTATAAAAGACACCTGTCCACAACCTCCAACAGTCACACTTCAAACTCCACTATGGTGAAGACCAAAGAGCTGTCGAAGGACACCAGAAACAAAATTGTAGACCTGCACCAGGCTGGGAAGACTGAATCTGCAATAGGCAAGCAGCTTGGTGTGAAGAAATCAACTGTGGGAGCAATAATTAGAAAATGGAAGACATACAAGACCACCGATAATCTCCCTCGATCTAGGGCTCCACACAAGATCTCACCCCGTGGGGTCAAAATGATCACAAGAACGGTGAGCAAAAATCCCAGAACCACACGGGGGGACCTAGTGAATGACCTGCAGAGAGCTGGGACCAACGTAACAAAGGCTACCATCAGTAACAAACTACGCCGCCAGGGACTCAGATCCTGCAGTACCAGACGTGTCCCCCTGCTTAAGCCAGTACATGTATGGGCCCGTCTGAGGTTTGCTAGAGAGCATTTGGATGATCCAGAAGAGGATTGGGAGAATGTCATATGGTCAGATGAAACCAAAGTAGAACTGCTTGGTAGAAACACAACTCGTCGTGTTTTGAGGAGAGAGAATGCTCAGTTGCAACCAAAGAACACCATACCTACTGTGAAGCATGGGGGTGGCAACATCATGCTTTGGGGCTGTTTCTCTGCAAAGGGAACAGGACGGCTGATCCGTGTACATGAAAGAATGAATGGGGCCATGTATCGTGAGATTTTGAGTGCAAGCCTCCTCCCATCAGCAAGGGCATTGAAGATGAAACGTGGCTGGGTCTTTCAGCATGACAATGATCCCAAACACACTGCCCGTGCAACGAAGGAGTGGCTTCGCAAGAAGAATTTCAAGGTCCTGGAGTGGCCTAGCCAGTCTCCAGATCTCAACCCCATAGAAAACCTTTGGAGGGTGTTGAAAGTCCATGTTGCCCAGCGACAGCCCCAAAACATCACTGCTCTAGAGGAGATCTGCATGGAGGAATGGGCCAACATACCAGCAACAGTGTGTGACAACCTTTTGAAGACTTACAGAAAACGTTTGACCTCTGTCATTGCCAACAAAGGATATATAACAAAGTATTGAGATGAACTTTTGATATTGACAAAATACTTATTTTCCACCACAATTTGCAAATACATTCTTTCAAAATCAGACAATGTGATTGTCTGGATTTGTTTCCACATTTTGTCTCTCATAGTTGAGGTATACCTATGATGACAATTACAGGCCTCTCTCATCTTTTTAAGTGGGAGAACTTGCACAATTGGTGGCTGACTAAATACTTTTTTGCCTCACTGTAGAAGAAAAGAGACTTCCAGCACATGTCCTCTCCAGTGTAGCACCCGTCCAGTGCATTTTAGCCTGATTACAGCTTGTCCACCATGTTTTTTTTTTCTTCCCTTCTCCCCACTATTTCCCTGTTATTTTTAGTTTTTATCCCTCTTCATTTGTACAAAGAATTTATAACAAGGACTTGATTGATGGACTCTTTTTTTATTATTCATACCAAGTCATACCATAGTCCATCCATCGGGATAACATTGCCCCCCTTATCCAATGGCTTGATTGTAATAAATTCGTTATTACATAGAGAGTGTAAAGCTTGGTTTTCCTCCAAAGACAGATTAGAGGGAGTGTTCCTCTTGCAAGAAAGCTTACAAATATCCTTAATTGTCTGTTTCAAGAAAGTGGCAACACTCGGATTTGTATTTGGGGATGGAAATTTTGTAGATGGTTTTTTAAAAAAACGAATGGAATTCTGTTTGATTTATTTGGTATCAAGCTCTATACTTTTTTTTTCATATTGGCATTTTAGCATTAATTTAAGAGCGAACAAATGTAAGTCCATCACTACTTCAAAGAGATCAAAGTTTTGGTAGGGACAGAAACTCAGGCCTTTAGATAATACCTGAATTCCTGCTTGTGTAAGGGAATGCAAAGATAAATTTACAAGTTAATGATTTTATGTCCGAACCAAAAATGGTTCTAGTCCCTTCCATCCTTTGTTTACTTGGGGGGAGCTTGCCCCCTGTGTTTGGTTTAACGTATTTTGTGATAATACTCGTCCATTTTGATGAGGGGTATTACTTGGAATACTTGATGTATCCGAAAGAGAAGAATCTGATTCTCCCTGCCATGTATTATGTCTTGATTCAGATCCCAATGAAGATGAATGATGTTCACTGGAACTGACATTCAGTGTATATTCTAAATCTGTATCAACTGTCCGTTTTTTTTTTCCTTGTTCAAAAGAACCTCTATTATTCCGGCATCTTTTTTGTCTACCACGGCCTCAATTTGGATGGTCATGATGGCCACAGGCTGAAGAAGAAACATTTGTTTGAAAGATACTATTGGGCTTTTTTGGTAAAGATCGGTCTCGAGATTGGTATAATCTATTCGAATATGTGCTGTTTGTATTCCATCCTTCCCTACAAAACTTCATCTCCTTTTTCTGTAAAATATTTTTGTTCAGTGTTGATAAATTTTCTTTGAGTTTACTCTGTAGTTTGGAGTGTAGAGTATGGAAAGAAGCCAACGCCAACTCCAAAGTACTGATTTCTTTATCTAATGACTCAATTTGTTTACAAATTGAGTCATTAGATAAAGAAATCAATACTTTGGAGTTGGCATTGGCTCCTTTCAAAGACCATGTGGCTAGATGTCAACATCTTCTATTCAAACGGAAATCAAAAAATAATACTAAATTTGATTCTATGAGGATCATCATGCCCTTCTCCAATCAGCACATACAAATTAGAGAAATTATTGAAAAACATTGGTCAATCTTGACGGATTATCAAAAGGTTGAACAATTCAACTCCATCAATCAAATTTAAACTGGTCCAAAGCGAGTACAAGGTCAAGCCCGCGCTAAAGAAATATTGTCCTAGGTATGACTCCTTCCCCTGTGGACATTGTTCACATTGCTATTTCATTAGGAGAGAAAAATCCTTTCTACTTCCTAATGGTGAGATGTTTATTCCTAAACATTTCGCCAACTGCCAAACATGCAGAGTTGTCTACGTAATGTCCTGTGAATGTGGCTTACTATATAGGCAAAACAAAGCAACAATTCTGGCGTCGAATTTCCAAACATTTCTACAGCATGGAAATTGGAAACAGGTATCTACCAGTAGGCAGACAAGCAGCATTACACCATCATTACCAAATGCCAAAAGTCACCTTTGCCTCCCTCGACAGGATACATATCCCTGATTGAGGCGGAGATTGGAATAAAGTATTGCTCCAACATGAGCAAAGCTGGATTTTTAAATTACAGGCCACCACCCTTCCAGGCCTAAATTAATCTATTACGTATGCTCCCTTTCTAAAAAGGGAGCATACTGCATCTGGTAAAACTAGTTAAATGGTCAAATATTTCCTTCTTTCTTTTTTGACAGAATTAACCCAAATTGTTCTCAGGAATGAGAACAACAACCAGTGAGTCAGCCAGACCTTTAGCACACTTAAAAAAGTTCAATAAAAATGAATTGTAAAAATATACCAATACTATAGAGCATCAGCGATAACCAATTCCAGTATGTATTTTGTGACTATGATTTTTTTACTATATGTGTTGTACTTTTTTAGTACTTAGTGATGCCTTGGTCCAGTGGTCCCGGCATGTAAGGGAGAAGCATTATATGCCTTTCTCCCACTTTTGCTCCTAGTTGGTGTAATCTCCATTGGCATCACAAAAGGAACCTCATAGTGCCAGCGGCATTCTGCGATAAACGTTGGATGGTCTGTGACGTCGTGCGCATGGGCAACGTAGTCACGCATGCGTGTGATGTCACAAAGCCACACGGTTGCCACGGAGATGACAACGACGAGGGCTTTCTAAGTAATTGGTGGATTTTGCACTTATTTTCCTATGTACCACATGACATAAAAAATGTTTTTCACACTGAACATATCACAACATCACAATTTGTTTAACCATCTCAATACAGGGCATTTTAACCCCCTTCCTGCCCAAGCCATTTTTCAGCTTTCAGCGCTGTCACACTTTGAATGACAATTGCGTGGTCATACAACACTGTACCCAAATGAAATTTTCATAATTTTTTCCCCACAAATAGAGCATTATTTTGGTGGTATTTGATCATAATTCTGCGGTTTATATTTTTTGCGCTATAAACAAAAGTAGAGGGACAATTTTGAAAAAAACACAATATTTTTTACTTTTGTTATAATAAATATCCATTTTTTTTTTAAACAAATTTTTTCCTCAGTTTAGGCCAATACTTATTCTTCTACATATTTATGGTAAAAAAAATCGCAATAAGCGTATATTGATTGGTTTGCGCAAAATTTATAGCGTCTACAAAATAGGGGATAGATTTATAGCATTTTTTTTATTTTATTTTTTTTACTAGTCATTGTGGCGATCTGCGATTTTTATTGTGACTGCGATATTGTGGCAGACACATCGGACACTTTTGACACATTTTTGGGACCATTCACATTTATACAGCGATCCGTGCTATAAAAATGCACTGATTACTGTATAAATGTGACTGGCAGGGAAGGGGTTAACACTAGGGGGTGATCGAGGGGTTGACTGTGTTCCTAGGGAATGTTTCTAACTGAAGGGGGAGGGGACTCACAAGGGGAGGAGACCGATCTGTGTTGCTCTGTACTGAGTACACAGATCGGTCTCCTCTCCTCTCTGACAGGACGTGGATCTGTGTGTTTACACACACAGATCCATGTCCTGCCGCGTTACCGGGCAATCGCGTGTGCCCGGCGGATATCTCAGTCGCTGGGCACGTGCATCGGGTGCCCAGTGACACTGCAGGCGCGTAGGGAAGGCGAGGGCGTCATATGACAGCCGGCGGGCGGCAAGCGGTTAAATGTTTTTTCTTTTTAACATCATGCTCATCAAATACATTTCTTGTACTAATTTTATTTAGTTACTTTCAGCAAATTATTTTACAATTAACTACATCACATTTAATCAATTAATTTTTCACACACACCTATGTTATATTCCATCACCTTCACCTATTGATTTTAATTTCCTTAAATTCACATTTATTCATTTTCACTTTATCACTTCATGTTATTTTCACGGATTTTTATATGCATACACAATGATCTTTATGGTCTCTCTGTTGTCAGAGAACCATAAATATAAAACAATTAATTAATACACCAACCCGAAGGAGTCAAAATAAATAAAATTATTCATAATTAACTAACAAATAAAAAAAATAATGATTTAATTCAATTATTCAGTTGGTGGTTATCTAGTTTGGTAACCATCTAATAGTTAAAAAATACCTTCCCAAAAAATCCATTTGAATTTTTATTGTAAAAACATTAAGGTTGCTATAATATATCATAGGTGCTCGCTTGCTCTCCTCCCTGTCCCCTTGGAAGTCCAAAAGAGTGGTCTCTTGTAAGTTAATGGTGCCTTAGCCTTGTTCTTTGTAATCTTTACAATGAAATTAAGCTAGATTGCCCATTTACTAAGCAAACTCAGGAGGCACAAATTACCCTTTTTGTAAAAATAGAAAATGACCCTACTCAATGTTCTAGCTATAGGCCCATTTCTTTGATAAATGTAGACCTAAAAATTTTTGCTATAATTTTAGCTACGGGTCTACGCGTGGGGTTTGTCCCAAACAGGGAAGCTTGAGATAATATCTTAAAAACAAACTTCCTGATACAATATGCACAGAAAACCAAGAAACCACTTTGTCTTCTTTCATAAGATGCGGAGAAGGCTTTTGATCGCTTAGATTGGAGGTTTATGATAGCATCCCTGAAACAAGTAGGTCTTCCCGTAGAATTTATACAAAAAATACTGGCCTTATATACTGCTCCATCAGCAAGGATAAGAGGTAATGGAATATTGTCACATACCATCAATATTTTGAATGGGACACGCCAGGGCTGCCCGCTATCACCATACTTATACATCCTGGCTATAGAACATCTGGCTTTAGCTCTACAATCTAATCCCTCTGTTCATGGAGTTCAGGTGGGCAAGCTTTTATAAGTTAAGCATTTTAGCAGATGATCTACTTATATATATATATTTAACCCAAGAATAGCTTTCCCAAGCATTTTGTATGAACTAGAACAATTTGAACTTTATAGCAATTTCAAAGTAAATGTAACAAAATCTCGGTGTCTTAACATTATGCTACCGTTAATTGAGAAAGCATTGGAAACAAACTTTCCATTTTATAGGGAACCTCATTCTGTTAACTATTTGGGCGTTAATATCGCCCCTACAGAAGAAAAGATCTATGAATTGAACTATTTGCCCATGCTGAACTATGTGATTAGTCAGATGCAGACTAGGGCCAGGGGGAAACACTCCTGGATAGGGAGGATGGCTTTATATAAGATGGATATTTTACCTCGCTTTTTAAACCTATATCAAATGCTACCTATAGCACTCCAGAGGGCTTTTTTCCACTTGCATCTAGCCTACTATGGTATCTCTGGCCAAATTCCAAGGCCAGGCTTCGTTATGACATTCTAGTAAAGCGCAAAACAAAGGGAGGAGCAGGTTCACCACATATGAAATTTTATTATAAAGCATCCGTATTGACTAGAATAGTGGACTGGTTTTATAATGGTAAATCAAAACAGTGGGTAACTATTGAACAACAAATAACACCTGTCCCCTTGACCTCTCCTATTGTTTTGTTTCGTCTTGTTTTTGGGCAGATTTTTGCCCAAGTGATATAATGGTTACTTAATTACAGATGTTTTTGGTGAACAGGTGGTAAGACGTACTTACAGTGCCTTTCAAAAGTATTCACCCCCTTGACATTTTTCATGTTTTGTTGCCTCACAACCTGAAATAACAATGAATTGTTTGAGGATTTGCATCATTTAATTTACAGAACATGCCCACAACTTTGAAGATGTTTTTTTTTTATTGTGAAGAAAACTACAAATAGGACAAAATAACAGAAAAAGTCAATGTGCATAACTATTCACCCCCCCTAAAGTCAATACTTTGTAGAGCCACCTTTTGCAGCTATCACAGCTCCAAGTCGCTTTGGATAAGTCTCTATGAGCTGCCACATCTTGCCACTGGGATTTATGCCCATTCCTCCTTGCAAAACTGCTCCAGCTCCTTCAAGTTGGATGGTTTGCACTTGTGAACAGCAATCTTTAAGTCTGACAACAGATTTTCTATTGGATTGAGGTCTGGGCTTTGACTAGGCCATTCTGACACATTTACATAGAGAAAGATATGAAACAAGCAATGTAATCATATGACGCAAGAGGTTAACAGTAGATCCGAATGGCACACTCCATACTTGACAGGCAGGTCATAGAAATATTCAGGTCATCAAATATCAAAAAGACATCAGGACTCAAATAAGGAGATGGATGAATTGTGCGCTTACCAGCAGGATAAAAACCCAGTAGGAAAAAAGCAACAATAGTGAAGCCCATAAAGGTAAAACACACGTATTTATTGTAGTCTACTTACAGGTAAAAAGGAACATTATCACAAAAAGAGAATAATCCGCGGCTCTCAGCGTACTTGCATCGGCCAGCCTGACATGTTTCATCCTATGTGGATATCATCAGAGATCTGCTGGTGATCAGACAATTCATCCATCTCCTTATGTGAGTCCTGATGTCTTTTTGATATTTGATGACCTGGATATTTCTATGACCTGCCTGTCAAGTATGGAGTGTGCCATTCGGATCTACTGTTAACCTCTTGCATCATATGATTACATCACTTGTTTTCATATCTTTCTGGTAAGCAGATTGATAGCATGTGGGTGTGGTGTGCCTTTCCTTTGCACATTGAAGTTTGGTGGAGGCTCCACGTCATCTCTATCCCTCATTAATCTTCTATGGACTATCACATTGTTTTATAAATTTATTTCACCTAAGCGCTGCATTTTGGATTTTTATATTTGTGTTTGATGAAATCAACAAACTATGCTGGCTGCTTTTCTTGTTCCTTTTAGTTAGCGCAGATATTTGTTCACCTGTTTTTTTACGTACAATTTTCCCTTCTATGTTGGGAGCTTTTATGTAGAAAAAAAAAATCGTTTTTTTTAGATGGATGTCTTAACGTGGGAATCCTGCAGGAGGATATTTTTTGCATCAATCTGTACTGATTGTGGAAATGTGTGACAAATTGAATAGGTTGGTCACCATCCAGATGGGGTCCATCTGTGTTTTACTTAGTGAGATAATACCTGTATGCATCTCGTATAAGGTCCAAGGGGTAAGATTTCTAAAAAAAATTGGATATCTCATTCTGCTGAATAAAGTCTGCCTGGTGGGATCAGTTCTGGTAGAGGTGATAAAACTGACGTTTGGGGATATTTTTGACTCATTTGGGGTGGTGGCAACTTGCATAGTGAAGGTACGAGTTGCTGGCTGTGGGTTTAAAGTGGGTTTTGGTGGTAATGTCATGCTGATCAGAGGCGAGTTCCAAATCTAAAAAGTCCAAAGAAGACTTGTCACAAACATTTTAAATAAATATTTAAACATTCACTATGCTTGCTCCTTTTGTCTGTTTGCTGCCTAGAGGTCTCTTCAGTCTTTAAGGAGTGCTGGGCTAAGCGGTCCTTAAAGCCATAGGATTTATTCTAAAGATTTGTACCACACCGTCCTTCTTCATCTTTGTACTTTGTCTCATCCCAGGCTGTATCTATCATGCCATTGTCACTGTTTTTAGAGCTTTAGATGACTACAACACTGACAAAATCTTTTTTTTTCCAGAAAATCCAACACACGTTTGACCATCCCACCAATTGTCTTTTTAACTTTGATACACTGTGCCTAGTCTGGCACTTTGCTCCTTTTGTAAGTGCATGGTAAAGTCTACATTCATCTTCTTGGTCTCCATTTTTTTCTCTTTCTGATGTTCCAGGAAGAGAGTCTTCACTTGCAATGTTTTGACTTGTTTTTCTGATTTGTTTTAGTATTTGAAACTTACTTTAAAGTGCCTTTAACCACTTACCCACTGGGCACTTAAACCCCCTTCCTAACCAGACCAATTTTCACCTTTCGGTGCTCTCACATTTTGAATGACAATTACTCAGTCATGCAACACTGTACCTATATGATTTTTTTGTACTTTTTCACACAAATAGAGCTTTCTTTTGGTGGTATTTGATCACCACTGGGTATTTTATTTTTAGCGTTATAAAAGAAAAAAGACTGACAATTCTGTAAAAAAAATGCATTTTTCTTTGTTTCTGTTATAAAATTTAGCAAATTAGTAATTTTTCTTCATATATTTTGGCCAAAATTTATACTGCTACATATCTTTGGTAAAAATAACCTAAATCAGTGTATAATATTTGGTCTTTGTGAAAGTTATAGAGTCCACAAGCTATGGTGCCAATCTCTGAAAATTGATTACACCTGATGCACTGATGGCCTATCTCATTTCTTGAGACCCTAACAAGCCAGGAAAGTACAAATACCCCCAAATGACCTTTTTTGGAAAGTAGACATTCCAAAGTATTTAGTTAGAGGCATGGTGAGTTTTTTGAAGTTGTCATTTTTTTCCCACAATTCTTTGCAAAATCAAGATTTTTTTAAATTTTTTTTTTCACAAAATTGTTATATTAGCAGGTTATTTCTCACACACAGCATATGCATAGCACAAATTACAGCCCAAAACACATTTTACTATTCCTGAGTATGGCGAAACCACATGTGTGAGACTTTTACACAGTGTGGCCACATACAGAGGCCCAACATGCAGGGAGCGCCATCAAGCGTTCTTGGAGCATAAACAAACAGACAGTGCAGCGCTAAATAAATGTAGAAAATGGAATAAAATTGAGATAGAACACTATACAATCCACCACGGTGTAAGGAAAATATATAAAAAGTCCAAGTAATCAGGTCCAAACAGATCTTCAAGGTAGAAAGGACTGTATGCTTGCAAATGGTGATTCCAGGAGCCCACCACCACAGAAACAAATGGCCTCTCACCTGGTGCTGTGGACCCTTAAATTATAGAGGGTCATGAGCGCTCTTGGCATATACTATGCAAATATGGCTACACAAATCTTCATCAATGACCATCAAGGACCCAATGCAGGACACTCCAATAAGGACATGTAGAAAATAAAAGTGGCGAAAATAGTGCTCTCCGTATAAAATGATCTTTATTACTGGTGCTGTGGACCCTTAAATTATAGAGGGTCATGAGCGCTCTTGGCATATACTATGCAAATATGGCTACACAAATCTTCATCAATGACCATCAAGGACCCAATGCAGGACACTCCAATAAGGACATGTAGGAAATAAAAGTGGCGAAAATAGTGCTCTCCGTATAAAATGATCTTTATTACTAAATAAGAAATCATAAAACACTCACAAGTGAAGTACTTGGTAATGGCAGACAGACAATGATGGCGATCTACTGTTCCTCCGAACAGCAGAGTAGATGCGCAGTGGCCGCGGGTGACGTCACAACACTACCTCGTTCTGGACGCGTTGCGTCCCAGTGGGCGGGGACTTCATCAGCAGATGAGGGACGACATGGGCACCCGCGCTATATACCAGGTAAGTAACCATGGCTACAGTACACCAAACGGAAATGACCTAAGGATCACCCGGAACTCAATCCGGACGTAACCCCTAATACAAAAATACAAAACAAACGGAAATGAATCTCCCAAAAGCAATAAGGAAAGACATGGCTATGATACAAAAAACGCATCAATCCTGGGGGGACAAGTGCATAATTCCTGAAATGGAATATTACCATACCAAGGGGAAAGTTGGATAGAAAAAATATATATATATATAAACATATATATATAAAAAGTATTATCATTGTAAAAAATCAGAACACTAAAAAGATAAAAAGTGAGTCATCCGCGGCCACTGTCATCAGATATAAATGAAATAAAATAAGATTCAGCGATCTGATATAAAACAATTTGTATCAAAATCAACGTTTAACCCCTCAGGGCAAAGAACCCTGGTTTCAAAGATCCAGTAAGATTCTCTCCTACTTAGTTGCCTTATGAAATTGCCCCCCCTCCAATGTCTCGTGACCCTCTCAATACCCCAAAACCTCAAACTTTTGGGGTTCTGATGATGATGGAGTTTGAAGTGTCTAGAGACATTGTGGGTTTTCAGGCCTTTCTTAATGTTGTTAACATGCTCGGCAAGTCTCACATGTAGGGGTCGGGATGTTCTCCCTATATACTGGAGCCCGCATCCACACTCCAGCATATACACGACCCCTACCGTGTCACAGGTAATTAGCTGTTTAATATCATACTCCTTACCAGTAGCTGAGGCTAGGAATTTTTTCCTTTTCTTTATGTTCCCCTTTGCATGCTTACATGAAATGCATTTGCCACATGCGTAGAAACCACTCAGAAAAGAAAATAACCTATCAGAAGAGGGAACAGGAGGGTTCAGAACACTAGGGGCCAGACGGTCCCTTAATGATGGAGCCTTCCTGTAAATAAACTGAGGGCGGTCAGGGAGCACAGGGCCTAAGACTTTATCTTGTTTCAAGATGGGCCAATTCTTCTGTACTATTTTCTCAAATGTGCGATATTGCACATTGTAGTCAAGCACCATCCTGAAATTATGATCGTCTCCACCTTTTTCCCTGACCGTATCAGAAACTAGAACACCTCTGTCAAGACTTTTGACTTTAGTGATCTCCTCCTCAAGCTTGGAACGATCGTATCCTTTTTGTTCAAACCTAGATGTCAGAATGTTTGATTGCACCAAGAAATCCTCCTCCGTGGTGCAATTCCTACGCAACCTGATGTACTGACCCCTGGGGATGTTGCACAACCAGGAATGGTGGTGACAGCTCCCCAGGGGGATGTACGAGTTGCGGTCCGTTGGTTTGAAAAAATTGGTCGTAATAAAACGGTTGTGTATAATACTGATAGTCAGATCCAGAAAAACAACTTTTTCCTGGTCAACCGTCCAAGTCAAGACAATATTTTTGTGGTTAGTGTTAAGAGTATCAATAAACAAGTCAAGTTTGTCCCTATCTCCTCTCCAAATCAAAATAAGGTCGTCAATGTAACGACGGTAACAAATGAGCTCTGGGGGCTTATTAGAAAAAACTGCCTCTTCCTCCCAGTGGGCCATAAATAAATTGGCCACACTGGGAGCAAAACGGGCCCCCATAGCAACTCCCCTTGTCTGTAAATAAAAATCCCTATTATACCAAAAATAATTTTTGGTTAAACAAAAGTTTAAACAACTCAACAGGAATTCCTGATGCCTCCCAGACAATGAGGAGGAGGATAGAGCCCATTCGACAGACGTCATAGCATCTCTGTGACCAATAATGGTATACAGAGAGCTGACGTCTGCTGTGACCAAAAAAGTGGGTGAAGAACAATCTAAACTTTCCAAAATCTGAATCACATGTTTAGTGTCTCTGAGGTATGCAGGGGTTTTAATAACAAGTGGTTGCAAAAAGAGGTCAATGTATTGCCCAAGGCGAGCTGACACTGAGTCGATCCCATTAACGATGGGTCGACCAGGGGGGTGGACGATGTCTTTATGTATCTTGGGCAGAAAGTAAATCACAGGGGTTCTGCAAAATAAAGGATCCAAATACATTGCCTCTTTCTTGGTGAGGATTTTTTGATCCCTGCCATCCTCAATAATAGCATGCAATTCATCCTTGTATGTTAACATGGGGTCCTTACTAAGGATCCTGTAGGTGTCTTGGTCAGAAAGCAGACGACTCATTTCTGACTGATAATATTCTCTGCTCAAAATGACCAGACCCCCCCCTTTGTCGGCGGGACGGATAACTATATCCTTCCGCTCGGAGAGCGATTTGATCCCGCGCTCAATATACAAAGGATCAACAATTTTCTTAACCTTTAACTGATGTAAATCATGCGAAACCATATTTTTGAACACTTCTAAATGTTTATTGTCGGTGTTCTGTGGGTTAAACGTAGATTTATTGCGTAACGATGAGTGTTGAGAGATGGACGGTTTAGTCCCATGATGAGGTTGGGCCAAAAAGTATTTCTTCATATTAAGGGACCTAACAAATTTCTGGATATTAACATAAGTATCAAATTTATTAAGGTTTTTTATAGGGGCAAATTTTAAGCCTCGATCCAAGACCTTAATCTCATCTTCACTGAGAGTGATTTGGCTCAGATTGTAAATACCCTTCCCTACCGAGGTTTGGGCCTTTTGTACCCTCCTGCCCCCTCTCCTTCCTCTCTTTCTTTTTGCTTGCGAGGGCCGGCGTTTGGTGGAGTGTAGGGTATCGGCTGCCTCCACATCTCTCCTTGTTGGGGTTGAAAAGACTGAGGGGGGTATCTCTGTTCCCCCCGTTGGCCTAAAAAAACATTTTCCTTATAAGGGGTGTGGTCAGCTAATGGGGCAAAGCGGTTGGACGTGGGAATGGGTTTGTTGTAAGGGGGGTCACGGCCTCCTCTCTCAAAGTATTCTCTACTTTCTTCATATGCTGGATAACCATTCTGACGGTAAGGAGTCACATGATGGTTATAGGGCCTATTATTACCCCTGCCCCTTCCTTTCGTGTTACCTCTTTTATTTTTCTTATGGCCATAAGTGCCAGAGGGAGGGGCCTGTTTAATTTGATGTGAGTAGTCATATTCATGAACGGGATTATTTCTAGGGGCACAACTACCAGACCCTCCCGTGGTCTCCTGAGTATTGGCCAGAGGAGGGGCCAAGTCCTCCATAACGGGAGAGTTCTTCCATTTGAATATAATCCCCCCATTGAAATCCTCAAAATCCCTAACAAACTTTTTTCGTTTCTTATTTTGGGTTTCCAAATCCCATTTCCTGAGTTTGTTTTTAAGATCTCCGGATAATCTAACAAACTCCTCACTATCTTTAAAGGTTTCAACACTCTTGGTAATTTCACCTATCTGTGAATCGAGGGTAGCCATCCTCTTTCTTTTACGTATAAGGAGAAACTCCAAAAGTTCAAAACCTCTTTTAATGAAGAAATCACTCCATTCAGACATAGACTGAACATCAGTCAGGCCATCATTGGGGGGTAAATCCCACCGTAGACGCCTAGGTATAAGTCTGGCAGCAAGGTACTGCTCAAAAGAAGTGATGTCCCACCAAGTTTTGATCTTTTTTTCATAAATATAGCCCAATTTTCTGAAACATTGAGGTAAATCATTAATAGGTTCTAAGGTAGGATTCCTAGAGAATACCTCATTAATCTTAATATCTCGCTTTTCAAAATATTCAAACACTTCCATATCGCAGCTAGATTACTGAGAATTGCACAAGTAACACAGATAAACAAAATGAATCAGCGCGAAGTGGTAAACTAGAACAGCAGCTGAACACTAGGGCCAATAATCAAATCCCTCAATAAACATCAACAAACAGACAGTGCAGCGCTAAATAAATGTAGAAAATGGAATAAAATTGAGATAGAACACAATACAATCCACCACGGTGTAAGGAAAATATATAAAAAGTCCAAGTAATCAGGTCCAAACAGATCTTCAAGGTAGAAAGGACTGTATGCTTGCAAATGGTGATTCCAGGAGCCCACCACCACAGAAACAAATGGCCTCTCACCTGGTGCTGTGGACCCTTAAATTATAGAGGGTCATGAGCGCTCTTGGCATATACTATGCAAATATGGCTACACAAATCTTCATCAATGACCATCAAGGACCCAATGCAGGACACTCCAATAAGGACATGTAGGAAATAAAAGTGGCGAAAATAGTGCTCTCCGTATAAAATGATCTTTATTACTGGTGCTGTGGACCCTTAAATTATAGAGGGTCATGAGCGCTCTTGGCATATATATATATCTGGCATATATATATATATATATATATATTTAGCGCGGGTGCCCACGTCGTCCCTCATCTGCTGATGAAGTCCCCGCCCACTGGGACGCAACGCGTCCAGAACGAGGTAGCGTCGTGACGTCACCCGCGGCCACTGCGCATCTACTCTGCTGTTCGGAGGAACAGGAGATCGCCATCATTGTCTGTCTGCCATTACCAAGTACTTCACTTGTGAGTGTTTTATGATTTCTTATTTAGTAATAAAGATCATTTTATACGGAGAGCACTATTTTCGCCACTTTTATTTCCTACATGTCCTTATTGGAGTGTCCTGCATTAGGTCCTTGATGGTCATTGATGAAGATTTGTGTAGCCATATTTGCATAGTATATGCCAAGAGCGCTCATGACCCTCTATAATTTAAGGGTCCACAGCACCAGGTGAGAGGCCATTTGTTTCTGTGGTGGTGGGCTCCTGGAATCACCATTTGCAAGCATACAGTCCTTTCTACCTTGAAGATCTGTTTGGACTTGATTACTTGGACTTTTTATATATTTTCCTTACACCGTGGTGGATTGTATTGTGTTCTATCTCAATTTTATTCCATTTTCTACATTTATTTAGCACTGCACTGTCTGTTTGTTGATGTTTATTGAGGGATTTGATTATTGGCCCTAGTGTTCAGCTGCTGTTCTAGTTTACCACTTCGCGCTGATTCATTTTGTTTATCTGTGTTCTTGGAGCATAAATTACACATACAATTTCTTGACTACCTCTTGCACTTTTGAAGGCCCTGGAGAACCAGGACAATGGAAATGCCCCAAAAATGACCCCATTTTGGAAAGAAAACACCCCAATGTATAAGCTATGAGGCATAATGAGTCTTTTGAACATGTCATTTTTTTCTACAAGTTTTTGGAAAATGTGTAAAGAAAATGAAAACGCATTTTTTTTTTACACAAATTTGTCCATGTATACAATATTTCTAACACATAGCATGTACATACTGAAAATTACACCCCAAAATAATAAAAAGACGAGAAGTTGGGACTTTATGTGAGAAGTGACTATCCAGTACACAATTCTCCATCCCTAATGGTTTGTAAAGAAGGGGAGAAAAGGGGGAATAAGGGAAAATGGGACTTTATATGAAAAACAACACTTGGGTAGGTTGAATCATTCAAATAATGTAAAAAGCATATTTATTGATATCACGATTGAGCACAGCATAATAAATAACATGATTGAATAAACAACATAGATAATACAAAATCCAGATAAACATGATTACTGCATCATATGGTAAAATGATAGACATTGTTGCACATGGTACATGATATATCAGCAGTATACTCAAAAATGTATAAAAACATGATGGCTAAGTATTTTATTGATGATTCAAAATGACCAAACCCATGGTATTCACATGATTGCTGTGGCATAGCATCAAATATAAGGCTCTACACGTTTTGTGGGTTGTCTCCACTCATCAGGATCGGCTATACATAAAAGGTACCTGTAATGGGTTATAAATTAAATTAATAATCAATGGTAATTGATTAAAAAATAGGAAGAGAGGGAGCAACAAACTATGGTCCTAGCACTCTTACCTATGGGTATAATTTAACAGGAATGTAGATACTAATGAATAGGATGAAGGGCGTTGGGGGGTGAAACAAACATGACCCCCCCGGGAGCTGGGGTAATGGCAAAGTAGCAGCAAGAGGGCCAAACCAAGTACTTCCAATGGAGGTGGATGTTTGGTGAGTGACTGGAGTGGAAGGTGAGGGCCCCTAGGGGCTACTGAAACAATAAAAATAGATGAAATTAGTGACTGTGAAGGAGATACAAAAACAGAAAATGGAATGTAAGAAAAGAAAAGATGAGGTCTAAAAGAAAAGGGAAGAGTGAATGGGGCCAGAAGTAGCACCAAAAGGTGGTGAAGAAGGGTGAAGAGAAGTGAGCCAAATATACTGTTACAACATAGCAAACCACCATACCACCAATGGAGGAAGCCATGGAGATTGAATTACCTGAAGCTGTGGGTAAAGCGTGTGATCAGGATGTGATGGGTGAATGTGCCAGAATGAATATACAAACACAGGGTGACAAAGCTACAGTGATGGGATGGTGAACGAATGGCCCACCCGGCAGAACAGAGCCAGAACCGACGTCACGCTGGCGTGCTGGGGAGAGAGAGGCAACCATGTCCGAGCGGCTAGCGCTCTTAAATAGGCGCCTAAACTCCCCCATGCTGCACGCCATTGGAAAAAGCTCGCCAGGTGCGGCACCATGGATGACGCCACACGTGACGGCGTGCAAGGCGTGACGTCGACACGCAGCGAGCGCGAGCCCCCACCCCCACAAACAAACAGATCGGGGGGATGGGGGATAACCCCGATGCGCGTCGCAGCTCCCGGGAGTGAAATGAATAACACCCCCAAGATGTAATAGCCTTGCAAAATTCTGTACTATACAGGTTAACCCAGTAAAGCATGTACCTAGGCTGGCACTTAATGCCTGTCAACAAAAATACATGGGGTAAATAGATAGATAAGTGTGTGTTTCCATCCCTAATCAATTACTAATAAAAAGATGAGAAGTTGGGACTTTATGTGAGAAGTGACTATCCAGTACACAATTCTCCATCCCTAATGGTTTGTAAAGAAGGGGAGAAAAGGGGGAATAAGGGAAAATGGGACTTTATATGAAACACAACACTTGGGGAGCTTGAATCATTCAAATAATGTAAAAAGCATATTTATTGATATCACGATTGAGCACAGTGTAATAAATAACATGATTGAATAAACAACATAGATAATACAAAATCCAGATAAACAATATTAATGCATTATATGGTAAAATGATAGACATTGTTGCACATGGTACATGATATATCAGCAGTATACTCGAAAATGTATAAAAACATGATGGCTAAGTATTTAATTGATGATTCAAAATGATCAAACCCATGGTATTCACATGATTGCTGTGGCATAGCATCAAATATAAGGCTCTACGCGTTTCGTGGGTTGTCTCCACTCATCAGGAGCGGCTATACATAAAGGGTACCTGTAATGGGTTATAAATTAAATTAATAATCAATGGTAATTGATTAAAAAATAGGAAGAGAGGGAGCAACAAACTATGGTCCTAGCACTCTTACCTATGGGTATAATTTAACAGGAATGTAGATACTAATGAATAGGATGAAGGGCGTTGGGGGGTGAAACAAACATGACCCCCCGGGAGCTGGGGTAATAGCAAAGTAGCAGCAAGAGGGCCAAACCAAGTACTTCCAACGGAGGTGGATGTTTGGTGAGTGACTGGAGTGGAAGGTGAGGGCCCCTAGGGGCTACTGAAACAATAAAAATAGATGAAATTAGTGACTGTGAAGGAGATACAAAAACAGAAAATGGAATGTAAGAAAAGAAAAGATGAGGTCTAAAAGAAAAGAGAAGAGTGAATGGGGCCAGAAGGAGCACCAAAAGGTGGTGAAGAAGGGTGAACAGAAGTGAGCCAAATATACTGTTACGACATAGCAAACCACCATACCACCAATGGAGGAAGCCATGGAGATTGAATTACCTGAAGCTGTGGGTAAAGCGTGTGGTCAGGATGTGATGGGTGAATGTGCCAGAATGAATATACGAACACAGGGTGACAAAGCTACAGTGGATGGTGAACAAATGGCCCACCCGGCAGAACAAAGCCAGAACCGATGTCACGCTGGCATGCTGGGGAGAGAGAGGCGACCATGTCCGAGCGGCTAGCGCTCTTAAATAGGCGCCTAAACTCCCCCATGCTGCACGCCATTGGAAAAAGCTCGCCAGGTGTGGCGCCATGGATGACGCCACACGTGACGGCGTGCAAGGCGTGACGTCGACACGCAGCGAGCATGAGCCCCCACCCCCACAAACAAACAGATCGGGGGGATAACCCCGGTGCGCGTCGCAGCTCCCGGGATTGAAATGAATAACACCCCCAAGATGTAATAGCCTTGCAAAATTCTGTACTATACAGGATAACCCAGTAAAGCATGTACCTAGGCTGGCACTTAATGCCTGTCAATGCCAGAAATACATGGGGTAAATAGATAGATAAGTGTGTGTTTGCATCCCTAATCAATTACTAATAAAAAGACGAGAAGTTGGGACTTTATGTGAGAAGTGACTATCCAGTACACAATTCTCCATCCCTAGTGGCTCTGTGTCTAGAATAGGGATGAGCTTCGTGTTCGAGTCGAACCCATGTTCGACTCGAACATCGGCTGTTCGGTCGTTCACCGAATTGCGAACGATATGGGCCATTCGCGCCAAATTCGTGTGGCGCGTCACGGCCCATAATTCACTGCGGCATCACAGTGCATTGCTTGCTGATGATTGGCCAAGCATGCACTATGACCTGCATGCTTGGCCAATCACAGCGCCGCCTGAACAGAGAGCCGTAATTGGCCAAAGCCAAGGAGGCTTTGGCCAATTATGGCTAAGGGGATTTAGTACACGCCCCACACTATATAAGGCCGCCTGCACGGCGGCCCTGTGCAGTGTGTTCCGGTGTGCTGAGAGATAGAGAGAGAGAGAGACAGTGTCATTTCATTTGAGTTAGCTAGATTAGGCAGGATAGTCAGTCAGTTAGCTGCACTTAAAGTGTATTGTGTATATATATGCATCCCAGGTGTTGCATATATATATATATATACACTGTATTCAGTTTAGCTAGATCCGTTCCTGTTATCTTCTAGACTATTTACATTTAGTGCAGTGCGTCCTGCTCACAGTGTTCAGCTAGATCCGTTCCTGCTATCTTCCTACTGACAGGCAGGCTTGTCTTGTTACAGTATTTTGAAGAAAATTACTGGTGTTCTTTTGATCCTATTAGTACCACAGTCAGGCAGCTAGACTATTTACATTTAGTACAGTGCGTCCTGCTCACAGTGTTCAGCTAGATCCGTTCCTGTTATCTTCCTACTGACAGGCAGGCTTGTCTTGTTACAGTATATAAAGCTACCTGAAGAAAATTACTGGTGTTCTTTTGATCCTATTAGTACCACAATCAGGCAGCTAGACTATTTACATTTAGTGCAGTGCGTCCTGCTCACAGTGTTCAGCTAGATCCGTTCCTGTTATCTTCTTACTGACAGGCAGGCTTGTCTTGTTACAGTAAATACAGCTACCTGAAGAAAATTGCTGGTGTTCTTTTGATCCTATTAGTACCACAGTCAGGCAGCTAGACTATTTACAGTTAGTGCAGTGCGTCCTGCTCACAGTGTTCAGCTAAACCTACAAGTTAGTGGGGTGCGTCCACCTCACAGTGTTCAGCTAAAGCTACCTGTAGAAGGTTGGTGGTGTTCTCATACTACAGGCAGGCAGATGATTTTGCTAGCTGCAGTATCAGTACATATATATATATATATATATATATATATATATATATATATATATATATATATATATCCCAGCTTAGTGCAGCTACAGGCCATTAGTATGTCTGGAAGGCCAAGAAGGAGAGGCAGACAGTCACAAGCCAATAAGAGAGGGCAAGCAGGCTCTGTGTCTAGTGCTGGTCGTGGAGACGGCGCATCCTCATCAGCACGTGGCCATGGGACACGCTTGGCCTTTTTTTCGGCAGCTGGCCGTGTTGAGCCGCAACATGCGGAAGACTTGGTCGAGTGGATGACCAAGCCGTCCTCATCCTCCTCATTCTCTCTCACCCATGCCCAGGGTACTTTGTCTGGCAAAGCAGCGGCCTCTTCCCTCGGCTCAATGTCATCAGTGACTCCTTCCCTAGCCCCACCATGTCCTCCTGAGGAGTCCCTCGAACTGTTTGACCACAGTGTTGGGTACATGCTCCAAGAGGATGCCCAGCGTTTGGAAGGCTCTGATGATGATACTGAGCTCGATGAAGGCAGTAACATGAGCACGGACAGAGGGGGTGCCAAAGAAGGACAGCAATCTGGCAGTCATGCTCCCCCTGCTGCAGCATACTGCCAGGTTTGCTCCAGTGATGAGGAGGGAGGGGATGATGAGGTCACTGACTCAACGTGGGTGCCTGATAGGAGAGAGGAGGAGGAGGAGGCGGCACATCACCAACGAGGCAGGATGCCCTCCAGGGGCCAGCCTAAGGGCAGCACATTGACTGCATCACACCCCAAAGCTCCACATGTGCAGGGCGCTGCAGTCTCTGCGCGTTATTCAAAAAGTTCTTTGGTGTGGGCCTTTTTTGAGACGAGTGCATCAGATCGCACCTCTGCTATTTGCAACATATGTCTCAAGCGTATCTCACGTGGCCAAAACATCTCCTGCTTGGGTACCACATGCTTGACCAGACATATGTTGACCTACCATGCAGTTCATTGGCAAGCGTATCTAAAAGACCCACACCAAAGAACAAAGAGGACCTCTCCTTGCTCCTTATCAGCTGAGATTTCCAACCCCACTAGACCTTCAGTCCTCTCTGAGACCTGCACTGAGAGGAATGAAGGTGTAGAATTAGGTGTGTCACAGCCAAGTACTTGTGGGCAATCTGCTTTTGGTACACCGACGTCAGATTGTACCAGGCAAATTTCCCTGCCCCAGCTGCTGCACCGCCGAAAGAAGTTTGCTCCCAGCCATCCACATGCCCAGCGGTTGAATGCTAGCTTGGCAAAATTGCTAGCACTTCAACTGCTGCCTTTTCAGTTGGTAGACTCTGCCCCCTTCCGTGAGTTTGTGGAATGTGCGGTTCCTCAGTGGCAGGTACCCAAACGCCACTTTTTCTCACGGAAGGCGATTCCGGCTCTCTACCGGCATGTGGAAGGCAATGTCCATGCCTCGCTGGACAGGGCGGTCAGCGGTAAGGTGCATATTACCATTGACTCATGGTCCAGCAGGCATGGACAGGGACGTTACCTAAGTTTCACGGCGCATTGGGTGACTCTGCTGGCAGCTGGGAAGGATGCAGGACAAGGTGCAGTAGTGTTGGAGGTTGTTCTGCCACCACGCCTCCAAAATGCTAATGATTGTGACACACCTCTCTCCTCCACCCCCTCCTCTTCTTCTTCCTCCATGGCCTCTTCCTCGGAACCAGCGGTGCTCTGTAGTCGTTCAAGGGGCTACGCAAGTACGCAGGTCAAAAGATGCCATGCGGTGCTTGAGCTAGTGTGCTTGGGGGACAGGAGCAACATTGGGGCAGAGGTTCTGTCAGCTCTGCAGGGGCAGGTTCAGAGGTGGTTGACGCCACGCCAACTTAAGGCAGGAATGGTGGTTTGCGACAATGGCACCAACCTCCTCTCTGCCCTCCGACAGGGACAAATGACCCATGTGCCCTGTTTGGCTCACATCCTTAACTTGGTGGTGCAGCGGTTCTTGGGCAGGTACCCGGGCTTACAGGATGTCCTGAGGCAGGCCAGGAAAGTGTGTGTGCATTTCCGCCGGTCATATAATGCCAGTGCTCGGCTGACAGACCTCCAAAAGGAGTTTAACCTGCCCAAGAACCGCCTAATCTGTGACATGCCCACCAGGTGGAACTCAACGTTGGCCATACTGCAGCGGCTGCACACGCAGCAGAGGGCCATCAATGAGTACCTGTGCGACTATGGCACCAGGACAGGGTCAAGGGAGCTTGTTTTTTTTTCCCCACGCCAGTGGGCCATGATCAGGGATGCATGCACTGTCCTGTCACCATTTGAGGAGGCCACAAGGATGGTGAGCAGTGACAGTGCATGCATCAGTGACACTGTCCCCCTTGTCCACCTGTTGGAGCACACGCTGCGTGGAATAATGGACAGGGCACTTGAGGCAGAACAGAGGCAGGAAGAGGAGGACTTCCTTAGCTCTCAAGGCCCCCTTTATCCAGACAGTGTTCCTGCGTGCCCGCCGATCACACAGGAAGAGGACGAGGAGGAGGAGGAGGAGGAGGAAGATTGTGTCAGTATGGAGGTGGAGCCTGGCACTCAGCATCAGCAGCAGTCTTTAAGGGATCAGTCCCAAGAAACACATGGACTTGTACGTGGCTGGGAGGAGGTGGCTGCGGACCATGTCGTCCTTAGTGACCCAGAGGACTCCAGACCGAATGCCTCAGCAAACCTACGCTGCATGGCCTCCCTGATCCTGCAAAGCCTGCGTAAGGATCCTCGTATTCGTGGTATCAAGGAGAAGGACCAATACTGGCTGGCAACCCTCCTTGATCCACGTTACAAGGGTAAGGTTGCGGACCTTATCTTGCCATCGCAGAGGGAGCAGAGGATGAAACATCTTAGGGAGGCCTTGCAGAAAGGTCTGTGCAAGGCGTTCCCAGAGACTGGGAGGTTACAAACTCCTGTTTCTGGACAACGTGTTGCTGAGGCTTCGGTCAGTCAAAGAAGGAGCGGTGGAGAAGGTGGCCATCTGACCGATGCGTTCAGACAATTTTTTGGTCCGCAGCCCCAAGGTATGATCGGTTCCATGCAACCATCGCCAGCGTCTGTTTTACAAGGTGCAGGAATACCTAGGGGCAAGATCAGACTTGGACACCTTTCCCACCGAAAATCCTCTGGGTTACTGGGTCTTGAGGATGGATCACTGGCCAGAGCTTGCACAGTATGCAATTGAGCTACTGGCCTGTCCTGCATCCAGCGTTCTTTCGGAACGCACATTCAGTGCTGCTGGAGGCGTGGTAACCGATCACAGGGTGCGTCTGTCCACCGACTCGGTCGATCGACTGACCTTCATAAAAATGAATCAGTCTTGGATCACCACCAGCTACCAAGCACCTGATGCTGATGTAACCGAATATTTTTTTTGGAAATCTCAGATCCCTTCAAAGACTGCCTATGCTGATGCTGAGTGACTATCCCTGAGTAATTATCCTCTTCCTCCTCAATCATCACGCTGATAGCTTGTAAAAACATTTTTGGTTCTGGGCGCCACCACCAGTGCCTAAGGCACAATTTTTCAGCCCCTGTTTAACAGGGGCGTGTAATTACAATTTTTGATGCAATACTTTGCAGCAGGGCTCGTTCCTGCATTCCAACTAGAGTGTCTGTGAGGGGTTGCAGTGTTGTGGCACCAGCACCAGTGCCTAAGGCCCATTTTTTCTGCCCCTGTTTAACAGGGGCGTGTAATTACAATTTTTGATGCAATACTTTGCAGCAGGGCTCGTTCCTGCGTTCCAACTAGAGTGTCTGTGAGGGGTTGCAGTGTTGTGGCACCAGCACCAGTGCCTAAGGCCCATTTTTTCTGCCCCTGTTTAACAGGGGCGTGTAATTACAATTTTTGATGCAATACTTTGCAGCAGGGCTCGTTCCTGCGTTCCAACTAGAGTGTCTGTGAGGGGTTGCAGTGTTGTGGCACCAGCACCAGTGCCTAAGGCCCAATTTTTCTGCCCCTGTCTAACAGGGGCGTGTAATTACAATTTTTGATGCAATACTTTGCAGCAGGGCTCGTTCCTGTGTTCCAACTAGAGTGTCTGTGAGGGGTTGCAGTGTTGTGGCACCAGCACCAGTGCCTAAGGCCTAATTTTTCAGCTCCTGTTCAACAGGGGCATGTAATTACAATTCTTGATCTAATATTTCACAGCAGGGCCCTGTGAGGGCTTACAGTGTTGTGGCCACAGCAACACCTAAGGCCCAAATTTCTGCTGAGTATATAGGGCAGGACCCTACTTTCAAACATCTAACTTACAAATGACTCCTACTTGCAAACGGAAGGAGACAACAGGAAGTGAGATGAAATCTACCCCTAGGAAGGGAAATTCTCTCCTGTAAGTGTTAATATGGGAAAAACATTTCTCCTTTCCACTGATGCTTTCCAATCCTTGTTCCACAAAAAAACCCAAATTTTCAAAAAACATTTTTCATTGGGACAAAAAGTGAGGTGAAATCTTCTGAAGAGGAGGAAAGACAGCAAAACAAATGTCACAGGGGTGATAACCCTTCCCTATGTTTTCCAAAAAGCTTAAAAAAGATTTTTTGGCTGGAGCTAAACACGTTAAAAATGTACCCGTTCAAAATTACAAAGAGATTCTACTTAACAACAAACCTACAGTCCCTGTCTTGTTTGCACCGCCTGTATACTGCTGTTCAAAGTATATAGGGCCTGGTGGCCCCACACCTTTCCTTATTTTAATTTGGGTGCGGGGTTCCCCTTAATATCCATACAAGACCCAAAGGCCCTGGTAATGGACTGGGGGGTACCCATGCCGTTTGTCTCACTGATTTTCATCCATATTGCCAGGACCCGACATTACATTAAACCTGCAAGCAGTTTTAAATGAGATTTTTTCCTTTAAAAATGACATTTGGTGCAGGGACTGTTCTAAACACGGGAAACACGCGTCACTTTACAGGCATACTATAAACACCCCCCAGGTACGATATTTAAAGGAATATTTCACTTTTTTTTTTTACTTTAAGCATCATTAAAATCACTGCTCCCAAAAAAAACGTCCGTTTTTAAAAGTTTTTTTTGCATTGATACATGTCCCCTGGGGTAGGACCCGGGTCCCCAAACCCTTTTTAGGACAATACCATGCAAATTAGCCTTTAAAATGAGCACTTTTGATTTCGAACGTTCGAGTCCCATAGACGTCAATGGGGTTCTAACGTTCGTGCGAACTTTCGGTCCGTTCGCAGGATCTGGTGCGAACCGAACCGGGGGGTGTTCGGCTCATCCCTAGTCTAGAGGCAACAGTGCCGGTAATGGAGACTGTGCATCCTCATCAGCACGTGGCCGTGGGACACGCTCGTCCTTTTTTTCAGCAGCTGGCCATGTTGAGCCGCAACATGCGGAACACTTGGTAGAGTGGATGACCAAGCCGTCCTCATCCTCCTCATCCTCTTCCACCCAGGCTCAGGGTACTTTGTCTGGCAAAGCAGCTGCCAACGCGGCCTCTTCCCTCAGCTTAATGGCATCAGTCACTCCTTCCCTAGCCCCACCATGTCCTCCTGAGGAGTCTCCCAAACTATTTGACCACAGTGTTGGGTACATGCTCCAGGAGGATGCCCAGCATTTTGAAGGCTCCGATGATGGTACCCAGCTAGAGGAAGGCAGTAAAATGAGTCCAGAGAGAGGGGGTGCCCAAGAAGGACAGCAATCTGGCAGTCATGTTCCCCCAGCTGCAGCATACTGCCAGCTTTGCTACAGTGATGAGGAGGGAGGGGATGATGAGGTCACTGACTCCACGTGGGTGCCTGATAGAAGAGAGGAGGAGGAGGCACATCACCAATGAGGCAGGATGCCCTCCAGGGGCCAGCTTAAGGGCAGCACCCAAAAATAGATTCTCCTACTCCTCCTGAGTACAGCAATACCACATGTGTGAGACTTTTCCACAGCGTGGCCACATAGAGAGGCCCAACATGCAAGGAGCACCGTCAGGTGTTCTAGGGGCATAAGTTTCAAATCTAATTTGACTACCTATTACACTTTTGTGAGGCATTGTAGTGGCATGGATTAAAACTGATGTGGCATGAATGAGCATAAATGGGGATGGATGAGCCTTGGATGGGGATGGCTGAGTATGGATGGGTTGACTGAGCATGAATGAGTATGGCTGAGTATGGCCGGGTACGGCTGAGTACGGATGGGTACGGCTGAGTATGGCTGGGTATAGATGGGATGGCTGGGTACAGCTGAGTATGGCTGGGTACGACTGAGTATGGCTGGGTACGGCTGAGTACAGCTGAGTATGGCTGGGTATGGCTGGGTTTGCATAGGACGGCTGGGTACGGCTGAGTATGGCTGGGTACGGCTGAGTATGGCTGGGTACGACTGAGTATGGCTGGGTACGACTGAGTATGGCTGGGTACGGCTGAGTATGGCTGGGAACGACTGAGTATGGCTGGGTATGGCTGAGTATTGCTGGGTATGGCTGAGTATGGCTGGGTATGGCTAATTATGGATGGGGGTGGATGGATGGCTGAGCATGGATGGACGGATGAGTATGCTGAGTACGGATGGCTGAGCATGGATGGATGGATGAGTATGCTGAGTATGGATGGCTGAGTATGGATGGCTGAGCATGGATGGATGAATGAGTATGCTAAGTATGAAGGAGTATGGATGGGTGAGCATGGATGGATGGATGAGTATGCTGAGTATGGATGGGTATGCTGAGCATGGATGGCTGAGTATGCTGAGTATTGATGGCTGAGCATGGGTGGATGGATGAATGAGTATGGATGGGTGAGCATGGATGGATGGATGAGTATGCTGAGTATGGATGGGTAAGCTGAGCATGGATGGCTGAGTATGGATGGATGGATGGCTGGAATGGGCACATATCAGTGCTGTGGGCACTACACATCCAGCCCACAGCTCTGCTGCCACTGATCTCTCCCCTCTCCCCTCGCACTGTACCGATCTGTACAGAGAGGGGAGAGAGAAACTGGACATGACGCCGGTTTGTTTACAAGTGATCGCTCCGTCATTATCGAGCTGCGCTGTAGCCGTCGTTCGGCTATAGCGCGGTCGGCAATCGGTTAAGGTGTTTCTAAAGCCATTAGCTCCAACTGCTATCAATGAAATTCTGTGATGAATCTGTGTCAATAGATACAGAAAGACAGGATGGCTAAAAAGCGAGCACGCATGAAGTGGCTTCCTATGGGGGCACTTGCCAAAGAGGAGGAGCCAGAGGCAATGGAAGAGGACCCTAGAAGAAGAGGGCCAGGGCTACTCTGTGCAAAACCATTGCACAGGGCATGTAAGTATAACATGTTTATTATTTTATTTTAAAAAAGGAACCTTTAACCGCTTCAGTACTGGGCAGTTTCACCCCCTACCTGCCCAGACAAATGTTCAGCTTTCAGCGTTGTCACAATTTGAATGACAATTGCGCGGTCATGCAACAGCGTACCCAAATGAAAATGTTATATTTTTCTTTCCACAAATAGAGCTTTCTTTTGGTGCCACTTAATCACCGCTGGGTTTTTTATTTTTTGTTAAAAAAATGAAAAAAGACAGAGAAGTTTGAGAAAAAAAGTTTTCCTTAGTTTCTGTCAGTAAATATTGTAAATAAGTAATTTTTCTCCTTCACTGATGTGCACTGATGAAGATGCACTGATGAGGCGGCACTTATGGGAAATGATGAGAGGGCACTGAAGGGCACTGATTAGGTGCCACTGATGAGGAGGCACTAATATGTCGCACTGATTAGCACTGATAAGTGGCACTGATGGGCACTGATAGGTGGCATTGCTGGGCACTGATAGGCAGCACTTATGGGCAATGATAGGCAGCACAGATAAGCGGTACTGATGGGCAGCACTAATGGGCACTGATGGGCAGCACTGATGAGCAGGCACTAATGGGCACTAATAGGCAACACTGACTGGCATCACTGAAGGGCCTTGATTGGTGTCACTGCTGGGCACTGATTGGTGGCACTGATGGGCGCTTCTGGGGCTACATTGATAATCATGGCAATGATGATCAGTGCCCTGATTACCTCTACATACTCTGATGCGAGGAGATGCCACTGATCAGCTCTCCTCACCTCACACTGACCAAGTGTGAAGCGAGGTGAGCCGAAAATGGCACTTCCGTGTTTACATGTGAACGGCTATGATTGGACACAGCTGATCACATGGTTAAGGAGCTGAGTCAGTGGCTCTTTACCCAGATTGGGGTCACGCTGAATCACGCAGAGAAACTGTAAGTTACAGCTATCCCACCACATCTGGATCAGCTATAGAGTTTATATTTTCAATATAGAGATTAAGGTGACCTCTTACAAATAAAGTGGTTTAAAAAAGCCATGCAAAAATAACATTTTATTAACATAAAAATAAACAATTTACCCTGGCCTGGTCTCTGATTTGCCTCCTGGGAGAGCTGGGTGCTCAAAATTGCACTAGAATCCATTCTGGCAATAGGCTGTACCTCGTCCGTAGATTTCAAGCACCCAGTTTTCCCCGGGAGGCAGTGATAAGGCACAGACATGTCACTTGTGCATTCAAGAAGTGTCAGAATCTAGCTGAGGCAAGTTTTTTCTTTATTTTTGAATGGATTAAAAAACGATGTATATTTGGAGGTAGGGGGCTGTAAGTAAAACTGCCCTTCTATTTTAAATGGAAGATACAATTTAACTGTGTATGTGTAGTCAATAGAGAGTTCAATGACCTGGCAGTGCTGTCTTGGCAAGGGTGCCTGCTGTACAGCAAGAGTGGCTTAGCAAAAATACAAATCATTGCAGACATTTCACGTGTATTTCGATATTTGGATGCTTTTAAGTTTTCATACCTTTTATAAATAGTGGTATAAGATAGAATATTACTAATGTTACCACTATTGTTTTTTATACTACAATAGGATGTGCACAAATTAGTCATTATGCTTTCTTGCCTAAGTTGTGAGACATTTGAAGAGTTGTTTTGCAATTCATTCTGAGAAGAAATATGGAAGTGAAATATATTGGGAAGGTTACTTCCTCTTCAAAATAAACCACTAAGCTGGATATTGAATATGGCTAGAAAATGGAGGTTTTATTAGGAGAGAGATCAGTCATTACATTTTCATTTTATTTTCATGCCCTTGGCAGCTATGCAAATTTTTGTGGTGCAATAATGATTTCCAGTGGACAAAAGGTAGTGGTTTGTTAAGTAGCACATGTTTTACGTGTCCAGCTGCATGCATGGCATTATGTGATCAGTGTAAAGTTCAGAAAAACAGGAACCTAAAATTAATTTGTTATAAACAATCCAGAGGTATATAATAAGCTGTGTGCGCCTTCCTAAATTTCCACTCTTACACAAAAACAGAAAAAAAAGTAGCCTCATAATGTGACTACCATATATCCTATTCAGAATAAAAATAAATGGGATGGCTACAGCCAATATAAAAAAATAAAAATAAAATCTTTATCATTTCCATCACATAGTCATTAAGAATGCTAAACCATGCACCAGCAATGCTGGTATCTAGAAATCACAAAAAAGATCATATCTATATGACATACAGTACATATCCCTATTCATATTTTTAGGTTTTGCAAATGTGGGTCCTTGGTTAGAATATATAGCAGTAATAGAAATCCTAAATCTGCAGCCAACGAATAGGATTTTTTTTTTTATATATATCCTTCTATGTAAAAACCCATTAAACTTCTGTTAACTATTAGCGTATCATCCATATAAAAAGGCATTGTTTCCACTTCATATAGAGAGCATATGCAACACTTATACAAGAATTATCCACAGATAATAATAACCATAGTTGAAACCTGGTTAGCTGTGTATAATATAACCAATGCCACATGGCACATACTCTCCATATTTTTACAAGGGGTCCTGCCTGAAAGTGTGGAAATGTGTACGCAAGTGAAACCTCTGAACACTGTAGGTACATCAGAGATCTGTGACCAAAAAAGGCTTGCATACCGTGTATCAGGTTAGTTTCTTTAAAATAGAATTATAGGTTTCCTGAAACTTAAAATATTTTTTGTAGATCTGCTGGGACTAGGGTGGCCACATTTCTAAACTGCAATTCAGTGACCACCCCCCTCCTTCCCAAAAAGTCCCAGCATGAACCCCTGAGATCTAAGGGTGTGACCCCATAGATTTCACGGGTTCACGCTGGGACCTGTATTTCTTCATTAGTTGGGGGGTCACATCTTCAGCTCTGAGGGGGTTCATGCTGGGGCCTGTAGTCCTTCACTTTTGGTGGGGTCACATCCCCCAAAAGTGAAGGACTATGTTAGGGGCAACTCTTAAACAAGTTGCTTAAGTTTATATTGCTTTGCCAAATTATTGCTTCTATAAGAAAGATGACACGGAGTCATGTATGTCTGTATCACAGTTCTCAGCATAAAGGACTGCTGCCTTTACTCTTTCAAAGGCCTTTTATAGGCAATTATACAAGCAGTAATCTTATCGGCATTACCAAATGAGGTTAAGGTACAAAGAGTTTCTCATCAGCGAACATGTAATGATTATTCAGCAGTTCCAAATTCCATCTAGATACAGATTGATACGTACACAGAAGAGAAAAGCACAAACAATTTAAATAGAACAATTGATACGTACATAGGTAAGAAAGGAGCACAAACAATTTAAATAGAACAATTGATATGTACACAGGTAAGAAAGGAGCACAAACAATTTAAATAGAACAATTGATACGTACACAATTACAGTGGAACTCTAAGTCATTATTTCAACCCTATCAATTTCCCCCTTTGACATCATCCTCTCCCTCCCCCTGGGTCCTCATGAATAAGTTCTAGTCAGTTTTCCCCAGAGTCCTTTCCCTGACCGCGAGTTGTCAGAGGGGTAGAACCCATCCCCCTAGGTATTACCAACATCTTAAAATTCAAGAAGAGGAGTTTTATAGGAGTAGGGTGATGTCAATACACATTTATCGGTATGCCCTGTCTATTCTCCTAATTTTCCTATTTATTTTCCTGTATACACATATATTCGTGATTGTAAGTGATATTAATATTAAAATAATTATTACCATTGGACTTAACAACCAGTGAAAGGTATTGGTTGCTGTAGAAGACATTCCACTGAATATATCCCACCAATGTGGTGCAGTATCCTGTTGTATCTGTGAGGAAAGATGTACTAGTCTACCTTTGTCAATAATTGCGGATACAAGGTTATTCTGTAGGGTATGTTCTAGTGTTAATTACCTACATTATAATCCTTATTCATCTCATATCCTGAATCATTTGCTACTTTAGGATCATCTATAGCCCATTCGAAAGTTGTTGTTTCCTCTACTTCAAGTACATTAATACCAGGAGTCCATGCATATATTTGTAAAACAACAATCTTCAACAAAAAAAATATGTAAGTAGATATTTCATCATGTTCTTTTCTCGGGTTGTTTCTTGCAATGTGATGCGTATATCCAGGTAGGTTTTCCTTCCAGCTTTACTGAGGTGGCTGTGGTCAAAAGTACTTGGTAAGGACCTTCAAACCTGGGTTCCAATGTCTTTCTGGTGTGTTTCTTTACATATACATAATCCCCTGGTAGCAGCGTATGTGTACCTGCTATTGAATTAGGGTCTGGAAGAGAAGAATACACACTTTTGTGGATCTTAGTATGGATTTCGTATGGGGATAATCCTGTTTTTCCTGTTGGAGTGTACCTTATAGAGAATAAAGCCAGAGGCAGGCATTCTGGCCAAGGCTTGTTTAACTCTTGCATGGCTTTTTGTATTTTTAGCTTTATTGTCCCATTTACTCTCTCCATTGATCCTGAACTCAGTGGATGGTAAGGGGTGTGAAAACTTTGTTGAACCCCTAACATGTCATCACATTCTGCATGATTTCTCCTGTAAAGTGCCTTTCCCTATCTGATTCTATGGTTTCAGGAAGACCAAACCTAGGTATTAACTCAGTGATCAGTTTCTTAGCTGTGGCTTTAGCTGTAGCCGATTTTACTGGATAACTTTCGGGCCAACCTGAGAATAAATCGATACACACGAGGACAAATTCAAAAGGGCCGCTCTTAGGCATTTGTATGTAATCAATTTCTCTGGAAGTGGTATTGGGCCCGGACCTGGTGTTTTCATGGGGTTTTTACTCTCTGTCCTGGGTTATTCAGGAGACAGATTTGGCAGGCTGCACAGTAGTTTCTCGCAGTACTACTGAATCCAGGGGCGAGCCATCCTTGGTTCACAATCCTATACATGGAATTGGAACTGACGTGTGTGGGTAGGTGAACTGCCGCTGCCATTGCTGGGTACAGAGAGGCAGGTAGGCATATTTTGCCCCCTTCCCTCCATACATTGTCAAGGTCTGGTGCTGCTCCCATTCTGACCCACTTATCTTTCTCGCTCTCCCCTGCTTGCTCCTGTAATTTACTCAGCTGCTGCCATGTTGGTTCTGGGATACTCACCTCTACCGCTGCTAAGGTCTCAGGGCTTCCTTCCCCTAGAGCTGCCTCTTTTGCAGTCAAATCTGCAAATGCATTTCCTTTTGCCTCAATTGTTTTTGCGCTCGTGTGTGCCGCTATCTTCATGATGGCCACTCGTTTAACCTTTTGAAGATTGTTCAGGACTCTCTTAATCCCTTCTCCATGTTTTACAGGTGTACCTGCTGCTGTCAGATAACCTCTAGCCCTCCATATGTGGCCATAATCGTGCGCTACACCATAAGCGTAGGCAGAGTCAGTGTAAATATTCCCTTCTCGTTCTTTTAAGTATTCTAGGGCTTGTTCTAAAGCTTTTAATTCTGCTTCCTGTGCTGACATGTGGGCTGGTAAGGCCTGTGCTTCAATTACCTGCGTATCAGTCACTACAGCATACCCTGTGTGATATTTACCCTTGTCATCAGCAAACCTACTGCCATCTATGTACAAGGTGTACTCAGCGTTTAAAATTGGTGTATCTGTAACATGTGGGAATCCCATTGTCTCCTGTTCCATGAGCTGAAAACAATCGTGCTGATCTACTTCTTTAACCACTTAAGGACCAGCCTCGTTTTGGATTTTAGGTGTTTACAAGTTTAAAACAGGTTTTTTTGCTAGAAAATTACTTAGAACCCCCAAACATTATATATTGTTTTTTTTCTAACACCCTAGAGAATAAAATAGCGGTCATTGCAATACTTTTTTTTGCACCGTATTTGCGCAGCAGTCTTCTAAGCGCACTTTTTTTGGAAAAAATTCACTTTTTTGAAAAAAAAAATAAGACAACAGTAAAGTTAGCCCAATTTTTTTTATATTGTGAAATATAATGTTATGCCAAGTAAATTGATACCCATCATGTCACGCTTTAAAATTGCGCCCGCTCGTGGAATGGCGTCAAACTTTTACCCTTAAAAATCTCCATAGGCGACGTTTAAAAAATTCTACAGATTGCATGTTTTGCGTTACAGAGGAGGTCTAGGGCTAGAATTATTGCTCTCACTCTACCGGTCGCGGCGATACCTCACATGTGTGGTTTGACCACCATTTTCATATGCGGGCGCTACTCACGTATGCGTTCGCTTCTGCGCGCGAGCTCGTCGGGACAGGGCGCTTTAAAAAAAAAAAATATTTTTTTTATTTATTTTACTTTATTTTATTTATTTTTTCACTGTTTTAAAAAAAAAAAAAAATTGGATCACTTTTATTCCTATTACAAGGAATGTAAACATCCCTTGTAATAGAAAAAAGCATGACAGGTCCTTTTAAATATGAGATCTGAGGTCAAAAAGTCCTCAGATCTCATATTTAGACTAAAATGCAAAAAAAAAAAAAAAAAGTCATTTAAAAAAATGACACAAAAAAAATTGTGCCTTTAAGAGAAGTGGGCGGAGCCGTCGTAATGACGTCGCTCTGGCCGTCACATGGTATGGAGACGGGTGGGGGCCATCTTAGCCTCACTCGTCTCCATACCTAAGCAGGGAAAGGACCCGATCGCCTCCGCCGCTACCGATGGCTCCGGTAAGCGGCGGAGGGTGCGGGAGAGCGGCGGGAGGGGGGGTGGCACCTCTCCCGCCGCCGATAACGGTGATCTCGCGGTGAACCCGCCGCAGAGACCACCATTATCATGTACAGAACCGGCTGCCCTAAAGATGGATACCTAGGTTGTGGCAGCAGCTGCTGCCGTTACCGAGATATCCATCTTTAAAAAAAGGACGTCAATATACAGTGGGCGGTCCGGAGGTGGTTAAACAAAAGAGTGTCAGTGTCCTCATTTCTTTTCTCACTAGTACTACTAGTACTATCATTCCCCCTTGCCAAATCTGGTGACTGAAGAGGCAAAAAGGTGGCCAAATTTAAGGTTGTACAGCGCTGAAAAGTGACATTTGGAGGTAAGAGTAAAGTACACTGTAACCTTAATTGCCTAGCCATTGAAATATGTTTGGGCTGTACCTGAGACAAGATTGCATGTATGTCATGTGTGGTATGCACTACAACTGAATTGTCTAGAACAATGATATCTATGATAATTGACACTGCAGCTACCGCCCGTACACAAGACGGTAAACCTCTAGATACTGGATCTAATGCTGCTGAAAAGTAAGCGACTGGTCTTTGTTTTACATGCGCCTGTGTCAGAACACCTGTGGCATGTCCAGTGATCTCAGCAACGTACAGATTAAATTTCTTAGTATAATCTAAAGTGATAAACGACTCATAAGCTACTTCTGTAAGCATATACGGTACAATTTTCAAACAATCGTATAATGGCTGCATCAAAGCGCTAGCATGTGGTATCCATTGTCTACAATATGACACAATACCTAAAAACATAAGCAATTGTTTGAAATTCCGTGGGGGTAACATTCCTTTTATCACTTGAACCCTCTCCTCAGTGAGATGTCTCGTACCCTGTGATATACAATGTCCCAAAAAGATAACTTTTTCCTGACACACTTGCAACTTTTTCTTATTAACCTTGCAACCTTTTTCTGCCAAAAATCGCAACAAATTAAGGGTGGTGTGCAAGCTTTCAGTCTTTCACTTATCTGTGGAATTAATCCTTCCATAAACTGTCTATTGAAGGCTCGGATCGTGACTGGCAGAGCCAAATCCAATCCCTCATCTGCCATCATACTTTCCATAGATAAGTAAAATTCTGATACAGTCTGTCCTGGCATTTGTTTCATGGGTGATATTGACCCCCCCTCTTGTTGTTTTGCCTGACAGAAAGCTTCTAATCTAGCAATAAAAGGGGCCCTTGAGTCTATATGTCTGTCATGTCCTGTCTCTAAATTGCCATCCCCCTCAGCTTGGTCTGCAGGTCGGTCATAAACTGGTTAAACAGGGTCAGAGTCATTTTATGTCTGCATAAATCCTCCCCATCCTGCCAGGTTGCTTCATGTGTATTCATTAACTGTGTCACAAATCTACAGAAAACAGCTGGCTTTGCTATAATGCATGTATCAGTGCGTACGGGGGCTACAGTTTCTGAATGAAATTCTTGTACTCCACAAACCTGAAAAACCCATTCTCTACCCTTAAGTACAGGATATATCTTGTGTGGTTTACGTTCTATGTCAGTGTATGGGGGTGGGATGGCTGAGCTAAGATTATTTAAAATTTCAAAATTTTTTGTTCTTCTATCTTTCATATCCCAACCATCACAGTCTGGATTATATTTCCACCCCTCTTCTTTTGCTTTATTTGAAACCTTAATTAAGCATTGAACCTGAGGCATCCATTGCTTCTCTAACACCTCTCCTTGTCTGTCCCTTTTTATTTCACTCCATACATCCGGGTCTAAGCCCGCTGCTCCTTTCACCTTAAATTTACGAAGGACATCCTTTAAGTCCTGTGCTTCGGTTTTCCCATAAATGTTCTTAATTATCTGTGGCACCGTATAGTGCGCCACAATTCCCTCGCGGGGTTTTGTGTTCCTCTGGCCCATTCTAACAGTCCTGCCTAGGTAGAGTGTGGGACACTTAGTGTACAATATAATGCGGCTACAACATATACAAGAATGAATAATTACTTTATATGCTAGCCCAATAACAAACCAGCTAAGTTACACTAGTTCCTCGTTGCCTTCCTCCTAGGGTGCTAGAATACTAGAAAACCTCTTCCGGAATGAGATTTCTGAAATCGAATTACTTTATATGCTAGCCCAATAACAAACCAGAATGCGGCTACGACATATACAAAAATGCGGCTACAACATATACAAGCGTTCCTTTAAGTGGCCAGGTATCCGACTAGATCTCCGGACTTTGTGGAGACCTTATTCCCCCCCTCGTATCTGGGAATCCCTCTCATACACTCTTATCCCTGCTTTATGGAGCAGACAGGGCTTATACTCTCAACCCGTCTATGGTTTATGAGTTAGATGTGAGGTTAAGCATAAGCGTCAGACCCCCAAGCTCACAAGCCCTCAAGTTCCCAATCATGTGAGGTAAGGCGCATTCCGTTGCTTAGTTCGGCAATCCCCTTCTAACTCATACCATCCTTGACAAGGCTCAATCACTTTCTCAACAAGACAGACAAGACAGACACAGACAACAAAACAAACAAATAATTCCAGCAATATAAACTAAAATATGCAGTAATTCTAGACTCACCACTACAGAGGCTGGTGTTTTAAAACCAGGAGAACCGTAACTGACAGAACGGATAGGCACAAATCAGGGGAGCACAGAATATAAGAAAAATAAAGCTTTTTCTTACCTGGCCAGGTTTTTTGATCTGTGGTTCCCGGAATGCCTGTCCTTTCGTTCCGTCAGCGTAGCTCAGCCACCTCTTGTAGCAACTTGGTGGGTCCCTGTTCGGGCGCCAAAATGTTAGGGGCAACTCTTAAACAAGTTGCTTAAGTTTATATTGCTTTGCCAAATTATTGCTTCTATAAGAAAGATGACACGGAGTCAGGTATGTCTGTATCACAGTTCTCAGCATAAAGGACTGCTGCCTTTACTCTTTCAAAGGCCTTTTATAGGCAATTATACAAGCAGTAATCTTATCGGCATTACCAAATGAGGTTAAGGTACAAAGAGTTTCTCATCAGCGAACATGTAATGATTATTCAGCAGTTCCAAATTCCATCTAGATACAGATTGATACGTACACAGAAGAGAAAAGCACAAACAATTTAAATAGAACAATTGATACGTACATAGGTAAGAAAGGAGCACAAACAATTTAAATAGAACAATTGATACGTACACAGGTAAGAAAGGAGCACAAACAATTTAAATAGAACAATTGATACGTACACAATTACAGTGGAACTCTAAGTCATTATTTCAACCCTATCAACTACAAGTCCCAGCATGAACCTCAGAGATCTAAGGATGTGTCCTCATCCCATCCCTCTGAGGATGTCTTCTGTCCTTTGCTGTCAGCTCATCTGCCATCCTCTCTACAGTAAGTGCCTCATGACACACATGGTATTCCATCCATCCCCAGCACCTGGCCTCACCTCTAAATATTGAGACTTGCTCTCAAATCCTGGTAGCTCCCTTCCCTCTGAGCATGCCTCCAGAGAAGATTGAGGAGGAGCTAAAGCACTAGGTGCAGAAGAGGAGGAATTTAAATCCTCCTCCGCTCTGAATGCTGGGGGCTCGGCTTCGCTCTGTGGTAGCATGACATCACTGGTTGCTAGACGCCAGGCGGCAGGCGGTCCTAGCAACCAGTTCAGGCAGTGAACCAGTGGTGAAACAAGGTAAAACAGATCTCGGATGGCCAGGACAAGTACTGTCAGTAAGTAAAGCAGCGACGCGGCTGCCTTTTTTGGGGGAATCAGATCAGCTGGGGGGAGGGGGTGGCTGTGTCAGTTTAATTCTGGGACATTGTATTGTCCTGGAATAAAGGTGCCCGGGACCCGGGACAGACTTGCAAAATGCGGGACTGTCCGGGGCAATGCGGGACACGTGGTCACCCTAGCCAGGACCAAAATAATTACTTGCATGCCAGATTGGACTGGCTGCTGCTTAGGCTGTAATATAGTATCGTAGTTTGTGCTACATACTGTAAGCAGCTCTGTGATCCAGGACCAGTACCAGCAACTCCCCTCTACTACTGGATATAGAGAGAGTAGCCCATAGAACATTTTTACTGTGCGCCAAAAATGCAGCAGGTCTAATTTTTAGCCAGTTTTGGCTTGTTAAGCATGGACTGCCTTAAAGGCTAAGTTCACCTTTTGGAACATGTTACATGTACCACCTGTATTTAGGGTGGAACATGTAACTTAATCAAGCTCTTGCCGCCAGTTCCCATGATTCCCCCCAATATGACAAGGTGCGGGGAATCTTTTCTGCCCAAAAGGCTGCATCATTCAATCACAGTTTTCTGTGAATAAATGAACTACAAGTACCATCATCCACCGTGGCTGATGGCTTGTAGTCCTGAATAAACTGTGTGGGCACTAATGAGCGCTTTTATAGTTCATTCACAGACAGCCCATATGAAGGTATGGGCAGAAAGCTGTAGGGCTTGTCTGCAGAAACCTCACATTGCACCTCTGATCAGAGGTGCAATGCTTGCCAGGCTCCTGCAAGCTGGGGGTTGGATTCCAGCTTCTCCTGCTCCCCAGCCATTACAAAAAAGGAAAAGGATCTACCCCTTCCCTGGACACACTAACAATTTTCCTTTCAACTTTGCAATCAAAAGAAAATCTCTCCCCATTATAGCTTTGTGGAGCAGTGAGGGTACTACTTCCACTGAATGTATCACAGAGCCCCGGGGAGTATCAATCCTAAATATAAGCAGTCTGGGCATACAGCCGAGACAGCTGATTGGAGGAAAGGCACACACTCCCTCTCCTCATAGATAGAGATTTTCAGCTCTGTTTGTTTAATCATTCAGGGCTCTGCTAATCTATTTATAGCATCCTGCCCAACACAAAACTCGGCTGCTTTTATCATATGTGTTGGAGAACTTGTCAGAAGTTATCAGGCTGATAACAGAAGAATGGAGCAGGAGACAGCTACGGGACATAGGGCTTTGAAGAGAGATAAGAAAACACTGCAGATATATGTGCCCAGCTCAAATTTCATGAATCGGGCTTACATTCACTTTAAGCACACCATCTTTTATGTGCACTGGATGTTCCTCATTAGGGAATAAAACTACTCAGTGGTACAATCTTGACAATACTGGGAGCCAGGTCAGGGCTCAAGCATTGCTATCAGCTATAATTTCACTTATATTATCCTTTTTTTACTCTACATATTGTATATTAACTATTTAAAAAATGTGCAAGTAGAGGGGTAAACAGATAAAAGTAATGAAATGTCTCTCAAAAGTTTTGAGCCAGCATTATCACAGCCTTTTGGAGTGTCAGAAAAACACCATGATAACACCAAACCATTTATACTACTAAAACACTGCCTTACCTGTACTGGATTTTATTGCACAGTCTATGCTTATAAACAAACTTATAGCATTGCCTCTCTGAGGATTTCTCACATACCCTTCAATTCCCAATATTCCACCCTCTGTAAAACTAAATGCCAATTAATATATGGCCCTTTTTAAAATAAATCCTCCTCCCAAAAGTGAAGGACTACTGGTCACAGCATTAACCCTTCTGAGCTGAGGATGTGACCCCACCGCACCCCCCAACTAGTGAAGGACAACAGGTCCCAGCATGAACCCGTAAGATCTAAGGGGTCACATTCATAGATTGCAGGGGTTCATGTTGAGTGCTGTATTGCTTCACTTTGGGGGGAATGTGACCCTCCCAAAAGTGAAGGACTGCAAGTTCCAGCATGACCCCCCCCCAGAGCTTAGGACATGACAACTAAGGATGTGACCCCCCCCAATAGTAAAAGACTACAACTCTCAGCATGAACCCCTGAGATCTAAGAATGTGACCCCCAAAAGTAAAGGACTACAAGTCTCAGCATGAACCCCTGAGATCTAAGGATGTGACCCCTTAGATCTCAGGGGTTTATGCTGGGACTTGTAGTCCTTCACTATTTGGGGGAATCACATGCTCAGCTCTGAGGGGTTCATGCTGTGACTTGCAGTCAATCACTTTTAGTGGGGTCACATCCTTAGATCTCAGGGGTTCATTATGGTACTTGTAGTCCATCACTAGCTGGAGATTGGGGGGGCCATGTTCACAGCTGAGGGGTTCATGCTGGGACTTGTAGTCCTTCACTTTTGTTGGGGTCACATTCTTAGATCTCAGGGGTTCATGCTGGAACTTCACTAGTTGGGGGAGGGGGGTCAGGTTCTCAACTCTGAGGGGTTCATACAGGGACTTGTCTGCACTGCTACCACTTTATTTCATGCTGGCCATGGTGGTACAAGTCCCCCAGGGACCCAGGAAGGCCACATTGTCCTTCCCCCACCTTTATGATCATGCAAAACCTTAGCCCTGATGCATCACTCTGCCACCACCAGCTCTACTCCCCACCACCTAGTATTGCCCTACCCCTGGCTAGTACAATAATAATGCTGTATTCTGTGGGTACAAAGACTGTAGACTGTGTACAGTTTACCGCTTCCCGACCACCCCACACAGATATACTGCTGCAAGGTGGCAACTCTGTGCTGGATCACGTATCCGTTACAGGATCAGCACATCTGGGTAGGGTGTGCGCCCGCTGCCCCAGCTGTACTCTGATCACTGCATTAGTGGTATTAGTGCCAGTTACTGTACCCCTCACCCAGCGTCAGATTGTCCGCCACACTATCACAGTCCCACTATAAGTCGCTGATTGCTGCCATTACTGGTATTAAAAAAATCCCAGTATATATCCCATAGTTTGTAGATGCTATACCTTTTACACAAACCAAATAATATACACTTAATTTTTTTTTAAAATAAAGACATGTAGCAGAATACATTTTGGCAAAAATTAATGTACATTTTTTTTTAATTCGATATGTTTTATAGCAGAATGTTGAAAAAAATCACAGTGGTCATCAAATAGACTTAACTGCTCTGTGTAATGGTTTTGCACAGAGAAGCCCATATCCTCCTCTTCTCGGGTCCACTGCTGGCGCTCCTGGCTCCTCCCTTCTGTTGAGTGCCCCCACAGTAAGCAGCTTGCTATGGGGGCACCTGAGCCGAGCCACTGCTCTGTGTGTTCATTCTGATACAGAGCAGCGGCCCCGCCCACTCTCTCTCTTCATTGGCTCACTGACTTTGATCTCAGACAATTAGGAGGGAGAGTCCCTGCCAGCTGTGCCTCTCATGCAACATCGCTGGAGAGAGATAGGGCTCAGGTAAGTATTAGGGGGGCCTGCTACACACAGAAGGCTTTTTATCTGAATGCATAGACTGCATTCAGATAAAAAAACTTCTGCCTTTACAATGACTTTAACCACTTGCCGACCGGGCCATAGCCGAGTGACAGCTACAGCGTGGTCGGCTAGTTCTGGTAAGGCATCACGAATGCGGGTAAAGGGCCAATGACAGCGGCCCTTTACCATGTGATCGCTCTGTCCAATGATGAAGTGATCACTTGTCAACAAACCAGTGTATGGCATGTCTGGTTCAACTCCTCTCCTCTCACTGATTGATACAGTGTGTGAGGAGAGGAGGGAGCCAGTGCAGCAGCGCGAGTGGGCTGGATCTGAAGTGCCCATTCATGCCTCATTTGTGCCCATCCATGCCTCATCAGTGCTCACCCATGCCTCATTTGTGCCCATCCATGCCTCATCCATGCCACATCTGTGCCACACAGTACTCATCAGTGCCCTACAGTGCCTCACAAAAGTGTAATAGATAGTCATGAAATTAGATGTGTAATTTATGTCCCTTGAACACCTACGGTGCTCCCTGCACCTAGTGCCTCTGTATGTGGCCAGGTTGTATAAAGGGGATGGGTGGCATGCAATGATGTGGAGGGGGATAAGTGACGTGCAATGACGGGGTGGATGACATGCTATGATGGGGTGGGGGATGGGTGACACGCTATTATGGGGTGGAGGATGGGTGACACGCTATAACGGGGTGGGGGATGGGTGACACGCTATGATGGGGTGGGGGATGGGTTACACGCTATGATGGAGTGTGGGATGGGTGACACACTATGAAGGGGTAGGGGATGGGTGACATGCTATGATAGGGTGGGGGATGGGTGAAATGCTATGACGGGGTGGAGGATGGGTGACATGCTATGACGGGGTGGGGGATGGATGACACAGAAAAGGGATGGGTGACACAATGCTGTGGGGGTTGGAGGAGGGGATACACAATGCTTGGCGGGCGTGCTTAAAAAAATAGCATTGAATTTGAAGAGAAATATATTTAAAAAAATCTATTTAAAAAATAATGAAATATGCCAGGAATTATATATTGGAATATAACTTTTTTTAAATGACCTTATTTTAACCACTTCAACCCCTGAAGAATTGGCCCCTCAATGACCACAGTACTTTTTACAATTTGGCACTGCACTGCTTTAATTGGTAATTGTGCAGTCATGCAATGCTCTACCCAAACAAAATTTGTGTCCTTTTTTTCCCATAAATAGAGTTTTCATTTGATGGTATTTGATTGCCTCTGTGATTTTTATTTTTTGTGATATAAACTAAAAAAAAGACTGAAAATTTTGAAAAAAAAAATATGTTTTCTACCTTTTTTTATAAACAAAATCCAATAAACTCAATTTTAGTCATACATTTAGGCCAAAATGTATTCAGCCACATGTCTTTGATAAAAATAATGTCAATAAGTGTATATTTATTGGTTTGCACAAAAGTTATAGCGTCTACAAACTAGGGTACATTTTCTGGAATTTACGCAGCTTTTAGTTTATGACTGCTCTCATTTCTTGAGGTGCTAAAATGGCAGGGCAGTACAAAACCCCCCAAATGACCCCATTTTGGGAAGTAGACACCCCAAGGAAATTTCTGTGAGGCATGTTGAGCCCATTGAATATTTTATTTTTTTGTCACAAGTGATTGAAAAATGACAAAAAAAAAAAAGAAATTACACAAAGTTGTCACTAAATGATATATTGCTTACACATGCCATAGTTATATGTGGAATTACACCCCAAAAATACATTCTGCTGCTTCTACTAAGTATGGGGATACCACACGTGTGAGACTTTTTGGGAGCCTAGCCGCGTACAGGACCCCAAAAACCAAGCACCGTCCTTAGTATTTCTAGGGGCGTAAATTTTTGATTTCACTCCTCACTACCTATCAGAGTTTGGAAGGCCATAAAATGCCAAGATAGCACAAACCCCCCCGAATGACCCATTTTGGAAAGTAGACACCCCAAGCTTTTTGCTGAGAGGCATATTGAGTCCATGGAATATTTTATATTTTGCCACAAGTTGCGGGAAAATGACAAACTGTTTTTTTTTTGTTAGTTTGCACAAAGTTGTCACTAAATGATATATTGCTCAAACATGCAATGGGCAATGTAAAATTACACCCCAAAATACATTCTGCTGCTTCTCTTGAGTATGGGGATACCACATGTGAGACTTTTTGGGAGCCTAGCCATGTACAGAACCTCGAAAACCAATCACCGCCATCAGGCTTTCTAAGGGCATAAAGTGGTGATTTCACTTACTTACTACCTATGACAGTTTTGGAGGTCATGAAATGTCAAGATAGCACAACCCCCCCCCCCCCCAATGACCCCTTTTTGGAAAGAAGACATTTAAATCTATTTGATGAGAGGCATGTTGAGTCCATGGAATATTTTACATTTGGCCACAAGTTTCGGGAAAATTATTATTTTTTTTTTTACACAAAGTTGTCACTAAATGATATATTGTTCAAACTTGGCATGGTTATATGTGGAACTACACCCCAAAATACATTCTGCTGCTTCTCCTGAGTATGGGGATACCACATGTGTGGGACTTTTTGGCAGTCTAACCGCGTATAGGACCTTGAAAACCAATCACCGCCTTCTGGCTTTCTAAGGGCGTACATTTTTTTTTCACTCCTCACTGCCTATCACAGTTTCGGAGGCCATGAAATGCCCAGATAGCACAACCCCCCCCCCCCCAAATGACCCTATTTTGGAAAGTAGACACCCCAAGCTATTTGCTGAGAGGTTTGTTGAGCATTTTGCAGATCTTGCTTTTTGTCACAAAGTTTTGAAATTTGAAAAAAGAAAAAAAAAAAGTATTTTCTTTCTTTATTTCCAAAAACAAATGAGAGCTGCAAAATACTCACCATGCCTCTTAGCAAATACCCTGGGGTGTCTACTTTCCAAAATGGGGTAATTTGGGGGGGGGGGGGGTTGTGCTATCTTGACATTTAAGCGCCTTCGTAACTGTGATAGGTAGTGAGGAAGTGAAATCACCATTTTATGCTCTTAGAAAGCTTGAAGGCAGTGATTGGTTTTTGGGGTCCTGTACACGGCTAGGCTCCCAAAAAGTCTCACACATGTGGTATCTCTGTACTCAGGAGAAGCAGCTGAATGTATTTTGAGGTGTAATTCCACATATGCCCATGGCATGTTTTAGCAATATATGACAACTTTGTGCAAAAAAAAAAAGTTTGTAATTTTCCCAAAACTTGTGGCAAAATATAAAATATTCCATGGACTCAACGTGCCTATCAGCAAATAGCTTGGGGTGTCTACTTTCCAAAAATAGGTCATTTGGGGGGGGGGGAGGTTTGAACTGTGTTGGCATTTTATGCACAACATTAGAAGCTTATGTCACACATCACCCACTCTTCTAACCACTTAAAGACAAAGCCATTTCTGTCACTTTTTGTTTACATGAAAAAATATTTTTATTTGCTAGAAAATTACTTTGAACCCACAAACATTATATATATATATATATATATATATATATATATATATATATTTTACAGGAAAGGCCCTACAGATTAAAATAGAGGGTGCTGCATTTGCATTTTTTTTACACAGTATTTGCGCAGCGATTTTTCTAACGCAATTTTTTTGGGAAAAAAAACACTTTTTTGAATTTGAATGCACTAAAACACACTATATTGCCCAAATGTTTGATGTAATAAAAAAGATGATATTATGCCAAGTACATGGATACCAAACCATGCTTTAAAATTGCGCACAAACATGCAGCGGCGAGAAACTACATACATTTTTAAAAGCCTTTAAAATCCTTTACAGGTTACCACTTTATATTTACAGAGGAGGTCTACTGCTATAACTACTGCTCTCGATCTGACCTTTACGGTGATACCTCACATGCATGGTGCAATTGCTGTTTACATATGTTCGCCTTTGTGCGTGAGCATGGGGGACAGGGGTGCTTTTTTTTTTTATTATTATTTATTTTGCTTTTTTATTTTAATTTTAAACTGTTCCTTTTATTTTTTTTTATCATTTTTAGGGAATGTAAATATCCCCTATGACAGAAATAGGTAGTGACAGGTACTCTTTTTCGAAAAATTGGGGTCTATTAGACCCTAGATCTCTCCTCTGCCCTCAAAGCATCTGACCACACCAAGATCAGTGTGATAAAATGCTTTCCCAATTTCCCAATGGCGCTGTTTATATCCGGCGAAACCTAAGTCATGAAATGCTCATAGCTTCCAGTTTCTTAGGCCATAGAGATGATTGGAGCCATTCTGGTCTCCGATCAGCTCTATGGTCAGCTGGTGGAACCACTGGCTGCATTCTCAGGTTCCCTGTTGGGACAGGGGAGCCTGAGAAAACCATGGAAGATGGTGGGAGGGGGGATGTTCCCTCCCACTGCTTGTAAAACCAGTCTAGAGACTAAGTAACCGCTAGGATTGCCTTTACATGAAAGCTGACTGATGGCTGAGAAGAATGATACCAAGATGATACCAAAACCTGCAGGCATCTTTCTGGTCTAACCACTCAAAGTCCGGCAACATACCAGTACGTTACTGGTCCTTGTTGGGCATACATTGTAATGTTCTTTTTTTCATGCAGCCTGTGGGTACGTATCGTGAGAGCAAACGTTGTTGCTGTCAAGATAATAAAATCAGTGCTGCAGCTAAATGGCGTACCTGAAAAGCAAACAATGGTAACGATAAAACATTAAGACCCCTTTCACACCGAGCCGCCTATAGCGTCGGCGTTAAAACGCCGCTATTTATAGCGGCGTTTTACCATCGGATTTGCGGCGCTTTTACCCCCGATAGCGGCCGAGAAAGGGTTAAAATCTCCCGCAATGTGCTGCAATAGTGGCGTTTTGCCGGTGGTATCCCAGCGCTGCCCCATTGATTTCAATGGGGAGCAGCGGTGGAGGAGCGGTAAACACACCGCTCCAAAGAAGCTGCTGACAGGACTTTTCCTGATGTCCTGCCAGCTCAGCGCTCCGGTGTGAAAGCCCACGGGTTATCATCTTGGTATCATTCTTTTCAGCCAGCAGTCAGTGACATAAAATCAACTGTTTCCACCTGAATTCTGGGTTGGCTAGTGAATGTCGGAAGTACGGGTACTGCAGAAGTGGTAGGCTCCCAATTTGGATTGGCAAATGCAGCAGGAAGGGCACTATGGGCTCGACGGGCCTGTGTTTGTTTTCTTGGTGGCTGCAGGACTCTACTTGTGCTAGCCACCTCACCATCTTGAACTGCACTTATGGGACTCGCCACGTCACCAAGTGTTGCTGCAGTGCTGGATGTCGCTGTCAATCAGATGACACATGGGGCGGAGCAGAGGCAGGGCTGCGCTCCAGAGCTCCAGATTCCCATGCCAATCAAAGGACATGGGATTCAAAGCTATAGCATCCTCCTCGGCCGGGGCTCCTGTGCCTGCGAGTGCAGCCAGCGTCTCCCAACAGGGATGAAGTCCCAGTGGTGGGAGCAACCTCCTCTAGCAGCAAGTGGGGAAAACGGACCCCAAAAAAAAAGACATTTGCAAATGAAAATGAATCAAAAGGTTAGTGAATACATTGTACCCTACTGTAGAGGAGCATGTTTTTTTTTAAAAACACGAGGGTTTAGTATCACTTTAACTCGCATTTGGGCAGAAATGGATTACCTGCTCGATGTGTGTCTTGTGACTAAGGGTGCACATCTGTGAATGTCTCTGAAAAACTTGAAAGATTTCCCTACAATTCTGTTACAGGTAATATAAAATATCTTACATTGTTCTTGTTTTACAGTGCGTTGAAATGGTATACGTCTTTATAAATCACACTGTATATTGCAGCTCACCAGTCGGTGGCTGCATTGGTTTTCTTTTTTCTTTTTTTTATTCTTCCTTTTTTTTTTTTGAGTTTCAAAAAAACTTTATTAAAGAGCAGTACAGTACAATTTAAACATACCATTTATACATATAGACATTCAGCGATCCCAACACCCCATATGGGATCACACTGTGTCAGGTGCCAACCAGCTCGAGGGAGAGAGGCTTTGCTCCCTGGTACCCACTGCTGGTCTCGCATCTCAGGAATAACAACAGTGTTTGGAGAGAATGGAGAGTCTGTTAGAGAGACAATTATGCTCTTCTACCAGAGTCTCTTCTGAATTGAGAGGATCCGCTATGTGTCCTTGAGTCCTGAAAAGGACTCTTGTGCATATGTTAACTTTGGAGGCTCTACTCCTAGCAGGAATAGTAGGAAAGGCAATACTGGTAAACTGAAACTGCGATAATAAGTCATATATGAAAAAGGGATAGAAGGAAGAAAAGGAAGAAGAAAGGTTTAGAAAACAGCTGCCAGATAAGATCTTTTATGAGCTTGTCTGTAACGCTTGAACTCCAGGAATAAACGATATGCCCATATGTTTATCCCAGGGTTCCCATGTTGCCTCAAAGGACTTTGTGGTGTCTGTCATAGAACTGACCAATTTTTCTTGGGACATGATTCACAAAATCTTTCTTTTGGCTGCCTGGAAAGATACTGTGGGTTGCTTCCAGGCTTTGGCTATGGTGGTTTTAGCTCCTAGAAGCATAAACTATATCAACTTATGAGCATGTTTTGGAATCTTAGGAATGTGGGCATTAAGCAGAGCTATGTGGGGTGATTTAATGACGGGGAAAGCCCGTGACTCTTCAAATTAAATTAAACACTTTATTCCAGAATCCTCTTAGTCTCGGGCACTCCCACCATATGTGAAGCATGGAAACCTGGGCTTGACAATCTCTGAAGCACAATGGGGAGGTGGAAGAGAACATAATTGCCAATCTGGAGGGGACAAGATACCATCTCATCAACACTTTTAAATTAGCTTCTATCAAAGAGATATTTAAAATACCTTTGAAGGCTCTTGTTCCCCTCCTGTGCCATTCCTCCAGGTCCCAGGTCTCCTGCAGATCCCCCTCCCAAGTGTCCATGTAAGAAAATTTGGTGGAGGGTTGGTTTTCTTTTTTCATGCTTTGCCCCTTTGTTTTCATCTGGTAATCCCATGAAAAACACACTTCCTATGCTGGGTGGCTAAACTCACTACTCCCCTGTATCTTTTGAGGAAAACGTGGTTGTCATCCAGGCTGGACCTAGCACGTCTAAGAACTGGTAACCTGTAATATGTTAAATTTTTATGTTTCAGTTTAGTTATCATTTAAAGAGGAAGTGAACCCTGGTGGGTTTTTCTTCCTTTCTTCTTCTCTGCAAAGTAAAGGCATGAAGCCTGCGTCGTCCCCACTGCAGGCCGCATCCATCTTCGCCCGTCTTCCTTCTGGGGCAGCGGACTCTGGCTCTGTGACTGGCCAGAGCCACGTGACGTCAAGGCACACTTGCCTGAAGAAACAGAACGTTACCACAGAGCGCATGCGCCAAAGACATCATCGGTGCAGTAAATATTTCCTCAACGGCGCATGTTTAGGAGATATTTACAGTACCTATAGGTAAGTCTTATTCTAGGCTTACCTATAGGTACAACTTTCCCATAGAGGGTTACAACCTCTTTAGGATAAAGGGATAGTCAGGTAATTCTGAGATGCATAGGAGCTCTGCCCAAATAAGAGTTTTTTTTTATTTATTTATTTTTTTTTTATTTATTTTTTTTTTTATTAGGTACTCCACATTAGGGATGAGCCGAACACCCCTCGGTTCGGTTCGCACCAGAACCTGCGAACAGATGGAAACTTCGCATAACGTTACGTCATAAACGTTAGAACCCCATTGAAGTTTATAGGACCCGAACGTTTGAAATCAAAAGTGCTAAATTTAAAGGCTAATTTGCATGGTATTGTCCTAAAAAGAGTTTGGGGACCCGTGTCCTGCCCCAGGGGACATGTATCAATGCAAAAAAAAGTTTTAAAAACTGACGTTTTTTCGGTAGCAGTGATTTTAATGATGATTAATGAAAAAAAAAAGTGAAATATTCCTTTAAATATCGTACCTGGGGGGTGTCTATAGTATGCCTGTAAAGTGGCGCGTGTTTCCCATGCTTAAAACAGTCCCTGCACAAAATGACATTTTTAAAGGAATAAAAGTCATTTAAAACTGCTTACGGCTTTAATGTAATGTCCGGTCCCGGTAATATGGATGAAAATCAGTGAGACAAAGGCATGGGTACCCCCCCCCCCCCCAGTCCATTACCAGGCCCTTTGGGTCTTGTATGGATATTAAGGGGAACCCCGCACCCAAATTAAAAAAAGGAAAGGCGTGGGGCCTCAGGCACTCTGAACAGCAGTATACAGGCAGTGCAAACAAGACAGGGACTGTAGGTTTGTTGTTAAATTGAACTGGTACATTTTTAAAGTGTAGCTCCAGCCAAAAAATCTATTTTTAAGCTTTTTGGAAAACTTAGGGAAGGGTTATCACCCCTGTGACATTTGTTTTGATGTCTGTGCACCTCTTCAGAAGATTTTACCTCAGTTTCTGTCCCAATGACAAATGTTTTTTGACAATTTGGGGTTTTTAGTGAAACAAGGATTGGTGATAAAGCATCAGTGGAAAGGAGACACGTTTTTCCCATATTAACTCTTACAGGAGAGAATTTCCCTTCCTAGGGATTTCATCTCACTTCCTGTTGTCTCCTTCAGTTTGCAAATAGGAGTCGTTTGTAAGTTGGATGTTAGAAAGTAGGGGCCTGTCCTATATACTCTGCAGAAATTGGGGCCTTAGGTGTTGGTGTTGCCACAACACTGTAAGCCCTCACAGTTACTCTTGGTGGGCGCAGGAACGGGCTCTGCTGTCAAATATTAGATCGAGAATTGTAATTACATGCCCCTGTTGAACAGGGTCAGAAAAATTGGGCCTTTGGTGGTGGTGGTGCTGGTGCCACAACACTGTAAGTCCTCACAGTTACTCTTTGTGGGCGCAGAAACGGGCCCTGCTGTGAGATATTAGATCAAGAATTGTAATTACATGTCCCTGTTGAACAGGGGCAGAAAAATTGGGTCTTAGGCACTGGTGCCACAACACTACAACCCCTCACAGATACTCTAGTTGGAGCGCAGGAATGAGCCCTCCTGTAAAATATTGCATCAAAAATTGTAAGTACACGCCCCTGTTAAACAGGGGCTGAAAATTGGGCCTTAGGCACTGGTGCTGGTGCCACAACACTGCAACCCCTCACTAATACTCTAGTTGAGTGCAGCAACGAACCCTCCTTGCAAAATATTGCATCAAAAATTGTAATTACATGCCACTGTTAAACAGGGGCTGAAAAATTGGGCCTTAGCCACTGGTGGCGGCGCCCAGAACCAAAAATTTTCTTACTATCAGCATGATCATTGAGGAGGAAGAGGATAGTCACTCAGCATAACAGGATAGTCACTCAGCATAGGCAGTCTTGAAGGGATCTGACATTTCAAAAACAATTATTCGGTTACATCAGCATCAGGTGCTTGGTAGCTGGTGGTGATCCAAGACTGATTCATTTTTATGAAGGTCAGTCGATCGACCGAGTCGGTGGACAGGCGCACCCTGTGATCGGTTACAAAACCTCCAGCAGCACTGAATGTGCATTCCGAAAGAACGCTGGATGCAGGACAGGCCAGTAGCTCAATTGCATACTGTGCAAGCTCTGGCCAGTGATCCATCCTCAAGACCCAGTAACCCAGAGGATTTTTGGTGGGAAAGTTGTCCAAGTCAGATCTTGCCCCTAGGTATTCCTGCACCATGTAAAACAGATGCTGGCGATGGTTGCTTGAACCAATCATTCCTTGGGGCTGCGGACTAAAAAATTGTCTGAACGCACCTCTCCTTCTTTGACTGACCGAAGCCTCAGCAACACGTTGTCCAGGAACAGGAGTTTGTAACCTCCCAGTCTCTGGGAACGCGTTGCACAGACCTTTCTGCAAGGCCTCCCGACACTCCTTCACCCTGTCCTGAATCCTTCCCAGCTGCCAGAAGAGTCACCCAGTGCGTAGTGAAAGATAGGTAACGTCCCTGTCCATGCCTGCTGGACCATGAGTCAGCAGTAATATGCACCTTACCGCTGACCGCCCTGTCCAGCGAGGCCAAGACATTGCCTTCCACATGCCGGTAAAGAGCCGGAATCACCTTCCGTGAGAAAAAGTGGCATTTGGGAACCTGCCACTGAGGCACCGCACATTCCACAAACTCACGGAAGGGGGCAGAGTCTACCAACTGAAAAGGCAGCAGTTGAAGTGCTAGCAATTTAGCCAAGCTAGCATTTAACTGCTGGGCATGTGGATGGCTGGGAGCGAACTTCTTTCGGCGGTGCAGCAGCTGGGGCAGGGAAATTTGCCTGGTACAATCTGACGTCGGTGTACCGATAGCAGATTGCCCCCAAGTACTTGGCTGTGACACACCTAATTCTACACCTTCATTCCTCTCAGTGCAGGTCTCAGAGAGGACTGAAGGTATAGTGGGGTTGGAGATCCCAGCTGATGAGGAGCAAGGAGAGGTCCTCTTTTTTCTTTGGTGTGGGTCTTTTAGGTACGCTTGCCAATGAACTGCATAGCAGGTCAACATATGTCTGGTCAAGCATGTGGTGCCCAAGCGGGAGATGTTTTGGCCACGAGAGATACTCTTGAGACATATGTTGCAAATAGCAGTGGTGGGATCTGATGCACTCATCTCAAAAAAGGCCCATACCAAAGAACTTTTGTAATAACGCGCAGAGACAGCAGCTCCCTGCACATGCGGAGCTCTGCAGTGTGATGCAGTCGGTGTACTGCCCTTAAGCTGGCCCCTGGAGGGCATCCTGCCTCGTTGGTGATGTGCCTCCTCCTCCTCCTCTTTCCTATCAGGCACCCACGTGGAGTCAGTGACCTCATCATCCCCTCCCTCCTCATCACTGTAGCAAAGCTGGCAGTATGCTGCAGCTGGGGAACATGACTGCCAGATTGCTGTCCTTCTTGGGAACCCCCTCTCTCTGGACTCATGTTACTGCCTTCCTCTAGCTGGGTACCATCATCGGAGGCTTCAAAACGCTGGGCATCCTCCTGGAGCATGTACCCAACACTGTGGTCAAATAGTTTAGGAGACTCCTCAGGAGGACATGGTGGGGCTAGGGAATGAGTGACTGATGCCATTGATCTGAGGGAAGAGGCCGCGTTGGCAGCTGCTTTGCCAGACAAAGTACCCTGAGCCTGGGTGAGAGAGGATGAGGAGGATGAGGACGGCTTGGTCATTCACTCTACCAAGTGTTCTGCATGTTGCGGGTCAACACGGCCAGCTGTCGAAAAAAAGGACAAGCGTGTCCCACGGCCACGTGCTGATGAGGATGCACAGTCTACATTACCGGCACTGTTGCCTCTAGACACAGAGCCTGCTTGCCCTCTTTTATTGGCTTGTGATTCTCTGCCTCTCCTTGTTGGCCTTCCAGATATACTAATAGCCTACAGTGAGATGTAGCTGCACAAAGCTGGGATGTATATATATACTGATACTGCAGCTAGCAGAATCAACTGCCTGCCTGTAGTATTATTAGTATGAGAACACCAGCAATTGACTTCAGGTAGCTTTAGGTGCACACTGTGCAACGGACGCAGTACACTAATGCCCCGTACACACGGTCGGATTTTCCGATGGAAAATGTGTGATAGGACCTTGTTGTCGGAAATTCCGACCGTCAGTGGCGTCTCCAGCTTTCATATTTAAGGGGGGCACATGGAGGGACAGGGACAAAAGTAGGGGGGCCAACTATAAAACGCAATATATATATATATATATATATATATATATATATTTTTTTTTTTTTCCCAGGAATGGAATGCACTCCAGAGGTCTTGTTAGAAAGAGAGACGTTAGCCAAAGATTGCAGCTGCAGGTGGCCACTTTTAAAGATTTAAAGTGTGTAATTGTTCTTTTAATGTTGGGCTAGCATACATGCTCATCAATGCCGCCTACCAGTGCAGCTTATCAGTGCCCATTGATGCTGCCTATTAGTGATCAGTGCTCATCAGTGCCACCTATCAGTGCTCATCAAAGCAGCCTATCAGTGCCTATTAGTGCAGCATATCAGTGCTTATCAATGCCACCTATCAGTGCCTCCTCATCAGTGCCGCCTATCAGTGCTCATCAATCCCACCTATCAGTTTCCCTCTATTGCCTCCTATCAGTGCCCATTAGTGCCTCCTATCAGTGCCCATTAGGGCATGCAGAGAACACCCAACAGTGGGAGTTACCTAAGAGAAATAGGTTAAATAGAATCTGATAAATGTGCATAGAAACTAAAGTGCTTAGTGGTAATTCACTAAAATATTTTAAAAAACGATAACATGGAGAAAACAGCACACTGCAGTGTGAATAAACAAACACTTAGAGAAATACCTAAATATTAAATAGATGTGCTAATCCATGCCGATTTCATGCTGTGCAAAATGAATTACAGTGCTGAGTGCAAACAAAGTGATACATACATAACTAGAATAAGTGAATAAAGTTGAAGCCAGATTAAATTCATTTATGCATTACGAACAAAAGCGGATCTCCTGACGGCTATTAGCCACCATTTCATTGTTCCTCCACCAAAAATAAAGTGATGTGCAATAAAACAAAAGTTCATCTGAATATTTAAGATCTTTACACCCACTTTGGTGCACCGCCACCGCCACTACTGTGAGCATACAGGGTGCTACCAGAGGCTGCAGCCACAATACATAGGCCCAAACACACTTCATTGTAATACGGCAGCACAATCCCACTCTGACCGGCTCCAAATGAATAACCTGCATTGCAATTTTCAAAGGCTCGCCAACTGACATTATCACATGGTAGCTGCAGTCATAATATATGCATAAAAAATAAAATCTACCATAGCACATAAACCCTTTCAAAGATTATTTATTTAAAAGTGCAAGGAGCACATGGAAGGGCAACGCATGCAAAACAAAACCAAAGACATTCAAAGATCAACTTACTGACAAGCCTGCAACCAACCAAATGATCCTGTCTAACAGTGTGCGTTTTGTTGATTGCTAAATGTTGATTGCTCTTCAGAGGGCAAAACTAGTGTGCATGAGCCAAAAGGGTTAAAGATGGAGCTAGCAGAGACAGAAAAGGGACAGAGCACACAGACCTGATGGATTCCTTTCTCCCTGTCACAGAAGTCTCTGTAATAAACAAGATTTTTGCTGATATAAATCAATGTATATGGTCTGTGTGTTCTGTCTTCTGATGCTAAGGATTTAACAGCCTGATAATTACAACATTTATAAGAGTATGTTTTCCCCTTGTCTTGTCCCTCTATGGAGAACACTGCCTGCACTAAAACTCACACCTATCACTCTGCAAGCTGCTGCACATCCTTCTTCTCCCCTCCATGAAGAATACATAAAAAGAGACTCACATGGGAGTTACAGAGCTGAGGGGTCTGGCTTCCTCTGGAGCTGCCTGAAATCAAAACACAGCGGCAGGGGAAGTGGGAGGGGTTGTAGCACAGGCACAGCCTGACTGGATAATACTGATCAGGTAGTTAAAATGATCCCTGCCTCCTTATGCTGCACAGGGCACAGGAATGAGAAACTTTAGCCCTGCAACTAATGCCGCGTACACACGGTCGGACTTTCCGGCATACTTGGTCCGGCACACTTTCCGACGGACTTTGTCCGCCAGGTGCGCCGGACTTTAAAACGGACGGACTTGCCCACACACGCCGGGACTTTCCGGCGGGCTAGGTCCGCCCGTCTTTCCGACGGACTTTCGCCGGAGTTCCGGCGGACTTTCAGAATGAACGGACTTGCCCACACACGGCCAAGTCCGTTCATTTTGAACGTGACTCAGGTGCGACGGGACTAGCAAAGGATGTCAATCTTGCCGCTTTTATCGGCGAGATTGACACCTTGCGAGCCCCGTTGCGGGGCATACCAGGCCCTTAGGTCTGGTATGGATTATAAAGGGAACCCCCTACGCCGAAAAAACGGCGTGGGGTCCCCCCTAAAATCCATACCAGACCCCGATCCGAGCACGCAGCCTGGCCGGTCAGGAAAGGGGGTGGGGACGAGCGAGCGCCCCCCCCTCCTGAACCGTACCAGGCCGCATGCCCTCAACATGGGGGGGTGGGTGCTTTGGGGGAGGGGGGCGCCCTGCGGGCCCCCCCCACCTCAAAGCACCTTGTCCCCATGTTGATGAGGACAAGGGCCTCTTCCCGACAACCCTGGCCGTTGGTTGTCGGGGTCTGCGGGCGGGGGCTTATCGGAATCTGGGAGCCCCCTTTAATAAGGGGGCCCCCAGATCCCGGCCCCCCACCCTATGTAAATGAGTATGGGGTACATGGTACCCCTACCCATTTACCTAGGAAAAAAGTGTAAGTAATAAAACACACTACACAGGTTTTTAAAATATTTTATTAAACAGCTCCGGGGGGGTGGGGATCTTCCTCCGGCTTCGGGGGTCTTCTTCCGGCTTCGGGGGTCCCTCCGCTTCATCTTCTCCCGGCGTCCGGTTGGTTCTTCTCCGCTCTCTTCTCCCGGTGTTCCAGTTCTTCGGCCGGCTCCTTTGCTGTGTTCATGTAGCTCTCTTGCCAGCAGAGGTCCGGACTTCTGAGCTGCTGGGCTTCTTCTCTTCTCTTCTCTTCTCCAGATGTTGACACAACGCTCTCTCCGGCTGGACTGGTCTCTGAGGGCTGCGTTGTGACTTATATAGGCGGAGACCCCGCCCCCTTTTGATGTCACAGTCCCTGGGCATGCTGGGACTGTGACGTTTTAGGGGGCGTGGTCGACCACGCCCCCTAAAACGTCACAGTCCCAGCATGCCCAGGGACTGTGACATCAAAAGGGGGCGGGGTCTCCGCCTATATAAGTCACAACGCAGCCCTCAGAGACCAGTCCAGCCGGAGAGAGCGTCGTGTCAACATCTGGAGAAGAGAAGAGAAGAGAAGAGAAGAAGCCCAGCAGCTCAGAAGTTCGGACCTCTGCTGGCAAGAGAGCTACATGAACACAGCAGAGGAGCCGGCCGAAGAACTGGAACACCGGGAGAAGAGAGCGGAGAAGAACCAACCGGACGCCGGGAGAAGATGAAGCGGAGGGACCCCCGAAGCCGGAAGAAGACCCCCGAAGCCGGAGGAAGATCCCCACCCCCCCGGAGCTGTTTAATACAATATTTTAAAAACCTGTGTAGTGTGTTTTATTACTTACACTTTTTTCCTAGGTAAATGGGTAGGGGTACCATGTACCCCATACTCATTTACATAGGGTGGGGGGCCGGGATCTGGGGGCCCCCTTATTAAAGGGGGCTCCCAGATTCCGATAAGCCCCCACCCGCAGACCCCGACAACCAACGGCCAGGGTTGTCGGGAAGAGGCCCTTGTCCTCATCAACATGGGGACAAGGTGCTTTGTGGTGGGGGGGCACCGTAAGGCGCCCCCCTCCCCCAAAGCACCCACCCCCCATGTTGAGGGCATGCGGCCTGGTACGGTTCAGGAGGGGGGGCGCTCGCTCGTCCCCACCCCCTTTCCTGACCGGCCAGGCTGCGTGCTCGGATCGGGGTCTGGTATGGATTTTAGGGGGACCCCACGCCGTTTTTTCGGCGTAGCGGGGTTCCCTTTATAATCCATACCATACCTAAGGGGCCTGGTATGCCCCGCGCTCGCCGCAATAGGAAGATTTGTTTTTCCTATTGCAGCGAGCGCGAGATGCAATACCCTGCCCTCGTGTCGTATCTGGTCCGTCGGACCAGCCTACACACGAGCGGGCTTTCCGTCGGACCAGCACACACACGAGCGGACTTTCCGCCCGAAACTGAGTCCGACGGAAAGATTTAAAGCTTGTTTCAAATCTAGGTCCGGCGGGCTTTTGGGAAGAAGTCCGCCGGAAAAGTCCGCCGCCGCCCACACACGGGCGGATTGTCCGGCACACTCTGGTCCGCCGGACCAAGTATGCCGGAAAGTCCGACCGTGTGTACGCGGCATTACATGCTGTTTGCGATCTCCATACACTGAGGGGCGGGCTGAGGGGCGGGAGTGTCACTGGTAGCAGCATACCCAGGCTACAGTAAATCTCTTCCCGAGGCAGCTGCTGATGGGGGTGCTATAGGTGAAATTATGGGGGAGTTAAAGCACCCACCTGGCACCACCCCTGTATTAGTGTTCCCAACAGCTCAGAGCCCACTGAGCCGGCATTGACAGTTCTCTCTCCCCTCCTTCACACAGCCGATCTGCTCCTTCTCCCCTCTCCTGTGTGTGTACCATGGGAATTGTGAGCTCATTGGCTTCACACTTGACTACCCTGGAAGCACACACAAGAGGGGAGAAGGAGCAGATCGTCTGTGTCTCCTCTCTCATTATTCCGTGTGTGAGAGAGGAAGGAGGGGAGAAAGAACTGTCAATGCCGACTCTGACGTCACTGGTTGCTAGATGCGAGGCGGCTCTAGTAACCAGTGGCTGGGTGTAGACTCAGGAGGTGGAGGAGGAGCCGGAACCAGCAATACGGCAGCTCAGTCTATACCTGTCCCCTGCATTCCCAGTGTCCATTTTTTTTAATTAGGGGGGCACAGTATAATGTTGGGGGGGGCATGGCCCCCTCTAGCCCCCCCCTAGTGACGCCCCTGCCGACCGTGTGTTGGCTCCATCACACATTTTCCATCGGATTTTCCGACACACAAAGTTTGAGAGCAGGCTATAAAATTTTCCGACAACAAAATCCGTTGTCGGAATTTCCGATAGTGTGTAGACAAATTCGACGCACAAAGTGCCACGCATGCTCAGAATAAATAAAGAGATGAAAGCTATTGGTTACTGCCCCGTTTATAGTCCCGACGTACGTGTTTTACGTCACCGCGTTCAGAATGATCGAATTTTCTGACAACTTTGTGTGACCGTGTGTATGCAAGACAAGTTTGAGCGAACATCCGTCGGAAAAAATCCTAGGATTTTGTTATCGGAATGTCCGAAAAAAGTCCGACCGTGTGTGCGCCCTATAACTGTAAATATTGTAACTGCCTGCCTGTGGTATTAATAGGAGCAGAACAACAGCAATTGTCTTCAGGTAGCTTTAGGTGCACACTGTGCAGAGGACGCAGTACACTAACTGTAAATACTGTAGCTGCCTGCCTGTGGTATTAATAGGATCAGAAGAACACCACTAATTTTCTTCAAGTAGCTTTAGGTGCACACTGTGCAGAGGACACAGTGCACTAACTGTTAATACTGTAGCTGCCTGCCTGTGGTATTAATAGGAGCAGAACAACAGCAATTGTCTTCAGGTACTGTAGCTTTAGGTGCACACTGTGCAGAGGACGCACTACACTAACTTGTAAATACTACAGCTGCCTGTGGTACTGTACAAATAGGATCAGAAGAACACCACTAATTTTCTTCAGGTAGCTTTAGGTGCACACCGTGCAGAGGACGCACTACACTAAGTTGTAAATACCGTAGCTGCCTGCGGTACTGTACTAATAGGATCAGAAGAACACTCATTTTCTTCAGGTAGCTTTAGGTGCACACTGTGCAGAGGACGCACTACACTAACTGTAAATACTGTAGCTAATAGGACTAATAGGATCAGAAGAACACCAGCAATTTTCTTCAGGTAGCTGTAAATACTGTAAAAACACCTGCCTGCCTGTCAGTAGTACGAAGAGAATAACAGGAACGGATCTAGCTAAACTGAATACAGTGTATGTATATATATATATACACAACACCTAGGATGTATATATATATACACAATACACTGTAAGGGCAGCTAACTGACTCGCCTGCCTACTCTATCTAACTTAAATCAAATTACACTGTCTCTCTGTCTATCTATCTCTCTCTCAACACCGAAACACACTACACAGGGCCGCCGTGCAGGCGGCCTTATATAGTGTGGGGCGTGTGCACTGCACTGCGATGCCGCAGTGAATTATGGGCCGTGACGCGCCACTCGAATTTGGCACGAACGGCCCATATTGTTCGGAACTCGGCGAACGACCGAACAGGCAATGTTCGAGTCGAACATGAGTTTGATTCGAACACAAAGCTTATCCCTACTCCACATCACCTTTTTAGCTTTGACCTCTAATATTGTTTGACATCTCAATGTTCTTCATAGGCTTACGTGCTTAGTTTCAGAATGTGGATATTAGCATGTAACACATTGCACCATTTAAAGCAAACATTGTTCAAGGTTGTTACATGTCCTTTAATGTCTGATTCATAATACTTGCCATTTACACATTGAACAAAAGGCATAAAAAGAACACATAACTTTTTTAGAAGATTTTAATCTACTGAACAATGCACATGAATTTATATATGCACTGTATTCCAAGAATATTCCAAGAATAAATAATCAAGGACAAAATAGCATTTAACTTTTTTTCTTCAGTAATGTCAGACCTTCAGATATCTTGATCTCTAAATGAAATGTTCATACTCAGAGGTCTCTCACCAATGTAAAAAAAAAAGGAATAAAACAATAATGGAGAAGAGAATTGCAGAAAATCTCTGTACAGTTAGCCCATTACAAACCTTATACCAATCTATAATTTAGAGGTACAAATGTAAATCTCCAAAATGCTTGGGGTGCATTAAGCCAGCACAGATGACATATTTTCATGTTGAAATTAATTCAGGACGATTAATATTTGTATATAGTATATCATAGGAGAGGGAGAAGAGAATGGGATTTTGTAGATGTAATTTAGTTCATTATTTTACTACAGGTTCCAGCCAAAAAAAGATTTTTTACTTCCATTTGCATTTCCAGATAATGCAAAATACTAAGAAATTTAAAGGGGGCTTGTGTGCTGCCTTGTCCTTATCACACAGAAAACATTGTGTAGACTTACTGTATATCATGGAAAATACATTCATTTAGACTTTAGATTAGTACATTATTGTAGTCTTTTGACATTTCTTAAAGCGGTTGTATAGTCTATTTTTTAACTTTTACCTACAGGTAAGCCTATACTAAGGCTTACCTGTAGGTAAAAAAAATATCTCTTAAACCTATACGGTTTAGGAGATATTCCCCTTGCTATGAGCCGCTGACTGAAGCGGCGCATGCGCACAGGGGATTCTCGGCTGAAGTCCCGGCAGATGCCGGACCTTGCCGGGAAAGAAATCTCCTGCGCGCATGCGCGGGAGTGATGACATTGCGGCTCCAGCCACTCACAGCGCTGGAGCCGCGATACCCGGAAGACACGCTGAGGCAACATGTCAGCTACCTCGGCATGGACGATATAAGATACCGACGCCTCGTTCTAAGGTAAGTATTTCATAATGAGCTAGTATGCGGTGCATACTAGCTCATTTAGCCTTTTGCCTTACAGGGGTATAAAAAAACAAAAGTGTCAGCGGCTATACAACCGCTTTAAAGGGTAACTCCACATTCGGAAAAAAGTATCAAATAAAAAAATAATAATATTGCATATACGATTGCGACACCAGTCATATTGTAATTGAATGTTATTAAAAATTACATTTCCTTTTCAATCTGCAGCTCTGTAATTTTCTGTTAAATGCAATGCAATATGGCTACCTGGAGGTGTTCTGTAAACAGAATGTATACAGAATGCCCCCCAGATATGTAATTTCCTGCTTGCGTGATTGGCTCACTGATTTTCCCAGAAGTCTGCACTAAGATACAAGTCAGACTTCAGGCATCCCCTGTAACAAAAATGTTGTTTTTGGTGAGATACACCCAAAAGGAAATCACATCTAAAGGGGTGCAGACACTGCAAATTTCCTCATTAGAGCTTTGCAGGTGCACAGCTGGTTGATAATTATGAAACCACTCCCATTAGACTCACTTTTGCACAGGGGCACGGAAAAACACACAGGGATTTCTTCAGAATAACAAAAGGTAGGAATCTGCAACAAAGTTTGTTAAAATCCTTGTAATGTATTTAGATCACCCAGTCTGTAAAGTTCCACAGCTAACAGATACCTAATGATCCTGCTAGAAAACTTCATACTGCTCTCTATGATGGGTGCACAGCCTTGCTGTCCTGCTCCTGAATTCAAAGCAGCATTGTCCCTTGTAGTCTATGGCTGCTTGCACTACAGTGCTACAGTAGGATGTTGCAGGGGCACATCTATCAGCAGTGTCACTGCTGAGTCTTAAAGTGATGTAAACCTTTGATTTTTTTAAAATACTAAATAAAAAAAATGTCTATACTTACCTGCTCTGTGTGGTTTTGTCTGTGTGGACAGAGCAGTCCTGATCCTCCTCTTCCTGGGTCCCCTGCCGGGACTCCTGGCTCCTCCCCTTCATTGGGTGCCCCCACGGAAAGCCTCTTTCCAAGGGGGCACACATGTGGGCTCGCTCCTGAGTCTCACTGCTGCGTCCATTGATGCAGACAGCGGAAGTCGGCCCTGCCCCCCCTCCTGTGTCACAGCTTTTGATCGACAGCAGTGGGAGCCAATGGCTCCTGCTACTATTAATCTGTCCAATGAGGAGGGCGACAGCAACTGGAGTGCACATCAATAGATCAGATTGTGCTCAGGTAAGAAAAAGGGGGGGGGTCCTGGAAGGGGAACTGCAGCACAGAAGGTTTTTCCCCTTAAGGCATTCTACAAAAACCTTAATGCCGCGTACACACGGTCGGACTTTTCAGCTACAAAAGTCCGACAGCCTGTCCGACAGACTTTCGACGGACTTTTGGCGGACTTTCGACGGACTTGCGGCGGACTTTCTAACGAACAGACTTGCCTACACACGATCACACAAAAGTCCGTCGAATTCTTACGTGATGACGTACACCGGACTAAAATAAGGAAGTTCATAGCCAGTAGCCAATAGCTGCCCTAGCGTGGGTTTTTGTCCGTCGGACTAGCATACAGACGAGCGGATTTTTCGACCGGACTCGAGTCCGTCGGAAAGATTTGAAGCATGTTTCAAATCTAAAGTACGTCGGATTTGAGGCTAAAAAAGTCAGTTGAAAGTCCGGAGAAGCCCACACACGATCGGATTACCAGCCAGCTTTAGTCCGTCAGCGTCCGTTGGACTTTTGTAGACGAAAAGTCCGACCGTGTGTACGCGGCATTAGGCTTTACAACCACTTTAAGCCTGTGGCTTGTCAGTCAGCAGCTGGCCACACCTAGCCCTACCAACTGTTGGGATGGGAAGACTGTGCTGCTGAAATCATATTACTGTGAGCTGCAGTGTCTAAAATGGGGAGCATGTGAGACACAAATGAAGGTGGATTTGGCTGACTCAAGGGAGGTTTTTATTATTTATAAGGGGGGGGGGTGAATAACAAAGTAACTTGATGCAAGATTTGTTTAGACTGCAGCACGGGGGCCTTTAGATGTATTTTAACCAGTTAACACCCAGATTGTTGTTAACACCCAGATCTGACATCATCTCAGAAAGTGTTGATTGCGGGGCTGTGGGGTTGCGCAGTGGATCTGTTACCGGCCGTGTCCACAGGACACAGCTGATGACTGATCAGAGTACCAGCTCACTGTCGGTACGATGTGACCGCAGTGACGAATCACAGCAGGTCACATGACAGTTGAACACAATGGATGGCTTTCTTTCATGCCATCCAATGTGTACAATTGTGTTGCTAGCTGTGATTGGTCAATTTGATCACATGGTACAGACAGGGCCAATCACAGCCCATCTGTAAAAAGTGATTAGTTTTGACCAATCACAGCTAATCACAACAAAACAGACTGAATGAATCAGTTTCACTCAGTAAAATGCTTGCTTATAGCAATGTAATGCACTGCTTTAACCGCTTGCCGTCCAGCGCACGACGATATACGTCGGTACAATGGCTCGGCTAGTGGACGCGCGCCCACCGCGTGAGCGTGCCCGCGGGTCCCGTGGACTCGATGTCCACCAGGGGCCCGCGATCGTGACACAGAGAGGCAGAATGGGGAGATGCCTATGTAAACAAGGCATTTCCCTATTCTGCCTAGCAACATGACAGAGATCTACTGCTCCCTGTCATCAGGAGCAGTGAACTCTGTCATGTTCTAGTGAGCCCATCCCCCCTACAGTTAGAACACACTGAGGGAACACATTTAACCCCTTGATCGCCCCCTAGTGTTTAACCCCTTCCCTGCCAGTGTCATTTACACAGTAATCAGTGCATTTGTATAGCACTGATCGCTGTATAAATGTCACTGGTCCCAAAATAGTGTCAAAAGTGTCCAATATGTCCACCGCAATGTCGCAGTCATGATAAAAATCGCAGATCGCTGACACTACTAATGAATAAAAAAAATTAATTAAAAAAATGCCATAAATCTATCCACTATATGGTAGACGCTATAACTTTTGCGCAAACAAATCAATATACACTTATTGTGATTTTTTTTACTGAAAATATGTAGAAGAATACATATCAGCCTAAACTGAGGAAGAAATTCATTTTTTTTATATATTTTTTGGGGATATTTATTATAGCAAAAAGTAAAAAATATAGCTTTTTTTTTCAAAATTGTGGCTCTTTTTTGTTTATAGCGCAAAAAATAAAAACCGCAGAGGTGATCAAATACCATCAAAAGAAAGGTTTGTGGGAAAAACGGACGTCAATTTTGTTTGGGTGCAACGTCGCATGACCACGCAACTGTCAGTTAAAGCGACGCAGTGCCGTATCGCAAAAAATGCTCTGCTCAGGAAGGGGGTAAATCCTTCTCTGGCTGAAGTGGTTAAGCAAACATATTGTGTAAAAAAAAAAAATCCTGATCACTTCCCCAGAGCAGTACAATGTTACTATGGTAACATTATATTGCTCTGGTCACAGTACAATATAATTGGCCTGGGCAGGAAGGGGGTAAAGGTGCCCGATATTGAAGTGGTTAATAGAACAAAGTGGACCTGCATTTGAAAAGTAAAGATTTGCTATTTTATTGAGAACATCTAGTAATGTCAACCTATGCCTAAGCAGTACCTTGTAAAATTGATCTTTTGTTCTATATTCCTGAAAAGTAGCAGAGTACATGCTGTGCCTTGAACCTCATAGCTGTATATCTGCAGTGGGAGATCTAAGGACTGATAGTCCAAAGTTGGAGTGAGATTTGATGATGTCACTATTGTGCTGCTTGCTGGAGAGAAAGCTGAGGACTTGAAGTGCAAGCATCTTTTTGGTCTGCCTTATTTATTTCTTTAATTCATTCTGTGAATTTGTGCTTTCTTAGCCTCTCCTGCTGCTTTTTGAATATTACCACATCAGTCACCCTATCACCGGTCAGGGGAACAGCTTTGACATGAGGAAACAAAGCCTTCTCTTATTCAAAGATGGGATGGAACAAGGCATGGTAAGTCAGTAATGGGGAAAAGATCAGCTTCATGCATTTTATCATTGATCATATGAATTGTAGCTCCAGACACAATGCACCAGGTGAAAACTGATAAGTTGCCCTCATTGGAGTGAAAGGCACACTCAGTATCTGAAGCTTCTTCTGTTTCTTCTCATACACTTTTTGGCCTTTCGTTGCTAAACGAGTCTCTTTTGCTAATTCATTCTAGCTTTACAAATTCTGCAGTTTGTCTTTAAGTGACTAAACCTTTTGCACATAAAACATTTACACTGCATTTTACTATTACTGAGATTTTTGGTTCTTAGAGCATATTCTGCTTGAGGAACTTTTTCACTGTTTCTACTGTTTTGCGCTTATTTTCAACAACATTTTTACTTGCATATGCACACAATTTGATAATCATCTATGCTCAGGGATACAGTACTTTGAGCTATTTGCTCTATCTCTGTCAACTAATCTGCAGGTGGGTTTGGTCTGGGCTCTTGTATATCATTCCATGTACACTCTGTTATCAACAATTCATTTTAAAGAGGAATTCCAGGTATGGTTTTTTTTTTTTTACATAATTACATTGGTTTAGCTTGAGTCAATAACTGTGATTGTGCATGCTCTGTTGCAGTGCTCATGTGGGCAGGATAAGAAAAGGAGCACCGCAAACATGCTCCTCTGTCAATTAACAACTCTATGTACTGTCCCACATGACGTACAGGAGAGTCACGTGAGGCAGAAAGCTGTGTGGGATACAGAAAAATAGTGGTTTCCTTATATACTGTAGATTTTCAAGAATGCCCAGAGGGGTAAAAAAACACTCTGCACAGGCAACCCTGTGGAGCTGGTAGGATTTCATTTTTTTTGCTAGTGTCTGAAGGTGATGGTCACTGCTGTGCAGGTCTCTGCACATTTCTACCAGATTCCTTAAAGGCTCCAACAATGATCAGGAGACCAATTCTAGCCAGATTCATTCCAACAGCTATAATTACTCAGAAGAGTGGTACCTGGATTCTGCACTGGCTGAAGTGTGGACACAACGCGTCCCCTAAGAGGGAGGAGAACTGCAGCGGGACTGGTAAGTGCCCCTGGTAGCACTGCTGGTGTCCCTGGTTGGCTATGCTCCCTTTTCCTCTTCCCCATTTGAGAGGTTGTGTTAGGAAAATTATATTGTGTTGTTTTTCACTAGGCTGGAACTGCTGGAGAGGGTGCTGACTGAGGCATTGTGCCCTAGGTTTAATATCTCTGCTACTGTTTGCTTCAGGAAGGAGCCTTACATGTCACATTGTCTGTTCTCCAGCACCACATTGTTTTTGCAGGGCTGGGCCAGCCAAGTCAGCTGGACACAGCAGTTGTACCTCTGAGTTACCAGCAGGAGGTGGTGGGTGCACTGGTGGTAGGCAGTCCTACTCCTAGGGTAACCAGCACACTGTTAACATTGCACAATGCCATCTCAGTTGGCTTGGATTGTTAATGTAGCACAGGTCCCATTTTGTAAGTCAGCAGGCCATATGTCTCACTGACAGCAGAGAGGGGGGACAGGGGTGGGGGGAGGTTCCAAAGTACCTCTGTCAGGTTGTAAAGAAACTAGACAGAGCCTTCCTGGTGGATCTGATTCCCTTCCCTTATTGGGTATTTTCATTACCTCCAGGGCACCTTCCTCCTGCTCCTGTGTGACTAAAGAGGATTTGTCATCTGCTTTAGCAGGGATTCAACGACAGCTCTCCAGGATACTTGCTGATGTGGGCTGGACCCCTTCTCCTCCCCCTCCTCATTACCGAAGAAGAAAATTGTGGAGACAGATAACTGCATACCTGAAGCGGGGGAGACTCTTCTTTTGAGCACTGCACCTGAGAAAACTCAGAAGACATTTGTGAATTTTTGTGGTGCACACTGACCTGAAGTTGCTGCTTCTTTGTCCTCGTCTAAGAAAGTTCCGCCCCTGGTCCCCTGGGATCATGGTGGCCACCACAAGATCCCCAATCATTTACTATGCATCCTCATTTTAACCGCTTAGCGACCGCCCACCGTAGATTTACTGCAGCAGGGCGGCTGCTCTTCACCAGATCACTTACCTGGTACACCAGGAGACAATCAGTGGGTCCGGCGGATGCAATGTCTGTTGGGACCCACCGATTGTTCAGGAGAAAGGCAAAACGGCGGTCTGCCTATGTAAACACAGCAGATTGCCATTCTGTGAGAGGGGAATGTGCTGATCCTGTGTTCCTGCAAAGCAGGAACACGGATCTTTACATACCCCCAGTCAAAGCATCCCCCACACAGTTAGCAATAACTCCTAGGGAACACAATTAACCCTTTGATCACCCCTGATGTTAACCCCCTTCCCTGCCAGTGTCATTAGTACAGTAACAGTGCATATTTTTTAGCACTGATCACTGTATTCGTGTCACTGGTCCCCAAAAAGTGTCAAAAGTGTCAGTTAGATATCCGATTTGTCTGCCGCAATATTGCAGTCCTGCTACAAGTCGCTGATCGATGCCATTACTAATAAAAAAAAATAAATAAAAATATGTCATAGTTTGTAGACGCAGTAACTTTTGCGCAAACTAATCAATATACACGTATTGGTATTTTTTTTACCAAAAATATATAGTGTAATACATCGTGGTCTAAATTGATGAAGAAATTAGATTTTTTACATATTTTTTTATTGGGAATGTTTTATAGCAGAAAGTAAAAAATATATATATTTTTTTCCAAATTGTAAATTTTTTTTTGTATATAGTCAAACCACACAACAAAATCCTAGGATTTCTTCCGACGGATGTTGGCTCAAACTTGTCTTGCATACACACGGTCACACAAAGTTGTCGGAAAATCCGATCGTTCTGAACGCGGTGACGTAAAACACGTACATTGGGACTATAAACGGGGCAGTAGCCAATAGCTTTCATCTCTTTATTTATTCTGAGCATGTGTGGCACTTTGTGCTTTGGATTTGTGTACACACGATCGGAAATTCCAACAACGGATTTTGTTGTCGGAAAATTTTATAGCCTGCTCTCAGGGGGGAGGGGGGAGGGGAGGGGAAGGGAGGGTGGGAAGGTCTGATCCATATGAGTAGTTACAGAGGCGCACCTATTCTGAGATAAGGGAAGGAAAAAGGGAAAAGGAAAAAAAAGGAACAAGAATGGAAAGGGTAAACAGTATAAAAATATCTTCCTATAATGTCCGAGGTCTAAATTCCCCGGGGAAGAGAAACATCATTTTACGAGAACTAGAAGAAAGTAATGCAGAAATAATTTTCCTACAGGAGACACACATATCCCAAAACTCAAATACCAAAATATATTCAAGAAATATACCAACATGGTATCAAGGAGACTCGCCAATAAGAAGGGCTAAAGGAGTAGCCATCGGTATAGGGAAAAACGTACGTTTTCTAATAGATCAAAGAAAAACAGACCCGGAGGGCCGATATCTTTTTATCACAGGAACTATACAGGGAGTAAAATATACATTGGCCAACGTCTACTGCCCTAACAAGAACCCTAAAAAATACTTGATCGATATAATAAAAATACTAATGGATTTCAAACAAGGAAAATTAATACTAGCTGGAGACTTCAACTTCAGCATGGACAATAAAATGGACAGTACCTCAATAGTAAGGGACAGAGAAGTAAAACAACTAAAGAAATTAAGAAGAATACTATATGAACAGCAACTAATAGACCCGTGGAGAATCCAGCACCCCAGTACAAAGGATTATACATACTATTCATCAGTACACAAAAGTTACTCCAGATTGGACTATATCATGGTCGAACATAGAAATCTAGAAGAAATAGAAGAAACAAAAATAGGGATAATAACTGCTTCAGATCATAGCCCAGTAACGCTGAGAATGAAAATAGAAGGAGAAGTACACGAAAGGGGGCCATGGAGAATTAATGAAAATCTGTTAGAAGACCCCGAGACCGAAAAAAGTATCACAGAAGAAATTAAAAGATTAGAAAATTAAAAATTTTAAAATTAAAGATTAGAATTAAAATTAAAAGATTAAAATTAAAATTAAAGATTAGAAATTAAAAGAAATTAAAAGATTAAAAGAAATTAAAAGACTTCGAGGAAAACGACACACCAGAGGTACCGAAAGCAACAATATGGGAGGCGCACAAATCCGTTATTAGGGGCAAATTAATAGCCATAGGGGCAAAAAAAAAACAAGAAAGGAAAAAAAATATGCAGCAATTGATTAAGGAAATCTATGAATTGGAACGAAAACACAAAAACCAAATAAATAATAAAATTTTTGGCCTATTATCACAAAAGCGAGAGCAATTAAAAGACTGGATGGAACAAGAAGAAAGGAAGGAGTATAACAGAGTAGTACAAGAAAAATTCAAATGGGGTAACAAATCAGGAAAATATCTAGCAAATTTGGTAAAAAAAAAGAAATCTTTGAATTATATTGAGAAGATTAAAAACGAAAAGGGAGAAGTGGTAAATAAAACTACGGATATAGCGATAACATTTCAAAAGTACTTCAGTTCTCTATATGCAATAAAAGGACAGGAAAGTTGGAAAGAAGCGAATACAAGAACAAAGAAGATACAAGAATATCTAATAAAAGCAAACCTACCAAAAATAAAAATAGACCAATTGGAAGAACTGGAAAAAAATATCACGCAAGAAGAGATAAAACTGGCATTAAAGGAAACCCCCGTAGGAAAAAGTCCAGGACCAGACGGGTTTACGGTCAAATATTATAAAAAATTTGAAGAATACTTGATACCAAAATTAGCAGAATACCTGAATTCCATAGGTGAAGAAGAAGAAATAAGAAGTGAATCATTACTAGCACATATCACAATAATACCAAAAGATGGAAAAGACAAAGTAAACTGCTCAAGCTACAGGCCAATAGCCCTACTGAACGCCGATACGAAGTTGTACTCCAAGATCCTTGCCACCAGGATGAAAAAATTAATCCCACAGTGGATCAACCCGGACCAGACAGGTTTTGTCCCGGGGAGAGAAGGGAGGGACAACAGCCTAAAATCAATACTGATGTTGCATAAGAAGGTGCAGAAGGAGACCCCAGTTCTATTCCTGTCATTGGATGCTGAAAAAGCATTTGACAGGGTAGACTGGGGTTTCATGATGGATACATTACGGCACTTGGGTATTAGGACAAAAATGATGAAATGGATAACAAACTTGTATAACGGCCCGACAGCAGTCGTAAAAGTAAATGGTAGACTTTCTCCAAGAATTGAGATGCAGAACGGAACACGGCAAGGCTGCCCATTGTCTCCACTACTATACGTACTGGCCTTAGAACCACTATTAGCAACACTCCGAAATAACAAAGAGGTGGAAGGAGCGAGAGTAGGAGGAAAAGAGCATAAGATCGCAGCCTATGCGGACGACATCTTGATGTACGTCTCCAACCCAAGAGTGTCACTCCCAAATATACTGAAAGAAATAAAAAAATATGGAGAATTGTCAAACTTTAAAATTAACCCAATAAAAACGGAAATATTAAATATAGGATTAGAGAAAAAGGAAGCCCAGTTTTTACAAAAGGAATTCCCATTTACCTGGGTAAAAGAACTGAACTACCTTGGAATAAAAATAACTTCCAGAGTTGAAAAGATCTACCAGGCAAACTTTATTCCACTGATCAATGAGGTCAAAGAAGAAATGAAAAAGTTAAGAATACAGCCACTTTCATGGATAGGAAGAATAAATATGTTTAAGATGATGATATTACCTAAAATAAATTACAGATTACAGATGCTACCAGTTAAAATCCCCCAGAGCTTTTTTAAAATAATTAAAACAATGTTGATAAAATACATATGGTTTAACAAAAAACCAAGAATTAAATACACGCTGATTACAAGGAAAAGGGAGCATGGAGGCCTGGCCGCTCCAGATATAAGCAGGTACTATAAAGCCATAGTATTAACACGAATGTTAGAGTGGACAAACGAGAAAAGTGAAAAAAAATGGGTTGAAATGGAAAACATAATAAGCGGAGTCACACTGCATAAGATTATTTGGATACCACCGAAATACAGAACACTGGACACAGATACACATGAAATAACAAAAAATGTTTTAAAAATTTGGGACACCACTCACCTAAAGAATGAATGGAAATACAATTCACCACTGTTAGCACTCACAGGATCGAACTTTTTCACCCCCGGGAAGGAAATATTTGGAACTCAAGGTATAGGTAATCCACAATTAAAAGATATCACCAGAAATGGCAAAATAAGAACACGAGCAGACTTAGAGGAAATGAATGGATGGAAGATGAATGAATGGAACTACAATCAATTAAGGCACTTAGTAAGCACAATTCCACACCCACTGAGAGATGTAACGAAACTAACCGCACTGGAAAAGCTATGTAGTAAGGAAATACCATTAAAAAACGGAACATCAAAAATTTACAATATACTGACAGACTTGGAAGCACAAGAAAGACCAGAATACATAAAACAATGGGAAAAAGAGCTGAACTTAAAAATAGATAACCAAAAAGTGGAAAAAATGATTGAAATGGGATATAATAAGGCCTGGGATATGAAGACTATCGAAATGAACTATAAATTAGTATCAAGATGGTATATGACCCCAGTAAGAATACATAAATTTCAACAGGACAAAACACCCTTGTGTTGGAGAAAATGTGGCAAATCAGCAACGATCATACACATATGGTGGGAATGCCCAATAATAACGGAATACTGGAAGGAAGTGTTAAAGATCATAAAGGAAATAACTGGAGAAGAAATAGAACAAAATATCTGGACTTGTCTTTTCCATATACATAACAAACCTAAGAAACAATACATGAAATCAATAGTGCCTAATCTTTTGAATGCGGCCAAGGCATTGATTCCTAAGAATTGGTTAAAATGCGGAAAACCAGAGATAAGAAATTGGCTAGAGGAAATAGAATATTACTATAAAATGGAAGGAGGAAAGAAAAGGGATAATAGTAGATGGGAAAGTTGGAAAAAATACAAAGCCTCAGACATTTATTTAGATAAGATGAAAGAAAGAATAGGTGCAGAGCCTAGTGGATAAATGAATAACATAAAAGAATGGATCAGATACAGGAGGGGTACAGGGGGAAGGGGGGAGGGGAGGAGGGGGGGGGCAAAAAGGAAATTATATAATAGTGGGCTTACAGATATGGGAGGCGCTTCGTTGTTGGCTTTTAAAAATAATAAATAATACCCTTGAAGGGAATAAATAATAAAGAAGTGACGGAAACAATCCACAATGATGTGAAAAATGAGAAGAGATAAAGTTTGACACATAAAGTTGAAATAATGTCTCTCAGAAAAATTTCGCTGAAGTGGAAAAAAAAAAAAAAAGGGACTATAAACGGGGCAGTAGCCAATAGCTTCCATCTCTTTATTTATTCTGAGCATGCGTGGCACTTTGTGCGTCGGATTTGTGTACACACAATCGGAATTTCCGACATCGGATTTTGTTGTCGGAAAATTTTATATCCTGCTCTCAAACTTTGTGTGTCGGAAAATCCGATGGAAAATGTGTGATGGAGCCTACACATGGTCGGAATTTCCGACAACAATGTCCTATCACACATTTTCCGTCGGAAAATCTGACCCTGTGTACGGGGCATAATACTCCTTCCCAATAAAGGGTTGACCCACTCATGTGGGTGAGGGGGGCATTTGCAGGCCTTTTCAGAATGTTGGGGGAGATAGAAGATGAGTGGGCTACAAGTTGGAGTTTTGAAACTCCCCCTCCATGCTTCATGTTTTCAAATGTTTCTTTGGTGCTTTTGCAAGCTCTCAACAGGGAGTGATCGTTCTGATTTCAGAGGACAAAAATTTCAGTGTATTCTGTTCAAACCTCTTTAATGTCACGACCAGGCTTGAAGACCAGTTGCTATAGCAGTAGCGCGACTACCACTGGCCAGCAGTATAGGTACAGAGACAGTCACTGAGGCAGATGACGCAGGCTCACCTGAAGTGCGGAGTCTAAGTATTAACTTGTGTTCACTAGACCTCCTGATAATGATGGATTTTGTTGCGTGTTAGTACCAGGTCACTGTCCTCAGGATTGTCCCACCTGGAGGTGAGCAAGCCGGGGTCCAGTAGCGGATAAGCAGGTAAGGATCAAACAAAAGCATAGTCAGTAAATAAGCCAAAGGTCATTAATGAGTAGTTACAGGTTGGGATCAGGCAGAAGTGTAGTGGAGGATCAAGCCAAGGGTTGATAATGAGCGGTGGATGGCAGGTAAGGGAAGACAAGAGCAAGATACTGGCTCAAGAGAGCACAATAATCTGGAAAACAGGAAGTACAGAGATGTGGCTTAAATCAGGAAGTTCATGGGAGAAGCAAAGAGTTCAAGGTTCAGCAGAAGTCAAGGCACAATACAGGGTTGTCCAATGGATCAAACAGGCTGCTGTCCAGCATCTCAGAAAGCTCAGAAAGAAGAGTCATTGGCAGACACAGCAGAGGTCCCAGGTTCAAGTCCAGGTCCTGACATTAAGGTTCCAAAACTGAATGGCAATATTCATCCCATCCTGGATCTCAAATTTCTGAATACATTTCTCAGGGTATGGAAATTTCAAAAGGTATCGGTGCATTAACTGATTGCCTCTCTCCCACCAAGGGATTTCCTGGCATTGGTGAACCTAAAGGAAGCCTACATACATGTCCTGATCTTTTCTCATCACCAGAGGTTCTTACAGTTTGCAGTGGAGTACTATCATTTTCAATTTGTAGCCCTGCCATTTGGACTGTACACAAGTACTAACCAAGGTCCTAGCTCCAACTCTGGGCTTTCTCCTGACCTAGGGGGTGCCTATTCTGTGGTACTTGGATGATATCCTTCTGAAAGAGCAAAGTTCTGGATTATATTGGTGTAGGGCTCTTGGTCTCCGCAGAAGAGTTTGTGATTCGCCCGTCCAATGTTCCATGCTTCCTTATGGTCTCTGCCTTAATGGCATGGCTATTGAAACCAAGGTCCTGAATCACAGGAGAGTTTCTGACTCAGTTATTCTCACTCTTTTAAGAACCGGGAAGGCTTCTGCAAGGTAGATTTATCACAGAACCTCGAAGTAGTCTTCTTTCAGAGGCCAATTGCTTCCCATTGCTTGGTGAGTTTCTTTGCAAAGGGTGTCATGTGTATTGCTCTTCCGGTCTTTAACCCTGTGGGATCGTAGTTAGTTTTTTCTGTACTTCAAGGCCCTTCATTAGAGCCTATTTGAGAACTTTATTTTGTTTCTTTTTACATGGAATGTGATGTTCCTGGTTGCCATTACTTCAACTCATAGGGTTTTGGAATTGGTGGCCCTTTCTTGTAAAGAGCCTTTTCTAGCACTTCACCATGACAAGGGGGTTCTTCGTACTCAGCTGTTTTTTATGCCTAAGCTGTTTTTGGCCTTCCATGTAAACCAAGATATTGTTTTACCTCCTTTTTGCTTTAAGCCTCAGGCTCCAGGGGACAAGGCTCTACATGCTTCGGAAGTGGTTCTTACTATCAGGATTTATCTGAAATTGACTGCCATGGTCAGGCAATCAGATTCACTGTTTGTTCTTCCTGAGGGTCTGGGGAATAGTCACATGGCTACCAAATTTACCATTTCCAGCTTATGGTCTGAAAGAAAAGCCTCTACTTTTTCAGTGATGGCTCATTCTACTAGGAGTGTAGGTGCCACCTGTAGGTGTCTATCTGTCCTCAAGCTTTGGTGACTCAAGTGTGCAAAGCCGCAATCTGGTTTGAGTCATAACAAGCTTTTACAAGGTGAATGTTAGAGCTGCTGAGGACTCGCACTGTTTTGCAGGTTGCTGTGTGAGGTTTTTTTTTTTTTTTGGGGGGTGGGGGGCTGTTGACTTGTTGCTGTGTTGTCCTCCCCTCACATGCAGTAATTTTGGACATCCTTGTTAGTAGGGAATAGGGATGAGCTGAACACCCCCCGGTTCGGTTCGCACCAGAACCTGCGAACGGACCGAAAATTCACGCTAACTTTAGAACCCCATTGAACTCTATGGGACTCGAACGTTCGAAATCAAAAGTGCTAAATTTAAAAGCTAATTTGCATGGTATTATCCTAAAAAGGGTTTGGGGACCCGGGTCCTGGGCCCAGGGGACATGTATCAATGCAAAGAAAAAAGTTTTAAAAACGCCCGTTTTTTTGGGAGCAGTGATTTTAATGATGCTTAAAGTGAAAAAAAAGTGAAATATTTCTTTAAATATCGTACCTGGGGGTGTCTATAGTATGCCTGTAAAGTGGCGCATGTTTCCCATGCTTAGAACAGTCCCTGCACAAAATGACATTTTCAAAGGAATAAAAGTAATTTAAAACTGCTTGCGGCTTTAATGTAATGTCGGGTCCCGGCAATATGGATGAAAATCAGTGAGACAAACGGCATGGGTACCCCCCAGTCCATTACCAGGCCCTTTGGGTCTTGTATGGATATTAAGGGGAACCCCACACCCAAATTAAAAAAAGGAAAGGCGTGGTGCCCCCAGGCCCTATATACGCTGAACAGCAGCATACAGGCGGTACAAACAAGACAGGGACTGTAGGTTTGTTGTTAAGTAGAATCTATTCGTAATTTTGAACTGGTACATTTTTAAAGTGTAGCTCCAGCCAAAAAAATCTGTTTTTAAGCTTTTTTAGAAAACATAGGGAAGGGTTATCACCCCTGTGACATTTGTTTTGCTGTCTGTGCACGTCTTCAGAAGATTTCACCTCACTTTCTGTCCCAATGACAAATGTTTTTTGACAATTTGGGATCAGTAGAGAGGAGACACGTTTTTCCCATATTAACTCTTACAGGAGAGAATTTCCCTTCCTATGCCGCGTACACACGAGCAGACATGACGGCAGACTTTGCCCGGCGGACGGGATTTCGTCGGACAATTCAATCGTGTGTGGGCTCCAGCGGACTTTGTTTTCTCAAAAGTTGGACGGACTTAGATTTGAAACATGTTTTAAATCTATCCGTCGAACTCGAGTCCGGTCAAAAAGTCCGCTCGTCTGTATGCTAGTTCGACGGACAAAAAGCCACGCTAGGGCAGCTATTGGCTACTGGCTATGAACTTCCTTGTTTTAGTCCGGTCGTACGTCATCACGTACGAATTCAACAGACTTTGGTGGATTGTGTTTAGGCAAGTCCGTTCATTCGGAAAGTCTGTCATAAAGTCCGTCGAAAAGTCCACCGGGCAAAGTCTGCCGTAAAGTCCGCTTGTGTGTACGCAGCACTAGGGGTAGATTTCATCTCACTTCCTGTTGTCACCTTCCGTTGGCAAGTAGGAGTCGTTTGTAAGTTGGATGTTTGAAAGTAGGGGCCTGCCCTATATACTCTGCAGAAATTGGGGCCTTAGGTGTTGGTGTTGCCACAACACTGTAAGCCCTCACAGTTACTCTTGGTGGGCGCAGGAACGGGCTCTGCTGTGAAATATTAGATCAAGAATTGTAATTACATGCCCCTGTTGAACAGGGTCAGAAAAAATGGGCCTTTGGTGGTGGTGCTGGTGCCACAACACTAAATCCTCACAGTTACTCTTGGAGGGCGCAGATACTGGCCTTGCTGTGAAATATTAGATCAAGAATTGTAATTACATGCACCTGTTGAACAGGGGCAGAAAAATTGGGCCTTTGGTGGTGGTGGTGGTGGTTAGGGATGAGCCGAACACCCCCGGTTCGGTTCGCACCAGAACCTGCGAACAGACCGAAAATTTGCACGAACGTTAGAACCCCATTGACGTCTATGGGACTCAAACGTTCAAAATCAAAAGTGCTCATTTTAAAGGCTAATTTTCATGGTATTGTCCTAAAAAGGGTTTGGGGACCCGGGTCCTGCCCCAGGGGACATGTATCAATGCAAAAAAAAGTTGTAAAAACTGCCGTTTTTTCGGGAGCAGTGATTTTAATGATGCTTAAAGTAAAAAAAAAAAAGGTGAAATATTTCTTTAAATATCGTACCTGGGGGGTGTCTATAGCATGCCTGTAAAGTGGCGCGTGTTTTCCGTGCTTAGAACAGTCCCTGCACAAAATGTCTTTTTTAAAGGAAAAAAGTCACTTAAAACTGTTTGCGGGTTTAATGTAATGTCGGGTCCTGGCAATATGGATGAAAACCAGTGAGACAAACGGCATGGGTACCCCCCAGTCCATTACCAGGCCCTTTGGGTCTTGTATGGATATTAAGGGGAACCCCGCACCCAAATTAAAAAAAGGAAAAGTGTATACAGCAGTATACAGGCGGTGCAAACAAGACAGGGACTGTAGGTTTGTTGTTAAGTAGAATCTGTTTGTAATTTTGAACGGGTACATTTTTAACGTGTTTAGCTCCAGCCAAAAAATCTTTTTTAAGCTTTTTGGAAAACATAGGGAAGGGTTATCACCCCTGTGACATTTGTTTTGCTGTCTGTGCTCCTCTTCAGTGACAAATGTTTTTTGAAAATGTGGGCTTTTTTGTGAAACAAGGATTGGTGATAAAGCATCAGTGGAAAGGAGAAATGTTTTTCCCATATTAACTCTTACAGGAGAGAATTTCCCTTCCTAGGGGTAGATTTCATCTCACTTCCTGTTGTCTCCTTCCGTTTGCAAGTAGTAGTTTGTAAGTTGGATGTTTGAAAGTAGGGGTCTGCCCTATATACTCAGCAGAAATTTGGGCCTTAGGTGTAGTTGTGGCCACAACACTGTCAGCCCTCACAGGGACCTGCTGTAAAATATTAGATCAAGAATTGTAATTACATGCCCCTGTTGAACAGGGGCTGAAAAATTGGGCTTTTGGTGGTGGTGGTGGTGCTGGTGCCACAACACTGTAAGTCCTCACTCGCTCTTGGTGCAGAAACGGGCCCTGCTGTGAAATATTAGATCAAGAATTGTTATTACATGCCCCTGTTGAACAGGGGCTGAAAAATTGGGCCTTAGGCACTGGTGCTGGTGCCACAACACTGCAACCCCTCACAGATACTCTAGTTGGAATGCAGGAACGAGCCCTGCTGCAAAGTATTGCATCAAAAATTGTAATTACACACCCCTGTTAAACAGGGGCTAAAAAAATTGGGCCTTAGGCACTGGTGCCACAACACTGCAACTTCTCACAGAAACTCTAGTTGGAACGCAGGAACGAGCCCTGCTGCAAAGTATTGCATCAAAAATTGTAATTACACGCCCCTGTTAAACAGGGGCTGAAAAATTGGGCCTTAGGCACTGGTGGCGGTGCCCAGAACCAAAAATGTTCTTACAAGCTATCAGCGTGATCATTGAGGAGGAAGAGGATAATTACTCAGGATAGTCACTCAGCATCAGCATAGGCAGTCTTTGAAGGGATCTGAGATTTCAAAATAAATTATTCGGTTACATCAGCATCAGGTGCTTGGTAGCTGGTGGTGATCCAAGACTGATTCATTTTTATGAAGGTCAGTCGATCGACTGAGTCGGTGAACAGACGCACCCTGTGATCGGTTACAAAGCCTCCAGAAGCACTAAATGTGCGTTCCGAAAGAACGCTGGATACAGGACAGGCCAGTAGCTCAATTGCATACTGTGCAAGCTCTGGCCAGTGATCCATCCTCAAGACCCAGTAACCCAGAGGATTTTCGGTGGGAAAGGTGTCCAAGTCAGATCTTGCCCCTAGGTATTCCTGCACCATGTAAAACAGACGCTGGCAATGGTTGCTGGAACTGATCATACCTTGGGGCTGCGGACTAAAAAATTGTCTGAACGCATTGGTCAGACGGCCACCTTCTCCACCGCTCCTTCTTTGACTGACCGAAGACTCAGCAACACGTCCAGAAACAGGAGTTTGTAACCTCCCAGTCTCTGGGAACGCGTTGCACAGACCTTTCTGCAAGGCCTCCCGAAGATGTTTCATCCTCTGCTCCCTCTGCGACGGCAAGATAAGGTCCGCAACCTTACCCTTGTAACGTGGATCAAGGAGGGTTGCCAGCCTGTATTGGTCCTTCTCCTTGATACCACGAATACGAGGATCCTTACGCAGGCTTTGCAGGATCAGGGAGGCCATTCGGTCCGGAGTCCTCTGGGTCACTAAGAATGACATGGTCCGCAGCCACCTCCTCCCAGCCATGTACAAGTTCATGTGTTTCTTGGGACTGATCCCTTAAAGACTGCTGCTGATGCTGAGTGCCAGGCTCCACCTCCATACTGACACAATCCTCCTCCTCCTCTTACTGTGTGATCGCAGGAGCACTGTCTGGATAAAGGGGGCCTTGAGAGCTAAGGAAGTCCTCCTCTTCCTGCCTCTGTTCTGCCTCAAGTGCCCTGTCTATTATTCCACGCAGCGTGTGCTCCAACTGGTGGACAAGGGGGACAGTGTCACTGATGCATGCACTGTCACTGCTCACCATCCTCGTGGCCTCCTTAAATGGTGACAGCACAGTGCATGCATCCCTGATCATGGCCCACTGACGTGGGGAAAAAACCAAGCTCCCCTGACATCCTGTAAGCCCGGGTACCTGCCCAAGAACCGCTGCACCACCAAGTTAAGGACGTGAGCCAAACATGGCATATGGGTCATTTGTCCCTGTCGGAGGGCAGAGATGAGGTTTGTGCCATTGTCGCAAACCACCATTCCTGCCTTAACCTCCCTGGTGGTATGATTATTTTGGATTTTAGGTGCTGAAAGCGGTACAATTATTTTGCATGGAAATTTGGCGTTTTATATTGTAGGTCTGTAATTCTTAACAATAACACACTTAAATCTGTCCAAACAAGAGTCTAGTAGATATCCCGGGTATGATAAAGTTTGAAACACAAAAACATAAATTATAATATAATAAATAAAAATAAATAATTAAAAAAAAAAAAATAATTATAAAATAAATTTCCCCACGATTCACTATCGCTCAATTCTGCAAGTGTTCTAATTTACTATCGCTGTTTTCTAGCTGGTCTAAAGCCACTTTTGATGTAAAGGGACACTTTTTGGTTGCTATGGACAATCTCGTTTCCAGGCAGAAAGAACAGTATATATAACATAAAACTACATGCAGGGCATGGGACAAAGCACTGGGGACAAAAGGGATGTGAAATAATTTCATACAGTACTGTAATCTGTAAGAATACAGTACTGTATGTGTTATGATTTTTGCAATTTTTTGAATTTGCTGTCAGGCTCCGCCCCGTGCGTCGCGACGCTCGCAGGGAACTGAGCCTGGCACGGAGAGGCTTCGGAGGAGGACGGAGCCCGCAGACACAGCGGGGGACATCGCAGGATCCCGGGGACAAGGTAAGTAAAGCCACACCAGGATCCTGCGATGTAATCCCGAGTGTGGCTCGGGGTTACCGCTAATGGTCCTGAATTTTAACCCCGAGCCACACTCAGGAAAACCGCCAGGGAGGCTACGTTGGCATGGCGTCAACCACCTCTGAACCTGCCCCTGCAGAGCTGAGAGAACCTCTGCCTCAGTGTGGTTCCTGTCCCCCAAGCACACCAGCTCAAGCACCGCATGGCATCTTTTGGCCTGCGTACTTGTGTAGCCCCTTGAACGCCTACGGAGCACCGCTGGTTCCGAGGACAAATCAGCACAGGAAGAGGCCATGGAGGAAGAAGAAGAGGAGGGGGTGGAGGAGAGAGGTGTGTCACAATCATTAGTAGCGGCATTTTGGAGGCATGGTGGCGGAACAACCTCCAACACTACTGCACCTTGTCCTGCATCCTTCCCATCTGCCAGCAGAGTCACCCAATGCGCGGTGAAACTTAGGTAATGTCCCTGTCCATGCCTGCTGGACCATGAGTCAGCGGTAATATGCACCTTACCACTGACCGCCCTGTCCAGCGAGGCATGGACATTGCCTTCCACATGCCTGTAGAGAGCCGGAAACGCCTTCCGTGAGAAAAAGTGGCGTTTGGGTACCTGCCACTGAGGAACCGCACATTCCACAAACTCACGGAAGGGGGCAGAGTCTACCAACTGAAAAGGCAGCAGTTGAAGTGCTAGCAATTTTGCCAAGCTAGAATTCAACCGCTGGGCATGTGGATGGCTGGGAGTGAACTTCTTTCGGCGGTGCAGCAGCTGGGGCAGGGAAATTTGCCTGGTACAATCTGACGTTGGTGTACCGAAAGCAGATTGCCCACAAATACTTGGCTGTGACACACCTAATTCTACACCTTCATTCCTCTCAGTGCAGGTCTCAGAGAGGATTGAAGGTATAGTGGGGTTGGAGATCTCAGCTGATGAGGAGCAAGGAGAGGTCCTCTTTGTTCTTTGGTGTGGATCTTTTAGATACGCTTGCCAACGAACTGCATGGCAGGTCAACATATGTCTGGTAAAGCATGTGGTGCCCAAGCGGGTCATGTTTTGGCCACACGAGATACGCTTGAGACATATGTTGCAAATAGCAGCGGTGCGATCTGGTGCACTCGTCTCAAAAAAGGCCCACCCTGAAGAACTTTTTGAATAACGCGCAGAGACTGCAGCGCCCTGCACATGCGGAGCTTTGGGGTGTGATGCAGTCAGTGTGCTGCCCTTAGGCTGGCCCCTGGAGGGCAACCTGTCTCGTTGGTGATGTGCCTCCTCATCCTCCTCCTTCTCCTCCTCTCTCCTATCAGGCACCCATGTTGAGTCAGTGACCTCATCATCCCCTCCCTCCTCATCACTGGAGCAAACCTGGCAGTATGCTGCAGCAGGGGGAGCATGACTGCCAGATTGCTGTCCTTCTTGGGCACCCCCTCTGTCCGTGCTCACGTTACTGCCTTCATCTAGCTCAGTATCATCATAAGAGCCTTCCAAATGCTGGGCATCCTCCTGGAGCATGTACCCAACACTGTGGTCAAACAGTTCGAGGGACTCTTCAGGAGGACATGGTGGGGCTAGGGAAGGAGTCACTGATGACATTGAGCCGAGGGAAGAGGCCCGCTGCTTTGCCAGACAAAGTACCTTGAGTATGGGTGAGAGAGGATGAGGAGGATGAGGAAGGCTTGGTCACCCACTCGACCAAGTCTTCCGCATGTTGCCGCTCAACACTACCAGCTGCCGAAAAAAAGGCCAATCGTGTCCCACGGCCACGTGCTGGTGAGGATGCACCGTCTCCACGACCAGCACTGGTTCCTCTAGACACAGAGCCTGCTTGCCCTCTTTTATTGGCTTGTGGCTGTCTGCCTCTCCTTGTTGGCCTTCCAGACATACTAATGGCCTGTAGCTGCACTAAGCTGGGATATACAGTGGCTTGCGAAAGTATTCGGCCCCCTTGAACTTTTCAACCTTTTGCCACATTTCAGGCTTCAAACATAAAGATATAAAATTTTAATTTTTTGTGAAGAATCACCAACAAGTGGGACACAATTGTGAAGTGGAACGAAATCTATTGGATATTTTAAACTTTTTTAGCAATTAAAAAACTGAAAAGTGGTGCGTGCAAAATTATTCCGCCCCTTTACTTTCAGTGCAGTAAACTCATTCTAGAAGTTCAGCGAGGATCTCTGAATGATCCAATGTTGTCCTAAATGACTGATGGTGATAAATAGAATCCACCTGTGTGTAAACAAGTCTCTTTATAAATGCACCTGCTCTGTGATAGTCTCAGGGTTCTGTTGAAAGCGCAGAGAGCATCATGAAGACCAAGGAACACACCAGCCAGGTCCGTAATACTGTTGTGGAGAAGTTTAAAGCCGGATTTGGATACAAAAAGGTTTCCCAAGCTTTAAACATCCCAAGGAGCACTGTGCAAGCGATCATTTTGAAATGGAAGGAGTATCAGACCACTGCAAATCTACCAAGACCTGGCTGTCCCTCTAAACTTTCAGCTCAGACAAGGAGAAGACTGATCAGAGATGCAGCCAAGAGGCCCATGATCACTCTGGATGAACTGCAGAGAACTACAGCTGAGGTGGGAGAGTCTGTCCATAGGACAACAATCAGTCGTACACTGCACAAATCTGGCCTTTATGGAAGAGTGGCAAGAAGAAAGCCATTTCTCAAAGATATCCATAAAAAGTCTCATCTAAAGTTTGCCACAAGCCACCTGGGAGACACACCAAACATGTGGAAGAAGGTGCTCTGGTCCGATGAAACCAAAATCGAACTTTTTGGCCACAATGTAAAACGATATGTTTGGCGTAAAAGCAACACAGCTCATCACACTCAACACACCATCCCCACTGTCAAACATGGTGGTGGCAGCATCATGGTTTGGGCCTGCTTTTCTTCAGCAGGGACAGGGAAGATGGTTAAAATTGAGGGGAAGATAGATGCAGCCAAATACAGGACCATTCTGGATGAAAACCTGTTGGAGTCTGCAAAAGACCTGAAACTGGGATGGAGATTTATCTTCCAACAAGACAATGATCCCAAACATACAGCAAAATCTACAAAGGAATGGTTCACAAATAAACATATCCAGGTGTTAGAATGGCCAAGTCAAAGTCCAGGCCTGAATCCAATCGAGAATCTGTGGAAAGAGCTGAAAACTGCTGTTCACAAACGCTCTCCATCCAACCTCACTGAGCTCGAGCTGTTTTGCAATATAGAATGGGCAAGAATTTCAGTCTCTCGATGTGCAAAACTGATAGAGACATACCCCAAGTGACTTGCAGCTGTAATCGCAGCAAAAGGTGGCTCTACAAAGTATTAACGCAAGGGGGCCGAATAATTTTGCACGCCCCACTTTTCATTTTTTTATTAGTTAAAAAAGTTTCAAAAATCCAAAAGATTTTGTTCCACTTCACAATTGTGTCCCACTTGTTGGTGATTCTTCACAAAAAATAAAAATTTTATATCTTTATGTTTGAAGCCTGAAATGTGGCAAAAGGTTGAAAAGTTCAAGGGGGCCGAATACTTTCACAAGCCACTGTATATGTATATATATATATATATATATATAATGTACTGATACTGCAGCTAGCAAAATCAACTGCCTGCCTGTAGTATGAGAACACCACCAACCTTCTACAGGTAGTTTTAGCTGAACACTGTGGGGAGGACACACTACACTAACTTGTAGCTTTAGCTGAACACTGTGCAGAGGTCACCCTACACTATCTTGTAGTCTATTTAGCTGCCTGCGGTAGTGATAGGATCAGGAAAACACCACCAAACTTCTACAGGTAGCTTTAGGTGAACACTGTGCAGAGCTCGCCAAAAAATAACTTGTAGCTTATTTAGCTGCCTGCGGTAGTGATAGGATCAGAAAAACACCACCAACCTTCTACAGGTGGCTTTAGGTGAACACTGTGCAGAGCTCGCACTACACTAACTTGTAGCTTATTTAGCTGCCTGCGGTAGTGATAGGATCAGGAAAACACCACCAACCTTCTACAGGTAGCTTTAGGTGAACACTGTGCAGAGCTCGCAAAAAAATAACTTGTAGGTTTAGCTGAACACTGTGAGGAGGACGCACTACACTAACTTGTAGCTTTAGCTGAACACGGTGCAGAGGTCGCACTACACTAACTTGTAGTTTTAGCTGAACACTGTGGGTAGGACGCACTACACTAACTTGTAGCTTTAGCTGAACACTGTGCAGAGGTCACCCTACACTAACTTGTAGTTTTCGCTGAACACTGCGAGGAGGACACACTACACCAACTTGTAGCTTTAGCTGAACACTGTGAGGAGGACGCACTACACTAACTTGTAGCTTTAGCTGAACACGGTGCAGAGGTCGCACTACACTAACTTGTAGTTTTAGCTGAACACTGTGGGGAGGACGCACTACACTAACTTGTAGCTTTAGCTGAACACTGTGCAGAGGTTGCCCTACACTAACTTGTAGTTTTCGCTGAACACTGTAAGGAGGACACACTACACCAACTTGTAGCTTTAGCTGAACACTGTGAGGAGGACGCACTACCCTTAATTGTAGCTTTAGCTGAACAGTGTGCAGAGGTTACACTAAACTAACTTGTAGCTTTAGCTGAACACTGTGAGGAGGATGCACTACACTAACTTGTAGTTTTAGCTGAACACAGTGTAGTGCGTCTTCCTCACAGTGTTCAGCTAAATCTACAAGTTAGTGTAGTGAGACCTTTGCACAGTGTTCAGCTAAAGCATCGGTCAGACGACCACCTTCTCCACTGCTCTTTCTTTGACTGACCAAAGCCTCAGCAACACGTTGTCCAGGAACAGGAGATTGTAACCTCCCAGTCTCTGGGAATGCGTTGTAGGCATGTGCAATTCGTTTCGTTACAAATTCGTTTAACGAATTTCGACAAATTCGTTAATTCGGGAATATACCAATTAACGAAAACCCGTTTAACAAATTTTTTCCGAATATTCGGAAATTCGATAAAATTGGACATTCGTAAATTCGGGCATTCGTACATTCGCAATTTACGAATGTACATTCGTTCATTCGTACATTAGTAAATTAGTGAATTCGTAAATTTGTAAATTCAAAAATTCGGAAATCTGAAATAACTTAACTATTAGTAATTACTAGTAACTTTTAAATTATAGGTATTGTAATTTCCTTTCAAATGTGGCTGTTAGTGAACGTAACACATACAAATTTATCCGAAGTTATGAATGATCCGAAAAAACGTAATGGAACGTAATGAATTAATAATAATAAATAACAATAATAATAATAACAACGTTTTATTATTATTTATTATTAATTTGTTCCGTTCATTTGTTTAGATGCAGCATTCGTTTTGGATAATTCGTAACTTCGGATAAATTCGTATTTGTTACGTTCACTGACAGTCAAATTTGAAAGGAAATTACAATACCTATAATTTAATATTTAGTTACTATTTCAGATTTTTGAATTTTCGGGCTTTTGGATTTTCAAACTTCGAATTTCCAAATTTCCAAATTTTCTAATTTAAAATTTCCGATTTTACGAATGTACGAATTTACGAATGTACAAATGTAAAAAGGTACGAATGAACGAATGTACGAATGAACGAATGTTCGAATTTATGAATGTACGAATGAACGAATTTACGAATCGCGATCATAATGAATGACCCGAAAAACGAAAAAAATATTAAACTAATGAAACGAAAACAAAAAGGAACAAATTTTTTGGCTGTGCACATGACTAACGCGTTGCACAGACCTTTCTGCAAGGCCTCCCAAAGATGTGTCATCCTTTGCTCCCTCTGCGACGGCAAGATAAGGCCTGCAACCTTACCTGATCATGGCCCACTGGCGTGGGGAAAAAAAACAAGCTCCCCTGACCCTGTCCTGGTGCCATATTCGCACAAGGTACTCATTGATGGCGCTGTGCTGCGTGTGCAATTGCTGCAGCATGGCCAACGTTGGGTTACACCTGGTGGGCTTGTCAAAGATTAGGCGGTTCTTGGGCAGGTTAAATTCCTTTTGGAGGTCAGCCAGCCAAGCACTGGCATTATATGACCTGCGGAAATGCACACAGACTTTCCTGGCCTGCCTCAGGACATCCTGTAAGTCCAGGTACCTGCCCAAGAACCGCTGCACCACCAAATTAAGGATGTGAGCCAAACAGGGCACATGGGTCAGTTGTCCCTGTCGGAGGGCGGAGAGGAGGTTGGTGCCATTGTCGCAAACCACCATACCTGCCTTAAGCTGGCGTGGCGTCAACCTCCTCTGAACCTGCCCCTGCAGAGCTGACAGAACCTCTGCCCCAGTGTGGCTCCTGTCCCCCAAGCACACCAGCTCAAGCACTGCATGGCATCTTTTGGCCTGCGTGTTTGCGTAGCCCCTTGAACGCCTACGGAGCACTGCTGGTTCCGAGGACAAATCAGCACAGGAAGAGGCCATGGAGGAAGAAGAAGAGGAGGGGGTGGAGGAGAGAGGTGTGGCAGAATCACCACTAGTAGTATTTTGTAGGCGTGGTGGCGGAACAACCTCCAACACTACTGCACCCTGTCCTGAATCCTTCCCAGCTGCCAGAAGAGTCACCCAGTGCACTGTAAAAGATAGGTAACGTCCCTGTCCATGCCTGCTGAACCATGAGTCAGCAGTAATATGCACCTTACTGCTGACCGCCCTGTCCAGCGAGGCCAAGACATTGCCTTCCACATGCTGGTAGAGAGCTGGAATCGCCTTCTGTGAGAAAAAGTGGCGTTTGGGAACCTGCCACTGAGGAACCGCACATTCCACAAACTCACGGAAGGGGGCAGAGTCTACCAACTGAAAAGGCAGCAGTTGAAGTGAAGCCAAGCTAGCATTCAACCGCTGGGCATGTGGATGGCTGGGAGCAAACTTCTTTCGGCGGTGCAGCAGCTGGGGCAGGGAAATTTGCCTGGTAAAATCTGACGTCGGTGTACCGATAGCAGATTGCCCCCAAGTACTTGGCTGTGACACACCTAATTCTACACCTTCATTCCTCTCAGTGCAGGTCTCAGAGAGGACTGAAGGTATAGTGGGGTTGGAGATCCCAGCTGATGAGGAGCAAGGGATCTTTTAGGTACGCTTGCAGGTACGCTTGTTTGCAAGCGTCTTTTAGGTACGCTTGCAAACTAACTGCATGGCAGGTCAACATATGTCTGGTCATGCATGTGGTGCCCAAGCGGGAGATGTTTTGGCCACGCGAGATACGCTTAAGACATATGTTGCAAATAGCAGCGGCGGGATCTGATGCACTCATCTCAAAAAAGGCCCACACCAAAGAACTTTTGGAATAACGCGCAGAGACAGCAGCGCCCTGCACATGCGGAGCTCTGCAGTGTGATGCAGTCAGTGTGCTGCCCTTAAGCTGGCCCCTGGGGGGCATCCTGCCTCATTGGTGATGTGCCTCCTCCTCCTCCTCTCTCCTATCAGGCACCCATGTGGAGTCAGTGACCTCATCATCCCCTCCCTCCTCATCACTGGAGCAAAGCTGGCAGTATGCTGCAGCTGGTGGAACATGCCAATCTGCCAGATTGCTGTCCTTTCTGGGCACCCCCTCTCCCTGGGCTCACGTTACTGCCTTCCTCTAGCTGGGTACCATCATCGGAGCCTTCAAAACGCTGGGCATCCTCCTGGAGCATGTACCCAACACTGTGGTCAAACAGTTCGGGGGACTCCTCAGGAGGTCATGGTGGGGCTAGGGAAGGAGTGACTGATGCCATTGAGCTGAGGGAAGAGGCCGCGTTGGCAGCTGCTTTGCCAGACAAAGTACCCTGAGCCTGGGTGAAAAAGGATGAGAAGGATGAGGACGGCTTGGTCATCCACTCTACAAGTCTTCCGCATGTTGCGGCTCAACACGGCCAGCTGCCGAAAAAAAGGACAAGCGTGTCCCACGGCCACGTGCTGATGAGGATGCACCGTCTCCATGACCAGCACTGTTGCCCTTAGACACAGAGCCTGCTTGCCCTCTTTTATTGGCTTGTGACTGTCTGCCTCTCCTTGTTGGCCTTCCAGACATACTAATGGCCTGCAGTGAGATGTAGCTGCACAAAGCTGGGATGTATATATATATATACTGATACTGCAGCTAGCAGAATCAACTGCCTGCTTGTAGTATTATTAGTATGAGAACACCAGCAATTGTCTTCAGGTAGCTTTAGGTGCACACTGTGCAGAGGACACAGTACACTAACTGTAAATACTGTAGCTGCCTGCCTGTGGTATTAATAGGATCAGAAGAACACCACCAATTTTATTCAGGTAGATTTAGGTGCACACTGTGCAGAGGACACAGTACACTAACTGTAAATATTGTAGCTGCCTGCCTGTGGTATTAATATAGGATCAGAAGAACACCACCAATTTTATTCAGGTAGCTTTAGGTGCACACTGTGCAGAGGACACAGTACACTAAATGTAAATACTGTAGCCGCCTGCCTGTGGTATTAATAGGAGCAGAACAACAGCAATTGTCTTCAGGTAGCTTTAGGTGCACACTGTGCAGAGGACGCAGTGCACTAACTGTAAATACTGTAGCTGCCTGCCTGTGGTATTAATAGGAGCAGAACAACAGCAATTGTCTTCAGGTAGTTTTAGGTGCGCACTGTGCAGAGGACGCAGTACACTAACTGTAAATACTGTAGCTGCCTGCCTGTTGTATTAATAGGATCAGAAGAACACCGCCAATTTAATTCAGGTAGCTTTAGGTGCACACTGTGCAGAGGATACAGTACACTAACTGTAAATACTGTAGCTGCCTGCCTGTGGTATTAATAGGAGCAGAACAACAGCAATTGTCTCCAGGTAGCTTTAGGTGCACACTGTGCAGAGGACGCACTACACTAATTTGTAAATACTGCAGCTGCCTGCGGTACTGTACTAATAGGATCAGAAGAACACCACTAATTTTCTTCAGGTAGCTTTAGGTGCACACTGTGCAGAGGACACAGTTCACTAACTGTAAATACTGTAGCTGCCTGCCTGTGGTATTAATAGGAGCAGAACAACAGCAATTTTCTTCAGGTAGCTTTAGGTGCACACTGTGCAGAGGACGCAGTACACTAACTGTAAATACTGTAGCTGCCTACCTGTGGTATTAATATAGGATCAGAAGAACACCACCAATTTAATTCAGGTAGCTTTAGGGGCACACTGTGCAGAGGACGCACTACACTAATTTGTAAATACTGCAGCTGCCTGCGGTACTGTACTAATAGGATCAGAAGAACACCACCAATTTTCTTCAGGTAGCTTTAGGTGCACACTGTGCAGAGGACGCACTACACTAACTTGTAAATACTGCAGCTGTCTGCGATACTAATAGGATCAGAAGAACACCACCAATTTTCTTCAGGTAGCTTTAAGTGCACACTGTGCAGAGGATGCACTACACTAACTTGTAAATACTGCAGCTGCCTGTGGTACTGTACTAATAGGATCAGAAGAACACCACCAATTTTCTTCAGGTAGCTTTAGGTGCACACTGTGCAGAGGACGCACTACACTAACTTGTAAATACTACAGCTGCCTGCGGTACTATTAGGATCAGAACACCACCAATTTTCTTCAGTTAGCTTTAGGTGCACACTGTGCAGAGGACACACTACACTAATTTGTAAATACTGCATCTGCCTGCGGTACTGTACTAATAGGATCAGAAGAACACCACAAATTTTCTTCAGGTAGCTTTAGGTGCACACTGTGCAGAGGACGCACTACACAAACTTGTAAATACTGCAGCTACCTGCGGTACTGTACTAATAGGATCAGAAGAACACCACCAATTAGGGATGAGCTTTGTGTTCGAGTCGAACCCATGTTCGACTCGAACATCGTCTGTTCGCCCGTTCACTGAATTGCGAACGATATGGGCTGTTCGCGCCAAATTCGTGTGGCGCGTCACGGCCAATAATTCACTGCGGCATCGCAGTGCATTGCTGGCTGATGATTGGCCAAGCATGCACTATGACTCACAGCGCCGTCTGAACAGAGAGCCGTAATTGGCCAAAGCCAAGGAGGCTTTGGCCAATTATGGCTCAGGGGATTTAGTACACGCCCCACACTATATAAGGCCGCCTGCACGGTGGCCCTGTGTAGTGTGTGTTCCGGCGTTCATAGATAGAGAGAGAGAGAGAGACAGACAGTGTCATTTGATTTGAGTTAGATAGATTAGGCAGAACAGTCAGTCAGTTAGCTGCACTTACAGTGTATTGTGTATATATATGCATCCCAGGTGTTGCATATATATATATACACTGTATTCAGTTTAGCTAGATCCGTTCCTGTTATCTTCTTACTGACAGGCAGGCTTGTCTTGTTACAGTATTTACAACTACCTGAAGAAAATTGCTGGTGTTCTTTTGATCCTATTAGTACCACATTCAGGCAGCTAGACTATTTACAGTTAGTGCAGTGCGTCCTGCTCACAGTGTTCAGCTAAAACTACAAGTTAGTGGGGTGCGTCCTGCTCACAGTGTTCAGCTAAACCTACAAGTTAGTGGGGTGTGTCCTGCTCACAGTGTTCAGCTAAACCTACAAGTTAGTGTGGTGCGTCCACCTCACAGTGTTCAGCTAAACCTACAAGTTAGTGCGGTGCGTCCTGCTCACAGTGTTCAGCTAAAACTACAAGTTAGTGCGGTGCGTCCACCTCACAGTGTTCAGCTAAACCTAGAAGTTAGTGCGGTGCGTCCTGCTCACAGTGTTCAGCTAAAACTACAAGTTAGTGCTGTGCGTCCTGCTCACAGTGTTCAGCTAAACCTACAAGTTAGTGTAGTGAGACCTCTGCACAGTGTTCATCTAAAGCTACAAGTTAGTGCAGTGCGTCCTGCCCACAGTGTTCAGCTAGATCCGTTCCTGTTATGTTCTTACTGACAGGCGGGCTTGTCTTGTTACAGTATTTACAGCTACCTGAAGAAAATTGCTGGTGTTCTTTTGATCCTATTAGTACCACAGTCAGGCAGCTAGACTATTTACAGTTAGTGCAGTGCGTCCTGCTCACAGTGTTCAGCTAAAAACTACAAGTTAGTGGGGTGCATCCTGCTCACAGTGTTCAGCTAAACCTACAAGTTAGTGGGGTGTGTCCTGCTCACAGTGTTCAGCTAAACCTACAAGTTAGTGTGGTGCGTCCACCTCACAGTGTTCAGCTAAACCTACACATTAGTGCGGTGCGTCCTGCTCACAGTGTTCAGCTAAAACTACAAGTTAGTGCGGTGCGTCCACCTCACAGTGTTCAGCTAAACCTAGAAGTTAGTGCGGTGCGTCCTGCTCACAGTGTTCAGCTAAAACTTCAAGTTAGTGCTGTGCGTCCTGCTCACAGTGTTCAGCTAAACCTACAAGTTAGTGGGGTGCGTCCTGCTCACAGTGTTCATCTAAAGCTACAAGTTAGTGCAGTGCATCCTGCTCACAGTGTTCAGCTAAAACTACAAGTTAGTGTGGTGCGTCCACCTCACAGTGTTCAGCTAAAAATAAAAGTTAGTGCAGTGCATCCTGCTCACAGTGTTCAGCTAAAACTACAAGTTAGTGTGGTTCGTTCACCTCACAGTGTTCAGCTAAACCTACAAGTTGGTGCGGTGCGTCCTGCTCACAGTGTTCAGCTAAAACTACAAGTTAGTGCTGTGCGTCCTGCTCACAGTGTTCAGCTAAAACTACAAGTTAGTGCGGTGCGTCCACCTCACAGTGTTCAGCTAAACCTACAAGTTAGTGTGGTGCGTCCTGCTCACAGTGTTCAGCTAAACCTACAAGTTAGTGCGGTGTGTCCTCCTCACAGTGTCCAGCTAAACCTACAAGTTATTTTTTTGCGAGCTCTGCAGAGTGTTCAGCTAAAGCTACCTGTAGAAGGTTGGTGGCGTTCCCATACTACAGGCAGGCAGTTGATTTTGCTAGCTGCAGTATCAGTACATTATATATATATATATATATATATATATATATATATATATATATATATCCCAGCTTAGTGCAGCTACAGGCCATTAGTATGTCTGGAAGGCCAAGAAGGAGAGGCAGACAGTCACAAGCCAATAAGAGAGGGCAAGCAGGCTCTGTGTCTAGTGCTGGTCGTGGAGACGGTGCATCCTCATCAGCACGTGGCCGTGGGACATGCTTGGCCTTTTTTTCAACAGCTGGCCGTGTTGAGCCGCAACATGCGGAAGACTTGGTCGAGTGGATGACCAAGCCGTCCTCATCCTCCTCATCCTCTCTCACCCATGCCCAGGGTACTTTGTCTGGCAAAGCAGCGGCCTCTTCCCTTGGCTCAATGTCATCAGTGACTCCTTCCCTAGCCCCACCATGTCCTCCTGAGGAGTCCCTCAAACTGTTTGACCACAGTGTTGGTACATGCTCCAGGAGGATGCCCAGCGTTTGGAAGGCTCTGATGATGATACTGAGCTCGATGAAGGCAGTAACGTGAGCACGGACAGAGGGGGTGCCCAAGAAGGACAGCAATCTAGCAGTCATGCTCCCCCTGCTGCAGCATACTGCCAGGTTTGCTCCAGTGATGAGGAGGGAGGGGATGATGAGGTCACTGACTCAACGTGGGTGCCTGATAGGAGAGAGAAGGAGGAGGAGGAGGCGGCACATCACCAACGAGGCAGGATGCCCTCCAGGGGCCAGCCTAAGGGCAGCACATTGACTGCATCACACCCCAAAGCTCCACATGTGCAGGGCGCTGCAGTGTCTGCGCGTTATTCAAAAAGTTCTTTTGTGTGGGCCTTTTTTGAGACGACTTCATCAGATCGCACCACTGCTATTTGCAACATATGTCTCAAGCGTATCTCGCGTGGCCAAAACATCTCCCGCTTGGGTACCACATGCTTGACCAGACATATGTTGACCTGCCATGCAGTTCATTGGCAAGCGTATCTAAAAGACCCACACCAAAGAACAAGGACCTCTCCTTGCTCCTCATCAGCTGAGATCTCCCACCCCACTATACATTCAGTCCTCTCTGAGACCTGCACTGAGATGAATGAAGGTGTAGAATTAGGTGTGTCACAGCTAAGTACTTGTGGGCAATCTGCTTTTGGTACACCAACATCAGATTGTACCAGGCAAATTTCCCTGCCCCAGCTGCTGCACCGCCGAAAGAAGTTTGCTCCCAGCCATCCACATGCGCAGCGGTTGAATGCTAGCTTGGCAAAATTGCCAGCACTTCAACTGCTGCCTTTTCAGTTGGTAGACTCTGCCCCCTTCCGTGAGTTTGTGGAATGTGCGGTTCCTCAGTGGCAGGTACCCAAACGCCACTTTTTCTCAAGGAAGGCGATTCCGGCTCTCTACCGGCATGTGGAAGGCAATGTCCATGCCTCGCTGGACAGGGCGGTCAGCGGTAAGGTGCATATTACCGCTGACTCATGGTCCAGCAGGCATGGACAGGGACGTTACCTAAGTTTCACGGCGCATTGGGTGACTCTGCTGGCAGCTGGGAAGGATGCAGGACAAGGTGCAGTAGTGTTGGAGGTTGTTCCGCCACCACACCTCCAAAATGCTAATGATTGTGACACACCTCTCTCCTCCACCCCCTCCTCTTCTTCTTCCTCCATGGCCTCTTCCTGTGCTTTGTCCTCGGAACCAGCGGTGCTCCGTAGCCGTTCAAGGGGCTATGCAAGTACGCAGGCCAAAAGATGCCATGCGGTGCTTGAGCTGGTGTGCTTGGGGGACAGGAATCACACTGGGGCAGAGGTTCTGTCAGCTCTGCAAGGGCAGGTTCAGAGGTGGTTGACGCCATGCCAACTTAAGGCAGGAATGGTGGTTTGCGACAATGGCACCAACCTCCTCTCTGCCCTCCGACAGGGACAAAGGACCCATGTGCCCTGTTTGGCTCACGTCCTTAACTTGGTAGTGCAGCAGTTCTTGGGCAGGTACCCAGGCTTACAGGATGTCCTGAGGAAGGCCAGGAAAGTCTGTGTGCATTTCCGCAGGTCATATAATGCCAGTGCTCGGCTGGTTGACCTCCAAAAGGAGTTTAACCTGCCCAAGAACCGCCTAATCTGTGACATGCCTACCAGGTGGAACTCAACGTTGGCCATGCTGCAGTGGCTGCACATGCAGCAGAGGGCCATCAATGAGTACCTGTGCGACTATGGCACCAGGACAGGGTCAGGGGAGCTTGTTTTTTTTTCCCACGCCAGTGGGCCATGATCAGGGTTGCATGCACTGTCCTGTCACCATTTGAGGAGGCCACGAGGATGGTGAGCAGTGACAGTGCATGCATCAGTGACACTGTCCCCCTTGTCCACCTGTTGGAGCACACGCTGCGTGGAATAATGGACAGGGCACTTGAGGCAGAACAGAGGCAGGAAGAGGAGGACTTCCTTAGCTCTCAAGGCCCCCTTTATCGAGGAGGAGGAGGAGGACTTCCTTAGCTCTCAAGGCCCCCTTTATCGAGGAGGAGGAGGAGGACTTCCTTAGCTCTCAAGGCCCCCTTTATCGAGGAGGAGAAGGAGTAGGAGGAGGACTTCCTTAGCTCTCAAGGCCCCCTTTATCGAGGAGGAGGAGGAGGAGGACTTCCTTAGCTCTCAAGGCCCCCTTTATCGAGGAGGAGGAGGACTTCCTTAGCTCTCAAGGCCCTCTTTATCGAGGAGGAGGAGGAGGAGGAGGACTTCCTTAGCTCTCAAGGCCCCCTTTATCGAGGAGGAGGAGGAGGACTTCCTTAGCTCTCAAGGCCCCCTTTATGGAGGAGGAGGAGGAGGTGGAGGAGGACTTCCTTAGCTCTCAAGGCCCCCTTTATCGAGGAGGAGGAGGAGGACTTCCTTAGCTCTCAAGGCCCCCTTTATGGAGGAGGAGGAGGAGGACTTCCTTAGCTCTCAAGGCCCCCTTTATGGAGGAGGAGGAGGAGGAGGAGGACTTCCTTAGCTCTCAAGGCCCCCTTTATGGAGGAGGAGGAGGAGGAGGAGGAGGACTTCCTTAGCTCTCAAGGCCCCCTTTATGGAGGAGGAGGAGGAGGAGGAGGACTTCCTTAGCTCTCAAGGCCCCCTTTATGGAGGAGGAGGAGGAGGAGGACTTCCTTAGCTCTCAAGGCCCCCTTTATGGAGGAGGAGGAGGAGGAGGACTTCCTTAGCTCTCAAGGCCCCCTTTATGGAGGAGGAGGAGGAAGAGGAGGAGGACTTCCTTAGCTCTCAAGGCCCCCTTTATCGAGGAGGAGGAGGAGGAGGATTTCCTTAGCTCTCAAGGCCCCCTTTATGGAGGAGGAGGAGGACTTCCTTAGCTCTCAAGGCCCCTTTTATCGAGGAGGAGGAGGAGGAGGACTTCCTTAGCTCTCAAGGCCCCCTTTATGGAGGAGGAGGAGGAGGAGGACTTCCTTAGCTCTCAAGGCCCCCTTTATCGAGGAGGAGGAAGACTTCCTTAGCTCTCAAGGCCCTCTTTATCGAGGAGAAGGAGGAGGAGGACTTCCTTAGCTCTCAAGGCCCCCTTTATCGAGGAGGAGGAGGAGGACTTTCTTAGCTCTCAAGGCCCCCTTTATGGAGGAGGAGGAGGAGGAGGTGGAGGAGGACTTCCTTAGCTCTCAAGGCCCCCTTTATCGAGGAGGAGGAGGAGGAGGAGGACTTCCTTAGCTCTCAAGGCCCCCTTTATGGAGGAGGAGGACTTCCTTAGCTCTCAAGGCCCCCTTTATGGAGGAGGAGGAGGAGGAGGAGGAGGACTTCCTTAGCTCTCAAGGCCCCCTTTATGGAGGAGGAGGAGGAGGACTTCCTTAGCTCTCAAGGCCCCCTTTATGGAGGAGGAGGAGGAGGGGACTTCCTTAGCTCTCAAGGCCCCCTTTATGGAGGAGGAGGAGGAGGACTTCCTTAGCTCTCAAGGCCCCCTTTATGGAGGAGGAGGAGGAGGTGGAGGAGGAGGACTTCCTTAGCTCTCAAGGCCCCCTTTATGGAGGAGGAGGAGGAAGAGGAGGAGGACTTCCTTAGCTCTCAAGGCCCCCTTTATCGAGGAGGAGGAGGAGGAGGAGGAGAAGGAAGAGGATTTCCTTAGCTCTCAAGGCCCCCTTTATGGAGGAGGAGGAGGAGGAGGACTTCCTTAGCTCTCAAGGCCCCTTTTATCAAGGAGGAGGAGGAGGAGGACTTCCTTAGCTCTCAAGGCCCCCTTTATGGAGGAGGAGGAGGAGGACTTCCTTAGCTCTCAAGGCCCCCTTTATCGAGGAGGAGGAGGAGGAGGACTTCCTTAGCTCTCAAAGCCCTCTTTATGGAATTAGGAGGACGATGACTTCCTTAGCTCTCAAGGCCCCCTTTGAGGAGGAGGAGGAGGAGGACTTCCTTAGCTCTCAAGGTCCCCGAGGAAGAGGAGGAGGAGGAGGAGGAAGAGGAGGAGGAGGTGAGGACTTCCTTAGCTCTCAAGGCCCAGGAGGAGGAGGAGGAGGAGGAGTCCCAAGAAACACATGGACTTGTAAGTGGCTGGGAGGAGGTGACTGCGGACCATGTCGTCCTTAGTGACCCAGAGGACTCCGGACCGAATGCCTCAGCAAACCTATGCTGCATGGCCTCCCTGATCCTGCAAAGCCTGCGTAAGGATCTTCGTATTCGTGGTATCAAGGAGAAGGACCAATACTGGCTGGCAACCCTCCTTGATCCACGTTACAAGGGTAAGGTTGCGAACCTTATCTTGCCATCACAGAGGGAGCAGAGGATGAAACATCTTCGGGAGGCCTTGCAGAAAGGTCTGTGCAACGCGTTCCCAGAGACTGGGAGGTTACAAACTCCTTTTTCTGGACAACGTGTTGCTGAGGCTTCGGTCAGTCAAAGAAGGAGCGGTGGAGAAGGTGGCCGTCTGACCGATGCGTTCAGACAATTTTTTGGTCCGCAGCCCCAAGGTATGATCGTTTCCAGCAACCATCGCCAGCGTCTGTTTTACATGGTGCAGGAATACCTAGGGGCAACATCTAACTTGGACACCTTTCCCAAAAAATCCTCTGGGAAACTGGGTCTTGAGGATGGATCACTGACCAGAGCTTGCACAGTATACAATTGAGCTACTGGCCTGTCCTGCATCCAGCGTTCTTTCGGAACGCACATTCAGTGCTGCTGGAGGCTTTGTAACCGATCACAGGGTGCGTCTGTTCACCGACTCGGTCGATCGACTGACTGAAAATGAATCAGTCTTGGATCACCACCAGCTACCAAGCACCTGATGCTGATGTAACCGAATATTTTTTCTTTAAATCTCAGATCCCTTCAAAGACTGCCTATACTGATGCTGAGTGACTATCCCTGAGTAATTATCCTCTTCCTCCTCAATGATCACGCTGATAGCTTGTAAGAACATTTTTGGTTCTGGGCGCCACCACCAGTGCCTAAGGCCCAATTTTTCAGCCCCTGTTTAATAGGGGCGTGTAATTACAATTTTTGATGCAATACTTTGCAGCAGGGCTCATTTCTGCATTCCAACTAGAGTATCTGTGAGGGGTTGCAGTGTTGTGGCACCAGCACCAGTGCCTAAGGCCCAATTTTTCAGCCCCTGTTCAACAGGGGCATGTAATTACAATTCTTGATCTAATATTTTACAGCAGGGCCCATTTCTGCACCCACCAAGAGCGAGTGAGGACTTACAGTGTTGTGGCACCAGCACCACCACCACCAAAGGCCCAATTTTTCTGCCCTTGTTCAACAGGGGCATGTAATTACAATTCTTGATCTAATATTTCACAGCAGGGCCCATTTCTGCACCCACCAAGAGCGAGTGAGGACTTACAGTTTTGTGGCACCAGCACCACCACCACCACCGCCAAAGGCCCAATTTTTCTGCCCTTGTTCAACAGGGGCATGTAATTACAATTCTTGATCTAATATTTCACAGCAGGGCCCTGTGAGGGCTTACAGTGATGTGGCCACAACAACACCTAAGGTCCAAATTTCTGCTGAGTATATAGGGCGGGCCCCTACTTTCAAACATCTAACTTACAAACGACTCCTACTTGCAAACGGAAGGAGACAACAGAAAGTGAGATGAAATCTACCCCTAGGAAGGGAAATTCTCTCCTGTAATAGGGCGTACACACAGTCGGACTTTGTTCAGACATTCCGACAACAAAATCCTAGGATTTTTTCCGACGGATGTTGGCTCAAACTTGTTTTGTCTACACACGGTCGCACAAAGTTGTTGGAAAATCCGATCGTTCTAAACGCGGTGACGTAAAACACGTACGTCGGGACTATAAACGGGGCAGTGGCCAATAGCTTTCATCTCTTTATTTATTCTGAGCATACGTGGCACTTTGTCCGTCGGATTTGTGTATACACGATCGGAATTTCCGACAACGGATTTTGTTGTCGGAAAATTTTATCTCCTGCTCTCCAACTTTGTGTGTCGGAAAATCCGATGGAAAATGTCCGATGGAGCCCACACATGGTCGGAATTTCCGACAACACACTCTGATCGGACATTTTCCATTGGAAAATCCGACCGTGTGTACGGGGCATTAGAGTTTATATGGGAAAAACATTTCTCCTTTCCACTGATGCTTTCCAATCCTTGTTCCACAAAAAAACCCAAATTTTCAAAAAACATTTTTCCTTGGGACAAAAAGTGAGGTGAAATCTTCTGAAGAGGAGGAAAGACAGCAAAACAAATGTCACAGGGGCTCATCCCTACCACCAATTTTCTTCAGGTAGCTTTAGGTGCACACTGTGCAAAGGACGCACTACACTAACTTGTAAATACTGCAGCTGCCTGTGGTACTGTACTAATAGGATCAGAAGAACACCACTAATTTTCTTCAGGTAGCTTTAGGTGCACACTGTGCAGAGGACGCACTACTCTAACTAAATACTGTAGCTAATAGGACTAATAGGATCAGAAGAACACCAGCAATTTTCTTCAGGTAGCTGTAAATACTGTAAAAACACCTGCCTGCCTGTCAGTAGGAAGTGAATAACAGGAACGGATCTAGCTAAACTGAATACAGTGTGTATATATATATATATATATATATATATATATATAACACCTTGGATGTATATACATTCACAATACACTGTAAGTGCAGCTAAATGACTCGCCTGCCTACTCTATCTAACTTAAATCAAATGACACTGTCTCTCTGTCTATCTATCTCTCTCTCAACGCCGGAACAAACTACACAGGGCTGCCGTGTAGGCGGCCTTATATAGTGTGGGACGTGGCTTTGGCCAATTACGGCTCTCTGTACAGACGGCGCTGTGATTGGCCAAGCATGTGAGTCATAGTGCATGCTTGGCCAATCATCAGCCAGCAATGCACTGCGATGCCGCAGTGAATTATGGGCTGTGATGGCCACTCGAATTTGGCGCAAACGGCCCATATCGTTCGTAATTCGGTGAATGGCCGAACACACGATGTTCGAGTCGAACATGGGTTCGACTCGAACATGAAGCTCATCCCGAGTAGGGAATAATGAAACTGCTTTGTGTCCCATGATGTATGATAAAGGAAACAGATTTTAAACAGATTTTTTTGCTTGCCTGTGTGTTGTGTGATTATTTACCATTGATTAGAATAGTGTTTTTAAATGTTTTTGTTAGATTGTGGGATGGCTTTAGCCTGCTGTTTTATTTTTGCGGTTTGGGGACTTTTGTTGTTACAGGACCCTAAACAAAATACTGAATCTACCGGAGAAACATTACCTCAAGGTTGAGGTAAATAAGGCATGGGATAATTGCAAGTTTTTCCTAAATAGTACTTGATAGGGATGAGCCAAACACACTTGGGTTTGGTTTGCAGAGGTTCAGCTGAACATATCAAAAGTTTGTATGCCAAATATGAAGTCCAATGAAGTCAATGGGGGCCATGGAGGCTGGACACTGCCCCAGGGGATGTTTACCGATGCAAATATTTTTTAAAAAAAATACTATTTTGCAGGGAGCAGTGAATTTAATAATGCAAAAGTGCAAAAAAATGCACTGTTCTTTTTTAAAACTGTCTTGGAGGTCGCCTAAACCTGTTTGTGAAGTGGTGCATCTCTACCATGTAGACAAAGTGGTATGCCAAAAGTGGCATTTTCAAAGAAAGAAAAAGACCTTAAAAGGAGAAGTCAAGCCTGAGCTCGTTTGGCTGGGCTTCTCCTATGGGTCACAGGAGTGCAATTCGTTTTGCACTCCTGTGACTCATTTTCAGCAGAGAGCAGTCTGACGTCTGCTCTCTGCTGACATCACTGGAATCAGTCCAGGCACCTGGCGGACCCAGACATTATTGTCGTGATGACGCGGTGCCCCGACTGATTCCAGTGATGTCAGCAGAGAGCAGACTTCAGACCGCTCTCTGCTGAAAATGGGTCACAGGAGTGCAAAACGAATTGCCTGATGCCTGTCTCAGCCTCTCAGCGAGCCACTGAGAGCCTGAGACAGCTGCTCCCTGCCCCTCGAACATCGCCGATGACTTGGTTCTCTCAGCACTCCAATGAGCGTGGAGGAGCAGAGAGGAGAGCTGCTGATTGACAGGCAGCAGCTCTCTCCTCGGGGAGCTGAGAGAACCAAGTCATCGGCGATGTTCCATGGCTCGGTTCTCAGTGCAGAGATGGCAGGGAACAGATGCAGCATCGGTCCGATGCTGCATCCACCTAGGTAAGTATGATGGGCTAAAAAAAAAAGAAAAATATATTTCACTTTTAAAATTCCATTGATTCACAATTCCTTGCAAGCTTCCTTTATTTTATAGATAATGCAATAATGCAATCGGGATTCCCCTAAAACACATACCAGGCCCTTCAGCTCTGGTATGGAATTTAAGGGGGAACCCCAAGTAAAAAAGAAAAAAAGTTACATGGTGTCCCCTCCTTCTAAAATCCATAGCAGACCCCTTTGACCTAATACGGATTTTAAAGGTAAACCCCACACAAAAAATTGTGTGGGGGTCCTTCCTCAAATCCATACCAGACCATTAATCTTAGCATGCATCCTGCCAGGCCAGGCCTTCTTACCCATGCCAGGCCACATTGATGAATGTCATCCACCAATCACTGCAAGAAAAAAACAGATAGGTCAGACGGGTCAGTCCCTATTGGTGGTTGGAATGGGGAAAGATGGGGGGAGGGCTATGGCAGGTAAAAGAAGATTCTCATGTTAAAAACAACCATTGTAAATGGTACTATTTGTACTAAAATAAAAAATATGCAAAATACATGGGCAAAATCTGACAACGTATTAAAGTGTTTGTTCACCAATGCCAGAAGTCTGTCAGTAAAACAGGTGAGTTGGAAGCTTTGGTGCACGAAGAGAACTATGATTTAGTTTGTATTTCTGAATCTTGGCTTCACTCTTCACATGGCTGGGATATTATTCCTAGCTATGCTCTCATTTGGAGAGACAGATTAAAACGGAAAGGTGGTGGTGTGAAGAAGTGATCTCAAAGCAAGTGTGAAATAGGACCTAGTTGATGGAGATTGTGATGAGGCTGAAGCATTATGGGTGGAATCGCATATGGGTGTGCGTACTACAAAATTAATAATTGGAATTTGGTATAGGCCACCCAGTGTTAATGAGAAGGTGGAGACTCGGCACCTTGCACAGATAGAAAGGGCTACAAGGGCTGGGACATTGATAATAATGGGAGATTTTACCTACACAGAGACTGACTGTAGTAATGGCACTTCAGGAACATTTAAAATGCAAAAATGTATATATCTATTAGAAGACAATTTTATGGTACAGTTCATAGAGGCCCCAGCTAGGAAAATGCCTTGCTGGACCTGGTAATCTCAAACCATGCAGAGCTTATTACTAAATTTTATATAAAAGAACATCTGGGTTGCAGCAAACATAACATTATTTCATTTATTGTTATCTGTAAACAACAAGCACATACTGGAAAGATAAAAACACTTAACTTTAAGGGAGAACATATTCCAACGATGAGGGCTGCTCTCCAAGACTTAAACTGGGAGGGAATATTGTCATCGATGAACACAGAACAGAAATAGGAATTCTTCAAAACGACTGTATAGAAACACACTGCAAAATATATTCCCACGGGTAACAAATTTAAAAGGCTAAAAATAAAATCTATATGGCACACGGCCAAAGTTAAAAAAGCTGTAAATGATAAGAAAAGAGCTTTTAAAAAATATAAAAATGAAGGAACACTATCATTTAAATGTTACAGGGAATATAACAATATGTAAAAAGGAAATCAAGGCCACAAAAATTCAAAATGAATGACAAATTGCAAGAGAGTAAGACAAACCCAAAGAATTTATTCAAATATATTATTAGTAAAAAGGTTAGGTCTGAGAATGTATGCCCTTTACAAAATAATCTAGAGTGGGTGACTGGAGCAAAAAGAAGGCAAATTTATTAAATACCTTCTTTAGCTCTTTGTATACAAAGGAGCATGAGGGAGCTCATATCCATAATGAGGATGATATTAACACAGCCCCAAATGATCCACTATGGCTCAAAATGAATACGGTCCATAAATATTTAGACAGAATAAAGGTGAAAAAAGAACCCTGGGCCAAATGGCATCCTAAAAGAATTGAGCTCTGTTATTTCAAAGCCATTGTTTCTAATTTTTAGGGTCTCTTTAACGACTGGCACAGTACCACTGGATTGGCGTAAAGCCAACATGGTGCCAATATTTTAAAAATCTTTAACAAGTAACTATAGACTTGTTAGTTTGGATGAGTTTTTGCTAGAAAAAAAAATATTTAAGCAAAAGTCAGCATGGATTTATGAAAGACAGAAGTTGTCAGACAAATAACCTTGGACAGAGGGATGGCTGTGGACGTTGTATACTTGGATTTTGCTAAAGTATTTGATGCAGTTCCCCACACAAGGCTAATGTGTAAGGTAAAGTCTACAGGTCTATCCCTGGCAGATACCCAATCTCAAAGTAATTTGAAATTATGGAGGTTCCCTTCCTTTTTAGCACAAATTAAAAACCTTCAAAGCTATCTAAAAAAATGCTTGGAATAAATTTGAATTAACAAAGTGTGGTCATGTACTAAACTCCAACTTATAATGGGAAACAGCTAAAGCCTTTCTCAAAGGCAAGATAATAGCTTACAGTGCATCCGGAAAGTATTCACAGTGCTTCACTTTTTTCGACATTTTGTTATGTTACAGCCTTATTCCAAAATGGATTACATTCATTATTTTCCTCAAAATTTTACAAACAATAACAAATAATGACAATGTGAAAGAGGTTTGTTTGAAATCTTTGCAAATTTTTTAAAATTAAAAAATTAAAAAAATCACACATACATAAGTATTCACAGCCTTTGCTCAATACTTTGTTGAAGCACCTTTGACACCAATTACAGCCTCAAGTCTTTTTTGAGTATGATGCTACAAGCTTGGCACACCTATTTTTGGACAGTTTCTCCCATTCTTCTTTGCAGGACCACACAAGCTCCATCAGGATGGATGGGGAACGTCGGTGCACAGCCATTTTCAGATCTCTCCAAAGATGTTCAATCGGGTTCAAGTCTGGGCTCTGGCTGGGCCTCTCAAGGACATTCACAGAGTTGTCCCATAGCCACTTCTCTGTTATCTTGGCTGTGTGCTTAGGGTCGTTGTCCTGTTTAAAGGTGAACCTTCACCCCACTCTGAGGTCCAGAGTGCTCTGGAGCAGGTTTTCATCAAGGATGTCTCTGTACATTGCTGCAATCATGTTTCCCTTGATCCTGTTTATTCTCCCAGTTCCTGCCACTTAAAAACATCCCCACAGCATGATGCTTCTACCACCATGCTTCACTGTAGGGATGGTATTAGCCAGGTGATGAGTGGTGTCTGGTTTCCTCCAGACATGAAGCTTGCCATTCAGTCAAAAGAGCTCAATCTTTGTTTCATCAGACCAGAGAATTTTGTTTCTTATGGTCTGAGAGTCCCTCAGGTGCCTTTTGGCAAAGTCCAGGTGGGCTGTCGTGTGCCTTTTACTGAGGAGTGGCTTCCGTCTGGCCACTCTACCATACTGGCCTGATTGGTGGAGTGCTGCAGTGATGGTTGTTCCTCTGGAAGGTTCTCCTCTCTCCATAGAGAAACACTAGAGCTCTGTCTGAGTGGCCATCGTGTTCTTGGTCAGCTCCCTGATTAAGTCCCTTCTCCCCCAATCGCTTAGTTTGGCCGGGCAGCCCGCTCTAGAAAGAGTCCTGGTGGTTCCAAACTTCTTCTATTTAAGGATGATGGAGGCCACTGTGCTCATTGCGACCTTCAATGCTGCAGACATTTTTTTTGTACCCTTCCCCAGATCTGTGCCTCAATGCAATCCTGTCTCGAAGGTCTACAGACAATTCATTGGACTTCATGGCTTGGTTTATGCTCTGACATGCACTGTTAACTGTGGGACCTTATATAGATAAGTATGTGACTTTCCAAATCATGTCAAATCAACTGAATTTACCACATGTGCACTCCAGAAACCTGTTTTTTTACACCATAAGGATCCTATCCTGCAAGCTTGTGTGAGATTTAAAGAAATTATAAGTACATAATCAAAGCACTTATTCAAAATGAAGGAGAATATACTTCCCCAAGCATGCAGCAATAGACATAAATAGAGCTATAATAGACAAGATGCTGCAGGCTGGTGATGCAAGGTGAGATACTCTCTAATTGCTCGACGTGTTTCACGTTGACAAATAACGCTTCTTCAGGAGCTAGAGATTCTATTCAAGATACATAAAAAGAACAACAGACTATCACAATAACAGAATATAATAATCAAGAAATAGATTTACTACAGGTAGAGGGTATACATATATAGAAATCTCAATATTGGAAATGCAACCACCCCCAAGTGTAATGATTTATGGGACAGACCCTATGAAAGATCATAGTCTCCAAAAGAAGAAAAGCACAGCCCGGTGGTCAGGGTCAGCCAATTCAAGGGACACAGAAGGCACCGATCGTATGAAATAACAGGGGTAAGTGGTAAAGGGTAAATTCAAGTAAAAGCTATAAAATTATGTGGTCAAATGAAAACATTAATTGATTGGACCATATTACGGATATAAAGGAATAATGACAGGGAAAAGGGGGGAGCAAGGGGGGGGGGAAGAGGAGGAGGGAAAAACATCAAGGGAGGGGGGGGAGGAAAAAGAGGGGGGAGGGGGGAGAAAAAGGGAAGGGGAAAGGAAGGATAGGGGAAGGAGGGGGGGAGGAGGAGGAGGTGAAAACAGGTGGAGAAAGAAGGGGGGAAAAAAAGCAGTAAAAGGGTAAGAAGAGAGGAGGGGGAAAAAGAGGGATCAGAATAGAATTAGGATCTATGCACTGACATACAAGAGATATGTGCCAAGGATAATTCACTTACTAATTAGGTATGGTGAAAGTAGATGCTACCAGTGAAAAATCATGTGCAAATGATCGCAAATCGATCGAAGGTAAAAATGTCTGATTTGAGTTGGAAACGGCAGCGGCCAGAGCCAGGAACCTCTCAGGTGCATGTAACATCAGGTATCCATGGGTGAGGAAAAGGCTTTTTAGCTATAATGCTGATGTATGAAAAGGGGGAACACAGTCACAAATCTGCCGTTTCCAACTCAAATCAGACATTTTTACCTTCGATCAATTTGCGATCATTTGCCCCTCCCTTGATGTTTTTCCCTCCTCCTCTTTTTTTCCCCCATTCCTCCCCCCTTTTCCCTGTCATTATTCCTTTATATCCGTAATATGGTCCAATCAATTAATGTTTATATTTGACCACATAATTTTTTAGCTTTTACTTGAATTTACCCTTTACCATTTACCCCTGTTATTGCATACGATCAGTGCCTTCTGTGTCCCTTGAATTGGCTGACCCTGACCACTGGGCTGTGCTTTTCTTCTTTTGGAGACTATGATCTTTCATAGGGTCTGTCCCATAGATCATTACACTTGGGGGTGGTTGCATTTCCAATATTGAGATTTCTATATATGTATACCCTCTTCCTGTAGTAAATCTATTTCTTGATTATTATATTCTGTTATTGTGATAGTCTGTTGTTCTTTTTATGTATCTTGCATAGAATCTCTAGCTCCTGAAGAAGCGTTCTTTGTCAACGTGAAACATGTTGAGCAATTAGAGAGTATCTCACCTTGGATCACCAGCCTGCAGCATCTTGTCTATTATAGCTCTATTTATGTCTACTGCTCCATGCTTGGGGAAGTATATTCTCCTTCATTTGGAATAAGTGCTTTGATTATGTACTTATAATTCCTTTAAATCTCACACAAGCTTGCAGGATAGGATCCTTATGGTGTAAAAAAACAGGTTTTATGTCTAGCCTGATTTGTTTTTAAACTTCTATGTTTGTTCTTTGTCTTTTTATACTTTTAAAAAAATCCCAAACAATATCTATTTTTTCGTAGTTTAATACTGTTGTGCCTTCAAAGTCCCAATTTCTTAGATTTTATACGTTTACAATTACAATGTCGGGGACGCTGGCACAAATTGCTACTGAGTACCTACAGAGTCACCCTGGTTTTTGAGGTACTCTAGCACTAGGACTTCCTGTCTGACATGTGCACTCCAGTCAAGTGTAGAAACATCTCAAGGTTTATTAGGGGAAACAGGATGCACCTGAGCTCTTTTTTGAGTTGCATGGCAAAGGCTGTGAATACTTATGTACATGTGAGTTTTTCGTTTTTTATTTTAAATACATTTGCAAAGGTTTCAAAAAAGCTTCTTTCACTTTGTCATTACGGGGTATTATTTGTAGAATTTTGAGGAAAATAATGAATTTAATCCATTTTGGACAAAGGTTGTAACATAACAAAATATGGAAAAAGTGAAGTGCAGTGAATACTTTCCGGATACACTGTATGTGTCACAATTTAAAAAAACATTCAGCCGAAAAATACAGATTAACTAGCAATGCCCTGAGGGAAGCACAAAACAAATGAACATGGCAGAACACAATAGAAAATAGAAAAGCCTGGCACAAAGCAAAAAGACAATTTTGAATTGTGGGCCGATCAACAAGAACATATTAAATCATCATTCATCGCACTACAGTTTCATAAATATGGCAACAAATCCGGATACTACTAGCTAAACTAAGCAAAGGTTCATATAAACCCATACATATTGGCCTTTAAAAATCCCAAAGGATCTATTACTAATTCCCAGTCTAAAATACATAAAATATCAGTTTTTAAAGGGACTTATATTCGAAAGAGCCTTTTGATAGTGTAACAGCCACTTCACTTTTAGACCAAATTAACCTACCCAAATTGACGACTACCCAATTACAAAACCTAAATACACCCATCACTATTGAAGAAGTTTGACAAACATTGACTTTGACAAACTATTCAATGGATATATAAAAAATTGCAGTTTAATCAGCAAGAACTGGAAGGAAACACAATTTAAACTGATTCATCAAGCTTTTATACCCTTCTGATCAATAAATCTGATCCCTTGATCTCAACCTGTTCCTGGTGTGGTACTCTACAACCTACACTACTTTATAAAATATGGAACTGTACCAAGATCTCTGTCATTAAAAAAATAAGAAATAAGAGGTATGGACTGCAGAGAGAGATATATCATTTTACCCCTGTACAAATCATTGGACCTCCTCTGGAACATGCAGTTCAGTTTTGGACAACAGTTCATAAAAATAATATTGGGGAACTGGAGAAAATGCACAGAAGGGCAACCAAACTGATAAGAGGCATGGAGGAGCTCAGCTATAAGGAAATATTAGCTGAACTGAATGTATTCTCTCTTGAGAAGAAGAGATTAAGAGGGGTTATGATCAACATCTAGACTAGAACTAGAGATACTGTTGTACAAGAAGGATTTGGATTGTGTGGGAATTTCAAAGACCTGGTTCAACAGCTCTCATGATTGGCTGGCAACCATTCAAGGGTATACCCTTTATCGCAGGGATGGAGAGGGTAAAAAAGGGGGAAGGGTATGCCTATATATCAAGAATAATGTACAAGGGAATGTGAGAGATGACATCACTAAGGGGGCTAGGGAGGAGGTGGAATCCTTATGAGTAGAGCTCCAAAGGGATGAAGCTAAGGGGAAAATATTACTGGGAGAATGCTATAGGCCCCCTAACCTGAGGGAGTAGGGGGAGATGGATCTCCTATCACAAGTTGGATTAGCACCAAGGATGGGAAGTGTTATCATAATGGGGGATTTTAATTATCCAGACATAGACTGGGTGGAGGGAACCATGCATTCGTCTAAGGCTCGCCAGTTCCTAAATGTCTTGCAGGACAATTTCATGGTTCAGATGGTAGACACACCAACTAGAAACAAAGCATTACTGGATCTTCTGATTACCAACAATACAGACCTGATCACGGATGTGGAAATACGGGGCAATTTAGGAAACAGCGATCACAGGTCAATTGGCTTCAGTATAAATCACACAAATAGGAAACATAAGGGGAATACAAAGACACTGAATTTCAAAAGAGCCAACTTCCCTAAACTACGGACCTTGTTGGAAGGCATGAATTGGGATAAAATCTTAGGAACAAAGAACACGGAGGAGAGATGGGTTTGCTTTAGGAGCATATTAAATAAAAACTATTAGCCATTGCATCCCATTGGGTAATAAATTTAAAAGAGCGAACAAAAGGCCTGGATGGCTTAACTCCAATGTAAAAATGCATATAAAAGCAAAGGAGAAGGCCTTCAAAAAATACAAGGTTGAGGGATCATCATCTGCATTTAGACATTATAAAGAATACAACAAGAAATGTAAGGGTGCAATTAGGGCGGCTAAGATAGAGCATGAAAGACACATAGCAGAGGAGAGCAAAAAAAAATCCCAACAAATTCTTTAAGTATGTAAACAGTAAAAAAAAAAGAGGACAGACCTAATTGGCCCCATAAAGAATGAGGAAGGACATCTGGTTACAAAGGATGGGGAGATGGCGAAGGTGTTGAATTTATTCTTCTCCTCAGTCTTCATAAGGAAATCGGGGGGCTTCAGTAACCAAAACTGCAGTGTTTATCCTTATGACACATCACAGGAAGCACCTCCATGGTTATTAGAGGGCAAAATTAAACTTAGACTTGGTAAACTTAACATTAATTAATCACAGCGACCGAATGGCTTGCATCCGAGGTTACTTAGGAAACTCAGTCAAGTAATTGCCAGACCATTGTCCCTAATTTTTACTGACAGTCTACTGACTGGAATGGTACCAGGTGATTGGAGAAAAGCCAATGTACAGTATCTCACAAACGTGAGTACACCCCTCTAATTTTTGTAAATATTTTATTATATCTTTTCATGTTGACAATACTGAAGAAATGACGATTTGCTACAATGTAAAGAAGTGAGTGTACAGCTTGTATAACAGTGTACATTTGCTGTCCCCTCAAAATAACTCAACACACAGTCATTAATGTCTAAACCGCTGGCAACAAAAGTGAGTACACCCCTAAGTGAAAATGTTCAAATCGGGCCCAAAGTGTCAATATTTGGTGTGGCCACCATTTTTTCCAGCACTGCCTTAACAATCTTGGGCATGGAGTTCACCAGAGCTTCACAGGTTGCCACTGGAGTCCTCTTCCACTCCTCTATGATGAAATCACAGAGCTGGTGGATGTTAGAGACCTTGCGCTCCTCCACCTTCCGTTTCAGGATGCCCCACAGATGCTCAATAGGGTTTAAGTCTGGAGACATGCTTCTCCAGTCCATCACCTTTACCCGCAGCTTCTTTAGCAAGGCAGTGGTCAACTTGGAGGTGTGTTTAGGGTTGTTATCATGTTGGTATACTGCCCTGCAGTCCAGTCTCCGAAGGGAGGGGATCATGCTCTGCTTCAGTATGTCACAGTACATGTTGGTATTCATGGTTCCCTCAAAGAACTGTAGCTCCCCAGTGCCGACAGCACTCATGCAGCCCCAGGCCATGACTCTCCCACAACCATGCTTGACTGTAGGCAAGACACACTTGTCTTTGTACTCCTCACCTGGTTGCCGCCACACACGCTTGACACCATCTGAATCAAATAGGTTTATCTTGGTCTCATCAGACTGTTTGTGGGCTTTCTTGTGCATCATCTTTAGGAGAGGCTTCCTTCTGGGATAACAGCCATGCAGACCAATTTGATGCAATGTGTGGCGTATGGTCTGAGCACTGAAAGGCTGACATAGTTACATAGTTACATAGTAGGTGAGGTTGAAAAAAGACACAAGTCCATCAAGTCCAACCCATGTGTGTGATTATGTGTCAGTATTACATTATATATCCCTGTATGTTGCGGTCATTCAGGTGCTTATCTAATAGTTTCTTGAAGCTATCAATGCTCCCCGCTGAGACCACCGCCTGTGGAAGGGATTTCCACATCCTTGCCGCTCTTACAGTAAAGAACCTTCTACGTAGTTTAAGATTAAAACTCTTTTCTTCTAATTTTAATGAGTGGTCGCGAGTCTTGTTAAACTCTCTTCTGCGAAAATTTTTTATTTCTATTGTGGGGTCACCAGTATGGTAATTGTATATTGAAATCATATCCCCTCTCAAGCGTCTCTTCTCCAGAGAGAATAAGTTCAGTGCTCGCAACCTTTCCTCATAACTAAGATCCTCCAGACCCTTTATTAGCTTTGTTGCCCTTCTTTGTACTCGCTCCATTTCCAGTACATCCTTCCTGAGGACTGGTGCCCAGAACTGGACAGCATACTCCAGGTGCGGCCGGACCGGAGTCTTGTAGAGTGGGAGAATTATCGTTTTATCTCTGGAGTTGATCCCCTTTTTTTTTTTTTTAAACAATAGTGTTTATTCAGTTTTTAAGTTTACAGAAAATAAAGTAAACAACCAAGAACATTATTTAGCATATTGTTACAGATATCATTTACTGTGGTGAGAGGTAAGGAACGTAAATAAAAAAAAAAAAAAGGGGAAAGAAAACAGAGGGGGGGAGGGGGGGGGGACAAAATTATAGGGGAGAGTAACCGCTTTCAGGTTAGTTTTTAACTTAAAGTTACCTCCTCCCGGCTTGGTTCATGGAATTCATATCTTGTGCAGATGACACTGCATTCCCCCACCCGCCACCCCCCTGGGAGCTTGCTGTGGCTAGGCGAGGGTACAGTCTCCTCAACACAATATTCATTTATTGGCATCCAACTTTTATTCATTATCAGTTAAACTCCCGAACCAGACCGGGGGAGTATAAGTGTCCATGTATATCACCAATGTAAGGATTTTAACACTGTAATGGACTCAATCATTGGCTTATTGTGTTGTTGTAGCCTGTGTGCTACCCGACATATAAACATTTTACACTACTATATTTGCTGAACACAAACGAGTCATCAACCCATTAATGCATAATAGTGTTATCGAGAACCTAGAAAGAGAGAAAGAAAAGAGAAGTAGAAAGAAGAAGAACAGGCAAGAGAGGGAGTAGGAGGGGGGGGAGGTGGTAGGGATGCGCTCCTGCCACACCGCAGGTGCCGCAATCATTCGGCAACCTACGTGTTGGTGAGGTATTTTATCCAGGGATCCCATGTTTTGTTGAACCCGGTCATCTTATCCTTCAGGATTGCCGTAAGGCGTTCGTTTACCATTATCCATGATAGTTTGGCTTTTAGTAAGTAAAAGGGGACTATGGGAGACTTCCAGGACTTAGCTATTGAAATCCTGGCCGCCACAAATATAAATGTGATTAGTCTGCGCATTGCCTTTGATGTCCCCTCCACTGGGCGTCCCAACAGCGCGTGCAGAGGTGATTTAATTAGATTCGCTTGTGTGAGGGAATATATTAGGTTGTACGTACGTATCCAGAATCTCCTCACTTTGGGGCACGTCCACCAAGTGTGGAAAAAGGTGCCATTTACGTTACATCCTCTGAAGCACCGGGGGGGACGCCCCTGGAACGTAAGTTGCTATCCTCTCTGGGACCATATACCATCGCATCATTACTTTATAGTTTGCCTCTATCAGGGAGGTATTAACAAGCGACTTAGATGCATTCAATATTATCTTGCTCCATACTTCCATATCTAAATCCATATCCATGTCCTGTTCCCATTTATGCATATAATACAGTTTTGAGGTAGATGAAGTCAAAATATTATATATCTGTGATATATGACCAGTGTGCTTATCAAAATTCTTACAGAGGTTTTCCATTGGGGTGAATGTGGTAATATCAGAGGTGCGATTCAATGTCGCTAAAAAATGTCTTATCTGGGTAAAACGGAAAAGTTCTGAATTTGGAAATTCGTATTTCTCCTGTAGAGTTGATTTTGATAGAGCACCTCTGTGGTCACAAAAATCTGCAATGCGCATTAGACCTTTATTGGTCCACCACAAGAAATTCCGGGGTTGAAGACCCGGAGTGAACAGAGTATTCCCGAGTAGAGGAGCCAAAGGGGTGTGTTGGGACCTAAACCCGTGTGCTGTCGACAGTCTGTCCCACAAATTTAGGGAGAAAGACAAGTTTGGGCACATCATGGCCGGCCTGTCCTTCGCCTTTAACCACATTAATTGACTAATCTCTCTGTCAGGGTACAGAGAGGATTCAATTGACATCCAGAGCGGTCTGGACTGCCTAGTGTGGAATTTGATCAATTGGGACATTTGTGCTGCATGGAAGTATTTGAGTAAGTCTGGCATTCCCAGGCCCCCTCTCAGCTTTGGTGTATAAAGTGTTCTCTTGTTCACTCTATCTCTCCTATGTCCCCACACATAGTCTAACAATTTCCTTTGGAATATCTGTAAATCTTTCCTTACAACTGCTATTGGAAGGGTTCTAAACAGATATAGCACCTTCGGTAAGACCGTCATTTTGATTGAGCACAGCCTTCCAAACCATGACGGAGGGTTATTCGACCATTTTTTGAGATCATCAAGTATTTTCCTAAATAGGGGAGGGTAATTATATTTATACAGCGTAGTGAGGGTAGGAGTAAGAAAGATGCCCAAATATGGCATTGTCTCCTTTTGCCATTTAAAAGGGTAGGATTGTTGTAATGCTTGGATTATGTGCGTTTGTAAGGAAATGTTAAGCTCCTGAGTTTTAGAGTGATTCACTTTAAGTCCCGAAAATTCCGTGAAGTGTCTCAGTATTATCTGTAGGTTGGGTAAGGAGGTGACCGGAGAGGAGAGAAGCAGTAGAATGTCATCTGCGAACATTGCACATTTGTGCTCCCGATCACCGCATCGCACCCCCAATATATCATGATGTTCCCGGATTTTAATGGCCAGAGGCTCTAGGGCTAAAATAAATAGAAGGGGGGACAAGGGACATCCCTGTCTAGTTCCTCTTAGTATCTTTATGTTTTGGGATTTATATCCTTTGACAACTAGATTGGCTGTGGGGTAGCTGTAAATTGTTTTAAGTGTGGTTAGAAAGTGAGGTCCAAACCCATATTTTCCTAAAATAAATAGGAGGTAGTCCCAGGATAGGGAATCGAGAGTTGATCCCCTTTTTAATGCATGCAAATATTCTGTTTGCTTTGTTAGCAGCAGCTTGGCATTGCATGCCATTGCTGAGCCTATCATCTACTAGGACCCCCAGGTCCTTTTCCATCCTAGATTCTCCCAGAGGTTCTCCCCCCAGTGTATAGATTGCATTCATATTTTTGCCACCCAAATGCATTATTTTACATTTTTCTACATTGAACCTCATTTGCCATGTAGTTGCCCACCCCATTAATTTGTTCAGATCTTTTGCAAGGTTTCCACGTCCTGCGGAGAAGTTATTTGCCCTGCTTAGCTTAGTATCGTCTGCAAATACAGAGATTGAACTGTTTATCCCATCCTCCAGGTCGTTTATGAACAAATTAAATAGGATTGGTCCCAGCACAGAACCCTGGGGAACCCCACTACCCACCCCTGACCATTCCGAGTACTCCCCATTTATCACCACCCTCTGAACTCGCCCTTGTAGCCAGTTTTCAATCCATGTACTCACCCTATGGTCCATGCCAACGGACCTTATTTTGTACAGTAAATGTTTATGGGGAACTGTGTCAAATGCTTTTGCAAAATCCAGATACACCACGTCTACAGGCCTTCCTTTATCTAGATGGCAACTCACCTCCTCATACAAGGTTAATAGATTGGTTTGGAAAGAACGATTCTTCATGAATCCATACTGATTACTGCTAATGATACCGTTCTCATTCCAAAAATCTCGTATATAGTGCCTTATCATCCCCTCCAAGAGCTTGCATACTATTGATGTTAGGCTAACTGGTCTGTAATTCATTTTGGGCCCTTTTTAAATATTGGTGCTACAGTATCTCACTAAAGTGAGTACACCCCTCAATATTTTATTATATCTTTTCATGTGACAACACTGAAGAAATGACACTTTGCTACAATGTCAAGTAGTGAGTGTTCAGCTTGTATAACAGTGTAAATTTGCTGTCCCCTCAAAATAACTCAACATACAGCCATTAATGTCTAAACTGCTGGCAACAAAAGTGAGTATACCCCTTAGTGAAAATGTCCAAATTTTCCCTCCCAGTGTCATGTGACTTGTTAGTGTTACAAAGTCTCAGGTGTGACTGGGTAGCATCTGTGTTAAATTTGGTGTTATTGCTCTCACTCTCTCATACTGGTCACTGGAAGTTCAACATGGCACCTCATGGCAAAGAACGCTCTGAGGATCTGAAAAAAATAATTTTTGCTCTACATAAAGATGGCCTAGGCTATAAGAAGATTGCCAAGACCCTGAAACTGAGCTGCAGCATGGTGGCCAAGACCATACAGAGGTTTAACGGGACAGGTTCCACTCAGTACAGGCCTCGCCATGGTCGACCAAAGAAGTTGAGTGCACGTTCTTAGGGTCATATCCAGAGGTTGTCTTTGTAAAATAGACATATGAGTGCTGACAGCATTGCTGCAGAGGTTGAAGGAGTGGGTGGTCAGGGTGCAATTAGGACGGCTACGCACAATTATTTTAAATTTGAAGAAAATTTCTATCTGCAGCTACAGGGGACAGCTATGGGGGCGCACTTTGCTCCCTCATATGCGAATCTTACCATGGGGCACTGGGAGCAACAATATATATGGAACAACAATCCGTTTTTTTCCCATATTGTTTTTTATGGTCGCTATATAGATGACGTGATCATCATTTGGGATGGCAGCGTATCAGTATTTTCAGACTTTGTCACATACTGCAACAGCAATAATATGGGCCTCACCTTCACCTCTGTCATTGACTCCAACAAACTAGCCTTTTTAGACCTCGAACTGTTTTGGATAGGTAAGGAGATACACGCCAAAAACTTCACCAAACCAACAGCTGGAAATTCCTTCCTTCACTATAAAAGCTGCCACCACCCTCTTTGGTTAAATAACGTACCTAAAAGCCAGTTCTGTAGGCTTAATAAGAACTGTACATTACAGAGTGATTATGACACTGAAGGTCTTATCCTAAAAGAAAAATTTCTTGAAAAGGGATTTCCCGTTGATCTTGTGGATACAGCGTATCAAAAATATAAGAGTAAACCGCCTACTGAATATTCTCATCCACGTCATAACACTGACAATAGTAATCCACGATTCATTACTCAATTCCATACCCAACACAAACAAATGGAAAATATTGTTAAAAAACACTGGCCCCTTCTACTACAAGACGAACATCTAGTCTCCACTCTGTCAAATAGACCTCAATTTGCCTATAGGAAGGCACCCAATATTAAGAGCAAGGTAGCGACCAGCAAACTCAGGGCTAGACCTCCACCTCCTGGTCACCATATGCCCACCTTCCTGGCTATTTCTGGGATGTATCAGTGCCGCAAACCCCTCTGCAAGACCTGTCGGTTTGTGACACATGGCCAGAAAGACTTTCACGTCAAAGGCAAAACATATCCAATAAAGGGCTTCCACACATGTTCTTCTGACCATGTCATATATTGCCTTACTTGTCCCTGTGGTTTATTTTATGTAGGGCGCACCATCCGGCCACTACGGAAACGGTTTGGTGAACACCGTCGCTTTATTGAAGGCGGACTAGATAATCACAGTGTCCCCAAACATTATCTACACTTCCATGATAAATCCACTAGCGGTCTCAGAGTATGGGTTATTGAGGCGATGTCAAAAGATCTCCCCCCTGCTGAACGCTACCGACGACTATGCCATAGAGAAATGTACTGGATATTTTTATTAAATGTTTTAGCCCCTGGAGGGTTAAATGAGGACTTCGAAGTTAGTGCTATACTTTGACTATACACATTTTTTACCGAAGTTATTGCTATACCTTGATAATACATCTTTTTACCATACTTATCCAATTTTTTCCCCCTCCTCCCCCACTTTTAATAATAATAAGATGGTTTATTATTACCAATTTATATATACATATATTTTTTAACATATTTTTTACATAGATTCTTTATTTTTAATTTTTATTTTCATATACTTTCTTTCATTCGAATCTATGGCATTTATATTTATTTATATATATTTTTCTATGTATATTTATATATATTTATACATTTTAATATGACTAATGTTATGCATGGTCCCCCTTTTTTCCTTTCCCCCCCCCCTCCCCCCCCCCCCTCTTTTCTTGTTACCCATTTGTGGACAATTCATTATGTGCAACATTCCTTGCGATCTGTCAGACCCATACATTGGGCATTCTGATTGTGATACAGATCGTTTTTAATCCTTAATATCACCATCCTTGGTTTTATTTTCTTCTATTGTTCTTTTTGGTTCTCAGCATGTTATTGCAGGTGTGTGTCTTTATTCACATGTATCCACTAGACCTATTGTTATTTAACAAAATATGTAAAAAATACAGCGCTGTCAGTAAGAATTAAGAGACATACAGAGCCTGATCTGTTGTCATTACAAGTATTTGAGCTGCAGTTTAAACAATATGGGATACCCACATTAAACAAGATATTAACAAACTCCAAAAAACCGCGCTAAGTAGAGAATAAAAAAGATTACCAATCAATGTATGCACGCATGTTGTAAAAAGTCCATCAAATGTAAATGAACAGGGGTTAATTAGCAGTCTATGCAAAATTCACGGAAGTTGTATATCCTCTTCTTGAGTCAGGGTGACAACACACTCAAAACCACCGCAGAAACAAGTGCAGGGGATAGGAAAGTCCTCCACCTCTAAAACAGCTGCCTCTTACCAGCTCCCTTGATCTCTGGCAAGGAGATCAAACACGCTTTTCAGCTTATAACCCAGCTACAGTCTCTGGATACAATAGGTGAAAACCTCAGACAACCTCCCCGTGATTTCCTTGGATAAATCTCAACAGCAAGTCCATGGGCCAATCATATATAAGAAAGAAAGGCTTCCATAGTGTAAAAACGTATAAAACTTTAATTGTTAAAAAAAGTAATGCACTTACATACATCCGGATTGATAAGGCGTCAATATATAAAAACAAGCCGGCCAGCTCTTTAAGCAAAAGCGCCCGTAACATCCGGGACTGCGTGTTGGTATGTGGTGGCGTCAGCACGCCGCTCTCCCTACGCCGTTTCGTCAAACCTGACGTCGTCCAGGGGCACGGGCGGCGTGCTGATCACCACCACTTATATCATCATTCACCAGAGAAGAGACCGCCCAGTCCTGAGATCCGAGCCGTCCGTGATGCAAGTGCCGCCATATTGCAATGGGGCAGATGCCAGTATAGTATCTAAGAGGCATTCCAATGTTACTGGGTAATCCCCCTTACCTAAAACTGAAAAAAATAAATACTGAACTTGTGTTTAATGAATGGAGAGAAGGCAGGAATTACATATGCCACTCTTTCCCCTAAATTTAATAATTCGTGACGATACTATATAAATAGCATCATCCGAACGAAGTGGCGGCATCTAGTGTTCAAATTCCGAATTGCACGGTTAATCCCCTTACATGTAATTTGCACAGTCTCCTTAATAAAAAAGGAATCTGAAGGCAAAAAATGTTGGCAAATATGATTGGATATAAATTGAGATGCCCCACCACTGTAGAAAAAAAGAAAGAAAAAAAGAAAAACTACAAACAAAAGTTGTTAAAAATTATCTGTCAAATGAGTGCACTCCACCTCCATACGTCATCCAAAATCTGGCCACAAAAAAATACTGGGCACTCTTCTGGATACCTAAAGAAGCCGAATGGGCACAAAATTGCCAAATCACCCAAAACTCATACTTTATAGAAGTAATACAATAAGGTATAGGGTACCAAAGAGCAAAAAAATCAGAAAAGGGCCTCAATGTGTCCCCCCCACCCTCACGGTACTACAAGGAACTCAGGACTGATTCAATTACAATTTGCCTAACTATTGTCGATAAAAGAATTAACATCTGTGTCTATATTGAGACCATAGGGGGTGTAACATCGTACTCTATGGATCCACCCCATCTCCATTTTTGATAGTTCCCTAACTAAAGATCCGCCTCTCCAATGTGCTTCATACTTATCTATTGCTAGAAAGATTGTATTAGCCGGGTCTCGTTTATGGACCAAGTCATAATGTTTGGAAACGGAATGGAATTTGAAGCCTGTTTTGATGTTCGTTATGTGCTCCCCGAGACGGACCTGCATAGTGCGTTTAGTTCTGCCTATGTATTGGAAACCACATGGACACTGGAGCAGATACACTACCCCAGTGGAACTGCATGTAATGAATGGTTCTATTTTATGCTCCCTAGAGGTACTAGTGGAAACAAATGATACTGTTTTCTTGTTTTTAATTAAATTAAGTTTGCACACTTGGCATCTCCGACATTGGTGATAGCCAGAGAGGCCTTGAAAGAAGGACAGTCTTTTACCAGGGGGGTCAACTACATTCGGGGCAATGATGTTCCTCAAAGAGGGGGCCCCTCTAAATATTATCTGAGGTTTTTCGGGTAAAAAGGTTTTAATCAATCCATCATTGCCCAACAGGTGCCAATGTTTACTAATAATTTTTTTAATTCGGTAATGTTGAGTTGAGTAGGAAGTAATGAAGGGGATGACAGGACTCTCTCTCTTTTTCTTAGGGGCCAAGTCTAAGAGTTCCGATCTGTCTCGTTTTCCCACTTCCTCTATGAGGATCTCCAATGGCTCTCTGTTATACCCCTTCTCTAAGAACCTCTTTTTCAGAATGTTTGCCTGAACTCTAAAATCCTCCACATCTGAGCAGTTGCGTCTCATCCTAAGAAACTGGCTCATAGGTACCGACTTAAGCCAGCTATCTTTATGGCAACTGTCAAGGGGTATGAATGCGTTTCGATCCGTCTTTTTAAAGAAGGTGATCGTTTTGAAAGACTCTGATTCCCTCTGGATAGTCAAATCTAAAAAATTGATCCTCTCTTGACTGGCTTCATACACAAACTTTATCCCCCTTTCGTTATTGTTGATATGGGAGAAAAAAATCATCTAACTCAGAAATAGATCCTTCCCAAAGGAGGAGGACGTCATCTATATACCTAGCCCAAAAGGCCAGGTGTGGACTACGGTCCTTATAGATGACGTCCTCCTCCCACTTAGCCATGAAAAGATTAGCCAAGCTAGGGGCGTACTTAGCGCCCATAGCAACCCCTCTTTGCTGGCGATAGTACTCCTGATTGTACCAAAAATAATTATGGTTCGCCGCAAAATCCAATAGCTCCATGATATAATCCTGCTGCTTGATTGGGATTTTGGAAAGTGCATTAAGAAAATGCTTAACGGCTGCAAATCCCAACTGATGTGGAATTATAGTGTATAATGAAGTTACATCCGCTGTAACCATCCATGTTCGACTATTGGGTTTTAGCTGGGATAATAAATGTATCACGTGCTTGGTGTCCTTTATGTAGGAAGGCATCTGCTGTACTAAGGGTTGCAAAAAAAAGTCTATGTACTTGCCCACCCGGGACGTGATCGAATCGATGCCACTGACTATAGGGCGTCCCGGGGGGCAAGTCAGACTTTTATGGATTTTAGGCAAACAATAAAGTATCGGCACCCGTGGGGCCTTGGGGACTAAGAAGATTTTTTCTTTATCGTTGAGTATCCCTTCCTGATACCCCTTAGTCACTAATTTTTCTAAATCACTCTTATACTTGATCACTGGGTTACCCGGTAAGAGGGTGTACGTGTCTTGATCACCTACGATGTTCGACATTTCCTGTAAATAATCCTTCCTATCAAGGATTACTATCCCCCCACCTTTATCTGCAGGCCGGATAACAATTCCCCTATTATTACAAAGGGAATCCAATCCTTCCTTCAGTGTATTATTGATCTTATGTTTACCCACTCTCAGGGAGTCCAAATCACGGAGGACCACATCCCTGAACACCCTTAGAGAAGGTGCCAGAGAACCAGGGGGATTAAAAGTTGAAGCATTGGCCAGCCCAGTGTGTTGATACTCATGCTGGACCGATGGCCTTGCCCCATCGGAAATGCTGGCAAAATGCCTTTTGATGTTAATCCTCCTAACGTATTTGTAGACGTCCATATATGTTTGGAATTTATTTAATTTTTTCGGAGGAGCAAATTTTAGACCCTTATTTAGTAACACTAGTTCCGACTGAGACAGAACCTGGGTACTAAGATTAAAGATACCCTCCGCCGTTATACTTTTTTCTTTTTTGGATCTTGCTTTCCTCCCCCCTCTGGTTCCTCTTTGTTTTCTACAGGCCTTTTTAATCCCTGATTGGGTCTGGGAAAACCCCAAGGATGTGACTCTTGATTGGTACCATAGGCGCTAGTAGGGTGGTCCCTTACTGACCTGTAGTACCCTTGTTCATAATCAGGGTGGTCACCTCTATCAAATTGGGCGGGACCTGCTCTGTCCCTTAGAGGATAAAAGCGGTTACGGGTGTCTACCCCATAATCCACTTCATCCTCATCCCCCTCATTATCAAAATGCTGGGGATTCTCAGCATAATGGTACTGCCTGGAGGGTGTATCATATCCATATTCGTTATATCTTGGTTGATTACGACCATTGTCAGAATATGGAATTGGCCTATAATTTTGATATTGGTTATGACTATATGGTAGTACTTGTCTACGTTCCCGATTTATATTGGGATTGTGTTGTTGGTAACCACCAGCCTTACGTGCATGTTGACCTCCCCTACTGGGGGCTGGTGCTCTCTGGGGTGATTGATAGGATACTCGTCTATCTTTTCTAGTTTGTTTGTTATTGAGTTTAGATTTTTTGGGGGTTCTCTGAGAGACAATCCTAGGTGGAAGGTGTTGGCTCTGAGCAGGGGGTTGTGATGGAGCATCACTTCCCTGCACAGTAACCTCCATAGTGGGTTCTTGTCCTCCACTTGCTTCCATGGCTAGTTTCCTCTGCCAGGCAAACACACTGTTAGCTTGATAATCCCCATAATCCCTATTGTATTTCTTTCTTTTTTTGAATTTCTGTTCCTTTTCCTCCTTATCCAATGTTTTTAATAAATTACTAGTTCTTTCTTTATATTCCTCCACTTCTTTGTAGGGCAAAAGACTGTCTTTGAGAGTTTTAATCTCGCCGTCCAGTCTAGTCAGTTTGCTCTTTTTCCTGGCTACCAGGAACCTTAGGAAATTGACTCCTGCCTCATTGAAGTGCCAGAGATCAAGGGAGCTGGTAAGAGGCAGCTGTTTTAGAGGTGGAGGACTTTCCTATCCCCTGCACTTGTTTCTGCGGTGGTTTTGAGTGTGTTGTCACCCTGACTCAAGAAGAGGATATACAACTTCCGTGAATTTTGCATAGACTGCTAATTAACCCCTGTTCATTTACATTTGATGGACTTTTTACAACATGCGTGCATACATTGATTGGTAATCTTTTTTATTCTCTACTTAGCGCGGTTTTTTGGAGTTTGTTAATATCTTGTTTAATGTGGGTATCCCATATTGTTTAAACTGCAGCTCAAATACTTGTAATGACAACAGATCAGGCTCTGTATGTCTCTTAATTCTTACTGACAGCGCTGTATTTTTTACATATTTTGCTATTTGAACTGGAGATACAACCTATACAGCAGCAGTTAGACACACTCATTTGTGTATTACAGATGTGACGGACTCATTGTTTACGCATATGCTGGTTATCTGTACCCACCTAGCCTTAGCAATATTTACATCAGATATTGCTGATACCATTTGATAAACATACAATGGATATCTTCGAGTACAGGGCGGCCAAAGTGGTTAATACAGATGGTGTATTTGAAGTATACAATGAAAGAGAGAATGACCTCGGTGGTCTCTTTATACGATTAAAAAATTTAACAATCTCGGAAATACATACACAGTGGGATGTGGCTTTCTTGGAGACATACATTAAGATTGGTATGGTCCCAAGAAGCCTTAGATGGGAAGTATGTCCCCAGAAAGGGGAATCGGAACTGGATGAATGGTTCCGTTACTTAAATGAGGCAGGAGTCAATTTCCTAAGGTTCCTGGTAGCCAGGAAAAAGAGCAAACTGACTAGACTGGACGGCGAGATTAAAACTCTCAAAGACAGTCTTTTGCCCTACAAAGAAGTGGAGGAATATAAAGAAAGAACTAGTAATTTATTAAAAACATTGGATAAGGAGGAAAAGGAACAGAAATTCAAAAAAAGAAAGAAATACAATAGGGATTATGGGGATTATCAAGCTAACAGTGTGTTTGCCTGGCAGAGGAAACTAGCCATGGAAGCAAGTGGAGGACAAGAACCCACTATGGAGGTTACTGTGCAGGGAAGTGATGCTCCATCACAACCCCCTGCTCAGAGCCAACACCTTCCACCTAGGATTGTCTCTCAGAGAACCCCCAAAAAATCTAAACTCAATAACAAACAAACTAGAAAAGATAGACGAGTATCCTATCAATCACCCCAGAGAGCACCAGCCCCCAGTAGGGGAGGTCAACATGCACGTAAGGCTGGTGGTTACCAACAACACAATCCCAATATAAATCGGGAACGTAGACAAGTACTACCATATAGTCATAACCAATATCAAAATTATAGGCCAATTCCATATTCTGACAATGGTCGTAATCAACCAAGATATAACGAATATGGATATGATACACCCTCCAGGCAGTACCATTATGCTGAGAATCCCCAGCATTTTGATAATGAGGGGGATGAGGATGAAGTGGATTATGGGGTAGACACCCGTAACCGCTTTTATCCTCTAAGGGACAGAGCAGGTCCCGCCCAATTTGATAGAGGTGACCACCCTGATTATGAACAAGGGTACTACAGGTCAGTAAGGGACCACCCTACTAGCGCCTATGGTACCAATCAAGAGTCACATCCTTGGGGTTTTCCCAGACCCAATCAGGGATTAAAAAGGCCTGTAGAAAACAAAGAGGAACCAGAGGGGGGAGGAAAGCAAGATCCAAAAAAGAAAAAAGTATAACGGCGGAGGGTATCTTTAATCTTAGTACCCAGGTTCTGTCTCAGTCGGAACTAGTGTTACTAAATAAGGGTCTAAAATTTGCTCCTCCGAAAAAATTAAATAAATTCCAAACATATATGGACGTCCACAAATACGTTAGGAGGATTAACATCAAAAGGCATTTTGCCAGCATTTCCGATGGGGCAAGGCCATCGGTCCAGCATGAGTATCAACACACTGGGCTGGCCAATGCTTCAACTTTTAATCCCCCTGGTTCTCTGGCACCTTCTCTAAGGGTGTTCAGGGATGTGGTCCTCCGTGATTTGGACTCCCTGAGAGTGGGTAAACATAAGATCAATAATACACTGAAGGAAGGATTGGATTCCCTTTGTAATAATAGGGGAATTGTTATCCGGCCTGCAGATAAAGGTGGGGGGATAGTAATCCTTGATAGGAAGGATTATTTACAGGAAATGTCGAACATCGTAGGTGATCAAGACACGTACACCCTCTTACCGGGTAACCCAGTGATCAAGTATAAGAGTGATTTAGAAAAATTAGTGACTAAGGGGTATCAGGAAGGGATACTCAACGATAAAGAGAAAATCTTCTTAGTCCCCAAGGCCCCACGGGTGCCGATACTTTATTGTTTGCCTAAAATCCATAAAAGTCTGACTTGCCCCCCGGGACGCCCTATAGTCAGTGGCATCGTTTCGATCACGTCCCGGGTGGGCAAGTACATAGACTTTTTTTTGCAACCCTTAGTACAGCAGATGCCTTCCTACATAAAGGACACCAAGCACGTGATACATTTATTATCCCAGCTAAAACCCAATAGTCGAACATGGATGGTTACAGCGGATGTAACTTCATTATACACTATAATTCCACATCAGTTGGGATTTGCAGCCGTTAAGCATTTTCTTAATGCACTTTCCAAAATCCCAATCAAGCAGCAGGATTATATCATGGAGCTATTGGATTTTGCGGCGAACCATAATTATTTTTGGTACAATCAGGAGTACTATCGCCAGCAAAGAGGGGTTGCTATGGGCGCTAAGTACGTCCCTAGCTTGGCTAATCTTTTCATGGCTAAGTGGGAGGAGGACGTCATCTATAAGGACCGTAGTCCACACCTGGCCTTTTGGGCTAGGTATATAGATGACGTCCTCCTCCTTTGGGAAGGATCTATTTCTGAGTTAGATGATTTTTTTCTCCCATATCAACAATAACGAAAGGGGGATAAAGTTTGTGTATGAAGCCAGTCAAGAGAGGATCAATTTTTTAGATTTGACTATCCAGAGGGAATCAGAGTCTTTCAAAACGATCACCTTCTTTAAAAAGACGGATCGAAACGCATTCATACCCCTTGACAGTTGCCATAAAGATAGCTGGCTTAAGTCGGTACCTATGAGCCAGTTTCTTAGGATGAGACGCAACTGCTCAGATGTGGAGGATTTTAGAGTTCAGGCAAACATTCTGAAAAAGAGGTTCTTAGAGAAGGGGTATAACAGAGAGCCATTGGAGATCCTCATAGAGGAAGTGGGAAAACGAGACAGATCGGAACTCTTAGACTTGGCCCCTAAGAAAAAGAGAGAGAGTCCTGTCATCCCCTTCATTACTTCCTACTCAACTCAACATTACCGAATTAAAAAAATTATTAGTAAACATTGGCACCTGTTGGGCAATGATGGATTGATTAAAACCTTTTTACCCGAAAAACCTCAGATAATATTTAGAGGGGCCCCCTCTTTGAGGAACATCATTGCCCCGAATGTAGTTGACCCCCCTGGTAAAAGACTGTCCTTCTTTCAAGGCCTCTCTGGCTATCACCAATGTCGGAGATGCCAAGTGTGCAAACTTAATTTAATTAAAAACAAGAAAACAGTATCATTTGTTTCCACTAGTACCTCTAGGGAGCATAAAATAGAACCATTCATTACATGCAGTTCCACTGGGGTAGTGTATCTGCTCCAGTGTCCATGTGGTTTCCAATACATAGGCAGAACTAAACGCACTATGCAGGTCCGTCTCGGGGAGCACATAACGAACATCAAAACAGGCTTCAAATTCCATTCCGTTTCCAAACATTATGACTTGGTCCATAAACGAGACCCGGCTAATACAATCTTTCTAGCAATAGATAAGTATGAAGCACATTGGAGAGGCGGATCTTTAGTTAGGGAACTATCAAAAATGGAGATGGGGTGGATCCATAGAGTACGATGTTACACCCCCTATGGTCTCAATATAGACACAGATGTTAATTCTTTTATCGACAATAGTTAGGCAAATTGTAATTGAATCAGTCCTGAGTTCCTTGTAGTACCGTGAGGGTGGGGGGGACACATTGAGGCCCTTTTCTGATTTTTTTGCTCTTTGGTACCCTATACTTTATTGTATTACTTCTATAAAGTATGAGTTTTGGGTGATTTGGCAATTTTGTGCCCATTCGGCTTCTTTAGGTATCCAGAAGAGTGCCCAGTATTTTTTTGTGGCCAGATTTTGGATGACGTATGGAGGTGGAGTGCACTCATTTGACAGATAATTTTTAACAACTTTTGTTTGTAGTTTTTCTTTTTTTCTTTCTTTTTTTCTACAGTGGTGGGGCATCTCAATTTATATCCAATCATATTTGCCAACATTTTTTGCCTTCAGATTCCTTTTTTATTAAGGAGACTGTGCAAATTACATGTAAGGGGATTAACCGTGCAATTCGGAATTTGAACACTAGATGCCGCCACTTCGTTCGGATGATGCTATTTATATAGTATCGTCACGAATTATTAAATTTAGGGGAAAGAGTGGCATATGTAATTCCTGCCTTCTCTCCATTCATTAAAGACAAGTTCAGTATTTATTTTTTTCAGTTTTAGGTAAGGGGGATTACCCAGTAACATTGGAATGCCTCTTAGATACTATACTGGCATCTGCCCCATTGCAATATGGCGGCACTTGCATCACGGACGGCTCGGATCTCAGGACTGGGCAGTCTCTTCTCTGGTGAATGATGATATAAGTGGTGGTGATCAGCACGCCGCCCGTGCCCCTGGACGACGTCAGGTTTGACGAAACGGCGTAGGGAGAGCGGCGTGCTGACGCCACCACATACCAACACGCAGTCCCGGATGTTACGGGCGCTTTTGCTTAAAGAGCTGGCCGGCTTGTTTTTATATATTGACGCCTTATCAATCCGGATGTATGTAAGTGCATTACTTTTTTTAACAATTAAAGTTTTATACGTTTTTACACTATGGAAGCCTTTCTTTCTTATATATGATTGGCCCATGGACTTGCTGTTGAGATTTATCCAAGGAAATCACGGGGAGGTTGTCTGAGGTTTTCACCTATTGTATCCAGAGACTGTAGCTGGGTTATAAGCTGAAAAGCGTGTTTGATCTCCTTGCCAGAGATCAAGGGAGCTGGTAAGAGGCAGCTGTTTTAGAGGTGGAGGACTTTCCTATCCCCTGCACTTGTTTCTGCGGTGGTTTTGAGTGTGTTGTCACCCTGACTCAAGAAGAGGATATACAACTTCCGTGAATTTTGCATAGACTGCTAATTAACCCCTGTTCATTTACATTTGATGGACTTTTTACAACATGCGTGCATACATTGATTTGTAATCTTTTTTATTCTCTACTTAGCGCGGTTTTTTGGAGTTTGTTAATACTATTGTTATTTAACCTTGTTGTCCCCTCCCCCCGGCCAATCCACTGCCAGTGTGCTTATTTAATCTAGTTGTCCCCACCCCCCGGCCAATCCACTGCCAGTGTGTCTGTATATATCCTCCCCAGCCATCAGTGCAATCCGAGGTTGAGAAAGGAACGAATGACGGTTCTGAAACGCGTCCCTCACTGATGACATCACATCCCCTCTCCGGCCTTTCATTTGCGGTTCAGGCTGGTCACAGAGCCACCCAGCGGATGACATCACTTCCGGGTTCGCAGCCCTCACACGCTGACGACGCCGGCTCCACAGCTGTTCCCTGTGTTTTACATCGCTGCTGACAGTGACTACATCCATCCTCCTGGAGGCTTCCCCTGATTGTGACCTCTTCCAATGCAGCCTTACCCACGATGTGCCTGCTTTTTACTTCCATTTTGTAAGTGTTTTTAACCCATTTGGGGTATTAAAATTGTTTATCTTCTGCACTTAGAGGCGCCTTTGTTTGTTTTTATAACCTTAAACTGCGTAGAGGGTTCTTTACTGTAATGCCCTGTACACACGGACGGACTTTCCGACAGAATATGTGCGATCGGAGCTTGTTGTCGGAAATTCCGACCGTGTGTGGGCTCCATCTGACTTTTTCCATTGGAATTTCCGACACGCAAAGTTTGAGAGCAGGCTATAAAATTTTCCGACAACAAAATCCGTTCGCATAAATTCCGACCTTGTGTGGACAATTTCGACGCACAAAGTGCCAGAATAAATTAAGAGACGAAGGTTATTGGCAACTGCCCCGTTTATAGTCCCGACGTACGTGTTTTACGTCACCACGTTCAGAACGATCGGATTTTCCGACAACTTTGTGCGACCGTGTGTATGCAAAACAAGTTTGAGTCAACATCCGTCAGAAAAAATCCATGGATTTTGTTGTTGGAATGTCTGATCAATGTCCGATCGTGTGTACAGGGCATAAGAGCGGCAAAGATGTGGAATTTCCTTCCACAGGTGGTGGTCTCAGCGGCGAGCATCGATAGTTTCAAAAAAATATTAGATAAGCACCTGAACGATCGCAACATACAGGGATATACAATGTAATACTGACATATAATCACACACATATGTTGGACTTGATGCACTTGTGTCTTTTTTCAACCTCACCTACTATGTAACTATGTAACATGTATAAATACATAATGTAAGTGGTCCATATAGTAAACTTGGTGTAGAGTTATTCACCTTAAGGTCATCACAGAGGACAAGGGGGCACTCTTTATATCTGGAGGAAAAGAGATTTAATCTCGAAATACAGAAGAGCTATGAACATGTGGAATAGACTCCCTCAAGAACTGGTTCTGGCCAGCTTAGTACATTGTTTTAAAAAAGGCCTGGATTTTGCATAATATAACTGGATACTAATATTTTATAGGTAAAACTGATCCAGAGAATATCTTATTGCCTGTTGGGGAATCAGAAAGGACTTATATTTTTCTCCACTGGAGCAAATTGGATCATGCTTTTTTGGGTTTTCTTACCTTCCTCTGGACCAACTGTGGGTATAGGATAGTGTTTATGGAGGTTTTCTGTTTGTGTGTGTATGTGTGTTTTTTTCTGTTTTGGTTAAAGTGATTGTAAAGTCTTGTTTAAAAAAATTAAAATAAAATAACCAACATGTTATACTTTCCTGCTCTGTGTGGTGGTTTTGTACAGGGCAGCCTAGATCCTCCTCTTCTCGGGTCCCTCTTTGCTGCTCCTGGCTCCTACCTCCTGTCGAGTGCCCCCACAGCAAGCAGCTTGCTATGGGGGCACCCAATCCGAGCTGCAGCTCTGTGTGTCCATTTAGACACAAAGCTGCTGTTCAACTCCGCCCCCTTTCTCCCCTGATTGGTCAACTGACTTTGATTGACAGCCGTGGGAGTCAATTGTGCCGCTACTGTACCTCAGCCAATCAGGAGGGAGAGAGATGGCCGAGGGACTCCTGGACATCGCTGGACAGAGATGGGGCTCAGGTAAGCATTAGGGGGCTTAGGGGAGCTGCTGCACACAAAAGGATTTTTCTCTTGTCAAATTTGTTTATTGAAGTTTTATAAGTCAGGGAACAGGTTCAAAAGCAATACAAGAATATACAATAGTAAGGTACAGTATAACATAATATGACAAAATATAAAGTTGTCTCTTACTTTAAACAAAAAATTGTCAACTCAGAGAGACATTTCCTATAGTGTTAAGAAAGCAAAAATGTCTAAACATAGACTATGATAAAATAATGGAATCTCAATACAATTATAATTTGAGAATATCTAAAGTTTTAAATAAAAGAAGCGTTAAGGAATTGTCGCTTTCATATTTCAAGTAAGAGGAAGTTCCAATGGATAATAACGTCATTGAAACATGAAATATAATTAAAAGTGACGCTATATGAACCTGATGAAGAGCAAGGAGTATAAGAAAGGAAAAAGAAAAGGTAGGATAGCGAAAGGGTTAGAAAAGAAAGGAAAGAGGAGAGAGGAAAGGAAATGAAAGGGAAGGGATCTCCGAGGTAAGGCATGTTTTCAACCATATATTAAATATGAGAAAATAAAAATGCATGAGAAATTTACCCAGGCATCAATAAGGTTGCATTGAAATTAGAAGGCAGGAAATGTGTCGTCCAAGGAAGCCATATATTCTTGAATTTAGGAATTTTGTCATGCTTTATAGTCTCTGTTTTGGCATGAACCATGGCTTGATTAATTCTATAATTAGTTTCAGTTAATATCAGGGTACGAGTTTTCCAGGCTTTAGCGATTGTTTGTTTCGCGGCTGTAGTAATCTGCAGCATTAGCTTGAACTGATTATTAGAGAGAATTGTCGGTTTTAAATTCAAAAGCGCAATCAAGGGATCAGGAAGGATGGACACTGCAAATAATGTCGAGATCATGCGGAATATGTTTTCCCAAAATCTTTTGACAATTGGACAGGTCCACCAAATATGAAAACGTGATCCAGGTTCAGTACAGCCTCGAAAGCAAGAGGAGGAGTAATTGGGGGCAAATTTCGCAATTCTAGTAGGAACTAAGTACCAATGTGTAAGTACTTTGTAGTTGGTTTCTAAAGCAGCTATATTTTGAGAGGAGGATTTTGTAGTAGTCCAAATCGTATCCCATTTTGTTGTTTCCAATGAGAATCCAAGATCAGATTCCCACTTAGCTACATATGTGGGCGGACTAGAATCTGATTTAGAAATGAGTTGGGCATAAATGTTCGAAATAAGTCCTTTTGTATGGGGGTCATGTTTACATATGTTTTCAAAGTATGATAATTTATCGAGTGCAAGTCTTCCTTGGATATTAGGCATATAAAAAATTTTAATCTGAAGATATCGGAAAATTTCGGAGTTTGGAAGTTCGTGACTATTACTTAAGTCTGTGAATGTTTTAAAGGAATTAGAGGAAGTAAGATCATGTAATTGGGTCAATTTAAAGGTGGTCCATGTTTTAAAGGTTTTAGGAAATTTCCAGGCAGGATAAAAAAGAGGATTTTTAAGGAACGATAAGAGTGGATTATGAGGAGATTGTAAACCTCAAAAGGATTTTTATCTTAATGCATAGAATGCACTAAGATAAAAAAACCTTCTGCCTTTAAACTCCTTTAAGCTGGATGGACTTGTGTCTTTTTTCAACCAGATTAACTATGTAATTATTTAATTAACTGATGCTGGTTTTTATATGATAACCCATCCACTCATGCACACCTGCTGCTAATGTCAGTTCTCTAGAACATTAAATACAAGAAGCCAGGGCATGTGGTGACATTACTGACCAAATGTGGACAGTTGATCTATGGCCATATCCATATAGCGATGTCACCATACCTCACCCCTTTGCTTACATGACTGGAGATTCTCTATACAGGATGCATTTGCATGCATGAAATCAGGTAGAGGTTACTGATGGTCCAGCGGGAAGTTAGGGGTCAACTGTAATTCCTGGGTTTTTCTTGGCAGGTTTTCTTGGAACTGACCCTCCGGTCCCGTGTGCTATAAAAGGGACTAGGGACGGATCAGAGAAATTACACACACACACACAGACATGTTCTGTCTAATGCCATTGCCAAAGTCTGGATGGCCCGTATCCTGCCAAAGCAGAGGCTATACTCTAGACATGGACTTAACCAATATTGCACTTTTGCTTGAACAGGTATGCTGGGGCAGCCAGGAAATGTTTGCACTTTATTTTGGACTGTCTTGGATTGTCTCTATCATCATGTTGACATTGCCTTTGCCTGGTCTGAAGTTACCAAAGGGGTGCGATGCAAGTTACCTGCACATACAGTCTACAGATCGGTCACTAAGTACATTGGAGTATGAAGGTAACGGTAGAAAGAGTTATTAGGGTGTGAAAATACAGTTGTTACCAAGGATAACAAATGTTTCTATAGCAGCTTGTTGTAAGCATGTACATGTGGCAGGTGAGATAGCCTCTTGAGGGAGATGTTGCCGGCACTGCTTCAGCAGCAACCTGTCTATCATAGCAACAGGACCAGATCTGCACTTCCGGGGCCCTCATCCTGTGCAGAGGTATGGAAGAGAAATAATTGTGACATGCACACATGGAGTCTGCGCTAGGTGCACATCAGGACCCTATACCATTACTGGAGGTAATGATACGCTGGACAGGTGGAGAGGACAAGAGCTCTGCATCAACGAGGAAGGAAAGGGGGTCTCAGGAGCTGGACATTACACAAAACCCTTGTGTAAAGAGTGAAAGCAGCCTCAGCCTAGACTCCAACCAGGCCACACCGGTGTGGACTGGATGGAGTCTAGGATGAGGCTGCTTCCCCTCTTTACACAAGGGTTTTTTGTGATGTGTGGCTCCTGGGACTTCTTTTCCTTTCTCACTGACTTTTATGGAGCTGAGACAAGCTCTTTCCCTGCCTGCACTCCCAGCGGTTGTCAGCATATAAGGACCTACTACAGCCTGAAGCAGCACCCTTAATTTCTTTGTAAGAGCTCTGTGTGTCCGTACTAAACACACAAGTAACCGTTGTGATTTTATTACATCAAAAGAGTTTACTAGAGTTTGTTTTTGTAATTTATCTGTCCGGGTCCTGAGTGTGGCTCAAGTAAAGGAACCCCATGTGTATGGCAGTGACTCTGTAGAAAGTACCTAGCATAGCCCAGAAGAACCCACCCCGGGGTAGGCCTCTTATGTGACCCTTGCTTGGTGCCCAATGAGAAAGGAAACATGGAGGATGTAGTCACCATGACCTGCCCACACCTAACATGCAAACCACCCTAGTAAGTAATGCCTATGTGTGGTGCTGAGTCTCCATGATTAAAATAACTGAAATCCAATGAATGAAAGGGTGGCCCAGGGATGGTAAGGCTGGAGAGGTAATGGCTAGATGATGCAGAACAACCTTCAGACAGGAAACGGGTCTGCTGCAGTTTCTAATGCACACTGTGAGAAGCTTGCGGTGCAGTGCAGTGAAATCAAAGTAAGTAATTTCAGTACAGGAGAGGATTTGTATAGGGCATTGTAGCACCCTCGTAGGTAGGTGCTAGAAGAGAGTATAGTTTTTGGGTCTTTCTGCTTACCAGGAAGACTTCCAGGTAAATTTAGATGCTCTCTGCCTACCAAGGAGCAGGGATCCATTGATAGGGTCTGCTTGGTGCTCAGGGGCTGCTTATGTTGTCTGAATGTTTCACACTGGTCCAATAGGACAGGGCATATTGGACAGTGGGAGGAAACCTGACAAATGAAAGCATAGGCATAGTTACTGCCCTGGTCATTGGCAGAGGAAAGTGCCTCAGTGCATGCTGGGTGACTGTATATATGCCAAGAGCACATGTGCTTTGGGTCTTTAGCTGGAGAACAGGGTCCCGGAGGGAGGGGGTGGCTGCCCCTCCTCTGTACAGTCTGTTGTGCGGCCTCAGGTGGTCGACCTGGGGCCCTGAGTTCGAGCAAAGCTGCAACCCAGATGTCCTGCATAGCTGACTGGAAGGGAGACACACCATAGAGGATGGTTTCAGCCTGCTGTAAGTTCTGTTAGGGCTATCCCTTCAGCTAGTAGAGTCAGTGGATGGGTCTCAGCCAAAGGAGGTGCTAATGAGTGTCCTGAAGATAAAATTTGTCTTAAATCTCCCATACGAGTGCAGTATGGTATAGCAAAGAGTCTGCTACCACATTCAACCTGGTGAGGCCAAGTGAGAGTTGTCCTCATCTGTAAATAGTTTCAGTTGGAGTATCCTTCTATTCCCTTCTATCCAAGTTCCAACAATAAATACCAAAAAAAACAAACACCCTGGATTGGTTATTGGATAACGAGCAGATGAGAGGGCGGATGGTTGTGTGAAAACCTCTAGCAACTGGTAGCAAGGAAATCAGGGGAGGCCCAGGGAAGTTTACATACAGCAATCCCTATGGAGACAGTGCTACAGCATTAACACCCTAAATGTACCCAGGTGCAAAAAAAGGGAGGCACTGGTGCAACTGACACTTGCAACCAGGAGTATGTATATCATATGGATAAGAACCACTGTGGACACTTACCCGTTGTCCACAGTGGTTCTTATCCATGTGATATACACACTGCTTCTGCTGGTTCTTCCTGGTGTTCCCCTGGTCGGCTTCCTGGTTCCAATACCTTACATCACATCCACGTGGAGGGGCTTGCTCGTCACCATTGACCACCTGGAAGGTTGCCATCTGCTGGGGACATATTAATACTTTTTTAATGTCTTTAAAACGTGAGTGCATATTTATTGTTTTTCATTTCACCAATATACCGGTATTTAAAAACATGCTACACTTAGGTAGTGGTGTTTTCTCTCTTTCTTTTTTCTGTTTATACATAGTACAGGAGAGGAGCCTGTAAAGCTATGCTAGACTGAAGCTAGAGCTGGATTTCAGCTTTAATTGTATAGTATTAGTTTGACCCCGTCTAAATATCACCTGTTTAGTTTTGGGTAAGCATATTCCTTGACAGGTGCCTAGTAATAATACACAGGTTTCCAATTTTGAAAAAAGGAAAATTGAATACATATTGTCAGGCTTAAAGCCCGTCTCTGGACAGCAGTTGCAATTTCCTCAAATCTTCCTCTCCCCATGTAAAGCGTGATAGAGTGCTTTTTTCTTACCTTGCCCCTAAAGTTACTTATTATTATTCGTAGCCTATGTGACATTATCACATGGGAGGGAAAGGTTCTAGGGAGAGGGATTCACGGGGTAGGAGAGATATTATACGGGTGCTGTCCAACCCTATCACCCCTCCTCCTGGCCTTGCTCCCCTTTCATTTCATCTAACTGTGCTCTGAAATTCATAGAGGCTTAAGGGAGGACAGTAAAAGCAGAGAGGGTGGTATTAAACAGGAAGATGAGAGACTTTTTTTTGAATCTGTCAAAAAAAACAAAGAAAAATTCCCAGCTCAATTTACCAGCCAGCATGCAACAAACATAATTGTCCCATTTAGCAGTTCACGTTAAAAACAGGGGTTTCATTTGCACACATTTTCCAATATGTGCGTAAGCTGCAAAAGGCCGTGACAAGGCACTCCAGTATTATTTGTAGTTCTAACTCTATACATTTTGAGAGCCTCCATAATAGGAGCACATACAGTATATAGTAATGGATAGATTGAGGACAGGTATGCCTGGAGGAAACCCACTCCTCCTAAAAGCACAGGGGCACACTGGACACCCAGCAAATAGCAAAATGGCAGCAATGCCTTGCAAACTAAATGCCATAGAAGCACTTATTATACATTGTATTTAATTACAAAATAAATGTTTTCTCCAAATGAGTAAACATAAAATAAAAATGAAAATGAATCTGAACTAAAATAATGAAAATTCTCTTTTAAGAACCTCAGGAGTCATACGTTTGTTTAGTGTAAACCATTTGCTACACAAATGTTTACACAATATAAAAGGCCGCGACAAGGCACTCCAGTATTATTTGTAGTTCTAACTCTATACATTTTGAGAGCCTCCATAATAGGAGCACATACAGTATATAGTAATGGATAGATTGAGGACAGGTATGCCTGGAGGAAACCAACTCCTCCTAAAAGCACAGGGGCACACTGGACACCCAGCAAATAGCAAAATGGCAGCAATGCCTTGCAAACTAAATGCCATAGAAGCACTTATTTTTATACAGTATATTTAATTACAAAATAAATGTTTTCTCCAAATGAGTAAACATAAAATAAAAATGAAAATGAATCTGAACTAAAACAATGAAAATTCTCTTTTAAGAACCTCAGGAGTCATACATTTGTTTAGTGTAAACCATTTGCTACACAAATGTTTACACAATATACTGTATGTATCAATCTACATATTGCAGGTTTTTTTCATGGCTTAGAATATTCTTCATATATTTTATGAAAATTATTAATGCTTTTTTCTTTGTGTAAGCTAGGTGCTCCTAATTTTTAGCAGATGTGTTTTCTTGCTTTGCATTAGTAGACCAGTAGGGATGAGCTTTGGGTTTAGGTTAACCATGAATCTGACCCAATGCCAAGCTGTTTGCAGTATGATGAAGCAAACTAAATGGCCAGATTTCGCCATTTCACCGTACCCACTAGTGTAGCTGGAAGTCATTCATTTAGTGGCAGTATTACTACCATAGATTTCTGTGAATGAATGTGGAGTACATAGTAATTCTTCTTACTCATTCACAACAACATTGTAAATAGTAAATCAAGCACACACCATTGAAAAAGTATTTAAATACTTACCCCTCCCCAAAAAAGCATGTCTCACATCGCCCATCAATTCACACTGTGATGTCACCCAGGATCTATCGGCTACTTTGATTACAAACAGAAGCAGGCAAGGGATTGGAACAGTAATTTAGCAGCAATAGTTTTTTTTGCCATGCCATTTCACGTGCAGTTTTATGGTATTACCCAATCGTGTTATTTTAAAAAAAAATGTGAATTTTTCATTTTGTCCTTTAAACCTTATTAAAAAAAAACCCACGTATGCTGAAAATATTGAGATAAAGAATAAAAAATAAAAAAAATAAAAACATTTCCCCTATAACGGTATGTTTTTATTAATTTTTTTGCAATGGTACATCTACCAGCTACTTTATTATTAACAAATATCTTGCAAACTGACCTTAAGAAAAGCTAGAAAATATAAATAAGATTTGGGTCCAACAGATTTAAATTGGGTTTGGGCACTGTGTACTAGCTTTCTTCAGTTCGCTCATTGCTATAAACAGGTAACAACAGTCATAATCATTTTTGAGTTCTGCTTGTCATTTGAAGGGAAAAAAATATTTTCAACTTACGTATTTCATCCAAGTATTTTCTGTCTGACACATTTCCTTCTTTCTTACTTCCTTGTTTTTGGTAACATTTCAGTTTGAATTGCACAAGCCAACATTAAGGAACTAGACATATTTACACATAAACCTCTGGAGTGAAGAACCACAAAGGTCGATTTTTATCAAATATCATACAGGGTATTCAAAAAAATAAAGATCAAAAAACAAGTTCTGAATGGAAATTTCACACCTGGATACAGATCCGTCTGTGGCTCTGGTGATGTATTGGACAGCAGCTGAGAAAGTGAAGGTTAGTGATAATTGTAATGTATATTTATAAGTTAAAGCAAACCTGTTACAAGACAGCTATGTATGTTGATTTACTAAAGACATTTTTTTGAGTAAATGTTCTCAACTCCTTTCTCAGTTCTAATTGGAACTGCTATTCCTGACCTTCTAGAAGTATGACTTGCTTAGCCATCTCTGGCTTTAAAGCATAAAGTCAGAGTAAAACCCGGGCCCCTTAATCAGCACAACTTGTTCCAAGTCAATGGCTCAAAAAGTAATAAGACAATGGATTTCTATGACATCAAGGCAGCTAATATTTTCAGAAGGACAGTTTATTAATTGCAACCTCCATACAATCTCAGTACAGGTTTCTTTAAAAGGACAACTATTGAAAATATTTTGTTTTTGGACAACTCTATGTGGTTAAAGTGTAATGACAGTATTTGGTGTACATATTCCCTTTATTTCACTCAAATATAACATTAAAAATGCGCAGTGCTCCTGTGCAAAATTTGTGTTTCAAACAAAAGCAAAATTACATATGTGACAAATTATACACAAAACTACTGTGGATGGATTTGGTGTACTTTACAGCTAACATAAATAAATGTGTGCAACAATTCTCCAATTAGTAAAATAAATCTATAAAATCAATCTCTAAATGAATTCCCAAACCAAACCAGTTAAATGAACGTTCATATGTGTCAATATCAGCATTACGGCAACAAAATGTCTCAAACACATAATTTGTGGTAAATCCAAATATAATATATCCTTCTCTCTTCTTCATAAAAAAAAGCCTTCAACTTGAACGATCACATCCACTAGTATGTAATAGTTAAACTCTTATGCCCCGTACACACGGTCGGATTTTCCGACTGAAAATGTGTAATAGGACCTTGTTGTCGGAAATTCCGACCGTGTTTAGGCTCCATCACACATTTTCCGTCGTATTTTCTGACACACAAAGTTTGAGAGCAGGCTATAAAATTTTCCGACAACAAAATCCGTTGTTGGAATTTCCGATCGTGTGTACACAAATCCAAAGCACAAAGTGCCACACATGCTCAGAATAAATAAAGAGATGAAAGCTATTGGCTACTGCCCCGTTTATAGTCCCAACGTACGTGTTTTACGTCACCGTGTTCAGAATGATCGGATTTTCCGACAACTTTGTGTGACTGTGTGTATGCAAGATAAGTTTGAGCCAACATCCGTCGGAAAAAATCCTAGGATTTTGTTGTCGGAATGTCCGATCAATGTCCGACCGTGTGTACTGGGCATTACTTTCCTTAGTTGACCTCTTAAATTACAGGAGGTCTGATCGAATCTAGAACGAAGACTTCAGCTTCTCCTTGTACAACACTGCAGTGAAAGGTGCCCTGCACATTTTTAATTTTATATTTATCTTTTTTATGTAGTTCACATAGTGGTGTGGGCTAATTTCAATTCTTTCACTGTGCAGTGACACATTTGATAGTTAATATTTTATTTTAACGTGCCTCAATCTGCTGCAGACTGATTAGAGTAAGGACTTTTGATAACATTATTCCTTTCTCACCATAACTTGTTTGGTCATACAATGTCACCTGTCATTAAAAAATTGATCTCTACATAGATTAGCATGCCAAGCTGTCCGGCTAAAATCATAAACTATGAAACTGCCAGGGATGTTTATAATAATTCCAACATTTCAATCAATTGGATTAAACCATTTTTTGAAAAAGAAAACTGTTGCTACAAAAACTCAAGCATCCCTGCCACAGCTTGGTTGGCATGTAAATATAAATAAAGGCACAGGATATAAAAAAAAGGCAATTCATAGTATAAGGCTGAATTAGTCCATTACCAGGCCCTTTGGGTCTTGTATGGATATTAAGGGGAACCCCGCACATAAATTAAAAGAAAGAAAGGCGTGGGGACAGGCCCTATATACTCTGAGCAGCAGTATACAGGCGGTGCAAACAAGGCAGGGACTGTAGGTTTGTTGTTAAGTAGAATCTGTTTGTAATTTTGAACTGGTACGTGTTTAGCTCCAGCCAAAAAATCTATTTAAAGCTTTTTGGAAAACATAGGGAAGGGTTATCACCCCTGTTACATTTGTTTTGCTGTCTGTGCTCCTCTTCAGAAGATTTCACCTCATTTTTTGTCCCAATGACAAATGTTTTTTTAAAATTTGGGGTTTTTTGTGAAACAAGGATTGGTGATAAAGCATCAGTGGAAAGGAGAAACGTTTTCCCCATATTAACTCTTACAGGAGAGAATTTCCCTTCCTAGGGGTAGATTTCACTGCCTGTTGTCTCCTTCCGTTTGCAAGTAGGAGTCGTTTGTAAGTTGGATGTTTGAAAGTAAGGGACTGCCCTATATACTCAGCAGAAATTTGGGCTTTAGGTGTTGCTGTGGCCACAACACTGTAAGCCCTCACAGGGCCCTGCTGCGAAATATTAGATCAAGAATTGTAATTACATGCCCCTGTTGAACAGGGGCTGAAAAATTGTGCCTTAGGCACTGGTGCTGGTGCCACAACACTGCAACCCCTCACAGATACTCTAGTTGGAACGTAGAAATGAGCCCTGCTGCAAAGTATTGCATCAAAAATTGTAATTACATGCCCCTGTTAAACAGGGGCTGAAAAATTGGGCCTTAAGCACTGGTGGTGGCGCCCAGAACCAAAAATGTTCTTACAAGCTATCAGCGTGATCATTGAGGAGTAAGAGGATAATTACTCAGGATAGTCACTCAGCATCAGCATGGGCAGTCTTTGAAGGGATCTGAGATTTCAAAAAAAATTATTCGGTTACATTAGCATCAGGTGCTTGGTAGGTGGTGATCCAAGACTGATTCATTTTTATGAAGGTCAGTCGATCAACCAAGTCGGTGGACAGACGCACCCTGTGATCGGTTACAAAGCCTCCAGCAGCACTGAATGTGCGTTCCGAAAGAACACTGGATGCAGGACAGGCCAGTAGCTCAATTGCATACTGTGCAAGCTCTGGCCAGTGATCCATCCTCAAGACCCAGTAACCCAGAGGATTTTTGGTGGGAAAGGTGTCCAAGTCAGATCTTGCCCCTAGGTATTCCTGCACCATGTAAAACAGACGCTGGCGATGGTTGCTGGAACATCATACCTTGGGGCTGCGGACCAAAAAATTGTCTGAACGCATCGGTCAGACGGCCACCTTCTCCACCGCTCCTTCTTTGACTGACCGAAGCCTCTGCAACACATTGTCCAGAAACAGGAGTTTGCAACCTCCCAGTCACTGGGAACACATTGCACAGACCTTTCTGCAAGGCCTCCCGAAGATGTTTCATCCTCTGCTTCCTCTGCGATGGCAAGATAAGGTCCTCAACCTTACCCTTGTAACGTGGATCAAGGAGGGTTGCCAACCAGTATTGGTCCTTCTTCTTGATACCACGAATACGAGGATCCTTTGCAGGATCAGGGAGGCCATGCAGCGTAGGTTTGCTAAGGCATTCGGTCCAGAGTCCTCTGGGTCACTAAGGACGACATGGTCCGCAGCCACCTCCTCCCAGCCACGTACAAGTCCATGTGTTTCTTGGGACTGATCCCTTAAAGACTGCTGCTGATGCTGAGTGCCAGGCTCCACCTCCATACTGACACAATCCTCCTCCTCCTTGTCCTCTTCCTGTGTGATCGGCGGGCACGCAGTAACATTGTCTGGATAAAGGGGGCCTTGAGAGCTAAGGAAGTCCTCCTCTTCCTGCCTCTGTTCTGCCTCAAGTGCCCTGTCCATTATTCCATGCAGCGTGTGCTCCAACAGGTGGACAAGGGGGACAGTGTCACTGATGCATGCACTGTCACTGCTTACCATCCTTGTGGCCTCCTCAAATGGTGACAGGACAGTGCATGCATCCCTGATCATGGCCCACTGGCGTGGGGAAAAAAAAAACAAGTTCCCCTGACCCTGTCCTGGTGCCATAGTCGCACAGGTACTCATTGATGGCCCTCTGCTGCGTGTGCTGCCGCTGCAGCATGGCCAACGTTGAGTTCCACCTGGTGGGCATGTCACAGATTAGGCAGTTCTTGGCCAGGTTAAACTCCTTTTGGAGGTCTGCCAGCCGAGCACTGGCATTATATGACCTGCGGAAATGCATACAGACTTTCCTGGCCTGCCTCAGGATATCCTGTAAGCCCGGGTACCTGCCCAAGAACCGCTGCACCACCAAGTTAAGGACGTGAGCCAAACAGGGCACATGGGTCATTTGTCCCTGTCGGAGGGCAGAGAGGAGGTTGGTGCCATTGTCGCAAACCACCATTCCTGCCTTAAGTTGGCATGGCGTCAACCACCTCTGAACCTGCCCCTGCAGAGCTGACAGAACCTCTGCCCCAGTGTGGCTCCTGTCCCCCAAGCACACCAGCTCAAGCACCGCATGGCATCTTTTGGCCTGCATACTTGCGTAGCCCCTTGAACGGCTACGGAGCACCGCTGGTTCCGAGGACAAAGCACAGGAAGAGGCCATGGAGGAAGAAGAAGAGGAGGGGGTGGAGGAGAGATGTGTGTCACAATCATTAGTAGTGGCATTTTGGAGGCATGGTGGGGAAACAACCTGCAACACTACTGCACCTTGTCCTGCATCCTTCCCAGCTGCCAGCAGAGTCACCCAATGGGCGGTGAAACTTAGGTAACATCCCTGTCCATGCCTGCTGGACCATTAGTCAGCGGTGAAATGCACCTTACCACTGACAAGCCCTGTCCAGCGAGGCCAAGACATTGCCTTCCACATGCCGGTAGAGAGCCGGAATCGCCTTCTGTAAGAAAAAGTGGCGTTTGGGTACCTGCCACTGAGGAACCGCACATTCCACAAACTCACGGAAGGGGGCAGAGTCTACCAACTTAAATGGCAGCAGTTGAAGTGCTAGCAATTTTGCCAAGCTAACATTCAACCGCTGGGCATGTGGATGGCTGGGAGCGAACTTCTTTCGGCGGTGCAGCAGCTGGGGCAGGGAAATTTGCCTGGTACAATCTGACATCGGTGTACCGAAAGCAGATTGCCCACAAGTACTTGGCTATGACACACATAATTCTACACCTTCATTCCTCTCAGTGCAGGTCTCGGAGAGGACTGAAGGTATGGTGGGGTTGGAGATCTCAGCTGATGAGGAGCAAGGAGAGGTCCTCTTTGTTCTTTGGTGTGGGTCTTTTAGATACGAACTGCATGGCAGGTCAACATATGTCTGGTCAAGCATGTGGTGCCCAAGCGGGAGATGTTTTGGCCACGGGAGATACGCTTGACACATATGTTGCAAATAGCATCAGTGTGATCTGATGCACTCGTCTCAAAAAAGGCCCACACCAAAGAACTTTTTGAATAACGCGCAGAGACTGTAGCGCCCTGCACATGCAGAGCTTTGGGGTGTGATGCAGTCAGTGTGCTGCCCTTAGGCTGGCCCCTGGAAGGCATCCTGCCTCATTGGTGATGTGCCGCCTCCTCCTCTTCTCTCCATTCAGGCACCCACGTTGAGTCAGTGACCTCATCATCCCCTCCCTCCTCATCACTGGAGCAAACCTGGCAGTATGCTGCAGCAGGGGGAGCATGACTGCCAGATTGCTGTCCTTCTTGGGCACCCCCTCTGTCCGTGCTCACGTTACTGCCTTCATCGAGCTCAGTATCATCATCAGAGCCTTCCAAACGCTGGGCATCCTCCTGGAGCATGTACCAACACTGTGGTCAAACAGTTTGAGGGACTCCTCAGGAGGACATGGTGGGGCTAGGGAAGGAGTCACTGATGACATTGAGCCAAGGGAAGAGGCCGCTGCTTTGCCAGACAAAGTACCCTGGGCATGGGTGAGAGAGGATGAGGAGGATGAGGACGGCTTGGTCATCCACTCGACCAAGTCTTCCGCATGTTGCGGCTCAACACGGCCAGCTGTCGAAAAAAAGGCCAAGCATGTCCCACGGCCACGTGCTGATGAGGATGCACCGTCTCCACGACCAGCACTAGACACAGAGCCTGCTTGCCCTCTCTTATTGGCTTGTGACTGTCTGCCTCTCCTTCTTGGCCTTCCAGACATACTAATGGCCTGTAGCTGCACTAAGCTGGGATATATATATATATATATATATATATATATATATATATATATATATGTGTATGTATGTATGTATGTATGTATATATATATATGTACTGATACTGCAACTAGCAAAATCAACTGCCTGCCTGTAGTATGAGAACACCACCAACCTTCTACAGGTAGCGTTAGCTGAACACTGTGCAGAGCTCGCAAAAAACTAACTTGTAGCTTATTTAGCTGCCTGCGTTAGTGATAGGATCAGGAAAACACCACCAACCTTCTACAGGTAGCTTTAGGTGAACAATGTGCAGAGCTCGCAAAAAAATAACTTGTAGGTTAAGCTGAACACTGTGAGGAGGACGCACTACACTAACTTGTAGCTTTAGCTGAACACTGTGCAGAGGTCTCACTACACTAACTTGTAGTTTTAGCTGAACACTGTGCAGAGGTCGCACTACACTAACTTGTAGTTTTAGCTGAACACTGTGAGCAGGACGCACTACACTAACTTGTAGCTTTAGCTGAACACTGTGCAGAGGTCTCACTACACTAACTTGTAGCTTTAACTGAACACTGTGCAGAGGTCTCACTACACTAACTTGTAGTTTTAGCTGAACACTGTGAGGAGGACGCACTACACTAACTTGTAGCTTTAGCTGAACACTGTGCAGAGGTCTCACTACACTAACTTGTAGTTTTAGCTGAACACTGTGAGGAGGACGGACTACACTAACTTGTAGCTTTAGCTGAACAATGTGCAATGGTCTCACTACACTAACTTGTAGTTTTAGCTGAACACTGTGAGCAGGATGCACTACACTAACTTGTAGCTTTAGCTGAACACTGTGCAGAGGTATCACTACACTAACTTGTACTTTTAGCTGAACACTGTGAGCAGGACGCACTACACTAACTTGTAGCTTTAGCTGAACACTGTGCAGAGGTCGCACTACACTAACTTGTACTTTTAGCTGAACACTGTGAGCAGGACGCACTGCACTAACTTGTAGCTTTAGCTGAACACTGTGCAGAGGTCTCACTACACTAACTTGTAGTTTTAGCTGAACACTGAGCAGGACGCACTACACTAACTTGTAGCTTTAGCTGAACACTGTGAAGAGGTCTAACTACACTAACTTGTAGTTTTAGCTGAACACTGTGAGGAGGACACATTACCCTAACTTGTAGCTTTAGCTGAACACTGTGCACTACACTAACTTGTAGTTTTAGCTGAACACTGTGCAGAGGTCACACTAAACTAACTTGTAGCTTTAACTGAACACTGTGAGGAGGACGCACTACACTAACTGTAAATAGTCTATCTGCCTGACTGTGGTACTAATAGGATCAAAAGAACACCAGAAATTTGCTTCAGGTAGTTGTAAATACTGTAACTAGACAAGCCTGCCTGTCAGTAGGAAGATAACAGGAACGGATCTAGCTAAACTGAATACAGTGTATATATATATATATATATATATATATATATATATGCGCAACACCTGGGATGCATATATATATATATATATATATATATACAGTATATATACACACAATACACTATAAGTGCAGCTAACTCACTGACTGTCCTGCCTAATCTAGCTAACTCAAATTAAATGACACTGTCTCTCTCTCTCTCTATCTAAGCACGCCGGAACACACTGCACAGGGCCGCCATGCAGGCGGCCTTATATAGTGTGGGGCATGTTCTAAACCCCCCAATCATAATTGGCCAAAGCCACCCTGGCTTTGGCCAATTACAGCTCTCTCTACCGACGGCGCGGTGATTGGCCAAGCATGCGGGTCATAGTGTATGTTTGGCCAATCATCAGCCAGCAATGCACTGCGATGCCGCAGGGAATTATGGGCCGTGACGCGTCACACGAATTTGGTGCGAACGGCCCATATCGTTCGCAATTCGGCGAACGACCGAACAGGCAATGTTCGAGTCGAACATGGGTTCGACTCGAACGCGAAGCTCATCCCTACTCCTTATACTTCCTGTTATGTAATATTGTAAAACATAACAGTGATTTTAACCATCCGTTATTCTATCTAAAATGTTATTTAAAAATAAAGTTTTGGCTTTAGATATTATATATTGGAAAATGAATGTCTCAATGAGAATATGCCGTGTTAAAGTGGTTCAACTCAATTTTTACTTTTGGGTGGAGAAACCCTTCAAAATGCTATCAATTTGCACATGTCTGTGCCTTGGACTTTTTAAAACGATTTTATTTCTAAAAGTATCATGAACTTAAGAATTCTAAGGTTGCTCATTTAGAAATTGAGCAGGCTGCCCTGATATGACAAACTCATCTAATTATTAATATATTCTTTGATCTTGAGAGATGTTCGATTCTCACTGGTCAATATTAAATGCCTACCCTGATTTGGATCATGTGGGGGAACAAAACAAGTGGTCACAAAGACCAATTCTATTGTATGAAATCTGTCAGCCCCCAAATTACCGGCATGCAGTGGCGTCGCTAGGGGGTGGCTTTTGGATCTATAGCCCCGAATCTGGGGCCCATAGCTCTGAGTCTCTGCGGGGGTCCCCTAGGGGCAGGGAGGCTCTCTGGGGACCCTGAGGTAAGTGGGGGGCTCTCTGGGGACCCTATTGCAAGGTGGAGGCTCTCTGGGGACCCTGATTTTAAGGGGGAGGCTCTCTGGGGACCCTGATTTAAGGGGGAAGCTCTCTGGGGACCCTAATGTAAGCGGGGCTCTCTGGGAACCCTGATGTAAGTGGGGGGCTCTCTGGGGACCCTGATGTAAGGGGAGGCTCTCTGGGGACCATGATGTAAATGGGGGGCTCTCTGGGGATATACACACACGTATATTACTGTATATACATGTGTATGCCCACCCAAGCGTATGACTTTAATACGTTGCTATGGGCTCTAGCCCCAGATCTTTTGTAGACCTAGCAACGCCCCTGTCAGCATGGTTTGTATAAATTGTATACTGGTGCAGCAAATAATGACTTACAGAAAATTTCACAAACATTATATAACAGTACAGCACCACAATACTTTTGCAATATCTTTTATTTGAAGATAGTGACCTTTGGGTTTATTTAGTAAAAGTTCAAAGAAAAATGTGGTAACTTCAAGGTGTGATTTACTAACATATTACAGGATAGATCCTGATCGGCTGCCACTGGTGCTACATTTCATTCTTCCTACTTTGTTGTCAAAAGTTTAATTGAACAAATTCATTTGAGTCTTTGAAAGGTAGAACGTTTTCAGCTTAAAAAAACATTATATTTCCATATTGAAATTTTCTTTTTCATTCTTTAGAATCTAATAATACTGAATTTTTACTTAATTTTTTATGAACTATTATTACATTTTAAATTCCATTATGCAAGGGTACTGTAGTTTAACTGCTAGAACAATTATTTAAAGCAGATCTGTTATTTGAGTGAAATTATGCCTTTTAAAACTAGTAAGTCAGCAAAGACCTTGCATGTATCAATGTCAATTTCTTGTTACCTGGCAACTCATTTTTTTTCTTCCTGTATCCTAGGCACCCAGGATAATCCCTAGTGGACAGGGACATTTCAGTTTTTATTAGAACAAAAAAATGGAAGGAAAAAATGCAATAAATTATAACATAACTTTTTTTATAAGTACAAAAATAAAAATAACAACACTTTAAGTGAAATCATTAATCTAAAAGTATATACTTATTTGCCACATTCTGGTTCCTTGCTGCATGCTGTGGTTCTATCTGACGGTCACTATATCACTATTGTGTCCTGTAGTAATACAGGGGCTGGCAAATGGAACCACAGGCATCTGACAAACCTAGAAGTGTGTCTCATGCAGAAGATTCTTAATCCAGGGTCATCTCTTATAGACAGTGAAAATTAGCAGTGTAGGCAACAGGACATACAGTATGAGTATTAACAGTCTTCTATTCCAGGCACCATTTTTAAAAACTGCCAATTAAAAATACTTTAAAGCAAAAAGGTCACATGAACAAACCATGTTTTTATTTTAAGACCCGTCTTAGAAAGGTTTTAGGATATTTAAATAGAACTGAATACAAAACCTTTTCTTTATTTTGGATAAAGTAAGATGGGGTTATAACCCCTGTCATTTTTTTCTTGTCATCAATGTCCCATTGAGTAGATTTCCCTTCACTTCATGTCTCATAGCCACAACAAGAAATAAAAGTATACAGGGGGTCACCGGGTTACAAACAAGTTAGGGACTGTAGGTTTGTTCTTAAGTTGAATCTGTTTGTAAGTCAGAACAGGTAAATTTTTTAAGTGTAGCTCCAGCCAAAAAAACTATTTTTAAGCTTTTTGGATAGCATAGGGAAGGGTTAACATCCCTGTAACATTTGTTTTGCTGTGTGTGCCCCTGTTCAGAAGATTTCACCTCACTTTCTGTCCCAATGACAATTGGATTTTGAAAATTTTGGGTTGTTGTGGTATCAAGCCTTGGTGATAAAGCATCAGTGGAGGTACCTTTTCCCCATAATAGCTCTTACAGGAGTGAATTTCTCTTCCTAGGGGTGGATTTCCTCTCACTTCCTGTTGTCTCTCTCCGTTTGTAAGTAGGAGTCGTTTGTAAGTCGGATGTTTGTAACTAGGGGACCCCCTGTATCTCTGCTTTTGCCAGGGTCACCAAAGGTGTACTTATTGGAAGATTTACCCTTTATTGCTGTTCTAGTGCCAACTCAAAATTTAGAATTTTCTTTCACATTCACTCTCATTGATAACAGTCACCAGGACAAATAGGGGGGGGGGGGGGGGGGGGTAAATCTCCATAATGCAGACAAAGATGGCAATAAAAACCTGACAGGTGCTCTAATCCCTCTCCACCCTGTCCAAAACTAAAATAGAAATAAAAAGGTTTGCCTTTAGTTCTACTTATGCTTTGAAGTATCATTTCCATTTTTTTTTTAAAGTTTACAGCAAAATAGCTTATTGCTTCTTTCCTGGATTTTTACCTTTCAAAGATTGATATGTATCAGTGTTTACCCAAGTCTCTAATTGACTTACTGATGCTTCTGTGTGTCACTTCTTTTTACTGAACAACATGACTGCTGAGGTGCAATGGGCTTAGGTCTCAATTAACGTAACACCAAGGAATCAAATCCCCCACCACCCTTGCCCTTTACCCCATTAAATAATACACTTACAACTATTAGGTTGGAAAGGGCAAGGCCACAGCTCTATTAAATTACAACACTTAACATGTGAACATATTTAACCAGTGCCAGTCACAGTTGTACTGTGAGCACTTAACCAAAAGGGGGGAAGTGGGGCCTGTTCTTACCATAAGTGTTGGACAGACAGCCTACTTCCAATTTTCCACTCAAGGGCATAGCCCATTACAGCAACTTTAACTGCTGGCAAAGTCAAGAAAACCGCAGCAAGCTGTGACATACCATAACATAGGAAAAAGGGGGCGGGAGGGTGGGAGGCTCTTCCAGCGACTCTTCCAAAAGACCCGGAATTCCTTGGGGCACAAGATTTCCTGAGCTTAGTCCCATCCCATCCCACATGTCCCAACCAATCGTTCCCCTTGTCACATACCTAGCCATTCCCCCATCAGTCAAGGCTCTCTTTCCCTAGGGAGGTGCTCAAGAGGCCTTCATGACTGCTGAGGCGCAATGGGCTTAGGTCTCAATTAACATAACACCAAGGGATCAAATCCCCCACCTCCCTTGCCCTTTACCCCATTAAATAAGACACTTACAACCATTAGGTTGGAAAAGGCAAGGCCACAGCTTTATTAAATTCCAGCACATAACATGTTAACATATTTAACCAGTGCCAGTCAGTCATACTGTGAGCACTTAACCAAAAGAGAGAAGTGGGTCCTGTCCTTACCGTAAGTGCTGGAAAGACAGCCTACTTCCAATTTTCCATTCAAGGGCATAGCCCATTACAGCAACTTTAACTGCTGGCAAGGTCAAGAAAACCGCCAACCGCCCGTCAGTTAATAACTGACAAGCGCCCCACCACAGCCAATGCCTGTTCCACACGTTACTGCAGGCCAAGGTTGAATATGTCCAACCCAATGTCATTAAGGTGAATGCCATCCGGTCTCAACAGATCATCATTAGTACTCTCCAGGTCCTTGTGGTGGATGACGTACCCACCTATTTGCTGAACAAACTTGGTGACCTGAGAATTCACTTTCCGACGGAAGCATTCTAGCCGGGGGCCAGGTACTTCCCTGGCCCAGAGCAGGCGAGGCAGAATTTCCGACCAGATGAGCACCAAATTTGTATAAACTGCATAGCATTAAGCAATGTGCCGCTTGATAGCAGAGATTAAGTCCACAGACCATGCATAACCCACATCATTCCCTCCAGCGTGAAGAATCAAAATGGGGCCAGGCACATGGGACCAAAAGCGCAAACACTCTGGAAGGACTTGGGGCCAGCGTAAACCGCAAAGCCCAAGCCAACGGATCCTGGCGAGATCATAGGTAAAACTCAAATTCTTCCTGTGGCTCCAAACTGCTGCCCGACGAGTGGCCCAGTAAATGAAGGAATCTCCCACGTTCCAGAAGAGAAGGGTCTCGAACAGGGAAAAACAAAGGGACAGCAACAGGGAAAGGATACCGGAGAGAATAGGGAGGGAAACCGGATGCCGGGAATCGAGGGAATAACTCGCGCGCCTCCAAACCCTGCAGGACCCAACGGATCGGGAACGCTTTGTGATGTCCTCCCACCCAAGGAGCTGAAACCAGAAGGACAAAGCAGACATGGCCGACTAAACCGTGGAACCAGAAGAACCTTTTTGTGTAGTAGATAAACAAGGTAAGAAAATAAGGCCATGCGTCTTTCCTGTGAAGATAAAATGGAAAACTCACCGCCCAACACCTGTACCCATTCATTACACACACGACAGTAAGACGCCCACAACTGCAGGCCCGGAGGAGGTCTAGCAAACATCGGAAACGAGGTTGCACAAGTAGGCCAGACAGGAAAGACCCTGCAGGGAAGCTGACAGGGCGAGGGCGCAGAAGCGATCGAGCTGTGAACGAGAGAGAGCATCGGCAATATCATTAGCAGTTCCAGGGACATGCCTAGCTCTAAAACTTACGTTAAACTGAAGGCACTTTAAAACCAAAAAATGCAGCAATGACACGACTGGAGGGGATCTGGCGGACTGTCGATTGATTAACTGCACCACACTCATGTTATCGTACCAGAAAACCACCTGGCGATTGCGAAACCGCTCGCCCCACAGCTCAAAAGCGACAATAATCGGAAAGTGCTCTAGCATTTTGAGGTTGCGCAAAAGATCCATGCGGGCCCATGAGGCCGGCCTACACTCAGCAGACCACTCCCCCTGGAAAAAGGCACTGAAACCACAGGAGCCTGCCGCATCAGTGTATAGCTCCAGCTGTGAGTTGGGTACCTCCTCCAGCAACCAACATGACTGGCCATTGTGGGACTGGAGAAAAGACACATCCCAAAGTCATCCTGCATGGGCTTGGTGATGCTAATATAATGGTGGGGGCAGCCACCCCCTTTGTGGCCCACGCCAGGCGTCTACACAAAGCCCTCCCCATGTGATGACTCGATAGGCAAAGACCAGGTGACCTAACAAAGACTGAGGTTGTTTCAACTGCAGCTTTTTTGCCCCTTTTGCCAAGTGGACCAGGGAGTGTAGCCTAGCCAGCTTGTCAATGAGCAACGAGAAAACCACCTCCATGGTGTCCATCTCGATACCCAGGAAGGCCAGAACTGTCACAGGGGCCTTGGTCTTGTCAGCTGACAGCGGGATAGCAAACCGCTCGCATGTGTCCTGAAAAACAGACAGGAGCTGCTGGCACTCAGCGCTGTCAGCTGGGCCCACGAAGAGGAAGTCATCCAAATAGTGTAACAAGGAATGCAAACCAGCCGCCTGGACCACTACTTATTCAAGGAAACTACTGCAGAGTTCAAAGAAATAACAAGAAATGGCACAGCCCATGGGAAGGCACATGTCAAAAAAGTAGCTTCTCTGAAAGTAGCATCCCAGCAGATGGAAGCATTCCAGGTGGACCGGATGGAGGCGGAAGGCGGATTCGGCCAGCAAGGCCGAAGGACCAGCCGCCCTGATCAAGTGAAGCGCCTTGCCAAACGAGGCGTAGAGGACCCTGGATTCCTCCTTGTCGATGCCGTCATTGACCGAGGAGCCAGAAGGATAGGACAGGTGATGGATAACTTTCCCTCAGCCCTTTTGGGTACCACACCGAGGGGGGAACCCTCAGGTTGTGGAAAGGGGGAAGATCAAACGGGCCTGCCATGCACCCCAAATCCAATTCCTTTCTGGAGTTTCTCGACTACGAATTGAATGGCTGTTTTTAAATTTGGTGCCATGGTCGGGACACATACAAAGGCGTAAAGGGGATCCAAAAACCAAGGTTCAAACTGTCCTGCACGATCAAGGCCTCTCTATGAAGGGGTACCGGTTGAGCCAGGGAAGCATCTCTGAGACGATCACCGCAGTCCTCCGGGTTTAGAAACGTCAGGCTTGGCCCCTGACCGGTAAAGAGGTTGTTTTCCCTTTTGGAAACACCGGCTGGCTGGGTGAGCTCCCCCGCAAAGTGAGCACTCATGCTTAAAACAGCACGCAGTGTACCACTTGCAGTGGCTCTTGTTGAACAGCCAGTATAGGCCTTTTTTGGGGGCAGCCGACGCTCCGGAGGGGGCGCCGGCTGGGAACTGAAATGACGAAGGCCTGTGGGGGCACATAAGCAACACTGTCCTGCCAATCGAAATGAAACTCCTTCCGTGACGCCATTTTTTGGTGAAACAGGGTGTCATAGTGGAACCAACACTGGCCCCTGTAGGCACCACAAATGAGATCCAGATAGCAAAAGAGGGATGCAGCTAACTCCGGAAAACGCTCGCAAAGCACTCCGGCGTAAGCACAGAACCCCTGCAGACAGTTCCTGTACGTTCGAGGAAGCTGCTTCGATTTTTTGCCCTGTGCCGCCACGTCAACCCGACGAGATTTGTCGATCGACTCACGGTCGGGGGGGACTAATGTGAGGAAATCCATATATTCGCAATGCCAGATTCTATCCTTAATGTCTTCCGGCAGGTGCGTGCTGGTAGGCGAGACTGGCCACAAAGCGCCACCCGTGGAAGGAGCCAAAAAGCATGATGGGCCCGACACACCCATGCGAGACAGGACCGATTTTACGACTGTAACAATGCTTTCGTCCGGTGGACCCGATCCGGCAGCTTTGCTGGATCCACCCTAAATCAAATCACAATCATACTCACTGAGTCGCGGGTGTGCAGCAGAAGAAGGGCAACCAACAGCAGGTCCAGGAACGCCTGGTGCAGGATCGTCTGTGGGAGGAGCTGGCATGGGGCCGCGGCGTCCATCGTCTTGAGGAAAATTGACGACTGGCGGGGCTAAAGGATGCTGGTGGTAGGATAAGTCCAGAGGCGGTGGTCCGGCCCCTGACCTTAAAGAGCCAGGGGGGCAATGACTGCAGCTGAGCAGCATCTGGAGTAGCCGGAGACCCCGGATGGAGGGCTCGCAGCGGGTGCAGCCCACCTCCTGGGCATGGCGTGTGCATCTCCCACCCTGCCGGGCACGGGGAGATGGTACCGTGCCGCAGGCAGGGGTAAGGCTGCAGCAGCAGGCCCCCAATGGGAATCTCCAATCCTCCTGGGCACAGGGAGATGGTGGGGGGAGGCTGTGGCAGCGGACGTCCTGTAATGGCAGGGAGCTGCATATGGTTAGAGATCCGTCATGAGGGGACAGGAGCAGTAGACCGTTGGCCATCACCCACCCAGCCGGGTGCAGGTAGATGAGGGAATGCAGGGGGTCCAAGGCAGGGGGTGAGTGGCATGGTCGACGCTGCCATCCCCCACCCAGACAGGTGCAGGGGGATGTGGGAAGCCAGGGGTCAGCGGTAGGGAGTGAGCGGCAGGTGCAGCTCCACCCTCCCCCACCCAGCTGGGTGTGGGGGATGCGGCAAGACAGGGGTCAGTTGCAGGGGGTGATTGACGTGTGCACTGTCATCCCCACCCAGCCGGGTGCAGGGGGATGTGTATGTGTAGTGGCCAGGACAGAGGAAGGGTGGACTGCTGGAGGATTTAAATCTCCTGCCCAGCTGGGCGCAGGGAGAGATGCTGGCAGGGACACGCCAGCAGTGACAGACTGCTTGGAGGAAGGAGGATGCAGAAGCTCTGGGCTGGCGTGCCCAGCATCTGGTACAGCGGGACGCACCCTGACTGGCCCCCTCACCCCCGCTCCGCCCGGCACGGAGGGGTGGAGAGCCGGGTCCAGTGACAACAGGAGCACCGGGGGGACGTGGAGCGGAGGCAGGAGAGTACGGCTGGGGCTCAGTCTGGAAGGAGGATAGGTAAGCCTCCAGGCCCTAGGAGCCGAGGGCTCTGCAGGTGGTGGTGGAGAAGGGAGAGGGGGGACAGCTCAGGGGTGAGGAGGGAGAATAGCCATCCAGCCTGACCTTGGAGAGCCAGCTCGTGGACCCTGGCCAGCAGAAGATCAGTGTCCATGGCAGGTGCAGGGTCCACAGCAGCTCTTCCAAAGACTCTTCTGAAAGACCCAGAATTCCCTGGGGCACACGATTTCCTGAGCTCAGGCCCATCCCATCCCACATGTCCCAACCAATCGTTCCCCTTGTCACATACCTAGCCATGCCCCCATCAGTCAAGGCTCTCTTTCCCTAGGGAGGGGCTCAAGAGGCCTTCATTTTTCTGGACTCACTTTCTGAAAGAATGAAGTGTTCAGCAAAAACCTGAAAGCTGAAATCTAGAGAATATGAAATGCAATGTTTGCTGAGGATTATATGACTCTATAGTCTATCAATAGTGATGGCATAATGGTTAGCTAATTCAGCTATTATACTGGGGGAGTGCTGCAGCAGACAAGTACATCATGGAGACTTACCATGCATGTGGGCAGGGCCTACTTCGCCCTGCACGCAGGGGTAAATTTCACACAAAGTGCATTTATCAATGCCCAGGACCAAGGAAAGACTGCGGTCATGTGAAAAATATAACATTAACCACTTAAGGACCAGAAAGATTTGCCCCCTTTTTATTTTTTAAATTTATAAAAACGAAAAAAGACCAAAAATTTTGAAAACAAATATATTTTCTACTTTTTCTTATAAAAAAATTCCAATAAACTCAATTTTACTGTTTCTCCTGAGTACAGGGATACAACATGTGTGAGACTTTTTGGCAGCCTATCTGCGTACAGGACCCCGAAAACCAATCACCGCCTTCAGGATTTCTAAGGGCGTAAACTTTTGATTTCACGCCTCACTACCTATCACAGTTACGGAGGCCATGAAATCCCAAGATAGCTGATAGGCATGTTGAGTCCATGGAATAATTTATATTTTGCCACAAGTATCGATAAAATTACAATTTTTTTTCGAGATGATTGGTTTTCTGGGTCCTGTACGGGTCCTAGACTGCCAAAAAGTCTCACGAGTGTTATCCCTGTACTCAGGAGAAGCAACAGGATGCATTTTGGGGTGTAATTCCACATATACCCATGGCATGTTTGAATAATATATCATTTAGTGACAACATTGTGTAAAACAAAAAAAATAAAATAAAATTTTCCCGAAACTTGTGGCATGTTGAGTCCATGGAATAATTTATATTTTGCCACAAATATCGGTAAAATTACAAAAATTTTTCGAGGTGATTGGTTTTCGGGGTCCTGTACGGGTCCTAGACTGCCAAAAAAGTCTCACACATGTGTTATTCCTATACTCAGGAGAAGCAACAGAATGCATTTTGGGGTGTAATTCCACATATACCCATGGAATGTTTGAACAATATATCATTTAGTGACAACATTGTGTAAAACAAAAAAAATAAAATAAAATTTTCCAGAAACTTGTGGTAAAATTTGAAATATTCCATGGACTCAACCTGCCTCGCAGCAAATAGCTTGAAGTGTCTACTTTCCAAAATTGGGTCATTTGGGGAGGGGGGGGGGGGGTTGTGCTATCTTGACATTTCAGTGCCTCCAAAACTGTGATAGGTAGTGAGGAAGTGAAATAAGTTTTTTACGCCCCTAGAAAGCCTGAATGCGGTGATTGGTTTTCGGGGTCCTGTACGCAGCTAGGCTCCCAAAAAGTCTCACACATGTGGTATCCTCGTACTCAGGAAAAGCAGCAGAATGTATTTTGGGGTGTAATTCTACACCCATGGCATGTGTAAGCAATATATCATTTAGTGACAACTTTGTGTAAAAAAAATAAAATTAATTGTAAATTTTACCAAAACTTGTGGCAAAATACAAAATATTCCATGGACTCAACATGCCTCTCAGCAAATAGCTTGGAGTGTCTACTTTCCAAAATGGGGTCATTTGGTGGGTTTTGAACTGTCCTGGCATTTTATGCACAACATTAGAAGCTTATGTCACACATCACCCACTCTTCTTTTTTTGTTTGTTTAATTCGTTTTTATTGGAAAAGAAGAGAGAACACATAGGAGAAGTGACTATTGTGAGTTTAAGTATCATGTTATAGAATCTAGACTACGGAGGTCGTCAGCTATCGTGGGTCTTAGACAACGTAAAGTTCACTGTGAGGGCCCTCACATAGACACAAAACATTTGCGAAATCCACAATACAAAAAGTAAGTAGAGAAAGAATGAGAAAGAAGAGATGAAGGATAAGAAATAAGGGTAAGCGTGGGAGGGAGAGGGGGGGGTCTGCCTCGGTCCAGTCCCCTTGAGGTGATAAAGTCGACGTAAATCACATTATTTACTTATTCTGAGACATAATATCCATAGATGTATATTTGAAGGCAAACCAGCAGGACCATATTTTCTTCACCAAATCCGACTCATTCCTGAGGGAATAAGTGAGATCTTCCATGTAATATGTGTGATCTACTTTCATTAGCCATTGGCGTAATGAGGGTATGGTCGGTTGTTTCCAGTTTCCGGTTGTTTCCAGTAACGGGGAATGAGTGCTTTTGCTGCGTTAAGCAAGTGTGGTGTTTTTGATTTTTTATATGCTCCTACTGGTGAGCCTGTACAATGTAGCAATATAACATCCCATGGGTCACTGGGAATTTCATAACCTTAAATCTCCTTTGCCCAGTGCAGGATAGCGAGCCAGTATGGGCGGATGAGTGGGCAATACCACCAAATGTGCGCATGTGTAGCTCGTTCGCCACATCCCCGCCAACATAAAGGTGATGTTTGTGGAAATGTCTTGTGAAGTACCGCTGGGGTGTAGTGCCATCTCGTCAGCAGTTTATAATTTACTTCTGCCATTTTGAAGGCCGTGGAGGCGGTGTGGGCCATTAGGAGGATAGTAGATTTATGGAGCTCTGATATCTCTTTATAAAGATCTTTTTCCCAGTTGGTTAGGAAAGTAGGGTTACCTGTGATGGTAGTTGCCTGTAAAGCCTGATATAAATGGGAGATGGGTTTCTCAACTGGTTGATCTTCAGAAAAGGCTGATTCCATAGATGTTAAATCTGAGATGGTACGAAGAGGTTTCGGGAGAGAGTGAACGAAAGCTGCCAGTTGGCGGTATCTCCAGTGATCTAAGGGTGTAGCCGTTGAGCTAGGTAGTAATGTTGACAGGGGCACAATGCCTGAATGAGTAGTAACTTGATGGAGTAGATGTAGAACCCAGATTCCACGTAGGAGTTCTGGGGTTTATGTTTCCAGGGGGAAAGTAGTTGTGGCCAGTCAACGGCATGAGAGGGGGAGCTGTATGGCCATTTGTGTGTCCTACACAGTGAGTCCCATACCATAAGAGTTGCGTACGTAAGCGGTGAAGTGGTTATGGACAAAGTTCTGTGTTTCTTAGGGATCCATATTTGGGTAAAAAGATCTGATCCGCTGAGTGCCATCTCCAGGTTAACCCATAATTTAGAATCTCTATGATACTTCCAGTCAGAAATTCTATTCATTACAATAGCCAAGAAATATTGTTTAAGGTTTGGTAGGGCCAGGCCTCCTTGCCTTTTAGGTCTGACAAGTATAGTCCTAGCCAATCTGGGTCATTTTCTGTGCCATACATATTTGCCTATCATTGATCTGGTCAATGTAAAGAAACCTTCAGGGATTCCATACTGTATCATCTGGAGCAAAAACAGAAGCCTGGGCAGTATGTTCATCTTCACAACACTGATCCTCCGCAACCAAGAGTGTGCCATTTGAGACCATTTTTGCAGATCTGATCTGATTACATGAAGGAGGGGCAGAAAGTTAGTGCGGAAAAAGGATGCTGGGTTAGATGTGAGATATATAAAAAGGGGGATAAAAAGGGGGGAATGAGGGAAAATGGGACTTTGTGTGAAACACAACACTTGGGTAGATTGAATCATTCAATTGGTAAAACACATATTTATTATTAGCACAATTGAGCATAGTGTAGTAAATAACATGATAGAATAAACAACATAGGTAAAACAAAATCCAGATACACATGACTAATGCATCATATAGTAAAATTGTAGACATTGTTGCACATGGTACATGGTTTATCAGCAGTAGGGATGAGCCGAACACCCCCCGGTTCGGTTCGCACCAGAACCTGCGAACGGACCGAAAGTTCGCACGAACGTTAGAACCCCATTGACGTCTATGGGACTCGAACGTTCGAAATCAAAAGTGCTCATTTTAAAGGCTAATTTGCATGGTATTGTCCTAAAAAGGGTCTGGGGACCCGGGTCCTACCCCAGGGGACATGTATCAATGCAAAAAAAACTTTTAAAACGGCCGTTTTTTCGGGAGCAGTGATTTTAATGATGCTTAAAGTAAAAAAAAAAAGTGAAATATGCCTTTAAATATCGTACCTGGACGGAGTCTATAGTATGCCTGTAAAGTGACGCGTGTTTCCCGTGTTTAGAACAGTCCCTGCACCAAATGTCATTTTTAAAGGAAAAAATCTCATTTAAAACTGCTTGCGGGTTTAATATAATGTCGGGTCATGGCAATATGGATGAAAATCAGTGAGACAAACGGCATGGGTACCCCCCAGTCCATTACCAGGCCCTTTGGGTCTTGTATGGATATTAAGGGGAACCCCGCACCCAAATTAAAATAAGGAAAGGCCCTATATACTCTGAACAGCAGTATACAGGCGGTGCAAACAAGACAGGGACTGTAGGTTTGTTGTTAAGTAGAATCTCTTTGTAATTTTGAACGGGTATATTTTTAACGTGTTTAGCTCCAGCCAAAAAATCTTTTTTAAGCTTTTTGGAAAACATAGGGAAGGGTTATCACCCCTGTGACATTTGTTTTGCTGTCTTTCCTCCTCTTCAGAAGATTTCACCTCACTTTTTGTCCCAATGAAAATGTTTTTTGAAAATTTGGGTTTTTTTGTGGAACAAGGATTGGAAAGCATCAGTGGAAAGGAGAAATGTTTTCCCCATATTAACTCTTACAGGAGAGAATTTCCCTTCCTAGGGGTAGATTTCAACTCACTTCCTGTTGTCTCCTTCCGTTTGCAAGTAGGAGTCGTTTGTAAGTTAGATGTTTGAAAGTAGGGTCCTGCCCTATATACTCAGCAGAAATTTGGGCCTTAGGTGTTGCTGTGGCCACAACACTGTAAGCCCTCACAGGGCCCTGCTGTGAAATATTAGATCAAGAATTGTAATTACATGCCCCTGTTGAACAGGAGCTGAAAAATTAGGCCTTAGGCACTGGTGCTGGTGCCACAACACTGCAACCCCTCACAGACACTCTAGTTGGAACGCAGGAACGAGCCCTGCTGCAAAGTATTGCATCAAAAATTGTAATTACACGCCCCTGTTAGACAGGGGCAGAAAAATTGGGCCTTAGGCACTGGTGCTGGTGCCACAACACTGCAACCCCTCACAGACACTCTAGTTGGAATGCAGGAACGAGCCCTGCTGCAAAGTATTACATCAAAAATTGTAATTACACACCCCTGTTAAACAGGGGCTGAAAAATTGTGCCTTAGGCACTGGTGGTGGCGCCCAGAACCAAAAATGTTCTTACAAGCTATCAGCGTGATGATTGAGGAGGAAGAGGATAATTACTCAGGGATAGTCACTCAGCATCAGCATAGGCAGTCTTTGAAGGGATCTGAGATTTCAAAAAAATTATTCGGTTACATCAGCATCAGGTGCTTGGTAGCTGGTGGTAATCCAAGACTGATTCATTTTTATGAAGGTCAGTCGATCAACCGAGTCGGTGGACAGACGCACCCTGTGATCGGTTACCACGCCTCCAGCAGCACTGAATGTGCGTTCCGAAAGAACGCTGGATGCAGGACAGGCCAGTAGCTCAATTGCATACTGTGCAAGCTCTGGCCAATGATCCATCCTCAAGACCCAGTAACCCAGAGGATTTTCGGTGGGAAAGGTGTCGAAGTCTGATCTTGCCCCTAGGTATTCCTGCACCATGTAAAATAGACGCTGGCGATGGTTGCTGGAACCGATCATACCTTGGGGCTGCGGACCAAAAAAATTGTCTGAACGCATCGGTCAGACGGCCACCTTCTCCACCGCTCCTTCTTTGACTGACCGAAGCCTCAGCAACACATCCAGAAACAGGAGATTGTAACCTGCCAGTCTCTGGGAACGCGTTGCACAGACCTTTCTGCAAGGCCTCCCGAAGATGTTTCATCCTCTGCTCCCTCTGCGATGGCAAGATAAGGTCCGCAACCTTACCCTTGTAACGTGGATCAAGGAGGGTTGCCAGCCAGTATTGGTCCTTCTCCTTGATACCATGAATACGAGGATCCTTACGCAGGCTTTGCAGGATCAGGGAGGCCATGCAGCGTAGGTTTGCTGAGGCATTCGGTCCGGAGTCCTCTGGGTCACTAAGGACGACATGGTCCGCAGGCACCTCCTCCCAGCCACGTACAAGTCCATGTGTTTCTTGGGACTGATCCCTTAAAGACTGCTGCTGATGCTGAGTGCCAGGCTCCACCTCCATACTGACACAATCTTCCTCCTCCTCCTCCTCCTCGTCCTCTTCCTGTGTGATCAGCGGGCATGCAGGAACACTGTCTGGATAAAGGGGGCCTTGAGAGCTAAGGAAGTCCTCCTCTTCCTGCCTCTGTTCTGCCTCAAGTGCCCTGTCCATTATTCCACACAGCGTGTGCTCCAACAGGTGGACAAGGGGGACAGTGTCACTGATGCATGCACTGTCACTGCTCACCATCCTCGTGGCCTCCTCAAATGGTGACAGGACAGTGCATGCATCCCTGATCATGGCCCACTGGCGTGGGGAAAAAAAAACAAGCTCCCCTGACCCTGTCCTGGTGCCATAGTCGCACAGGTACTCATTGATGGCCCTCTGCTGCGTGTGCAGCCGCTGCAGCATGGCCAACGTTGAGTTCCACCTGGTGGGCATGTCACAGATTAGGCGGTTCTTGGGCAGGTTAAACTCCTTTTGGAGGTCCGTCAGCCGAGCACTGGCATTATATGACCGGCGGAAATGCACACAGACTTTCCTGGCCTGCCTCAGGACATCCTGTAAGCCCGGATACCTGCCCAAAAACTGCTGCACCACCAAGTTAAGGACGTGAGCCAAACAGGGCACATGGGTCATTTGTCCCTGTCGGAGGGCAGAGAGGAGGTTGGTGCCATTGTCACAAACCACCATTCCTGCCTTAAGTTGGCATGGCGTCAACCACCTCTGAACCTGCCCCTGCAGAGCTGACAGAACCTCTGCCCCAGTGTGGCTCCTGTCCCCCAAGCACACCAGCTCAAGCACCGCATGGCATCTTTTGGCCTGCGTACTTGCGTAGCCCCTTGAACGACTACAGAGCACCGCTGGTTCCGAGGAAGAGGCCATGGAGGAAGAAGAAGAGGAGGGGGTGGAGGAGAGAGGTGTGTCACAATCACTAGCATTTTGGAGGCGTGGTGGTGGAACAACCTCCAACACTACTGCACCTTGTCCTGCATCCTTCCCAGCTGCCAGCAGAGTCACCCAATGTGCCGTGAAACTTAGGTAACGACCCTGTCCATGCCTGCTGGACCATGAGTCAGCGGTAATATGCACTTTACCGCTGACCGCCCTGTCCAGCGAGGCATGGACATTGCCTTCCACATGCCGGTAGAGAGCCGGAATCGCCTTCCGTGAGAAAAAGTGGCGTTTGGGTACCTGCCACTGAGGAACCGCACATTCCACAAACTCACGGAAGGGGGCAGAGTCTACCAACTGAAAAGGCAGCAGTTGAAGTGCTAGCAATTTTGCCAAGCTAGCATTCAACCGCTGGGCATGTGAATGGCTGGGAGCAAACTTCTTTCGGCGGTGCAGCAGCTGGGGCAGGGAAATTTGCCTGGTACAATCTGACGTCGGTGTACCAAAAGCAGATTGCCCACAAGTACTTGGCTGTGACACACCTAATTCTACACCTTCATTCCTCTCAGTGCAGGTCTCAGAGAGGACTGAAGGTCTAGTGGGGTTGGAAATCTCAGCTGATGAGGAGCAAGGAGAGGTCCTCTTTGTTCTTTGGTGTGGGTCTTTTAGATACGCTTGCCAACGAACTGCATGGCAGGTCAACATATGTCTGGTCAAGCATGTGGTACCCAAGCGGGAGATGTTTTGGCCACGTGAGATACGCTTGAGACATATGTTGCAAATAGCAGCCGTGCGATCTGATGCACTCGTCTCAAAAAAGGCCCACACCAAAGAACTTTTTGAATAACGCGCAGAGACTGCAGCGCCCTGCACATGTGGAGCTTTGGGTTGTGATGCAGTCAATGTGCTGCCCTTAGGCTGGCCCCTGGAGGGCATCCTGCCTCGTTGGTGATGTGCCGCCTCCTCCTCCTCCTCCTCCTCTCTCCTATCAGGCACCCACGTTGAGTCAGTGACCTCATCATCCCCTCCCTCCTCATCACTGGAGCAAACCTGGCAGTATGCTGCAGCAGGGGGAGCATGACTGCCAGATTGCTGTCCTTCTTGGGCACCCCCTCTGTCCGTGCTCATGTAACTGCCTTCATCGAGCTCAGTATCATCATCAGAGCCTTCCAAACGCTGGGCATCCTCCTGGAGCATGTACCCAACACTGTGGTCAAACAGTTCGAGGGACTCCTCAGGAGGACATGGTGGAGCTAGGGAAGGAGTCACTGATGACATTGAGCCGAGGGAAGAGGCCGCTGCTTTGCCAGACAAAGCACCCTGGGCATGGGTGAGAGAGGATGAGGAGGATGAGGACGGCTTGGTCATCCACTCGACCAAGTCTTCCGCATGTTGCGGCTCAACACGGCCAGCTGCCGAAAAAAAGGCCAAGTGTGTCCCATGGCCACGTGCTGATGAGGATGCACCGTCTCCACGACCAGCACTGGACACAGAGCCTGCTTGCCCTCTCTTATTGGCTTGTGACTGTCTGCCTCTCCTTCTTGGCCTTCCAGACATACTAATGGCCTGTAGCTGCACTAAGCTGGGATATATACACTACCGTTCAAAAGTTTGGGGTCACCCAAACAATTTTGTGTTTTCCATGAAAAGTCACACTTATTCACCACCATACGTTGTGAAATTAATAGAAAATAGAGTCAAGACATTGACAAGGTTAGAAATAATGATTTGTATTTGAAATAACATTGTTTTTACATCAAACTTTGCTTTCATCAAAGAATCCTCCTTTTGCAGCAATTACAGCATTGCACACCTTTGGCATTCTAGCTGTTAATTTATTGAGGTAAGCTGGAGAAATTGCACCCCACGCTTCTAGAAGCAGCTCCCACAAGTTGGATTGGTTGGATGGGCACTTCTGGCGTACCATACGGTCAAGCTGCTCCCACAACAGCTCAATGGGGTTCAGATCTGGTGACTGTGCTGGCCACTCCATTACCGATAGAATACCAGCTGCCTGCTTCTGCTGTAAATAGTTCTTGCACAATTTGGAGGTGTGTTTAGGGTCATTGTCCTGTTGTAGGATGAAATTGGCTCCAATCAAGCGCTGTCCACTGGGTATGGCATGGCGTTGCAAAATGGAGTGATAGCCTTCCTTATTCAGAATCCCTTTTACCCTGTACAAAGCTCCCACCTTACCAGCACCAAAGCAACCCCAGACCATCACATTACCTCCACCATGCTTAACAGATGGCGTCAGGCATTCTTCCAGCATCTTTTCATTTGTTCTGCGTCTCACAAACGTTCTTCTTTGTGATCCAAACACCTCAAACTTGGATTCATCCGTCCACAACACTTTTTTCCAGTCTTCCTCTGTCCAATGTCTGTGTTCTTTTGCCCATCTTAATCTTTTTCTTTTATTGGCCAGTCTCAGATATGGCTTTTTCTTTGCCACTCTGCCCTGAAGCCCAAAATCCCGCAGCTGCCTCTTCACTGTAGATGTTGACACTGGTGTTTTGCGGGTACTATTTAATGAAGATGCCAGTTGGGGACCTGTGAGGCGTCTGTTTCTCAAACTAGAGACTCTAATGTGCTTATCTTCTTGCTTAGTTGTGCAACGCGGCCTCCCACTTCTTTTTCTACTCTGGTTAGAGCCTGTTTGTGCTGTCCTCTGAAGGGAGTAGTACACACCGTTGTAGGAAATCTTCAATTTCTTTGCAATTTCTCGCATGGAATAGCCTTCATTTCTAAGAAGAAGAATAGACTGTCGAGTTTCAGATGAAAGTTCTCTTTTTCTGGCCATTTTGAGCATTTAATTGACCCCACAAATGTGATGCTCCAGAAACTCAATCTGCTCACAGGAAGGTCAGTTTTGTAGCTTCTGGAAGGAGCTAGACTGTTTTTAGATGTGTGAACATGATTGCACAAGGGTTTGCTAATCATCAATTAGCCTTCTGAGCCAATGAGCAAACACATTGTACCATTAGAACACTGGAGTGATAGTTGCTGGAAATGGGCCTCTATACACCTATGTAGATATTGCACCAAAAACTAGACATTTGCAGTTAGAATAGTCATTTACCACATTAGCAATGTATAGAGTATATTTGTTTAAAGTTAGGACTAGTTTAAAGTTAGTTTCATTTAAAAGTACAGTGCTTTTCCTTCAAAAATAAGGACATTTCAATGTGACCCCAAACTTTTGAACGGTAGTGTATATATATATATATATATATATATATATATATATATATATATATATGTACTGATACTGCAGCTAGCAAAATCAACTGCCTGCCTGTAGTATGAGAACACCACCAACCTTCTACAGGTAGCTTTAGCTGAACACTGTGAGGTGGACGCACCCCACTAACTTGTAGGTTTAGCTGAACACTGTGAGCAGGACGCACTGCACTAACTGTAAATAGTCTAGCTGCCTGACCGTGGTACTAATAGGATCAAAAGAACACCAGTAATTTTCTTTAGGTAGCTGTAAATACTGTAACAAGACAAGCCTGCCTGTCAGTAGGAAGATAACAGGAATGGATCTAGCTGAACACTGTGAGCAGGACGCACTGCACTAAATGTAAATAGTCTAGCTGCCTGACCGTGGTACTAATAGGGTCAAAAGAACACCAGTAATTTTCTTTAGGTAGCTGTAAATACTGTAACAAGACAAGCCTGCCTGTCAGTAGGAAGATAACAGGAACGGATCTAGCTGAACACTGTGAGCAGGACGCACTGCACTAAATGTAAATAGTCTAGCTGCCTGACCGTGGTACTAATAGGATCAAAAGAACACCAGTAATTTTCTTCAGGTAGCTTTATATACTGTAACAAGACAAGCCTGCCTGTCAGTAGGAAGATAACAGGAACGGATCTAGCTGAACACTGAGCAGGACGCACTGCACTAAATGTAAATAGTCTAGCTGCCTGACCGTGGTACTAATAGGATCAAAAGAACACCAGTAATTTTCTTTAGGTAGCTGTAAATACTGTAACAAGACAAGCCTGCCTGTCAGTAGGAAGATAACAGGAACGGATCTAGCTGAACACTGTGAGCAGGACGCACTGCACTAAATGTAAATAGTCTAGAAGATAACAGGAACGGATCTAGCTAAACTGAATACAGTGTACACTGACTGACTGTCCTGCCTAATCTAGCTAACTCAAATGAAATGACACTGTCTATCTCTCTCTCTAAGCACACCGGAACACACTGCACAGGGCCGCCGTGCAGACGGCCTTATATAGTGTGGGGCGTGTACTAAATCCCCTGAGCCATAATTGGCCAAAGCCTCCTTGGCTTTGGCCAATTACGGCTCTCTGTTCAGGCGGCGCTGTGATTGGCCAAGCATGCGGGTCATAGTGCATGCTTGGCCAATCATCAGCAAGCAATGCACTGCGATGCCGCAGTGAATTATGGGCCGTGACGCGCCACACGAATTTGGCGCGAACGGCCCATATCGTTCGCAATTCGGCGAACGACCGAACAACCGATGTTCGAGTCGAACATGGGTTCGACTCGAACACGAAGCTCATTCCTAATCAGCAGTATGCTCAAAATTGTATAAAAACATATTGGCTAAATATTTAGTTGATGATTCAAAATGGTCAAACCCATAATATTCACATGATTACTGTGGCATAGCATCAGATAAAAGGCTCTACGCGTTTCGTGGGTTGTCTCCACTCATCAGGAGCAGCTATACATAAAGGGTACCTGTAATAGGTTATAAATTAAATTAATAATCAATGGTAATTGATTAAAAAATAGGAAGAGAGGGAGCAACAAACTATGGTCCTAGCACTCTTACCTATGGGTATAATTTAACAGGAATGTAGATACTGATGAATAAGATGAGAGGCGTTGGGGGGGTGAAACAAACATGACCCCCCCGGAGCTGGGGTGATGGCAAAGTAACAGCAAGAGGGCCAAGTCGCGTACCTCCAATAGAGGTGGATATTGGTGAGTAACTAGAGTGGAAGGTGAGGGCCCCTAGCAGCTGCTGCAACAAGATAAACATCGAATTAGTGACCGTGAAGGAGAATGATGAAATATAGAAGAAGAAAGAAGGATGGCACCCAGAGAAAGAAAAAAGAGTGAATGGGACCAGAAGAAGCATCCAAAAGTGGTGAAGAGAGGTGAACAGGAGTGAACCGAATGTATAGTTACAACACAGCAAACCACCATAGGGTCAATGGAGGAAGCTATGGAGATTGAATTACCTGAAGCTGTGGATACCGCATGTGATGGGGGTGTAAGAAGTGGATGTGCCACAGTGGATAAGAAAACGCAGAGTGACAAAGCTGCAGTGATAGGATTGTAGGCGAATGGCTCACCAAGCAGAACAAAGCCAAAACCGACGTCACGATGGCGTGCTGGGGAGAGAAAGGTGACTATGTCCGAGCAGCTACTGCTCTTAAATAGGCGCCTCAACTCCCCCATAATGCACGCTGATGGAATAAGGACGCCAGGTGCGGCGCCAAAAATGATGTCACACGTGGCGGCGCACGGGGCGTGACGTCGACACGCAGCGAGCGCGAGCCCCCGCAACCAGACAGATCGGGGGGATGGGGGATAACCCCGGTGCGCGTCGCAGCTCCCAGGAGTGAAATGAATTACACCCAGGGGAGGGCTGGCAGCCTTAGGCCTGGGGGGCAAGTCCAGTCAAGTGGCCCATTGAACCACTGAATCAGCTCACCGTCCATGCCCACCTGGTTTTATAATGGATGATTGAGGTTATGAAGCAAGATAAATATGATACAATGTGGTAATTCCATTTTTTTAAATACTTTTTATTGCAAAAGTAAACAAAGAACAGAAGCAAGTAATATTGCATAAACTATTATTGCATAATATTGCATTACCCCTGATTCACTGGTAAGATGGAATTGTTTGATAGCACTGAACACTTGAATAAGTTTTAAGGGGGTACCAAGGCCTCAGAAATTCCATGACAATACAGTACACATTGCAGCCATCATAACAAATAGTGTAATGGGTGCAAAGCACATAAGTACCTACTGTGTGTCAAATTCAGATCCATGTTCTCATGACTTTGAGACCGACAATGCGTTGTGGAAGTTAACCGAGAACACTCGGGTTTAAATGTCACAAAACTGAAAACATGAAACAGTAAAGAAAACAAGTCCGTCAATAGGTCATTGTCGTCATAGTGCAACGGCATATATAAAGACCATCCCTAGGAAAAATAGCCTCTTTAACTCTGTGTTGCGAGTATGGCAGAGAAATCCACCTCAGATGGAAATAAGCCATTGAATAGTTCTGTCCTAGAATCAGAACTGCATGGCAACACGGTGGAGTGCTCTGTGCTGATTACCATTTGGCTTGTCACCAGGTTGTTCTGGACTGTTCAACCAATGTGCATAGTCATGTGAGTAGTCATTGTACATTCTGGAGGATCATATTCAGCAAAAGATAAAAAACAAATAAGAACAAGAAAACACACTAGAGCGTGCCAGGGGACTGTGCAGCATATTCCAGCAGGGTAGGAGAATAGAGGAGCCACCATCAAAGGGGGACCACCCAGGCACATCGCCAGACAGGCATCCAACCGAGGACCCCACAAACGGTGCCAGGGGTAAGAAACAAGCAGAGAACCCCCACACGAACAGGGTGTTCCTTAAACAGGGCGTCTGCGCTGTAGGCGAAGCCAATCCTTATTGATAAACCTTCTCACTTAACTTTTTCAAAAAAAATATAGAAGCCAAAGAAATATCTATATAAAACTTTTAAACTAAATATTTGTTCAAACAGTTAGCAAAGACCTCATCAAGGAAGAACTTTGACGAATAATTTCCAATACATCAGGAAACTGGACCAGTTCCAGAAGATCTCTCTCCACTGACATGAGCATTAGGGCATCAAGCAGTTCTTGTCCCATTGTGGCTCGAAGTCGATTCTTGATGATTTTCAACTTGCTGAATGCTCTCTCACATGATACTTGTGTAAAAGAAAGGGTCAACAGGTACTCATAGGCGATTGAAATATTTTCATAAGCTGCAGAATAAAGGTTGTATTTTAGCAACAACCTGTGACAGCAAAAAAAGCACTGCTTGCAAGAACCACACTTTGATTCCTTTTGTACCCCAACTAGTTTGTCAGTAGGGGAAATCCTGTCATCATCATCATCATCCTCCTCCTCCTCATCAAGAATTATTTCCACATTCTGTGTCTCATCTTCAGAAAGACATCCTGTAAGACTAGGAAATAGGTTGGCAAAACTTATTAATTCAGTTTTGAGAGAACATTCATTTACTCTGGCTAACTTAGAAATTCTCTCTAGTGCCCCTCCATCTAGCATTTTGGGATCTGTCCTAATTTTCAGAAAAGTGCGAGGATCCAAGCATTGGGAATCCATGATCAATTGCTTATTTTCTGAAAACCTCTCTGTTAAGCTTTGTATGATTTGATCCAGAATTGGTCTAAACACACTAGCTCGAAAGTATTGGATTTCATCTTCAGGTTGTTCATCATGTGAAGATTCTCCAGCCAAGCGTTTTTTTCGTGACACTCTTCGAACTGGAAGCATAGTCTCAACTTCCAAGGAGCTGAGAACGTCACTTTCATCCATCAACTCATTTGTTTTTTTTGCAAAGTGTTCAGCCTTTTGTTTAAGATAGCTGAAATCTATTTTTTTCAGTTGCTCAACAGCACTTTCGATCATTTGCCATGCTACCATGAAATCAAGGCCACTGGTTTGTAGATATTTTGACACTGGACCTATAACATCAAAAACCTGCAAAAATATGTTTGCTGTTAAGATAGTCCTAAACTGACAAAGATTGTGAAAAAGGGATGAGGCCTCAGAAGTGGTTTTTGAATCAAACAAGTTGCTCTGGGAAATGACATATAAAACTTCAAGGGTGTCTAAATAAAGAGAATGTTTCTCACCAAAAATCCAGTTAAGGGCCTTTTCTGTTGCCCACCATCTTGTCTCTCCAAGTTTTTGTAACTTTAAAAGTTTTTCTTGTCCATGTCTTTTATCCAGTTGATCTTTCCAGATATTCATTCTCTTGTAGGAGTCTCCAATAAAAGTTGCCAAGCGATTTAAGAGACCAAAAAAATTTTTTGCTTCCAATACTTGACAGCAATCTGAGACACACAGGTTAAGGATATGACAATAGCACCAAATATAGACTGCATCTGGCACTACCTTTGCGATCTGTGCACGTAGTCCCACATACTCACTCCTCATATTTGCTGCACCATCAAATGATTCACCAGCAATTTTATGGAAATCTAAACCAAGTACATTAAAACAGGACATCAGAAGTTCATAAAATCCTTTTCCAGTAGCATCTTTAACAGGGAGAATCGCCACAAGTCGTTCTTTAATTTCTTCACCTTTTACATATCTCACAACCACTGTTGCTTGATCTACGATTCCAACATCCTGTGTGGAGTCAACCTGTATACTGAAACGTTTCTCTCCTATTTCAGACACAGTTAAGGTTTTCATGCATCGAACTATTGCTGAAAATACTTTTTTTACTGTCTTACTGGACAAAAATGTTACAAGGGATCCACGTCCAGATGTCTGTTTTCCTGATGTTTTTCTGTCTTTCAATCACTGTTTTCTTTTTTCACTGTCCTGAAAGCATTTATCAAGGTGATTTTTTAGAGGAACATCATACTGCGATAGAAGTAGGACAATTTCCAGAAAGTTCCCATGGTTTCTTTCACTGTTATATAAATTGTACAGCGATTCATTAGTGCCATGGGCACGAAATGGCAAACCCTGTTTTCCCAAGCAATTTTACTGTATCAAAAATTCGGTGTAATACCTCAATATTTTGTAGTATCTCCTTCTTTCTTTTGAAGGCATGGGCCTGATTTATTAATGGGTCAATGCTTCTATCCTTTTTCATGGTGAAATAAGCACTAACAGCATCACAATGGCTTTTAGAAGATTCATGCTTATTTGCTGCCTGATAGCAATGCCGAAAATTAGTACAACCACTAGTGAACGAGGAAGAGGAATCAGAAAAGGCAATACATATACTGCAAAAAAATGCTTCTAACTTTCGATTCTTCATCTTACAACTGAGCCATGATCGCTTAATACGATCCCCATTAGGCTTTTTGCGGTAATAAAAGTCCACTTCTTGAAAAGGAAGATCTTCACATTCAGTCCTGGTTGGCTGAAAAGGGTGTTTTTCAACAAAATGTATTTTTTCTCCTATGGAACATACAGGAGGAAGACTAAAAGGTATTTCTGATGGATCACTTATCACAGTTTCTGATATGTCTTCTTCTGGTGTGATACATTCTAATTCAGGAAGGTCTTCAAAAACATCTGGGACTGGGTCATTCATATGTGATTGCTCTCTGCACTCTGACACCAGCTCCTCCTCATCCACCTGTATTTCTGCTTGTGCGCTCACATCCTCTTCGCCAGATACAACTGGCATGCTTGAAAAACTACTTGGTCCGGCAGAAACCTCATCAACAGGAGTTCTTTCATGTGTACCACCAGTCTAAAATGAAATTTTTTGTCAACCTTAAACTTCCAAAAAAGTTCTAGATGTAACAAAGAAACTCAATGCATGGTAACACAGAAAAATAAAAAGGAAACAAATGGTATAATTGGTACTTACCTTATATGTAAGATTTTATGAGATTTAAAATAATTAAAAACGTATATTAAATTAAAACTGTGATCATCAAGGAAAGTCAAGTATGCACACTCCTTGATCATCCATCTTGAATCTTAAAGTGTTACTAAACCAAGAACTTGCATTCACTATATCTGATCTCCCACAGTACACATAACATGGAAATGCAATTTATTTAGTAAATATAAACTGCTAAATACCTTTTCTCATCAGCAGTATATAGCAGTCTAGTGACTTTTATCAGTCTCTGGTTAAAGCTTATAGGAGTTTTCATTCTCCATTGATCCTCTGTCTGGACAGTCCTGATTGGCCCGGTGCCAATCACATGCACCCTCCCAAGGGAAAAAAAAAACTCTCCAGCAATGTACACCAAATTGAGCATGTACAGAGTGCCCCCAATGCTCTGTTCTATCAGGAGAGGGATTGGAGACAGTAAAAGAAGGGGAGGATCAGAAAAGACAGGATCAAACAGCCTTTTTCCACAATGCGCAGGTCTAAACCCTTATGTTCATATTGAGTGTAACAAGCATGCATTACTACATGATTTTACTGTTGTGGGTTTAGTAACACTTTAAATTTAAAACTTCATCATGCACATTAGAGTTGCACGATTCTGGCCAAAATGAGAATCACAATTTTTCTGCTTAGAATAAATATCACGATTATCACGGCGTAACATCATCTTTCACATTATACAAAAAATTGGCCTAACTTTTTTTTTTTATTTCATCAAAGTGTATTTTTTTTTTTAAATTACGTTTAAAAGGCCGTTGCACAATTACAGTGTGACATAAAATATTGCAACTACCACCATTTTATTTTCTAGGGTCTCTGCTAAAAATATATATATATTTTGTAGCAAAATATACTGGTTTTAACTTGTAAGCAACAAGTGTCAGAAAAAGGTTTGGTCTTTAAGTGGTTAAACTGACCTCATTTACAGATCAAGGTTCATTCCTTTGATCTAACGAACTGCATGTTAAAATGTATTTGTTGTGATCAACTTGACAGGCTTCCTGGATTTTTTTTTTTTTTATTTTTATTTTTTGTCAGCTGTCAGAAGTGTGCAGAGAACTCTCTGAACTTGTTACATAGAATCGGGAAATGCAGTTTTAAGACCGTGAGGAGAGTTGAATTTTTGATTCTTTACCGATTAATCATGAAGCTCTGCGAGGGGGGTAGAATTGTGATCTCTATTCTTTAGCGATTAATCGTGCAGCTCTAAACAGACTAGGTATGTTCACTCTTGTTATCAAAAGACTGAATATACATTTCTGTAACCTCAAACGTAAGAACCAGCCTTAACTTTTGAACTTTTCACATACCACCGAAAAAAAGTTTCATTTGTTTAGGATCCCTTCCTGCTAACTCAAGTTCTTTGGACCGTTTTTCTCGTACTTTCTGAGCACCACCCTTCTCTTTAGATTTTGTTGTTTTACTCTCCATATTAATCAATATTAAACTGTAAAATGTATTAAATACCAAAGTATGACAATGAGTTACATAAATCCAGCAAACATTACTAATTCTTCTGCATCTCACAAACAAGCTCATACAAGAAATCCAATACATCACAAGAAAACTAATCCAACAGAAAATAAAAATATGTTGCTAATATAGGGAAAAAAACAAAGAAAAAACACATATCTAATGTAGGACACTTCTGCTCACTTTAGGAGCAAACGTATGTGTAGTATGCAGAATCTGCCTGAAATACTAGGCCACAAAATAACAGTTACGACCCAAAACATACATCCAAATTAACAAAGGAATGGCTTCACCAGAAGAAGATTAAAGTTTTGGAATGGCCCAGCCAGAGCCCAGACTTGAATCACATTGAAAATCTGTGGGGTGATCTGAAAAGGGCTGTGCACAGGAGATGACCTCACAATCTGACAGATTTGGAGTGTTTTTACAAAGAAAAGTGGGCAAATATTGCCAAGTCTAGATGTTCCAATGCTGATAAGACTCATACCCAAAAAGATTGAGTGCTGTAATAAAATCAAAAGGTGCTTCAACAAAGTATTCATTTAAAGCGGAGTTCCACACAAAAATGGAACTTCTGATTTTCGGGAACCCTACTCCCCTTTGGTGTCACATTTGGCACCTTTCAGGGGGGAGGGGGGTGCAGATACCTGTCTAAGACAGGTATTTGCACCCACTTCCGGCATAGACTCCCATGGGAGTCTATGCTTCTTCCCGTCCCCACCGCGCTGTCTGCTGGGAACACACAGCTCCCAGGAGAGAGCGGGGACCACTAGGGACGCGCAGCACGACTCGCGCATGCGCAGTAGGGAACCGGGAAGTGAAGCCGCAACGCTTCACTTCCTGATTCCCTCACCTAGGATGGCGACGGCAGCTGCCGAGAACCGAGCGGGTTCTCGGCGTCTCCTGCCAACATCGCTGGACCCTGCGACAGGTAAGTGGCCATGTATTAAAAGTCAGCAGCTGCAGTATTTGTAGCTGCTGGCTTTTAATATTTTTTTTTTTTGGCGGTGTGGGTGAACCCCCGCTTTAAGGGTGTGCACACTTATGCAACCATATTATATTTTTTAGTTTTAGTTCCCACCACCTAAAAGATTTGTTTGTTTAACTGAGTTGTACAGTTTATAGGGCACATAAGGCCTTATGCACACTAGACGTTAAAATAACGTTCTAAAAACGCCAGTAGCTTTGCAGTGAGTTTTGCAACGTTTTTTAACATCTTTCCAATAGTGTTTTTAGCGTTTTTTTGTCTATCAGCGTATTTTTGACAATAGTGCGTTTTTACAGCTGAAAAACTCCTCTCAGAACCCACTAGTTTTGGGGTTTTTTTAAAGCCAAAAAACGCCCCAGCCAAAAACTGCTGATTACAGCGTATGTGTGCGTGGACACATAGGATAACATGATGGGGAGTTTATTGACTGTAGAAAAGAACGTCTGAAGCCAAAAACAGCCGCTGTAAAAACATCCCATGTGCATGAGGCCCAAAGGTGGAAAAAGTTCAGAAATGATTTATCTTTGTCTCATTTGTTTACATCACAGAAACCGGATATTTTAACAGGGGTTTGTAGACTTTTTATATCCACTGTATATTGTATCAGCATCTAAAGTCCAGGGATCTCCAAACTACAGCTCTCCAGCTGTTGCGGAACTACACATCCAATGGGGCATTGTAAAACTCAGACATTCACAGACATGATTAGGCATGATGGGAATTGTAGTTCCTGAACAACTGGAGGGCCAAAGTTTGGAGACCCTTGAAACCACAGAATTCCCCATTAACACAAACACTGAACAATAATGCTGTACAGTATGGGCTGGTTCACATCGCACTGCTGTGCAGATCACATGCGATGTCTGTGTGATGTGAATTCAGCCATACAGATTGTATGGCTGAATTTGCATCGCATTCAGACCAAACACGTACATAACCTTTTTTGGTCCGCACAAAAATCAGATTGCATGGGTGAATTGACAGTTCGCACTGCGATATGCAAACTGATCTAGGGGTGTCATTAACTTTGTATTGACACTACCAGCGGTTCACATAGGGCAGTGTGAACTGCCTGCGAGTCAGGTGTGATGCAGGAAGCCACAGTGGATTTTCAGGGTTCCCGCATCGCACCAATGAGAACCGAGCCTATAGGTGGAAAAATTATTCTGCAACAACATGCCTACTTCCCAGATACATCGCTGGTATACAAGTCTAGCTTCAAAACATACAAGAGTATGCACAGCTCTCAAAACACACAGATCTGTGCCCATCAATGCAGCCTCACCAGTGCCGACAGTACCCATCAGTGCAGCCTGATCAATGCCCATCAATGCAGCCTAATCAATGCCCATCAATGCAGCCTAATCAATGCCCATCAATGCAGCCTCACGGTCACCAGTGCCCATCAGTGCAGTCTGATCAGTGCCCATCAATGCAGCCTCACCAGTGCCGACAGTACCCATCAGTGCAGCCTAATCAATGCCCATCAATGCAGCCTCACGGTCACCAGTGCCCATCAGTGCAGTCTGATCAGTGCCCACTCACCAGTGCAGTGCCCATCAGTGCAGCCTGATCAGTGCCCATCAACGCAGCCTCACCAGTGCAGAAAGTGCCCATTAGTGCAGCCTGATTAGTGCCCATGGGAGGTCAGCTGGGGCCTGGGGTGTCAGGGCCTGGGTCTGTCTCACAGCCCTCTATACAGAACTGGGAGCTCAAAATCTCTCCAGGCAATTGCAAGAATATATTCTTGTGGGATAGTGAACTCACAGTTCTATGTAGTACAGCAAATCTTTGCACGCCTGTCCTAGCCCTTAGTGCCCACTGCCCAGAGTCTGAATTTCCAAATACACTTCAATGTGTGACTGGGTTATTCACATAAAGCACTGAGGGCTTCGTTCAAAACAGAAGAACCAAAATGCAGTGGCGGCCCATTAGGGGCACCCGGGCGCCACCCCCTCTCTCCTCTCCACCCCTATATGCATCTTGCTGCCATTCACCCGCTGTCTGACCCACCACTAAGATGGGGTAAGTGCCGGGCATGCAGCGTGCGGGTGTCCTCCTGGATCAGTCTGCTCCGCTGACCGGGGGGGGGTCGGGGTGGCTGTGTGCATCTGTGCTGCTGGCCGTGCACGCGGGAGGGGGAATTGGTTGGACTAGTCTGCTGGTGGGGGGAGGGTTGCTGGATTAGTCTGCTGGCGGGGGGGAGGGTGATAGATGAGTCCGCTGTCGGGGGGGGGATGATAGATGAGTCCACTGTCGGGGGGGGGATGATAGAGGAGTCCGCTGTCGGGGGGGGAAGGGTGATAGATGAGTCCGCTGTCGGGGGGGAGGGTGATAGATGAGTCCGCTGTCGGGGGGGAGGGTGATAGATGAGTCCGCTGTCGGGGGGGGGTGATAGATGAGTCCGCTGTCAGGGGGGGTGATAGATGAGTCCGCTGTCAGGGGGGGGGTGATAGATGAGTCCGCTGTCAGGAGGGGGGTGATAGATGAGTCCGCTGTCAGGGGGGGTGATAGATGAGTCCGCTGTCAGGGGGGAGGGTGATAGATGAGTCCGCTGTCGGGGGGGAGGGTTATAGATGAGTCCGCTGTCGGGGGGGAGGGTGATAGATGAGTCCGCTGTCGGGGGGAGGGTGATAGATGAGTCCGCTGTCAGGGGGGGAGGGTGATAGATGAGTCCGCTGTCAGGGGGGAAGGGTGATAGATGAGTCCGCTGTCGGGGGGGAGGGTGATAGATGAGTCCACTGTCGGGGGGGATGGTGATAGATGAGTCCACTGTCGGAGGGGGAGGGTGATAGATGAGTCCGCTGTCGGGGGGGAGGGTGATAGATGAGTCCGCTGTCGGGGGGGGAGGGTGATAGATGAGTCCGCTGTCGGGGGGGGGGTGATAGATGAGTCCGCTGTCGGGGGGGAGGGTGATAGATGAGTCTGCTGGCGGGGGGTTGGTTGATTGCCACCCCCCCCAAAAAAAAAACACGAGCCGCCACTGCCAAAATGTAAAATTGTAATGATGACTATGCTATACATCATTTCTACAATTTACTGGTGAATGGGGATTTTCTACAATAAGTCATTTTGGCTATATCACATGGGTCATCACTACTTACTGCAGGCTGGGGAGCGTTGTGTTTCAGTGAGGAGACAGTGACACTGTGACTGAGCCAGGTCCTTGTTATTTGCCACTCTTCGGGGGTGGGAATGGATGAGGATTTCTAAACCACGTCTCTTCTTCCCTTCTGCAGACTGCAGCTGACTAGCCCAGCAGGCCACGTGCGATGTGACGTTCTTGACGCCGGGCGTCCCCTCCCCTGACGTGCCACACGACCTGGCCTGCCTCTGAGACTCCTGGGAGGTGGGAGTTGTAGTTTGCTGCGCTCACACCACCAGGAACTTTAGCGCCGGCAGACTACAACTTCCACAATGCAGTGCAGGCTGGCCAGCAGCATCGAGCTAGCCAATCGGCGGCGGCCGCGGCCGACATCTCTTAGCACTGCCGCCCATTAGCACAATTGAGCATAGTGTTGTTTATTCTATCATGTTATTTACTACTCAATTGTGCTAATAATAAATATGTGTTTTACCAATTGAATGATTCAATCTACCCAAGTGTTGTGTTTCACCCAAAGTCCCATTTTCCCTCATTCCCCCCTTTTTACCCCCCTTTTACAAACCACTAGGGATGGAGAATTGTGTACTGGATAGTCACTTCTCATATAAAGTCCCAACTTCTTGTCTTTTTAATAGATGTGAGATATATACCCAGGTATTTCATTTTACTTTTTTGCCAGTTAAAGGGGAAGGACGTTTTTAATTGAGCTACAGTCTCTCCTGCTACCGAGACATTCAATATTTGCGATTTGGACATATTAATTTTAAAATTGGAGATGGCGCTAAACTTTGAGAATGCTGACATGAGGTTAGGAAGAGAAATCAGGGGTTGCTGTATATAAAACAGAATGTCGTCTGCATAAGCAGCATGCTTGTGTTCTAGATCCCCTACAGTAACCCCATGGATACAGGGATTATGCCTGACCATCGATAGGAAGGGCTCTAGAGATAAGGCAAATAAAATGGGCGAGAGGGGGCAGCCTTGATGGGTGCCATTAAAGAGTGTGAAGGGGTCACTTAAGGTGCTGTTTATATGTAATTGGGCCGTCTGGAAGTTCTACAAAGTGGATATATGGGATAGAAGGAAGGAGCCAATTCCTAAATGAGATAGCGTTGCCATGAGATACTCCCAGTCCACCCTATCGAACGCTTTTCCTGCGTCTGTTGATAACAGAAGGTTGGGCTGGGAGGATCCTCGCGCATATGCCATTAGGGATATGGTGCGGAGGGAATTATCACGTGTCTCTCTGCCTGGGATAAATCCCGTTTGGTCTCTGGAAACCCAACGTGGGATTAGGGGGAGGAGTCTATTCGCAATGACCTTGGCATATAGCTTGGCATCAATATTCAATAAAGAAATAGGAAGGTAACTCCCACAGTTACTAGGGTCCTTGTCAGGTTTGGGTATCACAGTAATATGTGCATAAAGGGTTTCGGGCCGAAGGGTCTCCCCCCGCAGAGATCGCATTTGCGTAGGAGGAAAGGTGTGGCAGTAGGATATGTGCAAAAGATCTGTAATACATAACTGTAAAGCCATCTGGCCCAGGTGCCTTGCCATTGGCCATAGCCTTCAATGCAATGCGCAGCTCCAAGGTGGTGAACTCCCCTTTAGGGTAGCTAAGGTGTCAGGTAGGAGTTTGGGTAGGTTGGCTTGTGCTAAGTAATCATGTATAAGGGCTGTCCTAGTGTCTTGATCTGCCACCGTGTGTTGGACATGATATAAGTGTTTATAAAACGCTCGGAATTCATTGGCTATGTCCGGTGTTTCATGCACTAGGGTAGCAGTTGAGGTTTTAATTTTATCTATGAATAAGGCAGCTTTTTTCTGCTGTAATGAACGTGCCAGTAATCGTCCTGGTTTGTTACCCCATAAAAGTGCTGTGCTACTATGCGAGATTGTCGCTTCTGCTCCATATGAATGAGGGCTTTCACTTCCTCCCTCTTCAATGTTAGAGTGTGAAACACTGCCTGGGACTGACTAGATTTATGTTGCTGTTCGAGATCACTGATGTCCCGTATTAGTTTAGCTTGTTGATGTGTGCCTTCTCTCTTTTTCCTAGTCCCTAATTCAATAAATTTACCTCGAATGTGGGCCTTGTGTGCTTCCCAGATAACACCTGGTGAAATGTCTGGTAGAAAGTAGAAAGTCAACTCTTCTCCAATCATTGTTTTATCAATTTCGTCAATTGGTAGTCCTAAGGGGCATAGAGGGGATTTTTAGGTTAAGCACAATCGGGGCATGGTCTGAAATGGGGGAGGTTTCAATGTCAGCATTTGTGGGGAGTTATAGATGATGGTGATCTATGAAGAAGAAATCAATTCTAGAGTGTATGGTGTACTTGGGAATAATGGGTATAATCTCTCGTCCACGGATCCATGATCCTCCATATATCTATCAACTGAGCGTCAAATAAGCGTTTGCGTATATATGTCAAACACTTTTGCTAGATACAGGATTTCCCCTGTGATGTGTCAAGATTGGGTTCTAATGGAGTATAAAAGTCTCCGGCGAGGAGAATGCAACCGCGGGCAAAGTCTCGCAATCTTTTGAGAGTGGTCACAATGAAACCTGCTTGATCTCGTTTGGGTACATAAAAGGTTACTAGAGTGCACAACATACCACCCAGGCTGCACTGCAGAAACATAAAACGCACATTAGGATCACTTAGCATATATTCAAGCGTAAATGAGGTTCCTCTGCGGAACCCAATGCCCATCATTTCGGCTTTGTGAACATCCGATAGGCTATAGTACCATGTGGGGAACTGTGAGGAAAAGAGTTTTACAGAAGTGGTGTGTGTGAGGTGGGCCTCCTGGAGGAAAACGACGTCTCCCCGCAGACGACCCAGCTCCCTGTATAGGTTATGTCTCTTACCTGGGGTATGGAGACCTCTAACATTTAGAGATAGTAAGTTCACTGTAGCCATGGGGATCAGCAGAGAAGGCTCATATGTAACATGTTCCCGAGGAGTGGAACCTGAGGTAGGGAGGGGAGAGGGTCAAAGGGGGGAGGGAAAAGGAGGGGGGGGAGAAAGAAGGAAGAAAGAATAGCAAATGTAGAGAGAAGATAAAAAGTTAACATTTTGCAGCAAGTATTTCACAGACCACGTTGGTACATGTCAACATGTGCACGCATTGGTCTGCAGTGCATAGAGGGGACAGTCGCGTGGACCAACACCCACACGCCCGCCACCCCCGAAGGGGCAGGGGCATGAGAGCGCAGGGCCACATGGTGACCCTTATGGAGGGGGCGAGAAGCCACAGGCATCGGACCGCGATCACCAAAACCGGTGAATGCGTCATCCCGCTGCTCCGGCACCAACCCAAAGAAAACATGTGGACAAAATTGTAAGGTAGCACTTGGCATAGACAGTGTATCTTAGATAGTAGGGTCATCAAACTTAAACTTGAGAACTTAAAACGTGGTGCCTGAAACCTGACACAGAAAACCTCAGGGTAAGTCTGTTCACCCATTAGCAAGTAATATCCAACATGTAGTCAATCAAAATAAAAAGCCTACATATCACCACACATGCAGCGAAGTAGGGAATTATGTCAGGGGAAGTCATATACTTGCGGTCAAAAGGATTCAGATACACCAAACCGGGGATGTTGAAGAGACGAATAGGTCTGGGCCTTCAGGAACTATTATTACCCCCGCTGGGGTGGTGTGCTAGTTGCCGAAGAGCAGGGCTTGCGGTCCACCTTCTGCCATCTCGGTTCGGAGTTGCTAGGGAGAGGCGGAATGGTGTCTTGCCAGCCAGGGAGTTCCGGTGGGGAGATGTTAACATCCATACAGAATTTTTCCAGGTCCTCCGGGAACTGGAGAACTGCCATCTTCCCGTTCCTGCGTGCAATCAGGGCCGCAGGGAAGCCCCAGCGATAGTTGATGGAAGCAGCTTGCAGCTTCTCAGTCAGGGGCCGCAAAGCCCTGTGACGCTCCAGTGTCTCTCTTGCTAGATCTGGGAAAAAAGATAGTGATGCGCCATTAAAATCCAGGGAAGTGGCGTCTCTGGCCTTCTTCATGATGAGCTCCTTCTCGTCATAATAGTGAACCCTGCAGATCACATCATGTGGAGTATCCGCCGTGAGATTACGAGGCCGAAGGGCTCTGTGCACTCAATCTATTTTCAAGGGATGGTCCGCTGCCTGGCCTAACAGGCCATTAAAGATGCCCCACGCGGATGGAAGGAGGTCCTCGTCCCCGGTCGCCTCAGGAAGTCCACAAATGCGAATATTGTTCCGCCAGTTGCGGTTTTCCTGGTCCTCGATCTTGTAGAGGGCCATCCTGTGTACAATAGTGAGGGAGCGAGTGGATGCCTGTAAGTTCCTAATGGCGGCTGCGTGTCTGTCTAGGCGGTACTCAGTTTCCTCCACTCGGTCCAGTACCTGGGAGAGGTCCGCATGGACCGCGGAGACCTCCTTCTTAATTGCGCGTTCTAGGCCTAGGAGCATAGACGCCAGTTCCGTTTTGGTAGGGAGCCCGCTCACTAAGGCTGCAACCTCAGAATGTCTGGAGACGCTCCCTTCACCTTCTGAGCTGGCAGATGAGGCTGGAGAGCGGTGTCTGGGTTCAGTTCTATAACGGGAGGCGGAGCCCGCGCGGCAACTCGCGCCTCGTGGAGAGCGGCCTAGGCCATCCATGTCCACCAGTTCCTCTGGTTCAGCAGCCAGGAACCATTTTATGGACCCCGCGGAGGTGCCTTTCTTCGGTAGGGACTTACTAGACCTCTTACGCATCTTCTCCAGTGGGTTAGCCGTAATTAGAAGTTAAGTAAGTGCTTTAATTGCAGGGTCGGCGCCAGAGCTCAGGAAAGACGTGTCCTCACTGTTGCATGCCGAAACCACACTCCTCCATCACCCACTCTTCTAACCACTTGAAGACGAAGCCCTTTCTGACACTTTTTGTTTACATAAAAATATTTTTTTTGTGCTAGAAAGATACTTTGAACCCCCAAACATTGTAGATTTTTTTAAAGCAAAGGCCCTACAGATTAAAATGGTGGGTGTTGCAATTTTTTTTCCACACAGTATTTGTGCAGCGATTTTTCAAACGCAATTTTTTTGCAAAAAAACACACTATATTGCCCAAATGTTTGGTACAATACAAAAGATTATCTTATGCCGAGTACAAAGATACCAAACACGACATGATTTAAAATTGCGCACAACCGCGCAGTGGCGACAAATTACATACAAAAACCTTTACAGGTTACCACTTTAGATTTACAGAGGAGGTCTACTGCTAAACTTACTGCACTCAATCTGAAATTTGCGGTGATACCTCTTATGCATAGTGCAATTGCAGCTTACATACGACGCTTGAGTTCGCCTTTGCACGTAACCACGGGGGGACAGGGGTGATTTTTTTTTATAATTATTTATTTTGCTTTGTTATTTTTATTTTACACTTTTCCTTTATTTTTTTCCTTTTTATTATTTTTATTGCTATTACATGGAAATAAATACCCCCTATGATAGCAATAGGTAGTGACAGATACTCATTTTTGAAAAAAATGTGGGTCTATTAGACTCTAGATCTCTCCTCTGCCCTCAAAGCATCTGACCATCTGACCACACCAAAATTGGTGTGATAAGATGCTTTCCAAATTTCCCAATGGTGCTGTTTATATCCGGCAAAACCAAAGTCATGAAATGTTTGTAGCTTCCGGTTTCTTAGGCCATAGAGATGATTGGAGCCATTCTGGTCTCTGAACAACTCTATAGTCAGCTGGCGGAACCACCGGTTGCATTCTCGGGTTACCCGATGGGGCAGGAGAGCCAGAGAAAACCATAGAAGACAGCGGGAGGGGGGTCGTTCCCTCCCACTACTTGTAAAAGCAGTCTAGTGGCTAATTAGCCACTAGGATTGCCTTTACGTGAAAGCCGACCGTTGGCCGAAAAGAACGATACCAAGATGATACCTAAACCTGCAGGCATCATTCTGGTATAACCACTCAAACTCCAGCAACATACCAGTAAGTTGCTGGTCCTTGTTGGGCATATATTGTAATGTTTTTTTTGGGGTGCATGAAAAAAGAGATTGATTGGTGGGTATGTCCACCATTAGAATACCGCCCTGCGTCCACCCATGTCTAATGATGGGCATACATGCACCGGTTTTTTTAACTGTGGTGGTGAAATCACCTCCTACAGCGCTGGAGTCGCTGATATACATATCGTGAGAGCAAACCCTGTTGCTGTCAAAATAAATAAATCCACGCTGCAGCTGAATGGTTTACCTGAAAAGCAAACAATGGTAACAATAAAACATTAACTCAAGAAAACAACAACAATCTGTGCCAAAAAAAGAGTAAAAAACATATGTCGAAGCATGAGGGCAATCCGCCCATTCCACCCCTGCCCCCATGCTTTGGCATATATGCACTTTTTTTTTTTAACTGTGGTGGTGAAATCACCTCCTACAGTGCTGGAGGCATGGCTTTACCTATCGTGAGAGCAAACGTTGTTGCTGTCAGAATAAATAAACCTGTGCTACCTGCAAAGCAAATAATGATTTACAATAAAACAAAGTAACATTACAGTATAACAGTAAGACATACCATACCTGCAAAGCAAATGCAATAACACACAATAAGAATAAAATATTACAGTTAAGCATAAAATACAGTAACAATAGAGAGAGAAAAAAGAGAAAAATAGATAGAGAACAATATATGGAGAACAATAGATAGAGAACAATAGAGAGAGAAGAAAAATAAAACAAGTATTTTTGGCTGTTTTATTTTTTCTTTTTTGTGTCTTTTTTGTTTTTCCTTTTTTTGCACTTTAATTTTAACTGTAAACGTTGCAGATTAGGGTCTCTCAAAATGTGATGGCCATCTTTCGAGACCCTGTGTGCTTTAGGACTGTAAAAGTGAGTGTCAGGCCTATATCCACGTTTTCTGCAGAAACTACATCTTCTTTGGGGTGATCTTTGGGTAAAGGTACCACAGGGGACTTCTGGAAAGTGCCTCTTATGCAGCTGGCTCACTGTATTTGCATCAGGAAGTTGGGCCACAGCACCGTCTGGAAACAGAAGGGCTGTGATAATCTCTTCCTGAAATTTTAGGAACACATAAGCGTTTAGCAGAGCCAATTAGAATAAATAGACACTTTTTTATACCAGTGTCTGGCCTTACGGGCAATTAAGTATGGCGCCATCATCTGGTTGTTGACACAGAGGGGCTTCACAACAAGACCTGTCGCCATTGGAATTTTGACTGCCGTATCTGCGTAAAGGGAGGACAAAACAAAAACATTCAGTGTATCCCTCCACTTCACTGCGAGCAAATTATTATGCTTCAAGCAGGCTCTCTCACTCCGTATACATCGGGAAACTACAAGCCGTTGGGGGAAGCGATTAGATCACACAGTGCCACATGCACCAATTCCACAATCAAAAAGATGACTAAAAAGTGTCATACTTGTGTAATAATTGTCCACGTACAAGATGTACCCCTTTCCGAATAAGGGTGACACCAAGACCAATCTTGCCAGTGCTCCCTATGTAGTCTGGGCATTTGGGGGGGGGGGGGGGGCTCCATGTGACTGTCTTTTCCTTCGTAAACCATAAATCTATATGTATAGTCTGTTGCCCTGTCACAGAGCTTATACAACTCGACCCCATATCTGGCACGCTTGCTTGGGGATACTGTTTGAAAGACAATCGGCCAGAAAATTTAATCAGGGACTCATCAACGCAGACAACTTGATCGTGAATAAACAAGGCTGCAAATTGTTGGTTCAAGTGGTTTACGAGGGGCAGAATTTTGTGGAGCCTATCGTGTTCAGGGTCACCCTGAGGATGACAGAGTTCATTGTCATTGAAATGCATGAACCGCAAGATCTGCTTGTATCGCATCCTGGTCATGGAAGCAGAGAACACAGGCATATGGTGAATTGGGTCAGTAGACCAATATGACCACAATGCACTCTTTTTGGTAATGCCCATGAGGGGGGATAGGCCCAGAAAGGTCTTAAATTCTGAAACTGTAACAGGTTTCCATTCTCTGGCAAGGGTCAACTGGGGATTAGCAGCGATGAATTGACCAGCATACAAATTGCTTTGGTCCACAATAGATCTATAGTGATCTTACGTGAAAAACAGTGTATAAAAACCAAGTGACGTAAAATCAACTGCTTCCACCTGAATTCCAGGTTGGCCAGTGAATGGGGGAAGTACGTGCGCTGCAGAAGTGGTGAGCTCCCAATTAGGATTGGCATATGCAACGGGAAGGGCACTATGGGCTCTACAGGCCTGTGTGCGAACTCTTGGTGGCTGTGGGACACTACTTGTGCTAGCTATCGCACCAGCTTGAACTGCACTTATGGGACTCACCACTAGGGATGAGCCGAACACCCCCCTGTTCGGTTCGCACCAGAACATGCGAACAGGAAAAAAGTTCGCTCGAACACGCGAACACCGTTAAAGTCTATGGGACACGAACATTAATAATCAAAAGTGCTAATTTTAAAGGCTTATATGCAAGTTATTGTCATAAAAAGTGTTTGGGGACCCGGGTCCTGCCCCAGGGGACATGGATCAATGCAAAAAAAGTTTTAAAAACGGACGTTTTTTCAGGAGCAGTGATTTTAATAATGCTTAAAGTCAAACAATAAAAGTGTAATATCCCTTTAAATTTCGTACCTGGGGTGTGTCTATAGTATGCCTGTAAAGGGGCGCATGTTTCCCGTGTTTAGAACAGTCTGACAGCAAAATGACATTTCGAAGGAAAAATTACATTTAAAACTACCCGCGGCTATTGCATTGCCGACAATACACATAGAAGTTCATTGATAAAAACGGCATGGGAATTCAACACAGGGAAACCCCGAACCAAAATTAAAAAAAAAAAATGACGTGGGAGTCCCCCTAAATTCCATACCAGGCCCTTCAGGTCTGGTATGGATATTAAGGGGAATCCCGGCCAAAATTTTAAAAAAAAATGACGTGGGGTTCCCCCTAAATTCCATACCAGACCCTTATCCGAGCAAACAACCTGGCAGGCTGCAGGAAAAGAGGGGGGACGAGAGTGCGCCCCCCCACCTGAACCGTACCAGGCCACATGCCCTCAACATTGGGAGGGTGCTTTGGGGTAGCCCCCCAAAACACCTTGTCCCCATGTTGATGAGGACAAGGGCCTCATCCCCACAACCATGGCCGGTGGTTGTGGGGGTCTGCGGGCGGGGGGCTTATCGGAATCTGGAACCCCCAGATCCCGGCCCCCCCTGTGTGAAATGGTAAGGGGGTACTTACCCCTACCATTTCACTAAAAAACTGTCAAAAATGTTAAAAATGACAAGAGACAGTTTTTGACAATTCCTTTATTTAAATGCTTCTTCTTTCTTCTATCTTCCTTCATCTTCTTCTGGTTCTTCTGGCTCTTCCGGTTCTTCCTCTGGCGTTCTCGTCCAGCATCTCCTCTGCGGCGTCTTCTATCTTCTTCTCCTCGGGCCACTCCGCACCCATGGCATGGGGGGAGGCTCCCGCTCTTCTCTTCATCTTCTTCTTCATCCTCTTCTCTTCTTCATTTTCTTCTCCGGGCCGCTCCGCATCCATGCTGGCATGGAGGGAGGCTCCGCTGTGTGACGGAGTCTCCTCGTCTGACGGTTCTTAAATAACGGGGGGCGGGGCCACCCGGTCACCCCGCCCCCCTCTGACGCACGGTGACTTGACGGGACTTCCCTGTGACGTCACGGGGAATGCCACAGGTAAGTCCCGTCATGTCCTGTGCGTCAGAGGGGGCGGGGTCACTGGGTGGCCCCGCCCCCGTTATTTAAGAACCGTCAGACGAGGAGACGCCGTCACACAGCGCGAGCCTCCCTCCATGCCAGCATGGATGCGGAGTGGCCCGGAGAAGAAAATGAAGAAGAGAAGAAGAGAAGAAGGAAGAAGAGAAGAGGATGAAGAAGAAGATGAAGAGAAGAGCGGGAGCCTCCCTCCATGCCATGGGTGTGGAGCGGCCCGAGGAGAAGAAGATAGACGCCGCGGAGGAGATGCTGGACGAGAACGCCGGAGGAAGAACCAGAAGAGCCAGAAGAACCAGAAGAAGATAAAGGAAGATAGAAGAAAGAAGAAGCATTTAAAAAAAGGAATTGTCAAAAACTGTCTCTAGTCATTTTTGACAGTTTTTTAGTGAAATGGTAGGGGTAAGTACCCCCTTACCATTTCACACAGGGGGGGCCAGGATCTGGGGGTTCCCTTGTTAAAGGGGGCTTCCAGATTCCGATAAGCCCCCCGCCCGCAGACCCCCACAACCACCGGCCAGGGTTGTGGGGATGAGGCCCTTGTCCTCATCAACATGGGGACAAGGTGTTTTTGGGGGCTACCCCAAAGTACCCTCCCAATGTTGAGGGCATGTGGCCTGGTACGGTTCAGGAGGGGGGCCGCACTCTCGCCCCCCCTCTTTTCCTGCGGCCTGCCAGGTTGCGTGCTCGGATAAGGGTCTGGTATGGATTTTTGGGGGGACCCCACGCCGTTTTTTTTTTTTTTGGTGCGGGGTTCCCCTTAAAATCCATACCAGACCTGAGGGGTCTGGTATGGAATATAGGGGGAACCCCACGTCATTTTTTTTTAAATTTTGGCTGGGGTTCCCCTTAATATCCATACCAGACCTGAAGGGCCTGGTATGGAATTTAGGGGGACTCCCACGTCATTTTTTTTTTTAATTTTGGTTCGGGGTTTCCCTGTGTTGAATTCCCATGCCGTTTTTGTCAATGAACTTCTATGTGTATTGTCGGCAATGCAATAGCCACGGGTAGTTTTAAATTGAATTTTTCCTTTGAAATGTCATTTTGCTGTCAGACTGTTCTAAACACGGGAAACATGCGCCCCTTTACAGGCATACTATAGACACCCCCCAGGCATATTACACTTTTATTGTTTGACTTTAAGCATTATTAAAATCACTGCTCCTGAAAAAACGGCCGTTTTTAAAACTTTTTTTTGCATTGATCCATGTCCCCTGGGGCAGGACCCAGGTCCCCAAACACTTTTTATGACAATAACTTGCATATAAGCCTTTAAAATTAGCACTTTTGATTTCTCCCATAGACTTTTAAAGGGTATTCTGCGGCATTCGAATTTGCCGCGAACACCCCAAATTGTTCACTGTTCGGCGAACTTGCGAACAGCCAATGTTCGAGTCGAACATGAGTTCGACTCGAACTCGAAGCTCATCCCTACTCACCACCTCACCATGTGATACTGCAGTGCTGGTTTGTCTACGACTAGGATGTACTAGGTCGCTTGTGCTTACCAGTTCACCAGAAGGATGAGTGGCACTAGTACTGCCTCTCTGCTCCATACGAGAGTCCTGTGGTTCTTGCACCTCAGCAACAGAAAAACAGGGTCAGGAACGCCTGACCTTAGCAGGGACCACTACTCTGTCTTCAGAGCTATCTGTCAGGATGCCGCTGCTTTCTACCGGTTCGTATACTGAGCCTGAATCTGACAGTGAGGCGGCTTCCCCATCGGTCTCATCTGTCATGCTCAGCAACGTGTAGGCCTCTTCACTAGTTTACCTCTGTCTGGACATTTTGGCCTCTAAATTTACAGGCACAACTAGTGCGACTCACAGGCAAAAGAGCAACTGGTTGTTGGTGACTAGGGATGAGCCGAACACCCCCCGGTTCGGTTCACACCAGAACCCGCGAACGGACCGAAAGTTCGCACGAACGTTAGAACCCCATTGACGTCTATGGGACTCGAACGTTCGAAATCAAAAGTGCTCATTTTAAAGGCTAATTTGCATGGTATTGTCCGAAAAAGGGTTTGGGGACCCGGGTCCTACCCCAGGGGACATGTATCAATGCAAAAAAAACTTTTAAAAACGGCCATTTTTTCGGGAGCAGTGATTTTAATGATGCTTAAAGTCAAAAAAAAAAGTGAAATATTCCTTTAAATATCGTACCTGGGGGGTGTCTATAGTATGCCTGTAAAGTGACGCGTGTTTCCCATGTTTAGAACAGTCCCTGCACCAAATGTCATTTTTAAAGGAAAAAATCTCATTTAAAACTGCTTGCGGGTTTAATGTCATGTCGGGTCATGGCAATATGGATGAAAATCAGTGAGACAAACGGCATGGGTACCCCCCCAGTCCATTACCAGGCCCTTTGGGTCCTGTATGGATATTAAGGGGAACCCCGCACCCAAATTAAAATAAGGAAAGGCCCTATATACTCTGAACAGCAGTATACAGGCGGTGCAAACAAGACAGGGACTGTAGGTTTGTTGTTAAGTAGAATCTCTTTGTAATTTTGAACGGGTACATTTTTAACGTGTTTAGCTCCAGCCAAAAAATCTTTTTTAAGCTTTTTGGAAAACATAGGGAAGGGTTATCACCCCTGTGACATTTGTTTTGCTGTCTTTCCTCCTCTTCAGAAGATTTCACCTCACTTTTTTGTCCCAATGAAAAATGTTTTTTGAAAATTTGGGTTTTTTTGTGGAACAAGGATTGGAAAGCATCAGTGGAAAGGAGAAATTGTTTTCCCATATTAACTCTTACAGGAGAGAATTTCCCTTCCTAGGGGTAGATTTCATCTCACTTCCTGTTGTCTCCTTCCGTTTGCAAGTAGGAGTCGTTTGTAAGTTAGATGTTTGAAAGTAGGGTCCTGCCCTATATACTCAGCAGAAATTTGGGCCTTAGGTGTTGCTGTGGCCACAACACTGTAAGCCCTCACAGGGCCCTGCTGTGAAATATTAGATCAAGAATTGTAATTACATGCCCCTGTTGAACAGGAGCTGAAAAATTAGGCCTTAGGCACTGGTGCTGGTGCCACAACACTGCAACCCCTCACAGACACTCTAGTTGGAACGCAGGAACGAGCCCTGCTGCAAAGTATTGCATCAAAAATTGTAATTACACGCCCCTGTTAGACAGGGGCAGAAAAATTGGGCCTTAGGCACTGGTACTGGTGCCACAACACTGCAACCCCTCACAGACACTCTAGTTGGAACGCAGGAACGAGCCCTGCTGCAAAGTATTGCATCAAAAATTGTAATTACACGCCCCTGTTAGACAGGGGCAGAAAAATTGGGCCTTAGGCACTGGTGCTGGTGCCACAACACTGCAACCCCTCACAGACACTCTAGTTGGAATGCAGGAACGAGCCCTGCTGCAAAGTATTACATCAAAAATTGTAATTACACGCCCCTGTTAAACAGGGGCTGAAAAATTGTGCCTTAGGCACTGGTGGTGGCGCCCAGAACCAAAAATGTTCTTACAAGCTATCAGCGTGATGATTGAGGAGGAAGAGGATAATTACTCAGGGATAGTCACTCAGCATCAGCATAGGCAGTCTTTGAAGGGATCTGAGATTTCAAAAAAAATTATTCGGTTACATCAGCATCAGGTGCTTGGTAGCTGGTGGTGATCCAAGACTGATTCATTTTTATGAAGGTCAGCCGATCGACCGAGTCGGTGGACAGACGCACCCTGTGATCGGTTACCACGCCTCCAGCAGCACTGAATGTGCGTTCCGAAAGAACGCTGGATGCAGGACAGGCCAGTAGCTCAATTGCATACTGTGCAAGCTCTGGCCAGTAATCCATCCTCAAGACCCAGTAACCCAGAGGATTTTCGGTGGGAAAGGTGTCCAAGTCTGATCTTGCCCCTAGGTATTCCTGCACCATGTAAAACAGACGCTGGCGATGGTTGCTGGAACCGATCATACCTTGGGGCTGCGGACCAAAAAATTGTCTGAACGCATCGGTCAGACGGCCACCTTCTCCACCGCTCCTTCTTTGACTGACCGAAGCCTCAGCAACACGTTGTCCAGAAACAGGAGTTTGTAACCTCCCAGTCTCTGGGAACGCGTTGCATAGACCTTTCTGCAAGGCCTCCCGAAGATGTTTCATCCTCTGCTCCCTCTGCGATGGCAAGATAAGGTCCGCAACCTTACCCTTGTAACGTGGATCAAGGAGGGTTGCCAGCCAGTATTGGTCCTTCTCCTTGATACCACGAATACGAGGATCCTTACGCAGGCTTTGCAGGATCAGGGAGGCCATGCAGCGTAGGTTTGCTGAGGCATTCGGTCCGGAGTCCTCTGGGTCACTAAGGACAACAACGTCCGCAGCCACCTCCTCCCAGCCACGTACAAGTCCATGTGTTCCTTGGGACTGATCCCTTAAAGACTGCTGCTGATGCTGAGTGCCAGGCTCCACCTCCATACTGACACAATCTTCCTCCTCCTCCTCCTCCTCCTCCTCGTCCTCTTCCTGTGTGATCGGCGGGCACGCAGGAACACTGTCTGGATAAAGGGGGCCTTGAGAGCTAAGGAAGTCCTCCTCTTCCTGCCTCTGTTCTGCCTCAAGTGCCCTGTCCATTATTCCACGCAGCGTGTGCTCCAACAGGTGGACAAGGGGGACAGTGTCACTGATGCATGCACTGTCAGTGCTCACCATCCTCGTGGCCTCCTCGAATGGTGACAGGACAGTGCATGCATCCCTGATCATGGCCCACTGGCGTGGGGAAAAAAAACCAAGGTCCCCTGACCCTGTCCTGGTGCCATAGTCGCACAGGTACTCATTGATGGCCCTCTTCTGCGTGTGCAGCCGCTGCAGCATGGCCAACGTTGAGTTCCACCTGGTGGGCATGTCACAGATTAGGCGGTTCTTGGGCAGGTTAAACTCCTTTTGGAGGTCCGTCAGCCGAGCACTGGCATTATATGACCGGCGGAAATGCACACAGACTTTCCTGGCCTGCCTCAGGACATCCTGTAAGCCCGGGTACCTGCCCAAGAACCGCTGCACCACCAAGTTAAGGACGTGAGCCAAACAGGGCACATGGGTCATTTGTCCCTGTCGGAGGGCAGAGAGGAGGTTGGTGCCATTGTCGCAAACCACCATTCCTGCCTTAAGTTGGCGTGGCGTCAACCACCTCTGAACCTGCCCCTGCAGAGCTGACAGAACCTCTGCCCCAGTGTGGCTCCTGTCCCCCAAGCACACCAGCTCAAGCACCGCATGGCATCTTTTGGCCTGCGTACTTGCGTAGCCCCTTGAACGCCTACGGAGCACCGCTGGTTCCGAGGAAGAGGCCATGGAGGAAGAAGAAGAGGAGGGGGTGGAGGAGAGAGGTGTGTCACAATCAGCATTTTGGAGGCGTGGTGGCGGAACAACCTCCAACACTACTGCACCTTGTCCTGCATCCTTCCCAGCTGCCAGCAGAGTCACCCAATGCGCCGTGAAACTTAGGTAACGTCCCTGTCCATGCCTGCTGGACCATGAGTCAGCGGTAATATGCACCTTACTGCTGACCGCCCTGTCCAGCGAGGCATGGACATTGCCTTCCACATGCCGGTAGAGAGCCGGAATCGCCTTCCGTGAGAAAAAGTGGCGTTTGGGTACCTGCCACTGAGGAACCGCACATTCCACAAACTCACGGAAGGGGGCAGAGTCTACCAACTGAAAAGGCAGCAGTTGAAGTGCTAGCAATTTTGCCAAGCTAGCATTCAACCGCTGGGCATGTGGATGGCTGGGAGCAAACTTCTTTCGGCGGTGCAGCAGCTGGGGCAGGGAAATTTGCCTGGTACAATCTGACGTCGGTGTACCAAAAGCAGATTGCCCACAAGTACTTGGCTGTGACACACCTAATTCTACACCTTCATTCCTCTCAGTGCAGGTCTCAGAGAGGACTGAAGGTCTAGTGGGGTTGGAAATCTCAGCTGATGAGGAGCAAGGAGAGATCCTCTTTGTTCTTTGGTGTGGGTCTTTTAGATATGCTTGCCAACGAACTGCATGGCAGGTCAACATATGTCTGGTCAAGCATGTGGTACCCAAGCGGGAGATGTTTTGGCCACGCGAGATACGCTTGAGACATATGTTGCAAATAGCAGCGGTGCGATCTGATGCACTCGTCTCAAAAAAGGCCCACACCAAAGAACTTTTTGAATAACGCGCAGAGACTGCAGCGCCCTGCACATGTGGAGCTTTGGGGTGTGATGCAGTCAATGTGCTGCCCTTAGGCTGGCCCCTGGAGGGCATCCTGCCTCGTTGGTGATGTGCCGCCTCCTCCTCCTCCTCCTCCTCCTCCTCCCTCCTATCAGGCACCCACGTTGAGTCAGTGACCTCATCATCCCCTCCCTCCTCATCACTGGAGCAAACCTGGCAGTATGCTGCAGCAGGGGGAGCATGACCTCTGTCCGTGCTCATGTTACTGCCTTCATCGAGCTCAGTATCATCATCAGAGCCTTCCAAACGCTGGGCATCCTCCTGGAGCATGTACCCAACACTGTGGTCAAACAGTTCGAGGGAATCGTCAGGAGGACATGGTGGAGCTAGGGAAGGAGTCACTGATGACATTGAGCTGAGGGAAGAGGCCGCTGCTTTGCCAGACAAAGCACCCTGGGCATGGGTGAGAGAGGATGAGGAGGATGAGGACGGCTTGGTCATCCACTCGACCAAGTCTTCCGCATGTTGCGGCTCAACACGGCCAGCTGCCGAAAAAAAGGCCAAGCGTGTCCCATGGCCACGTGCTGATGAGGATGCACCGTCTCCACGACCAGCACTAGACACAGAGCCTGCTTGCCCTCTCTTATTGGCTTGTGACTGTCTGCCTCTCCTTCTTGGCCTTCCAGACATACTAATGGCCTGTAGCTGCACTAAGCTGGGATAGAACACCTGTAATTTTCTTCAGGTAGCTTTATATACTGTAACCAGACAAGCCTGCCTGTCAGTAGGAAGATAACAGGAACGGATCTAGCTGAACACTGTGAGCAGGACGCACTGCACTAAATGTAAATAGCAGGAACGGATCTAGCTGAACACTGTGAGCAGGACGCACTGACTGCACTAAATGTAAATAGCAGGAACAGATCTAGCTGAACACTGTGAGCAGGACGCACTGACTGCACTAAATGTAAATAACAGGAACGGATCTAGCTGAACACTGAGCAGGACGCACTGCACTAAATGTAAATAGCAGGAACGGATCTAGCTGAACACTGTGAGCAGGACGCACTGACTGCACTAAATGTAAATAGCAGGAACAGATCTAGCTGAACACTGTGAGCAGGACGCACTGCACTAAATGTAAATAGCAGGAACGGATCTAGCTGAACACTGTGAGCAGGACGCACTGACTGCACTAAATGTAAATAGCAGGAACGGATCTAGCTGAACACTGTGAGCAGGACGCACTGCACTAAATGTAAATAGCAGGAACGGATCTAGCTGAACACTGTGAGCAGGACGCACTGACTGCACTAAATGTAAATAGCAGGAACAGATCTAGCTGAACACTGTGAGCAGGACGCACTGACTGCACTAAATGTAAATAGCAGGAACGGATCTAGCTGAACACTGTGAGCAGGACGCACTGCACTAAATGTAAATAGCAGGAACGGATCTAGCTGAACACTGTGAGCAGGACGCACTGACTGCACTAAATGTAAATAGCAGGAACAGATCTAGCTGAACACTGTGAGCAGGACGCACTGCACTAAATGTAAATAGCAGGGACGGATCTAGCTGAACACTGTGAGCAGGACGCACTGCACTAAATGTAAATAGCAGGAACGGATCTAGCTGAACACTGTGAGCAGGACGCACTGCACTAAATGTAAATAGCAGGAACGGATCTAGCTGAACACTGTGAGCAGGACGCACTGACTGCACTAAATGTAAATAGCAGGAACGGATCTAGCTGAACACTGTGAGCAGGACGCACTGCACTAAATGTAAATAGCAGGAACGGATTTAGCTGGACACTGTGAGCAGGACGCACTGCACTAAATGTAAATAGCAGGAACAGATCTAGCTGAACACTGTGAGCAGGACGCACTGCACTAAATGTAAATAGCAGGAACGGATCTAGCTGAACACTGTGAGCAGGACGCACTGACTGCACTAAATGTAAATAGCAGGAACGGATCTAGCTGAACACTGTGAGCAGGACGCACTGCACTAAATGTAAATAGCAGGAACAGATCTAGCTGAACACTGTGAGCAGGACGCACTGCACTAAATGTAAATAGCAGGAACGGATCTAGCTGAACACTGTGAGCAGGACGCACTGCACTAAATGTAAATAGCAGGAACGGATCTAGCTGAACACTGTGAGCAGGACGCACTGCACTAAATGTAAATAGCAGGAACAGATCTAGCTGAACACTGTGAGCAGGACGCACTGCACTAAATGTAAATAGCAGGAACGGATCTAGCTGAACACTGTGAGCAGGACGCACTGACTGCACTAAATGTAAATAGCAGGAACGGATCTAGCTGAACACTGTGAGCAGGACGCACTGCACTAAATGTAAATAGCAGGAACAGATCTAGCTGAACACTGTGAGCAGGACGCACTGCACTAAATGTAAATAGCAGGAACGGATCTAGCTGAACACTGTGAGCAGGACGCACTGACTGCACTAAATGTAAATAGCAGGAACGGATCTAGCTGAACACTGTGAGCAGGACGCACTGCACTAAATGTAAATAGCAGGAACGGATGTAGCTGAACACTGTGAGCAGGACGCACTGCACTAAATGTAAATAGCAGGAACGGATCTAGCTGAACACTGTGAGCAGGACGCACTGCACTAAATGTAAATAGCAGGAACAGATCTAGCTGAACACTGTGAGCAGGACGCACTGCACTAAATGTAAATAGCAGGAACGGATCTAGCTGAACACTGTGAGCAGGACGCACTGACTGCACTAAATGTAAATAGCAGGAACGGATCTAGCTGAACACTGTGAGCAGGACGCACTGCACTAAATGTAAATAGCAGGAACAGATCTAGCTGAACACTGTGAGCAGGACGCACTGCACTAAATGTAAATAGCAGGAACGGATCTAGCTGAACACTGTGAGCAGGACGCACTGACTGCACTAAATGTAAATAGCAGGAACGGATCTAGCTGAACACTGTGAGCAGGACGCACTGCACTAAATGTAAATAGCAGGAACGGATGTAGCTGAACACTGTGAGCAGGACGCACTGACTGCACTAAATGTAAATAGCAGGAACGGATCTAGCTGAACACTGTGAGCAGGACGCACTGCACTAAATGTAAATAGCAGGAACAGATCTAGCTGAACACTGTGAGCAGGACGCACTGCACTAAATCTAAATAGCAGGAACGGATCTAGCTGAACACTGTGAGCAGGACGCACTGCACTAAATGTAAATAGCAGGAACGGATCTAGCTGAACACTGTGAGCAGGACGCACTGCACTAAATGTAAATAGCAGGAACGGATCTAGCTGAACACTGTGAGCAGGACGCACTGACTGCACTAAATGTAAATAGCAGGAACGGATCTAGCTGAACACTGTGAGCAGGACGCACTGCACTAAATGTAAATAGCAGGAACAGATCTAGCCTAATCTATCTAACTCAAATCAAATGACACTGTCTGTCTCTCTCTCTATCAGCACACCGGAACACACTACACAGGGCCGCCGTGCAGGCGGCCTTATATAGTGTGGGGCGTGTACTAAATCCCCTGAGCCATAATTGGCCAAAGCCACCCTGGCTTTGGCCAATTACAGCTCTCTCTACTGACGGCGCTGTGATTGGCCAAGCATGCGGGTCATAGTGCATGCTTGGCCAATCATCAGCCAGCAATGCACTGCGATGCCGCAGTGAATTATGGGCCGTGACGCGCCACACGAATTTGGCGCGAACGGCCCATAACGTTCGCAATTCGACGGACGGTCGAACAGCCGATGTTCGAGTCGAACATGGGTTCGACTCGAACACGAAGCTCATCCCTATTGGTGACTGCTTCAATCGCTACCAAAAAACTGTTATACCCCGTACACACAGTCAGATTTTCCGACAGATCAAATGTGTGATAGGACCTTGTTGTCGGAAATTCCGACCGTGTGTAGGCTCCATCACACATTTTCCATCGGATTTTCCGACACACAAAGTTTGAGAGCAGGATATAAAATTTTCCGACAACAAAATCCGTGGTCGGAAATTCCGATCGTGTGTACACAAATTCGACGGACAAAGTGCCACGCATGCTCAGAATAAATAAAGAGATGAAAGCTATTGGCCACTGCCCCGTTTATAGTCCCGACGTACGTGTTTTACGTCACCGCATTCAGAATGATCGGATTTTCTGACAACTTTGTGTGACCGTGTGTATGCAAGACAAGTTTGAGCCAACATCCGTCGGAAAAAATCCTAGGATTTTGTTGTCGGAATGTCCGAACAAAGTCCGACCGTGTGTACGGGGCATGAGTGTTCACAGGGATCAGGCCTGACTCTGCAAACGCTGCAGCTATTTGTGTTGTGTTTTGTAAGTGACAGTGATCTATTGATACTGCACTTGGGTGGGCTGGGCTGGGCGGAGGGGTTAAACGCAGGTGCTAGCAGGTGTCTGGGCTGATCCCACTAACGCTGCATTTTTGGGAACACTAAACCACTGGGGACGCTAATATAGTTCTGATCAGTTCAAAGATATTGATCCGTTCAGACACTATACTAATAAGGGAGGTGTATAGTGTGTGCGTGGGTGTTAGCGCTACTGGCACTAATCTGATGCTGCCTGGGATTGATGCTGATCCTAACTGACACTAAAACCTGTACCGGGGGGCGATCAGGGAGTTAAATCTTTTTTTCGGTAATATATGGTGGGTACCCTGATGCTATAAAAACCTGACGGTAACAGTAACTAGCTAACTGGCTAAATAGCATCACCCGTGACCTTAAATACAGTGATCAGAAAAGAGATCTGTACACTATATTAGTGACACTGGTGACAGGGGGTGAAAGAGTTAACTGTGGGGTGATCAGAGGGTTAAACCTTTATTAGGGGGTTAATGGGGTCTACCCTAAAGCTACCTTGGCTTACTACTAACTGCCCTAACGGTGACTAGTGTCACAAGTGACACCAGTACAGTGATCAGTGAAAAATCTGAAAAATGTACTTGGTGACTAGGGATGGACTTTATGTTCAGGTCGAACATGAGTTTGACTCGAACATTGGCTGTTCGACCGGTTCACCGAACAGCGAATAATTTGGTGTGTTCGTGGCAAATTAGAAAGCCGCGGAACACCCTTTAAAAGTCTATGGGAGAAATCTAAAGTGCTACTTTTAAAGGCTTATATGCATGGCATTGTCATAAAAAGTGTTTGGGGACCTGGGTCCTGCCCCAGGGGACATGTATCAATGCAAAAAAAGTTTTAAAAACGGCTGTTTTTTCGGGAGCAGTGATTTTAATAAAGCTTAAAGTGAAACAATAAAAGTGAAATATTCCTTTAAATTTCGTACCTGGGGGGTGTCTATAGTATGCCTGTAAAGTGGCGCTTTTTTTCTGTGTTTAGAATAGTCTGAGAGCAAAATGACATTTCTAAAGGGAAAAAAAAGTAATGAAGTAATAGCGGTGTCGGCTATAGTGAATTGTCTATGGGAGAAATCAAAAGTGCTAATTTTAAGGGTTAATATGCAAGTTATTGTCATAAAAAGTGTTTGGGGACCTGGGTCCTGCCCCAGGGGACATGTATCAATGCAAAAAAAAGTTTTAAAAACGGCCGTTTTTTCGGGAGCAAAATAACATTTCTAAAGGGAAAAAAAAGTAATGAAGTAATAGCGGTGTCGGCTATAGTGAATTGTCTATGGGAGAAATCAAAAGTGCTAATTTTAAGGGTTAATATGCAAGTTATTGTCATAAAAAGTGTTTGGGGACCTGGGTTCTGCCCCAGGGGACATGTATCAATGCAAAAAAAAGTTTTAAAAACGGCCGTTTTTTCGGGAGCAAAATAACATTTCTAAAGGGAAAAAAAAGTAATGAAGTAATAGCGGTGTCGGCTATAGTGAATTGTCTATGGGAGAAATCAAAAGTGCTAATTTTAAGGGTTAATCTGCAAGTTATTGTCATAAAAAGTGTTTGGGGACCTGGGTCCTGCCCCAGGGGACATGTATCAATGCAAAAAAAAGTTTTAAAAACGGCCGTTTTTTCGGGAGCAAAATAACATTTCTAAAGGGAAAAAAAAGTAATGAAGTAATAGCGGTGTCGGCTATAGTGAATTGTCTATGGGAGAAATCAAAAGTGCTAATTTTAAGGGTTAATATGCAAGTTATTGTCATAAAAAGTGTTTGGGGACCTGGGTCCTGCCCCAGGGGACATGGATCAATGCAAAAAAAAGTTTTAAAAACGGCCGTTTTTTCGGAAGCAAAATAACATTTCTAAAGGGAAAAAAAAGTAATGAAGTAATAGCGGTGTCAGCTATAGTGAATTGTCTATGGGAGAAATCAAAAGTGCTAATTTTGAGGGTTAATATGCAAGTTATTGTCATAAAAAGTGTTTGGGGACCTGAGTCCTGCCCCAGGGGACATGGATCAATGCAAAAAAAAAGTTTTAAAAACGGCCGTTTGTTTGGGAGCAGTGATTTTAATAATGCCTAAAGCATAGGCGTGCGCAGCCTATTGCATTAGGGTGTGCACCCCAAAGCTCAAACACACATGTGTATATATATATATATATATATATATATATATATATATATATATATATATATATATATACACACATATACACTGTATTGGCAGAAGTATTGGGACGCCTGTCTTTACACACACATGAACTTTAATGACATCCCAGTCTTAGCCCGTAGGGTTCAATATGGAGTTGGCCCACCATTTGCAGCTATAACAGCTTCAACTCTTCTGGGAAGGCCGTCCACAAGGTTTAGGAGTGTGTCTATGGGAATGTTTGACTATTCTTCCAGAAGAGCATTTGTGAGGCCAGGCACTGATGTTGGATGAGAAGACCTGGCTCGCAGTCTCCACTTTAATGTGAAGGCCAGTCAAGTTCCTGCACCTCAAACTCGCTCATTCATGGCTTGGCCCCTTAGTTCCAATGAAGGGAACTCTTAAGACATCAGCATACCAAGACATTTTTAATAATTGAATGCTCCCAACTTTCTGGGTACAGTTTGGGGATGGCCCCTTCCTATTTGAACATGACTGCACACCAGTGCACAAAGCAAGGTCCATAAAGACATGGACTGAGCAAGGGTGGTGGAAAATTAACTTCAAGCGCAAAAATTCACATTATAATAGTAACTAAAACATATAAAATTAAGTGTAACAATCTAAACAATAAAAATTCCAAAGTGCTATAATGGTGGGAACCTCCCAACTAAAAGGTTGTTTCACTTGAGATTAATCTTTATGGCAAATATCTATAGGAGGGGTTTCCACCATCCCTGCTAAGTTTCATTTCTTATTTATCTTTTCAGTTTGATGTGCATTATATGTAACGTTACATATCACCGGTATTGTGGTAATATTGACAATTATTGAGATTTCCATACATTAGAGGGTTCCACAATTATTGTTAAGTTATTGATTCGTAAGTTAGCGCTGCACTTTTTTTGGGGCGGTGTGGAACACATAACAGTGCTTAGTGGCAGGCTTTTTACTGACACTTTTTAAATTTACCTCCAGTAGTTTATTGTAAATAGTAGTGTGGTGATTACGTATTATACTAAAGATCGGCATGTGGCATTAATAAACAGACAGATTTCAGTTGTGCCCCACCAGGCCAGCCCCCATAGACAATGTGCCTAGCTGCTAAGTTCATCTGCCCATCCCTGCACTCAGTGCACTTATGGGCACTGATTGGAAGCACTGATAGGCAGCACTGATTGGCACTGATAGGTGGCACTGATTGGCAGCACTCAAGGGTACTGATAGGCAGCACTGATTGGCAGCACTGATGGGCACTGATAGGCAGTACTGGTTGGCAGCACTGATAGGCACTGCATGGTGGCACTGAAAGGTGGCACCGATTGTCACTAATTGACAGCACTGATTGGAACTGATAGGCAGCACTGATGGGCAGCACTGATGGGCATTGATAGGCAGCACTGATGGGCACTGATAGGCTGCACCGATAGGCAGCACTGATGGGCCCTGATAGGCAACACTGATGGGCACTGATAGGTGGCACTGATTGGAAGCATTGATAGGCAGCAATGATTGGCACTGATTTGAAGCACTGATTGGCACTGATAGACAGCACTGATTGGCACTGATAGGCGGAATTGGTTGGCATTGGTTGGCACTAATAGGCTTCACTGATTGGTAGCACAGGTGAGCACTGATAGGCAGCACTGATGGGCACTCATTGGCAGCACTGATGGGCACTGATGGGTACTGATAGGCAAAACTGATGGGTACTGATAGGCCTTACTGATGGGCACTGATAGACAGCACTGATGGGCACTGACAGGTGGCACTGATGGGGCATTGAGTGGCACTGACTGGCAGCACTGATTGGCACTGACATGTGGCACAGATTGTCTCTTATATGTGGCTTTGGTTGGCACTGACAGGTGGCACTGATGGGCACTGACAGGTGGCACTGGTGGGCACTGATTGGCACTGACAGGTGGCACTGATGGGCACTGATTGACACTGACAGGTGGCACTGGTGGGCACTAATTGGCACTGACATGTGGCACTGGTGGGCACTGACAGGTGGCACTGATGGGCACCGATTGACACTGACAGGTGGCACTGGTGGGCACTGATTGGCACTGACATGTGGCACTGATGGGCACTGACAGGTGGCACTGGTGGGCACTGATTGGCACTGACAGGTGGCACTGATAAGTGGCATTGGTTGGCAATGATAGGTGACACTGATGGGCATTGATAGGCGGCACCGATTGGCACTGATTTATGAGAGGGGAAGTTTCCCATTGAGCAGTCAGCTAGGCATGTAAGAGCCACTCAGTGCGTGAAACTGTAATGTAATCTCACTGCTTGCAGAGAGGAGCTGTCAGAACTCAGAACTGATGTCAGGGGTGGGTGGGACCAAACAGCTAGCCTATCAAACACAAGCCAAAGGGATAGAGGCTGGGCGGGCCACTTTGTGTATGTGGCTCCGCCCCTTTCTATCAGCTATCAAACACCAGTCAAATGAATAGGGGCTGGGTGGGCTGCTCAGTGTATATGGCTGCACCCCCTTTCTTAAGCAGCCCAATCATTGGCTGGTGTTTAATAGCTGACAGAAACGGGGCGGTGCCACATACACGGAGGGGCCTGCCCAGCCCTCGACATCAGCGTGTTTGATAGGCTAGCGCCCGCCCACCCCCCACATCAGTCCCGAGTTTTGACAGTTCCTATCTGCAAGCAGTGACATTACATTACAGTTTAAAGCACTAAGTGGTTCTTACATGCCTCCCTGACTGCTCAATAGGAAACTGTCTCACAGGTAGCTCCCTATACAGTCTCTTGCAGCATCTTACAGCACATCTCCGGACACACATTAGGGTGTGCCCAGGCACACCTGGCACACCCTGTGCACACGCCTATGGCTTAAAGTGAAACAATAAAAGTGTAATATTCCTTTAAACTTCATACCTGGGGGTGTCTATAGTATGCCTGCAAAGTGGTGCGCGTTTCCCGTATTTAGAACAGTCTGACAGCAAAATGACATTTGTAAAGGAAAAAAGTCATTTAAAACTACTCGTGGCTATAATGAATTGTCGGCCCGACAATACACATAAAAGTTCATTGATAAAAATGGCATGGGATTTCCCCACAGGGGAACCCCGAACCAACATTTTTAAAAAAATGTGTGGGGGTCCCCCTAAATTCCATACCAGGCCCTTTAGGTCTGGTATGTATATTAAGGGGAGCCCCGCACCAGAATTTAAAAAAAAATGGCGTTGGGGTCCCCCTAAATTCCATACCGGCAGGTCTGGTATGGATATTAAGGGGAACCCCGCACCAAAATTAAAAAATGGCGTTGGGGTCCCCCTCAAAATCCATACCAGACCTGCCTGGAAAAGGGTCTGGTATGGATTTTTGGGGTGACCCCATGCCAATTTTTTTATTTTTATTTTGGCATGGGTTTCCCCTTAAAATCCATACCAGACCTGAAGGGTCTGGTATGGATTTTGAGGGGACCCCCACGCCATTTTTTTTTAAATTTTGGCGTGGGGTTTCCCTTATTCATAACAGACCTGAAGGGCCTGGTATGGAATTTAGGGGGACCCCCATGCCATTTTTTTTTAATTGTGGTGTGGCTTTCCTCTTAATATCCATACCAGACCTGAAGGGCCTGGTATGGAATTTAGGGGGACCCCCACGCATTTTTTTTTTAAATTTTGGTTCGGGGTTCCCCTATGGGGAAATTCCATGCCGTTTTTATCAATGAACTTTATCAATTCATTATAGCCGCAAGTAGTTTTAAATTACTTTTTTTCCTTTTGAAATTATATTTTGCTGGTAGACTATTCTAAATACAGGAAACATGCGCCCCTTTACAGGCATAGTATAGACACCCCCCAGGTACGAAATTTAAAGGAATAGTACACTTTTATTGTTTCACTTTAAGCATTATTAAAATCACTTTATTTGCACTGATACATGTCCCCTGCGGCAGGACCCAGGTCCCCAAACCCTTTTTATGACAATAACTTGCATATTAACCCTTAAAATTAGCACTTTTGATTTCTCCCATAGACAATTCACTACAGCCAACACCGCTATTACATCACAACTTTTTTTTCCCACAATAACTTGCATATTAACCCTTTTAGAAATGTCATTTTGCTTTAGACTATTCTAAACAAGGGAAAAAAGCGCCACTTTACAGGAATACTATAGACACCCCCCCCAGGTATGAAATTTAAAGGAATATTTCACTTTTATTGTTTCACTTTAAGCTTTATTAAAATCACTGCTCCTGAAAAACTGGCCGTTTTTAAAACTTTTTTTTGCACTGATACATGTCCCCTGGGGCAGGACCCATGTCCCCAAACACTTTTTATGACAATAACTTGCATATAAGCCTTTATATTTAGCACTTTTGATTATTCATGTTCGTGTTTATTATATTTATGTTTTGTTTATTCATGTTCGTGTCCCATAGACTTTAACGGTGTTCGAACAAATTTTTTGCCTGTTCGCATGTTCTGGATGCGAACCGAGGGGGTGTTCGGCTCATCCCTATTGGTGACACAGTGACAGGGAGTGAAGAGGTTAACTGGGGGGCGATCGGGGGTGTACAGGGGGTGAAAAGTGTGCCTATGTCTACTGTGTCAGTGTAGTGTTGGTGCAACTCACGTTTAGATGTCCTCTCTCTGGAACTGAAAAGGGCTCCAAAAGGGGAGGTGACATCACTTCCTTTGGCTGTTTACAATTCACAGGCAGAGGAAGTATTTCATTCGTCAGAACCGATCACCAGATCCAGGACAGAAATCATTGGCCTGGGCCTGGAGACTGATTGGTTCTGAAGCAAATCCAAACACTGCGGGTGCACTCGATGTATCATGGCGGCGATTCACCCAGGAGAGCCAATCTTATACTGCGGTGGCTGGTCTTTAACCACATGCCAACGGCATGCAGCAGCGGCAGAATGGCTCCCCCACACAAATCGCTGTAGCTGTTCGGTTAACGCTTTAAGGGGTAAAGGGGGCGCGCACGCCCACCGCATCACTGAGGAGCCTATGTGCGTGCCCGGTGGCCGTGATGTCCGCCGGACACAAGCGATCACTCGTGACAGAGCAGGGACATGGATCTGTGTGTGTAAACACACAAATCCACGTCCTGTCAGGAGAGAGATCTGATCGCCTCTTTCTAGTATATAAGAACACCGATCGGTATCCTCCCCCAGTCAGTCCCATCCCCCCACAGTTAGAACACACAGCGAGGGAACATATTTAACCCATTGATTGCCCCCTAGTGTTAATCCTTTTCCTGCCAGTGACATTTATACAGTAGTCAGTGGCTATTTATAGCACTGGTTTCAAAAAAGTGTCAAAAGTGTCTGATCTGTTCGTTGCAATGTCCCAGTCCAGATAAAAATCGCAGATTGCCGCCATTACTAGTAAAAAAAAAAAATAAAAAAAAAATGCCATAAATATATCCCATATTTTGCAGATGCTATAACTTTTGTGCAAACACGCTTATTGCGATTTTTTTTTTACCAAAAATATTTACAAGATTACCAGAAGAAACATGTACCACTTTAAAAAACTTCAGACCAGGCTTAGAACAGTTGATGCAAATTTACTGAGGAGACTAAACCCTAATCCTAACTACTATATATGTGTGGCTGCCCAGGCATTACTCTGCAAGGTAGTAGTCCATAGTGGCGCTTTCCATGCTTGGACATCCTCCGGAACCCCAGTGCCTCTGACAGGCTACAAGGCTCAGTAGTCCCTCTTCACAGCCCTGGACCTCAACCTTCCCCCTTTTTATACCACAGGTGGGCTGGCTGGGGTAAAAAAAGCCCAGGAACTGAGCACACATAACTTAACCCTTTCCCCCAGCCTTGGTCAGCCTCTAACTTACTAAAGCAGATGTATTACAACTTTTCTACATGCATATTGGTAGATTTTAATGTGTTAGCAGTTTTTATAGTTTATGGAATTTGGCTACCTATGCTACTTATGTAAGTTTTTAGGCGCACTCAGAAATTATAGGTAGAACAATCATGCAACAGAATATGCTTACTCTAGATTAAGAAGCTGCTTCTGCTTCTTTGGGTGGCATGGTATTCTTTGAGAAAATAATGCCCCGAATGGATGCTAGCAATGTGGGAGTTTGGAATATTGAATAGTTTGTACTTAATATCTAGACGTAGATATTTTAAAGCAATAGTTGATTATTTTTTGTATTTTTTAAGGGGCCAGTATGAACGATGTCTCATAAAGACTATGTACCATTATGGATCCTCCTACTGGCATCAATCAAAGTTTGTTACCAGATACATGAAACTAATACCACATTAAATTGTAAGTATTTAAGTAAAACAATATCAGGAATAAAGCTCCTAGCATTCTTGTTATTGTCATGTATTTTTTAAAGATATGGTGATCTCTTTTCAGTTTTTCTTAAAAGGCCTAACATTAGAGTAATAAATTATCGCCCAAATGCTGTTAATCTTACCTGGGATACAGAGGTAACATCTGAAGTAGATGAGTATGAGATCTGCTATAATTTCTCCTATCGATTTCTGGATAAAACAACTTGGAAGAAGGTAATCAGTGTTTTCATTGTTACTGTTATTTTACATGTATATTTTATTTTTGGCTTTTAGATTTTGGGACTTTCTGTATGTTCCTTCTTTTTTTTCTGCAATGTGATTATTTCTCTGTCAGCTCCATCTAGTGGCAAAATTGTGGAATGTTTTCTGATGTATTTCAGAAAACATACAGCATTTTGGACACTAGCTGACAATCACAGGGATTCATTGTATTAGAGAAAATGTGGGTAAAATTAATGTAGCTGGGGGAATGCTTGTGATATACATCCAAGGAATATTTTTTAACTAGACCCCATACCAGGTTACAAGTCCTCAACATAGGGGGGGGGGGGGTACCTTGCCAGGGGATTCTCCCTGGGCAAAGCATCTTGTCCTCGTGTTGAAGGCAAGGGTGTCTTCCTCACAACCCTGGCCTTGTGGCTGTGCGGGTTTGTGGGCTGGGGGCATGTCGGAATCAGTAATAAGGGAGCACCCAGAAATCATCTCCCCTTTTTAAGTGGATGAGGAGTACAAACTCATTCACAATGTAAAGAGCAAATCTCCCAAGTGATGTCATTGGCCAAGAATAGACATGACAGTATATGGTCAATGACGTTGTTGAAATTTCGGTGTGTCATTGACCATATACGGTTTTATCCATTTATGGATCAAGCTGTTTGTTTATGATCAGGAACATACAGGCTGCTGATCATGTGACCACCGTGACAGGCAGTCACAGTGACCACATAATTGAGAAGTCTTTCCTGCTTCCCGGCAATAATACTTAGTTAAAGGACTAATTGGGTGAAATGTGCAGCGCTTATGTGATCATATAAACCATAACTAATAATATGAGTACAGAAAACATGAATAATAAATGATGTGCTCAAAAATACTCCAAGCAGTCCTCTATTATGACATGTGATGTCTATAAACAGAGGAAGTTGGACGTGTGATGTCCAAAAAAGAAAAAAGTCAGTGACAAGCTTCAGTCATGTGTGATGATAATCCTCAACCACATGTGGATATAATGTAGTGACAGTCTTTAACTTCAAATATGTATGATGTAATAACAGTTAATAGTAGGTACACCACCAAAGACACCAGAAGCTGCTCACCAGAGGGATTGAACTCAAATAGGTGTACACCTAGTGAGTCAATAAAGCTTTGTGGTATAATATACCAAGGGGATCAGATGCTCTATCCAGATATGACCTCCAGATGGACCTCCGAACAAGTGTAAGGTATGGATGGACTCAGTAGATATAGGCAGTCAGCCCCATCATTAAAAGAAAGAGGAAGGCATATAGTGTAACTCCGTATGGAAATTTTAATACATAAAAAGCAAAGGAAATACACTCACGTGTTTAGCAATAAAATCAAGTGCTTGTATAAAAGAAGACAGTTGTCTCAGCATATCCTACCGACGCGTTTCGACTTAGAAGTCATCATCTGGGGTGCTGGACCACTGTACTGGCTGAGTATTTATAGATACTGGTTACCCCCATAACAAGTGGCACCTCCGTCTGATTGAAAGTGCAAATTATGGAGATTACTTCCTGGTTCCTCCAAAATGGCGCCCGGGCTTGCACTCCAAGCCTCGTTTTCATATGTAGAGGAGGATTACTTTCTGGTTCTGCCAAAATGGCGCCCGGACAAGAGTTCCAAGCCTCATTTTAACATGTGATACAGGATGTGACATCATGTGGAACAGTGACTGGTTTAAACAGCCAAAAACATGGCACCGCTATTTTTGGGGACATATAGGGGCAGATGTGGCTTAAAACGGCACAATGTTCGGTGTATATAACCTACAACATGGCGCAGTTTGTCATAAGGACATGTATATTAATACACTAAGTCACAAGGTTTCACCCTTCTGGCAGCAAAAATGAAAAACAATATAATACATCCAAACATTGCTCTAGCCTGAACATGGGCAGTGGCATAGTGGCCAGCACTCCCACCCAGCAGCAAAAGGGTCGCCGGTTCGAATCCCGAGATTCCATGTTTGGGTAGAAAAAAAATAAATAAATAAAAATGTAATATATATAAAAAATATATGATACTAAGTTGTGACAAATGATGGCACCCCTCAGAAAGGACATGTTATTGGTTGGATCGAGCTGATATTTGTGATAGGGACCAAACCAGTATATATTCAAATAAGAAATCCAAAATACATTCTAAAATATATGTTATAAGAATTTAATAAAAATACCCTCATAAAAACATTTAAAAATACTTATAAAAAACCTCTCATAAAAGATATTCTAATAGGTACCAACTGGACCCTAAAGTACCAGAAATAGAGAAAAGGCATCATGCTTGGTTGATAAAAGCATTGATATCCCATTCTATGTTCAACCCAAAAGGGGAGTAGGTCTGCAATTGGTGGATCCAATAAGTCTCCAAACGAGATACTCCCCTTGTCTTAGCTCCTCCCCTCCAAGGAGGTGTATATTTATCTATGACAAGAAATTGAGAACCAGTAGGGTCTCGTCTGTGATGCTCTCTATAATGTCGAAGCACATTATGTTTGACGTCACCACTTTTTATTTTAGCGATATGCTCGCCGACTCTAACAGAGAAAGCTCGAATTGTACGGCCCACATACTGCTTCCCACAGGGGCAGGTAATCAGATAAACGACATGTGTGGTAGCACAAGTGCAGAATGTTTTAATGGGATATGTACAGTTTGTAGTGTTCGATTTAAACTCGAGGCTTTTACGTCTACCACAGGAATTGTATTGACATACAGTGCATTTTTTGCAGGGAAAATAACCCACTAAGTTGTGAAAAAAAGAAAGTCGTATGGGGGGATTTATGATATTAGGTGCAATTTTTCCCTGCAAAGAAGGCACACCTCTAAAGATGACCTTAGGTTGTTCTGGGAGTATTTCCTTTAAAACACGGTCATTCCTAAGTATATCCCAATGTCTGTAAATTATGTTTTTGATTTCTCTGTGTTGGACTGAAAAAGTGGTGAGCATAGAGCATTCAAAGGAGCTTTCTTGTTCACGAGGAGGTTTTGGTGTCAGCAAAGAATTTCTATCAATTGCAGCCACTCTATTTATTTCTGAAGTTAACGATGTTGGGCCGTACCCCTTTTCTATGAATCTGTCCCTCAGTGTTGATGCTTGAGTGAAATAGTTGAGAAAATGGGGGGAGTTTGGGACTTTATATGAAGCACCATAAGTGCCTCCATCCCGCGGGACTTTGAATGAAGCACCCTAAGGTGCCTCCATCCCTGTAAATAAATGAAAAAGGAAGTTTGGGACTTTGTATGAAGCAATTGAGTAGTGGAGGTAGATTACAATAAAAGCATATTTATTAGGTAGCATGATAAATAGACAATACTTTCGCGCCTTTGGTAAAAATTAATAAAAATTGAATTGGTAAGTGTAAAACCACACCCTCAAAAAAACCGCAAATACAAGCTGCTCCCCTTAATTTGAATGGAACAATCAAATAAGTAATAGTGTATAATAGGGGGCGCTAGAGACCTAACAAACATATGCTTCTGCCAATAGGTGCACACACTAACCAAATCAACCACAGTGAACTGAATAGTGCTGATTGTGCTAAACTAAAAATATCACAAACACATAATTTATGCTGCAAATAAAAATACAAAATACAGTGAAAAAAATATAAATAAAGAATCCAGTGAAAAAAATTATACGAAATTCTTAGTGCAAGTGAAATGAATAAATCGTGATGTCTGATAGTCCCAATCCATTGAAGAGATCAGAGCAAAACAGTTGAAACCAACATCACAGCAGACACATGGATCCTCACAGATGCAACAATTTATGCGTTGATATAAAGATTCCGTCACCCAAGAGGAAAAAACACCTGAAGGTAGTAGATATCTGCTTACCAGATACCAATGACTTCTTTAACTAAAAAGAAAGTCATTAGTGCTTGTACAGGATTGTGCCTGTTCACATGAAGGCTGGAAGGCTGGATGGTACTTTAGGCATTGAACCCTCCCGTCCCATTCATTCAGGATAGGAAATATGAGAAGCAAAAGGGAATCTTCATAGCGTAAAACCGTTTAATATATAAAATTAGAGAACAATAAAATAGCCAATTGGCCTCTTACATTGATCGGTGCCTACCCGGCACTGGGACTGCTCGCATGTCAGGGTGAGTAGAGTCAGGAACCCTTCGCATCACATCGCACATGCGGCGTGCGTTCCACTCCGTGCGTCTAGCTAACCAGCTAATCCGGAAGTAGGTGGGACGATTCTGGACATGTGACCACGTACCGCTCCGACGTACGTTTCGTTTGTGAACGTCTTCAGGGAAGCGTACATTGGTCACTAAGCAACTAGTTTATATAGGGAATGAGGGCGGGTAAATTGGTAACAATACTCCGCCTTTGTGTCAATAAAGTTTGTTTGCTGAACATTGTGCACAAACCAACCAGTGGAATCTCCCCCTGGTGGTTATATGTCACAGTGCTCCAGGCAAAAAGAAAAAAATTCTTTAGTGTTACATACCATACCTGTACATCATTAAATGGCAGAAAAACAGTGAGAGATGTTATATTATTAGATATTACTACATAAAACAATCACAATATTAATGTTAATTAACCTATTCGTTGGAAAGGACTAGAATTAATCCCGTCATTCAGAGCAGTCTCAGTCTCGGTTTCACAAGCTGGTAAATGATAAGCACATTTAGACATACTCCATTGAAACCACCATAAATTGTATTAATTTTACTTTATGTTAAAAATCTTAAACTATACTTTAATAAAAAATGATAACCACATAACCAGTAACATCAAGGTTCAAAAAATGCATACTGTTATAATTGTGATTAATCATTTGTTAAAAAACAATTGAGGTCTATGTCTATGTTCATCCCATACGGTTGCATACTCTGTAACTTGTAAAGCCAATATGTTTCATTTTTGGATACTGTCCTTTTCATATGAGTACCCCTCCAGTCCCTTGTTACTTTATCAATCCCATAAAACGTACATAGTGATGGATCACTGTTATGGTACATTTTGAAGTGTCTGGAGACACTATGGTTGGGGTAGCCATTTTTTATATTAGCAAGATGTTCACTAATCCTTACTTTGAGTTGCCGTGTGGTTCTGCCCACGTACTGTAAGGAACATGGACATTCCAATACATAAGTCACGTGGTCAGAATCACACGTGATTAATGGTTTAATATTAAACTGTTGTTGGGTGACCACAGAATTGAATTGGGATTTCTTTTTCTTGGAGCCCGGTTTTCTTGTTATTTTGCATGCATTGCACCTAGTGCAGTAATGGAATCCAGATCCATCCAAGAACGTAGATGGTTTCCTGGGTGGGTCCGGTACATTGGGGGCTAGTCGATTCCTGAGAGTGGGGGCCCTACGGTATATGAATTTTGGTTTCTTTGGTAAAGAGGACTGTAAATCTTTGTCTTTTAACAGAATTGGCCAGAATTTCTTGAAAATACCCTCCACTGTTCTATATTGTCGATGGAAGCCTGACAAAAAAGCGCATTCATCTTTATATTCTTTTTTTGGTTTAGGAACCAGCAAAGTTTGTCTGTTCATATTTGATACCTGAACTACCAGCTTCTCCAAAACATGGGCTGGGTAGCCCTTTTCCAGGAATCTGGCAGTAAGGGTATCTGCTTGTGCAAAAAAATCTTTATCATTTTGACAATTGCGCCGTAAGCGCATGTACTGCCCTTTGGGTACAGCCCCAATCCATTGCGGGTGGTGGCAACTGTGTGTAGGGACATAGGCGTTGCGGTCGGTTTCCTTAAAAAATGTTTTTGTACTTATAGTGGAACCCTGTTTGAGAAGTGTTAAATCCAAATAATTTACTGTTGTTAGGTGAAGATCTGCTGTGAATCTTAGATTGTATTCATTATGATTCATACCATCCATAAATTCACCAAAACTTTCCTTAGTTCCCTCCTACAAAATCATGACATCATCTATGTACCTTTTGTACAACAGAAGTGATTTGGGTCTGTTATTAAAAATGGTTTCTGATTCCCATTTGTTTAATGTGATATTCGCCACACTTGGAGCATAACGAGCTCCCATGGCAACTCCACCTATTTGGTTAAAATACTCATTAAGCGCCCAAAAATAGTTATTCCCCATAGCCATAGATAAACCTTCCAGTAAAAATTCAATTTGCGATTTTTTTAAAGTGGACTTATTTGTGAAGGCCCACCTCACTGCTTCCAACACATCTGTCTGCCGTAGGTTGGTATACAGTGACTCGATGTCTATTGTCACTAGTAAAGTTTGGTTAGTGACTACCACAGATTGTAGCAAGGTGATGAGCTCCCTGCTGTCTTTGAGGTAGGATTGGCTCTGTGGGACGAGAGGCTGGAGGAAGGTGTCCAGATATTCCCCCACCCTCGAGTACAGAGAGCCAATCCCACTCACTATTGGGCGGCCTGGTGGGTTCTCCTTATTTTTGTGTATTTTCGGCACAATATATAATACCGGGATTCTGGGTGTAGTCAAGTCAAGGTAATCTGCTTCCTTCTGATTTAAGATTTTTTTATTCGTTCCTTTACTAATCCATGTTGATAGTTCCTTTTTTAATTTTGTGGTGGGGTTGGATTTAAGTAACTTATATGTTGTAGTATCCCTCAGTAATCTTTGCAGTTCTTTATTGTAATTTTCTTTGGTTAATATCACCAGCCCTCCCCCCTTGTCTGCGGGTCTTACCACTATCTGTTTATTTTCTTCCAATTTTTTAATGCCTTCCCATATTTTTTGGTTATTTTGTTGTTTGGATGTTTCTATTAGGCGTACCTCATCCTGAACCATGTTCCTAAATACTTCTATGTATTGGTTTGAACCTTTCTTAGGATTAAAAACAGAGTTGTTTTTCAGACTACTATGTGCAAATGGGTCCTCCGTCTCTTTAGTGGTAGAGTTGGTTTTATGGCCTGAAAAATGTTTCCTTATATTTAATTTTCTTATATATTTTTCAATGTCTATAAACAAGTTAAATTTGTCTATATTTTTGTTTGGTGCAAATTTCAATCCCTGTGATAAGACTTCCAATTCTGACTCAGAAAACTCTAAATTGGTTAAATTGAATAGCCCGGATTTTAGCTGTTTCTCTTCCTTTTTCTTTCGCCCTCTGCCCCTTCTTCCTCTCTTTCTGCTTGCTCTGAATAGCCATGTTGGGGGTTGGTTGGGATTCTGTATGGCTCTTTCTAGTCCCTCCATTCCCCCCCTCCTTGTGGTGGATAACTGTTGTATCCTGGTCTACCCCTAAAATTGCCCCTTTGGTGTCCCCTCGGGGGTCTGTAGGGATATTGATTACGGTTATGGGTATAATAGCCATAATCAGGGGGTCTATAATCTATGGGGGCAGTCTGTTGTAATTTTGTCCCCTATAGGGGGATTGGTAGACTGGTGGTGTCAGGTCCCACACTTACCAGACAGGTGAGTCCGCTTGGGCAGAGGGTAGGCTCCCTTACGTATCCGATTCGGGACCCCTGATAGAGAAGACAGGAGGTCACGAATGCGGAGTGGTATGAGTGCCTGTAGTAGGGTCCTGGAGCACAATGGTCTGGCAAGCACCGGTAGGTCTTCAGACTAGGTGGAGCAGATGCTGGGCAGGAACGGATCAGGCTGGTCATACACTTGCAGAGGTCGGCAACGGGCTGGCAGCAGAGGTACAAGAGGATGAGGCAGAGACAAGGTCAGACAAGCCGGGGTCGGGTTCAGGCAGCAATCAAGGATAGTCCAAGGGGTAGCCGGGTCACAACGGATAAGCACAACAGGGAAACAGGAACTCAGGATGATCACGGACACGGTACGGAGCTGTTTGATCAGGCAGCACTGGGTCAGCATGGAGGCAAACCTTAAATAGGCCGATTGGCGCCAAAACGCCGCGCGCGTGCACGCGCCGATTCGCCAAGGCGCGCCGCGCCCCCGCACGCGCCCGAGCGCGCCCCCGACACCGGCGTGCACGCCCACCGAACCGGGTCGCAACACAAGCAGCGCTCACAGGCGGACGCGCGCTAACGCGAACGCGCGCTAGCGCGAACGCGCGTACGCACGAACGCCCGGACGCCACCCCGCACGCCACGGTCGGCCAGCCCAGACACACCAGCGCCCCCAGGGACACGCGCCCCAGCACGGACAGGAACGCGAGCGCCAACACGCCCCGGCGCGCCCCGGCGCCCAACCAGGTAACCTCTCTGACAGTGCCCCCTCCTCAAGGGCAGACTCCGGATGCCCAGCTGGGCCATCTTTGCGGGATGAGAGGTTTTGAAGGATTGAAGGAGATCGTTAGCGTGCAAATTGTTTTCTGGCTCCCACGAATTGTCTTCGGGACCGTAGCCCCTCCACTTCACCAGATATTGTACCTGATTGCGCCTTCTTCTGCAATCAAGAATTGCTTCCACTTCAAACTCCTCTTCGCCATCAACCTTGATCGGTTTGGGTGGACCAATGCAACGACCAGGAAAGAAATTAGGCGTGACCGGTTTTAGGAGAGAAACGTGGAATACTGGATGAATTTTCAGGGAATTGGGGAGGTCCAATTCAAATGCCACTTTGTTGATCTTCCTTTTGATCAAGAAAGGACCCAGGTATTTGGGACCCAGTTTCCTGGATGGACAAGCTAGCTTGAGGTTTGCGGTGGACAGCCAGACAGAATTGCCAGGTTCTAGCATAAGTTCTCCTCGTCTCTTCCTGTCGAAAATCCTCTTATAGTCTTCCTGAGCCTTGGTCATGGTTTCCTGTAGCAATTTATTGTTATTGGAGAAAAAGTTCAAGGTCTCGGAAACTGCAGGAACAGGGCATTCAGGAAATGTTCCAGGTAAGAAGGATGGGTGGAAACCATAGTTGGCAAAGAACGGAGACTGATTAGTCGCTGAATGTAAAGAGTTGTTATAAGAGAACTCTGCGATGGGAAGCAGGGAGGCCCAGTCATCTTGGGAGAAAGCTGAAAAACAGCGGATGTATTGCTCCAAGGTTTGGTTCGTCCTCTCGGTTTGTCCATTGGATTGAGGGTGGTAGGCCGAGGAAAAGGACAACTCGATCTCAAGGGCACCACAAAGGGATCTCCAGAATCTGGAGGTGAACTGGACGCCCCTGTCCGAGACTATATTGGTCGGGACTCCATGCAGTCTGACGATTTCCTTGATGAAGATAGCGGCGGTCTCCATGGCTGAGGGGGTGCCCTTCATAGGGAGAAAATGGGCCATTTTAGACAACCTGTCCACTACAACAAAAATGGATGAAAAACCCTCTGATGGTGGGAGCTCCACGATGAAATCCATAGAGATCATGGCCCAAGGTCTCTCTGGGACTGGTAATGGCTTCAGTAGGCCCCATGCTCTTGACCGGCTAGTCTTATTTCTGGCACACGTATCACAAGACTCCACATATGCCTTACAATCCCTGGTAAGGTGAGGCCACCAGAAGGAGCGTTGGACCAGGTCAATTGTTTTCCGTGTGCCGAAGTGACCCGCAAGTTTGTGGTCATGGCACAAGCTTAGTACCCGTGCTTTCAGCTCCTCAGGAACCACAATCCTATTCTTGAACCAGAGTAGTCCATCCTTGGCACAGGCTTCAGCAAGTGGGGGCATTCTCGAGGAAGCTCGCCTGATTTGAGAGATTATGTCTTCCTGTAGAACGAGGAAATTTCCAGAAGGGAGAATGGTGTCTGGGGACAGGGTTCTTTCAGAGTCAAGGAACAGTCGGGAAAGGGCGTCGGATTTAACATTCTTGGATCCAGGTCTGTACGTGATGTGGAAAATAAATCGCGAAAAAAAAAGTGCCCATCTGGCCTGCCGGGGTTTTAGTCTCTTGGCCGTTCTCAGGTACTCTAAATTCTTATGGTCTGTGTAGACCAAGATGGGATGTGCTGCTCCTTCCAGGAGATAACGCCACTCTTCCAGAGCTGCCTTAATGGCTAGAAGTTCCCGATCACCCACATCATAGTTTTTCTCGGACGGAGAGAGCTTACGCGAAAAGAATCCCACTGGGTACAGGAGTGCTTTGGCACCCTGTCTCTGAGACAGTACGGCTCCGACTGCAACTTCGGAGGCATCCACCTCCAGGACGAAAGGCAAGGCAGGATTGGGATGTTTAAGAATAGTGGCTGAGGTAAATAACGCTTTGAGTTTTCCAAAGGCCTCTTGTGCTTTAGGGGTCCAGTGGAACCGGCACCCTTGTTTAATAAGTTCCGTAATGGGAGCTATGATTGAAGAAAATCCCCTGATGAACTTTCTGTAGAAATTGGCGAAGCCAATAAAGCGTTGTACCCCTTTTTTGTCAGTCGGTGCAGGCCATTCCAGAATAGCGGATACTTTCTGAGGATCCATTTTAATGCCATCAGGAGAGATGATTAAACCCAAGAATTGGATGGATTGGAGCTCAAATTCGCACTTCTCAAGTTTGGCGTAGAGCCCATGCTGTCTTAGCCGGGAGAGTACAGTTCGTACATGTCTGCGGTGCTCCATCAGAGAGGCGGAGAAGACCAAGATATCATCTAGATAAACGATGACGTATAAATCCAGTAAATCATGAAAGACGTCATTAACAAAGTGCTGAAATGTTGCCGGTGCGTTGCACAGACCAAAAGGCATGACTAGGTACTCGTAATGACCAAATCGGGTACGAAAAGCTGTCTTCCACTCGTCTCCTTCTCTTATACGGATCAGGTTATAGGCTCCACGGAGGTCTAGTTTAGTAAACACGGTAGCAGATCCTAACCTCTGAAACAGCTCAGGAACCAAAGGTAGCGGGTATCTGTTCTTTATGGTAATTTTGTTAAGCTCCCGGTAATCAATGCAGGGACTTAGGGAATGATCTTTTTTTTCTACGAAGAAGATGCCTGCCCCAGCTGGAGACGTGGAAGGACGAATGAACCCTTTCTTCAGGTTTTCGTCAATGTAAGTCTTCAAGGTGCCCAGCTCCTGCTCCGTTAAGGGAAAGATCCTACCAAAGGGGACTTCGGTACCCGGTAGAAGTTCTATTGGGCAGTCATAGGGTCTATGTGCTGGAAGGGTTTCTGCCCCCTTCTTACTGAACACGTCTAGGAAATCCCGGTAGGGTTCAGGAAGATCTTGGTAAAGTTTAGTTTCAGAGTCCATGCACAGACATTGGGAAGAGGTTGGTGGGATTCCCCGTAAGCAGTTTTGTCTGCAATATTCGGATGAGAACTGAACCTTGCCCGTAGCCCAGTTGATGCTAGGGTTGTGGGCCTGTAGCCAAGGTATCCCTAGGATAATTGGGAAGAGAGGAGAGGAGATGACATCTAGGCGTAATAGTTCCTGATGTTCCGGGCCAATGGTGGCCAAAAGAGGAACCGTTTCTTGGGTGACGGGTCCGGAGCGGAGGGTGGAACCGTCTGCTAGAAAGACTGCCAGTCCTTGGGCCTTAGTTTGAGTGGGGATATGGTGAGTCTCAACGAAGGTCCGGTCAATGAATCCACTGCATGCCCCCGAATCAACGATGACCGGCACTGGGATGCTCCTTCCAGGTAACTGCAAGATAATGGAAAGTGTTAAATGACTACCGGTACTAGGTAGGACAGGTGCACACAATGAGGAAGACGGTAGACACTTACGCCTCTTATTAGGGCATGCTCTTGCGAAATGACCGGGCTCTCCACAGTACAGGCACAGGTTGAGTGTGCATCTTCGGGTCTTCTCTTCTGGGGTCAGAGAGGGACGGAGCAGTCCCAACTGCATAGGCTCCGAGCCTTCCTGGGCGGAAGCGGATGAGACCAATGGAGCTTGGTGCGGGGCACTAGGGACCCTGGGCAACATCCAGGCAAGACGTGGATGACCAACTGATCTTTCAGAGCGTCTTTCCCTGAGGCGGCGGTCAATTTGGATAGATAAATTGATGAGTTCCTCTAGTGTCTGGGGAACCCCCACTCGTGCCAGCTCGTCCTTTAGGGGGTCAGACAATCCCAGCCGGTATTGGTGACGCAAGGCAGCGTCATTCCACTCCGTGTCGGCACTCCAACGCCTAAACTCCACGGCGTAATCTTCAGCCGCTCTGCGACCTTGTTGGAGGGAATGTAAAGTGGCTTCAGCCGTTGCCGTTAGCTGAGGGTCCTCATACAGTTGGGACATGGCGAGGAAGAAGTCACTCACGGAATCAAGGGATTGAGCCTTTTGTTTCAGCAGATTGTGGGCCCAGGTTTGAGGTTCGCCAGTCAGCAAGGATATGATGAACCCCACTTTAGTAGCTTCCAGGGAGAATGTACGGGGTTGCAGGGCAAAATACAGTTCGCAAGCGTTGCGGAACGCTTGGAACTTGCTGCGATCTCCTGAGAACTTCTCGGGTGGAGGTACTCTGGGCTCAGGTGGAAGCATCACTGCAGAGGGTGCCGAAGCCGAATTGGACGCTGCTCCTGAAGGAGAGGCTGAGAGGGCCTGGACCTGCCCTTCCAATCTGGTGTAGCCTTCTTGCAGACTTTTAACGGCTTGAGTGAGGCCCGCTAGATGCCTGCACAGTTCATCCATGGGGGAGGCCCCCTGCCCGGACTCAGTCATGGCTGCCTGATACTGTCAGGTCCCACACTTACCAGACAGGTGAGTCCGCTTGGGCAGAGGGTAGGCTCCCTTACGTATCCGATTCGGGACCCCTGATAGAGAAGACAGGAGGTCACGAATGCGGAGTGGTATGAGTGCCTGTAGTAGGGTCCTGGAGCACAATGGTCTGGCAAGCACCGGTAGGTCTTCAGACTAGGTGGAGCAGATGCTGGGCAGGAACGGATCAGGCTGGTCATACACTTGCAGAGGTCGGCAACGGGCTGGCAGCAGAGGTACAAGAGGATGAGGCAGAGACAAGGTCAGACAAGCCGGGGTCGGGTTCAGGCAGCAATCAAGGATAGTCCAAGGGGTAGCCGGGTCACAACGGATAAGCACAACAGGGAAACAGGAACTCAGGATGATCACGGACACGGTACGGAGCTGTTTGATCAGGCAGCACTGGGTCAGCATGGAGGCAAACCTTAAATAGGCCGATTGGCGCCAAAACGCCGCGCGCGTGCACGCGCCGATTCGCCAAGGCGCGCCGCGCCCCCGCACGCGCCCGAGCGCGCCCCCGACACCGGCGTGCACGCCCACCGAACCGGGTCGCAACACAAGCAGCGCTCACAGGCGGACGCGCGCTAACGCGAACGCGCGCTAGCGCGAACGCGCGTACGCACGAACGCCCGGACGCCACCCCGCACGCCACGGTCGGCCAGCCCAGACACACCAGCGCCCCCAGGGACACGCGCCCCAGCACGGACAGGAATGCGAGCGCCAACACGCCCCGGCGCGCCCCGGCGCCCAACCAGGTAACCTCTCTGACAGGTGGGTACGTATGGGGATGAGACTTGATTGTATTATTTTGGCTATAGCTTTCCTTTTTGTGGGCCCTCTGGGGTGTACCCGAATCCCTTTTCGTATTTGGTGCCAGATTGGCTACCGTATTGTGCACTTCAATCTCCCTTTCTGCCAATGAGTCCTGGGGAGGACCTGTTTGTAGATTGTCCTGCCATTTATATACCTTATTATCTTGGTAGTCCTTAATATCTCTAAAATATTTTTTAAGTTTTTTATCCTTAATTTCCCCATCATATTTGGCTAAATGGGTACTCAGTTCCTTAGCCTTATCTATATATTCTTGAGAGGACATAAATGGTTCCATAGTTGTCCTGAGTTCTTTGATTTTAGATTCCAAAACAACTTTTTTGGCTTCCCGCCTTCTAACCATCATTTGCATTAATTTCTGTTCACAGGCGTTGAAGAATTGGTACCACTCATCAAGTAGTCTCAAATCCTCAACCCCGTCATTTGGACTGACATCCCATCTTAAACTCCTGGGGGTTAGATTTTTACCTATGTACATCTCCAGGGATGCAATATCCCACCACAGCCTTATTTGTTTTTCAGTGTCATATTTAAGTTGTTTGAATCCTTTCTCAAGGTCCACATTGGTACTAGATGTTTGGTGGAAGATTTCTTCCACATTAAATTTTCTAGTTTGCATAAAATTGAATATATCCATGGCTGCGTAAAGTGAACAAACTCAAAACCAAATCAATTGAGCCAAAGTGATAAATAGACAATACTTTCGCGCCTTTGGTAAAAATTAATAAAAATTGAATTGGTAAGTGTAAAACCACACCCTCAAAAAAACCGCAAATACAAGCTGCTCCCCTTAATTTGAATGGAACAATCAAATAAGTAATAGTGTATAATAGGGGGCGCTAGAGACCTAACAAACATATGCTTCTGCCAATAGGTGCACACACTAACCAAATCAACCACAGTGAACTGAATAGTGCTGATTGTGCTAAACTAAAAATATCACAAACACATAATTTATGCTGCAAATAAAAATACAAAATACAGTGAAAAAAATATAAATAAAGAATCCAGTGAAAAAAATTATACGAAATTCTTAGTGCAAGTGAAATGAATAAATCGTGATGTCTGATAGTCCCAATCCATTGAAGAGATCAGAGCAAAACAGTTGAAACCAACATCACAGCAGACACATGGATCCTCACAGATGCAACAATTTATGCGTTGATATAAAGATTCCGTCACCCAAGAGGAAAAAACACCTGAAGGTAGTAGATATCTGCTTACCAGATACCAATGACTTCTTTAACTAAAAAGAAAGTCATTAGTGCTTGTACAGGATTGTGCCTGTTCACATGAAGGCTGGAAGGCTGGATGGTACTTTAGGCATTGAACCCTCCCGTCCCATTCATTCAGGATAGGAAATATGAGAAGCAAAAGGGAATCTTCATAGCGTAAAACCGTTTAATATATAAAATTAGAGAACAATAAAATAGCCAATTGGCCTCTTACATTGATCGGTGCCTACCCGGCACTGGGACTGCTCGCATGTCAGGGTGAGTAGAGTCAGGAACCCTTCGCATCACATCGCACATGCGGCGTGCGTTCCACTCCGTGCGTCTAGCTAACCAGCTAATCCGGAAGTAGGTGGGACGATTCTGGACATGTGACCACGTACCGCTCCGACGTACGTTTCGTTTGTGAACGTCTTCAGGGAAGCGTACATTGGTCACTAAGCAACTAGTTTATATAGGGAATGAGGGCGGGTAAATTGGTAACAATACTCCGCCTTTGTGTCAATAAAGTTTGTTTGCTGAACATTGTGCACAAACCAACCAGTGGAATCTCCCCCTGGTGGTTATATGTCACAGTGCTCCAGGCAAAAAGAAAAAATTCTTTAGTGTTACATACCATATCTGTACATCATTAAATGGCAGAAAAACAGTGAGAGATGTTATATTATTAGATATTACTACATAAAACAATCACAATATTAATGTTAATTAACCTATTCTTTGGAAAGGACTAGAATTAATCCCGTCATTCAGAGCAGTCTCAGTCTCGGTTTCACAAGCTGGTAAATGATAAGCACATTTAGACATACTCCATTGAAACCACCATAAATTGTATTAATTTTACTTTATGTTAAAAATCTTAAACTATACTTTAATAAAAAAATGATAACCACATAACCAGTAACATCAAGGTTCAAAAAATGCATACTGTTATAATTGTGATTAATCATTTGTTAAAAAACAATTGAGGTCTATGTCTATGTTCATCCCATACGGTTGCATACTCTGTAACTTGTAAAGCCAATATGTTTCATTTTTGGATACTGTCCTTTTCATATGAGTACCCCTCCAGTCCCTTGTTACTTTATCAATCCCATAAAACGTACATAGTGATGGATCACTGTTATGGTACATTTTGAAGTGTCTGGAGACACTATGGTTGGGGTAGCCATTTTTTATATTAGCAAGATGTTCACTAATCCTTACTTTGAGTTGCCGTGTGGTTCTGCCCACGTACTGTAAGGAACATGGACATTCCAATACATAAGTCACGTGGTCAGAATCACACGTGATTAATGGTTTAATATTAAACTGTTGTTGGGTGACCACAGAATTGAATTGGGATTTCTTTTTCTTGGAGCCCGGTTTTCTTGTTATTTTGCATGCATTGCACCTAGTGCAGTAATGGAATCCAGATCCATCCAAGAACGTAGATGGTTTCCTGGGTGGGTCCGGTACATTGGGGGCTAGTCGATTCCTGAGAGTGGGGGCCCTACGGTATATGAATTTTGGTTTCTTTGGTAAAGAAACGTTCTTGGATGGATCTGGATTCCATTACTGCACTAGGTGCAAACAATGCAAAATAACAAGAAAACCGGGCTCCAAGAAAAAGAAATCCCAATTCAATTCTGTGGTCACCCAACAACAGTTTAATATTAAACCATTAATCACGTGTGATTCTGACCACGTGACTTATGTATTGGAATGTCCATGTTCCTTACAGTACGTGGGCAGAACCACACGGCAACTCAAAGTAAGGATTAGTGAACATCTTGCTAATATAAAAAATGGCTACCCCAATCATAGTGTCTCCAGACACTTCAAAATGTACCATAACAGTGATCCATCACTATGTACGTTTTATGGGATTGATAAAGTAACAAGGGACTGGAGGGGTACTCATATGAAAAGGACAGTATCCAAAAATGAAACATATTGGCTTTACAAGTTACAGAGTATGCAACCGTATGGGATGAACATAGACATAGACCTCAATTGTTTTTTAACAAATGATTAATCACAATTATAACAGTATGCATTTTTTGAACCTTGATGTTACTGGTTATGTGGTTATCATTTTTTTATTAAAGTATGGTTTAAGATTTTTAACATAAAGTAAAATTAATACAATTTATGGTGGTTTCAATGGAGTATGTCTAAATGTGCTTATCATTTACCAGCTTGTGAAACCGAGACTGAGACTGCTCTGAATGACGGGATTAATTCTAGTCCTTTCCAACGAATAGGTTAATTAACATTAATATTGTGATTGTTTTATGTAGTAATATCTAATAATATAACATCTCTCACTGTTTTTCTGCCATTTAATGATGTACAGATATGGTATGTAACACTAAAGAATTTTTTCTTTTTGCCTGGAGCACTGTGACATATAACCACCAGGGGGAGATTCCACTGGTTGGTTTGTGCACAATGTTCAGCAAACAAACTTTATTGACACAAAGGCGGAGTATTGTTACCAATTTACCCGCCCTCATTCCCTATATAAACTAGTTGCTTAGTGACCAATGTACGCTTCCCTGAAGATGTTCACAAACGAAACGTACGTCGGAGCGGTACGTGGTCACATGTCCAGAATCGTCCCACCTACTTCCGGATTAGCTGGTTAGCTAGACGCACGGAGTGGAACGCACGCCGCATGTGCGATGTGATGCGAAGGGTTCCTGACTCTACTCACCCTGACATGCGAGCAGTCCCAGTGCCGGGTAGGCACCGATCAATGTAAGAGGCCAATTGGCTATTTTATTGTTCTCTAATTTTATATATTAAACGGTTTTACGCTATGAAGATTCCCTTTTGCTTCTCATATTTCCTATCCTGAATGAATGGGACGGGAGGGTTCAATGCCTAAAGTACCATCCAGCCTTCCAGCCTTCATGTGAACAGGCACAATCCTGTACAAGCACTAATGACTTTCTTTTTAGTTAAAGAAGTCATTGGTATCTGGTAAGCAGATATCTACTACCTTCAGGTGTTTTTTCCTCTTGGGTGACGGAATCTTTATATCAACGCATAAATTGTTGCATCTGTGAGGATCCATGTGTCTGCTGTGATGTTGGTTTCAACTGTTTTGCTCTGATCTCTTCAATGGATTGGGACTATCAGACATCACGATTTATTCATTTCACTTGCACTAAGAATTTCGTATAATTTTTTTCACTGGATTCTTTATTTATATTTTTTTCACTGTATTTTGTATTTTTATTTGCAGCATAAATTATGTGTTTGTGATATTTTTAGTTTAGCACAATCAGCACTATTCAGTTCACTGTGGTTGATTTGGTTAGTGTGTGCACCTATTAGCAGAAGCATATGTTTGTTAGGTCTCTAGCGCCCCCTATTATACACTATTAGGTAGCATGAGTTTGCATACAAAAATAGAAAAAAGAATGTTTCATATCATATATACATGAGAGACGTGCACAAAGGCTGAATATGCAAGAATGGGAAAATACTTGCATAACATCATGTGGTCAAAACAATAAATACATATATGCATAAGAAATACATGTACATGCCAATAGCAGCAGGCCTACCACCGGCACATGCACCCACATGGTACATCTGTGTCCACCAGATGGTATAAAAAACATCATATATTAAAAATAAGTAAATCTCAATCCGTATGGAGTAAGTGGCTGCGGCATCATATAAAGCTCTACGCGTTTCGTGGGTGTTCCCACTCGTCAGGAGCGGATGCGTCAGACATTTCTATGGAATTAAAAAAGGATTTAAGGAACCGTACTTCTCAGAAAAGTTCAAAAATGTTGTTCCTATTAGTATTGGTGGTTGACCACTGACACTCACCAACCCAGGCATGGACCGCAAGGTGGAGTGATCGGAGCAGGGCCGGCCGAGACATAGCCTCAACGCGGGAGCTGAGGCTGCATAATGCAGGGTTGCAGCATCAGATAGGATGAGAGCTTAAAGTATGAATGAGAGCTGATGTGGCCAAGAAAATAGTGTATACTCAAAGGAGCAAGGATATCTGGGAACAAGATTAAAATAAATATATGTATAATTATAATATATTAATCATAGTGATGATATATAGTGGGGGATAGTGATAAAGGTAAATTAACCCAGTATAGCTCCATATAGGAGGTGTATGAATAATATGAAAAATATGAAAAAGGTAAGGAAGATACAAATGATGCCCAAAGATGTGCAAGTATCTGTGTATAGAAATGATGAAAATGAACATACAACAGATTAAGGTATAAATGCTGATAGGAATGCCACGTGGAAACAAGGGCAAATAGTGTGAACCGAAAACAAATCCACCAAGAGAGAGAGGGGAAAAGAAGATAAAGGTTGGAAAAGCAAAGGAGAACACCTACCCTAATGCTGCAACAAAACAACTCCCAGCAGGACGTGTAGCTGGTGTGTGGAAACCCCAAAGGGGAACTGACGAATTGGGCAGTTCACCTGAATGGGGGATGCAATTATGCCGCCAACGCCACGCTAATGAGCCAATGGAGGCGAGGGAGCCGCACCTGAAGTGAGTGATGCACTCAATAGCTGACGCGGAGATCTCACCATACCGGGACAGAAGATGTTCTGGCTAGACGCCGGCGCCATGACCTCATTACTGACGTCACACGCACGGAGTGAAGCCGTCACACACAGAGCGTGACAGGCGTGGCGCCGATGCGCAAAGCGGCAGACGCCCCGTTCTCCCAAACACACTGGGTGCAGGGGGAGGAGGGGGAGAGTCCAATGAGCGCATCGCAGCTCCCACGATAGAGGTGGAGCTCAGCCATGTCCAAAACATCGACCCATCCACCTACGTCAGACCATGGGCAGGCGGAGGGAGTGTGCATGGAATATGTGATTGGGGGCAATCTATGTGGGTACATGAAGCTTAGTGAAGAGACTGCTGCCTATAAAGAATGACATATGCAAAACATGAAAACATAGATGTTAAATAAACGATCTAGATAAATGTTTGTATTGACAAAATTTAAACCTTAATGAAGGTACCCTATGAGTGAGGGTGGGCCTCACACTGGGATGGCAGGGGAGCACTGCCACTCCAATTACTCAATTGCTTCCATCCCGGTATCTGTATGAGAAAATGGGGGGAGTTTGGGACTTTATATGAAGCACCATAAGTGCCTCCATCCCGCGGGACTTTGAATGAAGCACCCTAAGGTGCCTCCATCCCTGTAAATAAATGAAAAAGGAAGTTTGGGACTTTGTATGAAGCAATTGAGTAGTGGAGGTAGATTACAATAAAAGCATATTTATTAGGTAGCATGAGTTTGCATACAAAAATAGATAAAAGAATGTTTCATATCATATATACATGAGAGACGTGCACAAAGGCTGAATATGCAAGAATGGGAAAATACATGCATAACATCATGTGGTCAAAACAATAAATACATATATGCATAAGAAATACATGTACATGCCAATAGCAGCAGGCCTACCACCGGCACATGCACCCACATGGTACATCTGTGTCCACCAGATGGTATAAAAAACATCATATATTAAAAATAAGTAAATCTCAATCCGTATGGAGTAAGTGGCTGCGGCATGATATAAAGCTCTACGCGTTTCGTGGGTGTTCCCACTCGTCAGGAGCGGATGCGTCAGACATTTCTATGGAATTAAAAAAGGATTTAAGGAACCGTACTTCTCAGAAAAGTTCAAAAATGTTGTTTCTATTAGTATTGGTGGTTGACCACTGACACTCACCAACCCAGGCATGGACCGCAAGGTGGAGTGATCGGAGCAGGGCCGGCCGAGACATAGCCTCAATGCGGGAGCTGAGGCGGCATAATGCAGGGTTGCAGTATCGGATAGGATGAGAGCTTAAAGTATGAATGAGAGCTGATGTGGCCAAGAAAATAGTGTATACTCAAAGGAGCAAGGATATCTGGGAACAAGATTAAAATAAATATATGTATAATTATAATATATTAATCATAGTGATGATATATAGTGGGGGATAGTGATAAAGGTAAATTAACCCAGTATAGCTCCATATAGGAGGTGTATGAATAATATGAAAAATATGAAAAAGGTAAGGAAGATACAAATGATGCCCAAAGATGTGTAAGTATCTGTGTATAGAAATGATGAAAATGAACATACAACAGATTAAGGTATAAATGCTGATAGGAATGCCACGTGCAAACAAGGGCAAATAGTGTGAACCGAAAACAAATCCACCAAGAGAGAGAGGGGAAAAGAAGATAAAGGTTGGAAAAGCAAAGGAGAACACCTACCCTAATGCTGCAACAAAACAACTCCCAGCAGGACGTGTAGCTGGTGTGTGGAAACCCCAAAGGGGAACTGACGAATTGGGCAGTTCACCTGAATGGGGGATGTAATTATGCCGCCAACGCCACGCTAATGAGCCAATGGAGGCGAGGGAGCCGCACCTGAAGTGAGTGATGCACTCAACAGCTGACGCGGAGATCTCACCATACCGGGACAGAAGATGTTCTGGCTAGACGCCGGCGCCATGACCTCATTACTGACGTCACACACACGGAGTGAAGCCGTCACACACAGAGCGTGACAGGCGTGGCGCCGATGCGCAAAGCGGCAGACGCCCCGTTCTCCCAAACACACTGGGTGCAGGGGGAGGAGGGGGAGAGTCCAATGAGCGCATCGCAGCTCCCACGATAGAGGTGGAGCTCAGCCATGTCCAAAACATCGACCCATCCACCTACGTCAGACCATGGGCAGGCGGAGGGAGTGTGCATGGAACATGTGATTGGGGGCAATCTATGTGGGTACATGAAGCTTAGTGAAGAGACTGCTGCCTATAAAGAATGACATATGCAAAACATGAAAACATAGATGTTAAATAAACTATCTAGATAAATGTTTGTATTGACAAAATTTAAACCTTAATGAAGGTACCCTATGAGTGAGGGTGGGCCTCACACTGGGATGGCAGGGGAGCACTGCCACTCCAATTACTCAATTGCTTCCATCCCGGTATCTGTATGAGAAAATGGGGGGAGTTTGGGACTTTATATGAAGCACCATAAGTGCCTCCATCCCGCGGGACTTTGAATGAAGCACCCTAAGGTGCCTCCATCCCTGTAAATAAATGAAAAAGGAAGTTTGGGACTTTGTATGAAGCAATTGAGTAGTGGAGGTAGATTACAATAAAAGCATATTTATTAGGTAGCATGAGTTTGCATACAAAAATAGATAAAAGAATGTTTCATATCATATATACATGAGAGACGTGCACAAAGGCTGAATATGCAAGAATGGGAAAATACATGCATAACATCATGTGGTCAAAACAATAAATACATATATGCATAAGAAATACATGTACATGCCAATAGCAGCAGGCCTACCACCGGCACATGCACCCACATGGTACATCTGTGTCCACCAGATGGTATAAAAAACATCATATATTAAAAATAAGTAAATCTCAATCCGTATGGAGTAAGTGGCTGCGGCATCATATAAAGCTCTACGCGTTTCGTGGGTGTTCCCACTCGTCAGGAGCGGATGCGTCAGACATTTCTATGGAATTAAAAAAGGATTTAAGGAACCGTACTTCTCAGAAAAGTTCAAAAATGTTGTTTCTATTAGTATTGGTGGTTGACCACTGACACTCACCAACCCAGGCATGGACCGCAAGGTGGAGTGATCGGAGCAGGGCCGGCCGAGACATAGCCTCAACGCGGGAGCTGAGACGGCATAATGCAGGGTTGAAGCATCGGATATGATGAGAGCTTAAAGTATGAATGAGAGCTGATGTGGCCAAGAAAATAGTGTATACTCAAAGGAGCAAGGATATCTGGGAACAAGATTAAAATAAATATATGTATAATTATAATATATTAATCATAGTGATGATATATTATTATTATTATTATTATTATACGAGATTTATATAGCGCCAACAGTTTACTCAGCGCTTTACAATGTATAAGGGGGACAACACAATTACAGTACAGTTCAATACAAAAGGTACAGGAGGGCCCTGCTCGTAGAGCTTACATTCTAAAGGGAGGGGGTGGTGGTACAAAAGGTAATAGCTGCAAAAAATGATTTGATGGGGGTGGCTCAGGGACAGTTATGTGGGTTTGGGATAGGCTTCCCTGAATAAATGAGTTTTCAAGGATCTCCTAAAGGTGGACAGGGTAGGGGCTGATCGGACATACTGGGGCAGGGAATTCCAGAGGATGGGAGAGGCTCTGGAGAAGTCCTGAAGGCGAGCATGGGAGGAGGTAACAAGGGAGCTAGAGAGCAGGAGGTCCTGGGAGGAGCGGAGGGGGCGATTTGGGCGATATCTGCAGATGAGGTTGGTGATGTAGATGGGGGCGATGTTGTGAATGGCCTTGTATGTTATGGTTAGCATTTTGAATTTTACACGGTGGGGTAGGGGAAGCCAGTGAAGGGATATATAGTGGGGGATAGTGATAAAGGTAAATTAACCCAGTATAGCTCCATATAGGAGGTGTATGAATAATATGAAAAATATGAAAAAGGTAAGGAAGATACAAATGATGCCCAAAGATGTGCAATTAATAATAGATTAATATCCAACGTTATCTAGCTTCTAATATGTCTTCTCAATTTCAAAGAGCTGCTTCTTCAGGCATGGTACAATCAGGACTGTCTATTCCATCTTTATTCAGCCCCCCTGTACCTGCAGCTCCTGCCATCAACATTTTTAGGGACCTAGTTTTGCAAGATTTAGCCAAGCTTCCTCCCAAAAGGACATATAACCAGTCCTTTCCAATGCTCGGGTTCAAATCACTGTGCGAGAGCAAAGACATTGTAGTCCGTCCTGCCGATAAGGGCGGAGGCATAGTCGTGCAGGACAGACTGGACTACATTCAAGAAATGTATAGGATATTAAGCGACCAGGACACATATAGGGAACTTACCAGAAACCCTACTGCCCAATATAAAAAAGAGCTGGACCAACTAGTTTTAAAAGGTTTTAATGAGCAGATTCTAAATAAAAAAGAAAGGGCTTACCTAGTACCTACTGCACCTAGAATCCCAATCATGTACCATCTGCCCAAGATCCACAAGGATCCTGTTCACCTTCCGGGTCGACCAATCATAAGTGGAATCGACTCTGTAACATCACGTCTCGGTAAATATATTGATTTCTACCTTCAACCATTGGTCAAAGGCACTCCATCGTATCTTAAGGATGTGACTGATACCATTAGGCTACTTGAAAGTGTGGAGATTGGGGGGGGGACCTGCTGATGGCCACTGCAGACGTGGCATCATTGTACACCTGTATCCCCCATACCAGAGGTATAGAAGCGGTCACACATTTTCTGAACAGAGACCATTCCATTACCAATAAACAAAGTGCATATATTATGGAGCTATTACAATTTGCTACCAAACACAACTACTTCTGGTTTGACCAAAAGTTTTTCTTGCAACAGAAGGGTGTGGCTATGGGGGCTAAATTTGCCCCTAGCCTTGCCAACCTTTTTATGGCAAAATGGGAGGAGGATGTCGTCTATTCTGAACACAGGCCCCCATTGGTACTGTGGGCCAGATATATAGACGACATCCTCCTCCTATGGGATGGCACCCCCGAATCCCTCAGGGATTTCTTTGTGTTTTTAAATGACAACGATCGGGGGGTTTCGTTGACATATGAATTTAGCTCATTTAAAATTCACTTTTTGGATCTCGAAATCGAGATGGTCTCACGCCAATTTAAGTTTAAAACTTATTTCAAAAATACTGACCGCAATAGCTTTATACCAGTTGACAGCTGTCACCACCAATCCTGGTTACAGTCTGTGCCTCGTAGTCAGTTCCTGAGATTGCGCAGGAATAGCACAGATGTAAACAACTATTTCACTCAAGCATCAACACTGAGGGACAGATTCATAGAAAAGGGGTACGACCCAACATTGTTAACCTCATAAATAAATAGAGTGGCTGCAATTGATAGAAATTCTTTGCTGACACCAAAACTTCCTCGTGAACAAGAAAGCTCCTTTAAATGCTCTATGCTCACCACTTTTTAAGTCCAACACAGAGAAATCAAAAACATAATTTACAGACATTGGGATATACTTAGGAATGACCGTGTTTTAAAGGAAATACTCCCAGAACAACCTAAGGTCATCTTTAGAGGTGTGCCTTCTTTGCAGGGAAAAATTGCACCTAATCTCATAAATCCCCCCATACGACTTTCTTTTTTTCACAACTTAGTGGGTTATTTTCCCTGCAAAAAATGCACTGTATGTCAATACAACTCCTGTGGTAGACGTAAAAGCCTCGAGTTTAAATCGAACACTACAAACTGTACATATCCCATTAAAACATTCTGCACTTGTGCTACCACACATGTCGTTTATCTGATTACCTGTCCCTGTGGGAAGCAGTATGTGGGCCGTACAATTCGAGCTTTCTCTGTTAGAGTCGGCGAGCATATCGCTAAAATAAAAAGTGGTGACGTCAAACATAATGTGCTTCAACATTATAGAGAGCATCACAGATGAGACCCTACTGGCTCTCAATTTCTTGTCATAGATAAATATACACCTCCTTGGAGGGGAGGAGCTAAGACAAGGGGAGTCTCTCGTTTGGAGACTTATTGGATCCACCAATTGCAGACCTACTCCGCTTTTGGGTTGAACATAGAATGGGACATCAATGCTTTTATCAACCAAGCATGATGTCTTTTCTCTATTTCTGGTACTTTAGGGTCCAGTTGGTACCTATTAGAATATCTTTTATGAGAGTTTTTTTATAAGTATTTTTAAATATTTTTATGAGGGTATTTTTATTAAATTCTTATAACATATATTTTAGAATGTATTTTGGATTTCTTATTTGAATATATACTGGTTTGGTCCCTATCACAAATATCAGCTCGATCCAACCAATAACATGTCCTTTCTGAGGGGTGCCATCATTTGTCACACCTTAGTATCATATATTTTTTATATATATTACATATATTACATTTTTATTTTTTTTTTTCTACCCCAACATGGAATCTTGGGATTCGAACCGGCGACCCTTTTGCTGCTGGGTGGGAGTGCTGGCCACTACGCCACTGCCCATGTTCAGACTAGAGCAATGTTTGGATGTATTATATTGTTTTTCATTTTTGCTGCCAGAAGGGTGATACCTTGTGACTTAGTGTATTAATATACATGTCCTTATGTCAAACTGCGCCATGTTGTAGGTTATATACACCGGATATTGTGCCGTTTTAAGCCACATCTGCCCCTATATGTCCCCAAAAATAGCGGTGCCATGTTTTTGGCTGTTTAAACCAGTCACTGTTCCACATGATGTCACATCCTCTTTCACATGTTAAAATGAGGCTTGAAACTCTTGTCCGGGTGCCATTTTGGCAGAACCAGAAAGTAATCCTCCTCTACATATGACAACGAGGCTTGGAATGCAAGCCCGGGCGCCATTTTGGAGGAACCAGGAAGTAATCTCCATAATTTGCACTTTCAATCAGACGGAGGTGCCACTTGTTATGGGGCTAACCAGTATCTATAAATACTCAGCCAGTACAGTGCTCCAGCACCCCAGATGATGACTTCTAAGTCGAAACGCGTCGGAAGGATATGCTGAGACAACTGTCTTCTTTTATACAAGCACTTGATTTTACTGCTAAACACGTGAGTGTATTTCCTTTGCTTTTTATGTATTAAAATTTCCATACGGAGTTACACTATATGCCTTCCTCTTTCTTTTAATGATGGGGCTGACTGCCTATATCTACTGAGTCCATCCATACCTTACACTTGTTCGGAGGTCATATCTGGTTAGAGCATCTGATCCCCTTGGTATATTATACCACAAAGCTTGATTGACTCACTAGGTGTACACCTATTTGAGTTCAATCCCTCTGGTAAGCAGCTTCTGGTGTCTTTGGTGGTGAACCTACTATTAACTGTTATTACATCATACATATTTGAAGTTAAAGTCTGTCACTATATTATATCCACATGTGGTTGAGGATTATCATCACACATGACTGAAACTTGTCACTGACTTTTTTCTTTTTTGGACATCACACGTCCACGTTCCTCTGTTTATAGACATCACATGTCATAATAGAGGACTGCTTGGAGTATTTTTGAGCACATCATTTATTATTCACGTTTTCTGCACTCATATTATTTGTTATGGTTTATATGATCACATAAGCGCTGCACATTTCACCCAATTTGTCATTTTTGCAACTTTATCGACTGCTGTGCTGGCTGCTTTAGTTTTTTTTTTTTTTTTTTTAGACAGCGCGGTATATATTTGTTTATAATTTTCAGTTAAAGGACTCCCAGGAGGGGATGGGAAGAAGTTACTATAGCAGCAGAACCCTAATTGAATCCATTATGGATGCGCCAACTTATTATTATTTTTTTTCTAATTAGTGATAACAGACATGAAATGACTGGTGGATCTCTCCCTGATCTCACCCTAGAAAGCCCTTTCACTGGCCATGAAAGGCTGTCAAAACGTCTCCATAGTCTCATGATCAGCTGCTCAACTCCCAACCATGCATTTATTAAAGTTCATGTTTACCTTGTTCTCTGCTTTATGCTTCTGCTCAGAGATTAGAGCCAGTTGGAAAAATGTGATTTATTTATGTGAATTCTAATGGTGGGGTACATTGTCCTGTGTACCCACCTTTAGTCACAGTTTTTCCCTTAACCCATAGTCCGTATTAGGACTACTATCTATGCCAGCAACATGTTTCATTGCTAGCCTTAAGGTAATCACCCCTTTGCCGGAATTGCTCATGACTAGTAATCACCTCTTTAGCAGCACAAAGATTTCAGTGCAATGCGAATGAAAGGCAATGTACACTTTCAAATATTTTTGTTGTTTTAACCTCTTCCCACCCACGCTATAGCTGAATGACGGCTACAGCACGGGCCTTAATTGCCGGGAGGGTGTCTATAGACGTCCTCCCGTGCATGAGCTGCCTGCGCGCCCCCAATGAGACTCGGCTGATCACAGATCGGAGTAAGGAGCCGATCCCAGCCCCTTACCATGTGATCAGCTGTCAGCTTTTTTTTCCCTCACGCTGACAGCACAAGGAAAAAAAAGCCCATCACCGGCTTCTGACAGGGGGACATCAGTCCCGAACAGGGAGAGGAACTGTTGCTATGCAGTACCCTCCAGTGCCACCTGCCAGTGCCCATCAGTGCCCCCTACCAGTGCCCACCAGTGTCACCTACCAGTGCTACCTATCATTGCCCATCAGTGCTGCCAACCAGTGCCCATCAGTACCTCATAATCAGTGCCACCAATGAGTGCTGCCTATCAGTGTCATCTACCAGTACTTACCGGTGCCCATCAGTGCCACCTATCAGTGCCACCCATCAGTGCCCTTTAGTGCTGCCATCACTGCCATCCATCACTGCCACCTCATCAGTGCCCACCAGTGCCACCTCATCAGTGCCCACCAGTGCCACCTATCAGTGTCCATCAGTGCCTATCAGTGCAGTCTATCAGTGCCCATCAGTGGAGCCTATCAGTGCCCATCAGTGCAGCATGACCGCCCATTTGTCATTCAAAGTGCGACAGTGCTGAAAGCTGAAAATTGGCCTTGGCAGGAAGGGGGTTTAGGTGCCCAGTAAGCAAGTGGTTAACTAAATATTAGTGTAGTTAAATAACCTGTGTAGTTTGTATGCCTTACCTTGTAATGATGGGCTTACATGTGGTGGCTGTAGAGAGACAGAAGCCTGACATGTCCCCACCCATTCTGCATTCCTATTGTCTCCAGAAAGTGTACTGATCTGAGGCAAGTAGACAAGTAGTGATGACCCTGGGTTCAGTTCAGAAAGTGTTCTGCAAACCTCAAAAAAGCATGGATACCAAAACTGAACCCTATTGAAGTTAATAGCAGCCTAATCTGTCAAATTAAAAATGCTTTAGGGCTAATAGGCAAGGAGATGTCAAAAAATAGTATGAGGGAGGGCACTTCCCTGGGCAACATGTACCAATGCATTTAAACAATTCCATGTAACCGGGAGCAGTGATTGTTTAGCACTGACATTACAAAGGAATATTTTTTTTTAATTTCCAACATATGACTTTGACATCTGTCATTTATGGCTTTGTTTTAAAAAAAAAGACAGCACATAGACCCACGCAAGAGTCTGCTATGTATTTTGAGGGACATTTGAAGGGGTTTGTGTGCTGTGTGTTAAACAGAAAGAAGCTTGCAATGAATGTCATTTGCTGGCAAATTAAATTGTTTCATTTTCTTTCTTTTTACAGTAAGTGTCATTTATGCTGTTGCATATTCTACAGTAGACATGTGCAGAACGAAAACATTTGTTTAGTGTCGGATCAATTTGTTAAGTTACTAATTTGTTAAGTTATTCACTAAGTTACTAAGGCTGATTTTTTTAAGTCTCTGTTCGCATCTGGGCGTTCCGAATCATGGGCAAAATCGCCGCGATTCGAAATAGCGGCAAATTGCGGGACACCCCTGCGATCCCCCTAACTTCCAATGGCACCCTGATCGCGGCACGATTTTGCCGTGATTATTGCCTGACAAATCACGGTAAAATCGCACAAACAGAATCGCGGGATGTCTGTCACCCAGTACAAGTACAAGAATTGCAAAATCGAGATCTTGGTGTCATTGGAGGTGATGGGGATCCCACGCGCGTCCCGCGATTTGCCGCAATTCTGGATAGCAGGCAGAATCACAGCGATTCCGCCCGTGATCCGGAACACCGAGATGTGAACGGAGCCTTAAGGAAATCAGCAATAGTCAGCAATATGTTTATATTTCAAATTTGTTTTCAAATTCAATTTCTTTTTCTAATACAATTCAAATTTGAATAGAATTTCAGACGAAATTTTGTTTTGTTATTTTGTATTCGTTACTATTGTAATTGTTACTTTTGCAATTCGGAAATTCAGATGCATCTGAATCTCTGAATAATGAAAATTTCGTCCGAACTTTGATTCGGAAGGAAACAAACTGCACATGTCTATACTACCTCAAGAATGAAAAAAAATGTGTAGAGTGGCCTTCAAAATGCATACCAGGCCCCTTGAATGTGTGAAGTCCCCTTAAAAATCCATTTCAGACCCTTAATCTGAGCATGCAGCCTGGTTGGCCAGGAAAGGGAGGGGGGGATAAGCATGCGGCCCTCCTCCTGAACCATACCAGACCAAATGCTCTCAATGTGAAGGGGTGCCTTACCATTGGGGACCCCCCCCCTGGCAAAGCACCCTGTCCCCATGTTGATTGTTAATGAGGACAAGGGCCTCTTTCCCACAGCCCTTGCCTGGTGGTTGTGGGAATCTGTGGGTGGGGGGGATAATTGGAACTGGAAAGCCCTGTTAATAATAAGGGGGGGCCAGATATCCCCCCCCCGTTATGTGAATGAGTATGGAGCACACAGTTCACAAAAAAAGTTGTCAAATAGAAATAAAGACACCAAAGTGACAAGTCCTTTATTAAAAATACAATCCCAAAAACCTTTCCCTCAGTGTAAATCCATTGTCTTTATTATGATGCCCACCACCTCCGATGACTTGCTGAAAAAAGAAACCTGATGTTCCAAGTGCACACAGCTGATCCCAAGGATGACACTACTACCATGGCTTTCTTAGGAACCAGTGACAGCTGAAAGCTGTAATATATATACGTGGTAGAAATACTGCTTCTATATATGATGCACAGCTTACACCGAAAAGGGGGATGAACAAGAGACAAAACTGCAGTTATGATGAGCCCATCTCCTTCCTAGCTGTTGTCAGATTTGCCACAGAGGAGGGTAAGGGAGGAAAGGGCAGACTGCATAACTAGGCTTGGAAAGCACCTAGCAACAGGGGACAAAGTACTACATATAAAGAGTTTTACATAAGTCACTAAAAGTTCTTACATGTCTGTGCAATTACTCTTTATTCGGACAAAAATAAAGCTTTGATCCCTTTAAAAGAGAACAGTAGGACCTGATATTTTTGGGAAACTTATGAAGGAGGTTGGATGGGTAGACCTCTGGAGGTTAGAGAACCCTGATAAGAGAACATATTTGTGGTCAGCATCAGGAAGAGGGAGTCTGTCACAAATAGATATGGTGTTGGGGAATGAAAAGGTACAATCTCTGCTACACTCAGTAACATACATGCCCAGGTTGATGTCGGATCACACTCCAGTGATGTTTAAACTTAAAATAGGCCCCAAGGGAAGATTCCAGGGATGGAGGATACACCCCTACTGGTTAAAACAGATTGGATTCAATGACCGAGTGCCGGAACAAATAGAAGTATTTTTAGAAGCACATGGAGATAACAAGATGGATGGGATGACTTGGGACACCTTCAAAGCATTTTTAAGAGGAGCACTGAAATCAACAATTTCATATATAAAAAGCCCCAATAGACAGGAAGAAGAGGAACTGACTGGATTATGTGCCTAAGCAGAGGCAGATTTCATAGATAGTCCCTCAAATAATAATGCGTCAATATAGGAACCAATTAGCAGTTAATGCTAAGTGGAAAATTTTGAGCAAGGAAACCAACCTAGTAAGATGTTGGCCTTTATAACTAAGCAACAAACATTGTCTTTGATGATCTCAAAGCTTACAAATGAGCAAGGGGATCTGGTAAATACAACAGGAGGGATACTTAACTGTTTCCACAAATATTATACCTCAATGTACACTTCTACGTTGACATGTGCAACGGATGAGATAGAGAAGTATTTAGAGGACCTGGAGTTCCCACAGCTTACAGAAGAAAAAGTATTGATGATGGAAAATAAAAAAAGAAAAGGAGGAGGTATGGCAGGCTCTTTCGCTCTCTTTCGTGCCTAAATATACTGTAGATCACAAAATCTAGGCAAAAATCCTGGCCAGGAGGTTAAACAAGGTAATCCTATTATAAATAGTGATCAAACAGGCTTCATGCCAGAAAAATCCACATCAGCTAAGAAAAGGAGAACACAATTAATAGCACAATTGAGGAATTTTATCCCAGAGACGAGTGCCTTGGCATCGTTGGATACTGCCAAGGCATTCGACTCCATAGAGTGGGAGTTTATTTCAAATAACACTCATAGATTTAGGAAATGGGTAAGGATATTATATAAACAACCATGTTCAAACTTATTGGTAACTGGATTGTTATCCCCTACAATAAGATTATATAGGGGAACAAGACAGGGGTGCCCTTTATCCCCTAAATTGTTCGCAATTGCAATAGAAGTATTGGCCATGAGATTTATACACTCTGAAAGGGTCAAAGGAATTAGTATAGGGGAAAGGAACGAAAACGCAGGTCTATACGCTTACAACATATTATTCGTGAGAGACACACAGACATTGTTGGTGGAAGCCATGAAAATAGACACATTTGGGTCGTTCTCAGGCCTCATGATCAATTGGCAGAAATCTGTATTGATGCCAATGGATCAAGAGGCAGGGGAAGGGTCCCAAGTCCCATTAAAAGTAGTGAACTCATTTAATTATCTGGGCATAAATATTACTTTAGAACCAGTGGAAGCTCTGCAAGCTAGTGTATACCCGATGATAGAATATGTTAAAAACAAACTGAGAGTTTGGAATAAATTACCTTTCTCAGTAGCGGGAATATTAAACTTAATTAAAACTATAATTTTACCCACATGCTTGTGTGTCCTCTCGCATATACCGGTGTGAATACTTAAGCAGATATTTAAAAAATGCAATTCTCAATTTTCAAGGTTCATATGGACAAAGGCAGATGTAAAATAAAACTTATAACGCTACAGCGACCTAAAACGCCAGCAGGAATAGCACCACTGGACTTATACCTATACTACCACATGGACCAATTAAAATATTTAAGAACATGAGTGACGCAGGAACAAGGAATAGGGGTGGAAAAACCTGACACTCCACAACACCTGGCGCACTATGTACTCCTCTGATAAGGATTATACCTTTTATTCGGCCCCCCATGGTAAATATTCTAGAATAGACTATTTATTTCTCTCCCAATCAGATTTACCCCTCCTCCAACAGACAACTATAGAACCAATGTTCCTTTCTGACCATCACCCCATCACGATCACCCTTTCCTACCCAGAGACTTGCGCTAGATCCAAAATGTGGAGACTGAACCCCTCCCTACTCAACGATCCAACAACAATAGACTATTTGAAGTCCGCATACACCTTTACTTTAGGGAAAACACCACTCCAGATATCTCTCCTGTATCTCTTTGGGAAGCACATAAATGTGTGATTTGTGGCGATCTTATTGCATTCACTGGGAAAGCTAAAAAGATACACCAAGAAACCATTACCTCTCTGATCTTAACAATCAAAAACTTAGAAACATCTCACAAACACACGCTCAGTCCACCCTACAGGAATTACTACACTCACGCTCTCTCCTCCTGGAGGAGCTAGGCAAACAAATTAGAAGACGCTATATTCTTGGCCAAAGAGTCTTCTATGAGCATGGGAATAAAAGAGCATGCCTTTTAGCCCGTACGATCCAAGCCTCCAAAACCTCATCCACAATTCACCACTTGCGAAATGGAACACTCTTATCCAAGAAAGAGGACATTGCAAAGGAATTTGAGAGTTTTTACTCCAAATTATATAACCTACATTCTAATCACCCCGGAGCGTCTTCGTTAACCACACACGTTGAACGCATTAGAGAATTCCTCCCACAATACACCCCGAAATCAATATCCACCCAACATGCCCAGGATATGGAGATCCCCCTTACTATATGTGAACTTGAACTGGCAATTAAACAAATGAAAACTGGCAAGAGCCCAGGACCGGACGGCTTTACTCTCCAGTATTATAAGTCATTCTTAGATACCCTAGCCCCCAAAATTCTCTCCACCTTTAATGCATTCTCGAATCCCCAGGTGTTACCAGACGGAATGTTGGTAGCACACATAGCCGTAATCCCAAAGGAAAGTAAATACCCGGCCCAAGATTCGAGCTTTAGACCCATATCCCTATTGAACATGGACATTAAAATCTACGCAAACATCTTAGCCAATAGATTACTCCCCTTGATTCCTGAACTCATCTTCTTGGACCAGGTGGGATTTGTCCCCGGTTAGGGAGGCCAGGGACAACACTATCCGCACCCTAAATCTCCACCACTGGCTCACATTGTCTAAATCACAATGATTTTTCCTCTCCCTTGCCGAGAAGGCATTTGAAAGAGTGGCCTTGGACTACATGCGGGAGGTGCTCGTAGCTGTCGGCCTTGCACCTCGTATGCTCCTGCATGTGTTGGCCCTATATTTGAACCCATCCACTAAGGTAAGAGTTAACGGCCACCTATCAAATGCCTTCTCCATCAGTAATGGTACACTCCAGGGATGTCCCCTATCCCCTCTAATTTACATTTTGACACTGGAGCCCCTCCTTAACAGAATAAGAACCAAACCTGAAATCAGGGGTCTGACTGTCAGTGATAGGTAATTCAAGGTTGCAGCTTTTGCAGACAACATCCTACTGTCCCTGGAATCGCCCCCCACCTCCCTGCCCAATTTGCGAAAGAACTTGAGTTCTTTGGCAGTCTTTCCAAGCTCAAGATTAACCATTCAAAATCACATGCCCTGAATATAACTCTTTCCACTCAGGAAGTACTTCACTGTCAAGAGGCCTTCCCATTTCGGTGGGAGAAGGAGGCAATCACATATTTGGGAATTAGAATTACCACCCGACTGTCAGACCTCTATATGTCTAATTTTCACATAGCCCCTACTAAAGTTCAAAACCATGTCAAGGAGTGGATGGGCCGAAACGTCTCGTGGTTCGGCCGCTCTGCATTGATTAAAAGGATCATTCTGCCAAGATTACTTTATCTAATGCAAACCATCCCTATCCACCTCCCCCCAGCCTTTTTCTCAGCTAACCGGAAAGCTTGCTCTGCCTTTATCTGGAGAAACTCTCCACCTCGTATAAAATATTCCCGCCTTACGTTGCAGAAAAACAGTGGGGGTATCGATCTTCCAGATTTATACAGATACTACCTGGAATGCCACCTGACTAGGATAGTGGATTGGAACATACATACCACCAGAAAGACCTGGGTAGCCCTGGAAAAATCATTTATACCGGGTCCCTTACATCTACTCCCCTGGTTATTTCCCAAACACTGGTCACAGGCGATCTCCACACACCCGCTCATTCACCCTTCCCTTCTGGCCTTTGGTGGAGCGACAAGGTCCGGGTTATCTGTCTTGGTCCTGGGACCCTTGACCACATTAAGAGGAAACCAAGCTTTCCCTCTAGGGGATTCCCGCTCCTTCTTGCTCCACGAATGGCCACACAATGACGTTCTAGCTCTCCACTTTTTCTTGAAGGGATCCCCTCTCCCCTTTGAGAACCTGGCGAACATTTCTAAAACTGCCTCATTTTGCTTTTGGTCATATAGATAAATTCAACATTTTCTCTCGACCCATTCACACCAGTCTTGCAGGACCAGGCAACTCACTCCTTTTGAATCCCTTTGTCACCGCAAAACATCGCAAAGACATTTGATATCCGTTCTATATGCTCTTCTTTCAGCTGCGCTGACCCCCTCTCCAGCTTCTTCACAGGTGTCTTGGGATAGGGACTTTCAAACGCCTCTCTCCGCAGAAGCGTGGCATACCATCTATGAATATGCCCATAAATGCTCTCTAAATGTGGCCATTAAAGAAAATGGCTAAAAAATAGCCACAAGGTGGCATAGGACTTGATAAGTTTTCCGCTTCCATTCCCAACACATGTTGGAGATGTGGAAAACAGGAAGGAACTATGCTTCACATATGGTGGACTGTGAATACCTTCAACCCTTTTGGAAAGAGGTCAGTGAAGTCATTTCACACGTCACTACATATACTCTGGACTACACCCCCACACAATTCCTCCTACATCACACATTACTGCCCAAAAAGGACTATTACAAGTCATTGGCCATGCATGTGAATGCAGCTAGACTCTGCATCCCAATCCACTGGCGCTCCACACACACTCCAACGATCAGAGAATGGTTCGGGAGACTATCCAAAATAAAAGAAATGGAAGAATTGATCTATATATCCCAGGAAAGAACGCACAAACTCTCATTCACTTGGGCATGCTGGACCCACTTCACGACCACTGAACGTTTTCACCAATACGTTTTGTAAAGGTTGGCACATGAACCATCAGCCCTAATCGTGGACTCTTCTCGGGCAGCAGGGGGAGGTGGGGAGTGAGCCCTCTGAGGGGTGTCCATCATGACACCCGTTCGTTCCTCCCCCTCCCTGACCCCTTGCCCTTTTCACCCCTCCTCTTCTCCCATTTCTCCCTTTCTCTCCTGCACTTCCTAACTTGCCCTCTTTTCCCCTACTATTTCCTTCACCCCTCCCACCCTCCATCTTTATTTCCCCCTCTTTGGTTGCCTACTTGATGGCTGACCCTAACAATCACAACTCACCTACCCTCTAGGATACCGCATTCATGATGTTTTAACTGGGACCAACCATACCAGCCACCTCCTTTCCTTAGTTGGGTTTCACCACTCGGGGTGGGGGAAATGAAAAATGAGCCTCCACTCCACTTCTACAACAATTTGTATACCTGGTTGTGTTTCTGGTTATTTTACTACTATGGCTTATACAAGTTGTCTCCTGTATTTTCTGCTCTTATACCCTGTTTGGTAAATGTCTTACTGTGTCATCTGTTGTGAAATCTTTACATGCTTTTTTTATACTGAATAAAATCTTTATGGGAAAAAAATAATAATAATGGAATAGTAAAAGATGTATGAGAATTGTAATTGCATTTGGAATTAACGAAACTGAGATTGTGTATTTTTGTATCTTACATGTAAGAAAAACTGTAATCAAGAGTGTTAAAAAAAAGTGCATGAAACCTTTTTAATGCATGAAACAGTTTTTTTTCCCAAAAAAATGCATTTGAAAAATAGCTGCGCAAATACCATGCGAGATAAAAAGTTGCAACAACCACTATTATATTCCCTAGGGTCTCTGCTAAAAAAAAACATATATAATGTTTGGGGGTTCTGAGTAATTTTCTTGCCCAAAAAATATGATTTTTACATGTGGGAGAGAAGTGTCAGAATTGGCCTGGGTGGCAAGTGGTTAAACTGAAAGGGCATTTTTCCAGTGCCAAGCAGTATCACATGGGTTTAGTGGTAGTGAGGGTGTTCTTAGCCCAGTTTAGGCCATATCTTCTTGTTACTTTTTTGCACAGACATTGTTTTTTTTTTAACTGTTAAAGTGTAATATATTTGATGTTTTTCTTAGGAGATATTGACAGAAAACTACAGAATTGTTTATTGTCATCTACATCCTGGGTTCATAGCATCAGTATCAACTGCACTTTGTGATATGTTTTCAATTGTTTTTGAAGGCAATAAGACTGAATATGTTTATCATGCCCCACCAGGTCAGTTACAAAAATATTCTGTCTGATAAAATTAGAATTTGCAGTTATGTGTTTACCATATGATAGGAGTGTCCTGAATACGTACACATGATCTATATTATTATAATGAGCTCTGTAAAGAAACACTAATATTTATTAGGCTATAGCTATTAAAATGCTGTAACATTTTATTATTGCATGACTTACGTTGATATGACCATGTCAGTAAGCTAGTTTTAGGTCTCATAATTTACTTGCTTCTTAGTGGCTGCCTTTTCTTCTAGGACCATAAAATCAGTTTTTCTCATAATACAATAACTTGGAGGGCTTGCCTGGTATGGAACTATATGTATGCCATCACATACTGCTTATCTTTTAACCTACAGAAAAACATATATCTGATCGCACAAAATGGGAACATCTTATCATTTATAAAACCATCTATATGTAAAATATTTACAAACAATCCAGCGGAGAATCTCTCTGAGAAGAACCATACCTATAACTCTATTTCACATGCTAATGCAATATAAATAAAAAAAACATTTTGGCAACTAATTAGCAAAAGAGAAACTATAAACAACTGCAATAACCTCAAATTAAAACAATCTATATTTATTTATTTGTTCACTGAAACAAAAACACATTCCTATAATCACTTTCAATGCAATCAAAATTTTAAATCCCAAGCGGATATTAGGGTGATGACACAACACTCCTATCTGCAGTCTCTGCTGTCTGCAATTTTCTTGTATTAAGATCAGATACCATGTTTATTGTATTTGGAGTAATGAGGGCTGCTTAAAACGGTATGAAAGTCAAAAATAGCAATGGTTTTAAATTGCACCTGCTTAATTCTTACATGTTGTGGCTGCATTGGTATTCTTTTTAGGCTCTTTTCCTTTATTTTCACTTGGTGATCCTGCCAGCAAGCCTTCTATTTTTTTAACTTACTTTAATCACTTAAGGACCAGCCATGCAATTATACTGCGTCAGGTTGGCTCCCCTGGGCGAATCGCCGTCTTGGTACGTCGGCCGCTGTAACAGCTCTAGTGGGCGTGATGGCGGAGACCGATGACAGGTCACCCATGATCGCTCCTGACAGATCGCTCCTGTCAAATGTAAACAGACAGATCTCTGTTCTGTCAGGGGAGGAGAGACAGATCTGCTGCTCTTAAAGATTAGGAACAGAGATTGGTCTCCTCCTCCAGGCAGTCCCATCCCCCCACAGTTAGAACACACATGAGGGAACACATTTAACCCCTTGATCACCCCCTAGTGTTAACCCCTTCCCTGCCAGTGACATTTATACAGTAATCAGTGGTTATTTTTATTTCTGATCGCTATATAAATGTCAATGGTCCAAAAAAAAAAAATTTATAATAAAAACGCCATAAATATATCCCCTATTTTGTAGACGCTATGACTTTTGCGCAAACAAATCAATATGCCTTTATTTTACAAAAAAATATGTAGAAGAATACATATTGGCCTAAACTAATGAAGAAATTTGTTTTTTTTAATTTTTTTTAATTTGGATATTTATTATAGCAAAAAGTAAAAATTTTTTTTTTTTTCAAATTGGGGCTCTTTTTTTTTTGTTTGTAGCGCAAAAAAACTAACAGAGGTGATAAAATACCACCTAAAGAAAGCTCTATTTGTGGAGAAAAAATTAGCATAAATTTTGTTTGGGTACAGCATCATACAACCGCGCAATTGTCAGTTAAAGCGACGCAGTGCCGTATCGCAAAAAATGGCTTAGTCAATAAGGGGGCAAATCCTTCCGGTCCTTAAGTGGTTAACAGACAAAGTTGTCCAGGCAAAGCAGCAGTTAGAGAACTGAGACAAAACATTTTCCACTGACAGGGGTGCTTTTAACTTTATCCCAAAAGGAAAAATAAAAATGTTGCTGTAACTGCTTATAGAGCGTTAGCTGGAATCTAGCTTCAATTACCGTATATACTCGAGTATAGGTCGATTCCAAATATAAGCCGAGGCCCCTAATTTACCACAAAAAACTGTGAAAACTTATTGACTCGAGTATAAGCCGAGGGTGAGAAATGCAGCAGCTACTGTAAGTGGAAAAGAGGGTCAACAATGCCCATCTGCAGCTGCATACCTCACTGTGTCTATTGCATACCTCCCAGTGTCCTGTGCATGCCTATCTGTGTCTATTGCATACCTCCCTGTGTCCTGTGTATACCTCCCTGTGTCCATTGCAGCCTACCTGTGCCAATCTGCATCCTCTCTGTGTCCTGTGCATGCCTTCTTGTGCAGATCTGCAGCCTCCGTGTGCTGATCTGCAGCCACCATAGCACCAATCAGCGTGTCATAAAAACATATGACGGCCATTCCAGTGTTCAAAAGCTGCGCCTCCTTCTCATCTGTGATAGGCGGAACACTCACTTTCCCAGCAGTCAGTGTTCAGCCTATCACGGACATCCGCTCATCCTCATACCACGGATGAGAGGATGTCCGTGATAGGCTGAACACTGACTGCTGGGAACGTGAGTGTTTTTGCCTATCACAGACGGGGAGGAGGCGCGGCTTTTGTACACTGGAATGGCTGCCGTCTGTCTGCATGACACGCTGATTAGGTAGGCAGACGGCGGTGACTCGAGTATAAGCCGATGGGGGCACTTTCAGCCTAAAAAAAGGCTGAAAATCTCAGCTTATACTCGAGTATATACGGTAGTTATTCAAGTCCTTTTTATATCTGCTAGTCTAACACTACCCTATCCTGTAATATATAACATTTTTCTTTTGGGGTTTATTATTATTGTAGTGCCACCCCATAGGAACTGCTAGATATAATGTCTCTCTGTAATTGGAGATGACACACCATTCTCACCCGGCACTACTGATACTCCAAGGGCTTTTTAACAATTTATTTTGAACAGTAGCATTCTGAGAAAAGTCAATTAATATGTCAACAAGTAAACAATATAATAATATAACTGGATACTATTATTAATAGGTAAAGCTGATCCAGGAAATATCTGATTACCCCTTGGGGGATGAGGAAGAATATTTTTCCCCCACTGGAGCAAATTGGATCATGCTTTATTGTTTTTTTTTTTTTGCCTTCCTCTGGATCAACTGTGGGTAAAAGATAGTGGAGGTTTTCGATTTGTGTGTGTGTTTTATTCTCTGTTGGTTGAACTGGATTGACTTGTGTGTTTTTTTCAACCAGATTTACTATGTAACTATATACCACAAGCAACAAAACAATATATTTTGTATAGAGGGAATAATAGCTACTCTTTTCTAGCAATATACAACTGTATTGGTAGCTGATGCTTAGTACCAAGAGGAAAAAAAAAGCTAATTATAGCAATTAAACAGCCTTTTACTCACCTGTAGGGATGAGCTGAACACCCCCCTGTTTGGTTCGCACCAGAACATGCGAACAGGCAAAAAATTAGTTCAAACACGCGAACACTGTTAAAGTCTATAGGACTTGAACATGAATAATCAAAAGTGCTAATTTTAAAGGCTTATATGCAAGTTATTGTCATAAAAAGTGTTTGGGGACCTGGGTCCTGCCCCAGGGGACATGGATCAATGCAAAAAAAGTTTTAAAAACGTCAGTTTTTTCGGGAGCAGTGATTTTAATAATGCTTAAAGTGAAACAATAAAAGTCTAATATTCCTTTAAATTTCGTACCTGGGGGGTGTCTATAGTATGCCTGTAAAGGGGCTCATGTTTCCCATGTTTAGAACAGTGACAGCAAAATGACATTTCGAAGGAAAAAAAGTCATTTAAAACTACTCGTGGCTATTAACGAATTGTCGGTCCGACAATACACATAAGAGTACATTGATAAAAACGGCATGGGATTTCCCCACAGGGGAACCCCGAACCAAAATTAAAAAAAAAATGGCATGCGGTCCCCCGAAATTCCATACCAGGCCCTTATCTGAGCACGCAACCTGGCAGGCTGCAGGAAAAGAGGGGGGGACGAGAGAGCACCCCCCCTTCTGAACCATACTGGGCCACATGTCCTCAACATTGAGGGGGTGCTTTGGGGTAGCGGCCCCCCAAAGCACCTTGTCCCCATGTTGATGGAAGTTTTTTTGCATTGATACATGTCCCCTGGGGCAGGATCCAGGTCCCCAAACACTTTTTATGACAATACCATGCATATAAGCCTTTAAAATTAGCATTTTTGATTTCTCCCATAGACTTTTAAAGGGTGTTCTGTGGCTTTCGAATTTGCAGCGAACACCCCAAATTGTTTGCTGTTCAGCGAACTGGCGAACAGCCGATGTTCGAGTCGAACATGAGTTCGACTCGAACTCGAAGCTCATCCCTGCTCACCTGCCAGTGGTAGATGAGCCAAGGAAATAGATACCCAACATGTCAAGCAATAAATATGCTTGATTTGCTAAATTTATTGCTCTCACTCCAGCGTGCGTTGTGATATGCAGCATGTGTACCACAATTGGCATTTTTGTGTGTAGGCGCTCCCGATACATGCATTTATGTGTGTATGCGGGGGTAGGGGGGTTCAAAAATTTGGGGGGGTGGAGGATTTTAAGTGCTTGGGTGTAACTTTATTTGTTTACACGTTTTACTTTTATTCTTTTTTTGCTAATTTTTTTTTATTCTTGTTAGTGGCCAAACTTTGTGCATTGCATTGGGAGGCACCTAAAAGGGTGTAATCAGTTGTGATGTCTAAATATAGTCCTGGCTGTAAGAACAGCATGTCATATGAACAATCTGTGTACATAATTAAAAAAAAAATCATCCTGCAGTCCTTCACAGCTTCTGGTTGCACTTTTCTTTCAGTGTACATCAGCAATGTATCATGTGCAATATATAATGTAACCAATCTAAACTGTACGTGGGAATGGAGAAAAGATTCGCCCTCCGATGCAAGATATTCATTTGCATTAAGGTACGTTACAAGTTAAAGTAACATTAATGGTTATTTTTTTTCCTTTAAAACAAAAAAAACATGTTATACTTACCTGCTCTGTGCAATGATATTGCATAGAGCAGTCCTGATCCTCCTCTTCTGGAATCCCCAGCCGGCGTTCCTGGATGCTCATCTTCGCACTCTTGTGGGCTCAATCCCAGGCTGACTTGTCAGCCCCCCCGCTCCCTCATCACAGAATTTGATTGACAGCAGCGGGAGCCATTTGAAATGATTAATCTGTGCAGTGAGGAGGGACAGAGCCGAGAGAGCCGCTGCTCTCATGCACAGCTCTAGATTGGGATCAGGCTCAGGTAAGTATAAGAGGGGGGGGGTGAGGGAGACATAAGCAGCACAGGAGTATTTTATTCCTTAATGCATAGAATGCATTAGGGTAAAAAACCTGAAGACTTTACAGCCACTTTAAGATCCATTTTTTTTCAATCATTCATTAATAATGTAATCTAATTTGAACTTTTCTTTTTTAGACTATATGATAAAACACTGGCTTGCAAGCGATATTTGAAAAGTCATGGGAGAAATATAGGATGCCACATGAAAAATATCTTCCCCAAAAAAAGCAATGATGAAATCCCAAAAGTTAGGATTTGGTTCTTTAATAATTTAACTCGCTTCTCAAAAACCTTTCAAACGGGTGTGATAGGTAAGTGTTTGATGTTCACCTTTTTCATGACCTAGTGCTTATGTAGATTCTGTATAGTGTATACAACAGTTATTTTAACCATGTAATATGAAATATTTCTTCATTTCTTTTTTAAAGTCTAACTTAATTGAGAACTTTAAAACTTTCTCCAATTTATTTAAATTGTATTAAAAAACATTTTTTATTTTATAATGTATAAATGTATGTACAGTAAATGAGAGAAAAAAAAAACAAAGTAGATGTGGCGCTGTTCTGTTCTGATGTGCACCTGGTGACAGGTGCTTCTATTTAAACCCCAATTACAATGTGTGTAATAGTGCTCATTTATGTATGTATAAGCTACTGTTAGCAAATAGTATGGTCTCCATATAAACTGTGAACGTGGTAGTGAAAAACAATCTTAATACAAAAGGAGGATATGTGATAGTAAATAAATAAACCAACCGATGTGGCACTGCTTATGCAATAAATCAATGATAATCTGAGTATGTATAATGCAAATCAGTGGTCTGTAAATAAAGTGTTATGTAAAAATATATAGAAAATGAAATAAAAATCCCGGGATATGTGAACATTGGTATAAAACATATGTGATAAAAATATGCAAAATTCACCATGACTCTATTTATCCCATAGACCAATATATGGGATAAATAGAGTCACAGTGAATTTTGCATATTTTTATCACATATGTTTTATAAATAAATATCTCGGCATATTTATTTAATTTTCTATATATTTTCACATAACACTTTATTTACAGACCACTGATTTGCATTATACATACTCAGATTATCATTGATTTATTGCATAAGCAGTGCCACATCGGTTGGTTTATTTATTTAATATCACATATACTCATTTTGTACTAAGATTGTTTTTCACTACCACGTTCACAGTTTATATGGAGACCATACTATTTGCAAACAGTAGCTTATACATACTTAAATTAGCACTATTACACACATATAATTGGGGTTTAAATAGAAGCACCTGTCACCAGGTGCACATCAGAACAGAACAGCACCACATCTACTTTGTTTTTTTTCTCTCATTGATTTACTCCACCTAGTGGTAGTAATTGGTAGAGGCAACAGTTACATCAACTACCCTGTTTCCCCGAAAATAAGACCTAGCCTGATTGTCAGTGATGGCTGCAATATAAGCCCTACCCCCCAAAAAAGGCCTTCTCTGTTTCCCCGAAAATAAGCCCTACCCGGAAAATAAGACCTACAAGGACCTTAACTAGGGCTTATTTGGAGGGTAGGGCTTTTATTGCAGCCATCACCGACAGTCACGCTAGGTCTTATTTTCGGGGAAACAGGGTAGCATTTTCTAATCCAACCCTTGAGCTGGTACTTATTCCTTTGCGCAGAATCACTCATTTTTCTATGTACAGTAAATGTTTATTAAATCTTCATAGCCTGGCTATAGTTTACATTAAAATACAGTGACAATAATGTAATCACTGTCTTCTCCCAGTGACCCCCATTCCCCCACTGGGAGAAGACAATGGAGGGATTCCTGCACCAACACTGTAGGTGTTGATGGGGGAATCAAGCAAATTTCTTTCCTGCAACCCATAATTGCAGGAAAGAATTTGCTCCGTGAATTGCTGGCCTTAGTACAGCGATGTGTTCGTTTTTTTTTTTTCGTTCAGCCCGCTATGTTGAATGAAAAAAAAAAAAGTATGGTATGTGTACCAGGCTTTAGCCATTCCAAATCCTGCACTGAAGATGAGGAGCAGCGTGGTGTAGTGGCAATAATTCACACAGTCAGGTGCAATATAATACTTGTACTGAACAAATTCGGCAACAGTTCACAACAACCCATTGGTCCGCTGTTTTAGTCCTGCTGGCAGTCTTTTCAATAAACCTGTTGGACGGATGTTGGTTTGCAGCTAATTTTTCTCATTGTCTACATATTCATGGTTGAGAGCTGGAGCTAGCACCCAGCCCCTCCTTTTGGTGGATTATCATACTCACCTGGAGCAGCGATCTGTCTTCTTGTTCCAGTTCACAACAAAGCCAGTGGAACAGCTACCCAGCTGGGCACACTCACAGTTTTAAATAACGTGAAGAAGTAGGTCCTAGCCTAACCGACAACATCTGTTGAGAGTGGTTAGAATGTGGCCTGGCCGTTTTGTGCCCAATCAGAAAGGTGTCCAGAGAAATGCAACCCTATGCTTTCCCTCTTCATCAGAAACCTTTCCCTATCGCTAGTGCTGTCCCTAACAGACGTTTCCCTAATCTACCCACTCGCAAAGAGCATGCCAAACCCAGGGACCAGGGTCCTAAATAGACTCTACCATGCCTAAGGTGGCCACCAGAGTCAGGGTGGCCAGAATCCAATCGAATTGCTGCCTCAGTGACTCAGGAAACCATGGAGGAACACTGTTCCCAATTACTTTCTCTCCCCCTGCATTGCCACTGTAAATGAGTGCCACCTGCAGTGGAGACAGCAGACTGCACCTGTCTACATGCTGACAAAATAAATTTCTGTTTTATGTATAGTGATCCTAAATCTGTACGCCAGTAATATCTTGTCTGCACAGATCTTCATACTCTCTGAATTTCTGCAAAGAACCTGGATTCACATGTTAGCTTCTGATTGTCCGAATTGGTTCATGACTTCCATTCCAATCTATGTGCTCCCTTAAGTCGCTGGTCTCCCTATATACAGTATCTCACAAAAGCGAGTACACCCCTCACATTTTTGTAAATATTTTATTATACCTTTTCATGTGACAATACTGAAGAAATGACACTTTGCTACAATGTAAAGTATAGAGTGTACAGCTTGTATAACAGTGTAAATGTGCTGTCCCCTCAAAATAACGCAACACACAACCATTAATGTCTAAACGTCTGGCAACAAAAAAAGAGTACATCCCTAAGTGAAAATGTCCAAATTTGACCCAAAGTGTCAATATTTTGTGTGCCACCATTATTTCCCAGCATTGACTTAACCCTCTTGGGCATGGAGTTCACCAGAGCTTCACAGGTTGCCAGTGGAGCCCTTCTCCACTCCTCCATGAAGACATCACAGAGCTGGTGGATGTTAGTGGCCTTGCGCTCCTCCACCTTGCATTTGAGGATGCCCCACAGATGCATAGGGTTTAGGTCTTGTCAGGAAAGGTCTCCTCCGCTGGTAATATCGATCATTTGGCGTGCAGTACTAAGGTCCACTAGCAGGTGTCTCCTGGCAGTTTGGAGCTGTCAGAAGAGCTTTTTCCTGCTGGTATTCTGTCACCTTTGGGCCGCAGTACTGGCGTCCACCAGCAGAGGAATCCTGGCAGTATGGAGCAGGTATTCCCCTCTGCAGACAGGTGTCACCTGAACTTAATTAGCAGAGCTGCAGTATAAATACCCGGCAAGTGCACACTCATGTTGTCCTGGTATTGTCCTTGAGCCCTGACCTGCAGCCTGCTCCTCTTATCCTGAAACCTGATTCCTGAACCTGAACCTGAAGCTGAAGCCTGATTCCAGATTCCTGGAACCTGTTGATCCTGTTTCCTGTCTGTTACCTGAACCCTGGACCCTGAGCCCTGTACCTGACCCGTCCCTCCTGTGATCCATCCATCCTCTCTTGTCCTGTTTGTTTCCCTTTCCAGCTACTGATTAGGGATGAGCCGAACACCCCCCTGTTCGGTTCGCACCAGAACATGCGAACAGGAAAAAAGTTCGCTCCAACACGCGAACACCGTTAAAGTCTATGGGACACGAACATTAATATTTAAAAGTGCTAATTTTAAAGGCTTATATGCAAGTTATTGTCATAAAAAGTGTTTGGGGACCTGGGTCCTGCCCCAGGGGACAAGGATCAATGCAAAAAAAAGTTTTAAAAACTGACGTTTTTTCATTAGCAGTGATTTTAATAATGCTTAAAGTCAAACAATAAAAGTGTAATATCCCTTTAAATTTCGTAGCTGGGGGGTGTCTATAGTATGCCTGTAAAGGGGCACATGTTTCCTGTGTTTAGAACAGTCTGACAGCAAAATGACATTTCGAGGGAAAAAAAGCCATTTAAAACTACCCACGGCTATTGCATTGCCGACAATACACATAGAAGTTCATTGATAAAAACGGCATGGGAATTCCCCACAGGGCAACCCCGAACCAAAATTAAAAAAAAAAAATGACGTGGGGTTCCCCCTAAATTCCATACCAGACCCTTCAGGTCTGGTATGGATTTTAAGGGGAACCCCGCGCCAAAAAAAAAAAAAAACGGCGTGGGGTCCCCCCAAAAATCCATACCAGACCCTTATCCGAGCACGCAACCTGGCAGGCCACAGGAAAAGAGGGGGGACAAGAGTGCGCCCCCCCCTCCTGAACCATACCAGGCCACATGCCCTCAACATTGGGAGGGTGCTTTGGGGTAGCCCCCCAAAACACCTTGTCCCCATGTTGATGAGGACAAGGGCCTCATCCCCACAATCCTGGCCGGTGGTTGTGGGGGTCTGCGGGTGGGGGGCTTATCGGAATCTGGAAGACCCCTTTAACAAGGGGACCCCCAGATCCCGCCCCCCCTGTGTGAAATGGTAAGGGGGTACTTACCCCTACCATTTCACTAAAAAACTGTCAAAAATGTTAAAAATGAAAAGAGACAGTTTTTGACAATTCCTTTATTTAAATGCTTCTTCTTTCTTCCTTCATCTTCTTCTGGTTCTTCTGGCTCTTCTGGTTCTTCCTCCGGCGTTCTCGTCCAGCATCTCCTCTGCGGCGTCTTCTATCTTCTTCTCCTCGGGCCGCTCCGCACCCATGGCATGAGGGGAGGCTCCCGCTCTTCTCTTCATCTTCTTCTTCATCCTCTTCTCTTCTTTCTTCTTCTCTTCTTCATTTTCTTCTCCAGGCCGCTCCTCACCCATGCTGGCATGGAGGGAGGCTCCCGCTGTGTGGTGGCGTCTCTTCGTCTGACGGTTCTTAAATAATGGGGGGCAGGGCCACCCGGTGACCCCGCCCCCTCTGACGCATGGTGACTTGACAGGGACTTCCCTGTGATGTCACGGGGAATGCCACAGGGAAGTCCCGTCATGTCCCGTGCGTCAGAGGGGGCGGGGTCACCGGGTGGCCCTGCCCCCCATTATTTAAGAACCGTCAGATGAGGAGACGCCATCACACAGCGGGAGCCTCCCTCCATGCCAGCATGGGTGAGGAGCGGCCCGGAGAAGAAAATGAAGAGAAGAAGAAAGAAGAGAAGAGGATGAAGAAGAAGATGAAGAGAAGAGCGGGAGCCTCCCCTCATGCCATGGGTGCGGAGCGGCCCGAGGAGAAGAAGATAGAAGACGTCGCGGAGGAGATGCTGGATGAGAACGCCGGAGGAAGAACCAGAAGAGCCAGAAGAACCAGAAGAAAATGAAGGAAGAAAGAAGAAGCATTTAAATAAAGGAATTGTCAAAAACTGTCTCTTGTCATTTTTAACATTTTTGACAGTTTTTTAGTGAAATGGTAGGGGTAAGGACCCCCTTACCATTTCACACAGGGGGGGGCCGGATCTGGGGGTCCCCTTGTTAAAGAGGGCTTCCAGATTCCGATAAGCCCCCCGCCCGCAGACCCCCACAACCACCGGCCAGGGTTGTGGGGATGAGGCCCTTGTCCTCATCAACATGGGGACAAGGTGTTTTGGGGGGCTACCCCAAAGCACCCTCCCAATGTTAAGGGCATGTGGCCTGGTACGGTTCAGGAGGGGGGGGCGCACTCTCGTCCCCCCCTCTTTTCCTGCGGCCTGCCAGGTTGCGTGCTTGGATAAGGGTCTAGTATCGATTCTTGGGGGGACCCCACGCCGTTTTTTTTTTTTTTTTTGGCTGGGGTTCCCCTTAATATCCATACCAGACCTGAAGGGCCTGGTATGGAATTTAGGGGGTCTCCCACGTCATTTTTTTTATTTTTAATTTTGGTTCGGGGTTGCCCTGTGGGGAATTCCCATGCCGTTTTTATCAATGAACTTCTATGTGTATTGTCGGCAATGCAATAGCCGCGGGTAGTTTTAAATGGCTTTTTTTCCTTCGAAATGTCATTTTGCTGTCAGACTGTTTTAAACATGGGAAACATGCGCCCCTTTAAAGGAATACTATAGACACCCCCCAGGTATGAAATTTAAAGGGATATTACACTTTTATTGTTTGACTTTAAGCATTATTAAAATCACTGCTCCTGAAAAAACGGCCGTTTTTAAAACTTTTTTTTGCATTGATCCATGTCCCCTGGGGCAGGACCCAGGTCCCCAAACACTTTTTATGACAATAACTTGCATATAAGCCTTTAAAATTAGCACTTTTGATTTCTCCCATAGACTTTTAAAGGGTGTTCCGCAGCATTCGAATTTGCCGCGAACACCCCAAATTGTTCGCTGTTCGGCGAACTTGCGAACAGCCAATGTTCGAGTCGAACATGAGTTCGACTCGAACTCGAAGCTCATCCCTACTACTGATCTCCTGTTTATGACCCTGGCCTGGCTTGACTACGATTTTGTTACTCCCTTTTGCTACATATGCTGCTTGTGTATAGGGATGAGCTTCGAGTTCAACTCATGTTCCACTCGAACATCGGCTGTTCGCAAGTTCGCCGAACAGCGAACAATTTGGGTTGTTGCCGCGGAACACCCTTTAAAAGTCTATGGGAGAAATCAAAAGTGCTAATTTTAAAGGCTTATATGCAAGTTATTGTCATAAAAAGTGTTTGGGGACCTGGGTCCTGCCCCAGGGGACATGGATCAATGCAAAAAAAAGTTTTAAAAACTGCCGTTTTTTCAGGAGCAGTGATTTTAATAATGTCAAACAATAAAAGTGTAATATCCCTTTAAATTTCGTAGCTGGGGGATGTCTATAGTATGCCTGTAAAGGGGCGCATGTTTCCCGTGTTTAGAACAGTCTGACAGCAATATGACATTTCAAAGGAAAAAAAGTCATTTAAAACTACTCGCGGCTATTGCATTGCCGGTCCGACAATACACATAAAAGTTCATTGATAAAAACAGCATGGGAATTCCCCACAGGGGAACCCCGAAGCAAAATTTAAAAAAAAATGACGTGGGGGTCCCCCTAAATTCCATACCAGACCCTTCAGGTCTGGTATGGATTTTAAGGGGAACCCCGCTCCAAAATTTAAAAAAAAAAACGACGTGGGGTCCCCCCAAAAATCCATACCAGGCCCTTATCCGAGCACGCAACCTGGCAGGCCGCAGGAAAAGAAGGGGGACGAGAGAGCGCCCCCCCCTCCTGAACCATACCAGGCCACATGCCCTCAACATTGGGAGGGTGCTTTGGGGTAGCCCCCTAAAACACCTTGTCCCCATGTTGATGAGGACAAGGGCCTCATCCTCACAACCCTGGCCGGTGGTTGTGGGGGTCTGCGGGGGGGCTTATCGGAATCTGGAAGCCCCCTTTAACAAGGGGACCCCCAGATCCCGGCCCCCCCCTGTGTGAAATGGTAAGGGAGTACCCCTACCATTTCACTAAAAAACTGTCAAAAATGTTAAAAATGACAAGAGACAGTTTTTGACAATTCCTTTATTTAAATGCTTCTTCTTTCTTCTATCTTCCTTCATCTTCTACTTCTTCTTCTGGTTCTTCTGGCTCTTCTGGTTCTTCCTCCGGTGTTCTCGTCCAGCATCTCCTCCGCGGCATCTTCTATCTTCTTCTCCTCGGGCCGCTCTGCACCCATTGGCATGGGGGGAGGCTCCCGCTCTTCTCTTCATGTTCTTCTCTTCTTCATCTTCTTCTCTTCTTCATCTTCTTCTCCGGGCCGTTCCGTATCCATGCTGGCATGGTGGGAGGCTCCCGCTGTGTGACGCATCTCCTCTTCTGATGGTTCTTAAATAACGGGGGGTGGGGCCACCCGGTGACCCCGCCCCCCTCTGACGCACGGGACATGACGGGACTTCCCTGTGGCATTCCCCGTGATGTCACAGGGAAGTCCCGTCAAGTCACCGTACGTCAGAGGGGGGCGGGGTCACCGGGTGGCCCTGCCCCCCCGTTATTTAAGAACCGTCAGAAGAGGAGACCCGTCACACAGCGGGAGCCTACCACCATGCCAGCATGGATGCGGAGCGGCCTGGAGAAGAAGATGAAGATGAAGAAGAGAAGAAGATGAAGAAGAGAAGAAGATCAAGACGAGAAGAAGATGAAGAAGAGAAGAAGATGAAGAGAAGAGCAGGAGCCTCCCCCCATGCCATGCGTGCGGAGCCGCCCGAGGAGAAGAAGATAGAAGACGCCGCGGAGGAGATGCTGGACGAGAACACTGGAGGAAGAACCAGAAGAGCCAGAAGAATCAGAAGAAGAAGATGAAGATAGAAGAAAGAAGAAGCATTTAAATAAAGGAATTGTCAAAAATTGTCTCTTGTAATTTTTAACATTTTTGAGTTTTTTTAGTGAAATGGTAGGGGTACTTTTGTACCCCCTTACCATTTCACACAGTGGGGGGGGGGGCTGGGAGCTGGGGGTCCCCTTGTTAAAGGGGGCTTCCAGATTCCGATAAGCCCCCCACCCGCAGACCCCCACAACCACCGGCCAGGGTTGTGGGGATGAGGCCCTTGTCCTCATCAACATGGGGACAAGGTGTTTTGGGGGCTACCCCAAAGCACCCTGCCAATGTTGAGGGCATGTGGCCTGGTACGGTTCAGGAGGGGGGGTGCTTTCTCACCCCCCCCCCTTTTCCTGCGGCCTGCCAGGTTGCGTGCTCGGATAAGGGTCTGGTATGGATTTTTGGGGGGACCCCACGCCGTTTTTTTAAAAAAAATTGGCGCGGGGTTCCCCTTAAAATTCATACCAGACCTTAAGGGTCTGGTATGGAATTTAGGGGGACCCCACGTCATTTTTTTTTTAAATTTTGACCGGGATTCCCCTTAATATCCATACCAGACCTGAAGGGCCTGGTATGAAATTTAGGGGGACCCCCACGTCATTTTTTTTTAAATTTTGGTTCGGGGTTCCCCTGTGGGGAATTCCCATGCCATTTTTATCAATGAACTTTTATGTGTATTGTCGGACCGGCAATGCAATAGCCGCGAGTAGTTTTAAATGACTTTTTTTTCTATGAAATGTCATTTTGCTGTCAGACTGTTCTAAACATGGGAAACATGCGCCCCTTTACAGGCATACTATAGACACCCCCCAGCTACGAAATTTAAAGGGATCTTACACTTTTATTGTTTGACTTTAAGCATTATTAAAATCACTGCTCCTGAAAAAACGTCCGTTTTTAAAACTTTTTTTTTGCATTGATCCATGTCCCCTGGGGCAGGACCCAGGTCCCCAAACACTTTTTATGACAATAACTTGCATATAAGCCTTTAAAATTAGCACTTTTGATTATTCATGTTCATGTCCCATAGACTTTAACGGTGTTCGCATGTTCGAACAAACTTTTTTCTTGTTCGCATGTTCTGGTGGGGGGGGGGGGGGGGGTGTTCGGCTCATCACTAGTTGTGTATTATCACTGTTTGGTTGTTTGGGTTGTTCACTCTGTATTGGTGGTGTGTTCACATGTATATGCATTTACCTTAATAAACTTACCTTCACCTATTTATGTCTGGTTCACTCTGTTGCAGTCCACACAGTTCTGGTCTTATCTGGTATATGACAGAATACCAGGGCCATCCCTGACCGGAAGTGGCTGCACAGGGGAACCATTTTGATTCAGTTTGGTTGCAAACATAAATGCTGATGAGGTTATTTATTTTTCTCTGCTGGCATCTGAAAGTGGTGATTATTGCCGCCAGGCTCTGAAAGGATGGTCTAGTGACCAGTTGTTTGCAACTATACGTTTGGCTCACTCCCTGGTCGATCAGGGTTATATATTGTTTGGGGAGGTGCAGCCTTTGATCAAGATCTGTACTGAGCTGGCCCTGCCCTGTATTCCAGAGCGCCGTGATGATTTCACTCCTCCTTTTGATATGAATCAGGTTGTATCCCTAGTGTGGCTTTTTGAAGATGATCCTGCTGATTTTTGTGAGCACTACTCAGCCTGTTCCCCGCAGGTGATTGCTGAGTGCATTGTGTCTGCTCAGTCTTTTGTTAGACAGGGAGATTTAAAAGCACAGTTCGTACAACCTATACTTTCAGCATGGTCTGACATGATGCAATCAGCTACAGCCAAACAAACCACCTCTGCCAACAAACACCAGCCTACCCAGTCCGACCTCCCAGTGCTTGCTACCCAGTCCGACCTCCCAGTGCTTGCTACCCAGGCCGGCCTCCCAGTGCTTGCTACCCAGTCCGACCTCCCAGTGCTTGTTACCCAGTCCGACCTCCCAGTGCTTGCTATCCAGTCCGACCTCCCAGTGATTTCTACCCAGTCCGACCTCCCAGTGCTTGTTACCCAGTCCAACCCCCCCAGTGCTTGCTACCCAGTCCGAACCCCCGGGGCTTGCTACCCAGTCCGACCCCCCAGTGCTTGCTACCCAGTCTGACCTCCCAGTGCTTGCTACCCAGTCCGACGTCCCAGTGCTTGTTACCCAGTCTGACGTCCCAGTGCTTGCTACCAAGTCTGACATCCCAGTGCCTGTTATCCAGTCCAATGTCCTGAAGTTCGCTTTTCAGCCGAAGGGGCCAGTGTTCCAGCCGGAGGGGCCAGTGTTCCAGCTTGAAGTGCCCGTGCCTGCTGCCCAGCTTGAAGTGCCCGTGCCTGCTGCCCAGCCTGATGTGCCTGCTGCCCAGGTTGAAGTGTCCGTGCCTGCTGCCCAGCTTTAATTGCCCATGCCTGCTGCCCAGCTTAAAGTTCCCGCTCTCCAGCCTGATGTGCCTGCTCTCCAGCCTGATGTGCCCGCTCTCCAGCCTGATGAGCCCGCTTTCCAGCCTGATGTGCCACTGTCTGCTGTCCAGCCTGATGACCCGAAGTTTACTGCCCAGCCTGATGACCCGGAGCTTGCTGCCCAGCCTGATGACCCGGAGCTTGCTGCCCAGCCTGTGCCCATGCCCACTGCCCAGCTTGATGTGCCTGTGCCTCTGCCTGCTGCCCAGCTTGAAGTGCCCATGCCTGCTGCCCAGCTTGAAGTGCCCACGCCTGCTGCCCAGCTTGAAGTGCCCATGCCTGCTACCCAGCCTGATGTGCCTGCTGCCCAGCTTGAAGTGCCTGTGCCTGCTGCCCCGCTTGATGTGCCTGCTGCCCAGCTTGAAGTGCCCGTGTCTGCTGCCCAGCTTGAAGTGCCCATGCCTGCTGCCCAGCCTTAAGTGCCTGCTGCCCATCTTGAAGTGCCCGCTCTCCAGCCTGATGTGCCGGCTCTCCAGCATGATGTGCCCGCTCTCCAGCCTGATGAGCCCGCTTTACAGCCTGATGTGCCACTGTCTGCTGTCCAGCCTGATGACCCGGAGTTTACTGCACAGCCTGATGACCCGGAGCTTGCTGCCCAGCCTGATGACCCAGAGCTTGCTGCCCAGCCTGTGCCCATGCCCACTGCCCAGCTTGATGTGCCTGTGCCTCTGCCTGCTGCCCAGCTTGAAGTGCCCATGCCTGCTGCCCAGCTTGAAGTGCCCATGCCCACTGTCCAGCCTGATGTGACTGCTGCCCAGCTTGAAGTGCCCATGCCTGCTGCCCAGCCTGACGTGCCTGCTGCCCAGCTTGAAGTGTCCGTGCCTGCTGCCCAGCTTGAAGTCCCCGTGCCCACTGCCCAGCCTGATGTGACTGCTGCCCAGCTTGAAGTGTCCATGCCTGCTGCCCAGCTTGAAGTGCCCATGCCTGCTGCCCAGCCTGATGTGCCTGCTGCCCAGCTTGAAGTGCCCGTGCCTGCTGCCCAGCCTCATGTGCCTGCTGCCCAGTTTGAAGTGCCCGTGCCTGCTGTCCAGCTTGAAGTGCCTGCTTCCCAGCTTGAAGTGCCTGCTGCCCAGCTTGAAGTGCCTGCTGCCCAGCTTGAAGTGCCTGCTGCCCAGCTTGAAGTGCCTGCTGCCCAGCTTGAAGTGTCTGCTGCCCAGCTTGAAGTGCCTGTGCCTGCTGCCCAGCTTGAAGTGTCTGCTGCGCAGCTTGAAGTGCCCATGCCTGCTGCCCAGCCTGATGTGCCTGCTGCCCAGCTTGAAGTGCCCGTGCCTGCTGCCCAGCCTCATGTGCCTGCTGCCCAGTTTGAAGTGCCCGTGCCTGCTTCCCAGCTTGAAGTGCCTGCTTCCCAGCTTGAAGTGCCTGCTGCCCAGCTTGAAGTGCCTGCTGCCCAGCTTGAAGTGCCTGCTGCCCAGCTTGAAGTGTCTGCTGCCCAGCTTGAAGTGCCTGTGCCTGCTGCCCAGCTTGGAGTGTCTGCTTCCCAGCTTGAAGTGCCCATGCCTGCTGCCAAGCCTGATGTGCCTGCTGCCCAGCTTGAAGTGTCCGTGCCTGCTGCCCAGCTTGAAGTACCCGTGCCTGCTGCCCAGCCTCATGTGCCTGCTGCCCAGTTTGAAGTGCCCGTGCCTGCTGTCCAGCTTGAAGTGCCTGCTTCCCAGCTTGAAGTGCCTGCTTCCCAGCTTGAAGTGCCTGCTGCCCAGCTTGAAGTGCCTGCTGCCCAGCTTGAAGTGCCTGCTGCCCAGCTTGAAGTGCCTGCTGCCCAGCTTGAAGTGCCTGCTGCCCAGCTTGAAGTGTCTGCTGCCCAGCTTGAAGTGCCTGTGCCTGCTGCCCAGCTTGAAGTGCCTGTGCCTGCTGCCCAGCTTGAAGTGTTCCTGTCTGCTGCCCAGCCTGGTGTGTTCCTGTCTGCTGCCCAGCCTGGTGTGTTCCTGTCTGCTGCCCAGCCTGGTGTGTTCCTGTCTGCTGCCCAGCCTGGTGTGTTCCTGTCTGCTGCCCAGCCTGGTGTGTTCCTGTCTGCTGCCCAGCCTGGTGTGTTCCTGTCCGCTGCCCAGCCTGGTGTGTTCCTGTCCGCTACCCAGCCTGATGTGCCACTGCTTGCTGCCCAGCTTGAGGTGCCCATGTCCGCTGCCCGGCTTGAAGTGTTCCTGTCTGCTGCCCAGCCTGGTATGTTCCTGTCCGCTGCCCAGCCTGGTGTGTTCCTGTCCGCTACCCAGGCTGATGTGCCACTGCTTGCTGCCCAGCTTGAGGTGCCCGCTGCCCAGCTTGACACCATGGACTTTCCCTAGCAACGGCTAGTTGGAGCATCCAGAGGTCGCTCCTTCGAGGGAGGGTACTGTCAGGAAAGGTCTCCTCCGCTGGTAATATCGATCATTTGGCGTGCGGTACTGAGGTCCACCAGCAGGTGTCTCCTGGCAGTTTGGGGCTGTCAGAAGAGCTTTTTCCTGCTGGTATTCTGTCACCTTTGGGCCGTAGTACTGGCATCCACCAGCGGAGGAATCCTGGCAGTATGGAGCAGGTATTCCCCTCTGCAGACAGGTGTCACCTGACCTTAATAAGCAGAGCTGCAGTATAAATACCTGGCAAGTGCACACTCATGTTGCCCTGGTATTGTCTTTGAGCCCTGACCTGCAGCCTGCTCCTCTGATCCTGAAACCTGATTCCTGAAGCTGAAGCCTGATTTCTGATTCCTGATTCCTGGAACCTGTTGATCCTGTTTCCTGTCTGTTACCTGAACCCTGGACCCTGAGCCTTGTACCTGACCTGTCCCTCCTGTGATCCATCCATCCTCTCTTGTTCTGTTTGTTTCCCTTCCCAGCTACTGATCTCCTGTTTATGACCCTGGCCTGGCTTGACTACAATTCTGGTACTCCCTTTTGCTACATATGCTGGTTATGTATTATCACTGTTTGGATGTTTGGGTTGTTCACTCTGTATTGGTGGTGTGTTCACATGTATATGCATTTACCTTAATAAACTTACCTTCACCTATTTATGTCTGGTTCACTCTGTTGCAGTCCACATAGCTCTGGTCTTATCTGGTATATGACAGGTCTGGAGACATTCTTGGCCAGTCCATCACTTTTACCCTCAGCTTTTTTAACAAGGCAGTGGTCGTCTTGGAGGTGTGTTTGGGGTCATTTTCATGTTGAAATACTGCCCTGCGGTCCAGTCTCCAAAGGGAGGGGATCTTGTTCTGTCTCAGTATGTCACAGTACATGTTGGCATTCATGGTTCCCTCAATGAACAGTAGCTCCCCAGTTCCGGCAGCACTCATGCAGCCCCAGACAATGACACTCCCACTGCCAAGCTTGACTGTAGGCAAGACACACTTGTCTTTAAACTCCTCACCTGGGTACTGCCACACACGCGTGACACCATCTGAACCAAATAAGTTTACCTTGGTCTCATCAGACCACAGGACATGGTTCCAGTAATCCATGTCCTTAGTCTGCTTGTATTCAGCAAACTGTTTGTGGGCTTTCTTTTTCATCATCTTTAGAAAAGGCTTCCTTTTGGGAAGACAGCCATGCAGACCAATTTGATGCAGTGTGCAGCGTATGGCTTGAGCACTGAAAGGCTGATCTCCCTCCCCTTCAATTTCTGCAGCAATGCTGGCAGCACTCATAGGTCTATTTCCCAAAGACAACCTCTGGATATGACGCTGCGCACGTGCACTCAACTTCTTTGGTCAACCACGGCGAGGCCTGTTCTGGGTGGAACCGGTCCTGTTAAACTGCTGTATGGTCTTGGCCACCATGCTGCAACTTAGTTTCAGGGTCTTGGCAATCCTCTTATAGCCTAGGCCATCTTTATGTAGAGCAACAATTCTTTTTTTCATATCCTCAGAGAGTTCTTTGCCATGAGATGCCATGTTGAACTTCTAGTGACCAGTATGAGAGAGTGAGAGCGATAACTCCAAATTTAACACACCTGCTCCCCATTCACACCTGAGACCTTGTAACACTAATGAGTCACATGACACCAGGGAGAGAAAATGGTTAATTGGGCCCAATTTGGACATTTTCACAAATGCAAATTTACACTGTTATACAAGTTGTACACTCACTATTTTACATTGTAGCAAAGTGTCATTTCTTCAGTGTTGTCACATGAAAAGATATAATAAAATATTTACAAAAATGTGAGGGGTGTACTCACTTTTGTGAGATACTGTATATTATTTTTGTTGCCTCAAAAAGGGTTTCTATGTATTAGGAATCCTTATTAGACATGTGCTGTTTGTTTAGGTCCAAATTAATATTCTGACAATTTTTTTTATTATTCGGAATAAATGAAGATTACTGAATGCTCCAAATAACGAAAGAAAATTTATCCGAATTTCGGAAATTAAAATTAAAATTGGAATTGAGTTTTAGTTTCTTTAGTTTCGAACTGTATATTTCTGAAATCAAAGACTGTGTGTGTTATTAGTGTACCATTTCGAAATAAAGCTGTTTTTGTTAAGGCAAAGGTAATTTAAAGAGTCATTGTAATCAATTGTTGAATATTTTTATTCTTTTTCCGCATTCAAATTGAAAAAACAATAACATTTTGGTTTAGACTGATTGGAAATGTATATCGATTTGAACATTTAGAATCGAAAATAAATCGCTAAGTTCGAAGAAAATTCAAAAAATTACGAATTTGAATTTGGAATATGAATTCCGAATACGAATTGAGCGAATCAATCTAATTTAACGAAACTAAATAACTAGATTAACGAATCTAAATAAAATTAAATAAATGTTTTCTTCATGCACATGTCTAATTTTATAAACCAAAAACATTGTCATTAACCCCCTTGACCTATGATATCCCTATTTATATTTTTTAACTGTAATTTCTTTATCTTATTCCTATTATGTTCAAAAATCCTATTAATCTTAAGAATTTTCACAGCAATTGACTATACGGGATGCATACTTAGAATTGTACATGGGATCGTAGTCAGCAAGCAGATGCAAAGTATGAAATATAATAATAATAAAATTAATTAAAAATATAATTTAATATATATTTTTTTTAAACTTTCATATCACATCTCCATATAAATAAATAAATTAACCAAAACAGACCCAGTCACTAAGACTTGAGCCATTTACACAAATAACAGGAAACTTCAAAATCAACTGTGCCCCTTGCTTAACAAGGTGACCCACCACATAATATAGGCTGCAACAAAACAGGCAGGGAGGCAAGGAGCTCACAGCTGGTGTACTCCTAACAGCTGGAACTTCTGAGAGCTCACCTCAGTCTTATACAGGGACACAAAGCCCCCCTCTAAAACATTTTAAGAGGTCACCTAAGAGGTGACATTTCCTCATCCTATAAGAAAGGTCAATTGACCTTTTTCTAACATGTCTTACCTCACAGGTACATGTGAATGTGTGGGGTACCTGGAAACTCCTACTGCTGACACGGTCCCATGAGGGAAGGGGGACCTTAAAACAGGCATCCCCCTTTTTCCCTTTCATTGGACCATAGCCAGCAAGCAGGAAAAAACAACAAATAATAAATAAAAACACGAAACGCAAAGTATGTAATAAAATGGGCCGTGGCCCTTTATTATTGGTGTAAAATAGTATTTAATAATTGTATTTTTTTTAAAATTTTAAAATCACATTACCATATAAATAAATAAATCAACCAAAAACCAAAACAGACCCAGTCACTATGACTTGAGCTATTTACACAAATATTAGGAAATGTAAAAATCAACTGAACCCAAAAGCCAGGTGGCTCACAGGACCCACCTGGGCATCACACTTCCGGACCGTGGCCATTTCAATACATATTTGCAGATCACTACTGGAACTATCCAGGCCAATATCTGACCGATAAAAATTTATCTCATGTGTTGGAAAAACTTCTCAGAAGTGACTCATGATGATAACAGAGGAAGGAAGCACCAGGGAGAAACGACACTCAGAGCTTTGGAGAGAGATAAGTAAACACAACAGATATTTGTGCTTTGCTCAGATTCCATGACTGAGGTTTTCAACCACTTTAAGGAAATCCCAGAAATACTCTGTGATCTATGAGTATCCTGAGAACTCTTACCAGCATTAGACTTATACAGAGCATTGTAACTATTGCTAGCTACATCAGTAATGCTGTCTGCAGACCAAACAACAGCAGAACAATTAACATTTAAACTATGGACATTAGACTTACTACTAAGATCATTAACTAGCTTAGATAATGAATCAGGTAGATTACATAATAAATTCAATTGTGAGTACTCAGCATTGGTAGATTCTTGCTGTGGGTTCTGCTGAGTAGGCTGGATATGGATGGCGGGGATGCTGCAGACTTCTTTCTGTCTTGATGGAACTGCTGGAGATCTGGCTCTGCTGCTTCTTTTCCTGGGGGATCTGCTCCTCTGAGGGGACCAAGATGCCAGGCTGCCGTCTTTTGCCCTGACAACATCAGTGAAGCATAGTGGTGGTAGTGTCATGGCGTGGGCATGTATGGCTGCCAATGGAACTGGTTATCTTGTATTTATTGATGATGTGACTGCTGACAAAAGCAGCAGGATGAATTCTGAAGTGTTTCGGCCAATATTATCTGCTCATATTCAGCAAAATGCTTCAGAACTCATTGGACTGTGCTTCACAGTGCAGATGGACAATGACCCAAAGCATACTGCGAAAGCAACCAAAGAGTTTTTTAATGGAAAGAAGTGGAATGTTATGCAATGGCCAAGTCAGTCACCTGACCTGAATCCGATCGAGCATGCATTTCACTTGCTGAAGCCAAAACTGAAGGGAAAATGCCCCAAGAACAAGCAGGAACTGAGGACAGTTGCAGTAGAGGCCTGGCAGAGCATCACCAGGGATGAAACCCAGCGTCTGGTGATGTCTATGCATTCCAGACTTCAGTCTGTAATTGACTGCAAAGGATTTGCAACCAAGTATTAAAAAGTGAAAATTTGATGGATGATTGTTAATCTGTCCCATTACTTTTGGTCCCTTAAAAAGTGGGAGGCACTTATACAAACTGTTGTAATTCCTACACCGTTCACCTGATTTGGATGTAAATACTCTCAACATAAAGCTGAAAGTCTGCAGTTAAAGCACATCTTGTTTGTTTCATTTCAAATCCTATTGTGGTGGTATATAGAGCCAAAAAGATTAGAATTGTATCAATGTCCCAATATTTATGGACCTGACTGTAATTGAATTGTTACATTAATTTATGCTGTTTTAATTGCAGAATTGTTAAATGCGCCAATCAATATTTCTGTAACCTCAGTTAATGAGAACACGAAACTTGAATGGCTTTCTCCACCAAGTGTAAACCCTGTACCTTCAGACTGTTTCCAATATCATATTAGAGTTACAGAGATGCAGACAAATCTAATCAAGGTAAGTATTATAAATGAAATAGTTTGAACTGATGAACTTACACTTCATTATTTCTTTATTCTGTAAACATATTTGTTTTTATCATTCATTGAGGGACACAGACATTTAGGAATTCTTAAACAATTGGGTTATACTATTTCCTGCAGCAGGTTGAGACACTGGCCCAAAAATGTTGAAGACACCCCAGTATAACTCCACCTCTACTCATTATGTCTCTGTTTTGTTTGAATGATTCACATTGCCGTGCTAATAGTGACAACATAAACTTGATATGGGTGAACCATTATATCAAGAAAGAACAGAAAATAAAATGGGAAAAAAACAGTCCCAAAGTGAACTCAACTCCAAATCCACCGCTGTGACAATAATGATAAAGAAATCTTGTGTAATCTAAGGTGCGCAACACCCAAGTGCACCCACCTCCTCAAATTAAGAGGACTTTTACCAGGATCTTTGGACCCTTTATGTATAAAGAGTCAGATAGGCATAAGAATGAAATCCCATTGGTAGGGAAGCGGTCTGGAACACCGTGTCCAGGGGGCCTAATAGCACCTTCAAGTCTCCAGGCAGGGCCCGCTTATTGTCCAATCCATTGGCCCAGAAGAGTTCACCATACCATTAAAGCAAATCAGGCTAACTCACATAGTGTATAACTGTAGACTCAATTATATTAAAAGTAAGCACACTACTCACAAGGTAAAAAAAATACAAGCGCTTTTAGTAAACACTTCTTTGTACATGACGGGGACGCCACATGCGAAAGCTCCGCTGACCATCAGTCAGCAGAAGCCTTGCATCTTTTTCAATATATACAAGGCTTCCACTGATTGGTTGAGATGGATGACATGATGTCATCTGCCTACCTCTCTACCTCAGTCAGAGGAAGTCTTGTATTCACTGAAAAAAGGCCTGAATGGTGAATATGAGCTGAGATTAAGCCGTCTTTACACAGAGAGGGAGGTGTTTTGTACCACTTCCGGAACACACTTACTGTACATAGCACAAGATGCTACAGTATATAATATAGACTAAGCAGAAGCCAGTCTCTTCTAGCATGCAAATAATTAATTTCATCCAAGCTTGATCAAAAATAGAGTTCTGATGACTTACTGTATGTCAGCCTAAAGAAAGCATCATCCTGCTACTGCTTTTACTGAAGTGCCACGTGAAACATCCAGCCTCCGGGCCCACTCCACTGCTTGCCCATAGTAACTTCATAATCCTTAGAAACCTGCAAACTCTCATCAGCACCTGCACCAGCTGCTTTGGACTTGGAGTTGTTTTCTGCATGGTGCAACATGTCTTCTCAAAAAAGGCAGTCCTGCTGCAGTGTGTGACCTCAACCCATAATTCTATCGTGGTACTGGGGGTATTTATCTGATATCCCTAGAAGGAACTGATGCCTTTAATACAGAACATGGGCTCCTGTTATTATATGGTAGGGATGGGCGAATGGTTCAGTCCGAGCATAAATTCGGGGCGAACTTTGGTTGTTCGGATGTTCGACGAACACTGAACAATATGCGGTGTTCGGGGTAAATTTGAAAGCCACCGTTAAAGTCTATGGGACACTAACATGAAAAATCAGGAGTGCTCATTTTAAAGGCTTATGTGCAAGTTATGTAAAAAAAGTGTTTGGGGACCCGGAAAAAAGTTTTAAAAACAGCTGTTTTTTCAGGAGCAGTGATTTTTTTAATGCTTAAAGTGAAACAATCAAAATAAAATATATTTCTTTAAATATCATGCCTGGGGGTGTCTATAGTATGCCTGTAAAGTGGCGCATTTTTCCCGTGTTTAGAACAGTACCGCAGCAAAATGACATTTCTAAAGGAAAAATTGTCATTAAAAACTGATCACGACTGTAATGAATTGTCAGGTCTCGGCAATATAGATAAAACTCATTGAAAAAAATGGCATGAGTCAACCCCAGTCCATTACCAGGCCCTTTGGGTCTGGTATGAATATTAAGGGGAACCCTGAACCAAAAATTTAAAAAAAATTACGTGGGGGTCTCCCCAAAATCCATACCAGGCCCTTCAGGTCTGGTATGGAAATTAAGGGGAACCCTGCACCAAATTTAAAAACAAAATGGCATAGGGGTCCCCCCAAAATCCATACCAGATTTTAGCCTGGATTAGTCCTTAATTAAAAAATAATAAAATAAATGCTTTTTCTGGGTGACAGCTGTTATATAGCTGAGGGCGGGACTCCCCTCTGATGCCCGTGGTTGCGGCTTTTTTTTTTTCAGTTCTTCAGGCGGCGTGAATTAACATCGCTGGACATTTTTATTTTTTAATAAAGGGCTTGTCCCAAGCTGTCCCTTACCAATTACCATTACCATTACCAATTCACATGGGGGGTGGAATCTGGGGGTCCCCATGTTAAAGGGGGCTTCCAAATTCCAATAAGCCCCCCCCGCCTGCATACCCCCACAACCACCGGCAAGGGTTGTGGGGATGAGGCCCCAAAGCACCCTCCCCATATTGAGGGCATGTGGTCTGGTTCAGGAGGGGGGTGCTCTTACGTCCCCCCTCTTTTCCTGAGGCCTGCCAGGTTGTGTGCTTGGATAAGGGTCTGGTATGGATTTTTGGGGGGACCCCTACGCCTTTTTTTTAAATTTTGGAGCAGGGTTCCCCTTAAAATCCATATCCATATGCATATAAAAAAAATTTGGTTTGGGGTTCACCTTAATATTCATACCAGACCCAAAGGGCCTGGTAATGGACTGGGGGTGGGGGGGAGGAACCCATGCCCTTTTTTTCAATGAGTTTTATCTATATTGCCGAGATTCGATTCATTACAGTCACAATCAGTTTTAGTTGACAATTTTTCCTTTAGAAATGTCATTTTGCTGTGGTACTGTTCTAAACACGGGGAAAAAATGCGCCACTTTACAGGCATACTATAGACACCCCCCAGGCATAATATTTAATGGAATATTTAATTTTTATTGTTTCATCTTAAGCATTAAAAAAATCACTGCTCCCCAAAAAACAGCCGTTTAAAAAAAAAAAAAAAATCATTGATACATGTCCCCTGGGACAGTACCCGGGTCCACAAACGCTTTTTATGACAATAACTTGCATATAAGCCTTTAAAATTACCACTTTTGATTTTTGATGTTTGTGTCCCATAGACTTTAATGGTGTTCGTGTGCTCTTCCGAATTTTTTGCCTGTTCGGATGTTCTGGTGCGAACCGAATCGGGGGGGGGGGGTGTTCGGCTCATCCTTATTATAGGGTTATCCTCATTAGAGTCTGCTTCAACTCTAAGATCTACCTTTATATCCCCAAGGACCGCTGTGTTTACCTTGGACTTTTTGTTGGTTTGTGTCCAGTTACAGGAACAACTTACTTGCAGAGTCTCTAAGCATGCTCCTCCTCAATCCCCAGGAGAGTCTAGTTTTGACCCTTCTGGGCCTTTAGCTCAAATTGTGGTTGAGCCTCCTGAAAAGGCTGTTTTGAGTCACATGAGGATGATTCACAAGGGATTGTTTATAACCTGATTGATGCAGTACAAACTACACTGCATTTAGAGGATCAGCCTATTGTTCTAGGCAGATGGTTTTTTGAAACGCCTAAAGCTGCAAAGACCTTTTTGCTACGTCCTGTATTTAAAGGGTAACTCCACTTTAATGGGAAAAAATATAGTAAAAAAATAATATTGCATGTATTGCCGCACAAGCTATTTTGTACATTTTTTTGAGGCCTTCTGTACCCAGTTGCTATGCAGAACTTCCCCAGAAATGTAATTTCCTGCTTGTGTGATTGGCTCACTGATTTTCCCAGTAGTCTGCAAAATACAAATCATATTTTGAGAGAGATATTCCCAAATGGTCGATTACCTCTAAAGGGTATAAAGGGTTAATTACTTCTAAAGGGATGTGGACCCTGCACCTTTCCACTTTAGAACACTGCATCAGCTGATTAATAATGAAAAAGTCACACTTTTTCAGATTCACTTTGCGTACAACAAACAGCCTTTTTTTAAGAGCACAAACAGGTAGGAATCTGCATCAAAGTTTGGTAAAATCCATACAATGTACATTGATCATTCAGTGAGGGTTGTTCTTTTCTCAACAAAAGTGGGGTTACTCTTTAAGCCCTTTCTCTATGAAAACTGGAAACTACTTATAAGGTAGGGATGAGCTTCGTGTTCGAGTCGAACCCATGTTCGACTCGAACATCGGCTGTTCGAACATTCGCCGAATTGCAAACGATATGGGCCGTTCCCGCCAAATTCGTGTGGCACATCACGGCCTATAATTCACTGCGGCATCGCAGTGCATTGCTGGCTGCTGATTGGCCAAGCATGCACTATGACCTGCATGCTTGGCCAATCACAGCCTGTTAGTGTTTTCCTGATCCTATCACTACCACAGGCAGCTAAATTATTTACACGTTAGTGTAGTGCGACCTCTGCACAGTGTTCAGCTAAAGCTACCCGTAGAAGGTTGGTGGTGTTCTCATACTACAGGCAGGCAGTTGATTTTGCTGTGTGTGTATAATATATATATACAGTGCATAGACAGTGCATAGACAGTGCATCCTCATCAGCACGTGGCCGTGGGACACGCTTGGCCTTTTTTTCGGCAGCTGGCCATGTTGAGCCGCAACATGCGGAAGACTTGGTTGAGTGGATGACCAAGCCGTCCTCATCCTCCTCATCCTCTCTCACCCATGCTCAGGGTACTTTGTCTGGCAAAGCAGCTGCCAACGCAGCTGTCTTTATTCAACCTTACTAACTATGTAACTATGTAACTATGTAACGCGGCCTCTTCCCTCGGCTTAATGGCATCAGTGACTCCTTCCCTAGCCCCACCATGTCCTCCTGAGGAGTCCCTCGAACTGTTTGACCACAGTGTTGGGTACATGTTTCAGGAGGATGCCCAGCGTTTAGAAGGCTCTGATGATGATACTGAGCTAGAGGAAGTCCATGAGCACGGACAGAGGGGGTGCCCAAGAAGGACAGCAATCTGGCAGTCATACTCCCCCTGCTGCAGTATACTGCCAGGTTTGCTCCAGTGATGAGGAGGGAGGGGATGATGAGGTCACTGACTCAACGTGGGTGCCTGATAGGAGAGAGGAGGAGGAGGCACATCACCAACGAGGCAGGATGCCCTCCAGGGGCCAGCCTAAGGGCAGCACACTGACTGCATCAAAGCTCCGCATGTGCAGGGCGCTGCTGTCTCTGTGCGATATTCTAAAAGTTCTTTGGTGTGGGCCTTTTTTGACGAGTGCATCAGATCGCACCGCTGCTATTTGCAACATATGTCTCAAGCGTATCTCGCGTGGCCAAAACATCTCCCGCTTGGGCACCACATGCTTGACCAGAAATATGTTGACCTGCCATGCAGTTTGTTGGCAAGCGTATCTAAAAGACCCACACCAAAGAACAAAGAGGACCTCTCCTTGCTCCTCATCAGTTGAGATCTCCAACCCCACTATACCTTCAGTCTTCTCTGAGACCTGCACTGAGAGGAATGAAGGTGTAGAATTAGGTGTGTCACAGCCAAGTACTTGTGGGCAATCTGCTTTCGGTACACCGACGTCAGATTGTACCAGGCAAATTTCCCTGCCCCAGCTGCTGCACCGCCGAAAGAAGTTCGCTCCCAGCCATCCACATACCCAGCGGTTGAATGCTAGCTTGGCAAAATTGCTAGCACTTCAACTACTACCTTTTCAGTTGGTAGACTCTGCCTCTTCTGTGAGTTTGTGGAATGTGTGGTCCCTCAGTGGTAGGTACCCAAACGCCACTTTTTCTCACAGAAGGCGATTCCGGCTCTCTACCGGCATGTGGAAGGCAATGTCTTGGCCTCGCTGGACAGGGCGGTCAGCGGTAAGGTGCATATTACCGCTGACTCATGGTCCAGCAGGCATGGACAGGGACGTTACCTAAGTTTCATGGCGCATTGAGTCACTCTGATGGCAGCTGGGAAGGATGCAGGACAAGGTGCAGTAGTGCTGGAGGTTGTTACGCCTCCAAAATGCTATTACAAATGATTGTGACACACCTCTTTCCTCCACCCACTCCTCTTCTTCTTCCTCCATGGCCTCTTCCTGTGCTTTGTCCTCGGAACCAGCGGTGCTCCGTAGGCGTTCAAGGGGCTATGCAAGCACGCAGGTCAAAAGATGCCATGCGGTGCTTGAGCTGGTGTGATTGGGGAACAGGAGCCACACTGGGGCAGAGGTTCTGTCAGCTCTGTAGAGGCAGGTTTAGAGGTGGTTGACACCACGCCAACTCAAGGCAGGAATGGTGGTTTGCGACAATGGCACCAACCTCCTCTCCGCCCTCCGACAGGGACAACTCACCCATGTGCCCTGTTTGGCTCACGTCCTTAACTTGGTGGTGCAGTGGTTCTTGGGCAGGTACCCGGGCTTACAGGATGTCCTGAGGCAGGCCAGGAAAGTCTGTGTGCATTTCCGCCGGTCATATAATGCCAGTGCTCGGCTGGCAGACCACCAAAAGGAATTTAACCTGCCCAAGAACCGCCTAATCTGTGACATGCCCACCAGGTGGAACTCAACTTTGGCCATGCTGCAGCAGCTGCACACGCAGCAGAGGGCCATCAATGAGTACCTGTGCGACTATGGCACCAGGACAAGGTCAGGGAAGCTTGTTCTTTATTCCCCACGCCAGTGGGCCATGATCAGGGATGCATGCACTGTCCTGTCACCATTTGAGGAGGCCACGAGGATGGTGAGCAATACTTTGCAGCAGGGCTCGTTCCTGCGTTCCAACTAGAGTATCTGTGAGGGGTTGCAGTGTTGTGGCAACAGCACCAGTGCCTAAGGCCCAATTTTTCAGCCCCTGTTCAACAGGGACATGTAATTAGAATTCTTGATCTAATATTTCACAGCAGGGCCCGTTTCTGCGCCCACCAAGATTAACTGTGAGGACTTACAGTGTTGTGGCACCAGCACCACCACCACCATCACCAAAAGCCCAATTTTTCTGGCCCTGTTCAACAGGGGCATGTAATTACAATTCTTGATCTAATATTTCACAGCAGGGCCCTGTGAGGGCTTACAGTGTTGAGGCCACAACAACACATAAGGCCCAAATTTCTTCTGAGTATATAGGGCATGCCCCTACTTTCAAACATCCAACTTACAAATGACTCCTACTTGCAAGCGGAAGGAGACAACAGGAAGTGAGATGAAATCTACCCCATAGGAAGGGAAATTCTCTCCTGTAAGAGTTAATATGGGAAAAACGTTTCTCCTTTACACTGATGGTTTATCACCAATCCTTGTTTCACTAAAACCCCCAAATTTTCAAAAAACATTTGTCATTGGGACAAAAAGTGAGGTGAAATCTTTTAAAGAGGAGCACAGACAGCACAACAAATGTCACAGGGGTGATAACCCTTCCCTATGTTTTCCAAAAAGCTTAAAAACTGATTTTTTTGGCTGGAGCTACACTTTAAAAATGTACCAGTTCAAAATTACAAACAGATTCTACTTAACAACAAATCTACTGTCCCTGTCTTGTTTGCATCGCCTGTATACTGCTATTCAGAGTATATAGGGCCTGGGGGCCCCACACCTTTCCTTTTTTTTAATTTAGGTGCGGGGTTCCCCTTAATATCCATACAGGACCCAAAGGGCCTGGTAATGGACTGGAGGGTACCCATGCCGTTTGTCTCACTGATTTTCATCCATATTGCCAGGACCCGACATTACGTTAAAGCCGCAAGCAGTTTTAAATGACTTTTTTTCCTTTAAAAATGTAATTTTGTGCAGGGATTGTTCTAAGCACGGGAAACACGCGCCACTTTACAGGCATATTATAGACACCAGTATATAAAGAAACGTAATTTTGCGCTAACCATACAAATGAAAAATTGTGCTGCTGCTCGTGTTAGTCCATAAATACAAAAGACCCAAAAAATATATAGAAAATAGTGTAACAAGCGCGCATCATATTTTAGTGTGTACTAAATATAAGTGATCCCAATAGTTATGACTACTGTTGGTGTACCACACTTAGGGCCTTTTCAATACGACCAAAACATTAATTTACTACAAACATATGCTTGAAAAAAATCAGTGAAATTAACTTATTTTCCTATAATAGGAATATTATAATATTCTTATACCCACACCAAGTGTTCAACAGTGAAAAACTGACTTAAAAATTCCTAAAACAAGTGTTGTTAATTACAATGTTACTTGTGAATAGGGATGAGCTTCGAGTTCGAGTCGAACTCATGTTCTACTCGAACATTGGCTGTTCGCAAGTTCGCCGAACAGCGAACAATTTGGGGTGTTCGCGGCAAATTCGAATGCCGCGGAACACCCTTTAAAAGTCTATGGGAGAAATCAAAAGTGCTAATTTTAAAGGCTTATATGCAAGTTATTGTCATAAAAAGTGTTTGGGGACCCGGGTCCTGCCCCAGGGGACATGGATCAATGCAAAAAAAAGTTTTAAAAACGGACGTTTTTTCAGGAGCAGTGATTTTATTAATGCTTAAAGTCAAACAATAAAAGTGTAATATCCCTTTAAATTTCGTACCTGGGGGGTGTCTATAGTATGCCTGTAAAGGGGCGCATGTTTCCTGTGTTTAGAACAGTCTGACAGCAAAATGACATTTGGAAGGAAAAAACTCATTTAAAACTACCCGCGGCTATTGCATTGCCGACAATACACATAGAAGTTCATTGATAAAAACGGCATGGGAATTCCCCACAGGGGAACCCCGAACCAAAAAAAAAAAAAAAAAATGATGTGGGGGTCCCCCTAAATTCCATACAAGGCCCTTCAGGTCTGGTATGGATATTAAGGGGAACCCCAGCCAAAATTTAAAAAAAAAATTGACGTGGGGTTCCCCCTAAATTCCATACCAGACCCTTCAGGTCTGGTATGGATTTTAAGGGGAACCCCGCGCCAAAAAAAAAAAAAAAACGGTGTGGGGTCCCCCTAAAAATCCATACCAGACCCTTATCCGAGCACGCAACCTGGCAGGCCGCAGGAAAAGAGGGGGGGACGAGAGTGCGGCCCCCCCCCTCCTGAACCGTACCAGGCCACATGCCCTCAACATTGGGAGGGTGCTTTGGGGTAGCCCCCCAAAACACCTTGTCCCCATGTTGATGAGGACAAGGGCCTCATCCTCACAACCGTGGCCGGTGGTTGTGGGGGTCTGCGGGCGGGGGGCTTATCGGAATCTGGAAGCCCCCTTTAACAAGGGGACCCCCAGATCCCGGCCCCCCCCCTGTGTGAAATGGTAAGGGGGTACTTACCCCTACCATTTCACTAAAAAACTGTCAAAAATGTTAAAAATGACAAGAGACAGTTTTTGACAATTCCTTTATTTAAATGCTTCTTCTTTCTTCTTTCATCTTCTTCTTCTTCTGGTTCTTCTGGCTCTTCTGGTTCTTCCTCCGGCGTTCTCGTCCAGCATCTTCTCCGCGGCGTCTTCTATCTTCTTCTCCTCGGGCCGCTCCGCACCCATGGCATGAGGGGAGGCTCCCGCTCTTCTCTTCATCTTCTTCTCTTCTTCATCTTCTTCTTCATCTTCTTCTTCATCTCTTCTTCCTTCTTCTCTTCTTCATGTCTTCTGCGGGCCGCTCCGCAGCCATGCTGTGGCATGGTGGGAGGCTCCCGCTGTGTTACGGCGTCTCTTCGTCTGACGGTTCTTAAATAACGGGGGGCGGGGCCACCCGGTGACCCCGCCCCCCTCTGACTCACGGTGACATGACGGGACTTCCCTGTGACGTCACGGGGAATGCCACAGGGAAGTCCCGTCATGTCACCGTGCGTCAGAGGGGGGCGGGGTCACCGGGTGGCCCCGCCCCCATTATTTAAGAACCGTCAGACGAAGAGACGCCGTCACACAGCGGGAGCCTCCCACCATGCCAGCATGGCTGCGGAGCGGCCCGCAGAAGACATGAAGAAGAGAAGAAGGAAGAAGAGATGAAGAAGAAGATGAAGAAGAAGATGAAGAAGAGAAGAAGATGAAGAGAAGAGCGGGAGCCTCCCCCCCCATGCCATGGGTGCGGAGCGGCCCGAGGAGAAGAAGATAGAAGACGCCGCGGAGAAGATGCTGGACGAGAACGCCGGAGGAAGAACCAGAAGAGCCAGAAGAACCAGAAGAAGAAGAAGATGAAGGAAGAAAGAAGAAGCATTTAAATAAAGGAATTGTCAAAAACTGTCTCTTGTCATTTTTAACATTTTTGACAGTTTTTTAGTGAAATGGTAGGGGTAAGTACCCCCTTACCATTTCACACAGGGGGGGGGGCCGGGATCTGGGGGTCCCCTTGTTAAAGGGGGCTTCCAGATTCCGATAAGCCCCCCGCCCGCAGACCCCCACAACCACCGGCCACGGTTGTGAGGATGAGGCCCTTGTCCTCATCAACATGGGGACAAGGTGTTTTGGGGGGCTACCCCAAAGCACCCTCCCAATGTTGAGGGCATGTGGCCTGGTACGGTTCAGGAGGGGGGGGGCCGCACTCTCGTCCCCCCTCTTTTCCTGCGGCCTGCCAGGTTGCGTGCTCGGATAAGGGTCTGGTATGGATTTTTAGGGGGACCCCACGCCGTTTTTTTTTTTTTTTTGGCGCGGGGTTCCCCTTAAAATCCATACCAGACCTGAAGGGTCTGGTATGGAATTTAGGGGGAACCCCACGTCAATTTTTTTTTTAAATTTTGGCTGGGGTTCCCCTTAATATCCATACCAGACCTGAAGGGCCTTGTATGGAATTTAGGGGGACCCCCACATCAATTTTTTTTTTTTTTTATTTTGGTTTGGGGTTCCCCTGTGGGGAATTCCCATGCCGTTTTTATCAATGAACTTCTATGTGTATTGTCGGCAATGCAATAGCCGCGGTAGTTTTAAATGTGTTTTTTCCTTCAAAATGTCATTTTGCTGTCAGACTGTTCTAAACACGGGAAACATGCGCCCCTTTACAGGCATACTATAGACACCCCCCAGGTATGAAATTTAAAGGGATATTACACTTTTATTGTTTGACTTTAAGCATTATTAAAATCACTGCTCCTGAAAAAACGGACGTTTTTAAAACTTTTTTTTGCATTGATTCATGTCCCCTGGGGCAGGACCCAGGTCCCCAAACACTTTTATTGACAATAACTTGCATATTAGCCTTTAAAATTAGCACTTTTGATTATTCATGTTCGTGTCCCATAGACTTTAACGGTGTTCGCGTGTTCGAACGAATTTTTTTCCTGTTCGCATGTTCTGGTGCGAACCGAACAGGGGGGTGTTCGGCTCATCCCTACTTGTGAATATCAATCCGCAACAATGCAGTGAACACCCTGAAACATGTGTTGCTAGTTACAATGTTACTTGTGACTATCAATTCGCAACAATGTAGTGAACATCATACATATCCAAAAAAATATTTCTTAGTGAAACACTTATTCCCCTTAGACATCGTAGATATCTGATGTCTCAGTTCCCAGTGGAAGCCTGTTTAGGGGAAACGCGTCGGGTGGAGCTAGAGGCTGTGACGCCATCACGTTTGTCTCGTCTTTCTCCATGCAGTCAGCCGGTTTGCTCCCGCTCTGCATGTATGCTGATTTTTAGCTAATTTTTATCTGGTTCCTATTTTTTATCTGAGTTCCGTTTGGTGTATACTTGGGAGTTTCTTTGATTTGTGGTTCCTGATGTGCAGTGGAGTGTTGCTGTGAATATTTGCAGTGGAAATAATCTTTTTAAAGTGACTGTGAAAGAGATTTTGAATAAATCTATAAAACACATTTGCACTATGGAGCCCTTTTCGTTTTATTCCCACTGAGGTGTATCTTATGTATAGATGAACTAATATTTTGAAACCGGATACATTGTATCAGTGAGGATAGATCTGCTTGAGAATTGGAGTGCAGTGGCTGAGGAAATCTCCCAGGAAAACGCCCAGGTGATAATCTAAGGCCGGCAGGCTAATGCAACATGCTCATCTGATCTCACTAACCTGAGATCCATCTGATCCGGTAAGCGGCCTTTTTTACCATATCTGTGAGAAGGAGGATTATCGGTGTGTCTCTTTTCATAAAGAAGATTGGTGCTAACTTCAACCTAGAATATTCATATCAAGGACTGATCATTGTTTCTATATCTAAGATGTCTAAGGGGAATAAGTGTTTCACTAAGAAATATTTTTTTGGATATGTATGATGTTCACTACATTGTTGCGAATTGATAGTCACAAGTAACATTGTAACTAGCAACACATGTTTCAGGGTGTTCACTACATTGTTGCGGATTGATATTGACAAGTAACATTGTAATTAACAACACTTGTTTTTTAGGATTTTTTAAGTCATTTTTTCACTGTTGAACACTTGGTGTGGGTATAAGAATATTATAATATTCCTATTATAGGAAAATAAGTTAATTTCACAGATTTTTTTCAAGCATATGTTTGTAGTAAATTAACGTTTTGGCCGTATTGAAAAGGCCTTAAGTGTGGTACACCAACAGTAGTCATAACTATTGGGATCACTTATATTTAGTACACACTAAATTATGATGCGCGCTTGTTACACTATTTTCCCCCAGGTACGATATTTAAAGGAATATTTCATTTTTTTTTTTACTTTAAGCATCATTAAAATCACTGCTCCCGAAAAAACATCAGTTTTTAAAAGTTTTTTTTGCATTGATACATGTCCCCTGGGGCAGGACCCGGGTCCCCAAACCCTTTTTAGGACAATACCATGAAAATTATCCTTTAAAATGAGCACTTTTGATTTTGAACGTTCAAGTCCCATAGACATCAATAGGGTTCTAACGTTCATGCAAATTTTTGGTCCGTTCGCAGGTTCTGGTGCGAACCGAACCGGGGGGTGTTTGGCTCATCCCTACTTGTAGGATACTAGGCCTTTTCTAAGAACATGATGCAGGTTTTTCCCTTTGAAAGGGAATTTATTGATAAGTAGTCTCCGCCCATTGTAGACTTTCCAGTGATCCACCTTAGCAACCATACAACTAAATGGGTTTACAGTGTTCTTACTTTAAGGGACTTTACTGACAGACATTTACACTTTGTTCTTAGATTGCAATTTGATTAAATGAGAGTAGCCCTCTGTCCTGTGTCACAGAAGATTAAGTCTGTTAAAGAGAATACCTCCATCACAGGGGCAGGCCCTTGTGTCATTGAGGTTTTGGAACAGATTTCTTCAGCCCAGCACTTTACAGTAGCTGTAATGGCCTCCTACAAGCATCTAAGCTTCTGTCTTCCTTGGGACTGATGTCAGTTCACATGCATAGGGCACCTTGGCTATGTGCCTGGGATGTCAATGATTCATCCAAGGGACATTTGATTCGGTTGTCTTTTAAAAGGAGTAATCTCTTTGGGCCTGATTTTGACATTGACATTGTCACTGGTGGTTGAAGTGTGCTTCAGCACAGGAGGTCTGAGGTGGAGAAGGAGTACCTCATGGACAGTCAAACTCATGGCCTTCCTCCCACTCAAGCTGCAGGATTCAAAGCTGGAGGTACTGTGCTCAACCTTCTACATGAAGGTGCACCCCAAATTCCATAAGTAGAGACTGTTTGTTCATCTTGCTGGGTTCATTGGTGGTTTACCTCCCAGGACTGTCACCTCTAATTTAGACCTTTGAATCAGGCACCTCTTCCAGCTGCCCTGCTTTACCCTTTTATTATTACTGCACATCACTGTTCATTTTCCTGGATTGGATTCCTGCACCCTGGGACCTCTGATTTCTATTCTGGTAGGAACCTATCTTTAGGATTGGTATCCCACCTAAGCTTGCTTTTGACTCGAGTCTCAAGAGGTTGCATACCTTTCCATGCTTGACTCGACACAGGCTTATGGCTCTCCTAGGGGAGTACTTTTAGCAGACTTTTCCCCTCCTCCCTTTCAGTATTTTTTGGGGTTGTTGGGGGACCTCCTTTTAGCATCATCTATGCTTCTTATTTGATTTCTCAGTCCTTTTCAGTTTCTCCCCCATGTTTGGGACTTTGGAACTTGGGCAAGAAAACAAGATTCACACTTTAGATTAAAACATCACAGAGGATTTTCACTGGTCTCTGGTGTAGGATGGGATGGCTCCTTCTCCCCATTTTGGAAAATTTTGTGATATTGTAGATGATGTGAACATTTTTAACTGTTTCTTCAAATTACAACATAGAAATGTTGCTGTAAATTTAGGTTACTATACTTAAAGCTTTCAGTAACATTTCTGCTTAATGCTCATTGTGATGGGAGTCACTTTGGGCAGGGGGGTCCTCAGAACCCAGCCTACCTTAGAGAGGCCAGGAAACTCCTTTTCTCAGCTCCCCAGGCCCCTCTTATGTGCAAGTAACCCTGTGTCTTTTAGGGGCACAGAGTGACCAAGAAAATGATGGACAACTACTTAATGGTCACTGAAAGAATGAAGAGGTGTCAGAAACCATGAACCAGACCAAGACAGAAGTACAGTAAAATCACACTTGTTTATTAATAAAAAATAAAAAGGTAGTCCAGAGTCCAGTAACCGGATCGGGTAGTCAGCCAAGCCAGAGTTCAGTAACCAGATTGGGTAATCAGCCAAGCCAGAGTTCAGTAACCAGATCGGGTAATCAGACAGGCCAGAAGTCAGGGATCCAAGTAGAGAAACAGCAAGCAGGATAAGGAGCCAGAAGGGATGTCAGCAAAGCCAGTCTTTAAACAGGAACGCAGGAGATGGTTTCTTGTGATGTGACCAAGGCGAAGGCAGGGATGAAGAGAGCTGGAGATCTTTAAGTAGGTGGGACTGATGAGCAGATCCACAACAGCTGATTATATGTGGAGAGAGATGAGAGCTGGCAATTAGCCAACAGCTGGTGGCCAGCTCAGAGAAGGAAGGGCCGAGCCAGCCCTGACAAGAGCCTCTTTCACTTGGGAAAGTAATATTTATGAACAATATTCCTCAAGAAATATATGAAGATAAATGAATTCCACCTTTAAAGTGGAGGGCCACCCTGAAAAAAAAAAACCCCCAAAAATCCTAAAAAAAAAAAAAATTTGAAAAAAAAAAAAAATTAAACTTACCTAAACCCTTGTTGCTAGGTAGTCTTCCTAATCTGCCTCTTCCTATTCCGCGGTGAGTTCTTCTCCTCGGTGAGCGGCCCCGTTGTCTTCTGGGAACTGTGTGTGTTCCCAAAACACCACGGGGCCATTCACAGAACGGAGCGCCGCTCGCGCATGCGCAGTAGGAAACTGGCAGTGAAGTCGCAAGGCTCCACTGCCTGTTTCCCTTTCCTAGGATGGCGGTGCCGGGACCCGAGAGCCGAGGGACGGGTCGGCCTCGGGCGGCCGACATCGCGGGCACCTAGGACAGGTAAGTACTTATTTAAAGTCAGCAGCTACATTGTTAGTAGCTGCTGACTTTAAATTTTCTTTTTAGGACGGAATCCCGCTTTAAGACTGCTGGAATATTGTATGAGCTTGGTCTCATAGACTGTTGTAGACTTTTTACCAGATAGTTTGAGGTCATGTGGGGTTTGTTATGTGTTTATTGTTACTTGGCTGTATCCCATTGTTCTATTATAACAAGTGTTTGGCGCAAAAAATTAAAAGCAGCAATCCACATAAATGGCAATACTATGCATGTAAATAATGAACTTAAAACAGAGGGTTTAGAGAAATGGAATGGTAACAGTCCATCATGATATACATAAAAGTCAATGATAATGATGATGTGTGAAGCCCACATTCAACGCAGCCTCCCTGGAGTGAATAGCAGGATTTGATGAGGCTAGAAGGAACGCTTAACCTCTGGGCTCCTGGCATCTGTCTCCCGTATGGTACTGACCCAAGGGCACTGACAGGCCCTCCCCGCCATCCACCAGGCCATTGAACGTCATGCTCATTACCCTCTGATACCTATACTTGTGGCTGCGCTGCGGGTCCTCCCGCGCTTTGCTGTTTAGGAGCTGCGTGTGCCAGTTCCATAGGACCAGCTCCTTCAAATTTTGCACCCATCCTAAGGAAAAAGGAGAAAACAATCCATAGTGGCGTGCAGGGTTCCAGCGGGGATAAGCTCTGCCTGCAATTGGGCAACAAAGCCTTCTTCATTGACAGTGCCCAGTGCTTTGAAGATCTGAACAAGTGGAACTTGCTACTAGGATCTCCCGGTGATAGAGATCTAGAAGCCAGGCAAATTGCCTTTATTACTGAGTGTCCCATTACCCAGCGAAACCTTATCTGCTACATCACACGCTAACATAAAGTTCACATGCCCTTTGCTATTCTTGACATAATTGCGTACAGCTCCTCCTTGTTGCCACTCCCCCCACTCCCTCCCATATATTCCCCTCACTAGTCCCATGTTTACTAGCTTGACAAAGGAGTGCAGCCGTGATGTCACTCACGGCTTGCTGACTCAAGAAACGCGCCGCATAGTGTATGACGTCATCCCTCCTCGCCTGGATTACTGTTTGCTCTTCAAGCCTTACTCTGGTATTCCTCCATCGCTGCCGGCCAGCGTATTCAGCGCATTGAAGACCAGTCTGATAACACACATCCATGGCCAGGAAGATTGACCTCACGGACCCCTTTGGTTACATTTGGGACTCCCACATGCCTTTTTAACTCTACCTAAATGTGAGTGCAATTCTTGTTGCTGCTTGTTTTATTAAAATTGTTTTTAAGTCTGCACCCAGAGGCGCCTCCGTTTCCTTGTTTTTTCAGTATCCCATTGTTCTATTGTATCTGTCTGCCTTAGCATCTCTTGTAGATGAAACTATTCTTGTGACCACTTTAACTTGTTATGGAACTAGTGTAAGATGTTATGTTTTAAGCTTATAAGAATGTGTATTGTACAGTATTTTGTATTCAGGGATGTAGGGGCTGAATAGTCTGGTGGCCTAGGCTGGTTTAAGTGCCTAGTTAATTAGCTCATGTTAATGAACCCACTGTCAGATATTAGTTCCTAGAGGGGGGGGGTTCGCCAACAGCCCTTCCTAGGTGCTGTCTATGTGCCCAGTAACTGATTGAATTATTTGTTGGAAAGGTTGAATATACCTGTGTCTCATGTTACTGAATGTACAGTTTACCCCACCCTGTGTCATTATGCAAAGAAGGGGGATTGTCCCCCGGACATACTCATCTTGAGTACTGGGGTCCGTCACATCCATTACCATCAGTTATACCATCTACAGCTATCCCATTGTATTTACTTGGAGAAATAAATAGCATTAATAGCAGAGCAACTCATATATCTTAATGCAGTGTTATATATTTTTAATTTTTATTGTTAAATTTCAGAATATTTTTGATGTTAAAAACCATGAATATGTATTTTCTGATCTGGAAAAGGACAAAAGTTACAGTATGCAAATAAGGGCAAAGAAAATCTACTGTGCCAAAAGCAAACACTGGGGTGCATGGAGTGAGCCGGTTTTTACAGGCAAAGGTAAGCAGTAATAAAGTTTACCTGTTATAATATTGTCTTCTGCATACCAATGATATATTGATTTCTAAAATAAAGTCAGCACTGACAAAGATATATTAGTTTACCAATTTTAAAATACCGTATATACTCGAGTATAAGTCGTCCCGAGTATAAGTCGAGGCCCCTAATTTACCACAAAAAACTGGGAAAAATTTATTGACCCGAGTATAAGTCGAGGGTGAGAAATGGCAGAGGGTCAACAATGCCCATCTGCAGCTGCCTGCCTCCCTGTGTCCTGTGCAGCCTACCTGTACCCTGTACATGTGTCCTGTACATGTGTGTGTGTCCTGTACATGTGTGTCCTGTACATGTCCTGTGTCCTGTACATGTGTGTGTGTCCTGTACATGTGTGTCCTGTACATGTCCTGTGTCCTGTACATGTGTGTGTGTGTCCTGTACATGTGTGTCCTGTACATGTCCTGTGTCCTGTACATGTGTGTGTGTCCTGTACATGTGTGTCCTGTACATGTCCTGTGTCCTGTACATGTGTGTCCTGTACATGTCCTGTGTCCTGTACATGTGTGTCCTGTACATGTCCTGTACATGTGTGTCCTGTACATGTCCTGTGTGCATGTGTCCTGTGTGCATGTGCAGCCTACCTGTGTCCTGTGCAGCCTCCCTGTGGCGATCTCCATCCTCAAACGGCGGCCGGCGTGTGATGATACTGTTCGGCGGCCATTCCACAGTTCAAAAGCCGCGCCTCCTCCTCGTCTGTGATAGTCTGACTGCTGACTGCCTATCACGGACATTCTCTCATTCTCATACCACGGACGAGGATGAGAGAATGTCCGTGATAGGCTGTACACTGACAGCTGTTCAGCCTATCACAGATGAGCAGGAGGCGCGGCTTTTGAAAGCTGCAATAGCCGGCGAACAGTAGCATTACACGCCGGCCGCCGTCTGCCTGCATGACACGCTGATCATGCAGACAGACGGCAGAGACTCGAGTATAAGTCGAAGGGACACTTTCAGCCCCAAAAAAGGGCTGAAAAATTCGACTTATACTCAAGTATATACGGTAGTTGAAAAAGTTTGAAAAATTAGTACCTTGAAAAATTTAAAAATATGTGATATTAATGTCTTTTCACTTTCAACTAGTAATCAAAGTGGATTGATTACACATACCATTGTCAAAAACTGAAGTGCAAGGCATCAGAAAAAACAATAATACATATTACAAAGTTGCAGTATGGTACAGTGTTAGCTTTGGAATATTCAACAAAAGAGAGAAAAGAGCAAATTTGATATGATTATATAAGCTAGAACTGCATAATCAAGTGAGAAAAAGGAAATGATGATGGTCAATTTGGTGTTTACCATTAGATTGTTGGAGATATTGGATGCTTTAAATCAGGACTAGTGTGAACAAGTATTGTAAAAAAAAGTATTGTTACTTTAAGCCGCTTAGTTTCTTATACAGTATCTCACAAAAGTGAGTACACCCCTCACATTTTTGTAAATATTTTATTATTTCTTTTCATGTGACAATACTGAAGAAATGACGCTTTGCTACACTTTGCCTCAAAACAACTCAATGCACAGCCATTAATGACTAAACCTCTGGCAACAAAAGTGAGTACACCCCTAAGTGAAAATGTCCAAATTGGGTCCAAAGTGTCAATATTCTGTGTGGCCACCATCATTTTATAGCACTGCCTTAACACTCTTGGGCATGGCGTTCACCAGAGCTTCACAGGTTGCCACTGGAGTCCTCTTCCACTCCTCCATCATGACATCATGGAGCTGGTGGATGTTAGAGACCTTGTGCTCCTCCACCTTCCATTTGAGGATGCCCCACAGATGCTTAATACAGTTTATGTCTGGAGACATGCTTGGCCAGTCCATCACTTTTACCCTCAGCAAGTCAGTGGTCATCTTGGAGGTGTGTTTGGGGTCGTTATCATGTTGGAATAATGCCCTGTGGCCCAGTCCCCAGAAGGAGGGGATCATGCTCTGCTTCAGTATGTCACAGCACATGTTGGACTTCATGATTCCCTTAATGAACTGGAGCTCCCCACATACTCATGCAGCCCCAGACTATGACACTCCCACCACCATGCTTGACTGTAGGCAAGAAACACTTGTCTTTGTACTCTTCACATGGTTGCCGCCACACACGCTTGACACCATCTGAACCAAATAAGTTTATCTTGGTCTCATCAGACCACAGGACATGCTTCCAGTAATCTTTGTCCTTGGTCTGCTTGTCTTCAGCAAATTGGCTTTCTTCTGCATTATCTTTAGGAGAGGCTTCCTTCTGGGATGACAGCCATGCAGACCAATTTGATGCAGTGTGCGGCGTATGCTCTGAGCACTGACAGGCTGACTCCCCACCCCTTCAACCTCTGCAGCAATGCTAGCAGCACTCATACATCTCTCTCCCAAAGACAACCTCTGGATATGACGCTGAGCATGTACACTCAACTTCTTTGGTCAACCATGGCGAGGCCTGTTCTGAATGGAACCTGTCCTGTTAAACCGCTGTTTTGTCTTGGCCACCATGCTGCAACTCAGTTTCAGGGTCTTGGCAATCTTCTTATAACCTAGGCCATCTTTTTGTAGAGCAACAATTCTTTTTTTCAGATCCTCAGAGAGTTCTTTGCCATGAGGTTCCATGTTGAACCTCCAGTGACCAGCATGAGAGAGTGAGAGTGATAACACCAAATTTAACCCACCTGCTCCCCATTTACACCTGAGAGCTTGTAACGAGTCACATGACACTGGGGAGGGAAAATGGCTAACTGGGCCCAATTTGGACATTTTCACTTAGGGGTGTACTCACTTTTGTTGCCAGCGGTTTAGACATTAATGGCTGTGTGTTGAGTTATTTTGAGGGGACAGCAAATTTACACTGTTATACAAGCTGTGCACTCACTAGTTTACATTGTAGCAAAGTGTCATTTCCTCAGTATTGTCACATGAAAAGATATAATAAAATATTTACAAAAATGTAAGGGGTGTACTCACTTTTGTGAGATACTGTATTAGTGTTTCGTCGCAATGAGTTTTTTATGGTTATCTATTCCGAGATCATGTATCCTACTGGCTTTACCTATTATCTAGGTACTAGTTTTATAGTTGCTGCAATTAAAAAGATCAGAGCAATGTTAGAGGACAGTTTAGTTTGACTGGAGTTTAACAGTACAAATTATGGGGAGAAAGTTAAAGCCCCACTGGCGCCTACCACTAAATGTACCCATGCATTGGGGTTTCTCCCATCTTGCATGAGTTAAATGCTTGTTAGCTAAGGGGAAGGAAAAGGCACAAACACATTATTCATAGCTCTCCTGGCAGCCATCTGATACTTCTGGGGTGTGGACAAACCCTCTCTATCCTCGGGTAAAATGTAGGACTGTTGGAATTGTATTGTATGTGAAGACGCCAGAGAGCTGCTGGGACTTTAAAGTGCATGTATACCTAAATCTTTTTTTCAGTATGTTTGGCATCTTGAAATAGTGAGGTCTGATGAGCCCCAAACGGAGTGGGGGTATTGGGGGGCTTGTACTAAACACTGTGCCACCCTCATTTCTCCAAAATTTGCAAGTTGGTAACAAATATGGCCAGATTTTAATTTAATGTCTGTGGTGAGCAGTTAGAGAAGATGAAACATTTAATGTCCAGCTTAAAGCACATATGGCAGAGCCTGTTGTGTTTTTAACTACCAGAGCCAAACTTTATACCAAATCCATAATTCCTGCTGTGATAGATTAACTCTCATAAAAAGTGGTTACACTAATGAATAAGAAGATACCAATCTGCTAGACATACAACACACCTATACTGTATATTAAAGGTCCAGAAGGCTAATAAGGTACATTAGACCTCTTGTGAGAGACACACATAATATCTACACTACTGTGCAAACGTTTAAGGCAGGTGTGAAAAAAATCTGTAATTTAAAAAAGCTTTAAGAAATAGAAGTGTTAATAATCAATTTTATTGATTAATTAAATGGAAGGTAAACAAACAAAAGAGAAATCCAAATCAAATTAATATTTGGTGGGACCACTCCTTGTCTTCAAAACAAAATAAGTTCTTCTAGGTACACTTGCACACAGTTTTTGAAGTAACTCGGCAGGTAGGTTGTTCCAAACATCTTTGAGAACTAATCACAGATCTTCTGTGGATGTAGACTGCCTCAAATACTTCTGTCTCTTCATATAATCCCAGCCAGACTCATAGACATGTGCGATTAGTTTTGTACGAATCAAAAATTCGTACGAATTTCCGTAAATTCGTACATTCGGAGGATCCAAAATACGAATTACTATTCTTCTGAATTTTGTACGAAATACGAAACTTCGTTTACGAATTTTGGATCCAAATTCCTAACGAACATTCGTAATTGTTACGAAAAGTTAACGAACCTAAAAGTTAAAAACCCAGGTCAGCATAGAACAGGGATGGTGGGATTCCATTCAGTTCAACCAAAAAAATAAAATAAATCATACAATCCCATATACACAATCCTTCACCCACAGTTGATCCAGAGGAAGGCGAAAAACCCCAGCAAAGCATGATTCAATTTGCTACAGCAGGGAAAAAAATTCCTTCCTGATCCCCCGAGAGGCAATCAGATTTTCCCTGGATTAACTTTACCTATAAATGTTAGTACCCAGTTATACCCAGGGCTGTGGCTGGAAAGAAGGCTGAATAACAATAGGTCGAGAGAGAAGCTGCCCGCCAACATAAACTAGAGATGGCTAAGCTTTGAAAACAGAATCATATTCAGTCCCTTGGTTCCTTTGGGCACAGGGAAGCACCTCTTCCAGTCATGGAAAAGGACAGAGATATTTATTTTCTATCATTTGAGAAGTACCATATGCACAAATGCAGTGGGCCTCGTATCTGACACCAGGCCTAAGAGGAAAACCACGGAGGCCTATGTGGAAATTTCCAACCAGGGAGGTTGGGGATTATGAGGCCAGAAATGAGGATATAATTATGCAATGTCAATCAACCCCATGTCTAGTGCAAAAAATTCAGGTCACTGTGGTCAGTTGCTTATGCACCACATTCCATCAGTAAAATAAAGGACTGAAAAAAAGAGTCCCTTGAGGACCTGATGATCAAGGAGCAGCTCCTACATGGCTATCCCACAAAAGTTTGGCAGTTTGTGAAGGAGTGCAAGCCAAGCCTCCCAGTGAATAGTATTTGGAGCTTCTCATAACAAGTCAGTATCAGCTGATACCCACAGGTGCTACACTTGTGGGAAGCCTAAACACCTCAGCAACACCTGTCATGAGCAGAAGAAATTGATTGCACCTGGCCAGCCAACCAACACCATTTATGTGCCTCTGTCTTCCTTTATATTGTGAATGACTAACTGTTGGCGCTATATAAATCCTGTATAATGATAATAATATAATAATATTCTGGGCTTTTTGTAAGTGGAAAAGCAAGGGGCAACAATAGCAAACTATAGCCTCTAGGGACCCTAGAGGTGCATTGTACCCCTACCCATTCACCAAAAAAGTGTCAAAGTAAAAATGACAGCAGACAGTTTTTGACAATTCCTTAATTAAAAAAAAAAAAAGTGTTCCGCGATGTCCATTTATCTGCAATCACGGCGCCGATGCTCCTGAGAAAAAAATAAAACAAAAAACTCTGCCTCCATGGGAGGTGTCCCGCCGACTGCTGCCTTTTCGCGGTGACAGCTGTTATATAGCCAAGGGCGGGGCCACCCGGTGAGGTAAACTGGTGACTCCGCCCCCTCTGACATCACATTCACATGGGGGGGCTGAAATCTGGGGGGCTTCCAGATTCTGATAAGCCCCCCGCCTGCAGACCCCCACAACCACAGAGCAAGGGTTGTGGGGATGAGGCTCTTGTCCCCATCAAAATGGGGACAAGGTGCTTTGGGGGATGAGGCCCTTGTCCCCGGATGAGGCCCTTGTCCCCATCAACTTGGGGGCAAGGTGCTTTGGGGGGACCCCAAAGCACCCTCCCCATGGTGAGGGCATGTGGCCTTTTACGGTTCAGGAAGGGGAGCGCTCTCTCGCCCCCTTTTTCTGCAGCCTGCCAGGTTGCGTGCTCGGATAAGGGTCTGGTATGGATTTTGGGGGTGACCCCTATGCCATTTTTTTTAATTTGGCGTGGGATTCCCCTTAAAATCCATACCAGAACAGAAGGGCCTGGTATGGATTTTGGAGATGACCCCACACCATTTTTTTTTAAAATTGGCGCAGGGTTCCCCTTAACTACCTTAATACGCGTATTATATAGACTACACTGCCTGCATTGACTGAATATAGAGTCTACACAGAATATCTAGCCTGCGCTAAATGCAGAGTATGTATATGTATGTAGCGCTGGTAGATTTGCGATCTACCATCTGATAGGTAAATTTAGTAACTTGTTCGTTAGGAAGGTTAGATTTGCCTCTGTTTCAGCTTGGCTGATGTTGAGTGTGTTTCCATACTGAGCCGTGGGTGTCGCTGTTACCGCTGGCTAGTGTTGGAACGGCAGCGTGTCTAAGCGTATGGATGCTCTTCTGTCCCGGAGAAAACTCGGTGGAGGTGGTCCTCTGAGTTGCATTCTGGGCGAGGGTATTTATGGGACAGACGCCATATTTTGGGGTTCGTTTTACAGCCACCTGCTGGCCCTCCTGGCCGACAGGTATGCATTAGAAAGCTATCTCGTGGTCCTCCGTTCCGGAGGCCCACGTTGCTGCGGCGCAGGGGTGAGCCCAGAAGCTTGTCTGGGGCCTACCACAGCGGCCGAGGAATGGTCCTGAGCTGTCTATCCAAAGGGAGGAAGCTGGACAACCAAGAAGATCCCAGGGGAGGACCCGTCATGGAAGGATCATGCAATGTGCTGGTCTGGAGAGGGGCCTGGTGACTCGGTTGGAGGACATATCCTAAAGAGACTATACAGCATAGTGTTGCCGGGTTGGCTTAAAGGTTCAAGCACTGTGACTGACATTCACCACAAGAAAACCAATACATCCTGCGGCAGAGGATCGTACAGGTTTATCCCAACTAAGTCTGTGGCGGAGACTTTAGTTCGTGCTACGTGCTGGCTGCTAGGCTAGTGAGAGAGGCCTATCCAGGCGTGCAAGGAGTGTGTTCCACCAAGGGAGCGCATTCTACTGAAATATTCAACCCCAAGGACATTTGTCAAGAATCTTACTAAAAAGGTATTTGAGTTTTCCTCTGCAGTTCTCCTTCTGCCTCTTTCCTGCTACTTCCTTCGTTGATAGTTTAATAAAGCATTGAAAACGTACTCAAGTGTTGGTGCGTGTGTCGTCCAGAGGTAAACTCAACGGAACCCTAGACCCGGTGCCGGTGAAATAGAGGGAAGGAGAGAAGGTAACAAGCCCGCTTAAACCAGCAGCTCCACCGAGAGTTATTGCTACATATATATATATATATATATATATATATATATATATATATATATATATAAATAACTGACCTGCCTGCCTAATCTAGCTCAAACTATCTCTGTCTACACACTATATACGGCCACTATGTAAGCACCCTTATATAGTGTGGGGCGTGGACTTAGCCCCCCGAGCCATGATTGGCCAAAGGCACCCTGCCTTTGGCTAATTGTGGCTCCCCCAGCAGAACGCGCTGTGATTGGCCAAAGCGTGCAGGTCAGGTGCATGCTTTGATCGAATTTCCCACGAACGCCCCATAGGTTTGGTTCATTTTACAACAAATGAACACTTAAGCTTGACTCGAACCGCAGGCTCATACCTAATAGCCTTTCATCGCATGCAACACTGTGCAGAAGTTACCCTAGTTTGTCCCAAACTGGTGGACAAAAAAGACATCATCTCAGATAAACTTCTTATGCTCACAGGAATTAGGATAACAAGCTCATGTGTACACCATGCATAGGATTTCATTGGTTGGGGGTGGGAAATGGGATGAGTGAGGTTGGAGTCTTATGCCATGTACACATGGTCAGACTTTCCAGCAGAAAAAGTCAGATGGGAGCTTTTCATCGGATATTCCGACCGTGTGTATGCCCCATTGGACTTTTTCTGTCATCATTTCCAACAGACATAGATATAGAGCCTGTTTTAAATTTCTCCATCGGAAATGCAGATGGATTTTTACCCGATACAAAGTCCGGCCGTGTGTATGCGGCATTAGTTTTGATTTTCACACTGGTGCCGCTTGGTGGAGATATGGAGTCTCTGTGTGCCTTCTGATGATACCCAAGATTCATCAACCAGACCCTCTGAAGATACCAGGGTCCTATCTAATGATGTAAGTGTGATACCTGGGTCCCTGTAGGTGGTGCATAATCCATAATTTCTGCTGCGATTAAGTTACCTTCATAAACAGTGGTATACTAATGTATAAGTGAATACCAATCAGTTTGGCAGCAAAAACACCTAAATTCCAAGGTCCAGAAGGCTAAAATGATCCCTTAGACCAGGGGTCTCAAACTCAAATTGCCTGAGGGCCACATGACAAGTTTTCATACCCCATGGGGGCCGCATGCAAACTTTTAAAACTTTAAAAGCAATAAACTATACCAGCAGTAATATACTATACTATACCCAGCACCGGTGTCAGCAAACGCATTATTAACCCCCAGCACTGGTGTCAGCAAACGCATTATTAACCCCCAGCACTGGTGTCAGCAAACGCATTATACCCAGCACTGGTGTCAGTAAACGCATTATTAACCCAGCATTGGTGTCAGCAAACGCATTATTAACCCCCAGCATTACCCCCCCCCCACACTGCACAAATAGCCCCACACTCCATAAAATACCCCTCACACTCCATAAAATACCCCACACACTCCATAATTACCCCCACACTACATAATTACCCCCACACTACACAATTACCCCCCATACTGCACAATCACCCTCCACACTGCATAAAATACCCCCCACACTGCACAAATTTCTACCCCAGTCACCCCACTAAGGACTGAGTCCTCTCCTCCTGGATTCCATACAGGCCTAGTGACAGGGGACCCAGAGAACACAATCTCCCACCCTGAGGTGGCAGCAGGACCCTGGCTTGGAGCTCTGGTCAATCATCAATGCCTAGGTGGGTGGATCGATGAGCGGATCCTTCCTCCGCTCCTTCCTCTGCTCTGTTTTCTCTCTGGGCTGCAGCAGCGTGCAGCGGAGAGGACAGAGGAGATGGAGAGGTAAAGCTTTTTGGCGCCTCCCCCTCTGCGGTGCCTGGGTGCAGTTCAAAAAGATGTCCTGGATAGAGGTCGACCGATATGGGTTTTCCTCTGCCCGATGCCGATACCGATATTTAGAAATCGGGGCGGCCGATGGCCGATATATGATGCCAATTTTTGTGGCCGATATTTTAGGCCGATTTAAAAAAAAAAAACCTCACCCACTCCACTCCTCCCTGCTTGCTCCTGTCACTCTACCACACACTTGATGTCCTCAGTACAGATGGCACTGGTTGGCTATGGCAGGTGGCACTGGTTGGCTTAGGCAGGTGGCACTGGCAGGTGGCACTGTCATTCACTGGCAGGTGGCACTGGCAGGTGGCACGTGGCACTGACTGGCAGGTGGCACTGATTGGCAGGTGGCACTGATTGGCACTGACAGATGGCACTGGCAGGTGGCACTAATTGGCAATGGCACTGGCAGGTGGCACTTATTGGCAGTGGCACTGGTTGGCACTGGAAGGTGGCACTGGTTGGCTTAGGCAGGTGGCACTGGCAGGTGGCACTGTCATTCACTGGCAGGTGGCACTGGCAGGTGGCACGTGGCACTGACTGGCAGGTGGCACTGATTGGCAGTTGGCACTGATTGGCACTGACAGATGGCACTGGCAGGTGGCACTAATTGGCAATGGCACTGGCAGGTGGCACTTATTGGCAGTGGCACTGGTTGGCACTGGAAGGTGGCACTGGCAGGCATTGGCAAGTGGCACTGGTTTGGAATGGCAGGTGGCACTGGTTTGGAACTGGCAGGTGGCACTATTGGCACTGGCAGGTGGCACTGATTGGCGTGGCACTGGCAGGTGGCACTGATTGGCGTGGCACTGGCAGGTGGCGGCAGGTGGCACTGGCAGGCACTGGTTGACACTGGCAGGTGGCACTGATTGGCGTGGCACTGGCAGGTGGCGGAAGGTGGCACTAGTTGGCATTGGCAGATGGCATTGATTGGCAGGGGCACTGGTTGGCGGTGGCACTGGCAGGCACTGGTTGGCGGTGGCAGGTGGCACTGGCAGGTGGTACTGGTTGGAGGTGGCAGTCGACCTCTAGTCCTGGATCGGCCCTGCCTGCAGACCATTTTTAACCGGCCCGCGGGCCGATACTTTGAGACCCCTGCATTAGACCTTCTAAGAAAGACACATATAGAGTTGATTAACTAAAACTGTTGAGTGTAAATCTGTTGCAGTTGTGCATGGTAGCCAATCAGCTTCTAACTTCAGCTTTTTCAATTAAGCTTTGACAAAAAAAAAAACATGTAAGCTGCTTGGTTTTATATGCAGAGTTACACAAGATTTTACACTCTCCGGTTTTAGTAAATCAACCCCATTATATCTAAATCATATTTGGTATCTAATAAATTGTAATTTCATTCTGCTAAATAATATGCTGGTTGTGGGATTGTAAAGCCTTCTCAAATGGAAATATAGATGTATACATGGTAGTTGACTTTAAAACAGTATTAAACCCAAAACCAAAAATGTAATATATTGCAACTTTCCCTCTGTTTTCACCTGGTGATCAGGCCAGTAGCACACCTCTTGTATTAGAGTGCTCCTAGTCTGGATGGGTGAGCACAGGAGCACCTTTGGATAACAGGATTGTCAGTATGTGGAAAGAAGGTGTTAGATATAGTAACATATTTAGATACACTAACAAACTGAAGCCAAACTCCAGCTCTCACTGCAGTTAAATAAGCAGTTACAAAAACAGTTTATTTATTTTTTATCTTTTGGGATAAAGGTTTTACACGACTAAATAAAAGCTGATCAATGTGAGCAGCCCTGTCAGGGGTAAATGGTTAGTCTTAGTCCTAGTACTGCTATATTTGCAGAAGAGATTTTCTGTTAAAAAACAGGGTTACTGGACAGATCACCAGCTGAAAGTAAAGGAAAGACAGCTCAAAAAGAAAACAAATGCAGCCATCACATCTAAGAATTGGTAAGCTATAATAAACGTTTGCTTTTGGGATTTATACCACTTTAAGGTTGTGCCCACTGGAGCATCATAAACCAATACAGCACACTTTCAACATGGAGTTAGGTTTGTTCTTTGATAGAAAACAGGCTACATGGGTGTGTCCAAAGGGTTGTGATAAATAACGTATACTCAGAATGGTCTAGAGTGATTAGTGGGGTACCCCAAGGCTTTGTCCTGGTACCAATTCTGTTTAATTTATTTATAAATGATATAGAGGGTGGGATAAATAGAGGGTGGGATAATTAGATCGATCTCAGGGTTTGCTGATGTAGGGCAATAACAACACAGCAGGATATAGAACATTACAAAGGACCTGAATAAATTAATGGAGTGGGCTACTGTATGGCAAATGAAGTTTAACATTGAAAAATGTAAAGTAATGCACTTGGGGGGTAAAAATATTACACAAATTACTCATTAGGGGGAGAACCCTTAGGGCCTTCCAGGATGTAGAAGGATCTAGGGGTCCTAGTAGAAGACAGACTGAGCAATAGCATACAGTGTCAAGCTACCGCTACCATCAGCATGCATTAAAAAGGGAATTTACTCCAGAGATAAAACTATAATTCTGCCACTTTATAAAACTTTGGTTCGGTCACATCTGGAGTATTCTGTCCAGTTCTGGTCTTCAATCCTCAGAAAGGATGTGCTGGAGCTGGAGAGAGTCCAAAGAAGGGCAACTAAATTAATATGCAGTATAATCAGTGTTTATCTGGCGCTCCAGATGGAGTAATCTTTAAGGGTATAGTCTGTAGCTGTAACGGCTGGATGGTGATGTATCCATAGAAAGGGGTATTAAAGGTTTACATAGAAGGCAGCCATCCTTCAGAGTGTGTCCAGAACTCTGCAAGACATGTAAGGAAAAAAACAGGGAGGCACCGACCTGAGTGTAGTATTAAAATGATGACTTTAATAGGATAAGATTAAAAACACTTACAAGATGATAGAAGATGCATGCTTATCAAAGTAAAGAGCAGTCCTGGCATTGGCCAATAGAAGGAGCAGCCAGCTCCGAGTGCGTAGCCTTTGACCACTGCAGCCCTGATTGACAAGATTCCAGCCCTGCCTAGGTTCAATCAGATGCCGGTGACATCACTTCCTGTTCCACGGTCCATGTTGGTCAGTGTGAAGCTGCTTGGTTCCTTTGCTCCTGGAGAAACATTGTGATCCATTACAGCCAGCTGCTCAATCCTTTCCAGTTATCCGGAACAGCGGTGGGACCCACAGAGCCATGTGGAATGCACTTTACTTTGACGAGCATGCATCTTCTATCATCTTGTAAGTGTTTTTAATCATATCCTATTAAAGTCATCATTTTAATGCTACACTCAGGTCAGCGCCTCCCCCTCCTTGTTTTTTCCTTACTAAATTAATATGGGGACCGGGGGGACCTCAACTATGAGGAACGACTAACAAGCGCTAAATTTATTCTCCCTGGAGAAGAGACGCTTGAGAGGAGATATAATAGCGATATACAAATATCTCAACAGTAATCCTAGTGTAAGTATGAAACTTTTCAGTCTCAGGGAGTGTAGGAAGACAGGGGACCACACAATAAGATTGGAAGAGAAGCGGTTTAACCTTAAGCTGCATAGGGTTTTTTTTGCTGTCAGGGCGGTAAGGATGTGGAACTTTCTTCCACAATCAGTGGTGTCGGCAGGAAGTATGGATAGTCTTAATAGACTCTTGGACATGCATTTTAGCAAAAACAATATACAGGGATATAGGAAATTATTTTTCTACACACACACACACCTTCACAGGTTGAACTGGATGGACTGTTGTCTTTATTTAACCTTACCAACTACTGTATGTAACTATGTAACATATCCAGTCACTTTTTCTAAAGGGCTTCTGAAATTGGTGAGCCAATCACACAAGCAGGTTATGATGTTTATGGGGGGCGTTCTGTACACAGACTGTACAGAACACCTCCAGGTAGCCATATTGCATTGCATTTTCAGAAAATTACAGAGCTGCAGATTGAAAAGGAAAGGTAATTTCTAATAACATTCAATTACAAAATGAATTGCGTCGCAATTGTATACACTACAATATTATTTCTTTATTTGCTATTTAAGCAATTGCCTCACAATCAGCAGCATCCTCAGGCTCAGAACCTATCCTTATTCATCCTCAGGCTCAGAACGCTCTTTCAATTGGCATTTGGGCTGTCTATCTGATAGATCTGATAGGCAGTAGACATGTTTGGTTCTGAATTGAAATTCAGACAAATTTTCATTTTTTGGAAAAACAGATGTATTCGAATTTCCAAATTACAATAGTACTGAATTTAAACTAATCCAAAATAGCAAAAAAAAATTTGGATGGAATTCAAATTTGAATCGATTAGAATATTTTTTGAATCAATTTCAAATTCAAATAGTTTTCAAATTCAAAAAGTTTTTGAATTCGAATAGTTTTCAAATTTGAATAGTTTTCCAATTTCCAAACAAGTTTTCCAATTTCCAAATAGAAAATAATAATAATAAATAATAAAAAATAGAAAAGAATATAACAGAAATTAAAAGAATAGAAAATAATAGAATAGACTATAAAAGAATAGAAAGAATAGAATAAAAAAAACAAAAGAATATAATAAAATAGAATATAACCATTTATTGAACAAAAAAAGGCTCCACCCGCGACAAAGGCTAACCACCGAATGCCTGCTCCGCCGTTTGACAGTTCTTAAGTTCTTAGGGTTTTTGTAATTTAGGCATGGGGTTCCCCTAAAATCCATACCAGACCGAAAGGCCTGGTATGGATTGAGGGACCCCCACAATGTTTTTTCTTAACATTTTTGCATTTCTGGCAATGTCATTTTTTTTTCTTTAGAAATGTCAGTTTTGCTGCAGCAGGTTCTATACTCGGTACACATGCGCCACTTTATAGGCAGTCTAAGGGGACCCCCCCTTCCCCAGACACTATAGTTGAAGGAATTTTTTTTATTTTATTGTTTCACTTTAAGCATCATTACAATCACTGCTCCTGTAAAAACAATCTTTTTAAAAAAAGTATTTTTGCATTTATGCATGTCCCCCAAGGCAGAACCTGGGCCCTCATACCCCTTTTTATGGCCAATAACTTGCATATAAGCCTTCAAAATGGGGACTTTTGATTTTTCAAGTTCGGGTCAATTAGACTTTAATAATGTGCAGGTCCGAACTTTTGCAATGTTCAAGAGTTCTGGAGCAAACCGAACCGGGGGGTGTTCGGCACATCTCTAATCACACCATGGTCTACTCTTGTGACTACTGTAGTTTTTATTAATTTACAGTCAAATTGTTTAAATCAGAAGTCAGTGTTCTGTGGTTCCTTTGCATGTTTAAGGACACCAAGCTAATTACAGATAAAAATGCAATCACCATTATTTTCTAAGGTGTGCCATATAACTTAGTTCACAAAAAAAATCTGAATCAAATTGAAATTAAAACATGGGACAGATAACAGTATACATATATCAAAAACAGACAGATGTTTGTGTTATTTATATTCTCTGTATTAATACATATTCTACTAAAAAACATTCTTGCCTTTTAGACAAAGTAATCTTTCCAACATGGATCATAATCTTAATTATTGCCGGAACATCAGTGGTAATCGTTTTTCTTCTGATATACCTGTTTAGAAGGTTTGTATTTTCTCATTGTCTTCCTAAATGCATTTGATAGTTGATTCTGAATGGGATTTTGCTATGTGAGCTTTATACATTGGATGTACTTTTTGGTAACTGAAATGAAAATGTAAAATAGAGTAAGGGAGGGTTATAACTCCTATCAGTTTTTTTTCTTGCTCTCTATGTCCCATTAGGCAGATTTACCTACATTTATGCCGCGTACACACGAGCGGACTTTACGGCAGACTTTGCCCGGCGGACTTTTCGACAGACCTTATGACGGACTTTCTGAATGAACGGACTTGCCTACACACAATCCACCAAAGTCCGTCGAATTCGTACGTGATGGAGTACGACCAGACTAAAACAAGGAAGTTCATAGCCAGTAGCCAATAGATGCCCTAGCGTGGGTTTTTGTCCGTCGAACTAGCAAACAGACGAGCAGACTTTTCGACCGGACTCGAGTTTGACGAAAAGATTTAAAACATGTTTCAAATCTAAGTCCGTCCAACTTTTGAGCAAACAAAGTCCGCTGGAGCCCACACACAATTAAATTGTCCGTCGAAATCCAGTACGCCGGACCAAGTCTGCCGTAAAGTCCGCTCATGTGTACGCGGCATTACTGTTCCATAGCCAAAATAAGAAGTGAGATATCTGATTTTAGATGGAAATTTGCTAGGTGGACATTGGATGGACTTTTTGGTGACTGAAATTAAAATGTAAAAAAGTATAGTAACCCCACTGGAAAAGTTCATGCTCTTAAAGGGGAATTGTTTGCTAAATGTGTATTCTACCACAAAGCCACAACAAGAGACTTTGCAGAGTTTTTATGCTAAAATAGATCTAACCCCTAAACCCTAATGGGGTACCATTAATGGGAAAAACATTAATGGTATAAAACCCTAATGTGATACCTATTAGTTTACCAAAGCAACATGTATCATAAACCATTCCTTTTATTAAAAATTCCTTTTTTAAATAGAATACTGTTTTAACTTTTTTTCTCTTTTTTTAGGCTCCTTTCACACTGGCCCGACTACAAAGTCAAGCGACTTGCAGTGCAACTTTAGATTCCGACTTTGATACGACTTTAATGTGACTTTTTATGCTCTGTGGCATTGAAGTCGTACCAAAGTCGGACAGAATTGTGAAGTATCAGATAAGATGGCTCTCATATGGAAACATTGAATTTCACATGAATCAAAAGTCGGATACTATGTTGCATCAGTGTGAACTGAGCCTTAGTATCTCAGTGGTGTTAAGAAGTGAAAAAATATCCGTCTTTGTATTCTTTTGCATATTTCCTCCTGTGCTACAGCAGTTAATCTACACCATGGACTATGGGTAAAAACATGTAGCCCGCTGTCCATCAATGTGTCAATGTAAATTTTGCCCAAAAAAGTTTTCTTAGTATGTGTAGCACCCTGGAGTTTAGGCAGGGATGCTCCTCACAAATTTACTTGCCATGAGTAGTTATCCTGGTTGATTGAGATCCATTGATTTCTCCCTAAGTTTGGCCTTGTTGCACTTTTCCCCTCTACCATTAGGGCGGCGAGTACTTGGTGGTATTAGATATGAGAAGGGCAACTCAAGGTCAGGTTATGGGTATATGGGGTATCTCAGCCAATGGGCAGGGGTTTTCTTGAATCCCTTGACCTGCTGGGAGAACCTATATATTTGGGTGGAGTCAGATGATCTATGTTCTGTGCCACCTGGATGGCTGTCTGGGTGAACGTGTGTTGTGTTTCCCAGGATACTAGGCCAGAGATTTGCCCTATCCCAGGGGAGTCTGACTGCTAGGCTGTCTGTGGGCCTATCCAGAAGCAAGAGAGCAGCATAGGGTTGAGATTGCAGCTTGTAGTCCAACCAGAAGTGATGGTTCTGCTGGCCGCAGAACTTGTCAGTGGTCGGAGGTAGAAGGGAAGCTGTCGCCACTAAGGGACCAACCACCTTATTACCAGGGACCACAGTGAGTAACCGAAGCAAGTACCGGAGCAGTATTTTCACCGAACGGGCACGGTGGAGAATCAGGAAAGTTCAGGCGGTGATCAAATCAGGGACCCAGTCAGCGGAGGTGATGCTTGCAGAGCAGCCTTGTGTGTCAAGCTGGGACCGAGCAGGCCAGTGGGGTGAAGCTTAAGAAGTATTGGGAGTGCCAAGCTAGGGACCGAGCAGGGAGGTGGGGGGATGCTTGAGGAAGATACCACCGTGAAGATTGGAGGAGCTTAAGGGATTCAGTGACAGTGAATCAGTGGGTCTAGTGAGAGACCGGGAGCTCAGTGTGCTGAAGAACTACAAGGAGAAGTTGTAGTGAAGGTGAAAGAACTGTTACATTTGTGTTAGGAACTGTTAAAGACTGTTGCCATAGGAGAAAGCATTCCTGCACGTGCAGATGTGGCTTCTCTCTGGAGGCCTTTCCCTGCACGGCCGTCCTCCTATTGAAGACTCACAGTCTGCTAATTGAACTTGCATCTACTCAAGGGTGTCCTGGCCCTAACCCTCTTTCCCCCATAAAAGTTTGTAAGAGAAATAAATATCTCTTGCATTCAAGAAGTGTCCAATGACTTTATCCACCTTGCACACACTATGCCTCACAACCCACCATATACTGAAGAATAAAGCAAGAGAAAAGAAGTCTTGCGAGCCACAATAACCCTATGCCTTACTGCAGAAATAAACGATATGACAAAAAATATATACAGAGAAATATATATATATACCCAGCTGCAAACGCAGGTCACGTATTCATAGCCGTGCATTAAGTATAAAGAAATGCGCTGCACTCAGGTATGAGACTATATATGCATTCACCTTATCAGTATAAAGGTGCCTAGTACCTGTGCTTCAAATCCCAAACCAAACCATATACCCAAAAAATAGTGCTATTATATATCCCATCCAAAAGCACACTGTGCCAAATATTAAATAGTTCCGTATAATTAAATATATTGTGCTACTGAATATCACACTCCAAGTATATTGCGCTTATGGTAAGTGATCTTATTCATGCACAATAAATAAATAAATAAATTGTTCATATACTAGTCAATAAATAAGAAACTAATAAACGTGCCTAAAAATTATATCAAAGTGCCATACATATATTCAATCCAAAGTGCAATGTGCTAATACAATCTCCTTATAATCAATAATAGTAAGCAAAAAAACATACACTATAAATATGCACTATAAATATAGTAACTATTATATACAGACTGTAACAAATCATAGAAGTGATGAGTAGTGAAAAAAGCAAAAATAAATAATATGCAATCCTTAAGGTGATTATAGTCCTTTAAACGTGAAAAAATCTTCCAAAACTGTGTCACACAGCGATGTGTAGTGGGAAAAGATTCCAAAAGGTGAACTACAGTGCTTAAGGTGCTTCACATGAAAACCAAATCGTTGAACCACGGTGCCCAGATGTGCCTTGGTGACCCCCCAAAGTAGTTACGCTCACCTCAGAGCGTGTGACACAGGGTCTAGCTGTGTCCAAACACGCTTTGGAGCCACCCCTGGGCTCAGTATCAGGACACCAGAAGATCTCCCACCAGGTTCTTTAAGACAAACACTTCGCAGGAATCTCTGCTGACTACACAACTTCTGTCACCACCTGGAAAGTGTAACCTGTACCGTCCTGCCGCCCCTACACCTCTATACGATAGTCCTTCTTCACATGTGAAGAAGGACTATCGTATAGAGGTGTAATTGGTAGTGATGAAGCAAATTTGCGTGCGTTTTGTTTGCATGCTTGGCCAATCACAGCGCCGTCTGAACAGAGAGCCGTAATTGGCCAAAGCCAAGGAGGCTTTGGCCAATTATGGCTCAGGGGATTTAGTACACGCCCCACACTATATAAGGCCGCCTGCACGACGGCCCTGTGTAGTGTGTGTTCCGGCGTTCATTGAGAGAGAGAGAGAGACAGACAGTGACATTTGATTTGAGTTAGATAGATTAGGCAGAACAGTCAGTCAGTTTAGCTGCACTTACAGTGTATTGTGTATATATATGCATCCCAGGTGTTGCATATATATATATATATATATATATATATACACTGTATTCAGTTTAGCTAGATCCGTTCCTGTTATCTTCCTACTGACAGGCAGGCTTGTCTTGTTACAGTATTTACAGCTACCTGAAGAAAATTGCTGGTGTTCTTTTGATCCTATTAGTACCACAGTCAGGCAGCTAGACTATTTACAGTTAGTGCAGTGCATCCTGCTCACAGTGTTCAGCTAGATCCATTCCTGTTATCTTCTTACTGATAGGCAGGCTTGTCTTGTTACAGTATATACAGCTACCTGAAGAAAATTACTGGTGTTCTTTTGATCCTATTAGTACCACAGTCAGGCAGCTAGACTATTTACAGTTAGTGCAGTGCGTCCTGCTCACAGTGTTCAGCTAGATCCGTTCCTGTTATCTTCCTACTGACAGGCAGGCTTGTCTTGTTACAGTATATACAGCTACCTGAAGAAAATTAATGGTGTTCTTTTGATCCTATTAGTACCACAGTCAGGCAGCTAGACTATTTACAGTTAGTAAGACTATTTACAGTTAGTGCAGTGCGTCCTGCTCAGTGTTCAGCTAGATCCATTCCTGTTATCTTCTTACTGACAGGCAGGCTTGTCTTGTTACAGTATATACAGCTACCTGAAGAACATTACTGGTGTTCTTTTGATCCTATTAGTACCACAGTCAGGCAGCTAGACTATTTACAGTTAGTGCAGTGCGTTCTGCTCACAGTGTTCAGCTAGATCCATTCCTGTTATCTTCCTACTGACAGGCAGGCTTGTCTTGTTACAGTATATACAGCTACCTGAAGAAAATTACTGGTGTTCTTTTGATCTTATTAGTACCACAGTCAGGCAGCTAGACTATTTACAGTTAGTGCAGTGCGTCCTGCTCACAGTGTTCAGCTAAACCTACAATTTGGTGTAGTGAGACCTCTGCACAGTGTTCATCTAAAGCTACAAGTTAGTGCAGTGCGTCCTGCTCACAGTGTTCAGCTAGATCCGTTCCTGTTATCTTCTTACTGACAGGCAGGCTTGTCTTGTTACAGTATTTACAGCTACCTGAATAAAATTGCTGGTGTTCTTTTGATCCTATTAGTACCACAGTCAGGCAACTAGACTATTTACAGTTAGTGCAGTGTGTCCTGCTCACAGTGTTCAGTTAAACCTACAAGTTGGTGTAGTGAGACCTCTGCACAGTGTTCATCTAAAGCTACAAGTTAGTGCAGTGCGTCCTGCTCACAGTGTTCAGCTAAAACTACAAGTTAGTGCTGTGCGTCCTGCTCACAGTGTTCAGCTAAAACTATAAGTTAGTGCTGTGCGTCCTGCTCACAGTGTTCAGCTAAAACTAAAAGTTAGTGCTGTGCGTCCTGCTCACAGTGTTCAGCTAAACCTACAAGTTGGTGTAGTGAGACCTCTGCACAGTGTTCGTCTAAAGCTACAAGTTAGTGCAGTGCGTCCTGCTCACAGTGTTCAGCTAAAACTACAAGTTAGTGCTGTGCGTCCTGCTCACAGTGTTCAGCTAAAACTACAAGTTAGTGTGGTGCGTCCACCTCACAGTGTTCAGCTAAACCTACAAGTTATTTTTTGCGAGCTCTGCACAGTGTTCACCTAAAGCTACCTGTAGAATATTGGTGGTGTTTTCCTGATCCTATCACTACCGCAGGCAGCTAAAAAAGCTACAAGTTAGTTTTTTGCGAGCTCTGCACAGTGTTCAGCTAAAGCTACCTGTAGAAGGTTGGTGGTGTTCTCATACTAATTGATTTTGCTAGCTGCAGTATCAGTACACACACATATATATATATAGATATATATATATATATATATATATATATATATATATATATATATATATATATATATATATATCTATATATATATATCCCAGCTTAGTGCAGCTACAGGCCATTAGTATGTCTGGAAGGCCAAGAAGGAGAGGCAGACAGTCACAAGCCAATAAGAGAGGGCAAGCAGGCTCTGTGTCTAGTGCTGGTCGTGGAGACGGTGCATCCTCATCAGCACGTGGCCGTGGGACACGCTAGGCTTTTTTTTCGGCAGCTGGCCATGTTGAGCCGCAACATGCGGAAGACTTGGTCGAGTGGATGACCAAGCCGTCCTCATCCTCCTCATCCTCTCTCACCCATGCCCAGGGTACTTTGTCTGGCAATGCAGCGGCCTCTTCCCTCGGCTCAATGTCATCAGTGACTCCTTCCCTAGCCCCACCATGTCCTCCTGAGGAGTCCCTCGAACTGTTTGACCACAGTGTTGGGTACATACTCCAGGAGGATGCCCAGCGTTTGGAAGGCTCTGATGATGATACTGAGCTCGATGAAGGCAGTAACATGAGCACGGACAGAGGGGGTGCCCAAGAAGGACAGCAATCTGGCAGCCATGCTCCCCCTGCTGCAGCATACTGCCAGGTTTGCTCCAGTGATGAGGAGGGAGGGGATGATGAGGTCACTGACTCAACGTGGGTGCCTGATAGGAGAGAGGAGGTGGAGGAGGAGGAGGCGGCACATCTCCAACGAGGCAGGATGCCCTCCAGGGGCAGCACATTGACTGCATCACACCCCAAAGCTCCACATGTGCAGGGCGCTGCAGTCTCTGCGCGTTATTCAAAAAGTTCTTTGGTGTGGGCCTTTTTTGAGACGAGTGCATCAGATCGCACCGCTGCTATTTGCAACATATGTCTCAAGCGTATCTCACGTGGCCAAAACATCTCCCGCTTGGGTACCACATGCTTGACCAGACATATGTTGACCTGTCATGCAGTTCGTTGGCAAGCGTATCTAAAAGACCAACACCAAAGAACAAAGAGGACCTCTCCTTGCTCCTCATCAGCTGAGATTTCCAACCCCACTAGACCTTCAGTCCTCTCTGAGACCTGCACTGAGAGGAATGAAGGTGTAGAATTAGGTGTGTCACAGCCAAGTACTTGTGGACAATCTGCCTTTGGTACACCAACGTCAGATTGTACCAGGCAAATTTCCCTGCCCCAGCTGCTGCACCGCCGAAAGAAGTTTGCTCCCAGCCATCCACATGCCCAGCGGTTGAATGCTAGCTTGGCAAAATTGCTAGCACTTCAACTGCTGCCTTTTCAGTTGGTAGACTCTGCCCCCTTCCGTGAGTTTGTGGAATGTGCGGTTCCTCAGTGGCAGGTACCCAAACGCCACTTTTTCTCATGGAAGGTGATTCCGGCTCTATACCGGCATGTGGAAGGCAATGTCCATGCCTCGCTGGACAGGGCGGTCAGCGGTAAGGTGCATATTACCGCTGACTCATGGTCCAGCAGGCATGGACAGTGACGTTACCTAAGTTTCACGGCGCATTGGGTGACTCTGCTGGCAGCTGGGAAGAATGCAGGACAAGGTGCAGTAGTGTTGGAGGTTGTTCCGTCACCACGCCTTCAAAATGCTAATGATTGTGACACACCTCTCTCCTCCACTCCCTCCTCTTCTTCTTCCTCCATGGCCTCTTCCTGTGCTTTGTCCTCGGAACCAGCGGTGCTCTGTAGCCGTTCAAGGGGCTACGCAAGTACGCAGGCCAAAAGATGCCATGCGGTGCTTGAGCTGGTGTGCTTGGGGGACAGGAGCCACACTAGGGCAGAGGTTCTGTCAGCTCTGCAGGGGCAGGTTCAGAGGTGGTTGACGCCACACCAACTTAAGGCAGGAATGGTGGTTAGCGACAATGGCACCAACCTCCTCTCTGCCCTCCGACAGGGACAAATGACCTATGTGCCCTGTTTGGCTCACGTCCTTAACTTGGTGGTGCAGCGGTTCTTGGGCAGGTACCCGGGCTTACAGGATGTCCTGAGGCAGGCCAGGAAAGTCTGTGTGCATTTCCGCCGGTCATATAATGCCAGTGCTCGGCTGACGGACCTCCAAAAAGGAGTTTAACCTGCCCAAGAACCGCCTAATCTGTGACATGCCCACCAGGTGGAACTCAACGTTGACCATGCTGCAGCGGCTGCACACGCAGCAGAGGGCCATCAATGAGTACCTGTGTGACTATGGCACCAGGACAGGGTCAGGGGAGCTTGTTTTTTTTCCCCACGCCAGTGGGCCATGATTAGGGATGCATGCACTGTCCTGTCACCATTTGAGGAGGCCACGAGGATGGTGAGCAGTGACAGTGCATGCATCAGTGACACTGTCCCCCTTGTCCACCTGTTGGAGCACACGCTGCGTGGAATAATGGACAGGGCACTTGAGGCAGAACAGAGGCAGGAAGAGGAGGACTTCCTTAGCTCTCAAGGCCCCCTTTATCCAGACAGTGTTCCTGCGTGCCCGCCGATCACACAGGAAGAGGAGGAGGAGGAGGAGGAAGATTGTGTCAGTATGGAGGTGGAGCCTGGCACTCAGCATCAGCAGCAGTCTTTAAGGGATCAGTCCCAAGAAACACATGGACTTGTACGTGGCTGGGAGGAGGTGGCTGCGGACCATGTCGTCCTTAGTGACCCAGAGGACTCTGGACCGAATGCCTCAGCAAACCTACGCTGCATGGCCTCCCTGATCCTGCAAAGCCTGCGTAAGTATCCTCGTATTTGTGGTATCAAGGAGAAGGACCAATACTGGCTGGCAACCCTCCTTGATCCACGTTACAAGGGTAAGGTTGCAGACCTTATCTTGCCCTCGCAGAGGGAGCAGAGGATGAAACATCTTCGGGAGGCCTTGCAGAAAGGTCTGTGCAACGCGTTCCCAGAGACTGGGAGGTTACAAACTCCTGTTTCTGGACAACGTGTTGCTGAGGCTTCGGTGAGTCAAAGAAGGAGTGGTGGAGAAGGTGGCCGTCTGACCGATGCGTTCAGACAATTTTTTGGTCCGCAGCCCCAAGGTATGATCGGTTCCAGCAACCATCGCCAGCGTCTGTTTTACATGGTGCAGGAATACCTAGGGGCAAGATCAAACTTGGACACCTTTCCCACCGAAAATCCTCTGGGTTACTGGGTCTTGAGGATGGATCACTGGCCAGAGCTTGCACAGTATGCAATTGAGCTACTGGCCTGTCCTGCATCCAGCGTTCTTTCGGAACGCACATTCAGTGCTGCTGGAGGCGTGGTAACCAATCACAGGGTGCGTCTGTCCACCGACTCGGTCGATCGACTGACCTTCATAAAAATGAATCAGTCTTGGATCACCACCAGCTAACAAGCACCTGATGCTGATGTAACCAAATATTTTTTTTTTGAAATCTCAGATCCCTTCAAAGACTGCCTATGCTGATGCTGAGTGACTATCCCTGAGTAATTATCCTCTTCCTCCTCAATCATCACGCTGATAGCTTGTAAGAACATTTTTGGTTCTGGGCGCCACGACCAGTGCCTAAGGCACAATTTTTCAGCCCCTGTTTAACAGGGGCGTGTAATTACAATTTTTGATGCAATACTTTGCAGCAGGGCTCGTTCCTGCGTTCCAACTAGAGTGTCTGTGAGGGGTTGCAGTGTTGTGGCACCAGCACCAGTGCCTAAGGCCCAATTTTTCTGCCCCTGTTTAACAGGGGCGTGTAATTACAATTTTTGATGCAATACTTTGCAGCAGGGCTCGTTCTTGCATTCCAACTAGAGTGTCTGTGAGGGATTGCAGTGTTGTGGCACCAGCACCAGTGCCTAAGGCCCAATTTTTCTGCCCCTGTTTAACAGGGGCGTGTAATTACAATTTTTGATGCAATACTTTGCAGCAGGGCTCGTTCCTGCGTTCCAACTAGAGTGTCTGTGAGGGGTTGCAGTGTTGTGGCACCAGCACCACCACCACCACCACCACCACCAAAGGCCCAATTTTTCTGCCCCTGTTCAACAGGGGCATGTAATTACAATTCTTGATCTAATATTTCACAGCAGGGCCCTGTGAGGGCTTACAGTGTTGTGGCCACAACAACACCTAAGGCCCAAATTTCTGCTGAGTATATAGGGCAGGCCCCTACTTTCAAACATCTAACTTACAAACGACTCCTACTTGCAAACGGAAGGAGACAACAGGAAGTGAGATGAAATCTACCCCTAGGAAGGGAAATTCTCTACTGTAAGAGTTAATATGGGAAAAACATTTCTCCTTTCCACTGATGCTTTCCAATCCTTGTTCCACAAAAAAACCCAAATTCTCAAAAAGCATTTGTCATTGGGACAAAAAGTGAGGTGAAATCTTCTAAAGAGGAGGAAAGACAGCAAAACAAATGTCACAGGGGTGATAACCCTTCCCTATGTTTTCCAAAAAGCTTAAAAAAGATTTTTTGGCTGGAGCTAAACACGTTAAAAATGTACCCGTTCAAAATGACAAACAGATTCTACTTAACAACAAACCTACAGTCCCTGTCTTGTTTGCACCGCCTGTATACTGCTGTTCAGAGTATATAGGGCCTGGTGGCCCCACACCTTTCCTTATTTTAATTTGGGTGCGGGGTTCCCCTTAATATCCATACAAGACCCAAAGGGCCTGGTAATGGACTGGGGGGTACCCATGGTGTTTGTCTCACTGATTTTCATCCATATTGCCAGGACCGGACATTACATTAAACCCGCAAGCAGTTTTAAATGAGATTTTTTCCTTTAAAAATGACATTTGGTGCAGGGACTGTTCTAAACTGGGGAAACACGCGCCACTTTACAGGCATACTATAGACACCCCCCAGGTACGATATTTAAAGGAATATTTCACTTTTTTTTTTACTTTAAGCATCATTAAAATCACTGCTCCCGAAAAAACGGCCGTTTTTAAACTTTTTTTTGCATTGATACATGTCCCCTGGGGTAGGACCCGGGTCCCCAAACCCTTTTTAGGACAATACCATGCAAATTAGCCTTTAAAATGAGCACTTTTGATTTCGAACGTTCGAGTCCCATAGACGTCAATGGGGTTCTAACATTCGTGCGAACTTTCGGTCCGTTCGCAGGTTCTGGTGCGAACCGAACTGGGGGGTGTTCGGCCCATCCCTAATGCCAGAGGTAGATACATTTCAGGGCCACAATTTAGGTAACTGTCCGAAAAGGAAATTTGACATACAAGGGTGATATGCAAGGACAGTATGTCTAAGTTGTACACCGAAGTGATGATTGGGTCTAGATTCTGTCTATTAGGGCTCATTCAGACAGCTCCTGATGATGCATATTTGTGTGAAACTTACATAGAGCTACACTGTGAAGGGCTAGAGGTTGTGCCGCCATTCTCTGCAGGTTTGAAGGCCCCTTATGTAAATTTGAAAGTGGCGTTTGTTTTTATACTGGATGTTTTTAATGTATACATGGAAATATAAAAATACTACACTATGAGAAGAAATATGGTTTTTGGTTGGTGACTCCATGCTGATAACTCTGGTACTATACCCTGGTGGAGTGGAATAGAGCAGTGGTTCTCAACCTCAGTCCTCAAGTACCCCCAACAGGTCATGTTTTGGGAATTTCTCTTAGATAAAATAGCTGTCCAAAATACCAAGCCATTGACTGATTTAAAGCACCTGTACAAGATAAAGAAAAACCTGCAAACATGGCCTGTTGGGGGTACTTGAGGACTGAGGTTGAGAACCACTGGAATAGAGCAGTCTGGTCCTGCCATCTGTGGAGCGAGAGTGGTGATGCTGGATGTCATTTACACAAAGCGCTTATTGCTGTTCTAGTAATAGACAGCATATCTCTCTGCTGAGTGTGTATTTTTATGATTGGGGAAGGACTGATGCTACCGATGTTTCCAAGTGTTGAGTGAAGGCTGAAGTGGAGCACTTTTATATGTTTTACACACATAACAATATGAACTGTTTTTTTTTTGTTGTTTTGACAAACTTTAGTTTATTGTGACATTTTTGTGGACACTTTTTTTATTTTTAGCACTGTATTTTTGTTATAATTTGGTTATTGGTGTACTATATACATGCACTTATTGCACGTGGCTGTTTAAATTTTACTGAAAGAGCGCTGACTTTATTTTACTATTTTTACTTCATCCACACAGGTGCCCAGTGGGTGGTAAAGCAGGCGGTTGAGCCATATTTTTACCACTCCTGTCCGAGCCCCATCAAAAAAAATGACATGCAGTCGTTCAGGGCTATACACATGATGTGGTAAATTTTAAACCACCTGTCACATTTTTTGGACCGTACCACCATCAAGCACTCATAGAAACATAGAAAAGTGACAGCAGGAAAAAGACTGAGTAGTCCATCGAGTCTGCCCATTTTTTTTTTTTCTATACGTTTTTTTTTTCGTTATCTTTTTTTATACAAGGAGTAAGTTCTACAGTGGGTAGAACAAGCATACTTTACTGCATATACAGACTAATTTTATTGTTGTGGGTTTAGTAACACTTTAAGTTCCTGAAGTCGCTCTTGATATATTTTATCCCTCAGACCTTTCAGCATTTTTGTTACCTGTCTCTCGTTCTATCTTATCAATATCTTTCTGTGAGGTCTCCAGAACTGGACACAGTATTCTAAATGAGGTCTCACTAAAGATCTATATACTTGAATCAGGACCTCCTGCCTCCTGCTGGAGACCCCTTTACTGCCTGGTCACACTGGGGTTGATTTACTAGAACTGGAGAGTGCAAAATCTGGTGCAGCTCTGCATGGTGGTAGCCAATCAGCTTCAGCTGGTTCAATTAAGCTTTGACAATAAAACCTGGAGATTGATTGGTTTCTATGTAGAGCTGCACCAGATTTTGCACTCTCCCATTTTAATAAATCAACCCCACTGTTTGCTCATTTTGCAATCATCTGAAATATGTACCCCCAAATCTTTTTTCCTCTGTAGTGCTGGATAACAATGTTGTACCCTTAATGTTGTACTCTTTTAAGGTATTCATTTTCCATAGGTGCATTATTTTACATTTAGAAATATTGAACTGCAGTCTCCACTGCTTTGACCAATCTTCCAGCAATGCCAAATCATGTTCCATGTTTCACACACCTCCAGGGATATCATCCTTCATACACACCTTTGTACCATCAGCCAAAAGACATACCTTGCACAACAAACCTTTAGTTATATCACTTACATATAGTAGCCTTGTGGTACACTACTATTGACTGGTCTCTGTCTGAGGAAAACCCATTTACAGCCACACTCTGGTATCTATCCTTTAGCCAACTGCATATCCACTAAACCACCCAAGGGTTAAAGGATAAGTTCACCTTTTGTAATGTTAAATGTTACACCAATATGCAGGGTGTAACATGTAACATGTTACACATCCCCTGGCCCTTGCACCCCCAGCTTCCTGTTGTGACAGTTAGCAGGGGATCTTCTCCCCATGCCGTTCTCTGGCACACTCTGTAAAAAACGTGGCCATTCGGGGCTCTGCCCACATCATTCATTCACAGAGTTATGTAAATAGAAAACGACAAGGTTCGGCAGCCTTTGCGGCTGTCGGCTTGTAGTTTTCAATGAACTACCATGGTGCAAGAGTTTATTAAGCTTCCTGTTAGTGTGTAACTGCTTGGCTGTACATATTATGGCCAAACGGCTTACATACAGAGTCTGCAGGAGCCCTGCATTGCACCCACGATCTGCTAATTGGGGGTGCAATACTTTTCAGGCTCCCGATAAAAAAAATGCTATTTTTTTTACCTGCAAAAAGATGTGCATTTATTATTTTTTAAAAAAAGGTGAATTAATCCTTTAAATCCCAGCTTGTACAACTTTTGTATTAGATCATTATGTTGAAGTGTATCAAATGCCTTGCTGAAATCAAGATATGCTATGTCCACAGTACCCCCCTGGTCGGTTCAAAACATTGGTAATATTCAAGTTAATTGGCCTGAGATGTGGTGGTTTGGCCTTTTCAACATATGCCCCCCAGCCACCTGTCAACCATCCTCTCAAGGGTCAACGTATTTTTTAATCATTGAATTTGTTTAAAGTGTAATTTTGCACTTCTAACAAAGACAAAAAACGTAACGTGCTACTAAACCCACAACATTGGGTTGTGTGTATTGCTAAAGAGTTTTTTTTTGGGAGGGTGCATTTGATCAGCACAGGGCTAATTAGCACTAACCAGAGGGTCAGGGGTCATGCAGCCTCATAGGACAGTCAGAGGAGAATGAAAACTCCTCCTACAAGCTTTAACCAGTGCTCGGCCGGACACTGATAGAAGTCACAAGACTGCTAAATACTGCTGATGAGAAAGGTGTTTAGCACTTTATAATTACTAAAATAATTGCATTTCTATGTTCTGTGTACTGTGGGAGACCAGATATAGTGAATGCAGGATCCTGGGTTTAGTAATACTTTAAATTCTCAGTAGTACTTTATTATGTAGTAATCTTTTATTTACTATTGTAATGTTGGTAATATTTACAGATATGTGAAGATACTGATTCTTGTTGCAATTCCGGATCCTTCAGAAAAATTAAAACTTTCATTATCATCAAGCAATATAAATGCACAGGTACATTTCCGTTAGTAACGCAAATATTTATAATATTAAGACAATACTCCAAACATGATGTTAACAAATAAAATGAAAAATTTATGTTCCTATTATTTGATTAGATACGTTATATGAATAGATGCTGGTAATAAAAGCTATGCATTAGCCCTTCTACACATCTTGGAAGCAACAGTTGCAAAATCTCTGCCACAGTTTTTATCACTGTTCTCGTGTTAAAAAAAAAAAAAAGGACAACAGAGAGAGTGAGACCTTGTAACATTCATGGCAGATAGAGGAACTTGGGATGTCACATGTTGTAATCATTGATACAACACTCCAGAATCTACTAAACGAAACCCTGATTTAGCTCTCCAATCGTACTTGATGTAATAGGCGCTCTGTTCCATTTCCATTTGTGTAACACAACATATTTAAAATGCACCTGTACCATACTATATTTATAAGTGGTTTGCATTTTCAAAATAAGCAGCAAAAGAGCTTTAAAGTAAGACCTCACTGACCTCACTAGCTGCTTGCACTGTGAAGTGATTTATTCTCAAAGATGTTCAAAGACCACAACAAATACTCTAAAGTCGGGTTTCAGTTGGTTTCTAGAAGCTTACAAACACCTGTTGTGTGTTTATGTTAGAGGGCAGGTAGGTTGTTGAGATGTTGTTATCTCCACAGAAAGTAAATTGCAAAGGAGATGTTATTTCAGTGCCTCGGTTGTAAATTTTAAAGATCACTTATTCACAATGCATATAACTGCAGAGGAGAATTGAGAATTGTTTTAAAGTGTTAATGTTTGTTAAAAAAAGAAGTGAGGGAATCCAAATAAACAAGCATACATACTCACCTATGTAGATTTAGCATTGATGTGATGCTGCAGCTATCCCCCCGCCAGCTCTACACCAAAAACTGAGTGAATCAAAGACCACTGACCGCTCAATACTCAGATCTGCTCTGAGAACAGAGCAGTGACTTTCATTCACTGCTCTGCCCCTCCAGTGCTCACTGGAGCACTGGACTGTGGAGGAGGTGGGAGAGGCTGGCTGAGAGGCTGAGCCAGCTGTCACGTAGGCATCTGGGTGGATCCCAACATTAAAGCTGGTAAAATAGACAAGGTTGTGTGTATCTGCTTAAAAGGGCCACATCGCTAGTATGGATAGAGGAAGAAATCTCCCCTCAGAAAAATTGGGACTTTTTAGGCTCAAGGAATGTGCGAAGGTCAGTAATAATAGCATTAAATATATTGTATTTATTAGTATCAAAAAGGTATTTAAAATAAATTAACAATATAAAACATACATACAAAAGACATGAAAAATGTGATCTGTGACCACAAGGCAAAAAAAACACTAAATGTGAGTACAAATGTTGTATGTAAACCAATCGCCAACACGTTTCAGAGTCCTTAAAGCTCCTTCTTCAGGGAAGGTTTAAACAATTGTAGTTCATATGGTAATGCCTTGATGAAAATTGTCAACATACAGCCAGCAATGGGATAAAAACAGTGGAAGCAGTAGAAGTCAGTCAAAGAAAAGTGGCGAGTATGTGAAGCAAAGGAAAAAGACAGAAAGCCCCCAGCCTTCAGGGTGAATCAAGGGGGGTGCACTGGGATCACCTATTTAACCAATTTAATACAGGGCATTTTCACCCCCTTCCTGCCCAGGCCAATTTTCAGCTTACAGCGCTGTCCAAATTTGAATGACAATTGCGCGTTGTACCCAAATTAAATTTTGATCATCTTTTTTCCCACAAATAGAGCTTTCTTTTGGTGGTATTTGATCATCTCTGCGTTTTTTATTTTTTGCGCTATAAACAAAAAAAAAGTGACAATTTTGAAAAAAAAAATATTTATTACCTTTTGCTATAATAAATATCCCATTTAAAAAAAAAAATAAAAAATTTTCCTCAGTTTAGGCATATTTTCTTACTACTAATGGCGGTGATGTGCGATTTTTATCATGACTGTGACATTGCGGTGGACAGATCGGACACTTTTGACACTATTTTGGGACCATTGACATTTATAAAGCGATCGGTGCTATAAAAATGCACTGATTACTGTATAAATGTGACTGGCAGGGAAGGTGTTAACACTAGGGGGCGCTGAAAGGGTTAAATGTGTGTCCTAGGGAGTGATTCTAACTGTGGGGGGAGGGGACTGATGAGCGGAGGAGACCGATCGTTGTTCCTCTGTACAAGGAACATATGATCAGTTCTCCTCTTCCCTGACAGGGGAGACACACAAAGATCCACGTCCCTGCTCCATGATGAGCAATAGCGGGTGCCCCGCCGACATCGTGGCCGACGGACACGCGTATCAGGTCCCCAGTGAAGCGGCGAGCACACTCCACAATGCCGGGAAGCCGAGGACGTCATATGATGCCCACCCGGAGGAAGGAAGGGAGGGATCCTGCCGCTGTCATTTTACTATACAGCAGTAGGGAACTGGTCGAAAAGGAAAAAACCCTCAGCCTAAGAGATAGCCTTTACATTTTTTAAAGAGATCCTTATGGAACATCAATCCTATATAGCCTTGCTCAAAGAATATTCAAAAATGGATGAGAAAATCATGAGCAGTATGCAGTAAGATTGCAGGATAGTCATGTAACAATGTTTCCCCGGATCCAACAGCTAAGATGATCCACACAGCTTGTCACGCTCTGCTCATCTGATGTTCCATAAGGATCTCTTTAAAAGATCTAAAGGCTATCCCTTAGGCTGAGGGTTTTTTCATCTCTATATAGGTGATTCACCCTTGATTCACCCTGAAGGCTGGGGAGGCTTTTCTGTCTTTTACCTTTGCTTCACATACTCACCACCTTTCATTGACTGACTTCTACTGCTTCCACTGTTTTCATCCCATTGCTGGCTATGTGTTGACAATTTTCATCAAGGCATTACCATATGTACTAGATTGTTAAAACCTTCCCTGAAGAAGGAGCTTTAACTACTTCAGCCCCGGAAGATTTGGCTGCTCAATGACCAGAGCATTTTTTGTGATTCGGCACTGCGTCGGTTTAACTGACAATTGCGTGGTCATGCAAAGCTGTACCCAAACAAAGTTTACGTCCTTTTTTTCCCACAAATAGAACTTTCTTTTGGTGGTATTTGATCATCTCTGCGGTTTTTATTCTTTGCGCTATAAACAAAAAGAAAGCGACAATTTTGAAAAAAAAACACAATATTTTGTACTTTTTTTAAAAAAAGCTAATTTTTTTCTCAGTTTAGGCCGATATGTAATCTTCTACATATTTTTGGTAATAAAAATCGCAATAAGCGTATATTGATTGGTTTACGCAAAAGTTATAGTGTCTACAAAATAGGGGATAGATTTATGGCATTTTTATTATTATTAATTTTTTTTTTACTGGTAATGGCGGCGATCTGCGATTTTTATCATGACTGTGACATTATGGCGGACACATCGGACACTTTTGACACATTTTTGGGATGATTGACAATTATACAGTGATCAGTGTTATAAAAATTCACTGATTAATGTACAAATGTCACTGGCAGGGAAGGGGTTAACACTAGGGGGCAATCAAGGGGTTAACTGTGTTCCCTGACTGTGTGTCCTAACTGTAGGGGGAGGGGACTGACTAGAAGGGATGACAGATCGTGATTCCTAGCTATTAGTAACTCACGATCTGTTTCTCCTCACAGAACAGAACAGGGATTTGTGTGTTTACACACACACGTCCCTGTTCTGCCTCTCATGCCCACGATCACTCGTGGTCGGCGGTCATCACGACCGTTGGCCATGAGCATCGGCACCCCCACAGTGCAGGGGGCACGTGCACGCACGCCTGCTATCCCGCTTAAAGGAGCCGACGTATAACTATGACGGTTTACGGGATCGTGCCGACCTGCCGCAGTATAATGACAGCAGCTGGTCAGCAAGCGGTTAAGAACTCTGAAACATGTTGGCGATTGGTTTACATACAACATTTGTACTGACAAATGTGTTTTGTGTTTTTTTTGCCTTGTGGTCACAGACAACATTTTTCATGTCTTTTGTACAGTGCCTTGCAAAAGTATTCACCCCCTTGGCTTTTTACCTATTTTGTTACATTACAGACTTTAGTTCAATGTTTTTTTAATCTGAATTATATGTGATGGATCAGTACACAATAGTCTAATTTGTTGAAGTAAAATTAGAAAAATATGTACATAAAACTATTTTTCAGAAATAAAAAACTGATAATTGGCATGTGCGTATGTATTCACCCCCTTTGTTACGAAGCCCATCAAAAGCTCTGATGCGACCAATTACCTTCAGAAGTCACATAATTAGTAAAATGATGTCCACCTGTGTGCAATCACCTAAGCAAGAGGCACCACTAACCAAACACTGTCATGAAGACCAAGGAACTCTCCAAACAAGTAAATAAAGTAGTGAACCACAAAGAGAAAAAAAAATTAAATAAAATTCTCAAGGTTGTTGCCAACATCCCAAAATCCCAAAATAAAATATATTTATAGGAGGAACCCTTAAAAATAGAAGAGGGAACACTTTAAAGGCGAACAATCAAAAGTTATAAAACCATACTATTTATTTAGAAAAATTATTTAAAAGAAGCATGATCGAAAAAATGTAGTGATAATCTGTGCATAACAGTAGTATATATCACAGTTTGCATATCATCAATTTTTTATACACTACCGTTCAAAAGTTTGGGGTCACCCAAACAATTTTGTGTTTTCCATGAAAAGTCACACTTATTCACCACCATACGTTGTGAAATGAATAGAAAATAGAGTCAAGACATTGACAAGGTTAGAAATAATGATTTGTATTTGAAATAACATTGTTTTTACATCAAACTTTGCTTTCATCAAAGAATCCTCCTTTTGCAGCAATTACAGCATTGCACACCTTTGGCATTCTAGCTGTTAATTTATTGAGGTAAGCTGGAGAAATTGCACCCCACGCTTCTAGAAGCAGCTCCCACAAGTTGGAATGGTTGGATGGGCACTTCTGGCGTACCATACGGTCAAGCTGCTCCCACAACAGCTCAATGGGGTTCAGATCTGGTGACTGTGCTGGCCACTCCATTACCGATAGAATACCAGCTGCCTGCTTCTGCTGTAAATAGTTCTTGCACAATTTGGAGGTGTGTTTAGGGTCATTGTCCGGTTGTAGGATGAAATTGGCTCCAATCAAGCGCTGTCCACTGGGTATGGCATGGCGTTGCAAAATGGAGTGATAGCCTTCCTTAGCTTTTACCCTGTACAAAGCTCCCACCTTACCAGCACCAAAGCAACCCCAGACCATCACATTACCTCCACCATGCTTAACAGATGGCGTCAGGCATTCTTCCAGCATCTTTTCATTTGTTCTGCGTCTCACAAACGTTCTTCTTTGTGATCCAAACACCTCAAACTTGGATTCATCCGTCCACAACACTTTTTTCCAGTCTTCCTCTGTCCAATGTCTGTGTTCTTTTGCCCATCTTAATCTTTTTCTTTTATTGGCCAGTCTCAGATATGGCTTTTTCTTTGCCACTCTGCCCTGAAGCCCAAAATCCCGCAGCCGCCTCTTCACTGTAGATGTTGACACTGGTGTTTTGCGGGTACTATTTAATGAAGATGCCAGTTGGGGACCTGTGAGGCGTCTGTTTCTCAAACTAGAGACTCTAATGTGCTTATCTTCTTGCTTAGTTGTGCAACGCGGCCTCCCACTTCTTTTTCTACTCTGGTTAGAGCCTGTTTGTGCTGTCCTCTGAAGGGAGTAGTACACACCGTTGTAGGAAATCTTCAATTTCTTTGCAATTTCTCGCATGGAATAGCCTTCATTTCTAAGAACAAGAATAGACTGTCGAGTTTCAGATGAAAGTTCTCTTTTTCTGGCCATTTTGAGCGTTTAATTGACCCCACAAATGTGATGCTCCAGAAACTCAATCTGCTCACAGGAAGGTCAGTTTTGTAGCTTCTGGAAGGAGCTAGACTGTTTTTAGATGTGTGAACATGATTGCACAAGGGTTTGCTAATCATCAATTAGCCTTCTGAGCCAATGAGCAAACACATTGTACCATTAGAACACTGGAGTGATAGTTGCTGGAAATGGGCCTCTATACACCTATGTAGATATTGCACCAAAAACTAGACATTTGCAGTTAGAATAGTCATTTACCACATTAGCAATGTATAGAGTATATTTGTTTAAAGTTAGGACTAGTTTAAAGTTAGCTTCATTTAAAAGTACAGTGCTTTTCCTTCAAAAATAAGGACATTTCAATGTGACCCCAAACTTTTGAACGGTAGTGTATATAAATTCCAAACTGAATCCAAATTTCTCCATAAGCCTAACATGTTTCAGGACGGTGTCCCTTCTTCAGAGGCGTTTTTATAGAAGAGAGAGATGGGTATATTCAGTATTAATGTGGAAAGATATATATATATATATATATATATATATATATATATATATATATATATATATATATATATATATATATATATATATATATATATATATAGCCCACACAAAGGTCCCGCTGAAGAACGGCCAACACGGCGCAACCATAAGGGACCTTTTTAAAGAAAAATAAGTCCGAGTAGTGAGGGCATTGTTCCTCCAGCTAAGCCTCAGTCCAAACAAGTAAGAGACAATGTTGTTGAGAAGTACTAATAATAATAAAAATGCCAAGTCAGGGTTAGGTTATAAAAAAAAATATCCAAATCTTTGATGATCTTTAGGAGCACAATCAAATCTATCAAAACCAAATGGAAAGAACATGGCACAACAGCAAACCTGCCAAGAGAGGGCCACACACCAAAACTCATGGACCAGGCAAGGAGGGCATTAATCAGAGAGGCAGAACAGAGACCTATGGTAACCCTGGAGGAGCTGCAGAGTTCCACAGAAGAGACTGTAGTATCTGTACATAGGACGACAATAAGCCGTATGCTCCAAAGAGTTGGGCTTTATGGCAGAGTGCCCAGAACAAAGCCATTATTTTCAGAAAAAAACAAAAATGGCACATTTTGAGTTTGCGGAAAAGCATGTGGGAGACTCCCAAAATATATGAAGGAAGGTGCTCTGGTCTGATGAGACTAAAATTTAACTTTTTGGCCATCAAAGAAAATGCTATGTCTGGCGTAAACCCAACACATCACGTCACCCAAAGGAAACCATCCCCACAGTGAAATATGGTGGTGGCAGCATCATGCTGTGGGGATGTTTTTCAGCAGTCGGGACTGGGAAACTGGTCAGGGTTGAGGGAAAGATAGATGGTGCTAAATACTGGTATATTCTTGAGCAAAACCTGTACCACTCTGTGTGTGATTTGAGGCTAGGATGGAGATGTCAAGACCATAGACAAATTAATTTGGGGGGGGGGGGGTCATTTAAAAGATTACTGTACTAAAAGTACATTAGCTTGTGTTAGTGTTTTAGTATAATTCAGTATTTTAATAAAAGTGACACTTGTCACTATAGCTAATCTTTGTAATTATATATAGATGAAACTTATATTCAGGATCTAATTGTAGATCAGAATTGATATAAGGATTCATGTAGAAAACTACCTGGGGATTTAGCAAGGTAGCAAGGCATGCTATCTTCATGTAAATAGGGGTTGCCTTTATTTGTTGGGTGTTCTGTCCTTAGGGAGTTAGTGAATGCACTACTGAGGGTTGATCTATTATTACTATTGGCACAATCAGTGCCGCTTTAATACGGCATGCACTTGGAGTAATTCATGTTGGAACACTTTTCTTTGATTTTTTTTGTGTGAATATTATATGTACTGTTTGTAGAACTTGAGCTGTTGAGCTGGGGTGTTTTGATACACATAAACACTATATGATATATCAATATTTGATTGTGACATAACCTTGTGTATATATATATATATATATATATATATATATATATATATATATATATATATATATATATATATACAGTATATATTCTTTTCAGTTTTGGCTAAGGGTAGGAAATGGTTAAAACCATGTCATTTTATTTTTATTTATTTTTGTTGTTGTCCCATTTGAGAGATTTAGCCTCTTTATTTGAACCATTGTCTCCTGAGAAGAAAACAAAAGGAGATCCAAAACTTTCCTGTTGTCACTAGAACAGGATATTATTGCAATGGTGACATCTGCTCTTGTGACAACTGTGCACAAGGTAATCCCCCTTTACATTGGAGACATCTCCTTTTACTTTTGTGTCTCTGATACAGGAAGTATGAGAAGATCTCCCAAATGGAACACAGACTCTTTTCTTTTCAAGATTCAAAGTGTTATAAATGCTATATACAGTGTATATATATATAAATAAATAAATATATATATATATATATATATATATATATATATATATATATATATATATATATATATATATATATATATACATACATACACAGTGCCTTGAAAAATTGTTCATACATCTTTAAATTTTCCACATTTTGTCATGTTACAACCATGATTTGATGTGATAGACTAACACAAAGACTGCAAGTCTTTTTGGGTATGTCTTTCTTTGCAAAATAGCTCGAGCTCTTTTAGATTGCATGGATAGCATCTGCTTTTTCAAGCTCTGTTTGATTAAATGGATAGCATCAACTTTCAAGTCTTGCCACAGATTCTCAATTGGATTTACAGTGGCTTGCGAAAGTATTCGGCCCCCTTGAACTTTTCAACCTTTTGCCACATTTCAGGCTTCAAACATAAAGATCTAAAATTTTTATTTTTTGTGAAGAATCACCAACAAGTGGGACACAATTGTGAAGTGGAATGAAATCTTTTGGATTTTTGAAACTTTTTTAACTAATAAAAAAATGAAAAGTGGGGCGTGCAAAATTATTCGGCCCCCTTGCGTTAATACTTTGTAGAGTCACCTTTTGCTGCGATTACAGCCGCAAGTCGCTTGGGGTATGTCTCTATCAGTTTTGCACATCGAGAGACTGAAATTCTTGCCCATTCTTCCTTGCAAAACAGCTCGAGCTCAGTGAGGTTGGATGGAGAGCGTTTGTGAACAGCAGTTTTCAGCTCTTTCCACAGATTCTCGATTGGATTCAGGTCTGGACTTTGACTTGGCCATTCTAACACCTGGATACGTTTATTTGTGAACCATTCCTTTGTAGATTTTGCTGTATGTTTGGGATCATTGTCTTGTTGGAAGATAAATCTCCGTCCCAGTTTCAGGTCTTTTGCAGACTCCAACAGGTTTTCATCCAGAATGGTCCTGTATTGGGCTGCACCCATCTTCCCCTCAATTTTAACCATCTTCCCTGTCCCTGCTGAAGAAAAGCAGGCTCAAACCATGATGTTGCCACCACCATGTTTGACAGTGGGGATGGTGTGTTGAGTGTGATGAGCTGTGTTGCTTTTACGCCAAACATATCGTTTTGCATTGTGGCCAAAAAGTTCGATTTTGGGTTCATCGGACCAGAGCACCTTCTTCCACATGTTTGGTGTGTCTCCCAGGTGGCTTGTGGCAAACTTTAGACGAGACTTTTTATGGATATCTTTGAGAAATGGCTTTCTTCTTGCCACTCTTCCATAAAGGCCAGATTTGTGCAGTGTACGACTGATTGTTGTCCTATGGACAGACTCTCCCACCTCAGCTGTAGTTCTCTGCAGTTCATCCAGAGTGATCATGGGCCTCTTGGCTGCATCTCTGATCAGTCTTCTCCTTGTCTGAGCTGAAAGTTTAGAGGGACAGCCAGGTCTTGGTAGATTTGCAGTGGTCTGATACTCCTTCCATTTCAAAATGATCGCTTGCACAGTGCTTCTTGGGATGTTTAAAGCTTGAGAAAGCTTTTTGTATCCAAATTCGGCTTTAAACTTCTCCACAACAGTATTACAGACCTGCCTGGTGTGTTCCTTGGTCTTCATGATGCTCTCTGCGCTTTCAACAGAACCCTGAGACTATCACAGAGCAGGTGCATTTATACAGAGACTTGATTACACACAGGTGGGTTCTACTTATCACCATCAGTCATTTAGGACAACATTGGATCATTCAGAGATCCTCGCTGAACTTCTGGAGTGAGTTTGCTGCACTGAAAGTAAAGGGGCCGAATAATTTTGCACGCACCACTTTTCAGTTTTTTAATTGCTAAAAAAGTTTAAAATATCCAATAGATTTCGTTCCACTTCACAATTGTGTCCCACTTGTTGGTGATTCTTCACAAAAAATTAAAATTTTATATCTTTATGTTTGAAGCCTGAAATGTGGCAAAAGGTTGAAAAGTTCAAGGGGGCCGAATACTTTCGCAAGCCACTGTAGGTCTGGACTTTGACTGGGCCATTCTAACACACAAATATGCTTTGTTCTAAACCATTCCATTGTAGCTCTGGCTGTATGTTTGGGGTTGTTGTCCTGCTGGAAGATGAACCTCCACCCCAGTCTCAAGTCTTTTGCAGACTCTAACAGGATTTCTTCTAAGATTGCCCTGTATTTGGCTCCATCCATCTTCCCATCAACTCTGACCAGCTTCCCTGTCCCCGCTTAAGAAAATCATCCCCACAACATGATGCTGCCACCACCATGTTTCATGGTGGTGATGATGTGTTCAGGGTGATGTGCAGTGTTAGTTTTCCGCCACACATAGCATTTTGCTTTTAGGCCAAAAAATTCAATTTTGGTCTCATCTGACCAGAGCACCTTCTTCCACATGTTTGCTGTGTCCCCCACATGGCTTCTCGCAAACTGGACTTTCTTTCAACAATGGCTTTCTTCTTGCCACTATTCCATAAAGGCCAGATTAGTGGAGTGCACGACTAATAGTTGTCCTGTGGACAGATTCTCCCACCCAAGCTGTGGATCTCTGCAGCTCCTCTAGAGTTACCATGGGCCTCTTGGCTTCTTTTCTGATTAATGCTCTCCTTGCCTGGCCTGTCAGTTTTGGTGGACGGCCATGTCTTGGAAGGTTTGCAGTTGTGCCATACTCTTTCCATTTTCAGATGATGGATTGAACAATGCTCCATGAGGTGTTCAAAGCTTGGGACATTTTTTTATAACCTAACCCTGCTTTAAACCTCTGCACAGCTTTATCCCTGACCTGTCTGGTGTGTTCCTTGGCCTTCATGATGCTGTTTGTTCAGTAAGGTTCTCTAACAAACTCCTGAGGGCTTCACAGAACAGCTGTATTTATACTGAGATTAAATTACACACAGATAGACTCTATTTACTAATTAGGTGACTTCTGAAGGCAACTGGTTCCACTAGATTTTAGTTAGGGGTATCAAAGTAAAGGGACTGAAAACAAATGTATGCCACACTTTTTAGATATTTATTTGTAAAAAAAATGAAAACCATTTATCATTTTCCATCCACTTCACATATATGTGCCATTTTCTGTTGGTCTATCACATAAAATCCTAATACAATACATTTATGTCCTTGGTTATAACATGACAAAATGTGGAAAATTTTAAGGGGGTGTGAATACTTTTTCAAGGCACTGTATATGCAATATTTTGAAATATGAATGCATGCACCATGTACCTTTCTTCTTTTCTACAAAAGACATACTGTATAAACACAATGATGAAGTGACCTACATATAGATTGTATTGGTATGTGTGAGGATTGTAATATACCTGAACAAAGTAAACACAGAGAATTTAATACATAAATCAGCTGCTTTATAGACTAGAGTGCACTTACAGATATTCTTACCTGACTATCTGTCACTGAGAAATGTCCTACTCAAGTTATCACATATATATATATTAGATAGTAAAATATATCAACAGTTGTTACGCAAGGTTATCATTGTTAACATTGTTCATGTAAGAATAATGTTGTTTTTATATATACAACATGATTCTGGATGTAATTTCTGTTTATCTGATGCATTTGTTTGTTTTTCTGTTGTCTTTTTTTATTTTCTAGAGATGTATTGCAGTGCACAATGAACAACCTGTCCCTATCACAGAAATTGAGATAGTCGGCAGTTTGATGGACAGTCAAGAGTGTCAAGATTCAAACAGCAATATTATTTAGTATAACAAAACCATATAATAGATGTACATAATTACTATACATGCAGACATATATATTTATATGGATATGAAATCTCAGTTTGTCTTTTTAGTCGGTTGCTGTATTAAACACCATACAATGCATGCATCTTTCAAAGAAACAGTGCAATAGAAGTCACGGTCAATTTGTCTTTCAGCACACTGTAAATTCAAAATGAATCTCGAAGGATGACCTCAGTGTGGTATGGTGAAAATCTTCTTTTATTAGAAAAGCAGCATAAAGAAGGGAAAAGCAATCTCTTATGCATTCTTGTGTTTTATGCTGTTTTGCTAATAAAAGAGTTTCAGAATACCACAGCACAGCCATTCTTTTGTAAGTTTTGTATGTGACTCTATTGTGAACAAACCAGATCAGGAAATTGGGTAGATGTGTTGAGGATGAGGCATAAGCCAACTGTACAGATTGGGGTTGCCTTGAGTACATTATGTCTGGAACTTCTGGTATTGTTAATACTGGGTTTGTCATGTGCTATTAAGAATATTTTTTGTCCTATTTCTAATGTTACCAGACCCGTTTAAGTCAATGCTTAAGTCGCTTAAAATTTTGTGAAAATAACAACAGTTACTGGCTAAGAAAACCTGAATGATCAATTCTTCTAATATCAATAGGTCATTAGGCATCTGCACAGGTTGGGGAATGTTCGCAGAAGTTCTCTTTGTTTATTGATTTTTGTAGCTGTGTGTGATTTTTAATGGCGCCATGCACAGTAAGTATTACAAGGCTGAATAAATCAAATACATAACATGAAAAATACATACAGTACAACTTTCAAAAGTAAATTTCAACTTCAAATGCTGCATGTATACAGTGCAATAATATTGCATAATAGGAACAATAAAAAGATATAACAGGAATAGAGAAAGCTACTTTTATAAATTTTACAATCTGGAGGAATCAAGATAGAAGCAAGTAAGCAAATTAGTTTGCTATATGTAATTTGTACCATATCCATGGGCACTTTAATATGTATGTATAACCAACAATTTTTTCTTTTGTTTTGAACATTTTATTCTTTGCTGCCTGTGTTCTATTGAGGAGATTTCCTTTCACTTGTAGTTATGGAGGAGAAAATCTTTACAAAGCAAAGAGAATACCTTTTAGACAGGTCTCACCTAAACATGTGCCCCCCATTGCAAGCTTTACCCTCACCTCTTGTTAAAATTTTGGATTTTTCATCCCTTTTGTTGAAATTACCTTGTAAGGACACAGACAAAAAGCAATAAAGCAAACAAAAAAAAAAACTTGAAATGAGTTCTATACCTTTCCTAATAGAAATGTAACATGCACTGTTAATTGATTGTCACAAAAACTAAACAATAGAAAATTGGTGTAACTATTAACACTATAAAGTTATCAAAACCACTTTGGGACAATAAATTAAACAAAAAGTGTAAAGAAAACCACACCAAGTGGGTCCCTAAAAACTGCCCACAGCATGCGGGTTTAAATGCTAAAGACAGATATGTAAATCTCGTGAATAATATACATGAAAAAAGAAAACAGCGTTTCACAATATAATATGTTCACAAATATAAATAGAAAAAACAAGATATAATGAAAAAGACAAAAAAAAAAAATACAAGTCTGTGAATGCAGATATGTGTTTCCAAATGATTAATTGTACTGGGAATCCACTAATCCCACATTAAGGAGATATCACCTCCGTGCTGAATATATAAGGGGAACTGCTTACCAGAAAGAATGATCCCACCAGGAGATCACATGAGCTTGTATGAATCCTCCCCGTAGGTGTATGGCAACACAGATTTTAAAGCACAGAATCAGGCTTGAGTAGCTCCTTATGGAAAGACCAAGAGATTACATGAACCTGGGTGGATCCTCCCTGTAGGCTGATGGACAGCCAGCTTCAAAGCTTGGAATCATGCAATGAATCATAAAATCATGCTCAACCACCTGCAGAACGGTAGACACAGATGGACGCTGTGTTGCTAGCTCCAATCCAACGCGTTTCCTCTTAGGAGACGTCGACTGGGAATGGAGCCTTTCCTACTCTATACAAAACATACACTTTAAAGCAAACCCATATATGATTTTAAGATTGCAAAGAAACAGGTAGTCAGCGAATCTCATACAGGGCAACGTCATACCTTCACGATGACTCCCCACCTCATTAATCCCTTTGTATGAGGCATATATGCACAGTCTCTAGCCAGATGATTGGCAGGCCCACGCATTGTTACATGTGGACAGTCAAAAAAAGGGGAGATTAGGGCGCTCAGAACTTCATAATAACATGAGCCAAAAGTCTCTATTCAAAAGTCCAATAATAATGCTGGTGGCGATAATGTGGAGAAATCTTCAGCACTAAAGGCTGCAGCTTAGCAGAATGAAGCAATATCTATGAAAACACAAGCAAACAAAAGGTAAGTGCAGAAGAAAACATGTTTTAATGTCCCAACAGGGTTAAAAACACTTACAGGATGAAGAGATAAAACAGGCACATCATGGGAGTGTATGGATAGATGCGTTCTGCAGCATTGGAAGGGGTCACGCCGGGAGGAAGTCCTCAGGCTTATGGATGTATGACACACTAGATCAATCACAGTCCGCAGCAGGATGAGACGCTGAAGCACTGTAGGAACCAACGTCATCCACGAGGAGAGGGGAAGGACCCAGAAGTGATGTCAATGCTGAAGGACTACAAACCAGCCTGGACCTCAGCGCAGAGCGAAGGAAGTTAGGTCATAAGTTAGGTTTATGACCTAACTTCCTTTTTCTCTGCGCTGCGGTCCAAGCTGGTTTGTAGTCCTTCAGCATTGACATCACTTCCGGGTCCTTCTCCTCTCCTCGTGGATGATGTTGGTTCCTACAGCGCTCCAGCGTCTCATCCTGCTGTGGACTGTGATTGATCTAGTGTGTCATACATCCATAAGCCTGAGGACTTCCTCCCACCGTGACCCCTTCCAATGCTGCAGAACGCATCTATCCATACACTCCCATGATGTGCCTGTTTTATCTCTTCATCCTGTACTGCCCTCGCACTGTACACACGGTCGGATTTTCCGACGGAAAATGTGTGATAGGACCTTGTTGTCGGAAATTCCGACCGTGTGTAGGCTCCATCAAACATTTTCCATCAGAATTTCCGACACACAAAGTTTGAGAGCTTGCTATAAAATTTCCGACAACAAAATCCGTTGTCGGAAATTCTGATCGCGTGTACACATATCCGACAAACAAAGTGCCACGCATGCTCAGAATAAATTAAGATACAAAAGCTATTGGCTACTGGCCCGTTTATAGTCCCGACGTACGTGTTTTACATCACCGCGTTTAGAACGATCGGATTTTCCGACAACTTTGTGTGACTGTCTGTATGCAAGACAAGTTTGAGCCAACATCCGTCTGAAAAAATCCATGGATTTTGTTGTCGGAATGTCCGATCAATGTCCGATCGTGTGTACGGGGCATAAGTGTTTTTAACCCTGTTGGTACATTAAAACATGTTTTCTTCTGCACTTAGAGGTGCCTTTTGTTTGCTTGTGTTTACATGTGGAGTAGACTGCAGCCTGGACGTGTTACAACTGGAGGAGGGAACACTGAGAGGTAAGCACAGTATACTTGCACCTAATGGTGGCAGCTCACTCTGACACAATGGAATTTAATTCCACTTTAAGGAGAATGACAGCTCACAAAGGTATAGGTGTTCTAACACAGGCATTTTAGTTTGTTACTGACTTAATTATAATGTTCCTTTCCGATTTCCTGTCAATGTTTATTCAACTACTGACCTTCTATGATACACAGCTTTATGATGCTGCCCAGAATTGAGAGTATTTGTTAAGCTTTCATGAGAAAAACAAAAGGGTAACAATCTGCTAACCTCCCTTTAAAAAATGCTAGTTCCTCGATTTTTGAGTCCCTTACCTAACAAAAATATGCAAGAACTACAATTCTAACTTCATTGACTGCCAGAAACAATATAAAAAAATGCCACCCAGTGTAATTTTCTAACAAGTTTTCTTTGAAATCCATCATACCGGCAGTTTTCAAAATCTTACCCCACATGCAGCTTTTACTTCTCTATTCACTTTCTCTCTCTTATTCGTTTTTACATTTTTCTTATTGTTCGTTTGTTTTATATTGCCCCAACAATGATTTTACCCGTTACTCCTGCACTCTTGTAGCCAATGTCAATAAATTACTTAACTTACTCAGTAGGTAAGAATTTTGTTTCCCTGTTTAGTAAATTATACCAATTACATCATAATGATTAAATGAAGCCCCTCTCAAATAATATAAATTAAAACTTATCATCATTTCTCATTTTCTAACCAAAATCAGAAGCTGGTGAGCTACAGGAGTAAGAGTCACCTGGTAAGAGGTTCCCCTAACCCAGGGATCTTCAAACTACGGCCCTCCAGCTGTTGCGGAACTACACATCCCATGAGGCATTGTAAAACTCTGACATTCACAGACATGGCTAGGCATGATGGGAATTGTAGTTCTTGAACAACTGGAGGGCTGTAGTTTGAAGACCCTTGCCCTAACCAGTTAATTTATAAAGAGGGTTACTGAGTGAATCTCGATGTGGGAATTTCTTGCATATTTAGGTATCCTCAAATCTGCCTGGATTGTGTAAAATCATGGCTTGGAACATCTCATTTGTGTATTATCAAAGAGAAGAAAAGGCCACATTCATCGACATGCTAATACACTAGGTTGGTAAGCGGCGCCTTTTCTTCTCTTTTTCTTTTCTCTTACACATCTCAATGGTGCTTTGTAGTCAGCTCCCTTCACTGCAACAAGCAGGGAGACCTCCGTCTCAGCCTAGAGCGGCACTGAAAGTTTAATTTTAATTCATTTGTGCATGTTTACTGTTGACAGAAAGTTGGAGGCTGTCGCTTAGGGGTCTATACAGTAATAAATGTTAGGTCTTATCTTTAGTGGGGCTGAAATAATAAAGAAACAGTTTTACACAAGCCTATTGTGGAGGCTGCTTACCTTCTTTGTTTCAGTGGTGCATCTCATAGGTTGTGCGGCCATGCACACTTCGTCTTTACCTCAGGTGTCACAGCTGGGACCAACCAGGTGCAACTATGTCACTAGGCCACATCCTTAAAGGTCTGGTGTACTCTGTAGATAGTTGCCCGTGAAACATGACACCAACCCCCAACATGATTCTCAGGCCAATCTGGCATGCCTCTTCTGTTCCTGATTGAGCCTTCCTGTGCCTTTGCCACTGCCTAGTCCATTAAGTGCACATTTGCTATTCCAAGTATGATGCATCTGGCACTCCTGGCTTCTGACATTGTTCCAGCTACACTCCACCAATCACTTCTGCCCACTGACATTGTTCCTGGTGTGCTCCATTTGAAAAACTTTGCTCCTCTGACCCTCTAAGCCTTTGCAAGCAGGCATCGCCACTTCTGGTACACTCTGTTTATCAAGCTTTGCTACTCTGAGCCCTTGCTGTTGAGTGCTGGGACAGCTACTCTGTTTCTCAAAGTATGCATCCCCAAATCCTTACAGCTGGATGCATCTGAGCATTGCTCTTTGGTGCTCATGCTAGCTTCTCTGTTTCCTCACTAGTCGCCTCACCATTTACATCCTATTGGAAATGTTAGCTACCTCTGCCAGTATCTGGGGTAGTGACCTGGGAGGTAGCAGAGTCCAAACTCCTGTGACAGGGTCCCTGGTAAATACGGCCCATCCATTGACTCTAGACTAGTTTTCTTCACTTTGTTTCACTTGGTCTGTAATACTTATGTTCACTGCATGTATCTATGCAGTAGTAAACACAACCAGGGTAAACATGATTTCTTAAAAAAAAAAAGGAAAGGACTGTGTTACTGATAGCTCCCCCACCCCCTAAATACCTATTGCTAAAAAAAATATGTCATGTAAAACTATTTACCTCAGTTCGGGCTTCCAACACTCAGGGAAAGCAGATGATGTCCCCATGCTTCACCACTGTCTTCCATAAAATCCCATGAGAATGTGCTTCAGCACATTGCATAAGTGCATTCTCACAGGATGTTATGCTCAAACTTTCCCAGGAGGCAGCTGTGAGAGATGAAGTCACTCACACCTCCCGAAAGTGACGGGAGCTGGGGCCAAGGCAAGTTTTTTTTTAACTTTATTTTGACAGGCTTTATTTAACCATATGTATTTGGTTGGAGTGGGGCTGACAGTATTTTCATGAAAGGTCCACTTTTAGGTAGAAATTTCTTTGCTCATCTTTGTGGTAATGTGCATATTGGAAATTAAAATATCCTCTTTATAGTATAAAGTTGTATATATGTTAATGCTTTCATTATCCAATAAAGCATACTTTTGTAATTGAAATAATACCTTTTTGTGATTTAAAAATAATTTGTGTTTTAATTTGTCACAAAATGTCCACAGCTCCCAGTGAGATGTCAATCATATAAAACATAAGAGGAAATACCCATAGTGTAGATTGCTCATTATTGCTAATAATTTATTCCAAAGAAAAATATACTCACGTTTCAGAGGTCAAAAGCCAGCATATCTCAGATAAAGTCCTGCATTCACAAGCTCCGCCCGGCTCCTCTCAGAGTGATCGCATCACCGCCTACCTCACGGGTTACGCCCAATTTCTCAAAAGTATAGGCATTCTCAAAGGTATAGGCTGGACTTTGAGTATCTAGTCAGTGGAAGGAGTACCCCTATACTACTGCAAAGTGCTATTGACCTCTTTTTACTGGTGAGGTCTATTCAAACAGGTGAGAGGACACCCATAGGTTGGGTGAAGGGCACTGCATTGTGTGTTTTCTATTAAGCCAAGATCGGTTCTGGTGGATGGGATTGCACAGTCACAAAGATCAACTATATTGGGTTTTTATGGACTTTTTTATGGACTGATGTTTATGATTTTTTAATGATTTATATGCATTTTTTTTACCTAATATGCTGTGTGTTGTTTTATAGTGGGGACTGAAAGTATTCTGACCCCCTTAAATTTTTCACTCTTTGTTATATTGCAGCCATTTGCTAAAATCATTTAAAGTCATTTTTTCCTCATTAATGTACACACAGCACCCCATATTGACATAAAAAACACAGAATTGTTGACATTTTTGCAGATTTATTAAAAAAGAAAAACTGAAATATCACATGGTCCTAAGTAAAGAGTCTTTTTGGGAAAGATGCAACAAGTTTTTCACACCTGGATTTGGAGATCCTCTGCCATTCCTCCTTGCAGATCCTCTCCAGTTCTGTCAGTTTGGATGGTGAACGTTAGTGGACAGCCATTTTTAGGTCTCTCCAGAGATGCTCAATTGGGTTTAAGTCAGGGCTCTGGCTGGGCCATTCAAGAAGAGTCACTGAGTTGTTGTTTTAATGCCACTCCATCGTTATTTTAGCTGTGTGCTTAGGGTCATTGTCTTGTTGGAAGGTAAACCTTCGGCCCAATCTGAAGTCCTGAGCACTCAAGAAGGTTTTCGTCAAGGATTTCTCACCATCTTGGAGTCCTCCAGGTGTTTTTTTAGCAAACTCCATGCAGGCTTTCATGTGTCTTGCACTAAGGAGAGGCTTCCGTCGGGCCACTCTGCCATAAAGCCCCGACTGGTGGAGGGCTGCAGTGATGGTTGACTTTCTACAACTTTCTCCCATCTCCCGACTGCATCTCTGGAGCTCAGCCACAGTGATCTTTGGGTTCTTCTTTACCTCTCTCACCAAGGCTCTTCTCCGATAGCTCAGTTTGGCCGGACGGCCAGCTCTAGGAAGGGTTCTGGTCATCCATTTAAGGATTATGGAGGCCACTGTGCTCTTAGGAACCTTAAGTGCAGCAGAAATTTTTTTGTGACCTTGGCCAGATCTGTCACTTGCCACAATTCTGTCTCTGAGCTCTTCAGGCAGTTCCTTTGACCTGATGATTCTCATTTGCTCTGACATGCACTGTGAGCTGTAAGGTCTTATATAGACAGGTGTGTGGCTTTCCTAATCAAGTCCAATCAGTATAATCAAACACAGCTGGACTCAAATGAAGGCGTAGAACCATCTCAAGGATGATCAGAAGAAATGGACAGCACCTGAGTTAAATATATGAGTGTCACAGCAAAGGGTCCGAATACTTAGGACCATGTGATGTTTCAGTTTTTCTTTTTTAATAAATCTGCAAAAATCTCAACAATTCTGTGTGTTTCTGTCAATATGGGGTGCTGTGTGTACATTAATGAGGGAAAAAAATGAACTTAAATGATTTTAGCAAATGGCTGCAATATAACAAAGAGTGAAAAATTTAAGGGGGTCTGAATACTTTCCGTCTCCACTGTATCTAATGGTCATGCATTTTTTTGTTTTAAGCACTATAGTAAGATATATATATATATATATATATATATATATATATATATATATATATATATATATATAAATAAATATATATATATATATATATATATATATAGATCAAAACCCTTTCTAGTTTATTTTTTGCTGTCTGTGTTATGTTAGTAAGGTTTTCGTTTTTACTTCCTGTCCCAGAGACACAACAGGAAGTGAGAGGAAATCTCTACAGAAGGAAAATTACCCTCTCACACAGGGAGCAAAAAACCCAAACTGTCTATTATGACAGGGGATAAGGCTAGGGGCAGATCCAACACAGTTATGTTCTATACAAAACATTGATTGAAACTCAAGCCTGAGAAAAAGTAATCTGGATATAGTAATGTTCCATCAGACACCTGATGAAACTGTACCACTTCAAAAGGATGGTCAAGTCTCAAAGTCCAGAACTTGCTGATGTAGTCATATGAGCACACTTATGGACTCTCTCTTCTAGTGGATTGTCTCAATGCATTATACAGTATACAGGTGCATCTCTTAAAATTAGAATATCATCAAAAAGTTAATTGATTTCAGCAGGGCTTTTTTTCTCAAACAATAGGTGCTGGAACTCAACCACGACCCCCCAAAACCCCTCCCCCCACACACACCCTCCAAATCACATCAAATAGTGAGTATGGTCATATTTCACAAACAGTAGAAGGGTCTTAAAGGGGGATTAAATATCAGGATTGCATTACATACAGAGTGCAGAGTTCATGGGGGACGCAGAAACCAGACTTCTGTGTTTACAAGTGATTGTGGTGAGCAGGCACCAAAGGGTCTGAGCCAGAGGTGGTGGAACTGAGTTCCACCAAGTTCCCCCTCAAAAAAAGCCCTGGATTTCAGTAATTCAATTCAAAAAGTGAAACTCATATATAGATGTGTTACATACAGATTAATATATTAAAAGCATTTCTTTTTTTTTTTAATTTTGATGATTATGGCTTACAGCTAGTGAGAACCCAAAATTCAGTATATTACATAAGACCAATAAAAAAAGAAAATTTTTAATACAGAAATGTTGGCTTAATGAAAAGTATGTCCATGTACAGTATAGTATGCACTATACCAATACTTGGTATAGTGCATGATTTACTGCATCAATGCAGTGTGGCATGGAGGCGATCAGCCTGTGGCACTGCTGAGGTGTTAACCACTTAAGCCCCGGACCATTTGGCTGGAAAAATACCAGAGCACTTTTTGCGATTCAACATTGCGTCGCTTTAACTGACAATTGCGCGGTCGTGCGACGTGGCTTCGAAACAAAATTGACGTCCTTTTTTCCCACAAATAGAGCTTTCTTTTGGTGGTATTTGATCACCTCTGCGGTTTTTATTTTTTGCGCTATAAACAAAAAAATAGCAACAATTTTGAAAAAAAAAACGCATTATTTTTTACTTTTTGCTATAATAAATATCCCCCAAAAATATATAAAAAAACATTTTTTTTCCTCAGTTTAGGCCAATACGTATTCTTCTACTTATTTTTGGTAAAAAAATTGCAATAAGCATTTATTGATTGGTTTGCGCAAAAGTTATAGCGTCTACAAAATAGGGGATAGTTTTATGGCATTTTTATTAATAATTTTTTTTTACAAGTAATGGTGGCGATCAGCGATTTTTATTGTGACTGCAACATTATGGCAGACAGATCGGACAATTTTAGCACTATTTTGGGACCATTTACATTTATACAGCGATCAGTGCGATTAAAAATGCATTGATTACTGTGTAAATGTGACTGGCAGTGAAGGGGTTAACCACTAGGTGGTGCTGTAGGGGTTAAGTGTGTCCTAGGGAGTGAGTCTAACTGTGGGGGGAGGGGCTATGTGGGACACGACACTGATCACCGCTCCCGATTACAGGGAGCTGTGATCAGTGTCACTAGGCAGAACCGGGAAATGCTTGTTTACATCAGCATTTCCTTGTTCTTCCTCTCAATGAGATGATCTTGGGTATCCCCGCGGACATCGAGTCCGCGGGACCAGCGATCACACTCACAGAGCTTGCGGCGGGCACACGTGGGTTGCACCGGCGGCGCGCTGCAGAACGCTTCCTACAGGTACGCAACCGGGTGACCTAGCCCCCTCTGAAGTCATGGGGAAAGCCATAGGGAAGTCCCTGTCAAGTCCCCGTGCGTCAGAGGGGGGCGGGGTCAATGGCTGGCCCTGCCCTCCGTTATTTAAGAAGTGTCAGAAGACGAGAAGCGTCACCCAGCAGGAGCCTCCCATGGATGTGGAGCGGCCCAAGAACCAGAGTTAGAAGAAGATGGAGGAAGAAACCGAAGGAAGAAGGATGGAAGGAAGAAGGAAGAAGACCTGAATAAGACGGAAAGAAGAAGACTTTAAATAAAGGAATTGTCTAAAACTGTCTCTTGCCATTTTTAACATTTTTGACACTTTTTTTGTGAAATGGTAGGGGTACTTGTATCCCATTACCATTTCACACAGGGGGGCGGGATCTGGGGGTCCCCTTGTTAAAGGGGGTCTCCAGATTCCGATAAGCCCCCTGACCCACAGACCCCCATAACCACCGGCCAAGGGTTGTGGGGATGAGGCCCCATTCCTCATCAACACGGGGACAGGGTGCTTTGGGGGGCTACATCAAAGCACCCTCCCATTGTTGAGGGCATGTGGCCTGGTATGGTTCAGGAGGGGGGATGCTCTTTCGTCCCCCCTCCTTTCCTGTGGACTGCCAGGTTGCATGCTCGGATAAGGGTCTGGTATGGATTTTTGGGGGGACCCCACGCCATTTTTTTTTAACATTTTGGCGAGGGGTTCCCCTTAAAATCCATACCAGACCTGAAGGGTCTGGTATGGATTTTGAGGGGGACCCCCACGCCATTTTTTTTTAAATTTTGGCACGGGGTTCCTCTTAATATCCATATCAGACCTGAAGGGCCTGGTATGGAATTTAGGGGGACCCCCACGCCATTTTTTTAAATGTTGGTTCAGAGTTCCCCTGTGGGGAAATCCCATGCTGTTTTACATCACCTGACCATACACCAGGGGCAAATTGGCTGCACACCCCGAAATGATATTTTTCTAAAAAAAATTGTGGAAGTTCCCCATGGGGTTTTTAAGCAGCAAGCGAAAAGTTTTTGTAAAAAAATGTTTTTATTAGAAAAATACTCCGAACATACTTTGAAGACTACAAAGATTTAAAATATGAGCTCCGGTTACACATAGAGTCAAGTATATAGGGTACATATACTGGTTATGCTAAAAATTGTCACATAATTGCACAATAAATCGCAAGGAGTGTATGTGTATTACCACTCCAGGCAGTATCATTCATGGTTATAGTAATGCTTGCCAATAACGAAGACCCCGAGACCCCAATGCATTTCGACATTTACATGGTCATTGTCTTCCTCAGGGGGTCCTTTAGGTTCTGTAGAGGCATCAAAGAAAAAATATAATCATATATTCCTCATGCATCATTAAATATAGATATTCCATAATAACTTGATATTTACCCTTGGTACCGTATACACTCTTAACCGGAGTTATCTTAAAAACTGAAAGGATCAGAGAAGTTCCCCTCTTCTGACGCTGGACTCCATTACACCGCTGTCCCTACCCATACCCCAAGGGGGAAACAGGACCAACCCGTGGGGCTTACGAACGACACAGATGTGTAGCCCTCCTCCACACTTGGAACAGGTGAAGAGCAGGACACCTGTAGGTGCATCATAGTGGAAAAAAGGGGGATTTCTTACTGTCATATCTAACTTTCAAAAAACTATATATCACATATGTAAATTAGTTCGCTTAGATATAGAGAGGATTGAGCATACTGAGTATCTGTGCTTTGTTGTTGCTCTGACGTGTAAAGCCCCATGACCTATATGTGTAGCTCAAGAAAGAGTAAATGAATATCTTAAACCCTACTATAATTACAATAAGTTTATCATATCATATGATACCAGCATTCTGTACTGTAATTGCATTAAATCTATCATATCACCATGATACTGGTATATTATAGACTTCTATGTAAAAAGTGCGAGTGCTATGAAGAAAAAGGAAAAAGAAAGAGAGAAAAAAAGTGCATGTGAACTAGACAGTGTGGATGAATATTATATTACCAAGTGAAAAAAAGCGTAATGTGAAAAAATAGGGACATCCTTGTGTAGGGGGAATGAGTGATTCACCAAGTGTAGAGCATAAAAAAAAAAAAAACAGTGAAAAAATATAATATAAAAACTATAAAAACTATGAAGAAACCTCAATGCCTGCGATGAAGAAAATGTGCCAAAATGTGAAAGGATAATGATTAGTATATGACAATGTTGTGAAGTGAAAAAGAGAAAAATAATGACAAACATTTGAATGGTGTAAATGTTGTGTGTCTATGTGAGTGAAATGTCAGTGAGTAAATGATGATGTGCAGGTGCAAGTGGATGATTGAAGGAATGAAATTAAAACCTTTGTCTAAGTTGAAACTGTGCTCAGAAATAAAAAAATAAATAAATGCTTTAGAATACATGTGAAAGTCACTAGTCTGTAGACTAAAGACCAAGAAGCTCACCTAATGGTTCCTAGTGCAAAAGTTATTGATGTCCATGGCATACTATAGGCAAATGCACAGTGTCTGATAACCAAGTCTAGCAGACAAGTGCATAGGAGGCCTTTAAAAAAAACAAAAAGAGGGTATTAAACATAAAGAGGATTTATAGACAAGCTCACAGCGGTACAGCATGACCCACTGTTTGCATGTGTGCTTACCTCATAAAATGGTTGCCGTCCTTCTCTGTCAGGGATCAGCTGAGCTGTCTGAATCTAAGCTGTCACTAGTTATACTCACTCACTTATCCGTTATTACTATCAGCTGTTCACAGCCTGCAGTCCCAGCCTACCAAGGGGAGGGGCCGTGGGGAGGCGGTCCTGTGTCCCCTCTGTGGTCATCCAGGCGTTCTGACAAGCAAAGCGCTCCGGAAACCTCCGACACCTCCGCTGTAAGAAACGAGGCTGGGAACCAGGTAGGCGCACGCGCAACCCGTACATCTCCAATCATGGCCGAAGAGTCTTCGTGCGCATGCGCTCTGCCTGGGTCCCAGTTCGGTGGTGTGTAAAGAACGCCGCCGGCAGGGAAAGCAAGCTCCACCTAGTGGTTGTGAACAACCACTGGTGTTTGCTACAAAGGGAGACGTAACAAACATCTCCCTACCCTGCTGGGAAGCCGCCCAGCTGGTAACTGTAAACCCCAGAGGCCAGGGGAGAGAGCGGGACGGTGATCCAGCATCTAGGGGAAAAATAGAGAAAAAGAAAAAAACATCAGAAATATATACATTGTTTACACAGAAAAGTATGCTTCAATGTTCAGGAGTTATACAAAGTTAGAAAGTATTTATTCACATTTATATATCAACTGAGCGCAACATAAAGGGTATAAATTGCAACAACTGTACCCAAAAATAAAGGGATGGATCCCAACTCTATTTTTCTTTTTTATGGAAATCATTCCCAAGGGCTTTACTTCCGCCTGCGAAGAAACTGTTCAGATGACACACTGTTTAAAATTGAAGCCGGTAGGCTTCAAGAGCGACTTCTCGACCGAGGTTATAGTCGCACTTGTTTGAGAAAATCATACAACCGTACTCTTTCCCAGTCCCGAGAAACATTGTTATTTAGACCACAAACAAGAAGGTGGAAAGAAGCAAACCCTTCACGTATAATTATACGATACTCACGACAACATCAACAAATTTGTAACATTATCACGAAACACTGGTCCATCCTTACAGATGATGACAACGTGGGACACTTTGTATCTCCTGTTCCCTCTATTACTTTTAAACGCGCTATGTCCCTTAAAGACAAGCTGGTCAAAAGCGAATATCGGAAATGCATTAAAAAAACACTGCTCAACATTTGGCACTTTTCCTTGTGGACAATGTGCCCACTGCCAGTGGATAAGGAAAGAAAAAGTCTTTACACTCCCAAATGGAGGGGTCTTCAAACCCAAACATTTTGTTAACTGCCAGACTCCTGCAGTGGTATATCTAATGTCCTGTGAATGTGGAGCATTTTATGTGGGGAAAACTCGGCAGAAATTTTGGTGTCGAACATCTAAACACATTTATAGTATGGAAATCGGGAACATCTACCTCCCTCTGGGGAGGCATGTGGTCACCAAACACAATTACATAATGCCTAAAGTGACATTCGCCACCCTAGACCGAATTCACATTCCGGCACGGGGCGGAGATTGGAACAAACGACTCCTTCAAATTGAGCAAAATGGATATACAGATTGGGGGCAACCTCATATCCTGGTTTAAATGAGCCTATTTCATATACCCCCTTTCTCAAGGGCTTCAGTTCAGGGAAGACAAACTAGAGAGATGCAGACAAGCACTTGGCGGATATACCAAGAGACATATTTAATTTATAAATGAGGTCATCCTTTCGTAGTTTGCTTTCATAGCAACAATCAGGCATACCTAGACATAGCTGTCTTATGTCCTTTTGCAAAGGAATTTGGTGTAACTAAAATACGTGATATACGGGGGCGTGTCCAGGATGGCAGAGGGAGCAGACGTGTTTGTCTGAGCTCCCAGAGACCGGATCATTAATCCTCTTTTTACTGGGTGCAGACCCCATAATACTGATCTGCCTAGACCCTTACTGCCTGGGGGACAGTTCCGGATCGCTGCAGCGGAGAATCAGCCGGCCGAAACTTAAAAAAAAGGACCGGGGCCGGCCGACGCGGACTAGGCCGAAGCCGCAGTCTCGCCTAGAGGGCCCTGCCCGCGGCCTCACGCGGCCGGCGCGGTGCCCGCTCGGGCGCTGAAATCTGCGGTTCCAGCGGGCTCTCCCTGTCCCTCCTCACTCCTGGTGCCCTCCTGGGGGTATGCAAAGGCGTAAGAGTCAGCCTAGATCCAAGAAAAAGGCCACAAAACCTGACACCATAGACAAGGCCGCAGCCGAGGCCTCGCCCAGGACTCTTCCCCAGATGGAGAACCAGGCCGAAGATCCTGATAAGATGCCTGCCACAGCGGCTGATTTCAAGGCGGTTCTACAGGCCATAACTACCCTGACCGGTAAGGTGGATCACATACAAGCTAACGTAGAGTTTATTAGGAAGGACTTTGATGCCTTTAGGGGACGAGTATCTGAGGTGGAGCAAAGGGTCTCCCAGGCGGAAGATACGGTGCGTGATCATGGGGCTGATATTCATGCGCTTAAAGCCAGAGTAAAAACGCTTGAGTCCCGCGCAGAAGATGCGGAGAACCGCAATCGACGGAATAATTTACGCATATTGGGACTCCCTGAAGGGGCGGAGGGCACGAATCCTACGGCCTTCGCTGAACGCCTACTGCAACAACTGCTCCCGTCAGCCCACTTCTCCCCATTTTTTACCGTGGAAAGGGCCCATCGCATACCCACCGCTAGGGGACCCCAGGGGGCACCGCCCTGTACCTTTATCTTCAAACTCCTTCACTTTCGGGACAGAGATATTGTGATGAGGGAGGCCAGAGCCCAAGGCGAACTCCGCTTCGAAAATGCTAAGCTTCTCATATTCCCGGATTATTCGCTGGAAACCCAAAAGCAACGAAAATCCTTTGATGCTGTTAGAGCGAGGCTCCGCTCCCTTCATATTAAATACAGCATGCTGTTCCCAGCCAGGCTGAGGGTGGAAGACGGAGAGTCTACACGGTTCTTTGTGTCCCCTGAGGAGGCCTCTGCCTGGATTGATACACTTCCGCCCAGATAAGTGAACTACCTAATTACCCACTTAAGCGAACTGTTATTGTTTACTGTTCTTCCTGCACCGTGCCTTTTCCTATCCGATGGCCTGGGTCTTCCTACTGACACCCATCACATGTTGTGGTTTCTTACTTCTGGAATTTTTAAGACTCGGATGGCTGGACCCCGAGAGGCTTTTCGAGGCCTCATTACTGCAATAGTGATACCAGGGCTGTTTCTAATGCTCCTTCTTCCCCTCCCCCATTTTTGCATGTCCTAGACCCAGGCCCACTACCGGTTCTAGATGTTGATCATTCACCCAGTTATCACTATTTCTATGGATGGGATCTGGCCCCTGATTGCCTTAGCTATGTGTGGCCTTAAAGACGTGCCTCTCTTATAAATTGGCCCCCCTTTTTAGGACCTCCTGTCATGCATTGCCTAATGACACTCTGTGTTGGATCCTCTGATAATGACTGAATCATTTGAATTTACTTTGTATCGTTACTTTTCAAGTCTGTACCCCCGGCGGCTGCTGGGTGCCTGCACCTGCTCTTTCATCAGTCCGGTCTCCAGCAAGGGACTACATGTGAGATCTAATTGCTGTACTGCAGATGCCGTTTTGCACACGTTCCCCCATTACAGGCGTGTTCGCCTTGGTTCGAAATTTGGATCCTGAGCCTCCCCCAAGTTGGGGCTGGGGTTGGCGGGGTGGGGGGTGGGGGGGTTGGTTGGGTTTATTTGGTTATGTTTGGTTCTTATGTTGTTCTTCCACAAGCGATGCGGATATAATTGTCACTCAGTGTTTGGAGTGCCACGCCCTGACCTACATGGTGGTCCGGGCGTTGCACCAAAATTTGGGTAGAGGTCCACAGCTGGAAAATGTACCTATGGACGACTATGGCTGAATGTACTATTATCTCATGGAACACTAGGGGCTTAAACTCTTCTGTGAAAAGGTCATTGGTATTTCAATTTCTCAAAAACTATCACCCCCAAATATGTATATTGCAAGAAACTCACTTGACAGGCAGTAAGATCCTGAGCCTCAGACGGCCATGGGTGGGACACCAATATCACTCTACTTACAGCAACTTCTCTAGGGGAGTCAGCATTCTAATCCATAAGTCTCTACCGTTTAAATTGTCCGGATCCGGAGGGTCGTTTTGTTATACTACATGCTATGGTAGATAGATTAGAATTAGTGGTGGTGGGGTTGTACCTCCCCCCCCCCCCGGCCTCCATGAGATTACTCAATCAGCTTATCTCTAAAATTGCCACCTATGCTACGGATAATGTGGTGGTGCTGGGGGATTTTAACATGGCGCCGGATCCTGGGATGGACAGGCTCTCACCCGGAGCCGGCTCCTCTCCAGACCTAATCTCATGGGCCGAAGCCTCTAACCTGACCGATGTCTGGAGATGGAGGAACCCTTCCCGAAGGGCCTACACGTGTCACTCGGCTTCGCATAAGACCTTTTCACGCATAGACCTGGCCTATGCGGGGGGTCTGTGCTCCCCAGGGTTAGGGACATCACCATTCTCCCCCGTGGCGTATCCGATCACGCTCCACTTGCCTTGAGGCTGTGTGTATCCTATTCGCCGGGTGAGAATCTCTGGAGATTGTCCAGATTTTGGCTGGATGACTCCAAAATATCGGAACTATTTAGATCTGAGGCAATACAATATTGGCCGGATCTGGACCAATCAACATCTCTGACCACGTCCTGGGACGCATTCAAGGCCTTCACTAGAGGTAACCTGCAGTCTCATATCCGTAAGGTCCGTAAGGACCTCGGAGAGGAGACCCGAAGGGCTGAGGAGAGGGTGGCGGTACTAGAGGAGGAATACTCGGAGTCTCGGACTTCGAGGGCGTACTCTGACTTTCAGGCAGCACTGCGGGATGTTCTCCTGCTACGAACATCTGCCACTAAGACTAAATTCCTACATCAGTCCCAAAGAATATTTGAGCACGGGGAAAAGACTGGTAGTATGCTGGCATGGCTGGCGAGGGAAAGCTCCTCCCCAGTCACTATTTCCACCATTTATGACTTAGACGGGATGACCCTCACAGATCCTTCATCCATTAATGATAGATTTGCGTCATTTTATCGTGACCTCTATGGTTCTAGAATGAACTGTACAGACGCGGAACTGGCGACATATCTTGACGGGGTGGAGCTCCCTTGCCTGACATCCACATTTAGAGAAGCTTTGGACAGTCCTATCCTATTAGAGGAAATACAGAAGGCCGTGGCCTCCTTACAAAACGGCAAAACGCCAGGCCTGGATGGGATACCTGCCGAATTCTTTAAAACGTATGCAGAAGAAACACTGCCATTCTTCAAAAGAATGCTGCAGAACGCCATGGAAGGGAATTCATTGCCCCCGACAATGGCTGAGGCGGTTATAGTAGTCATTCTTAAACAAGGCAAGCCTCCCGAACACTGCTCTTCATATCGTCCTATATCTCTCCTTAATGTGGATGCCAAGCTGTTGGCCAAGGTGTTGGCTGGTCGCCTAAACACTGTAATTACGGCACTGGTGCATGCGGACCAATCTGGATTTACGCCGGGCAGAGGGACCAACATAAACATCCGGCGTCTTCTAACGCATCTGTCCAGGGCGAGCGGGGACGGCCCGGAGGTTGTCGCCTCTCTAGATGCCGAAAAGGCTTTTGATTCAGTTGAGTGGCGCTACCTCTGGGCGGTCCTCCGCAAGTTTGGATTTGGCCCTCGTTTTATTAGTTGGATCCAGATGCTATACTCTAATCCCACGGCCCGTATACGCACAAATAATTCATTGTCCCCACCGTTTCCCCTGTCTAGCCACTTGACGACCGCCTCTCGCCGATGTACGTCGGCAAAGTGGCACGGACAGGCAAAATCACGTACAGTGTACGTGATTTGCCTTCCGCGGGTGGGGGGTCCGATCGGACCCCCCCCGGTGCCCGAGGCGGTCGTCCTTTGTGCCCCGGCGATCGGTGGTGAGGGGGAGACCATCCGTTCGTGGCCCCCCCCTCGCGATCGCCGCCGGCCAATCGAATCATTCCTTTGCTGCTGTATGCTAAACAGCAGCAAAGGAAATGATGTCATCTCCCCTCGGGTCGGTAATTTCCGTTCCGGCCCGAGGAGAGAAGACATCAATGTGAGTGCACCAACACACACACACACAGTAGAACATGCCAGGCACACAAAACACCCCGATCCCCCCCCCGATCGCCCCCCGATCCCCCCCCAATCACCCCCCCCCTGTCACAAACTGACACCAGCAGTTTTTTTTTTTTTTTTTTTTTTTTCTGATTACTGCATTGGTGTCAGTTTGTGACAGTTAGTGTTGGGACAGTGAGTATTACCCCCCTTTAGGTCTAGGGTACCCCCCTAACCCCCCCTAATAAATTTTTAACCCCTTGATCACCCCCTGTCACCAGTGTCACTAAGCGATCATTTTTCTGATCGCTGTATTAGTGTCGCTGGTGACGCTAGTTAGGGACATAAATATTTAGGTTCGCCGTCAGCGTTTTATAGCGTCAGGGACCCCCATATACTACCGAATAAATGTTTTAACCCCTTGATTGCCCCCTAGTTAACCCTTTCACCACTGATCACCGTATAACCGTTACGGTTGACGCTGGTTAGTTTGTTTATTTTTTATAGTGTCAGGGCACCCGCCGTTTATTACCGAATAAAGGTTTAGCCCCCTGATCGCCCGGCGGTGATATGCGTCGCCCCAGGCAGCGTCAGATTAGCGCCAGTACCGCTAACACTGACGCACGCAGCATACACCTCCCTTAGTGGTATAGTATCTGAACGCATCAATATCTGATCCGATCAGATCTATACTAGCGTCCCCAGCAGTTTAGGGTTCCCAAAAACGCAGTGTTAGCGGGATCAGCCCAGATACCTGCTAGCACCTGCGTTTTGCCCCTCCGCCCGGCCCAGCCCACCCAAGTGCAGTATCGATCGATCATTGACACTTACAAAACACTAAATGCATAACTGCAGCGTTCACAGAGTCAGGCCTGATCCCTGCGATCGCTAACAGTTTTTTTGGTAGTATTTTGGTGAACTGGCAAGCACCAGCCCCAGGCAGCGTCAGGTTAGCGCCAGTACCGCTAACACCCACGCACGCACCGTACACCACCCTTAGTGGTATAGTATCTGAACGGATCAATATCTGATCCGATCAGATCTATACTAGCATCCCCAGCAGTTTAGGGTTCTCACAAACGCAGTGTTAGTGGGATCAGCCCAGATACCTGCTAGCACCTGCGTTTTGCCCCTCCGCCCGGCCCAGCCCAGCCCACCCAAGTGCAGTATCGATCGATCACTGTCACTTACAAAAGACTAAAACGCATAACTGCAGCGTTCGCAGAGTCAGGCCTGATCCCTGCGATCGCTAACAGATTTTTTGGTAGCGTTTTGGTGAACTGGCAAGCACCAGCGGCCTAGTACACCCCGGTCGTAGTCAAACCAGCACTGCAGTAACACTTGGTGACGTGGCGAGTCCCATAAGTGCAGTTCAAGCTGGTGAGGTGGCAAGCACAAGTAGTGTCCCGCTGCCACCAGAAAGACAAACACAGGCCCGTCGTGCCCATAGTGCCCTTCCTACTGCATTCGCCAATCCTAATTGGGAACCCACCGCTTCTGCAGCGCCCGTACTTCCCCCATTCACATCCCCAACCAAATGCAGTCGGCTGCATGAGAGGCATTTTTATGTCCTCTCGAGTACCCCTACCCAGCGAACGCCCCCAAAAAAGATATTGTGTCTGCAGCTAGCGCGGATATAGGCGTGACACCCGCTATTATTGTCCCTCCTGTCCTGACAATCCTGGTCTTTGCATTGGTGAATGTTTTGAATGCTACCATACACTAGTTGAGTATTAGCGTAGGGTACAGCATTGCACAGACTAGGCACACTTTCACAGGGTCTCCCAAGATGCCATCGCATTTTGAGAGACCCGAACCTGGAACCGGTTACAGTTATAAAAGTTAGTTACAAAAAAAGTGTAAAAAAAAAATATATATATATATATATATATATATATATATATATATATATATATATATATATATATATAAAATAAAAAAAAATAGTTGTCGTTTTATTGTTCTCTCTCTCTCTATTCTCTCTATTGTTCTGCTCTTTTTTACTGTATTCTATTCTGCAATGTTTTATTGTTATTATGCTTTATCATGTTTGCTTTTCAGGTATGCAATTTTTTATACTTTACCGTTTACTGTGCTTTATTGTTAACCATTTTTTTGTCTTCAGGTACGCCATTCACAACTTTGAGTGGTTATACCAGAATGATGCCTGCAGGTTTAGGTATCATCTTGGTATCATTCTTTTCAGCCAGCGGTCGGCTTTCATGTAAAAGCAATCCTAGCGGCTAATTAGCCTCTAGACTGCTTTTACAAGCCGTGGGAGGGAATGCCCCCCCCCCCCCCACCGTCTTCCGTGTTTTTCTCTGGCTCTCCTGTCTCAACAGGGAACCTGAGAATGCAGCCGGTGATTCAGCCAGCTGACCATAGAGCTGATCAGAGACCAGAGTGGCTCCAAACATCTCTATGGCCTAAGAAACCGGAAGCTACGAGCATTTTATGACTTAGATTTCGCTGGATGTAAATAGCGCCATTGGGAAATTGGGGAAGCATTTTATCACACCGATCTTGGTGTGGTCAGATGCTTTGAGGGCAGAGGAGAGATCTAGGGTCTAATAGACCCCAATTTTTTCAAAAAAGAGTACCTGTCACTACCTATTGCTATCATAGGGGATATTTACATTCCCCGAGATAACAATAAAAATGATTAAAAAAAAATAAAAATGAAAGGAACAGTTTAAAAATAAGATAAAAAAGCAAAAAAATAATAAAGAAAAAAAAAAAAAAGCACCCCTGTCGCCCCCTGCTCTCGCACTAAGGCGAACGCAAGCGGCGGTCTGGCGTCAAATGTAAACAGCAATTGCACCATGCATGTGAGGTATCACCGCGAAGGTTAGATCGAGGGCAGTAATTTTTGCAGTAGACCTCCTCTGTAAATCTAAAGTGGTAACCTGTAAAGGCTTTTAAAGGCTTTTAAAAATGTATTTATTTTGTTGCCACTGCACGTTTGTGCGCAATTGTAAAGCATGTCATGTTTGGTATCCATGTACTCGGCCTAAGATCATCTTTTTTATTTCATCAAACATTTGGGCAATATAGTGTGTTTTAGTGCATTAAAATTTAAAAAAGTGTGTTTTTTCCCCAAAAAATACGTTTGAAAAATCGCTGCGCAAATACTGTGTGAAAAAAAAAAATGAAACACCCACCATTTTAATCTGTAGGGCATTTGCTTTAAAAAAATATATAATGTTTGGGGGTTCAAAGTAATTTTCTTGCAAAAAAAAAAAACTTTTTCATGTAAACAATAAGTGTCAGAAAGGGCTTTGTCTTCAAGTGGTTAGAAGAGTGGGTGATGTGTGACATAAGCTTCTAAATGTTGTGCATAAAATGCCAGGACAGTTCAAAACCCCCCCAAATGACCCCATTTTGGAAAGTAGACACCCCAAGCTATTTGCTGAGAGGCATGTCGAGTCCATGGAATATTTTATATTGCGACACAAGTTGCGGGAAAGAGACAATTTTTTTTTTTTTTTTTGCACAAAATTGTCACTAAATGATATATTGCTCAAACATGCTATGGGAATATGTGAAATTATACCCCAAAATACATTCTGCTGCTTCTCCTGAGTACGGGGATACCACATGTGTGAGACTTTTTGGGAGCCTAGCCGCGTACGGAACCCCGAAAACCAAGCACCGCCTTCAGGCTTTCTAAGGGCGTGAATTTTTGATTTCTCTCTTGACTGCTTATCACAGTTTCGGAGACCATGGAATGCCCAGGTGGCACAAACCCCCCCCCAAATGACCCCATTTTGGAAAGTAGACACCCCAAGCTATTTGATGAGAGGTATAGTGAGTATTTTGCAGACCTCACTTTTTGTCACAAAGTTTTGAAAATTGAAAAAAGAAAAAAAAAAAAGTTTTTTCTTGTCTTTCTTCATTTTCAAAAACAAATGAGAGCTGCAAAATACTCACCATGCCTCTCAGCAAATAGCTTGGGGTGTCTACTTTCCAAAATGGGGTCATTTGGGGGGGTTTTGTGCCACCTGGGCATTCCATGGCCTCCGAAACTGTGATAGGCAGTGAAGAGTGAAATCCAAAATTTTCACCCTTAGAAATCCTGAAGGCGGTGATTGGTTTTCGGGGTCCCGTACACGGCTAGGCTCCCAAAAAGCCCCACACATGTGGTATCCCCGTACTCAGGAGAAGTAGCTAAATGTATTTTGGGGTGCAATTCCACATATGCCCATGGCCTGTGTGAGCAATATATCATTTAGTGACAACTTTGTGCAAAAAAAAAAATAAAAATGTGTCACTTTCCCGCAACTTGTGTCAAAATATAAAATATTCCATGGACTCAATATGCCTCTCTGGAAATAGCTTGGGGTGTCTACTTTCCAAAATGGGGTCATTTGGGGGGGTTTTGTGCCACCTGGGCATTCCATGGCCTCCGAAACTGTGATAGGCAGTAAAGAGTGAAATCATAAATTTACGCCCTTAGAAATCCTGAAGGCGGTGATTGGATTTCGGGGCCCCGTACGTGGCTAGGCTCCCAAAAAGTCCCACACATGTGGTATCCCCATATTCAGGAGAAGCAGCAGAATGTATTTTGGGGTGCAATTCCACATAGGCCCATGGCCTGTGTGAGCAATATATCATTTAGTGACAACTTTTTGTAAATATTTTTTTTTTTTTTTGTCATTATTCAATCACTTGGGACAAAAAAAATAAATATTCAATGGGTTCAACATGCCTCTCAGCAATTTCCTTGGGGTGTCTACTTTCCACAATGGGGTCATTTGGGGGGGTTTTGTACTGCCCTGCCATTTTAGCACCTCAAGAAATGACATAGGCAGTCATAAACTAAAAGCTGTGTAAATTACAGAAAATGTACCCTAGTTTGTAGACGCTATAACTTTTGCGCAAACCAATAAATATACGCTTATTGACATTTTTTTTACCAAAAACATGTGGCCGAATACATTTTGGCCTAAATGTATGACTAAAATTGAGTTTATTGGATTTTTTTTATAACAAAAAGTAGAAAATATCATTTTTTTTCAAAATTTTCGGTCTTTTTCCATTTATAGCGCAAAAAATAAAAACCGCAGAGGTGATCAAATACCATCAAAAGAAAGCTCTATTTGTGGGAAGAAAAGGACGCAAATTTCGTTTGGGTACAGCATTGCATGACTGCGCAATTAGCAGTTAAAGCGACGCAGTGCCAAATTGGAAAAAGACCTCTGGTCCTTAGGCAGCATAATGGTCCGGGGCTCAAGTGGTTAAGGGTACTAGACAGGGCTGCCCACTATCCCCTGGATTATTCGCGCTAGCCATGGAGCCCATGGCAGCTCGTATTAGATCCGCTTCCTCTGTAAAAGGTATCCAAGTCGGTGTAATAACGGATAAAATATCCTTATACGCCGATGATACCCTCCTTTTCCTTAAAGATATTTCTTCCCTCCCACCTGCGCTACAAATAATAGACGAATTTGGATCGTTCTCGGGCATTAAAATTAACTGGGGAAAATCCCTCCTCTTTTCGCTGAATCCAGCGAGTCCCCACCCACCAACAGGCACCCCCCTGAACTGGACATCAGAGTTCAAATACCTGGGAGTAAGGGTTGGAACTCCATTGTCCTCATATTATGAGCTGAACCTTCAACCACTTCTTAAAAACTTTTCACAAAAATGTATAGCCTGGAGGACTCTTCCTCTATCACCCGTGGGTAGGGTAAATTTAATTAAAATGGTTTATCTCCCCAAATTCCTCTACCTCTTTCGTAGTGCCCCCTTAATCCCTCCTGCCTCATTCTTTGCAAGAGTGAAAGGTATAATATCGTCCTTTGTTTGGAATGGCGGGTCCCCGCGACTGGCCATTACTGCCCTCCAGCTGCCCGTCACCCAGGGCGGCCTGTCCCTACCAGATTTTCAGATCTATTTCTGGGCGGCCGTTCTGGTGACGGTCAGATGGTGGTTTTCCCAGCTACAGGACAACCCAGCGGTAACCTTGGAGGCGGCTATAATGGGTTCATATTCCTCTCTCAGCAATGTGGTGTTTAGGGGGGTGAGGTCTCACCCCGGCATCACAGACTTGATGCATACAACCATTACTGTATGGCATAAGGCCAGGGCCCGCTTTGCCTCTCCCGAGACATTTTCTCCCCACATTCCTTTATGGGGTAATCCCAACTTACCACATCTGAATACGGTTCCAGATCCCCAGGTTTGGGCAGGGAAGGGCATAGTAAAACTGAAACACATTGTGGTGGGGGGTAAACTGAGATCCTTTGCAGATCTCAAAAGTGCCTACTCACTGCCAGGATGGATGCTGTTTAGGTACTATCAACTTCGGCACGCGTACAAGAAACAGTTCCCAGCTCAAATTACATTGAAGTCAGACTCTGTGGAGGGACTACTCACTGCTAGGATCATAGACAAACCCCTCTCCTCCCTATACTTCCACCTGTCCATAGCTCCATTGAAAAAACTTGAAAAAACTCATGATAGATGGAAAATAGATATCCCAGATCTCTCAGAGGAGGAATGGGAGTCCTGTGTATCATCCTTTGTCACTAATATGATCTCGGCCAGAGACCGTTTTATGCAGGTCAAGTTCCTCCACAGAGCCTATTATACTCCTAGACGATTAACACTTATGAATCCTAACACTCCGGTGGCCTGTCCTAGGTGTGGTCAGAGTTCTGCTGCTTTCTTTCATATGATATGGTCTTGTCCTCGCCTTAGGGATTACTGGCTTGAGATAGCTGACACCCTTAGCCGAGTTACCTCTCTAGAACTGATCACAGACCCTAAAATTGATGCTGCTCAATGTCTTTGACTCTAGGGTAAGGGGTAAATACACTAGACTATTTTTGAATTATGCCACATTTTACGCTCGTAGAGAGATATTTCTTCACTGGAAGGATAATGCCCCACCCACAGTATCCTTATGGCGCCTTAAACTGAACTCAGGGCTACCATTGTATAAACTTACCTATGCTAACCGAAACTGTCCTGCCAAATTTGACAAGATATGGTCGAGCTGGCTGGATGCGTGGGGTACACTGGGGGAGGATGACCACCGCGACGAGGCTGTTGGACCCGCCCGATAATAGTTTACCACTGTCTTAGTCTTCTGAATGCTTAACCATTGTTTGAGAACTGTGAACCTTGCAAGATGGATGTGGTCCTTCCCTGGCCCCCTAGAACCCCGCCCCCCAACCCCCCCTCCCCCCCCTCTTTCCTCCCCAGTCCCTCCCTTCTTTTCCACCCCCTCCCCCCCTCCCCCTCTCCAAGACCTTTTTCAACTATTAGTCCTGAAACCTACTGTCTATGATTTCACCTCCTAATGTGATGTAATTCGACACCTCTGCACTTTTTTATACTGTTCATGATATCGCTCATTCGTCTTGTGACAACTCATGTGATAATATTTCTGTGTACAACTGTGTATTTGCATCGCTTGTATTGTAAACATTGAATAAACATTTTTTCTTGTTAAAAAAAAAAAAAATACGTGATATACAAAATAAAATAAAAAAACACACATAGTTCGCCTGTGGATTCCTCTTGAATCCTTGCTAGAATGTCCTCTCTGTTTGTTCCCCCTCTTTGGAAGTAAAGCCCTTGGGAATGATTTCCATAAAAAAGAAAAATAGAGTTGGGATCCATCCCTTTATTTTTGGGTACAGTTGTTGCAATTTATACCCTTTATGTTGCGCTCAGTTGATATATAAATGTGAATAAATACTTTCTAACTTTGTATAACTCCTGAACATTGAAGCATACTTTTCTGTGTAAACAATGTATATATTTCTGATGTTTTTTTCTTTTTCTCTATTTTTCTTTTTTCCCCTAGATGCTGGATCACCGTCCCGCTCTCTCTCCTGGCCTCTGGGGTTTACAGTTACCAGCTCGGCGGCTTCCCAGCAGGGTAGGGAGATGTTTGTTACGTCTCCCTTTGTAGCAAACACCAGTGGTTGTTCACAACCACTAGGTGGAGCTTGCTTTCCCTGCCGGAGGCGTTCTGTACACACCACCGGACTGGGACCCAGGCAGAGCGCATGCGCGTGAAGACTCTTCGGCTATGATCGGAGATGTACGGGTTGCGCGTGCGCCTACCTGGTTCCCAGCCTCGTTTCTTACGGCGGAGGTGTCGGAGGTTTCCGGAGCGCTCTGCTTGTCAGAACGCCTGGATGACCACAGAGGGGACACAGGACCGCCTCCCCACGGCCCCTCCCCTTGGTAGGCTGGGACTGCAGGCTGTGAACAGCTGATAGTAATAACGGATAAGTGAGTGAGTATAACTAGTGACAGCTTAGATTCAGACAGCTCAGCTGATCCCTGACAGAGTAAGACAGCAACCATTTTATGAGGTAAGCACACATGCAAACAGTGGGTCATGCTGTACCGCTGTGAGCTTGTCTATAAATCCTCTTTATGTTTAATACCCTCTTTTTGTTTTTTTTAAAGGCCTCCTTTGCACTTGTCTGCTAGACTTGGTTATCAGACACTGTGTATTTGCCTATAGTATGCCATGGACATCAATAACTTTTCCACTAGGAACCATTAGGTGAGCTTCTTGGTCTTTAGTCTACAGACTAGTGACTTTCACATGTATTCTAAAGCATTTATTTATTTATTTTATTTCTGAGCACAGTTTCAACTTAGACGAAGGTTTTAATTTCATTCCTTCAATCATCCACTTGCACCTGCACATCATCATTTACTCACTGACATTTCACTCACATTGACACACAACATTTACACCATTCAATGTTTGTCATTATTTTTCTCTTTTTCACTTCACAACATTGTCATATACTAATCATTATCCTTTCACATTTTGGCACATTTTCTTCATCGCAGGCATTGGGGTTTTTTCATAGTTTTTATAGTTTTTATATTATATTTTTTCACTGTTTTTTTTTATGCTCTACACTTGGTAAATCACTCATTCCACCTACACAAGGATGTCCCTATTTTTTCACATTACGCTTTTTTTCACTTGGTAATATAATATTCATCCACACTGTCTAGTTCACATGCACTTTTTTTCTCTCTTTCTTTTTCCTTTTTCTTCATAGCACTCGCACTTTTTACATAGAAGTCTATAATATACCAGTATCATGGTGATATGATAGATTTAATGCAATTACAGTACAGAATGCTGGTATCATATGATATGATAAACTTATTGTAATTATAGTAGGGTTTAAGATATTCATTTACTCTTTCTTGAGCTACACATATAGGTCATGGGGCTTTACACGTCAGAGCAACAACAAAGCACAGATACTCAGTATGCTCATTCCTCTCTATATCTAAGCGAACTAATTTACATATGTGATATATAGTTTTTTGAAAGTTAGATATGACAGTAAGAAATCCCCCTTTTTTCCACTATGATGCACCTATAGGTGTCCTGCTCTTCACCTGCATCCAAGTGTGGAGGAGAGCTACACATCTGTGATCGTTCGATCGGGTTGGTCCTGTTTCCCCCTTGGGGTACGGGTAAGGACATCGGGGTAACGGAGTCCAGCGTCAGAAGAGGGGAACTTCTCTGATCCTTTCAGTTTTAAGATAACTCCGGTTAAGAGTGTATACGGTACCAAGGGTAAATATCAAGTTATTATGGAATATCTATATTTAATGATGCATGAGGAATATATGATTATATTTTTTCTTTGATGCCTCTACAGAACCTAAAGGACCCCCTGAGGAAGACAATGACCATGTAAATGTCGAAATGCATTGGGGTCTCGGGGTCTTCGTTATTGGCAAGCATTACTATAACCATGAATGATACTGCCTGGAATGGTAATACACATACACTCCTTGCGATTTATTGTGCAATTATGTGACAATTTTTAGCATAACCAGTATATGTACCCTATATACTTGACTCTATGTGTAACCGGAGCTCATATTTTAAATCTTTGTAGTCTTCAAAGTATGTTAAGAGTATTTTTCTAATAAAAACATTTTTTTACAAAAACTTTTCGCTTGCTGCTTAAAAAACCCATGGGGAACTTCCACAATTCTTTTTAGAAAAATCCCATGCTGTTTTTATCAATAAACTTTTATGTGTATTGTCGGACCGGCAATGCATTAATAGCCGCGAGTAGTTTTAAATTACTTTTTTTCCTTTAAAATGTCATTTTGCTGTCAGACTGTTCTAAACACGGGAAACATGCGCCCCTTTACAGGCATACTATAAACACCCCCCAGGTACAAAATTTAAAGGGATATTACACTTTTATTGTTTCACTTTAAGCATTATTAAAATCACTGCTCCCGAAAAAACGGACGTTTTTAAAACTTTTTTTTGCATTGATCCATGTCCCCTGGGGCAGGACCCAGGTCCCCAAACACTTTTTATGACAATAACTTGCATATAAGCCTTTAAAATTAGCGCTTTTGATTATTCATGTTCGTGTCCCATGGACTTTAACGGTGTTCGCGTGTTCGAACTAATTTTTTGCCTGTTCGCATGTTCTGGTGCGAACCGAACAGGGGGGTGTTCGGCTCATCCCTAGTGGTGAGCATACTGATGAATAGTAGCTACATGCTGCTCAGTGATTGCTATATAGTATTTATGTGTTGCATTCTCACCAGTCTATATTCACCCAGCTGAATAAAACCCAACTGAATCACTGAGCATATGCCCATTCGAGTCCTCTTACTCCGGTAAGCCTCCTCAATAACCGGCGGTGGTTCTATTGTCTGTGTCTTCACTTCAACACTGATGTAACGTGGAATTCCACTTCTGGCTACATAATCTGTTTTCACCATTTATCCAAGGACTGTTATATTTATGGTTTAAAAATATTTACATGATGGCACATTGACTTTAGTTTGGGTGTGAATTTCACATCACTTTTCACTGTTTTTTTTAGTTGTGGTCATTTGCAGTATATATTAGTTTGTATATATATATTAATTTTATCATCATGAATTTTTGAGCACTGCACAAAATTGTATCTTTCACATATTTCTTGATTTATACTTGTCTTAGTTTTGTGCTGGCTGCTATTTTATATACATTTGGATGTCAGCGCGATTTACACCAATTTTTCATTCAAGGTATAGCCATCTACTACCATTTCCATTCCGCCCTTATCTTCCCCATCCAGCCTGTGGTTCTACTGAACACTCAGCTTCAGCTGATTGCAGAATTTCCAGCGTTGGTCTCTGTGGATAGAGTGATTTAACATTGGAATAATCTCATCCTTTTTATCCCACTGTCTGTGGAAGAGCCCATGTATCCCCATAGACTTATTGCAGTGTGGACTGTGTGTAGTGATGTATGAAGTGTGCTGCTGGCAGTTCGCTGAGTTGTTTGACAACGTTGTCATTTTTTTAATGTTTGCACTAGTGGTAGTTTTTTGCATCAATTAATTTAATCATTTTCAATAAAGTTTTGTAAGTCCAGAGTGATCCTTAACCTCCCTGGCGGTTTTCCCGAGTGTGGCTCGGGGTTACATTTCAGGACCATTAGCGGTAACCCCGAGCCACACTCGGGATTACATCGCAGGATCCTGGTGCCGCCTTACTTACCTTGTCCCCGGGATCCTGCGATGTCCCCCGCACTGTCCGAGGGCTCCGTCCTCCTCCGAAGCCTCTCCGTGCCAGCGATCCTGTTCAAGACTTGCTTTGGTGACATCCCTTCTGGCTCCAGATCCTGCTTGCTGTGGCACTACATATATCCCTGACTTCTGGGTTGGCTGACTATCCGTTCCGGTTACTTAACTTTGGCTAAGCTTTGACTATGTTTGTTCTTTTTACTTTTATTAATAAACAAGTATGATTTATCTGTACTTCTGTCTCTGCCTTTTTTCATGGTTTCTGACACCAGGTAACTAAAGAACACACAAGGAGAGAATTAAAAAAATATTTATTGATTGGCAATTATAGAATGTAGTATTTGTAAGAAGAATTTTCAATTTACCTGGAGTTCCACTAAAAGCAATAACTATTTGCATGAGCAAACAACTTTGTATCTCTATTCCCCTCTCTATATTTATATCTGTAACAATATGAACAGTAAATAATTAGTACTGTAGCTTCATAGTCTATACTTTTCCAGTCAATGACATCCTCAAGGTCTCATGTTGCCTACTGTTTGACCTTGGTTTTAAAAGCATAAAAAAAGAAAGAAGATACAACCTTGTAGCTGAGTATCCGTTCATCAAGATTATTTCTGACAAGCTAATGCTAGGTAAAAAAAAAAATACACATTTTTTTTTATAAGTCAATTTATCTTATAAGTCTTTTTTTATAGTTTTTCTTCAAATCCTGACGATATACCACCCTTTTTAATTCAAGAATGCATTCTATTTCTCCCAGAATTCTAATGCACAGTAATATTATAGAGAACGTTAATTTAGCAGACATTTTCAAAGTGATCTATTCAATAGAAGTAATCATTTAATTAATGTAATAAAATAGTGTATATTTTAAAGAGACACCATATTGATGAATTTGTAATTGTCTGCTGTTTTTATGAGGTTAGTTAGGTGGACAAAAAGATAGCAAACATGCATTATAAAATATTTAATTAGAAAAAGTAGTAAATCATGACAATTATATTAATTCAGTGTTCTTGTATATTTAAACAATGAAATTAGGCTGGGGCACTGACATATTGAATTGTGAGAGGCTACACAGGTACTGTCTATCTCTTAATGTAGTTTAAATTAGGGTGGAGAACAGGATGAGGGAAGGGCCAACACCAGTTACAGCACAGCTGAGCATTCAGTTTAAATGTGCAAAATATATTCTAGGTGCATCAAAACAAAACGTGTGCAAAGTCTTACAGCTTGTTTCTTTAGTAAGCAGCCACAGGCTGAGTAGAAAAACCTGTCCCCTGCCAGCATTCTGCAGACATCTGCAGAGGGAGACCAATGCTTCCGCAGAAAACAAGGGTCCTTCTCTGCAGCATGCTTGCATTGGACATTCTTCTATATTCAAGCTGTAGCTGCTTTCTAAAAGCAAACTGCAAGACTTCTACAGGATTTCCCCAAGCCTCTCCCATCCTATGGAATTCCCTACCCCAATCTGTCTGACCGTCTCCTACTCTGTCCACTCTTAGGCAATCCCTGAAAACCTTTCTTTTCAGAGAAGCCTATCCTGCCTCCACCTAACAACTGCCCTTTTTTCCCTCCATCAGCTCATCCCCCACTGTTATTACCTTTTGTATCACTTGGCCCCTTCTTTTAGATTGTAAGCTCCAATGAGCAGGGCCCTCTGATTCCCCCTGTATTGAATTGTATTGTAACTGTGCTGTCTGCCCTCTTGTTGTAAAGCGCTGCACAAACTGTTGGCATTCTAAAAATCCTATATAATAATAAAAATGTAGCTGTTTTAAACTAAAAGTTCATCTGGGTTTTAAAGGTATTTAAAATTTGGATTAACTTTTTTTTATCTTTGACCAGTCCAGATGCTATTTTATAGTTGTGAGTCAATTCTGTAAAACATGATTGGTAAACGATACAAGTTTTTCAAGAAGAAGAAAGCTAGCTTGTCAACTATACATCCAAGTAGATATTTACTACTTGCCATACCAGCAAGAAAAATACACCAATGTTTCAAGGGCACAGCACTCCTCTTTTATAGCTCCCACCTGTCCCTGATTACGATGGACTGTTCCTGATTTGGAACAAAGTCCCTCTGTCCCTCATTTTAGTCTGATCAATATCGTTGTATATAGAATGCACTACAAATTTATCAAAAAGTGTTTCCCAGTGGTAAACCTTTCATACAATTTATAAATTGCTGCATTTATAAATGCCAAAAGTCAATGTAAAGGAATAGTAATGGTAAAAAAAGCATTGGGGGTTTAACCAATCATTTTTTTTGTACAATTCTCCTTTAAGGGGTCGTGGCAGGGGTTGTGTCCTATGCCTACATACTTTTGCTGATAGGTGTCCCTCATTCCCATCTCAGAAAGTTGGGAGGTATGCTCTTTATAAAGGTGACATGCAGAGGTGAACTGTACAGTTTAAAGATGGCTGTGAAAGCAACAAGACTGGTGACAAAAAGGGAGGAACTGGCGTGATAGAGATAATCTAAGAAATGGGGGAGCTCCAAATACACATCTGAATGTGATAGTTGCTTAGAAAGCCTCCTGAAAGACAATCTATCAGTAAATGCATGAGATCTTAAAGCTAATACTTAATTCAGGCCCCATTCACATTACAAGGTCATTCATAGATCCTATTTCATTTATAGAAGCAGTATTCTATGAATGGAGGAGCTGGTCAAAAAGGATAGGCATAGCCAGGCACTCTTGACCAGGGCCTGTGACAGCCCTTTCATTATATTAACCCCCCCCCGAACAAGAAGAAGCCTGAACCTAACAAAAGAGGTATCAGCACAAGGGCTGCTTAATCCTACTGACTGTAAGTTATTTCCCTTGTGGTGATGTTTGTGTTTTTTATATTATGGCTGCACTTAGGCTTTAACATTGAGCTCCAGGCAAGCAGCTAAATACACAGATAAATAAATACTGTATTAGGGAGCTGTTTTAACTGCCAAATAATTTATGTTTCTATTCATCCAGTCTTAAGATTTACACAACTCTGTAAACACAGAGCAGCTCTGTCCAACAGGGGCAGGACCAATGCTGTATCCTGGCCTAGGCCGACAAGGCTCAGGCCTAGGGCAGCACTTTGCAGGGGGGCAGCACTGAAAGAGTCCCCACCAGCTTGCGCTACACTGTTAGTGTAGCACCAGTCTTATGAGGTGGACTGGGCTGAGAAGCAAATTAGTCTAGCGCCCCCATAAAGCAGCCACACTGCTTCCGGTATGCGGGCGGCCAGCATTCCGCAACTGTGGGGGGGAGGGGGGCCGCTTCTAATTTTGACTGTCCTATCATCCTGGACCACAAACCTCCCTTACTGTGCTATGTTTTCTGCTGCACCATTGGCATGGTTATATCTTCTTAGTCCTCTCCATAAAATGATCAGAATTTGTGCTTAACCTCCCTGATGGTATTCCCAAGTCTGGCTCGGGGTGGATTTTCAGTACCAAAAGCGGTAACCCTGAGCCAGACTCGGGATCGCATCTCAGGATCCAGGAAGAGCTTACTTACCTTGTCCCCTGGATCCTGCGATGTCTCCCCGCAGTGTGAGCGAGCAGTCCTCTGCTCGCTCTTTCACTGTGCCCGGGCTCCGTTCCCTGCGAGCGCTGCGACGCACGGGGACGGAGAACGGCACCAAATTCAAAAAGTAAAAAACACAATACATATACAGTACACTGTAATCTTACAGATTACATTACTGTATCAATTTATTTCAACTCCCTTTTGTCCGTAGTGGTTTCTCCAGTGCCCTGCATGCAGTTTTATATTATAAAAACTGTTCTTTTTGCCTGGAAACTGGAGATTGTCCATAGCAACCAAAACCATCCCTTTACATCAAAAGCAGGTTTAGACCAGCTAGAAAATAGCGATAATAAATTAGAATCACTTGCAGAATTGAGCGATAGTGGTTTGTGGGGAAATCTGTCATCAAACCCTGAAAGTAATGAAAGCGACAATTCTGCAACTGAGCAAATTTCAGTGTTTTTGATTTGATTACATTATTGAATCATTTTTTTTGCCCCCCAGGCCCTCAAAACTAGTGTCCCCACTCAAAAATTTCAGGGCAGGTCTTAAACAAGCAAGGAGTGTGGCCTTGACTGGAAGGAGTGGGTCATGTTTAAATTAGGGGGTACATGAGTTTAGTCAGGCCTAGGGCAGCAAAAAACCTAAATACACTACTGGGCAGGAGATCTTATTTTATTCTGCTGCAGTTCATAAACACATATAGGTCTCCTCACCCCCCCCCCCCCTTTCTCACTGGACAGCACTCTGATGAGCCCATCTTTCTGTCACTCCTATCCTATCACATTCGTCACTTTGTAGCACAACTTGTGGGTAGGTGCAGCAGGGCTGCGGCAGTAAAGACACCGAGTCTGATTGCAAATGAACTTAGAACTTGTACTGCAGAGAATGCCAACTATGAACAACCACAGTGGGAGAGCACCACTAGGGTACCACACCCCAGTTCAGTTCAAGTCAGAGAAGCAGCAGGTAAAGTTGCATCAACAGTGTCTGTCTTCAGATGATGGAATGTGACCTGGTCGGTCCTGTCCCAAAGGGAGGCTACAGTACAGTATTTTGAGTCCCTAGCCTGTCCCTACTCATCTGGAACCTTTCCCTGACTCTATCACTTTCCTTGACATGGTCACATGGGTGGCCAGCATCCAATCAAATTGATGCCCCAGTTACTTAGGAAGCCAAAGAGGAATCATGTTCCTCATGACCTCCTCTCCCTTTGCGTTGAAAATGCAGTTGAGCACCACCTGCAGTGGAGACAGCAGACTGCACCTGCCTACAAACTAATTGTGCTGCACTTCCCTCCCCCAATCTGTGACAATGGCTACCCAAACACCTTGGGAAAAAATAAAAATAGTTAAAAGGATTATTTATAGAGAACAACCACTAAGTTAAAACAAGAACTTTTAATAAAATGTATTACAAAACTCTGGAAAATATGTCCATTTAAATGTATATACAGTATAAAGTACAATTAAAAAGAGCACATTGATTGGAAGACTTGAGGATCCAATAGAGCAAGATCATATATATACACGCTAGTTTCATGGAGTAAAGTTGCCTACTACTTAAACTACAATCATAGTCTACAATCAAGTTTGTCCTTGCTAAACATGGAAATCAGAGATTTAAAATGTATATAGAATGTGGATAAGAATCCAAAGTGAGTCTTCAAAGAGAAACAGCCGGTGATAGAAAAAACACTTTATTGAAAAAAACGAATTCAAATTCAACAATTGGATAAAATTTGCACCTCCACCACATTCGTTTAAAATTTGACAATGCTGTCAAGATACAGGTAGCTACCACATTCATTCAAACTTCAAAAAAAATGTCAGCGGCTTGGAAAGTTGTATATGTCTGGATAGTATTTGTGGTGATTTATCACCACAAATACTATCCAGACATATACCACCTTACTACCCGCTGACTGCAGTAAATGCAGAGAACTCTGTTTGTTTCTCAAAGGGAGTAGGAACCTGCACTAGCTGCAATTACTACAGCACTCAATACACATTAGGAGGATCCCATATTGCCTCAGTACAGGGACTTTGCTCTGAGGAACAACCTAACCTCAGATTGATCAAATGTCTATTACTGGATCACACTTCTCTATCTTACACTGAAGACTTAAGATGGACTGTGTCTTATAACATACAGGGCTGCACCCTTTCTGTTTGAGTGGTCGCTCCTGCAACATAACAGATATCAACTTTACCATATAAGTCTATTTCTATCTAGTTGTTTAGGATGAGTGTGTGAAGTTTGAATGAATGTGGTAGCTAACTGTATCTTGTCAAATTTTAAACAAATGTGGTGGAGGTGCAATTTTGTAATTATTGAATTTGAATTAGTTTTTTTCAATAAAGTGTTTTTTTTCTATCACCGGCTGTTTCCCTTTGAAGATACACTTTGGATTCTTATCCACGTTCTATATACAGTATGTTTCTTTTTGATCTAGAGAGACACACCTCATGGATATTCACTAATGAGGTGATGTTGTTTTGCTGCTGAATTTTTAGGAATTACAGTTGAATATTCCTCTCCAGCTTTTTCACACTATTGTGATGTAGCTCCTTTGACTGCTTTTATTGGTATTTTCAGAGATTGAAAATGTAGCTTCAGCTTTGTTGTGAAAACACAATCCCATCTAGGTGAGCTATAAACATTGCAGGGATTGTCTGAAAATTTTGTTGCAGATCCTTACCTTTTTCTGTTCTGTGGAAATTGTTGTTTGTTTTACCATGTCCCTTTCTCACTGATTCTTTAATGTAAGGGTCAGCCTTCATATAATCATCTGAGCAAGTCTCAGTATCCTAATGAGGAAAGCTGCAGTTTCTGCATTCCTTTAAAAGTATGTGGGCCTTAGGTAATATCCCACCAAAAATGAAAGTCCTGTTGCAGGGGATGCCTACAATTTGACCTGTATCTCAGTTATCAGTATTTCTTCAAATTGAAATGGAAATGTAACTTTTAATAATAATAAATCCCATCAAAATCCCATCAAATATATTATGTAGCAAATATTTTTATATATGCAGCACCCTCTAGCTAGTGTACTAGATGTAAAAAGGTTTGTTAGTATAGGAAAATTTGTTTGACTGAGAGCCAGGCCTGGGTTGAATCTGGGTCAGGGTTGAGTGACTTAGGGAGGCTGGATGACTCAGAAAGCAGCTTCTCTGGTGCCTCCCCCTGTTTCTGGAACCTTGGAGAAGCTTCCAGATGTAGTGTGTGGAGTATAGGAGGAGCTGTTTGGCATATTTATGAGGTCCTCAACCAATCCCCAACAAAGAGGGTCTGGATGGGTGTAGGCACCTCATAAATAGACATGAGTCATGCCAGCAGGGGCAGTTGGGTGGAAGATAAAAATGGAGTGCTGAGGAAGCTGTCAGTGGCCCTTGAGGGAGCCCCCTAGTCTGGGGGGGTAACCTCGGGCCTGGGGTTTGGTTGCTGGAAGGACCCCCCACAACACATGAAGTAAATACTTCCTCAAGGCAAGGTAGCAAGGAGAGGACAGCAGGAGCAGGTCAGCACATCTGGGAGATCTTCTAAGAAGTCAGCCAGGTGGTCTGGTGAGTGTCAGTCTTATGCCCTGTACACACGATTGGATTTTCCTACAACAAAACCGTAGATTTTTTTCCGAAGGATGTTGGCTCAAACTTGTCTTGCGGTCACACAAATGTTGACGTAAATTCCGAACGTTAAGAACGCGGTGACGCACAACACGTACGATGAGCCGAGAAAAATGAAGTTCAATAGCCAGTTCAATAGCCTTCTGCATGATTCAGAGAATGCGTGAACTTTTGTGCAATGGACTTGTGTACACACGATCTGACTTTCTGACAACAAGTTTTGTTGTTAGAAAACTTGAGAACCTGCTCTTAAACATTTGTGTGCGGAAATTCCGACAGCAAATGTTCGATGGAGCATACACATGGTCGGACTTTCCAACAACTTCTCACATCGAACATTTCCCATCGGAAATTCTGATCATGTGTACGCGGCATAAGAGGACTATGGAGAAGTTAGCCAGGAGGGCTAGTGAAAGAGGCAGCTGCAGCCAGGCGGGCTGGCAGTGCCTGAAGAGGTGGTGCTAGGATCAGTGACCACAGAGAGGACGTGCTGGGAAAGTGTAAACTGTGTCACCCTAACTTTAAGTATAGGGGCTGCGAATCCTGCCTGTAATGGGCCTTGGTAACCAAATAGCAACAAGGTGACACAGCTGAAGTTCTGCAAACAAGTGAGTGCTGGAGGAAAATGTGGAGTGTATATAGACTGTATATAGGAGAAGTTGTCCTTGAAGTTTGTTTTTTGAAGTCAAGTGGGCATCAAATAATTTTACAATCCCTATACAAGATCTAATCCCTCAGTAAATTACAAAAACAAAGGGCCGTATATACTCAAGTATAAGACTACTTTTTCAGCACATTTTTTATGCTGAAAAAGCCCCCCTCGACTTATACTAGAGTAAGGGTCTCGAGTGAGGGTGCAGCCTCACTGTGCCCATCTGCAGCTGTACCTTTGATAACCAAAAGAGCTGGTGTCTGCTGCTGTGTCATGCAGTCTGTTCGGTGGCCGTCCACTGTAATAAAGCTCCGCCTCCTCCTTGTCCGTGATAGACGGAAACTGATACAATGCTGGGAAAATAATTCAGTGTTCTGTCACGGACGAGGAGGAGGCGGGGCTTTGTTACAGTGGACGGCCATCGAACAGACTGCATGACACAGCGGGAGACACCTGCTCTTTTGGTTATCAATGGTATAGCTGCAGATGGGCACAGTGAGGCTGCAAATGGGCATAGTGAGGCTGCAGATGGGCACAGAGAGGCTGCAAATGGGCACAGTGAGGCTGCAGATGGGCACAGTGAGGGTGCAGATGGGCATTGTTTACCCAGTAGCAGCTGCATTTCCCACCCTAGGCTTATACTCGAGTCAATAAGTTTTCCTAGTTTTTTGTGGTAAAATTAGGTGCCTCGGCTTATATTCGGGTCGGCTTATACTAGAGTATATATATAGTATATACTGGACTGTTTTCTGACTCTAAAGTGACTGTGAAAATTCGGTGTGTGCCTGGCTGTGCAGAGTGGGGGATACCAGTTTACTTGAGGCTCCTAAACAGGTGAGCTACAAATATGCCGTATATATACAGTATATACTATGTTTTTATTATATTAAAAAGTGGAATTTAACACAGCTTCAGTTGATGGCCATTCATGTGATTCCCTGACGTGCATTTTATTCGCAGCAAGAGCAGATTTTTTTTGTACTTAACAAGTATCATTAAGCATGTTACATTTTCATTAGTGCACACCAGCACAGTGTTGGTGTGATCTGAGCCTGTTGATAATAATGAATTTTGATTGTCATTTCATTCAACCTGTGTTAAGTAACAGCCCAACAGACTTGAATGGATTGTGAATGAGCCCCTAAAGGGAGAGAAAAAGGGAGGGAGATAGAGTTTTAGGCAACAAACCTCTCTGCAGCAGATAGTTGAAAACATTTGCATATCCCATATCCATATAGAATATCAACTGGTTCACCATTGCCCTGTGGTGGTAGCTGAGGTGGAAGGATTTCCTTTGCTGTTTAAAGAGACCAAACAGAATGGCTCTGTGGGTTAACAGTGATAGTCCTTTACCAGTGGGGAGCACAGAGCTACATGGGCACACTGGCTAAGTCTTGGGCACACTAGCTAAGTGTGCATTTAAAGAAGCTCCCAGGATTATGAGAGTTTTCTAAACTATAAAGATGTGTGTGTGAGTTTTTCTTTCACTTCTCATGAGGCCCTCCAAGCTTATGACTACCCAGGGCCGTCTTTAACATGGGGCAAAAGGGGAAGCTGCCCTGGGCTCAGTAATTGTCATGGGGCCCTAAGCAGCGGCCAGGGGTTTGTGTGGAGGGAGGCTGAAATGACCACGGGAAGCTCAGCGGCACATATCTAGCCCTGAACACAGTGTCCCGCTAAGTAGGAGGTGGCTGAAAGGTTTTGACAGGCGGAAAGCAAAATGGTGCTCTATGCAATGAGGAGAGCTGTCAGTACACTGAGTTAAGCAGTGGTTTGTTGGCATGATCAGTGGGAAGTGCATTATCAGTGTGCAGCGTCACGGGGTGTAAGTGCGCAGGACTTGCTGTTTGACATGCTGTTAGAAACAGTGAGTCCGCTTGGTGACGCTTACAGTAACTTGGCTTTGCTTTGCTGACACTGCTCTGTCCTGCTACGCCTGACATACTAAGCCTTATGGTGGGGACTAACTCCGCCCCCCGCCGCCTCTCAGCCAGTCAGCATTCAACACTTTATTGTAACCTCCCCCCTTCCCCGGTCGACCACATATGACTTATTAGACGAGGCAACCGGAGTGGAGCTGGAATGGAAGAGGTGGGAGTCGGGACTGTTCCCTGTGTTGTATTGTTTAGCAGCTTATAAGTAGCTGAAGCATGTTTGTGCTTGCTTTTTAGAAGCTGTGCATTGCTGAAAGAACAGTATTACCTTATGGGGATGAAGGTGCCTTTAGATAGCTGACATCACATATATTTGATCACCTCTTGTAATACATTTGCAGTCTCTGATCATCTGCTGTAGTACATCCACAGTCTGTAGTGCATTTGCAGTCTCTGATTATCTCCTGTAGTACATCCGTAGTCTCTGATTATTACCTGTAGTACATCCGCAGTCTCTGATTATCTCCTGTACTACACCTGCAGTCTCTGATTGTCTCCTGTAGTACATCCACAGTCTCTGATTTTCTCCTGTAGTACACCTGCAGTCTCTGTGGATGTACTACAGGAGACAATCAGAGACTGCAGGTTTACTACAGGAGATAATCAGAGACTGTGGATGTACTACAGGAGACAATCAGAGACTGCAGGTGTACTAGAGGAGATAATCAGAGACTACGGATGTACTACAGGAAATAATCAAAGACTGTGGATGTACTGCAGGAGATAATCAGAGACTGCGGATGTACTACAGGAAATAATCAGAGACTGCGGATGTACTACAGGAGATAATCAGAGACTGCGGATGCACTACAGGAGATAATCCGAGGTTGCAAACAAACTACAGGAGATAATCAGAGACTGTGGATGTACTACAGGAGACAATCAGTCTCTGATTATCTCCTGTAGTTTGTTTGCAACCTCAAATTATCTCCTGTAGTACATCCACAGTCTCTGATTATCTCCTGTAGTACATCTGCAGTCTCTGATCATCTCCTGTAGTACATCCACAGTCGCTTATTATTTCCTGTAGTTTGTTTGCAGTCTCTGATCATCTCCAGTAGCACATCTGCAGTCTCTGGCTATCTTCTGAAGTACATCTGCAGTCTCTGATCATCTCCAATAGTACATCCGCAGTCTCTGATTATCTCCTGTAGTACATCCGCAGTCTCTAATTATCTCCTGTATCTGCAGTCTCTGATCATCTCCTGTCATACATCCGCAGCCCCAGTTTGTCTCCTGTAGTACACTTGCATCCTCTGATTGTCTCCTGTAGGACATCTGCAGCCTCTGATTATCTACTGTAGTATCTCTAGCACAAAATAATATGCACAACCATTTGGTGTGTCAGGGTTGCAGTTGAGGCCTCCAAAATCGCATACGTTGACCATCACTGGGATGCAGTCTCAAAACAAGCTATACTGTTCAGTACGTCCACAAAATAATTGGAGTATGGGGACGTGGCCTGACCTGGCATGGAGACAGACGTCTAATCCCGGTGCTCTGTCTGCCACAGGGAAAAACTACTTGATCACCGAGGTAATTTCAGCCCGAATCGATCTTCAACTATGGGGACAGCTTCACGGCACTCTTCTGCCTCCCGATCTCGATCCCCCAGAGGTTTACCAGGGTCTCAGGGCCATAACATCCCAGAGATGTTCAGGGCCGGGAGAGGCAACATGGCGCCCTCCTGTCACGGACCCGCTCACTCGCACTCGCAACCACTGCCGCTGACTAACCCAACACCCCCCACTCCTCTGAGATGGAATCGAGCTCATACCCCAACCTCCTCTAAATATGCATGACTTACGCTCGATGACAGATGACATCAAGGACACACTCACTGCCGCCATTTCGGAACTAAGACTGGATCTACGCGCACTTAATGATAGGGTGCAACTCCTAGAGAGAGTGACTGAACACCATGAAACGGCCCTACACTCTGTTACTGAATGCATTGATTCTCACACGCTGCAGATGCGAGACATGTAGCGCCACCTTGAAGACCTCGACAACATGGGTCGCAGACACTACCTGAGAATTAGAGGGCTATCGGAGTCAATTGAGGGAGATCAAATCCCACAGGTCTCTTTAATGGCCTCCTCCACCAGCCTCCTCACACTCCCATCGCTATGGAAAGAATCCACCGAGCATTGCGCCCCAAAGGCAGGGAGAGTGACCCCCCGCGAGACATCATATGCTGCATTGTGGACTGCAAATTGAAAGAAGAAATCATTAAACAAGCCAGGGGCCGTCAGCAAATCCTCCACGAAGGAACCCCTATACAAATCTATCAGGATTTATCTGGCATTACCCTGCAACACAGGCGAGACTTAAAGCCACTCCTGGATGTCCTTCGGGAAAAAAACATTCTCTACAAATGAAAACTCCCATTTTGCCTTTCGGCTTCCGCTCATGGCTGCTCGGCCATCCTCAAGGTGCCCGAGGACCTGCCTCACTTTTGTGCCACACTTGGTATTCCTCTCTCTGGTCTCAGTACCTAACTGGTATGCAGCGTTCCGTCCCACCACAGCAAAACGTGACATGTTAAGGGACGAGCCCTTGGATGCACAGAACTCCAGACACCATAGGAGACGCTCTCCCTCTGCCCTCCTGAACCACACCATTCACCGTACAGGGCCCCGAGATGCTAGCCCCACTACATTGCCGCGGTCCAGGAGAGCACGCAGAGACAGCAAAACTTCGATGGAAGCACCCCCACAATTCCACCAGGTTTATACAGTTGGGCCCCCTTATGATCACTTTCTGTTTTTGAATTGTTTATGTTTACTGACTCTATCAAGTTTTATGGACCGTTCAAGATTCGGTTCGCCCAGGGACCGAGAATCCCCTGCTGAACCTCTCTCCCAGGCTCTATGCGCCCTCATGAGCCATACTTAACAATGCCTGAACTCCATCACCTCAGCCACACAATTCAGCTCATCGCCTCATTGATGCCTACTCCCATTCCCCACTACGATGCTCGGAGCCACTCGTAAATATCCTGAATTTACCGATCTACACTGCCCTAAGTCTGGAACTACATTCTCCATACTGCACATCGACATGTAACTCCGCCTCTTCCACACTGCAATATCCCACAGACACCGCTCGCTCACGCGGACACCCCTGGGACGCTCTCCATTCATGCCTCCACGAGGACCCTTTAGCACCAGTAGCGCACTAACAGTGTACTGCCTCAACACATTCTTCCCCTGTGCGGCACTCACGGCGTCCAGAACAGATCACCATCGTCGTTTAGTTTATTCTGTTTAGCACTGTATTTTCGATATTTAGTTGGGACACTTTGATGCCTGACACCATAGATTTTTAAATCCATGCTTAACGGTGCCAGCAACCTATTCCTAGCTCCTACACATGCTCCCTGCCCACACCTTCATCCTCATCTTTTTCAGTGGTCAGTGCCGACTTGGAGGAGGCGGCATGGACAATAGTCTGCCTTCTCCCACATGTCAAGGCGAATGGCTGGTCCTGCAGCATACCTATTTTTTGGACAGAGTATTGGTAACTGTAAGCGCAAACACACAAGTCCATATATAACAGGAGATATAAAGGGCTGAGCAACTTAGTCCATAGGGGACAGGCTGGAAGTTCAAGGGTTAAGTGGTAACCGGTAATGTAATTGTTAAAGTAGGCTGGTAGGCTAGGCGGCTGCTGTTTCCTCAGAGAGCTGGCTCTGTGATGGATTAGAGAGGGGTAGAGAAGGAAGCGCCACCTGAGTGTAGTATTAACAAATGATGTTTAATGACACCAGGTAAAAACACACTTACAGGATAAAAACATATAAAAGGCTCATCTGCATAGGTATGTGGTCCTCGGTGTTCCCTCTGATCCTGTGGTGGTGACGCTGCAGGGATGCTGGGCTGCAGAAGGTGGATTACCAGCCGGGAGCTCCTTCTGTGGCCATCAGGAAGAGACTAGGGGCCGGCGTGGAGCGCACGTGAAGCGTGCATGACGTCACAGGTCATCCGTCTGCTTCCGGGTTCGGTATCCAGGGGAGGGATCGTCCAGGGAGGAGGGCTAGCAGAGAGGTTGGGAGAAGGCTACGTGCTCGGAGCCACTGCTCCTTCAATAGGTCAACTTATGCTGATGACATCTTGCTTTTCCTGACGGACCCCATCACAACCATCCCCAACCTTCTTGCTGACTTCGCTGTTTTCAAAGCCCTATCCAACCTTCAAATTAATTTTGAGAAATCAAAGGCCCTCAATATCACTCTACCGAACGAAACTGTTAACCTATGTAAAAGTAAGTTCCCGTTTTGATGGGAAAATCCGAAATCTCTTACCTCGGAATCAAAATTACAACAGATTTAGGGGACTTCTATGTCAAATTTTTTTTACCATTGATCCTGTCCATCCAAAATGACCTCCAGAAGTGGCATCTTGGCTCCTTCTCTTGGCTGGGCAGGATCGCTATACTGAAAATGAATATCTTGCCCAGAATCCTCTACCTCCTCCAAGCAATACCGATTAAACTACCGGCCTCCTTCTCGTCCTATAAACGTATATGCAGGACTTTCATCTGGGCATCCAAAAACCCACGACTTAGCTGGGATAGGCTGGTTTTACCCAAACAGTTAGGAGGCCTGAGTCTCCCAGACTTTCAGAAATACCACTGGGCCTGCCACCTGACCAGAATAGTGGATTGGCACGTGCATCGCCTTTCCAAAGACTGGATCACGCTAGAAGACTCCTTTGCAAGTCTACCCATTTCTAACTCGCCATGGATTAACCACAGGAATATACCCAAAGATTTCTCATCACACCCACTCATTGGTACCACATTATCACTTTTCAAACTGGCATGCAAACCGATCAATCTCTCACCCTCGCCCGGCCCTATGACCCCACTGGACAACAATCCAGATTTCCCCCCAGGCTTGGCATTAAAAGACACAACCCTAGAGGCACATACCTCACAAGCTAGGGCACACAGTTTCTTTCAAAACGGGTTGTTCCTATCCTACCCTGTATTATCGGCAACACTACCTAACTACAATATACCCTTTTATAAATACCTACAGCTGAGACATTTCCTACACAGGTCCCAACACACCTCCCTCTGGCATAGGGAACACACACCATTTGAACTCCTCTGCTCCAGCACGGAACCCCAGGGTCACCTAATCTCTGTAATTTACTCCCTCCTGTTTTCACGACACAGGGTCAAAGATGACAAAATAGTGACACAATGGGAAAATGACCTATCCATAGACCCCACCCCCACTGAATGGGATTGCATATTCACCCTCATGCACAAAGGCTCCATCAATGAATCAACTCAGGAAAATAGATACAAACTGTTCTCTAAATGGTATAGGACACCCTATAAGGTCCATCACTTCCACCCAACCATCACCCCGACTTGCTGGAGGTGCAACAAAACTCGGGGAACCCTGCTCCACATTTGGTGGGAATGCAGCCTTATACAGCCATTTTGGTCAGAAATCCATCGGCTGATCTCCCAAATCACCACATACTCGCCGGCCTTTACCCTTGCATGCTTTTTACTACATCACACCTCCGAATCCCTCAGTTCTTACAAAAAACCCTAACTCTACACCTAATTAATGCGGCCAATCTATGCATTCCTGCCTTGTGGAGGAACCCTGCTCCCCCAATGGTGAACGACTAGATCCGTTGGGTAGAAAGAATAGCAGACATGGAAAAACTCATATGCCAAGCCAATGACAGCCCAACCAAATTTCATACCATGTTGGCTACATTATAGGCAATCTCAATCTCTGACCGCTTCATCTACAGTTTCACATCCACCACCCTGAAGGCATTCAACTGTTTGCCGCTTAGGGCTCTCGTATATCACACACCCGCTAAACCACACAAACCTGACAATGCCTTGACTTCAGGAATTCTCCACAACTGTCACTACAACACACTCTTACCTCACATTTCAGGTAAGGGTGTACTCCTGCTAGGTTATTCTAACTTCCGCCCCCATTGCTAGCCTGCCAGTGTACCTTTACACCGGGTACCAAGACTAAATCTCGCCACACCGTTACCTTTAGCTTTACTTACCTACTCTTCCTGCACCCCGTCCCGTTCACAGCGATGATCCCTTTAGGGGTGAATGGAACTGGGGTTGAACATAGATGGTGTGGATAACATTCCTATGTCCAACCTGATTTTCACAATTACTGCCTCTCGCCTCACCGGTAGCTATATGTAATATTAATTGTTAGGTTCAACATTTTTAGCTAGTCTTGACAAGTTATATAGGCACTGCCTATCATCTCACAACAGCGGACCATGTACGAATGGTATACACAGGTCTCCCTCCGCGCACTTCTTCACCTTTCTTACTGAGACTTGTACCCCTCACATGTCTCGCTGGCTTGTAACATTGTAATATATATGCTTATTACATGCCGGTAACAATGTCTGTTGAGATGTATGTTATGTATTATTTGTTCACTCGTAAAATTCAATAAAACTTTTTTGAAAAAAAAAATTGGAGTATATGAGAGTCAGGTCAAGCCATTTGTAGCATAAAGAATACCCTTGACCACAAAGGCCTCTTTCACATGTGCTGCAGTTAATTCTGCACCTCTATAAAGTGATTTACTGTGGATTGCTTTGCAGAGGCAGTTTGCAAGCAGGGTTGCACCAATACCACTATTTTAAAACCGAGTACAAGTACCGATACTTTTTTTCAAGTACTCGCCGATACAAATACTTTTTTTAATGTCATGTGACAGTGGACTGTGTCAGTAGTTTTTGATTTTTATTTTATTTTTTTTTACAATTTTATTTTTTACAATTTTATTATTTATTATTTTTTACAATTTTTTTTGGTATTATTTTTTTTTTTTACAATGCTTTCTCTTTTTTTTTTGGGGGGGGGGGATGTCAGTGTTTTTTTTTAACAATTTTATCTTTTAAATATTTATTACAATTTTTTTTTTATTATTATGATTTTTTTTATCAGCCAACCCCTGACATCTCCCCTTTAAAAAGGGAAAGGGACTGAGGACACAGATTCCCCAATCCCTTTCTCTGCAGCCTCAGCTGAACTGAAAATGATTGACCATCCTGGCAGATCCGGGACAGGGGGGACCAAAGGAGGACAGAGGGGGATCGGAGGAGCATGGAGGACATGGAGGGGTACCGGAGGAGCACGGAGGAGCACAGAGGACACCGAGGGGGACTGAAGGAGCATGGAGAACATGGAGGGGGATTGGAGGAGCATGGAGGACATGGAGGGGTACCGGAGGAGCACGGAGGATACCGAGGGGGACTGAAGGAACATGGAGAACATGGAGGGGGACTGGAGGAGCACGGAGGACAAGGAGGGGGACTGGGGGAGCACGGAAAACATGGGGGGGACCAGAGGAGCACAGAGGACACGGAGGGGGAATGGAGGAGCACGGAGGACACAGAGGGGGACTGGAGGAGCACGGAGGATATGGAGGGGCACTGGAGGAGGACTGGAGGAGCACACAGAGGAGGACACGGAGAAGGACACAGGGGACAGTCAGAGATGATCGGTGTGGCGGTGGGGGGAGTTACAAGCACCAATCTCCCTGTATAGATTTCAATAAAGCAGCTGAAAGCAGCGGGTGGGGGGGGGGGAGGAGAAGCAGCTATCAGCTGCTTTATTGAAATCTATACAGGGAGATCGATGCTTGTAACCCCCCCCCCCCCATGGCACTGATCACCACTGACAGCCCAGGTATCGGGTCAAGCATCAGAGCATTTGCAGGAGTAAGAGTACTCCTGCAAATGCTCGGTATTGGCACCAAAACCGATATTAGTATCGGTATTGGTGCAACCTTATTTGCAAGCATTCAGAAGAAGATACTGCATTTGGCTTATGGCTGGGGCAACTGTGACTTTAATTGGTAAGTTTGATGGGCTGCCTGTGAAACTTGACATGTCTTGAGGGGGCCCAAGAAAATGTTTGCCCAGGGTCCAATCAATATTAAAGACGACCCTGACACTACCAAACAGGTCTTTCATATACAGAGGAATAACTCCATATTGCTTATGCTGCTGATATGTCCCTATGTTAAAGCTTGACTTCAAGAATTTTTAAGGCGTTCCCCAAGTGTCTTAAAAAAAAGACAACAATTCTGACTGCAATACTCAACTCCTCTCCTGCACTGTCACATTGTGTTTAGGAATATACTCAATGTCATGGCATTTCATATATTTTAAAAGTCACATTGAAAGGTATGTATAACACATATCTAAAATGCAGTTCATAAACTACTAAGATTAACACATCAGTGATACATTTGGAAAGACCGTTCAACTTTAACAAATGCTTTGTTAAAAATCTATTAAATGTAGAGTATTAACAGAAGCTCTGCTTCATGCTGAATTAGATAGGGATGTTGTACACTGGTTTCCAAAACTGTGTTCATTTCAAACTGTTTGCTATGGTTTATTAGAATTGTCTTTATTTATATCCCTTAAAAAATAGGGTAGGTGAAATAGGTTCACTGTGATAACATAAAAATGCTCCATCCTTTGAGAAGAGAAGTGTAACCAAAAATTCTTTTTTTTTTTTTTGACAGCGTGGGGAAAGGTGAGACTCGCTGTCATGGTTTCCTGCTGCCTATATTCATGTCTGAATGACTTACTTTTAGTTCTGATGGTTGGTGGCACTGTGTGCAGAAAGTGCACAGGGGACATTTATCAGAGACATGTTGTATAGTAATAAAAAACACTTTTTTATTATACTGAACAAAAAAATAACGTTTGCCTTTACATGCAGTCATAGACTTCTTTTTCCAGTGACTGGTGCCATAAATCTGAAGTGTGATAGCAATTAAAGAATTATCTCTCCAACACAGACAGAGTCTATGGGGTTGATTTACTAAAGGCAAATAGACTGTGCCATTTGCAAAGTGCAGGTGCACTCTGCAAGAGCAGCTGCTCCAGAGCTTAGTAAATGTGAAGAAGCTCTGCTGACTCCCATCATCCAATCATGTGCAAGCAAAAATGCTGTTTTTTAATATTCCCTTCATGTGATTGGGTACTCTTTACAAAGTGAAGCTTTTTTTCTGCAATTCAACCATCATCATAGTGGCTTAGTGGTTAGCACTTCTGCCTTGCAACACTGGAATCCCTTTTTCAGAGCCCAGTCAGCACACTATCTGCATGGAGTTTGAATGTTTTCTCTATGCTTGTGTGGGTTTCCACTCCACAGACATGCTGCTAGGTTAATTGTCCCCTGTCTGAATTAGCCCTAGTGAGTGTATGCATGTAAGATAGCCATCATTTGTTGTAAGCTCCTTGCGGGCAGGGACTAATATGAGTGTACATTGGGACCCTTAATTTTTAACCTATTCATAAATAATATAGAGTTTGGTTTCAAAAGTACCATTTCAGTGTTTGCAGATGACACCAAACTTACAGGATGTCTTCAACTTGAAAGCAGACATTAAAGTGATTTAAGGTAAAAATAGCAAACATTTTATACTTGCCTCCTCTGTGCAGTGGTTTTGTGCAGAGCATCCCTCTCTCTCTATCTTCGCCCCTCTTCCTTCCGGGAGCTTGCTGACTCCGGCTGTGTGACTGGCCGGAGCCGCATAACGTTACTCCCGCACATGCAAGCCGGAGCCGCCAGTCACGGCATTTATATAGAAAGAAACGGCACGGAGGGCCATTTCTTCACAGCGCATGTGCCTATGACATCATCGGTGCACTACAAGGTAAACATCTTCTAAATGGCGCACGTTTAGGAGATATTTACAGTACCTATAGGTAAGCCTTATCTATAGGTACAAGCAGGGCTTTTTTTCTCAAACAATAGGTGCTGGAACTTAACCACGGCCCCACAAAACCCCTCCCCTACACACACCCTCCAAATCATATCAAATAGTGGGTGTATTCAGTCAGATTTCACGAAAACAGTAGGAGGGTCTTAAAGGGGCATTAAATACCAGGATTGCATTACATACAGTGTGCAGAGCCATCACTTGTAAACACAGAAACCAGACTTCTGTGTTTACAAGTGATTGTGGTGAGCAGGCGCCAAAGGGTCTGAGCCAGAGGTGGTGGAACTGAGTTCCACCAAGTTCCCCCTGAAAAAAAGCCCTGGGTACAAGTTCTAAAAAGGGGTCTACAACCCTTCTGCCTTTACAACCACTTTAATGCACTGTTTTATTGGGCAACTACTGTAGGTGGCAAATGAGGTTTAATGTTAATAAATGTAAAGTTATTCGCTTGGGGTGCTAAAAACATGCATGCACCATACATTCTAGGAAGAGAACAGCTACTAGAGTCAATAGCTGAGAAGGATCTGGGTGATCTGGTAGATCATGGATTTAATAATAGCATGTAATGCTAAGCTGCAGTTTCTAAAATATGTTCTTGCATTAATAGAGAATAGAGATATAGGGGTTGATTTATTAAATCCAAATAGACTGTGCACTTTGCAAAGTGTAGTTGTCCTCTGCAACTGCAGTTGCTCCAGGGCTATAGTAAATGAGGTAAGGCTTCACTTTGCAAAGAGCACCCTATCACATGCAAGGAAAGTAAAAAAAAAACAACATTTTTGCTTGCACATGATTGGATGATGAAAGTACAGCAGAGCTTCTGCTCATTTACTAAGCTCCGGAGCAACTGCACTTGCAAAGTGCAACTGCACTTTGCAAAGTGCAACCTTTTTTTGCCTTTAGTAAATCAACCCCAATGCATACCTGCATTACACACACCAACTCAGAGCACATATGGCACTCTGAATTGGGCCTTACCACAACGGGTAGATGTGAAATCAGCCTCCAGATTTCTTATCATAAATTTCTCATTTACAGTTTTGCAGTTTGGCAAAAGGCACAATTTTAGATTTACAAATATTTGTAATTGTTTTACAAAGTGCAGTTTTATCTTTTAGATTTAGTAAGTTATGGGTTTCTATTCACTAATAATGATTTTTTTTGTTTAATAATCTTTATTTTAGTTATCAAAATACATAGAACAAGACATGTCCAACAATTCACAATGTGATGAAACCGCTGACCCACTAGGGTCCGCCATGTGCAATTTAACCAGTTGAACAGAGAAGAAAAGAAAAACAAAAAAAACAGTGAAATAAAGTAAACGTCTAGCGGGTTTTGTGTAGGTTGACTGATGCGATTTTCTTCGGCTAATTAAGTAGTAACAGCACCCAAGTGGCGATGTTGTGGGCACATATAATAAATGAGTGGGGTAGGTGATATATATAGTCCCCCCAGGTAACAGCTCCACTCTCAGAGAAGATCCAGGGAGGACTGCTAACAGGATCATATAAAGGGTATGGTCCCCCAACCTGCGGTCAGGGCGAAGAGAGGGGGGCCCAATAGCCTCCAACTAACCTCCCTCTGCCCCCCACACACCCAGGGGCACCAGGGAATCATGCCACTCCCTCGAGCATATCTGCAAGTTTCTCCTTGGAAATAGGAGACCCATCTCATGAGTGCGGCAGCTTTAAGTATGTGCATCAGTCAATCCCACACCAGTATATCACTTAAACTTCAAACCAGTTGTAGTATAGCGTAGGATTAATTCAACCCATCAGATAATAAACATAAGAACATGGGGGAAAAGAGAAGGAAGAAGAGAGAAGGAGGGAAGGGGGAAGGGGAGGGAGTGATCCAGGCGTACCTGCATTCCAGAAAGTGACCGCAGTCATGTCTCCTCCAAGCACACCAACTTTGAAGAAATCAAACCACTCCAAACGCCTCCAAGGACCCACGTGTGTTTAATGGGGTAGATCTCCATCTTCTAGGGCCTGGACAACCTGCGTGTCCGAAGGGTTGGGTCTGCCAATTCTAGTAAAGCCACATCTAAGCTAGAGGGTATGTCTCTAGAATCTGTGGTATATTCAGTCCAGAGTGCCCATATGCAGAGGAACCGGTCTCGGGATCCTCTGCAGGTCGCTATCCAGTCCTCAGCCTCTCGAACTGCACTCACCCCACTAATCCACTCCTCTCGAGTGGGGACTCTGGACTGCTTCCAATAATGCGGAAGCAGTCGTCTTGCCACATTCAAAAGATGGGGCAGTATACTTTTTTTGTATTGAGTGAGTGAGATCGGGGGAATATGTAGGAGGAAGTGCATCGGAGAGAGAGGAACTTCTATTCCTGTTATTGTCTTTATCTGGTCTTTTATATCTGTCCAAAAGGGCATAATGCGAGGACAGTCCCACCATATGTGAATGAGCGTTCCTCTGTGTCCGCAGCCCCGCCAACAGAGTTCTGACCTGGCAGGGTAAATGCGGGCTAAGTCTTCCTGCACAAAAAGTCGTTCAAACGGGGTTAGGGACAAAGGATCTCTAATTGTGTGACCGTGTCTCTCAAAGAAATGGTGTAATTGTCTATATCTCCAAAAGTTCATTTGGGAGCCTCGATTCCTAACCTGCAGGGCATCAAAGCTCAAGAGCTTACCATCTTTCATAAATTTGCTGCAACTGGCGTCTCCATCAATCACCAAAGGCTCAAAAAAGGCCATCTGTACACCTGGGGGGAACCATAGGAATACACCCAGAGGAGCGAGCAGGGACACAGGGGGTGCAATTTTGAAGAGCGGATTGATCCGGTCCCATACTGAAAGCACCTGGGCCATCAGCGGGGAAGTCATTGCAGACAGCCCCCTGTGTTCCCTCGGCAACCACGGGGCATAGGATAAGTTCCTTCCTGCCAGGCATTTCTCCAGGGAAACCCAGAGTTTTGAGTGGGTGTGGAAGCACCAGTTGAGTATCCTCTGGAGGACTATAGCTCTATAATACTGTCTTATGTCAGGAAGTCCTAAGCCGCCTTCACATTTTGGGCGCCTAAGCATCTTTAAGGCTAATCTAGGTTTCCGTGCCTGCCATACAAACTCCGACAGCATGCTAGACAACCTGTCGAAAAAAAGTCTAGGTAGGGGAATCGGTAACATCTGTAAGAAAAAGAGTATGCGGGGTAATATGTACATTTTTATTATGTTTACCCGTCCCAACCATGTAAAGGCTGTCCACGACCAATGTGGTCTTTTTTGATCGTCGTAAGCAGCGGATGGAAGTTGGCTGCATATAAGGTGTCAAAGCGATCAGTCAGTTGTATCCATAAGTAACGCAGAGACGATTCGGTCCAGACAAAGGGAAATGCAGCTCGGAGACTTGTGGACAAGAGGGGGGCAAATGTACGGGTAGGATTTCGGATTTTGCATAATTTATTTTAAAATTGGAAAGAGTCCCAAAATGTTTAAGTTCCTTCATCAGGTTAGGCAGTGTGATCAGGGGGTCTGAGAGATGGAATAAAACATCATCGGCATAAGCCGAGAGCTTATGTTCAGTGTCACGAACCTGCAAGCCTTCAATATCCTTACTGGTTCGCACGGTACGGAGCAGCGGTTCCAGCACTACAGCGAATAGCAGGGGTGAGAGGGGACACCCCTGTCTCATGCCGTTCCTGATTGGGAAGCTAGGTGAGAGCGTCCCATTTACTTTCACCTGCGCGCAAGGTATAGAGTATAGGGCCATGATCGAGGACATCATTCTCGGCCCTAGCCCCAGGGATTTGAGCACCGCTTTTAAATACGACCAATCAACATGGTCAAACGCTTTTTCCGCGTCCATCGACAGTATGATATATGGTTGGGGATCTGAGCGGGTACGGGCCCAGTGTATGAGTTGAACTGCCCTGAGGGAGTTGTCCCGCGCCTCTCTACCTACAATGAAACCTGTTTGGTCGGGATGAACAATCTCAGGCATGAGGTGCTTAAGTCTGTTAGCTAGGATTTTTGCTAGGATTTTAATATCCACGTTGAGGAGGGAGATGGGGCGGTAACTTTGGGGGACAGTGGGGTCCTTGCCCTCCTTCAGGAACATAGTAATATGGGCCAAAAGAGCCTCCAAGGGGATGGCCCTGCCTCCCGCTATGGAGTTGAAATACTTGCACATGGGGTCACTAGATGTGAGAAGAAAGTTTTTTAGTAAGCCTTAGTAAACCCATCTGGGCCAGACTTTTCTCATTGGGCAAGGACTCCACTGTCGCACCAAGCTCATTCGGGGTAATCGGTAGCTCTAAAGCGGTACACTGGTCTTCCGTAAGGGGAGGAACGCCAGCCGAGGTTAAGTATTCCTGTATTGCTTTCCCTTTGGTGTCATGGTAATCAACTGGAAATGCAGAGTTTAAATTATATATTTTAGCGTAGTAGTCTCGAAAGCCCGCAGCAATCTTAGAAGACTGCACCATCAAATCCCCAGAGGCCGAGTGTAATTTCGGAATATATGTCGGTGTTTGTTTCTTCCTAAGCGCCCTAGTGAGCATACGACCGCATTTATTCTCTTGTTCATAGAATTTGTGGGACATGTATCTAAACTGTTTACGGGTTTGGCGATCTAAAAGGCGCAGGAACAGCTCAGTTAGTTTTTTCAGCGCTTCAGAGCCCCCGGATGACTTATGTTGAAGTTCGGCATGCTGAAGAGCTGTATGTACTCTTTGGAAGTCTGCTCGATGCACTTTCTTAAGTCTAGCCCCCTGGGAGATTAGTTCTCCTCTAATCACTGCTTTATGGGCCTCCCAAACCACTCCCTCCCCAGTGTCATCTATGGGGTTTTCTCTAAAGTAGTGAGTTAAGGTGTTAGTTACGTCTTTCACCACTACCACGTCATCAAGCAAATTTTCGTTCAGCCTCCACGTCCAGGCCCTCTGAGAGCCTGAAGGTGGGGCAATGGTAATCATGACTGGGGCATGGTCAGAGATGGTGATTAGGGATGAGCCGAACACCCCCCGGTTCAGTTCGCACCAGAACCTGCGAACGGACCGAAAATTCGTACGAACGTTAGAACCCCATTGACGTCTATGGGACTCGAACGTTCGAAATCAAAAGTGCTCAATTTAAAGGCTAATTTGCATGGTATTGTCCTAAAAAGGGTTTGGTGACCCGGGTCCTGCCCTAGGGGACATGTATCAATGCAAAAAAAACGTTTTAAACAGCCGTTTTTTTGGGAGCAGTGATTTTAATGATGCTTAAAGTTAAAAAAAAAGTGAAATATTCCTTTAAATATCGTACCTGGGGGGTGTCTATAGTATGCCTGTAAAGTGGCGCGTGTTTCCAGTGCTTAGAACAGTCCCTGCACAAAATGTAATTTTTAAAGGAAAAAAAGTCTTTTAAAAATGCATGTGGCTTTAATCTAATGTCAGGTCCTGGCAATATGGATGAAAATCAGTGAGACAAACAGCATGGGTACCCCCCAGTCCATTACCAGGCCCTTTGGGTCTTGTATGGATATTAAGGGGAACCCCGCACCTAAATTAAAAAAAGGAAAGGCGTGGGGCCACCAGGCCCTATATACTCTGAACAGCAGTATACAGGCGGTGCAAACAAGACAGGGACTGTAGGTTTGTTGTTAAGTAGAATCTGTTTGTAATTTTGAACTGGTACATTTTTAACGTGTTTAGCACCAGCCAAAAAAATCTATTTTAAGCTTTTTGGAAAACATAGGGAAGGGTTATCACCCCTTTGACATTTGTTTTGCTGTCTGTGCTCCTCTTCAGAAGATTCCACCTCATTTTTTGTCCCAATGACAAATGTTTTTTGAAAATTAGTTTTTTTTGTGAAACAAGGATTGGTGATAAAGCATCAGTGGAAAGGAGAAACGTTTTTCCCATATTAACTCTTACAGGAGAGAATTTCCCTTCCTAGGGGTAGATTTCATCTCACTTCCTGTTGTCTCCTTCCGTTTGCAAGTAGGAGTCGTTTGTAAGTTAGATGTTTGAAAGTAGGGGCCTGCCCTATATACGCAGCAGAAATTTGGGCCTTGAGTGTTGTTGTGGCCACAACACTGTAAGCCCTCACAGGGCCCTGCTGTAAAATATTAGATCAAGAATTGTAATTACATGCCCCTGTTGAACAGGGGAAGAAAAAATGGGCCTTTGGTGGTGGTGGTGCTAGTGCCACAACACTGTAAGTCCTCATTTGCTCTTGGTGGACGCAGAAACGGGCCCTGCTGTGAAATATTAGATCAAGAATTGTAATTACATGCCCCTGTTGAACAGGGGCAGAAAAATTGGGCCTTTGGTGGTGGTGGTGCTAGTGCCACAACACTGTAAGTCCTCACTCGCTCTTGGTGGATGCAGAAACGGGCCCTGCTGTGAAATATTAGATCAAGAATTGTAATTACATGCCCCTGTTGAACAGGGGATGAAAAATTGGGCCTTAGGCACTGGTGCTGGTGCCACAACACTGCAACCCCTCACAGATACTCAAGTTGGAACACAGAAACGAGCCCTGCTGCAAAGTATTGCATCAAAAATTGTAATTACACGCCCCTGTTTAACAGGGGCTGAAAAATTGGGCCTTAGGCACTGGTGGTGGCACCCAGAACCAAAAATGTTCTTACAAGCTATCAGCGTGATCATTGAGGAGGAAGAGGATAATTACTCGGGGATGGTCACTCAGCATCAGCATAGGCAGTCTTTGAAGGGATCTGAGATTTCAAAAAAAATTATTCGGTTACATCAGCTTCAGGGGCTTGGTAGCTGGTGGTGATCCAAGACTGACTCATTTTTATGAAGGTCAGTCGATCGACCGAGTCGGTGGACAGACGCATCCTGTGATCGGTTACAAAGCCTCCAGCAGCACTGAATGTGCATTCCAAAAGAACGCTAGATGCAGGACAGGCCAGTAGCTCAATTGCATACTGTGCAAGCTCTGGCCAGTGATCCATCCTCAAGACCCAGTAACCCAGAGGATTTTCGGTGGGAAAGGTGTCCAAATCAGATCTTGCCCCTAGGTATTCCTGCACCATGTAAAACAGACGCTGGCGATGGTTGCTGGAACCGATCATACCTTGGGGCTGCGGACCAAAAAATTGTCTGAACGCATCGGTCAGACGGCCACCTTCTCCACCGCTCCTTCTTTGACTGACCAAAGCCTCAGCAACACATTGTCCAGAAACAGGAGTTTGTAACCTCCCAGTCTCTGGGAACGCGTTGCACAGACCTTTCTGCAAGGCCTCCTGAAGATGTTTCATCCTCTGCTCCCTCTGCGATGGCAAGATAAGGTCTGCAACCTTACCCTTGTAACGTGGATCAAGGAGGATTGCCAGCCAGTATTGGTCCTTCTCCTTGATACTGCGAATACGAGGATCCTTACACAGGCTTTGTAGGATCAGGGAGGCCATGCAGCGTAGGTTTGCTCAGGCATTCGGTCCGGAGTCCTCTGGGTCACTAAGGACGACATGGTCCGCAGTCACCTCCTCCCAGCCACGTACAAGTCCATGTGTTTCTTGGGACTGATCCCTTAAAGACTGCTGCTGATGCTGAGTGCCAGGCTCCACCTCCATACTGACACAATCTTCCTCCTCCTCCTCCTCTTCCTGTGTGATCGGCGGGCACGCAGGAACACTGTCTGGATAAAGGGGGCCTTGAGAGCTAAGGAAGTCCTCCTCTTCCTGCCTCTGTTCTGCCTCAAGTGCCCTGTCCATTATTCCACGCAGAGTGTGCTCCAACAGGTGGACAAGGGGGACAGTGTCACTGATGCATGCACTGCCACTACTCACCGTCCTTGTGGCCTCCTCAAATGGTGACAGGACAGTGCATGCATCCCTGATCATGGCCCACTGGCGTAGGGAAAAAAACAAGCTTCCCTGACCCTGTCCTGGTGCCATAGTCGCACAGGTACTCATTGATGGCCCTCTGCTGCATGTGCAGCCACTGCAGCATGGCCAACGTTGAGTTCCACCTGGTGGGCATGTCACAGATTAGGCGGTTCTTGGGCAGGTTAAACTCCTTTTAGAGGTCTGCCAGCCGAGCACTGGCATTATATGACCGGCGGAAATGCACACAGATTTTCCTGGCCTGCCTCAGGACATCCTGTAAGCCCGGGTACCTGCCCAAGAACTGCTGCACCACCAAGTTAAGTATGTGAGCCAAACAGGGCACATGGGTCATTTGTCCCTGTCGGAGCGCAGAGTGGAGGTTGGTGCCATTGTCGCAAACCACCATTCCTGCCTTAAGCTGGCGTGGCGTCAACCACCTCTGAACCTGCCCCTGCAGAGCTGACAGAACCTTTGCCCCAGTGTGGTTCCTGTCCCCCAAGCACACCAGCTCAAGCACCGCATGGCAACTTTTGGCCTGCATACTTGTGTAGCCCCTTGAATGGCTACGGAGCACCGCTGGTTCTGAGGACAAAGCACAGGAAGAGGCCATGGAGGAAGAAGAGGAGGGGGTGGAGGAGAGAGGTGTGTCACAATCATTAGTAGTGGCATTTTGGAGGCATGGTGGCGGAACAACCTACAACACTACTACACCTTGTCCTGCATCCTTCCCAGCTGCCAGCAGAGTCACCCAATGCACGGTGAAACTTAGGTAACGTCCCTGTCCATGCTTGCTGGACCATGAGTCAGCGGTAATATGCACCTTACCGCTGACTGCCCTGTCCAGCGAGGCCAAGACATAGCCTTCCACATGCCGGTAGAGAGCCGGAATCGCCTTCCGTGAGAAAAAGTGGTGTTTGGGTACCTGCCACTGAGGAACCGCACATTCCACAAACTCACGGAAGGGGACAGAGTCTACCAACTGAAAAGGCAGCAGTTGAAGTGCTAGCAATTTTGCCAAGCTAGCATTCAACCGCTGGGCATGTGGATGACTGGGAGCGAACTTCTTTCGGCGGTGCAGCAGCTGGGGCAGGGAAATTTACCTGGTACAATCTGACGTCGGTGTACCGAAAGCAGATTGCCCACAAGTACTTGGCTGTGACACACCTAATTCTACACCTTCATTCCTCTCAGTGCAGGTCTCAGAGAGGACTGAAGGTATAGTGGGGTTGGAGATCTCAGCTGATGAGGAGCAAGGAGAGGTCCTCTTTGTTCTTTGGTGTGGGTCTTTTAAATATGCTTGCCAACGAACTGCATGGCAGGTCAACATATGTCTGGTCAAACATGTGGTGCCCAAGCGGGAGATGTTTTGGCCACCCGAGATACGCTTGAGACATATGTTGCAAATAGCAGCGGTGCGATCTGATGCACTCATCTCAAAAAAGGCCCACACCAAAGAACTTTTTGAATAACGCGCAGAGACTGCAGCGCCCTGCACATGCGGAGCTTTGGGGTGTGATGCAGTCAGTGTGCTGCCCTTAGGCTGGCCCCTGGAGGGCATCCTGCCTCGCTGGTGATGTGCCGCCTCCTCCTCCTCCTCTCTCCTATCAGGCACCCACGTTGAGTCAGTGACCTCATCATCCCCTCCCTCCTCATCACTGGAGCAAACCTGGCAGTATGCTGCAGCAGGGGAGCATGACTGTCCTTCTTAGGCACCCCCTCTGTCCGTGCTCACGTTACTGCCTTCATCTAGCTCAGTATCATCATCAGAGCCTTCCAAACGCTGGGCATCCTCCTGGAGCATGTACCCAACACTGTGGTCAAACAGTTCGAGGGACTCCTCAGGTGGACATGGTGGGGCTAGGGAAGGAGTCACTGATGACATTGAGCCGAGGGAAGAGGCCGCTGCTTTGCCAGACAAAGTACCCTGAGCATGGGTGAGAGAGGATGAGGAGGATGAGGACGGCTTGGTCATCCACTCGACCAAGTCTTCTGCATGTTGCGGCTCAACACGGCCAGCTGCCGGAAAAAAGGCTAAGCGTGTCCCACGGCCACGTGCTGATGAGGCTGCACCGTCTCCACGACCAGCACTGTTGCCTCTAGACACAGAGCCTGCTTGCCCTCTTTTATTGGCTTGTGACTGTCTGCCTCTCCTTGTTGGCCTTCCAGACATACTAATGGCCTGTAGCTGGGATATATATATATATATATATATATATATATATATATATATATATATATATATATATGTACCGATACTGCAGCTAGCAAAATCCACTGCCTGCCTGTCGTATGAGAACACCACCAACCTTCTACAGGTAGCTTTAGCTGAACACTGTGCAGAGCTCGCCAAAAAATAACTTGTAGCTTATTTAGCTGCCTGCGGTAGTGATAGGATCAGGAAAACACCACCAACCTTCTACAGGTAGCTTTAGGTGAACACTGTACAGAGCTCGCACTACACTAACTTGTAGCTTATTTAGCTGCCTGCGGTTGTGATAAGATGAGGAAAACACCACCAACCTTCTACAGGTAGCTTTAGCTGAACACTGTGCAGAGCTTGCAAAAAATAACTTGTAGCTTTAGCTGAACACTGTGCAGAGGTCTCACTACACTAACTTGTAGTTTTAGATGAACACTGTGCAGAGGTCGCTAGACACTAACTTGTAGTTTTAGCTGAACACTGTGAGCAGGACGTACTACACTAACTTGTTGCTTTAGCTGAACACTGTGCAGAGGTCTCACTACACTAACTTGTAGTTTTAGCTGAACACTGTGAGGAGGACGCACTACACTAACTTGTAGCTTTAGCTGAACACTGTGCAGAGGTCGCACTACACTAACTTGTAGTTTTAGCTGAACACTGTGAACAGGACGCACTACACGAACTTGTAGCTTTAGCTGAACACTGTGAGGGGGACGCACTACACTAACTTGTAGTTTTAGCTGAACGCTGTGAGCAGGACGCACTACACTAACTTGTAGCTTTAGCTGAACACTGTGCAGAGGTCTCACTACACTAACTTGTAGCTTTAGCTGAACACTGTGCAGAGGTCTCACTACACTAACTTGCAGTTTTAGCTGAACACTGTGCAGAGGTTGCACTACACTAACTTGTAGTTTTAGCTGAACACTGTGAGCAGGACACACTACACTAACTTGTAGCTTTAGCTGAACACTGTGCAGAGGTCGCACTACACTAACTTGTAGTTTTAGCTGAACACTGTGAGCAGGACGCACTACACTAACTTGTAGCTTTAGCTGAACACTGTGCAGAGGTCTCACTACACTAACTTGTAGTTTTAGCTGAACACTGTGAGCAGGACGCACTACACTAACTTGTAGCTTTAGCTGAACACTGTGCAGAGGTCTCACTACACTAACTTGTAGTTTTAGCTGAACACTGTGCAGAGGTCGCATTTCACTAACTTGTAGTTTTAGCTGAACACTGTGAGCAGGACGCACTACACTAACTTGTAGCCTTAGCTGAACACTGTGCAGAGGTCTCACTACACTAACTTGTAGTTTTAGCTGAACACTGTGAGCAGGACGCACTACACTAACTTGTAGCTTTAGCTAAACACTGTGCAGAGGTCTCACTACACTAACTTGTAGTTTTAGCTGAACACTGTGCAGAGGTCTCACTACACTAACTTGTAGTTTTAGCTGAACACTGTGCAGAGGTCTCACTACACTAACTTGTGGTTTTAGCTGAACACTGTGCAGAGGTCGCACTACACTAACTTGTAGTTTTAGCTGAACACTGTGAGCAGGACACACTACACTATCTTGTAGCTTTAGCTGAACACTGTGCAGAGGTCTCACTACACTAACTTGTAGTTTTAGCTGAACACTGTGAGCAGGACGCACTACACTAACTTGTAGCTTTAGCTGAACACTGTGCAGAGGTCTCACTACACTAACTTGTAGTTTTAGCTGAACACTGTGAGGAGGACGCACTACAATAACTTGTAGCCTTAGCTGAACACTGTGCAGAGGTCTCACTACACTAACTTGTAGTTTTAGCTGAACACTGTGCAGAGGTCGCACTACACTAACTTGTAGTTTTAGCTGAACACTGTGAGCAGGACGCACTACACTAACTTGTAGCTTTAGCTGAACACTGTGCAGAGGTCTCGCTACACTAACTTGTAGTTTTAGCTGAACACTGTGAGCAGGACGCACTACACTAACTTGTAGCTTTAGCTGAACACTGTGCAGAGGTCTCACTACACTAACTTGTAGCTTTATCTGAACACTGTGAGGAGGACGCACTACACTAACTTGTAGCTTTAGCTGAACACTGTGCACTACACTAACTTGTAGTTTTAGCTGAACACTGTTCAGAGGTCACACTACACTAACTTGTAGCTTTAGCTGAACACTGTGAGGAGGACGCACTACCCTAACTTGTAGCTTTAGCTGAACACTGTGCACTACACTAATTTGTAGTTTTAGCTGAACACTGTGCAGAGGTCTCACTAAACTAACTTGTAGCTTTAACTGAACACTGTGAGGAGGACGCACTACACTAACTGTAAATAGCCTAGCTGCCTGACTGTGGTACTAATAGGATCAAAAGAACACCAGCAATTTTCTTCAGGTAGCTGTAAATACAGTAACAAGACAAGCCTGCCTGTCAGTAGGAAGATAACAGGAACGGATCTAGCTAAACTGAATACAGTGTGTATATATATATATATACAACACCTGGGATGCATATATATACACAATACACTATAAGTGCAGCTAACTCACTGACTGTCCTGCCTAATCTAGCTAACTCAAATGAAATGACACTGTCTCTCTCTCTCTATCTAAGCACGCCGGAACACACTACACAGGGCCGCCGTGCAGGCGGCCTTATATAGTGTGGGGCGTGTTCTAAACCCCTGAGCCATAATTGGCCAAAGCCACCCTGGCTTTGGCCAATTACAGTTCTCTCCACCGAGGGCGCTGTGATTGGCCAAGCATGCAGGTCATAGTGCATGCTTGGCCAATCATCAGCCAGCAATGCACTGCGATGCCGCAGTGAATTATGGGCTGTGACGCGCCACACGAATTTGGCGCGAACGGCCCATATCATTTGCAATTCGGTGAACGATCTAACAGCCGATGTTCGAGTCGAACATGGGTTCGACTCAAACACGAAGCTCATCCCTAATGGTGATATTGCCAATGGAAGCTGATTGCAGGTGTTCCAGAGTGATCAGATCCACATATATATGATCTATGCGTGTATACACATCATGTACCTTGGAATAGTAACTAAAATCTCTACCTGAGGTGTGTAATGCTCTCCAGCTATCCAACAGCCGGTGGGATTGAAGTGTCTTACGAAAGTGTTTAAGAAAAGTATAGGAGTGTGGGGGTCTCGCGTGTGATGTATCAAGCAGAGGGTCTGGGCTAATATTAAAATCTCCCCCTACGATCAAGAGACCGTCTCTGAAGTCGGCCAATTGTTCCAGGGTAGAGTGAATAAATGCGAGTTGGTTGGCGTTGGGGGCATAGATTGTCGCAAACGTATATGTGTGACCAGCTATTTTGCCTTTCAAAAAGACACATCTACCCAGAGGATCAACTTTGTTATCAGTGGGCTGAAGGGGCACGATTTGTGTATGGCAATGGCTGTTCCCCTAGATTTGGATACCGGAGAGTTGCTAAGGAACCACTGATTAAAAAGATGAGTAGGTAATTCGGGAAGCGACTGGGGTGTGAAGTGGGTCTCTTGTAGGAAGTCTTTAATCGTTTTAGTTCCCCCCATAGTTTATTACGTTTGTACAGGGAGCAAAGGCCCCGGATATTATATGAGCTTACCTGTAAAGCAGCCTTATGTAGGCCTGGGGGCGTTCAGATTAGCCAGGTAGGTGGTGTGCTTGGTGTGGGAAGCGATGCGGCAGATCACTCCTGGGAAAGGGAGAAGGAGGGAAAAGGAAGGGAAGGAGGAGATAAATGGGGAAGAAAAACAAAGACATGAGAAACAAATAATAAACACAGAGCATAACAAACAAAATGGCCGAAGCCACTTCAACATATGCGAGATCTAAGGGTTGTGTTCGGAACCCCGTCCCCTATAGGGGGGAGGATCCGACCACCAACCCGGAATCCCAATAGGGATCAAAACCTAGGAAAAAAAAACGAAGGTTGGCCTATGTGGGGTACGTGAGCCAACAAGGGGGGAAAGTGAGAGGGCATCACTGCTCCCGTCTACCGCATCTAACAGTGTGCGATATAGCAGGGAAATCTAGGGCGATTTAATTTGAGCAGTGTCCCAGATAAGGTGGGCTTAGCAAGGTCTAGTGCAAATAGTGAGTCTGCAACTAATATGCACAAGTCTCCGTTCAACTAAGCCAGTCAATCAAACAAAACCGAAGTCTGGGATTCTACTAATAATGATTTTAATGCATTTTTATTGAAAATATAATTTTGATAAATTTTGCAAAACTTTTATGAAACCTATAAAATCAGTAGAATCATCTTATTATTCTAGCGATCCTGTGTTTTCCAAAAATGTGTGGTTTGAAAGATGTTATATAAACTCTGAAAGATGTAAGTTAAACAAGTGAAAAATTGCAAAAATGCTCTTGCCACCTAGGTACAATATGGAAAGCAGGGCCGAGTAAAAAAGGCATCTAAGGCTAATAAATGTATTTATTTCAAATAGAGGGCAAATCTTCCAATGGGTGTGGTTGATCTGATGACAATGTTCATTCAAGAAAAATCTTCCAGCATTTTCAGTTTCTTAATTTTTTCAGTTTCAAGTTTACCATTTGAGTTTTTCAGTTTCAGAACCTCCTTTATCAGAACCCTCCTCCCATTTTCTTCTAAGACCCTCTCTCCCTTCCTCATGTTTTCTACCCATCCTCTCCTTTAAGTTCCCCCACACATTACCATCCTCCTGTTTATTCTTCTGAGATATGCCTCTACTAGCTGTCCTTCATAGTGGTTGCCAGACGCTTTGTTTGTAACAGGGTTATTGTTTAACCTAAGCATTATTCTGATCATAATTATTCTATACCACATTGCACTTTTATGTTAATACATTGCAATTGCAGCGCTAAATGGGTGATAGGAATGTACGTTTACATCCTATATATGCATAGAATCATATATCGTGAGTTAAATAACAAAATAAAGTGTTCATAATCTATATCAGGTACCAGTATACGTGGTATGTACAATCAGTGAACATTCACAAATAACCAAAAATTAAGGAAAAAAAGAAAGTCCATTCATATGTGATAGACAGTATAAAAGTCCACAGAAATTGAAGGTTCATGGGCATATAAAGTGCAGCATTTTAACATAAGGCAGAGGCTGGAGCCAAATATGTATAACGATATCAGTTTACACACAGATCTTCTTAATTTCCAACTCAAAGATGTAAATGGCAGAAGTGAATATCCTTACCAGAGGAGATGGACACAGTCACCATACGGTGGAGTGTCATGCGAGCTTGAGGGATCGAACGATCCCGGGGGTGTCAGACTGGAAAATCCTAGCGGTGAGTCCCATCCGGGGCAACCGTAGATGTCAGATGGTATGTGAATCCACAGCAAATCGAGATGTCATTCTCAGGGGGAATGAGTTTGTTGAGGAAAACAGCTTACAACTGGATTGAAGAGCACTCCCTGGGGTGCACAGAGGTGTGATCTGTTACTGGTTGTGTCTGGTGAACGCAAAAAATGGAGTTATAATCCTTCCCCATTCTGTCCAAAAAAAAAAAAATTCGACTTGACATAAACTTTAATTATAAATGGAGTCCAGAAGAAATTCCTCATAAAATAGTTACATTTTCACATACAAAAAAAAAAAGTTTTCTTCTCACCATAAAATCCTTTTCTTAGAGTTTATTGAAGGACACAGGGTTTTAAAACAGTTGGGCTGCCACCTACAGGAAGATTTGGATACTGACAAACAAAAAACAGTGAACAGCTGGTATAACTGCTTTATTACTGAACTTCTTTTTTTTTTTTACTTTTTTTTTTTTTTTACTGATTGTATGGTTTTAAATGTGCATTAATAAAAGTGATATTTTTTTAAAATCTATAAATGTTGTGTGCCCATAAAGTCCATGGACTGCAGTCCAAAATCTAAATGTCTGGTTTCTAGTAATTAGAACGCAGCAACGGGTACCCACAGTAACACCCAGGGGTTTCTGGTTGTCTACTTAACATTGTATTCAGTGTTGCTTTGTTAAGGCCCAGAAGGGGCCTTAACAAGAACATAAACATAAATGAGTATGACTTGTATCCTTCAATGAACTCCAGGTAAAAGATTTTACAGTCAGTGCAAAAGAACACAAGATTCAGAGACTCTTGTAACATTGAAAAGCAGACCAACTGAGGGGGGACACAGCAAACAAAATGCTAAGAGAGCCTCAAAGAGTTGCCTTAAGGACCCAATGCCCACAACTGGTACCAGATGAGACCTGAACATCCACATGGTAAAACTCAGAGAATGTGTGACATAATAGTAGAATCTGAAATATCCCTGATAGGTTCAAAATGTGTTTTTTGAAGTGCTGAAAGTACCAAATTTTAAGCCACATGAAAGACCCCCTGTACAACAGTCTTAATCAAAGAACTGGAGGCTAGTGGTATTTGAAACAAGGTGCTGAGATTTGCCCCTTGATGGTACTCAGGGCCAAATGCTAGTGCTAGTCAGAATTCATACCACAGAGTATGTTCTCCATGTATGATGGTTCTCCAAGTATGGTCTCCATGTGTGATGGTAGACCTGGTTGAAAGTGGACTTCCTAGCTTTTAACATTTTAGGAATAACAGATTTGGAAATGCCCCTGTCCCTCAAAACTTTAGCTTCAACATCCATGCAGTTCAACCAAGGTACAGTGTAGCAGGGTGGTGAACTTTACCTTGGGAAAGAACATGTGAACAATCTGCAAGAGCCCACAGAGCATCTGCCAGCAATCTGATCAGGTTAAAATATCACATCTGCGTAGGTCAATTCAGAGCTATCAGAATAATCATAATGCCCCCTATCTTGCAGAGTAAATAATGAAGGAATTCCAAGCAAGATCAGGTTATATTGATCCCAGGGAGCCAACTGAGCATCCACTGCTTCCACCAAAGGATCTCTGCATGTGGAGACAAACCTGTCCAGTTTGTTGTTGAACCTGCAGGCCAGGAGGATCTCACTGGGCATACCCCACTTGTGACACAGGTTTTCTTCCACAAAAAAAACTTGTGTCACAGGTTGTGACACAAATTTTTTGTGGAAGAAAAACTCTGACATGATCTGTGCCTAGAATCAGACCCAGTTACTCCAAGTGCTGAGTTGGCTCCAAAACAGACTTCTAAAGGTTCAGGATGCAGGCAAACCTTTTCAAGGTCTGAACTGTCTGTGCCATATTAATTCAGGACATGTGTTGACTGTTCCTTCAACAGGAGATTGCCCAGATGTTACACAATAGGTGAAAAGTACAAGGGCTAGAACTGTGCTAAATATATGTGATGTGGAAGACAGACCAAAGGACAAGGCCGCAGATTGGGAATACAGAAAAGTAAAGGGACACTAAGGACATGAAAGTACACGTGAATCCACAGAAAAAAAAGATACCATAGTGCTAAGGAACCGCTGAGACCAAGAAATGCGTCAATACAAAATACTCTTCATAATTATTCTCGGCATTATCATATATGCTTCACCAGGGCAGCACTATTCAGATTGGGGAACAGTGTAATATAAACAAAAGAGTGCAGAGGCCTAGTGCATTACCTGATACCAAGTTTATTAAAATGTGCAAAAATCATACTCACAAAATTCCAAAGACAAACAACCATTGAATGAACAAAACCCAGGTGACAGGAAGGCCAGGATGCAGATACATATCACCAAGACCCAGACATCATTCAGACGTGCATGCTGACACGTTTCGAGGGACAAGCCCCCTTCCTCAGAGCACATTTTGTCTGCATGTCAGATCACTTTTAAATTTACTAGTACCTGGACCACATGACCAGTGCCACATGAACCCTCGTCTTCTGGGGAGGGGCTTTTGCATAAGTGATGATTGCCCCAGAGCCATGTACAAGAATAAAAATGCAAAGCAAAGACAAAAACAAAGATGAAAATGAAGGTGAAATGCTCAATAATCTAAAGTCAGTCGTTAGAAAATTAATATTACTATTATTGGTAGTAATTACCTACTGCATAGCACTATAAGTTGTACCTGGTATAAAGACTGTGTAGTGCAACATAATTTAGGGCTTGGTAATGGACTAAAAGCCACATAAGAAATCATCTTAGCAACTGTGTTTTATTGAGTATTTAGTTCTGTGTTTCCTGAGTGTATAAACTATAAAATAATTGCTCCCAAAAGCAGCCCAGGCTTCTTCACATGAAGGTTAGCTACAAATTGTAGTTTGTAGCCCCTGGAAACCACCTCCCATCCTTGTTAATATTAACACTTCTGCTACTTCTAAACTTCTCAGTCTCACCTCATCTTTTGAACTGAAACAGTGGACACATGCTTCTGCTCACTCTGATGGCAACATCCTTGACATTGTATTCTCTTATCTATGCACTCTTTAAAACCTCTCCAACAATCGTTTTCCTCCCTGTGATCATTACTTATTTAGTTTCACCTGTCTTCCACCTATGTTAAACTTTCGCTCCAACAACCTAACAGTTACCCGTAGAAACCTTTGCCACTGTAAAATGTCTCCTCTCTATTATGATTCTACTAATCTAAATAAAATGTATACAATTTGTGATGAGATCTCCACTGTACCAATTTCTCCCCCACCTAACATTCTATGTCCACCAGTACACTCAATACTTCCCTCATTTAACCCTGCAACTACAGAGGGTTTACTAAAGAGTTTACTAAACTTTTTCTAATGCCCACCTAACCATCTGCCCCATGAACCCTGTTCCCTCGCAAATACTACGGTCAACCTCTGGCTCTATCCTATACTTTCTAACTCACATCTTCAATCTCTCCCTCTCTTCTGGCATCTTCTTCATCAATCTAAAAAAAAAGGAATCCTCAACCCCATACTTAAAAAGACCTAGCTGGATCCTATCAATCTTAACAAACTAAGATTACAATCTGTGGTGCTGCGCTATTAGAGGTGTAGGACTGCCCTCTTGAGGGTTGCAAAATAAATCAATACCCCTCTGGTTGCCCTGACCCTGAGAGTCCTCTGCCACTTCTGACACCCTGGGTTCAAACATGTTTTCTTTAGATAACAACAGCTATAATGAAATAATAATTTACTCAATGAAATGAATGGAGAAAGAATCAAAGAACAAACCTGAATTTAACTCCAAAGAGGTTATTTTACAAAGGGTATTCTTGATAACAAAAAAACTATCACTGTTATGATTCAAATATTCAACAGTGCACACTATATTTCCTATACCCAAATAAGTGTATATAACGTCTATTTGAGTGGGCTACAGGAGAGCAAAGGAATCACTCCTTTGAGTGTCAGACCACTATCTATGTGCTCCTTCACATAAGAAAAGGAAAATTACGATAAGCAAATACAACTCCAGAAAACAGTAACTATAGCACAATTCAACCCGCTCTTACAAAGAGTTCTTGGTGAAATGCAGCTTTGATATTTTCAGGTAAAACTATTTCCTGAAGTGGAGAGGGAAATAAAAGTAGTCCAGTGTTGCTGTGTGGCAATTTGGTTAATCTTCAGCTAGCTCTCAGGTATTTAATTGCATGCAAAGAATATTGATTGGTAAGGCATAATAGCTAAACCAATAGATCGTGTATAACCAGTAGACAATATTCCTGTGCAAGTCATATTTGTAATTGAATTCACAGTGATCACTGACTTAAAGATGTTAAACTCCGTGGAACTACAAGCAACAGCAGAACAATGGATAGCATGGATGTCTGTGTATAGTGTCTATAATATGCTGGAACAAATCTTTGAACTGAAGATGGTAAGAAGTGCAGGGAACAATGATGTCTATACACACTGGGGGTCATTTACTAAAGGAAAATCCACTTTGCACTGCAGGTGCACTTGGAAGTGAAGTCGCTGTAGATCTGAGGGGGACATGCAAGGAAAATAAAGAACAGCATTTTAGCTTGCACATGATTGGATGATAAAATCAGCAGAGCTTCCCCTCATTTCAGATCTACCCCTTAGATTTAGAGCGACTGCACTTCCAAGTGCACTTTCAGTGCAAAGTGGATTTGCCTTTCGTAAATAACCCCCACTGTCTATCAGACTGGGCAACCGCCCACTCACCACACTGGAACAGGAGATGATGATGATGAGGATAAAGATGATGATCTCTCAGGTGTTTTGCTCAAGGGATGACTTACGGCCTCCGCCGCACCGCCCTATGGCTCACACAGATCTGACATCCCCACAGGGTGGATAGAACAGGAAAGGCCTCCAGACCGCCACCAGAGAGTGAAGGGGAACTGTCTGCAGGTGTTATTCCATATATCCGCTGGGTAAATCTGCCAAAGCAGGCTGCAAGACATCTGCAGCTCACTCTTATCACAGGCTCCCTGCATGCAGACCCACGTCGGTCCCAAGAGAGTGTGCTAGTCCCCAGCCTTGCCTCTTATAGTCTCTCTCAGCGGACTGCTCTTCTCCATCAGCCCACTGGTAATTGTAGTTTCACATAATACAGTCAGAGGGCGAATCCTTTCCATATGGACTACATATCCCAAGATACCTTGCTCTACCTTTGGTTAAGAGAGTCACAGTAAACTGCCAAACTGGAACACTAGGGGGAAACAACTCCCTCTGAATAATACCAAACAAATTTCAGGAAAATGTAAGTATCCAGCTCCTGGCTACATCGGTAAATTAAATGTGGAAGGATGAAAAAAAACACACTTAAAGGTGAATAAAGAACAATATATAGAACAATGTCATGTAGAGTGCATAAGTACCCACAATATATAGATACGTGATAAAACAATCTCACAAATATTAAATGCACAGATAAGAAGGTATGGCGACCGTCCTAACATAAGACAAAAAATCCTGAATTACAGAAAAAACAATGAGTGCTAATAGTGAACATAAAACAACATGACTTGATGAATAATTAACGTGATAAAAATCCTGGAATCAGTCCAATATGAATAATATCAAAAGTGCTAGATAATAAAACATGCAAAAATAAACATAAAGCAAAGTGTGACAAGTGTCTCTTCTTTCAGTGCAGTGACCTCTCTGTGCTGATTGGCTACTCACCTTACTGCGTAACAGGTGACCCCGCCCCCTTTGACATCACCGGGAAACCCATAGGGAAGTTCCCGTCAAGTCCCCGTGCGTCAGAAGGGGGGCGGGGTCACCGGGTGGCCCCACCCTCCGTTATTTAGGAAGTGTCAGAAGACGAGAAGCGTCACACAGCGGGAGCCTCCCATCATGGATGTGGAGCGGCCCGAGAACGAAGAAGGGAAGAAGACGCCGCGGAGGAAGATGCTGGACGAGAACACCGGAGCAAGAAGCAGAGGATCAGAGGAAGAACCAGAGGAAGAAGAAGATGGAGAAAGAAACCGAAGGAAGATAGAAGAAAGAAGATGGAAAGAAGAAGACTTTAAATAAAGAAATTGTCAAAAACTGTCTCTTGTCATTTTTAACATTTTTGACACTTTTTTTGTGAAATGGTAGGGGTACTTTTGTACCCCCTTACCATTTCACACGGGGGAGCGGGATCTGGGGGTCCCCTTGTTAAAGGGGGCTTCCAGATTCCGGTAAGCCCCCGACCCACAGACCCCCGCAACCACCGGGCAAGGGTTGTGGGGATGAGGCCCTTGTCCCCATCAACATGGGGACAAGGTGCTTTGGGGGGACCCCAAAGCACCCTCCCAATGTTGAGGGAATGTGGCCTGGTGTGGTTCAGGGGGGGCACTCTCTCGCCCCCCTCTTTTCCTGGGGCCTACCAGGTTGCGTGCTCGGATAAGGGTCTGGTATGGATTTTTGGGGGGACCCCACGCCATTTTTTAAAAAAAAATTAGCGCGGAGTTCCACTTAAAATTCATACCAGACCTGAGGGGTCTGGTATGGATTTTGAGGCGGACCCCCACGCCATTTTTTTAAAATTTTGGCGCGGCGTTCCCCTTAATACCCATACCAGACCTGAAGGGCCTGGTATGGAATTTAGAGGGACCCCCACACCATTTTTTTTTTAATTTTGTTTCGGGGTTCCCCTGTGGGGAAATCCCATGCCATTTTTATCAATGAACATTTATGTGTATTGCCAGACCGACAATTCTTAAACAGCCGCGAGTAGTTTTAAATGACTTTTTTTCCTTTGAAATGTCATTTTGCTGTCAGACTGTTCTAAACATGGGAAACATGCGCCCCTTTACAGGCATACTATAGACACCCCCCAGGTATGAAATGTAAAGATTTAAAGGAATATTACACTTTTATTGTTTCACTATAAGCATTATTAAAATCACTGCTCCCGAAAAAACTGACGTTTTTAAAACTTTTTTTTTGCATTGATCCATGTCCCCTGGGGCAGGACCCAGGTCCCCAAACACTTTTTATGACAATACCATGCATATAAGCCTTTAAAATTAGCACTTTTGATTTTTCCCATAGACTTTTAAAGTGTGTTCCGCGGCTTTCGAATTTGCCGCGAACACCCCAAATTGTTCGCTGTTCGGCGAACTGGCGAACAGCTGATGTCCGAGTCGAACATGAGTTCGACTCAAACTCGAAGCTCATCCCTAATAGTGATAGCAAGGGAGCACCATTTTTTATAAATCTTAACAAACTAATACCCTTCTCCTTGCTCTCTTTTACCTTCAGACTCCTTGCATGCCTGATCTACAACCGCTCAAACTACCACCTCACTGAGAATATCCTTCTCGAACCCCATCAGTCTGGATTTCGCCCACAACATTCCACAGAAATTGCTCTCCTAAAACTTACAAATGATTAACTAATAGATATGCAATCAATGGTCACTATTCTGTACTCTTAAACCACGTACACACTATCGGACTTTCAGGCGGAAATGTTCGATGACAGGCTGTTGGCGGAAAATCCGACCATGTGTTTGCTCCATCGGACAATTGTCGGATTTTCCACGGACAAATGTTGGATAGCAGATTTTCAAATTTTCCGCAAACAAATGTCTGTTGTCGGATTTTCCGAGCGTGTGTACACAAGTCCGTCGGACAAAAGTCCAAAGTACAAACACGCATGCTCGGAAGCAAGGACGAGCCAGAAGTGGTCGGTCTTGTAAACTAGCATTCGTAATGAAGAATTAACATTTGTGACGTGACAAATTATGAAATCTCGAAATGCAGCACACATTCTCTACTTCTTTAATGGGATAATTTGGAAGCTGCTTTGCTGGTGACACTGATGGAGTTATTGCAAACACATTTTCAAAGGCTTTTTTTTCTAGTGATAGCAAGAATAATATTATTATGCATTTTTTTTTAAATTTGGGCAAGTTACCACAACACCATTATCCCGTAGCTTTTAAGATCAAAGATACAACTATGTTGGTGTCCCTTGTCAATTTTACATTGTTTTTTTTTAAATGTAACTGCCTACTCCCAAACTGTCATTTGAAGTAAAACACATAGCCAAGTATTATTCTCCACAATTTTTTTTATTGTGCATTAAAAAAAGAAAACAAATAAAATTAGACATGCTATCTGCTAATAGAACTTAACAAAAAAGTTCATTCTATGCATCCAAAAAATATAGAAAATATACCAAATCAAATCATTATTCAACCAAAAAAATAATTTTAAAGCAATAACTCCAAGGCCAATAATAAATAACACGTTATCTCCTCCAATTCCGCAACATGGCTGGTTGACGAACGGCCGTTCAGAAACTAAATGAAAAGCGTGAAATGAAGAGCGAAATGAAAAGTGCGAAATGAAAAGTGCGAAATGAAAAGCAAAAATCAACACTCACCAAACTTCTATTAACACGAAATTAGCAGAAGGAACCCAAAGGGTGGCGCTAAGGAGATGAAAAACAACGTAGTATGTCACTATGTTCGTATTTGTTGACTGACAATTCCTTGCCATTTGTATGAAAGACAAGTTTGGGCCAACGCCCTTCGGACAAAAGTCCATGGTTTTGTTGGCCAACAATCTGATCGTGTGTACGAGGCTTGACTCTTGGACCTGCTTGCTTCCTTTGATACAGTTGACCACCCCTCCTTCTCAAAAAACTTCATTCCTTTGGTCTCTGTGACTGTGCTCTTCATTGGTTCTCATCTTACCTATCCCACCGCATCTTCAATGTCACTTAAAATTCTACCTCCCCCTCTCCTCTTCCTTTTTTTCATGATTGTATTTTTACTGAAAATGTTTTGAAATTATACAAAGAAAAGCAAGGAAACAATATCAACTTGAGAGACCCAGATCAAGCAAATAGCAATAACCGTCTTAAACAGAAACAGTAGTACAATATACACATAACAGGATGGGATCAGGCCATATCAGAAAGTTGCAAGTGCATAGAAAAAAAAAGACACAAAATGTAGCCCAAGGTGTCAAGTCAGCTCGTAGGGACCAAGGTAAACCATATGGCCCTAAGAACGTACCAGAGGGTAAGGTTGAGAGCATAGGAGCCAAAGGTTCAGATCAGTATGAGGAGGGCCCACCCCCCCCCCTCCCCCAGTCATCCAAAATCATGGTGTAGGAGGGAGACTATATTCAAACTGGTCCCAAGTATCCCAATGAAAAAGTGTCATTAACTGAGGCTGTTAGATATTCCATTCTATGAATGTCAGCCATGATATTCAGAAGCTGGTTCAGAGTGAGGAGTTCGATACAGCATAACGGGATGGATCTCTTTGCAGCTAACAAAATTTAAGAGCTCAACTTTTTTGCAGATTTACTTAGACCTGTGAAAGGGAGACCCAACAGGTAATGAATCAGGTCTAATCGGAAGGAAACAGTAAATAAACATCGAAGAAGAGACATTACCATGTACCAGAAGGGGTATATCAAATTACATTGCCAGAAAATATGGCAGTGTGAGCCCAATTCAGTACGACAACGCCAGCACAGTTGCGAAAGTCAAGAATCTTTGTGATGAAGAAATTCAGGCATCCTATACCAAAACATTAGGACCTCAAATGCCGTCTCTCTCTGTTGTACCATGCAACAAGATATTTCAGAAGTGAAAGACCAAATCTTATCCCACCAGGAGAGGAAAATTGACCTTTGAAGGATATGGGACAACTTATGTATATATGAGTGCAGGTCCTAAGTAAGAGGAGTGGCCTCATAAAGTATTTTGTAAATGGAAGATATTAAATGTGGTTGATATGGGCCTTGGGCACAAACATATTACAATTTAGTGGGCCTAGGCAGGGTAAGGGATGAAGATAAAGAGGAGAGGTAAAAATAAAAAAACATGTGCTTAGGGATATGGTATTTCATCTGCAAATCTTGAAAGGTGTATAGACTATGGGCTGTAGGGTTAACATAGTGGTGTAACTGAAAAAGAGTATCCTGAGCCCAAGGTACCATATGTCTATATGATATACTGTTCAGAATAAAAGGATTAAAAAGGCCATTGGACAGGGAGCATGGTGAAGAGAGAGGATACCTTGAGTTACAGGCTCACCAAATTTTCAATGTAAATAACATTGGAGCTATATATGACCGTTTCAGTGCAGCATCTGTTTTATGATGAGGGAGACTATATCAAAGAACAGAGGTGCACAGGTTAAAGTGAGACCATCTTAATTTCCAACCATTTATTAGGATCATATTGACTAGACCAGGAGGCAATAGAGTGTAAGTTGGTAGCATAACACCAGGAGCTCCCAGTCACCCACATGTCCGAAGAGAATATTTAATCTGCAAATTTTTAAAGGTGTATAGACTATGGGCTGTAGGGTTAACATAGTGGTGTAACTGAAAAACCCCAAGGTACCATATGGCTATATGATATACTGTCTGGCATAAAAGGATTAAAAAGGAAATTGAATGGGGGGGGGGGGGGCATGTTGAAGAGAGAGAATACCTTGAGTTATAGGTTCACCAAAATTTCAATGCAAATAACATTGGAGCTATACATGACTGTTTCAGTGCAGCATCGGTATGTATAGAGGGAGACTATATCAAGGAACAGATGTGCACAGGGTAAAGTAAGCTCATCTCAATTTCTACAAATGAAAAACAGTGGCGCTAGATTTATGCATTTAGATATATGGATTGCAACTGGAATAAAAAACAATTTAAAAACTCATGTAAGATATCATAGTCCACGCATAAAGTCCATGAGAGGTATTCAGTCTTCAGTTCTAGCACCATGAACACTGAACACCCCTACTGTTTCCCATAAAAAAGATTCAACTACCACAATACCTATAAACCCTATAGAAACCATTGCAACCGTGAAGGTCGTTACCACTTCTACACCTACCAGTTCTTCTAGCCCTACCAATGATTCTATCTGTACCTTCTACTCCAATCTCTACATCATCGAACTGTGATCCTCCTAGGGAGTTGATGGATATTATCGTCACCAATGTTCTATCACATGATTCAGTCATAACCATAATGGACATATGCAGTCCTTTGAACATCGCCCCAAACACATCCTCTTTTTTATTGTTGACTGCCAGATCCAGTCCCAACAAAAGAAAACACGACAAAGGGGCAGGAGAGGGGGTAGATCTAAACACACCACAACCTGAGAAAAAAAATAGGGAGAATGTAAAGATTTACAATATATCCACTAGTTCTACAGAAGACGAGCTATACCTATTGAAACTGGGTCTAAATTTTACTCCTACTGTCCCTACCAATTCCTTCACTATTTTTTAAGATTTGAATACATTTATTTGGAACATTAATCTTAAGAGACATTTCAATCTACAGGCTATCAAAAATCAAAATACCACCATTACTAATGAGAATATCATCTTGGAGTCTGAGACTATATTCAATAGCTCTGCAGAAACTCGAGCTTTGAGTGATCTCATGGAATTATGGGAGGATTGTGATGACATCGATAAAATACTGGAATCACAATTGGCTTACTCCCCACCCATCAAACACACTTCTTTTAAGCTCAAATCAGTTTTTAATCCCACACACAATAAAGGACCTTATATAGAACACTTTTACCAAGTAGTATATTCAGAACTCTTGAATATATGTAAACACTCCAATTCAAAACCTACACATAGTTAATCTAATCTCAATTCCTCAGAACATTCTGCCTTGAACACACTAAGCAAAAACAAACACATAATTATCAAAATGGCTGACAAGGGTGGAGGTATAGTAATCCAAGACAGAGCTACATATCTGAATGAATCCTATCGCCTCCTTTCTGATAAAAAAACATACATCAAACTTAGAACAGATCCCCTCTCAGAATTCATGAAGGAATCTAAAAACTTGATTGCTACAGCTTTATCAGATGGAATACTTTCCAAATCTGAGGTCTCTTTTTTCCAGAGAGTCTTTTATAATGTACCTTATTTTTTATCACCTCCCCAAGGTGCATAAGAACCTCGACAATCCCCTAGGACATCCTATAGGGGCATCTATGGAAAGTATCACCACAAGCTACTCTCTATATATTGATCATTTCCTCCAACCCCTGGCTCAAGCCCTCCCTTCCAACATCCGAGATGGTACCCACCTGTTGGAATTATTGCGCGCATACACCTGGAAGCCAACATACTAATGAGTGTCCTTGCATGTGTGTTCACTGTACACTTCCATTCCTCATTATGTAGGCTTTCAAGCAGTTTTGCATTCCTTATCCAATGGCTCTGACATTAATTCGAGACAGTCCAAATTGATTCTGGCTGCTACTAGATTTTGTTTGGAGCGCAACGATTTTAAATTTGAGGAAAAATGCTACCTTCAAAACAACGGTACTGCAATGGGTGCAAAATTAACTATTGGTCTATGGGAGACCGGGCGTGTCTGGGACCACAACCCGTTTGCAGCCCAACCGGTCTTCTATGGGTGATACATAGATGATATAATCATTATTTGGGATGGCCCCGCCCACACTGTACAGGAATTTGTTTCACATTGTAATTCTAATGATTTCCGACTTTCCTTCACTTCAGAGACTAATACCACTTCTCTTTGTTTTTTGGATCTTGAACTCAGTCATCTAGAGTCCACTATTACAGTCAAAAACTACACTAAACCTACAGCTGGGAATTCTTTTTTGAATTTCTCTAGCTGCCACCACCCGAGATGGGTAAAAAATGTTCAGAAGAGTCGTTTTCGACATAATTGTACTAGGTTAGAGGATTACACCACACAAAGTATTTAATTAAAACAAAAATTTGCTGATAAAAGTTATCCTGCATACCTTATTGACCAGGCCTATTTATCCTACAATACTGAGGATATTCCCAAACTAGGCATGAGCAGAACATGCAAACAGACAAAAAATTTGCACGAACACCGTTAAAGTCTATGGGGCACTAAGGTGAAAAATCAAAAGTGCTCATTTTAAAGGCTTATATGCAAGTTATTGCCATAAAAAGTGTTTGGGGACCTGGGGGCCGCCCCAGGGGACATATATGAATGCAAAAAAAAAGTTTTAAAAATGGCAGTTTTTTCAAGAGCAGTGATTTTAACCACTTAAGGACCGCCTCACGCCGATATACGTTGGCAAGGTGGCACGGGCAGGCAGAATCACGTAAATATACGTGATCTGCCTCCCGCGGGTGGGGGGTCCGATCAGACCCCCCCGGTGCCCGAGGCGGTCCTCTTTTGTCCCCCGGTAATCGGAGGACAATGGAAATGATGTCATCTCTCCTCGACTCAGTATTTTCCATTCCGGCGCCGAGGAGAGAAGACATCAATGTGAGTGCACAACACACACACACTCAGTAGAACATGCCAGGCACACAAAACACCCCCGATCCCCCCCCCCGATCGCCCCCCGATCACCCCCCAATCACCCCCCCCCTGTCACACTAACACCAAGCAGTATTTTTTATTTCTGATTACTGCATGGTGTCAGTTTGTGACAGTTACTGTGTTAGGACAGGTAGGGTTAGCCCCCTGGAGGTCTAGGGTACCACCCTAACCCCCCTAATAAAGTTTTAACCCCTTGATCACCCCCTGTTGCCAGTGTCGCTAAGCGATCATTTTTCTGATCGCTGTATTAGTGTCACTGGTGGCGCTAGTTAGGGACGTAAATATTTAGGTTCGCCGTCAGCGTTTTATAGCGACAGGGACCCCCATATACTATCTAATAAATGTTTTAACCCCTTGAACGACCCCTAGTTAACCCTTTCACCACTGATCACCATATAACTGTTACGGGTGACGCTGGTTAGTTCGTTTATTTTTTATAGTGTCAGGGCACCCGCCGTTTATTACCGAATAAAGGTTTAGCCCCCCGATCGCCCCCCGATCACCCCCCAATCACCCCCCCCCTGTCACACTAACACCAAGCAGTATTTTTTATTTCTGATTACTGCATGGTGTCAGTTTGTGACAGTTACTGTGTTAGGACAGGTAGGGTTAGCCCCCTGGAGGTCTAGGGTACCACCCTAACCCCCCTAATAAAGTTTTAACCCCTTGATCACCCCCTGTTGCCAGTGTCGCTAAGCGATCATTTTTCTGATCGCTGTATTAGTGTCACTGGTGGCGCTAGTTAGGGACGTAAATATTTAGGTTCGCCGTCAGCGTTTTATAGCGACAGGGACCCCCATATACTATCTAATAAATGTTTTAACCCCTTGAACGACCCCTAGTTAACCCTTTCACCACTGATCACCGTATAACTGTTACGGGTGACGCTGGTTAGTTCGTTTATTTTTTATAGTGTCAGGGCACCCGCCGTTTATTACCGAATAAAGGTTTAGCCCCCTGATCGCCCGGCAGTGATATGCGTCGCCCTAGGCAGCGTCAGATTAGCGCCAGTACCGCTAACACCCACGCACGCAGCATACGCCTCCCTTAGTGGTATAGTATCTGTACGGATCAATATCTGATCCGATCAGATCTATACTAGCGTCCCCAGCAGTTTAGGGTTCCCAAAAACGCAGTGTTAGCGGGATCAGCCCAGATACCTGCTAGCACCTGCGTTTTGCCCCTCCGCCCGGCCCAGCCCACCCAAGTGCAGTATCGATCGATCACTGTCACTTACAAAACACTAAACACATAACTGCAGCGTTCGCAGAGTCAGGCCTGATCCCTGCGATCGCTAATAGTTTTTTTGGTAGCATTTTGGTGAACTGGCAAGCACCAGCCCCAGGCAGCGTCAGGTTAGCGCCAGTACCGCTAACACCCACGCACGCACCGTACACCTCCCTTAGTGGTATAGTATCTGATCCGATCAGATCTATACTAGCGTCCCCAGCAGTTTAGGGTTCCCAAAAACGCAGTGTTAGTGGGATCAGCCCAGATACCTGCTAGCACCTGCGTTTTGCCCCTCCGCCCGGCCCAGCCCACCCAAGTGCAGTATCAATCGATCACTGTCACTTACAAAACACTAAACACATAACTGCAGCGTTCGCAGAGTCAGGCCTGATCCCTGCGATTGCTAACAGTTTTTTTGGTAGCGTTTTTGTGAACTGGCAAGCACCAGCCCCAGGCAGCGTCAGGTTAGCGCCAGTACAGCTAACACCCACGCACGCACCGTACACCTCCCTTAGTGGTATAGTATCTGATCAGATCAATATCTGATCCGATCAGATCTATACTAGCGTCCCCAGCAATTTAGGGTTCCCAAAAACGCAGTGTTATCGGGATCAGCCCAGATACCTGCTAGCACCTGCGTTTTGCCCCTCCGCCCGGCCCAGCCCAGCCCACCCAAGTGCAGTATCGATCGATCACTGTCACTTACAAAACACTAAACGCATAACTGCAGCGTTCGCAGAGTCAGGCCTGATCCCTGCAATCGCTAACAGTTTTTTTGGTAGCGTTTTGGTGAACTGGCAAGCACCAGCGGCCTAGTACACCCCGATCGTAGTCAAACCAGCACTGCAGTAACACTTGGTGACGTGGCGAATCCCATAAGTGCAGTTCAAGCTGGTGAGGTGGCAAGCACAAGTAGTGTCCCGCTGCCACCAAGAAGAAGACAAACAGGCCCGTCGTGCCCATAGTGCCCTTCCTGCTGCATTGGCCAATCCTAATTGGGAACCCACCACTTCTGCAGTGCCCGTACTTCCCCCATTCACATCCCCAACCAAATGCAGTCGGCTGCATGAGAGGCATTTTCTTTATGTCCTCCCGAGTACCCCTACCCATCGAACCCCCCCAAAAAAGATGTTGTGTCTGCAGCAAGCGCGGATATAGGCGTGACACCCGCTATTATTGTCCCTCCTGTCCTGACAATCCTGGTCTTTGCATTGGTGAATGTTTTGAACGCTACCATTCACTAGTTGAGTATTAGCGTAGGGTACAGCATTGCACAGACTAGGTACACTTTCACAGGTTCTCCCAAGATGCCATCGCATTTTGAGAGACCCGAACCTGGAACCGGTTACCGTTATAAAAGTTAGTTACAAAAAAAGTGTAAAAAAAATAAAAAAAATATATAAAATAAAAAAAAAAAGTTCTCGTTTTATTGTTCTCTCTCTCTCAATTCTCTCTCTCTATTGTTCTGCTCTTTTTTACTGTATTCTATTCTGCAATGTTTTATTGTTATTATGTTTTATCATGTTTGCTTTTCAGGTATGCAATTTTTTATACTTTACCGTTTACTGTGTTTTATTGTTAAACATTTTTTTGTCTTCAGGTACGCCATTCACGACTTTGAGTGGTTATACCAGAATGATGCCTGCAGGTTTAGGTATCATCTTGGTATCATTCTTTTCAGCCAGTGGTCAGCTTTCATGTAAAAGCAATCCTAGCGGATAATTAGCCTCTAGACTGCTTTTACAAGCCGTGGGAGGGAATACCCCCCACACCGTCTTCCGTGTTTTTCTCTGGCTCTCCTGTCTCAACAGGGAACCTGAGAGTGCAGCCGGTGATTCAGCCAGCTGACCATAGAGCTGATCAGAGACCAGAGTGGCTCCAAACATCTCTATGGCCTAAGAAACCGGAAGCTACGAGCATTTCATGACTTAGATTTCGCCGGATGTAAACAGCACCATTGGGAACTTGGGAAAGCATTTTATCACACCGATCTTGGTGTGGTCAGATGCTTTGAGGGCAGAGGAGAGATCTAGGGTCTAATAGACCCCAATTTTTTCAAAAAAGAGTACCTGTCACTACCTATTGCTATCATAGGGGATATTTACATTCCCTGAGATAACAATAAAAATGATAAAAAAAAAAAAATGAAAGGAACAGTTTAAAAATAAGATAAAAAAGCAAAAAAATAATAAAAAAAAAGCACCCCTGTCGCCCCCTGCTCTCGCGCTAAGGCGAACGCAAGCGGCGGTCTGTCGTCAAACGTAAACAGCAATTGCACCATGTATGTGAGGTATCACCGCGAAGGTCAGATCGAGGGCAGTCATTTTAGCAGTAGACCTCCTCTGTAAATCTAAAGTGGTAACCTGTAAAGGCTTTTAAAGGCTTTTAAAAATGTATTTATTTTGTTGCCACTGCACGTTTGTGCGCAATTGTAAAGCATGTCATGTTTGGTATCCATGTACTCGGCCTAAGATCATCTTTTTTATTTCATCAAACATTTGGGCAATATAGTGTGTTTTAGTGCATTAAAATTTAAAAAATGGTGTGTGTTTTTCCCAAAAAATGTGTTTGAAAAATCGCTGCGCAAATACTGTGTGAAAAAAAAATTAAACACCCACCATTTTAATCTGTAGGGCATTTGCTTTAAAAAAATATATAATGTTTGGGGGTTCAAAGTAATTTTCTTGCAAAAAAAAAAAATTTTTTCATGTAAACAAAAAGTGTCAGAAAGGGCTTTGTCTTCAAGTTAGAAGAGTGGGTGATGTGTGACATAAGCTTCTAAATGTTGTGCATAAAATGCCAGGACAGTTCAAAACCCCCCAAATGACCCCATTTTGGAAAGTAGACACCTCAAGCTATTTGCTGAGAGTCATGTCGAGTCCATGGAATATTTTATATTGTGACACAAGTTGCAGGAAAGAGACAAATTTTTTTTTTTGCACAAAGTTGTCACTAAATGATATATTGCTCAAACATGCCATGGGAATATGTGAAATTACACCCCAAAATACATTCTGCTGCTTCTCCTGAGTACGGGGATACCACATGTGTGAGATTTTTTGGGAGCCTAGCCGCGTACGGGACCCCGAAAACCAAGCACCGCCTTCAGGCTTTCTAAGGGCGTAAATTTTTGATTTCACTCTTTACTGCCTATCACAGTTTCACAGTTTCGGAGGCCATGGAATGCCCAGGTGGCACAACCCCCCCCCCCAAATGACCCCATTTTGGAAAGTAGACACCCCAAGCTATTTGCTGAGAGGTATAGTGAGTATTTTGCAGACCTCACTTTTTGTCACAAAGTTTTGAAAATTAAAAAAATAAAAAAATATGTTTTTTCTTGTCTTTCTTCATTTTCAAAAACAAATGAGAGCTGCAAAATACTCACCATGCCTCTCAGCAAATAGCTTGGGGTGTCTACTTTCCAAAATAGGGTCATTTGGGGGGGTTTTGTGCCACCTGGGCATTCCATGGCCTCCGAAACTGTGATAGGCAGTGAAGAGTGAAATCAATAAAAAAATTTACACCCCTTAGAAATCCTGAAGGCGGTGATTGGTTTTCGGGGCCCCGTACGCGGCTAGGCTCCCAAAAAGTCCCACACATGTGGTATCCCCATACTCAGGAGAAGCAGCTAAATGTATTTTGGGGTGCAATTCCACATATGCCCATGGCCTGTGTGAGCAATATATCATTTAGTGACAACTTTGTGCAAAAAAAAAAATAAAAACATGTGTCACATTCCCGCAACTTGTGTCAAAATATAAAATATTCCATGGACTCAAAATGCCTCTCAGCAAATAGCTTGGGGTGTCTACTTTCCAAAATGGGGTCATTTGGGGGGGGGTTTGCCATCCGGGCATTTTATGGCCTTCAAAACTGTGATAGGTAGTAAGGAGTGAAATCAAAAATTTACGCCCTTAGAAATCCTGAAGGCGGTGATTGGTTTTCGGGGCCCCGTACGCGGCTAGACTCCCAAAAAGTCCCACACATGTGGTATCCCCGTACTCAGGAGAAGAAGATGTATTTTGGGGTGCAATTCCACATAGGCCCATGGCCTGTGTGAGCAATATATCATTTAGTGACAACTTTTTGTAAATATTTTTTTTTTGTCATTATTCAATCACTTGGGACAAAAAAAAAAATATTCAATGGGTTCAACATGCATCTCAGCAATTTCTTTGGGGTGTCCCTGCCATTTTAGCACCTCAAGAAATAACATAGGCAGTCATAAACTAAAAGCTGTGTAAATTCCAGAAAATGTACCCTAGTTTGTAGACGCTGTAACTTTTGCTCAAACCAATAAATATACGCTTATTGACATTTTTTTTACCAAAGACATGTGGCCGAATACATTTTGGCCTAAATGTATGACTAAAATTGAGTTTATTGGATTTTTTTTATAACAAAAAGTAGAAAATATAATTTTTTTTCAAAATTTTCGGTCTTCTTCCGTTTATAGCACAAAAAATAAAATCCGCAGAGGTGATCAAATACCATCAAAAGAAAGCTCTATTTGTGGGAAGAAAAGGACGCAAATTTTGTTTGGGTACAGCATTGCATGACCGCACAATTAGCAGTTAAAGTGACGCAGTGCCAAATTGGAAAAAGACCTCTGGTCCTTAGGCAGCATAAAGTGAGGCCCGGAACGAAAAGAAAAGAGAAGAGAATAGTGTAGGGCCGGGCATGACAGTGTGTCTAGTGACACACACAGGGTTAAGCTGGCCAGGTTTGGTGGGGTGGAGACAGGAGGAAACTTTGGGGGTGCGGCCATATAAGAGGAGGGGAGGAGCTGGGACGGGGTCAGTGGAGCAGGAAGAGACACGAGGAGGCAGATTTTCTCTGCTCCTCTACAGCAATGGCCGACATCGATTTGATACTGGCTCGTTTGCGGCAGGCAGCAGCGTCCAGGGGACCGGAGTGGCTCCACAGTCAGGTCGCTGGGCTCATTGAAGAGGAAGCAGGCGGATCGGCGATCGGAGGTGAGGGGACTGCCCGTGCGCGGAAGTCGCGGCCGCCGGCGCGGTATTCGCCTGGACCCGATGGACGTACGGGTTGCCAGGCACGAAGCCCAGGGGGGGAACAGTCAGCCCCTCCAGCTAAGAGGAGTCAACCGATGGTCGATGCCGGGCCCGGGCGGAACACACGCCGTGGCCGCAGCGCAGTGGGCGGGGCTACGGGACAAGATGGCGCCACTTCATTGAATACAGGATCCAGGCGTGCGGAACGAGTGGACCCCCAGCAGCTTTGCACGAGCCGAGGGGGGAGGACAGAAGGGAGAGAGGGGCTGCAGCAGCGCCCAGGGCGGTGAGGAGAAGCATTGCTGACACCGCAGGTGGCAACCGGTCGCCTGGCGGGGAGAATTACCTCCAGAGGGGCGGACGGAGGACTGATCAGGCCGGCCCGGTCTCAGCCATTCCAGGGCGGCATGGAATCCAAGCGGGAAGCGGAGTTGCAGAGGTTGGACGAGTCATGTCGCAGCGGGTGCATATGGCCTCCAGGAGGGATGCGCCTGGGGGGCTCACCACGCCGGCAAGCCCGCCCCAGGGGGACCGGTCCAAAGACGAGGAGTTGGAAGACGGTGAGGTAGAGGCACACCAGCAGGATGCGACGGTGGAAACCAGACCAGCGGCTGTCGGGAGGTCTCCGGGTCAGCCCGGTAAGTCCAGTAATAATTTAGATTTTACCAATGCTTTACAAAATATATGGGGTGTGGTTAACTCAGGTACGGCAGGGGCAGTAGCCCGAACACCACAGGTGTCGCAGGGACATGACCAACAAGTGGCGGGGCAAGGATCTGCCAGTTCGGGGTCAGGGGGACAACTGAGTGAGCTGTTGGAGGGCCTGAGGGTGCTGGTAGGACGTTTTGGGGAACAACCTCCTCAGGCGGCCACAAGCGTAATATCGCAAGGAACTGGCGGGGGGGTGTTATCTGGGGGGGAGGTGGAACTTTCCACGGGGGTGTCTGCTGACAAAACCCCGGAGTCGGGGAGTGCAAAAGAAAAGCCGGGGGAAAAAGGGGCAACAGAAGCGTCGGGTAGGACGGATATAGTCAGGATTGCAGATGCAGCGAAATGCGAGGTATATGTCTGCTTTGAAGGCCCGCTGGGTGCACATCTGAAGCAGGAGGTTCGGGAAAAGATCCAAAAAGGGGAATATGTGGAAATATTTTCCTTGTTGCCGTTGGAAAAGTTTAACCTGGACAGGGTTAAGCCTGATGACTCCAAGAAGGAAGATGAGGAGAAGAGGAGGTACAGGTCGATTCCGCGAACGTTTGTCAATTGGTTACAAGCATTCGCTATCATGGCCAGCGTCATTGGCGAAAAGAATCCGGAGCATTGCTCTGGGTTGTTTTGTTATATGGACGCTATTGGGGAAGCACACAGAGTTATGGCGGAACGGCTTGGCTGCGTTATGACGAGCAGTTCCGACAACGCAGAGCGGTTCGTCCGGCCCTGCATTGGGACCATAAGGGCATCAGCCTTTGGATGAGACTTATGTCCTCGGCTAGGGCCCCGCCTCAGTTTTTTCAAGGGGGGGCCGGGGGTACACACTCCTCAGGACTACCGGCCGGCAAGAAATGGGGAGTGTGTTGGCAATACAACGAAGGAAACTGTAAGTTTGGGGGATCATGCAAATTCAAGCATGAATGCTCAGGGTGTGGGGGAACTCACACACTGGCCAGATGCTTCAAAAAAGGAAAACGTACCGGGGAGCCTGTTAACAAGAGGGATGACGCCGGTGAAGGTGAAAAGGATGCTGCCTTTCTTAAGTAAGTATCCGGATAGGGAAGCGGCATCGCTGATTACCGCAGGTTTTCGGGAGGGGTTTAAAATACCATGTGCCTTGGAGGTGGTTCCCCCTATGGCACAGAATTTAAAATCAGCGTTGCAACACCCAAGGGTGGTGGGAGACAAATTGGCAAAAGAAGTGGCATTAGGCCGCATGGTAGGGCCATTCGCGGATAAGCCATTACTGGATTTGGTGGTGTCCCCACTGGGAGTGGTCCCCAAAAAAGAGGCGAATAAGTTCCGATTAATTCACCATTTATCCTTTCCAAAAGGGGGCTCGGTCAATGATTTCATTGACCCTGATGCCTGCGCTGTGTCCTATACTTCCTTCGATGCTGCGGTGCGGTGGGTTAGGAGGTATGGACAGGGGGCACTCATGGCAAAATCTGACATAGAAGCTGCATTTCGGCTACTTCCAGTGCATCCGGACAGCTTTAGGCTGCTGGGTTGCCACTGGCAAGAACAGTTTTATGTCGATAAATGTTTGCCCATGGGTTGCTCCATTTCTTGCGCCATGTTTGAGGCGTTCAGTTCCTTTTTGGAGTGGGTGATTAGGGATGTGTCGGGGCTGGATTCGGTTATCCATTACTTGGATGACTTCCTTTGCATAGGTCCTCCTTCCTCCAGTGTGTGTGCGATTTTAGTGTCAACGTTGCAGCACATTGCAGGAAGGTTCGGAGTGCCACTGGCAGCCGAAAAGACGGAAGGCCCGACAACCGAAATTAGTTTTCTGGGTATAGTAATTGACTCCATAGCAATGGAATGCAGATTGCCGCACGTAAAGTTAGTGGATTTACAGAAGGAGATCCGGGAGATTCATGGAATGCGGAAGGTGCAGTTGCGGACACTGCAGTCGTTGCTAGGTAAGTTAAATTTTGCTTGTAGGATCAGACCCATGGGTAGGGTGTTTTGTCAGAGGCTGTCAGCAGCCACGGCGGGAGTAAAAGCCCCCACTCATTTTGTCAGGCTGACGCGGGAACATCGGGAGGACCTGAAGGTATGGTATCAATTCCTGTCAGCGTACAACGGAAAATCAGTGTGGATGTCAGATCCGGTAAGTAACTTCGATGTGGAGCTAGTTACGGACGCGGCGGGTTCTACAGGTTACGGGGCATATTTTCAAGGGCAATGGAGCGCGGAACCGTGGCCACAATCATGGGTGGAAGCGGGGTTTCTTCGGAACCTGGTACTGCTGGAACTATTTCCAGTGGTGCTGGCTATGGAGTTATGGGGGCGGTCCTGCCAGAATTTAAAGTTGAGAATTAACTGTGACAACATGGGGGTTGTGCAGGTGGTCAATCGCATGTCAGCGTCTTCCCAACCTGTGATTAGGCTGATGCGACAGTTGGTATTGCGGTGCTTGCAATTGAATACCTTTATATATGCTGTGCACATACCAGGGATTGACAATACACTGGCTGATTCGCTGTCTCGCTTTCAGTGGGACAAGTTCAGGGAAGTAGCCCCGGCAGCAGAAAAGGAAGGGATTCCTTGCCCGGCGTGGATCTGGGAGCTGGCATTGGAGTCGCCGCAGGATGGATCCAGCAGTCAGTGAGTAAGTCCACTTGGATGGCCTATATGAAGGTATGGAGAGAATGGGAGGGTTTACTACAAGAGGCTGGGGTGGACAAGGATGGGAGTGAGGTGAGATTGCTGGTTTTGTATTTTGTGTCCAGAAATATGGAAAACGGGGTGGCGGTGTCTTCTATTGAAAAGAAGATGGCGGCTTTGTCATTCCTTTTCAAGCTAAAAAAGGGGGAGGATTGGACAAAAGATTTTTGGGTTAGGCAAGCCATCAAAGGGTACAAGAGAGGTCAAGGAAGGAAAGATAAAAGAAGGCCTGTCACTTTTGCAAACCTGGTGTCCATTTGTGGGCAGTTAAGGTCAGTATGTTCTTCAAGTTATGAATGTTTGCTGTTTACGGCAGCCTTTTCGTTAGCGTTTTTTGGGGCGTTCAGAATTGGGGAATTGGTTAGCCCGGCAAGGGGGGATGCGGGTGGCATTCTGGTGCAGGACGTTAGGTCGCTCGGGGATAAAGTGTGTTTGAAACTACGAAGGTCAAAAACCGATCAGACGGGGATGGGGGTAGACGTATGGTTGTACGCTTTGCCAGGATCCACAGTCTGCCCGGTAAGGGCGGTCGAGGAACTGGCGCAGGTAAGGCCGATGGGGGAAGGGCCATTTTTGCGTCATAAAGACGGGTCTTATTTATCAAAATTTCAGTTTGTAGCAGTGTTTCGAAAATGTTTGATGAAGTTGGGTTTGGATGGGAAGGCTTACGCTTCACACTCCTTCCGCATTGGGGCGGCTACTGAGGCTGCCAGATGCGGGCTGGATGAGGCAGCCGTGAGGAGGATCGGTAGATGGGAATCGAGAAGGTTCCGCACCTACGTATGACCTCAAATGATAATGGAATAACAATTAAAAAAAAAAAAAAAAAAAAAAGGAAATAAATAAGTGATTAAAAAGAAAGGTGGTGGGTTGGCTTGTATGATGGTCCATGTAGGTTGGAATTGGGTTTTAAAAAATAAAAAAAAAACAAAAAACAAACTGAATTGCGTTACCTTGGTTGTGATCTTTTCATTGCAGGGGGAGGTGCTCCACGCCTCGTCTGGATTCTTGGGCACTCTTATGTGTGTTGGGGGGCCAGGAGAGGTGATGCGAGACCAGACGGGAGGCAGCTGAGAGTATCGAGGAGAGAGGCATACATCAGGTGGCTGGGGAGACCGGGTATGATGTGGGGTAGAGTGGTCATGGAAGTGGAGCGTTATGCGTGGTTGGACAGATCACCTGATGTGTTGGTGATTCATGCGGGTGGTAACGATTTAGGGGTGCGCACGGTAAGAGACATATTAGCAAGCATTAAGTCGGATTTGCTATATATCCGCACGTTTTTTCCAAATACTCTGCTGTTATGGTCCGACATGGTGGCACGCACCACCTGGCGGATGGCAAGGTCTGTGGAACGGCTGAACAAGGCACGTATTCGCATTAACAAAGTAGTGGGGAGGTTTTTGGTAAAACAAGGGGGCATGGTGATAAGGCACAGAGAGCTGGAAATTAATGTAGGCCTTTATCTACGCAGGGATGGTGTTCACCTCACGGACGTAGGCATTGATCTGTGGACCATGGGGCTGCAGGAGGGAATCCAAAGGGCACTGAGTGTGTGGAGGGGCCCTTAAGGATAAGGTTTCATCCTTTCGGGCTGTGGCTGTGTTTTTCTGTTGGTCGGTGATGGTAGCGGTAAACAAATGTGGTAAAAAGGGGTGGGGGGTCATCGATAGTATGGCCCCTCCGGTGTATTCCCGAAATGGAATACCGGTATGGTTACACTGCGGGCAAGGGGTTGTCTCCGAGCGGTACAACTGGAGGCCTATCAAGTTGGAAATGGTTCCCGCGTGTATGGTTTGATATGTGGTAAAAGGTGTAGCTCCGTCACTGACCAACAGATTGCAGTTAATAACATGTTGTTTGCACTGAAGTTATATGTTATTTATATATTTAAGGTTATTGGAGTTATTTATTCAGTTTGCTTAATAAATAGGCTGTTATGGCCATTTTATACTCCAATAGAATGGTGTGGTCTCGTTAATTTAAATAAAGGGGAAAAGGGGTTGGAGTAAAATGGTATAGCAGTAAGAGTAAATAAGACGGTATATCTGGAATACACTTGTCAAGTGAGGCCCGGAACGAAAAGAAAAGAGAAGAGAATAGTGTAGGGCCGGGCATGACAGTGTGTCTAGTGACACACACAGGGTTAAGCTGGCCAGGTTTGGTGGGGTGGAGACAGGAGGAAACTTTGGGGGTGCGGCCATATAAGAGGAGGGGAGGAGCTGGGACGGGGTCAGTGGAGCAGGAAGAGACACGAGGAGGCAGATTTTCCCACCCTCCCTCCCTATTAGGTTTGTTGTTAGTGTGGTTAATGTGTGTGTTTATTTTTCAGATTCGGAGGAAGTGGTCGTCATGACAGCTGTGGTTTGGCTGTGTTTTTCTGTTGGTCGGTGACGGTAGCGGTAAACAAATGTGGTAAAAAGGGGTGGGGGGTCATCGATAGTATGGCCCCTCCGGTGTATTCCCGAAATGGAATACCGGTATGGTTACACTGCGGGCAAGGGGTTGTCTCCGAGCGGTACAACTGGAGGCCTATCAAGTTGGAAATGGTTCCCGCGTGTATGGTTTGATATGTGGTAAAAGGTGTAGCTCCGTCACTGACCAACAGATTGCAGTTAATAACATGTTGTTTGCACTGAAGTTATATGTTATTTATATATTTAAGGTTATTGGAGTTATTTATTCAGTTTGTTTAATAAAAAGGCTGTTATGGCCATTTTATACTCCAATAGAATGGTGTGGTCTCGTTAATTTAAATAAAGGGGAAAAGGGGTTGGAGTAAAATGGTATAGCAGTAAGAGTAAATAAGTGGGTATATCTGGAATACACTTGTCATGGTCCGGGGCTAAAATGGTTAATAATGCTTAACGTGAAATGATAAAAATGAAATATTCCTTTAAATATCGTGGGGGTCTCCTTAGTCTGCCTGTAAAGTAGTGCATCTTTCCCATGTTTATAACAGCACCACAGTCAAATTACATTTCTAAAGGAAAAAATGTAATTTAAAACTGCTCCCGGCTGTAATGTATTGTCGGATCCCTGCAATATAGTTAAAAATCATTGAAAAAACAGCGTGGGTTCCCCCCCAGTCCATTACCAGGCCCTTCAGGTCTGGCATGATTATTAAGGGAAACCCTGCACCCAGGCACTATATACTCTGAACAGCAGTATATATACTATATGGCCTGCCCTATATACTCTAAAAATTGGGCCCTAGGTGTTGGTGGTGCCAGACCACTGTTACCCCCTCACAGTTACACTTATTGGGTGTAGGAACGGGCCTGCTGTGAAATATTGTAATTACATGCCCCTGTTAAACAGGGGAAGAAAAATTGGGCCTTTAGTTTTGGTGTCACCAGAACACTATAATCCCTCACAGTTACTCTTGTTGTAAAAATTGTAATTACATGCCCCTGTTAAACAGGGGCAAAAAAATTGGGTCTTGGGTGGTGGTGCCACAACACTCTAACCCCTCACAGATACTCTTGTTGGGGGCAGGATGGGCCCTGCTGTGAAATATTATATAAAAAATTGTAAATACATGCCCCTGTTTAACAGGGGCAGAAAAATTGGGCCTTGGATGGTGGTGGTGGTGCCACAACACTGTAAACCCTCACAGTTACTCTTGTTGGGTGCAGGAACGGGCCCTGCTGTTAAATACTATATCAAAAATTGTAATTACATGCCCCTGTTTAACAGGGGCAGGAAAATTGGGCCTTTGGTTTTGTGGCGCCAGAATACTGTAACCTCTCACAGTTACTCTTGTTGGGCGCAGAAACGGGCCCTGCTGTGAAATATTATATCAAAAATTGCAATTACATGCACCTGTTAAACAGCGGCAGAAAAATTGGACCTTGTGTGGTGGTGGTGCCAGAACACTGTAACCCCTCACAGATACTCTTGTTGGGCACAGGAACTGCCCCTTCTGTGAAATATTGTATCAACAATTTTAATTACATGCCCCTGTTTAACAGGAGCAGAAAAATTGGGCCTTGGTTGGTGGTGCCCTAAACCAAAAAATATTGTTTGAAGCTAGCATCATCAAGATTGAGGAGGAATAGGGTAGTCAGCATAGGCAGTCTTCAAGGGATCCCAGACCCATAGCAAATTCAATCAGTTACATCAGTATCAGGTGCTTGATAGCTGCTGATCCAAGACTGATTCATTTTTATAAATGTGAGCCCATCAACGGAGTCTGTGGACAGGTGCACTCTTTGATCCATTACAAACCCTCGAGCAGCACTGAATGTGCGTTCAGAAAGCATGCTAAATGCAGGACAGGCCAGTATCTCGATTGCATATTGAGCAAGTTCTGGCCAGTGGTCAATCCTCAAGACCCAATAACCCAGTGGATGCTCTGTTGGAAAGGTCTCCAAGTCTGCTCTTGCCCCTAGATATTCCTGTACCATATAATGCAGATGCTGGTGATGGTTGCTTGAACTGATCAGACCTTGGCGGTGAGGACTGAAAAATTGTCTAAAGGCATCAGTCAGCCGGCCAGCTTCTCCACTGCTCTTCCTCTGACTGAACGAAGCCTTGGCAACACGTTGTCCAGCACCAGGAAAAGGTAACCTCCCAGGTTCTGGAAATAATTTACACAAATCCTTCTTCAAGGACTCCTGAAGATGTTTCATCCTCTGCTCCCTCTGAAGGCAGGATGAGTTCTGCAACTTTACCCCTGTAACGTGGATCAAGAAGGGTTGCCAGCCAGTAATGATCCCTCTCCTTGATACCACGAATCTTAGGGTCCTTTCGCAGGCTTTGCAGAATCAGGGAGGCCATGCAGGGCAAGTTTGCGGAAGCATTTGATTCTGAGTCCTCTGGGTCACATTATCCGTAACTGCCTCCTTCAAGCCACGTACAACTCCTTTTTTTTTTGGGGACTAAAAACAATCCCTTGAAGACTGCTGCTGAGTGTTATCCTCTACATCCATGCTGACAAAATCCTCCTCCTCTTCTTCCTGTATGTTTGGCAGGCCCGCAGGAATGCTATCTAGGTAAAGGGGGCCTTGAGAGGAAAGGAAGTCCTCCTCTTCCTCCTGCTGTTCAGCCTCAAGTGCCCTGCCCATGATTTCATGAAGCGTGTGTTCCAGCAGGAAGACTAGAGAGACAGTGTCACTGATGTATGCATTGTCGCTGCTCACCATCCTTGTGGCCTCCTCAAATGGTGACAGGACAGTGCATGCATCCTTGATCAGTAGCCACTACCATGGCGAAAAGAAGCCAAGCTCCCCTGACCCTGTCCTGGTGCCATACTCACACAGGTACTCATTGATGGCCCTCTGCTGTGTGTGTAGCTGCTGCAGCATTGCCAACCTTGAGTTCCACCTGGTAGGCATGTCACAAATGAGGCAGTTGGTGGGCAAGTTGCATTCCTTTTGAATGTCAGCCAGCCGAACACTGGCATTGTATGTTGCTTTCACGTGGTTACTCTCCCACTACCCTTAGGAAAGCTTACAATCGAGCTTTGTCACGTTCTCGTAACGCCCTACTATTCGATCGCAAAAAGCCCCCTACATCCAACGCTGCCGTGAGATTCATTACCACCTATTCGGCACATCACGATGTGCTTCACAACATCTTAACCAAGAATTGGCATTTTTTAGCCGAACACCACACCCTAGCCAAATATATACAGTCTACCCCGGAATTAGTATTCCGTAGGGCTCGTTCCCTACGGGATCAACTAACCTCCAGCCATTACGTCCATACTAGGCTCCCTAGGACAGGACCTAACGGGACGTTCAGGTGTGGGGATTGCCCCCGTTGCCCCTGGGTTCGAGAGGGCAGGCACTTAATTTTACCAAATGGAGAGCCTCTGGTCCCACGGACCTTTGCCAACTGTTTTACAAAAGGAGTGATTTACCTGATGACATGCTCATGCCAAGCTTTTTACGTGGGCAAAACTATCCGTGAGTTCAGACAAAGAATTGGCGACCATCTTTACTATTATGAAAATGGCAAATTGACCACAATTGGTAGACACATTGGCCTATACCACAAATTTGACAATTCGGTCGTCCAATTCCTGGTCCTCGAGGTAGTTCGACCCGACCCCAGGTTCGGTCCTTCAAAGGGAGTCCCTGTGGATCGAGCGGCTTAACGTCACTCATCCCCCTGGCCTCAATGAGATGGTATCCTATAAACCCTTCTTGTGATTATCTTGGGGCCCCCCTTCCCCCTCCTTTCTCCCCTTCTTCCCCCCCTTTTTCTCCCCCTTTCTTCCCTAGTCCCTTCCCCCTCCCCCCCTATTTTTCCCCCCTTTACCCCTCCCCTTCTTCACACGTCCCTCCTCCTTTTCCCCCCTTTTCCCCCCTTCCCCCCCTCTTATTTCTCTCCCACTTCTTTTTTCCCCCTCCTTTCCTTTCCCCTCCCCCCTTCCCTCCCTCTTGATGACGGTAGTGGTTACAGGAGGTTCTTCTCTAATATTCAAGGGGTTTCATCATTCTGTTCGTTTTGATGTTTGACGGACTCATTAACTATGTGGGGATCAGTGACAGCCTTCAGGTGACAATATCTGAGATTGTTTATTTACTGTATACCTGTTTTAGATTTTTCGCTTGCAAACTTTTGTATTCAATTGTATTATTGGTTGCTGTGAAAGACACGCTCTCCCTTTTTCCCCTCCCCCTTTTTCTCGCCCTCATATGCGGCGGCAATGCTCAGCGGGTATCCGGTCCTCTCTCCCCGCGGCGGACATGTGTTTGCCCTGGCAGCCTTCACTTGGCTGCTTGTGTCCGTATGTCGGGGATTTCTATGCCTGTTGACATCGGCGCGCGCTTGCGCAGTAGCACAAGATCGTGCACCTGTGCAGTGCGGGCAAACAGACCCGGGACGTCAGAGGCCGCCTTCGGCTTGCTCCGACTTCCGGGTTGGGGAGCCCATATAGCGGCCATTCCTGGACCGCTGTATGAGCTGACGGACGCAGCCACCAAGCCTGCGAATGGACCGTTCTCCCCAAGGTCAGTTTTCCCCCCCTATACACCTAGTCTTTGTATGTTTCTCCACCTCCTCTCTCTCCCAATGCCGGTCTGCACCTATGTGAGGTGCAGAGGCATGTCTGCATTGGCTCTGGCTCACTCTCCCTTGTTACTGTGTAACCCACACAGCGGTGGTTTTTTCCCCCTACCTAGCTTTTTTTAACCAACTTTTCACACGTTTACAAATTTTTTCCTTGACTCTCTGTCCTGCCTTGGTGTGACTGGCAGTCTTTCTTTCTTCCTTCTCTGGCCTGTGGGGATATGGCCCATTCATATTAGCCGTCTGATCTGATGATTACCTCTATATTTATTTTTTTTTATCCATAGCTTGATGGGCTTTCCTGTATGGTGACCAGCAGCATGATAATTTTGAATCCTCTAAATGTGATTACCAAACATATTTTCACGTTACCCTTGCATGCTGCCCATCGATACTATTTGATAGCATCCACAGCTTATGCGCATTAAGGTGGCTTATCCAACATCGGTGAGTGCCAGCTGTGTGCTGTATATTCATTTGCACAAATAGCTTACCTTTGCACAGCACATACCAAGTCTGGTGCCCCGCGGTGGTGTTCTTCCCCACCCTCCTTTTCCTCCCCTCACCCTCTCCCTCTTTTACCCCCCCTCCCTCTCTCTCTCTCATCCCCTCCCTCTTCTTTCTCCCTCCCTTCCCTTCCCCCCTTCCTCTCTCCTTTTCCTTTCCCCCTTTTTTTTTCCTGGCCTGTGTCCTCCCCTTTTCATTCCCCTCCCCCCCTCTCTCTCCCCCCTCCCCCCCTCCTACACTTCCCCTCGCCCCCCTTCCCCCCTTCTTCCCCTCCCCTCCCCTTTCCCCTCCTTTCCTTCCCCCTCCCTTCCCCTTCCTTTCTGCCCCCCCCCTCCCCTCCTTGTCCTTCCTTGCTCCTAACCCCTTTCCCCTTTCTCCCCACCCCTTCCCTCTCACCCCTCCTTTTCCTCACCACGCAATTAACATTTTAACCACCATAACATCATTATATTTACTATAATTCTATTACTATTCTCTACCAAATTAGAGTCTGGCCATAGATCCCCCGTGTCCGCCGTGGGGGGATTCTGTGTTGGGTTCCGCTGTCCCACTGCTTCCGCTCGAGCGGGTGAGCCTGTCCTTAATGTTACTATGTATGTACTGTGATCTGTGACTACAACTGTGACTTATTATGTTTGCTGCTTTGTTCTATGTATGTAAATTTTTATATATGTATTTAGCTAAACTACTCTAAAATTACTTTATAGAGTTCTCCTGAAGAAGCGGTTCCAGCCGCGAAACCGGTCGAGACAATAATTCCACACACATGCTCTGTATAAATTCTGCGGGTTATCCTCACTGTATGTAGTGTGGCACTTGTTTTTATGATTGTATGTTGTGTTGTTGTGTTGTATTTTGATACTTTCAATCATTAAAATTTATATATATATTTTTTTAGAATGTGGTAACTGCAATATTATTATCGAGTACCGCAATAGTCCCAATTTTCAAATTATGGGGGTGCATGTGTGAATAGGCATGAGCAGCACTGCCGTCACATTTCCACCTTCATACCTCTCTTCACTATACAACTTCGGGATGACGGTACCTACACCATATTTTACTGTTTCATAAACTGAGGCCTTACTACTCTTACTGGCATTGTATGACCGGCGGAAATGACCACAGACTTTTCTGGCCTGCCTCAGGAGATCTTGTAAGCCTGGGTCAAGAAACGCTGCACCACCAAATTCAGGACATGTGCCAAACATGGAACATGGGTCAAGTGTCCCTGTCGGAGGGTGGAGAGAAGGTTGGTGCCATTGTCGCATACAGCAAATTCCTGGCTGAAGCTGGCGTGGCATCAACCACATCTGAGCCTGCCCCTGCAGAGCTGACAGAATCTGTGCCCCAGTGTGGTTTTTGTCCCCTAGGCAGACCAACTTAAGCACCGCATGGCATCTTTTATCCTGACTGCTTGTGTAGCCCCTTGAACGCTTACGGAGCACTTCTGGTTCAGAAGACAAATCTGCAGAAGAGGCCTAGAGGAAGAAGAAGAGGAGGGGGTGGAGGAGAGAGCTGTGGCAGAATCACCACTAGCTTTTTGGAGGTGTGGTGACAACAACACTGAACCCTGTCCTGCATCCTTCCCAGCTGTCAGCAGAGTTACCCAGTGCACCGTGAAGAAAAGGTAACGTCCCTGCCCATGCCTACTGGATCATGAGTCAGTGGTAATATGAACCTTACCACAAATTCACAAAAGGGGGCAGAGTCTACCAGCTGAAAAGGCAGCAGTTGCAGTGCTAGCAATTTGGCCAAGCTAGCATTTAGCATGTGGATTGCTGGGACCGAATTTCTTTTTACGGTTCAGCAACTGGGGTAGGAAAACTTCCCTGCTAAAATCAATTGGTGGTGTACTGCTAGCAGATTGGCTGCAAGTACTTGGGACACATATTGCTATACCTTCATTCCTCTCAGTGCAGGTTTTTGAGAGGACTGGAGGTATAGTAGGGTTGGAGATCCCAGATGAGGAGCAAGGAGAAGTCCGCCTTTTTCTATGATGTGGGTCTTTCAAGTGCTGATGCCAACAGACTTCATGGCAGCTCGTCATACGCCTGGTCCAGCATGTGGTGCCCAAGCGGCTGCTGTTCTGGCCACACTTGATCCGCTTCAGACATAGGTTGCAAACAGCAATGGTGCAATCTGCTGCACACGTGTCAAAAAAGGCCCACACCAAGCAACTTTTAAGAGTCAGGGGACAGTCAGCAGTGCCCTGCACCTGTGTGATGCAATAGGGTGGCTGCCCTTAAGCTGCCCCCTAGAGGACATTCTGTCTCATTGGAGTTGTGCCTCTTCCTCCTCACTTTCCTCCTCTCTTCTCTCAGGCACCCAAGTACAGTCAGTGACCTCATCCCCTCCCTCCTCGTCACTGGAGCAAACTTGGCAGTATGCTACAGCTGGGGGAACATGACTGAGAGTTTCTTGTCCTTCTGTGGGTCCCCCTCTCTCTAGGCTCACGTTACTCCTTTCCTCAATCTGTGAACTAACATCGGAGCCTTCAAATCGCTGCGCATCCTCCAACAGCATGTAACCAACACTGTGGTCGAATAATTCTGGGGACTCCTCCGTGCATGATGATGGGGCTAAGGAAGGAGTGACGGTGGACAAGGAGCCGGTTGGATAGGCTGCTTTGGCAGCTGCATTGGAAGGCAAACTGCTCTGAGCCTGTGTGAAAGAGGATGAAGAGGATGAGGATGGCTTCGTTATCCACTCCACTAACTCTTCTGCATGTTATGGCTCAATAATACAGCCAGCAGCAAAAAAAAAGGACAAGCATGCCCCACGGCCGCCTGCAGAGGATGCATCATGTCTACGACCACCACTGTTGACTGTAGGCACAGAGGCTGCTTGCCCTCTTTTAGTGGCCTGTGAGCCTGTGAGCGTCTGCCTCTACTTGGTGGCCTTCCCGAAATGATGTATTGTTTGTTTTGCAACACCACACTACACTGTATTGTATACTGTGTACACTGCCTAAAGTGTATTAGAAACTATACACCACCGAATGCACTGTATATATAGGCTACACTGAATATAGAGTATATATATACAGTATATATATATATATATATATATATATATATATATATATATATATATATATATATATATATATATATATATATATATATATATATTAATACACCGCCTGAACTGTATTAGAAACTGTTTACACTGTATTATATACTGTGTACACTACCAGAAGTGTATTAGAAACTGCACACACTGTATTAGATACTGTGTACACTGCCTGCACTGTATTAGAAACTGTACAACGGCTGCACTGTATTGTATACTGTGTACACCACCAGAAGTGTATTAGAAACTGCACACACTGTATTAGATACTGTGTACACTGCCTGCACTGTATTAGAAACTGTACTATGGCTGCACTGTATTGTATACTGTGTACACCACTAGAAGTGTATTAGAAACAGTACACACTGTATTAGATACTGTGTACCCCGCCTGCACTGTATTAGAAAATGTACAATGGCTGCACTGTATTGTATACTGTGTATACCACCAGAAGTGTATTAGAAACTGTACACACTGTATTGAATACTGTGTACACAGACTGCACTGTATTAGAAACTGTACAATGGCTGCATTGTATTGTATACTGTGTACACCACCAGAAGTGTATTAGAAACTGTACACACTGTATTAGATACTGTGTACACCGCCTGCACTGTATTAGAAACTGCACAACGGCTGCACTGTATTGTATACTGTGTACACCATCAGAAGTGTAGTAGAAACTGTACACACTGTATTAGATACTGTTAGATACTGTGTACACTGCCTTAAGTGTATTAGAAACTATGCACCACTGAATGCACTGTATATATAGGCTACACTGGATGCAGAGTTTATATATATATATATATATATATATATATATATATATATATATATATATATATATATATATATATATACTTGACTGTATTACATACTGTACACCTGTACACCGCTGAATAGATATATATATATCTATATATATATATAGATATATACAGTATATATATCTATATCTATAGATAGATAGATATAGATATATATAAATATCTATATATCTATATAAATATATATCTATATTTATATAGATATATATATTAGACTGTATATATATATATATATATATATATATATATATAATATATATATATATATATATATATATATATATATATATATATATATATATATATATATATATATATATATATATATATATATATATATATATATATTAATACATTACCTGCACTGACTGAATATAGAGTAAGCACTAAATATATAGTCTATGCTAAATGCAGAATATATATATATATATATATATATATATATATATATATATATATATATATATATATACTGACTGTATATTTATATATTAAATACACTGCCACTAACTGAATAACCTGCCTGCCCAATCTAACTTGAGCTATCTCTCCCTCCACGCCAACAACACTACACATGGCCGCTATGTAAGCAGCCTTATATAGTGTGGGGCATGGACTTAGTTCCCCTGAGCCATGATTGGCCAAAGGCACCGTGCCTTTGGCCAATTATGGCTCTCTCAGCAGAGCACGCTGTGATTGGCCAAAGCATGCAGGTCAGGTGCATGCTTTGGCCAATCATCATACAGCAATGCACTGCGATCTTGCAGTGCATTATGGGGAGTTCTGCGGTGCTTGAATTTCTCGCAAACGCAACTTATGTCTGACCGGAACATCGAGCTCACCCCTATCCCGAACCAAAAATCATGTATACAAGAAAATGTAGGTGTTTGATTCATTACCCAATATTAGGGATGAACCCAATGTTCGAGTCAAACGTACTGTAAGTTCCGAATAGCGAATAACTTGGGGTGTTTGCGGCAAATTCGAAAGCTTCGGAACAGCATGGTATTGTCATAAAAAGTGTTTGGGGACCGGGGTCCTGCCCCAGGCGACATGTATCAATGCACAAAAAAGTTTTAAAAACGGCCGTTTTTTTGGGAGCAGTGATTTTAATAATGCTTAAAGTGAAACAATAAAAGTGAAATATTCCTTTAAATTTCGTACCTGGGGGGTGTCTATAGTATGCCTGTAAATTGACGCATTCTTCCCGTGTTTAGAACAGTCCTTGCACAATGTGACATTTCTAAAGGAAAAAAAGTCATTTAAAACTACTCGCGACTATAATGAATTTTCTTTCGGGTCCTGGCAATACAGATAAAAGTCATTGAAAAAAAAACGCATAGGATCCCCCCCCAGTCCATTACCAGGCCCTTTGGGTCTGGTATGAATATTAAGGGGAACCCTGAACCAAAATGTAAAAAAAAAATTGCGTGGGGGTCCCCCCAAATTCCATACCAGGTCCTTCAGGTCTGGTATGAATATTAAGGGGAACCCTGCACCAATTAAAAAAAAATGGCGTAGGGGTCCCCCTCAAAATCCATACCAGACCATTCGGAAAACACTTGAATTGGCAGGGCGTTTGACTGTTTGTTTGGCCTGTCGAATGCCCTACAATGCACTGCGCGCCGCACAGTGCATTCTAAGACATGAATCACCCAACACTACTGCTTGCCATTTATCCTGACCCTGCTCCTGATGTTGCTCTGCATCTTATACCATGTACCCTGCTGCCTTGTATCTACTCCCCTTTGTTCCTGATCCCAGGCTTGGGACCTCCAGTTTTACCCTGTTTGTCTGTGTTCCTCATTTTTACATATTGTTTATAGTTAGTTTGTTAGTTAGCATTTCTGTTTCTTAGTTAGGTTGCTAGTTAGGTATTTTGTTATATGGTTACAGTTTACTTGTATCTTCACATTTGCTGTGTTTCCTGTTTGTTGGTGTTTGAATGAATAAATCTTACTTTAACTAGGTAGTCTGGCCCATTTCCTAAGTGTACCTATGCAGATCTGACCATCTCTGCTGCTGATCCCTGATTTAACACTGAAATGACAAGGAAACAGTAGATGGAGAACTAAATATCCTCCCAACAGCCAGCATCAGGTGGGAACTGATTACTGGGATCTGCTAGCTGTTTCGAGATACATCCTGGTGTATCTAGTGCCATCAGCATGTGATCCAGATCCTGACACAGAACACATAATATTTCCTTCTCCACATGCCCCTTCCCCTGACTTCTCTGTCATCCACAGGCACCCACAACTCAGCCCCCCAGCTGCATCATTAACCTTGTCTCAAAACACCAACAAAATAGTTTTCTTCCTTCCTCCCAGGACCTCCTGCTCTCTAGCTCCCTCATCACCTCCTCCCATGCTCACCTCAAGGACTTCTCCAGAGCCTTTCACATCCTCTGGAACTCCCTACCCCAATTTTTCTGACTATCTCCTACCCTGTCCACTTTTAGGCAATCACTAAAAACCCTTCCTTTTAGAGAAGCCTATCCTGCCTCCACCTAACAAGTGTACTTTTATTTTCTCCATCAGTTCATCCCCCACAGTTAATACCTTTTTTTATCACTTGACCCTCCCTTTTAGATTGTAAGCTCTAACGAGCAGGGCCCTCTGATTCCTCTTATTGAATTGGTTTGTAACTGTACTGTCTGTCCTCTTGTTGTAAAGTGCTGCACAAACTGTTGGCGCTGGTGATGTAAATCCTGTATGTATATTATGATGATAATAAAATAATTAGCATTCCAGCATGTACATGGGGGTGCTTTTAATGTCTTCAGTTATTTGTATTCATTTTATGATATATTCATTTTTTAACACTTTTTTTAACCTTTATTTCTATCACAATAAGCCCCCTATATGATGGCATGAGCAGTCTACAGGTTTTCCTAATGGAGGTATTAAGGGTCTATAAGAGCCCCAATATATCCTCTGCCCTCCACTGCAGTTGATAAAGCACAGACTGTGCTTGTTTAGCTACTTCCCTGGATACAGTAGCCAGAAAATGACAGCTTGGAACCTGTTATCAGAGGCAGCTCTAGGCTTTGTGAGGCAAAACTTAGACATGAGGCCCCACTCACACCCATAATGGGAAAAATAATTCAAGAGATAAAAAATAACGGTGTGCCCCCCTCCACAGCATTGATGACTTCCCTCCTCTGCCCTCCCGCTGACTGCTGTGGGGGGGGGGGGGTCCTCAGGATGGAGGCAGGGAAAAGGCCCCTACCTTTTTTAAACGAACACAGTGAGTGATTGGACCTAATTTGTGTTTACTCTGCTTTAGTTTATGAATTAACAGGAGCCTCTGTCTCCTGTTCATTCATCTGCAGTGCAGCTGAGGCTACAGAGAAAGGAACTGGGGAATGTGTTTCCTCATTTCCTTTCTCTGTCTCAAAAGTGAGACTTCAGGGGTCTGTTTAGACCCTTGATATCTCATCAAAGAAGCTAAAAAACTCTCACAAAAAACTTAAAAAATAAATAAAAAGATTGTAAAAAATAAAGTAATAAAAACACTGTAAAAAAAAAAAAAGACTAAAATTTCTAATCAAACTAAAAAGCCATGCCCAATAGGTAGCATAATTTAGCCACACATACAAATGTTTCTGTATGTCACGGGTCACCCTCTCCCTAGTAGGGGCCCCTACTGTATAATGGCGTAAACTTGAGTAGGAGAGGAAAGTGGAGGGTATGCGGGCGGGTAGCATGTACATGAGAGGGGTGCGGATTGTATGGCAGTGGGTAGTATGTACATGAGAGGGGTGTGGAGTGTATTGCGGCGGGTAGTTTGTACATGAGAGGGGTGAGGAGTGTACGGGGGGTAGTATGTACAGAAGAGGGGTGTGGAGTGTATGGAGGTGGGTAGTATGTACATGAGAGGGGTGCAGAGTGTATATAGGTGGGTAGTATGTACATGAGAGGAGTGTATGGTGGGGGGTAGTATGTACAAGAGGGGGGTGTGGAGTGTATGGCGGTGAGTAGTATGTACATGAGAGGGGTGTGGAGTGTATGAAGGTGGGTAGCATGTACATGAGAGGGGTGTGGAGTGTATGAAGGTGGGTAGTATGTACATGGGAGGGGTGCAGAAGGTATATAGGTGAGTAGTATGTACATGAGAGGGGTGCAGAGTGTATGATGGCGGGTAGTATGTACATGAGAGGGGTGCAGAGTGTATGGTGATGGGTAGTATGTACATGAGAGGGGTGCGGAGTGTATGGTGTGGGTAGTATTACATGAGAGGGGTTCATAGTGTAAGGTGCTGAGTAGTATGTACATGAGAGGGATCCGGAGTGTATGGTGGTGGGTAGTATGTACATGAGAGGGGTGTGGAGTGTATGGTGGGGGTAGTATGTACATGAGAGGGGTGCGGAGTGTATGGATGTGGGCAGTATCAAATACACCACTGGCAACTGATGCATTAGTGACCAGTGGCAGTTAATTAACCCCTTTGTGCTGCATTAGTGGCACCAGTGTCAGTGTTAATTAACCCCTATTTGGTGCAGCATTAAAGGGTTGAAACACTGATACTGGTGTCACTAATGCAGCACAAAGGGGTTAATTAACTGCCACTGGTCACTAATATTAGATAATGCAATAACCCCCTCCATGCTGCATATTACAAATACCAATGTAAATTACCCCCCCCCCCCAAAGAGTTAAATACTTCAGGCAGTTGACAACTGTGCCTTAGGAAAGGTTTTAAGCCTCTGCAAACTTAGTTGCACTTTTGCACGGGGCTTCACTTGCTCTTTGCAGGTCTTTGCAGCAGCACTCTCCTCTGCCCTTTCATCCCGGCCTGTGAATGACATCACGCCGGGCGGGACTAGGAAGCTCCTGCCGGGCGGAGATCACTTCGCCTGACAGGGAAGTGAATGCGTCGGTCGGTTGGACACACAGCATACTCGCACCGGCGGGTAGTATGTACATGAGCGGGGTGCGGAGTGTATGGCGGTGGGTAGTATGTACATGAGAGGGGTGCGGAGTGTATGGCGGTGGGTAGTTTGTACATGAGAGGGGTGAGGAGTTTACGGGGGGTAGTATGTACAGGAGAGGGGTGTGGAGTGTATGGAGGTGGGTAGTATGTACATGAGAGGGGTGCAGAGTGTATATAGGTGGGTAGTACGTACATGAGAGGAGTGTATGGTGGGGGGTAGTATGTACAGGAGGGGGGTGTGGAGTGTATGGCAATGAGTAGTATCTACATGAGAGGGGTGTGGAGTGTATGGAGGTGGGTAGAATGTATATGAGAGGGGGTGTGGAGTGTATGGAGGTGGGTAGTATGTACATGAGAGGAGTGTGGAGTGTATGGCGGTGGGTAGTATGTACATGAGAGGGGTGCGGAGTGTATGGCGGTGGGTAGTTTGTACATGAGAGGGGTGAGGAGTGTACGGGGGGTAGTATGTACAGGAGAGGGGTGTGGAGTATATGGAGGTGGGTAGTATGTACATGAGGGGGGTGCAGAGTGTATGGCGGTGGGTAGTATGTACATGAGAGGGGTGCGGAGTGTATGGCGGTGGGTAGTTTGTACATGAGAGGGGTGAGGAGCGTACGGGGGGGGGGTAGTATGTACAGGAGAGGGGTGTGGAGTGTATGGAGATGGGTAGTATGTACATGAGAGGGGTGCAGAGTGTATATAGGTGGGTAGTACTGTCTGTAAAATTCCATTCTCTCACTAATCAGTCAACTCCGGTCATGTTGATTAGAAGACAGATTTATTACAAATGTACCGATACATAGGGGTGAACTCTGTTCACAGCAAGGAGTTCCAGCAGAGTCACACAGGAACCCTTTTACACATGTCATTTTATAGCAGTACTTGGCAAGCTGCCATTGGCTAAGGCACACTGGTGCATTGTCAGCTTTATTGTCAAATCCAGCGTGTCTTTATACAATATTTCCTATTATGGTAAACTTTTGCTCGTTCTTTCTTTTCAATTTTCTTTATTAAAGGTTTTGCAAATTATACAAAATGGCATGAACAATCAGTCAGCAAACATATTTTCTGTTAAATGACACAAAAGTGTTGTACAGAACACGAAGAAAAAAAAAAAAAAAGGGGGAAAAAGGGGGGGGGGGGTAACATGTGAGTATTAGTACGCTCTGTGGACATAAGGACACTAATGTAGACCTATCCTTAAAGGGTCTAGAATAACATATCATATAAGTTTCATATATCATTAGTGTTTATCAAAAAAAAAAAAAGGGGGGGGATAAAGAAGATAAATTTGCCCTGTAAGCGGAGTACTCTTAACTTCTTGGTAATATTAAATCAAGTTGTAGTACCTTTAGTACATCTCAGTATCAGGGCCCTTGGCGTCAAAGGAGGTTAGGCCTTTAAAATGAGTTTACCTTGTTCCTCCCTCGGGGCCAAGGAAAGAGAGGCTTCATAACTCTCCACTTGTATCCATAAGTAGAGTTTGTTAAACATAAAAAGAGAAGAAAGGGAGGGGAGAAGAGAAGTGATATAAAGTAAGGTTAAGATGAAGGAGGAGGATGGAAAGGAGAGAAAGAGAAAAAAAGATAAAGGTCCAGAATCCAAAGAAGAAGCCGTTTCCCTCGGCCTGGGTCCCCCATCATACAGTTCTAGAGACTATGGGGCTTGGAGGTATTTGATCCAGGGGGACCACACCCTGTCAAATCTGGCCTTTCTGTCTTTAAGGATACTGGCCAATTTTTCGTTGACCATGATCCAAGATATTTTATTCTTTGCCAGTGCAAGGTTGACCACTGGAGTTTTCCATGCTCATGCTATTGTGATTTTAGCTGCTGAAAAAATAAAGAAGATGAGAGTTCGGAGATGTCTAGGGGTCCCGTCCGGCAAGTCTGCAAATAGCGCCGTCTTGGGATTTTTAGGTAGATTTTGTCCTGTCACTGAGTAGGCGAAGGTGAATACTCTGATCCAGAAGCGCTGGATCTTGGGACAGGACCACCAAACATGTAACATGGTACCCTCCTGCCCGCATCCTCTAAAGCAAAGGGCTGAAGTTCCGGGGTACATCCTCGCCAGCCTCGCTGGGACAAGGTACCACCTGGACAACACCTTGTAGTTTCCCTCCATCAGGGAAGTATTAAGTATTCCCTTATGCACCATGGTCGACCATTTCCCCCATATCTTCTCCTCTATAGTCTCTCCTAGATCAGATTCCCATGCTATTTGGTATGAAAGTTTGGTCTGTTGGGTATTGAAGAGGGCATAGAGCTCAGAGATCCCTCCCCGTGACTCAGTTCTGCGTAAGCATTTATTCTCAAACAAGGTTCTAGTAGTTATGTCTATCAGATCAGTAGCTAGGGATTTGATAAAGTGAGTGATTTGATGTAGACGGAAAGATTCCGTCTGTGGCATCTGTAATGTCTCTCGAAAATAAGCCTGTTGCTTGATCCCTTTGTGATCTATGAAGTGTGCTATCCTATAAAGGCCTTTGTTAACCCACCACGTAAATTGCTGGGGATTTTGTCCTGGAGGGAAGTGTGGGTTATTGAGTATAGGGGCTACAGGAGAATGAGGAGATTTCAATGAGTGTATTTTGTTCACCGTGTCCCACAGACGCAGGGAGTGGGATAAGGAAGGGCACAATATGGCCCTACGTTCTCTTGTCGGGAGCCACAGCAAGAGGTCTATTGGTAGTGAGGGACTGGCTTGTGCTTCCAACCGAACCCAGTCTGGTTGGTATGTTGTAGAAAAAATTTGGTAAAGTTGTACCAGTTGGGCCGCCCTATAATATTTCACAAAGTGGGGAACTCCCAGTCCTCCTTTCCCTTTGGAAATATAGAGAGTGGAGTGAGCTACTCTGCATCCCCTACCACCCCAAATGTATTTATATATTAGTGTCTGAAGTTTTTTAAGGAATGCAAATGGTATCGGGATCGGTAATGATCGGAAATAGTAAAGGATTCGGGGGAGTACCGTCATCTTTATGGCTGCTATTCTACCCATCCAGGAAAGATCATGTGACTGCCAGTTCTTTAGTTCTTGTTCAATGGACTTAAAAAGTGGGGTATAATTAACCTGAAACAGTGTAGAGACATCCTGAGTAAGTTTAATTCCCAGATAAGGGAGTGCCTGTGTGCACCATTTAAAGGGAAACGACTGTTGTATTGCATCACGTACCGGGCCAGGAAGGTTTATGTCCAACGCTTCAGATTTCGATTTAGTTAACCCGTAGACCAGAGACAGTTTCAAATCTAGAGAGTGTAGCAAATAAATTAGGTAGAGTTGTAATCGGATCTGTTACAAATAATAACAAGTCGTCGGCGAATAAAGCACATTTATGTGTCCTGCCGCCGCTAGGTACCCCATGAATGTTGGGGTTGGCACGGATTGCCGCTGCCAGTGATTCGATCGCCAGAACAAAAAGGAGAGGCGAGAGAGGGCATCCCTGCCTGGTTCCTTTCTTTATCTGTATAAGATCAGACTTGTGTCCATATGCAAGAATGTTGGCCGAAGGATTAGAGTATAATGTGCCAATAAGGCTCATAAATTTAGGTCCGCGGTTCCACTGTCTCAATGTATGGAAGAGGAAGGGCCAGGAAATGGAGTCAAAGGCCTTGTGAAGGTCCAATGACAAAAGCATTCCTCGCCTAGCACCCATCCCATCCCAATTAGAGCGTAAAATAGAAATCAGATCAGTGGCCCGTCGGATCTGGTCAGCAGCTTGCCGCCCCGTGACAAATCCCACTTGGTCTATATGGATATATTGCGCCAGAAATGTATTAAATCGGTTTGCATAGATTTTTGTGAGTAGCTTCAGGTCGCTATTGATCAGTGATATCGGGCGATAGTTTGCCACTTCACTATGATACTTGTCTGGCTTGGGGATCAGACTGATGTGAGCTCTATTAGAATCTGTATCAAGTTGCTCCCCGTCACGAAGGGCATTAAAGAATTTTAGTAGATGAGGTGCCAATAGTGGAGCAAATTTCTTATAATAAGAAGCCATCCGGCCCCGGAGTCCTGGACGCATTAGCCTGTTTTATTGCAGCCAATATTTCTGTTACGGTGATGTCTCCTTCCAAGACCTCACGGTGAGAATCTGAGAAAGATGGTAGGACCACGTCTTTAAAAAAGTCATCCTGGGCTCCTGTGTAGAGTATAAGGAAGTATATTAGGAGTGGAAAAAATTTGTGATGATTTGTGGGTTCTGTGTCAAGTTTCCATTAGGCTGTCTGAGTTTTGGGGGTACCGGCCGACGGGTCCTAGGCGTTAGTCTGCGAGCCAGCATAGTACCAGGTTTATCCTTCAACGTATAGAAGGAAGCCTGGGTCCATCTAATGGGGCGTACACACGGTCGGACTTTTCAGCTACAAAAGTCCAACGGACGCTGACGGACTAAAGCTGGCTGGAAATCCGATCGTGTGTGGGCTTCTCCGGACTTTCAACTGACTTTTTCAGCCTCAAATCCGACGGACTTTAGATTTGAAACATGCTTCAAATCTTTCCGACGGACTCGAGTCCGGTCGAAAAATCCGCTCGTCTGTATGCTAGTCCGACGGACAAAAACCCACGCTAGGGCAGCTATTGGCTACTGGCTATGAACTTCCTTATTTTAGTCCGGTGTACGTCATCACGTAAGAATTTGACGGACTTTTGTGTGATCGTGTGTAGGCAAGTCTGTTCGTTAGAAAGTCCGCCGCAAGTCCGTCGAAAGTCCGCCAAAAGTCCGTCGAAAGTCTGTCGGACAGGCTGTCGGACTTTTGTAGCTGAAAAGTCCGACCGTGTGTACGCCCCATAAGGCTTTTTTCCGCTTTAGTTGTCAAGCAAAGGTTTAATTCCAACCTAGTGGAATCTATTTTGTCTCTCAAGTCTAGGTCAGGGCACTGTTTGTGCTGGGACAATAGATCATTTAATTCCCGTTCTTTTTCCTGTATTAATGAGTTAGAGTGTTTCTTAATTTGGGACGCTATTTGTATGAGATATCCTCTAATTGTGGCCTTGTGAGCAGCCCAGTTGGTCACAGGGGAAGTATCTTCCGAATCGTTCAATGAGAAATATTCCTTAAGGTGCTGCTCCACATCAAAACAGACGGAAGGGTTGCTCAGGAGAGAATCATTTATTCTCCAGGGAGCTGGACCCCTAGTGTCTCGTAGAGAGTCACACGTGGTCCAAAGCAAGGAGTGATCTGACCAAGTCACTTCCCCTATTTTACTGGCCCGAAAAAGAGGAACACTTGTGGGGTTTGTGAAAAAGTGGTCTATTCTGGAGTAGGTATTGTGGACATGGGAAAAGAATGTGTAATCCTTCCTGGATGGGTTTAACTCTCTCCAGACGTCGATCAAGTTGTGATAATATAACATTTTGGCTAATTTAGATCCGAAGAGAACAACTCCTCCTAGGTCAGGGGACACGGTGTGCAGTAGATTACGAAAAAAAGGTAGTTGGCCTGGGTTGGGTGCATAGTAAGAAATTAAGGTAACGCGGGAGCCCTCTAGGTATCCTATTAATGCTAGGTATCTGCCCTCTGGATCACTAATTTGTTTCTCCAGTGAAAAGGAGACCCGCTTGGAAAAACATATTGCCACCCCCCCAGTCTTACCCGGGCCGTTCGCTAGATAAAAGTGGGGGTAGTAGTGGTGTAGAAATTTAGGATTGTAATTTGAAGGAAAGTGCGTTTCTTGAAGGAAAAGCACATCTGTGTGTAGGGATTTGTAGTGTTGAAAAGCCATTCTGCGTTTAACTGGAGAATTAAATCCTTGAACATTATGTGTAACAATTTTAAAGGGGAGGTCTGTATTCTGGTTCGCCATGGTGCACTCAAGAAGCAATAAACTCACTCACCTATGCCCCAGAGGATGGTCTCAGGATTGTCCAACTGGCGAAGTTCACTTAGTGGTCAGGACCCAGAACCGAGGGACTCCAAGGGAAAGATTTAAGAAAAGGAAGAGAGAAAGGGAAAGAAAGAGCGGTAGAGAGTAGAGATGGAGTTTACAACCTGAATAGGTACTGTCCTACAGAATGGAGAAAACAATATTAGAACAAGTCACTTAGATTATAAATGTTAACTAAATTGTAATAACATGGGGGAAAAAAAAAAAAGGGGGGGGGAAGGGGGTATAAGCCCCTTGTCATCAGTAACAGCCTTGGGTTAGACCCAAGGCCAGGTTTGATCCCAGTCTCTTCAACAAGGAGGGAGAGCAAAATCAAACAGGGCAGATGACATCTGCCACCGGCCATTAGAACACCCTTGAATCATTAACTGTAGAACCATACTTTTTTAAGGAATGGAAGTCCCATTGTTGTTGTACACTATATTAAAGGATAGTGTTTGTTTGTAAGGGAGGGTTTCCCTCTTTCTGTAACATAACTGTAAACTTAGGAACCCTCAATGGTTCTAACTGTGATTCTAACTGTGATCCCGCCCTAGGATCAATTAGGGAAATTAGCGACAAAGAAGAAATTTTCCATCATCCCAAAAGGGGCCTTGACAGCCGTCGTCATCAGGGAGGTTGAGCCGTGAGCTTGGCCTTGCTTCTTGTGGAGCGCCGCACCTGGGATAGGGGGCTCTGCAGTGGCACGCTGGTTGGAGGTTTGGATTGTGGGGTATGGGGGGAGCCTCTAGGTTCAGTGGAGATCAGGCCCAGACTTCTCAGCAATGTTTCGCCATCAGGAAAGGTCGAGAAGGCGTGTTTTTTGTTACGGAAGGTAAAGTTCAGTCGGAACGGGAAGGTCCAGTGATACTTTATGTTGTTAGCAATGAGTGGTTGTAGCAGCGGTTTCAATGCTCTGCGTTTTTGTACGGTGACAGGCGAGATGTCGGCAAAAATCTGGATAGAGTGCTCTCTCAGGTGTAAGTCCGCGATCTCCCTTGCTTTAGCCATCACTCTTTCCTTCACCTCGTAGTAGTGAGGTTTTACAATGATATCTCTCGGTAGACCATCGGGACGGGGAGCAGTCAGGGCCCTGTGGACTCGATCTAGTTCCATTCTGTGGGGGGGTATATCTGGAATAAGGTATGAAATCAGTTCCTTGACAATAGCCTCAGTGTCTGTGAAACTTTCAGGGATGCCGCGGACCCGAAAGTTGTAGCGGCGAGAGCGGTTCTCCAGGTCATCGATCTTGTTTAAGGCGTCATCAAGCCTTTTGTGGATATTCTCTATGCAGTCAGTATTTCGGTTGGTCCTCGTAATAGTATCATCCAGCGTGTTTTCTAATGTTCCTATGCGGGTACCCAATTCTTGGAATTCACGTTTAAGGTCGGAGGTTATGCGTGTAGTGGCCTTTTCCAGGCCTTGGTCAAGCAATGCAGAAAATCTGGCTAAGAGTATAGGATCCCCAGAATATTCAGCGGGTGGTGGAGCCGCCTGCACATTGGATGGATAGCTAGGGCTATTATCTGGGCTCCCCTGGCTGAATAGCATGTCCCCCAGAGCCCTGTCCACATCAGATTGTGAGGAGAACATGTCCCGTTCTGGTGATAGTGAAGCTGCTTGGGAGGTCGCCTCATTTGCCTCCCCTGCCAAGCTGTGGAATAAGGCATTCTTGGGCTGTGTCTGCGGGGGGGGCTGCTGTTTGTTAGTGAGCCGCGCTGCTGCCGCCGCCATCTTGGTGTTTCAGGCCCTCTCTGGCCTATGTCAGAGCGGCAGCTGGGGGGGCTAATCTGGCCTACCTCAACCTGTGGTGATGATTCCCAGGGCTGTAGGTGTCCGTGGGCTGCTCGTTGTGATTAGCAGGGTTACTGGAAGCCCAGGTGAGGAGGAGCGATGGGGCCGGCGGGTAGTGTAATTGAGGCCGTGGCTTCTGGCCTTCCCTGGTCCCCGCTCCAGCGGCTAACGTGGGGACAGTTTATGGTACGTCCGGGCCGCGGATCAGGTCCCCGGGGTAGCGGTGGTCCGATCAGGGCTTTTTTCACCGGTGGGCAGGATCGTTATCTGTCCGGGTGAGTGACGAGCAGGCCGATGAGGAGCGGAGCCGAGACTTCACACAGCCGCCATCTCAGCCTCGCGCATGCGCCCTTTTTTTGCTCGTTCTTTAAATATTGTTGTAGGTGTTGGTCAGAACTAAGCAGATTGCATAAACAATAAGTCAGGGCCATTTTAGCTAGAAAAAGAGCATATAAGGAACAAGGCAAAGGCAAAAGCCTGTAATTCTTTGCATATTTCTTATCATTCCCTCCTCTGATATCTATATTTGCTTTCTCAATTTATTACTTCAGTGCAGGTCCGTTCCACAACTGGGTTTTCAGACCTTACTTCATTGAGAGGAGTACTCGCATGATCATAGATATCTTCTCCTTGGGGAACTGTGTGGTTCATTACCCTGGTCATATTTGTCTCAATTAATCTTTGAGAGAGTCTTTAGATACAGGGAATACAACAACATCCATAAATGACTAAGATAGCTAAAACAACGGCAATAGAGATCAAACATGAGGTGGCAAGTCCAGTCCATTTCCCAAATCAACCTTCAAGCCAATTTGTGAATGGATCATTAATACCCGAGTTTTCCGCTAATTCATTTGATAAAGCTGTCAATCCTTCGAGGGCTCTAGTCACGGTTCCTCCAGGAGCTGTATTGTTAGGAATAAAGGTGCAACACATACCACCAAACAATTTACAGACCCCTCCTCTTTCTGCAAGGACCATATCTAATGCCATCCTATTCTGCCATGCCGTCAGAGAGGTAGGGGCTAATTGCTCTGCCAATCCATTAACTGCATCCCTGGTGTAGTTTACAAACCTTTGTTGGTTATAGTATATATAGTTAATCCAGTCAACATTTTTGTTTACTGTTACCCACCAGAGAAGAGACTCAAATCCAGCTGCTCCAACTTGATTCCTAGCTTTGAATTTGCTCGGCACTCCACGCGGAACCCCAATCTCATCTATATAGATCTGGGGGTCAAAAGACCCTGCAGGAGAGGTGTCCCTTCTGCTCCTCCGGTGACCCTTCTTTCAAGGGGACTCTGACGGTAAGCGCAGAGGCATTGCCAGCTGTACCAGGGCACAATCCCCTCGGGAATTGACTGGGATGCTCGCTCTGAGCCTCTTGTCTCCACATAACCACCAGACGTCTGCCCTCTGGGAGTCATGCTCAACTCAGTTGTCACCCTCTCCCTTTACAATTTTGTTAATCCTGTCCATGCAGTAGTCATCTGGCAAAGACCCCAAATCTGTGCCACTCTCATTCCCCGGAGGTGCAAAACAAGTAAAGTTGCCAGGGTATGCCGTGACAGCAGGTTATCTGAGGTCTCTGAACCCTGGGAAACAACAAACTTAACATGTGACAGGGAGTGTTGGTGTCAGGTTTGTATGTTTTTTTTTATATAGCTTTAGCATACACCATAAACCATCTGGATCTATATTGTTATTTAAGGGAAAAGGCACTGTAGCCAGCTGGGGTCTGGCCCCTGCACAGGCCAAGCAGTTCTCTTTTTTAAGGGTGTTAGCAGTATATATTAACCATTCAAGCCATTCATTCTTATCCTGGTATCCTGTTTCTAATGTTATAGCTTCTTCCACTGTGAGATTGGTGAATCTCACTATGGGTCCTAATACCTCTAGTTTAAATTGGTCCTCATTATCTAATTCTTTCTTCTTGTTTGTCTCATTCTTTGGTTTGACTTCAAGGAAGAATTTTTCAGGTCAGTTCCTGATATCCAAGCTCCTACATGGTATAACCTCTGATCTTCTAGTTTGGGGTCCTTCAGAGAAATCAATAATATATTGCAATTCTTTGGTTCTATACAGGGAGAGTGGGCTGCTTTTAGTTATGGTTAATCTATTCTTTAAATCCCCTGCTGCTGGGATCTCATATCCCCAATCCTGGGCTGCAGTTGTCCACATGACTGAATCCCAAGTACTACACTCGGTAGTTCCAGCCAGGTAGTACACGCATTTGTCTGCCCAGGTAAACTTGCTTGCTTCTACCTTATCTCCACAATCTGTCATCTGGCAGAAATCCACCTGTATAGTACTGGTGGTTCCTTCACCAAAGGTGAGGTACAATGCTCTTCCTGTCTCTTCCCAATTGATTGGTTCCACTATCCTTCTACCTCCCCGTATAGAGGCCTCTCCTAGAGTCACCAATGCTCCCATGAGGAACAAAATCCCTACCATCCTATCTGAAGTGAGGGGGGCCTAAATAGGGCCTTTTCTTCACCAAGGTTGAGACAAGCAGAGCTTTTATCTGCCTCCCTTTGTAGTTGGACTTTCCCCCTCCTTCAGTCTTTCTGTCCCTACTCTGCCTATGTTTACCTTTTTACGGTGGGATTGGTGAATCCAGATAGTCCTTTCAGCAATTCTTACTGCAGTGGGAGTAGTAAGGAGTACTTGATATGGCCCGTCCCACTTAGGGGAGTGCCAATGCTTCTTTCTGATCACCTTGATGAGGACCCAGTCTCCAATTTGTACTTTGTCTTCTCCTATGGGCTCTCCTTCTGGAATGGAACACTCGTGGTTAATTTGTTTCTGTTTTAATAACCTTGACATGTATTCTGCTAAGGTTCTCTCCCCTTCCTCTGTGTGGGTTTCATTTGGTAATAAAGGTATTTTATAAGGTCTACAATGCATCATTTCAAATGGACTCAGCCCCTCCTTAGTGGGCGTGATGTGCATGCTTAAAATAGCTAGTGGGAGACAGTACATCCAATTTTTCCCTGTCTTCCATAGCCTTTTTTAGCTTGCTCTTTAATATTCCATTATGTTTTTCTACGAGCCCTGCTGACTGAGGGTGATATGCACAGTGATTCTTTACTTCTATACCCATCACTTCTGTGGACCATTATCGCTATAAATTTTCTCTGGTATCCCAAATTGTGAAATGATATATTTTAGTAAGGCTTTGGATACTGTTAAGGCATCAGCACTTCCTGTGGGGAATATCTCTACTCATTTGGTCAATGCATCAATGATTACCAAACAATATTTCTTCCTTTTCACATTTGTCTAATTCAATAAAATCCATGCAAATGTGTTGGAATGGATATTGCGGTGTGGGGAATTTCCCTTTCCGTGGTCCTTTGCCTCCCTGAGCATTGTGTCTTGCACATATAATGCATTGAGAACAACAAGTTTTTTAGTAGTTTGTGAAGCCATAGGCTGTACATACCTTATTTAACATCTCAGTCATCCCCCTGTTTGACACATGAGTTACCGGTACTCCATGTGTCAATACTGCTGCATACCTAAATAAGGATTTTGGCAATACCAGCTTTCCTTCAGGTGATGTGTAGATGTTATCTATTATTGTGCAACCTTTTGTTTTCCAATATTGTTTCTCCCCAGGGTATACATTCTGCTGTATATCAGTAAGGACTGTATGATCTATATCTATGATTTCCTGTTCTGTCATGTGTAATTTCTGCATATCCAGTTACACTTGTGCCATCTGGATTTTTCGTACTGGAGCCATCAACAAAAAGTGTCATGTCAGGGTTAGATAATGGTACATCTTTCCAATCACTTCATGGCAGTACCTTTTCAGCGATGGCAGCAGTACAGTCATGTTTATGACCATCAGTAGGAAGTGGTATTAGTGTGGATGGGTTTAATGTAGTGTTGTGTCAAAAGTATTGTCATACAGGAAAGGTGTCGTGCTGGGCTCAAATGTATGGACCAACGGGGCGCGGTCAGTATTGAATATCCGGAAATCCAAGCTCTACAAAAATTTGTCATGCCCAAAAAAGACATAATTTGTTTCTTTGTTTCTGGCTTCGGCACCTGGTGGAGGGCTCAAATTCTCTCCTCATCCAGGTGTCTACCTTCTTTTGAGATATTATACCCTAAGTATTTGACCTGCTGTTGCCACAACTGGAGTTTAGTTTTATTTACCTTATGCCCTTGGTATAACTGCCTGGTTAACAGCTTGTAAATCCTGTACCATTCTCCAGCCTGTGGAAGGCGGAGCCTTCTTAACAGGAAAAAGAGGGTTATTGCAGGGGCTATACCCTCCTCTGCTTCCTTCTTAAGGAGGGTATCACCTTCATCACCTTACAAAAAAACCTTTACTTTCACATTTTTTTCCATCACTTTCAATACTTCTCAGAATGCTTAACATATTGCAAAACATCTAAAACTGATGCAGTTCAGTAAGTAACCATGTTTTTACAATGTAATACTTATGATCCTGTTTTAATCTATTAACAAAAGCTATCCTTAGCTGTTGTTGATATGCACTATTCACATCCTCAGCTTCGGGGAGCCCAGAGAACACTTTAAAAACTTCTCGTAGTTTTAGATAATCACTGACACTTTCTTTGTCTTCCTTTACAGTCATATTAATCTTTTGCCAGTCAGTTCGTTATACCCATCGGAGATTGCATCTCTGATAGAAGGCAGTCAATCTGTCTGTCAAATCTTGGCTATCAAGGGCCAGTGGTTCCCCTCTTTGTTGAGGGGGCACTGTGGCTACACAGGGGTCCCAATTTCCTTTTACTGATGCCCAATCCGATCCTACAACCCTCCTTAAGGCCCTTTCCACTTCGACCCCGTTTAGCCTATAACTGTTACTCAGACCTTCCATATTTTCAATGATTTAGTTTGGGGCCCCAAACTTAGGATATTTAATATGCTCGGTAGCCTTCTGCACGTCACTCTCAGTCAATGGTCTAAAAACAGTCATAGTTAGGGGCTGACCATTTTGTCTGCCTCTTTGTCCACTAGGGGCAGTTGGGCTTGGCATTTCTCTTTTGTTCTCCTTCCTTCTACTCTAATTCTAGTGTGCTCAAACCAGTTTTCCGCCATTTCTAAACAAACAAAGTCCAAACTCTCCAAACAGGAAATAAAAATAAAAAAATATGTATATATATATATATATATATATATATATATATAATATATATATATATATATATATAATACATACATACACATACACACATACATATATATATATATACATATACATATAAAACAACTTATACCTTTACCTTATTTACTACAAAGTACAGTTGGTCAAAACAAACAGTATTCTTAGCGTTCTGATCAGAATATATATATATATTTTTTGTTACACACACACAAAAGAGGAAGTGCACTTAGGTGCCTGTGAGGGGGGGGGGGGGGGAGGGGGGAGTGAGTTCAGTTTTTTTTTTTTTTTTTAACCACAAGTTTGCCGGCAGACAGATCATAAAGCAGGCCTTTTATCAACCTGTAAACCACCAGACTAGCAACCCTTGGATCACAGTAACAATAAGAATAGCAAAAATATCAACAGGCCCAGATTAAGAGCATCATGGGCCTGGTGCTAAGGATGTTGGTGGGCCTTTTTATGAAAATAAATAAAATGAAAACGCAAACAATTTTTTGTGAAATTTAAATTAAAGAGAGAGAGGGGGTGAGAGAGAGAGAGAGGGGGTGGAGAGAGAGAGAGAGAGAGATGAGAAAAAGGGGAATAGAGAGAGGGTGAAAGAGAGAGAGGGTGGTAGGGGGTGAAGGGGGTGAGAGAGAGAACAGGGTGAAAGAGAGGGGATGAGAGAGAGAGAGAGGGGGGTGGGAGTGAGTCTGTGGGGGGCACAGCATAGTACATTACACGGGAGGGGGGGGGGTATAGCACAGTACATCACATGGTTGGCACAACACATTACATGGTGGATACATGGATACAGCACATTTAATGGCGGGCACAGCACATTAAGCGGTTGGCACTGCCCAATACAGCACATTACAAGGTAGGCACAGTACATTATATGGTGGGCACAGCACATGACATGGTTGGTACTGCACAACACAACACATTTCATGGTGGGCACAGCTCATGCACACAGTGGGCACAGGACCTTATATGGTGGGCACAGCACATGACATGGCAGGCACAGCTGAGCACATTACATGGTGGGCACTGGACATTACAAGTGGGCACTGCACAGAACATTATATGGTGGGCACAACACATTATATAGTGGGTACTGCACATAGCATGGTGGGCACTGCACAGCACATGACAAGGTGGGCACTGCATGACACAGCACAGCACATTACATTGTGAGCACAGCACATTAAATGGTGGACACCACACATGACATGATGAGCCCTGCACCCCACATTCCATTGTGGGTACTGCACGGCACATGCCATGGTGGACAATGTACAGCACATTACATGGTGAGTACAGCATATTACATGGTAGGCACTGCATGGTGCAGCACATGACATGGTGGGCACAACACAGCACATGACAATGGTGGGCACTGCACAGCAATTTACATGATGGGCACTGCACATGACATGGTGGGCACTGCATGACACAGCACATTACATGGTGGGTACAGCGCATTACATGGTGGGCACTGCATGGCACAGCACATGACGTGGTGGGCACAGCACATTACATGGTGGGCACTGAATGGCACATAACATTACATGGTGGGCACAACACATTACATGGTAGGCACTGCATGGCATAGCACGTTTCATGGTGGGAAATGCAACTGCACATTACATGTTAGGAACTGCACATGACATGGTGGGCACTGTTGAACAGCACAGCACATTACACAGTGGGCACAACACACTACATGCTGGGCACAGCACATGGCAGGGTGGGCACAGCATAGCACATGACATGGTGGGAAGTGCACATTACACGGTGGGCACTGCACATTACATGGTGGGATCACTGTATGGCACAGCACATGACATGGTGGACACTGCAAATTACATAGCGGGCATTGCAAGGCACAGCCATGACATGGTGGGCATTGCACATGACATGGTTGGCACTGGATGGCACATCACATGACATAGTGGGCACTGCACATGACATGGTGGGCAATGCAAGGCACAGCACATGACATGGTGAGCACTGCAAGGCACAGCATGACATAGTGGGCACTGCACATCACATGAAGGGCAATGTAATGTACAGCACATGACATGGTCAGCACAGCGCATTACATGGTGGGCACTACAATGTACAGCAAATGACATACTGGACACAGCACATTACATGGGGGGCACTGCAAGGCACATGACATGACATGGTGGGCACAGCGCATTACATGGTGGGCACTGAATGGCACATAACATTACATGGTGGGCACAACACATTACATGGTGGGCACTGCATGGCATAGCACGTTTCATGGTGGGAAATGCAACTGCACATTACATGTTAGGAACTGCACATGACATGGTGGGCACTGCAAGGCACAGCATGACATAGTGGGCATTGCACATCACATGAAGGGCAATGCAATGCACAGCACATGACATTGTTCAGCACAGCGCATTACATGGTGGGCACTGCAACGTACAGCAAATGACATACTGGACACAGCACATTACATGGGGGGCACTGCAAGGCACATGACATGGTGGGCACAGCACATTACATGGGGGGCACTGCAAGGCACATGACATGACATGGTGGGCACAGCACATTACATGGGGGGCACTGCAAGGCACATGACATGGCATGGTGGGCACAGCACATTACATGGGGGGCACTGCAAGGCACATGACATGACATGGTGGGCACAGCACATTACATGGGGGGCACTGCAAGGCACATGACATGACATGGTGGGCACAGCACATTACATGGGGGCACTGCAAGGCACATGACATGACATGGTGGGCACAGCACATTACATGGGGGGGTACTGCAAGGCACATGACATGACATGGTGGGCACAGCACATTACATGGGGACACTGCAAGGCACATGACATGACATGGTGGGCACAGCACATTACATGGGGGGCACTGCAATGCACATGACATGGTGTGCACAGAACTTTACATAGTGGGCACTGCAATGCACATGACAGGACATGGTGGGCACAGAACATTACATGGGGGGCACTGCAAGGCACATGACATGGTGGACACAGCACATTACATGGGGGCACTGCAAGGCACATGACATGACATAGTGGGCACAGCACATTACATGGGGGGCACTGCAAGGCACATGACATTACATAGGGGCACTGCAATGCACATGACATGGTGGGCACAGCACTTTACATAGTGGGCACTGCAATGCACATGACATGGTGGGCACAGCACATTACATAGGGGCACTGCAATGCACATGACATGGTAGGCACAGCACATTACATAGGGGCACTGCAATGCACATGACAGGACATGGTGGGCACAGCACATTACATGGGGGGCACTGCAAGGCACATGACATGGTGGGCACTGGGCACAAGAGAGCACATTACATGGGGGAAGCAGCAGTCTGTCCCCTAGCACAATAATTACACAACACCCCCCTAACAAATGTACTGACCTTATCATAACAGCATGGGAGATGTCCTTCCTCCCGGGCTCCTGCTGGTTAGGACATCAGCGCCCCTCCCCCAGACACTGAGGAGGATCTGTGTGTGTGTGTAACAGATCCTGTGATAGGGGTCAGGCATCAGCAGAGACAGGACTCGGCTGCACTGACTTGTCTCCTCCATGTGAGCACAGAGGGCTCCTCTTCCTTCAGGAAGGCACACAGGAATTGACAAGCCACTTCCATGGGCCTAGATTGAGGGAGGGGCCTGGAGCTGCAGCTCCACCAGCCCCTATGTTAATCCGGCCCTGAATATCAAGACTCCCCACACATAAAGTTAGCAGTAATGTTAAACATGAGGAGGAAAGAGCGAGAGTTAGGCTCCTTTCACACTTATACGACTTCAAAGTCGCACGATTTTACCGCGATTTCGCGGCCGCGATTTTACCGCGATCTGGGAGCAGTACTACTTTGCCACGTTTTTGGCATTAACAAATGAAAACATACAGTAGTTGGTATGAATCATAAGGGGGAACTCCACGCCAAGTTTTAAATAAAAAAAACTGGCGTGGGTTCCCCCCCAGGGGCATACCAGGCCCTTAGGTCTGGTATAGATTGTAAGGGGAACCCCCTACGCCGAAAAATCGGCGTGGGGGTCCCCCCAAAATCCATACCAGACCCTTATCCGAGCATGCAGCCCGGCCGGTCAGGAATGGGGGTGGGGACGAGCTAGCGGCCCCCCCCCCTCCTGGACCGTACCAGGCCGCATACCCTCAACATGGGGGGTGGGTGCTTTGGGGCATGGGGGGGCGCCCTGCGGCCCCCCCCACCCCAAAGCACCTTGTCCCCATGTTGATGAGGACAAGGGCCTCTTCCCGACAACCCTGGCCGTTGGTTGTCGGGGTTTGCGGGCGGGGGGCTCATCGGAATCTGGGAGCCCCCTTTAATAAGGGGGCCCCCAGATCCCGGCCCACCACCCTATGTGAATAAGTATGGGGTACATGGTACCCCTACACATTCACCTAGGGAAAAAAGCGTCAATAAAAAACACAGTACACAGGTATTTAAAATAATTTATTAGGCAGCTCCGGCATCTTCTTCCGACTTCGGGGGTCCTCTTCCGACTTCGGGGGTCTCTCCGGCGTCTTCTCCCGGTGTCCGCATCTTCTGCCGGCTCCACCGCTATCTTCTGGCGCTCTTTTGCCAGCGGTGGTCCGGACCTCTGGATCGTCTTCTTCCCTCTTCTCTTCCAGAGATGTTGACACGACGCTCTCTCCAGCCAGAATGGTCTCTGTGCGCTCCGCACCGGACTTATATGGGCGGTGACCCCGCCCCCTTATGCCGTCACAGTCCCTGGGCATGCTGGGACTGTGACGTTTTAGGAGGCGTGGTCACCGGGTGATGACCACGCCCCCTTATGACGGCACAGTCCCAGCATGCCCCGGGACAGTGACCTCATAGGGGGGCGGGGTCACCGCCTATATAAGTCTGTTGCGGAGCGTTCAGAGACCATTCCAGCTGGAGAGAGCGTCGTGTCAACATCTCTGGAAGAAAAGAAGACAGAAGTCCGGACCACCGCTAGCAATTGAGCTGCAGAAGAAAGCGGAGGAGCCGGCAGAAGATCAGGACACCGGAGAGACCCCCGAAGTCGGAAGAGGACCCCCGAAGTCGGAAGAAGATGCCGGAGCTGCCTAATAAATTATTTTAAATACCTGTGTACTGTGTTTTTTATTGACGCTTTTTTCCCTAGGTGAATGTGTAGGGGTACCATGTACCCCATACTTATTCACATAGGGTGGGGGGCCGGGATCTGGGGGCTCCCTTATTAAAGGGGGCTCCCGGATTCCGATAAGCCCCCCGCCCGTAGACCCCGACAACCAATGGCCAGGGTTGTCGGGAAGAGGCCCTTGTCCTCATCAACATGGGGGCAAGGTGCTTTGGGGTGGGGGGGCCGGCAGGGTGCCCCCCATGCCCTAAAGCACCCACCCCCCATGTTGAGGGCATGCGGCCTGGTACGGTCCAGGAGGGGGGGGGCGCTCGCTCGTCCCCACCCCCATTCCTGACCGGCCGGGCTGCATGCTCGGATAAGGGTCTGGTATGGATTTTGGGGGGGACCCCATGCCGATTTTTCGGCGTAGGGGGTTCCCCTTAGATCCATACCAGACCTAAGGGCCTGGTATGCCCCTGGGGGGGAACCCACGCCGTTTTTTTCATTTAAAACTTGGCGTGGAGTTCCCCCTCTGGATTCATACCAGACAGCTGTCAGCACTGCCTGTCACTCATCGGGAAAGGAAAAAAAAGTTTTCCTTTCCCGATCAGCGAGCCAGGCTTGTGCTTACAAAGTCGTGCTGAAGTCGTGTCTATATTATTCAGGCACGACTTGCATGCTACTTTCAGGGTTTAACATTGAGGTCTATGGAGTACAACTCGCATAGAAGTTGGACCAAAGTAGTGCAGGGACTACTTTCAAGTCGGCACGACTTAAAGTGTGCCAATATGAATGGTAGTCATTGAAAATCATGGAGAATGACTTGTCATACGATTTTGCAGTACAAAATCGTGGGACAAGTCGTGTAAGTGTGAAAGGGGCCTTAGTCTCATGATTTAACAAATGCAGCAAAAGGAACAGTGCAGGAAATATTGCTCTAGAGAGAAAAAGAGAAAAAACAATCGATCTATGGGGGAAGTGTTTTTGATCAAGTTAGATTGATTCCTGCTCGTACATTCACTTCCTCTTTTGTCCCAACCACCACTCAGTTAGAAAAAAAAACCTGAAATGGCCACTGTGACTCTCTGTAATCTATCCAGATTACTTGTAGTCACTATTCACAACAATTATCAATCATCTATCATCTTTCGGTACCTTAAATTTTTTATAATCTGTCTCGGACAGCGGGCTACGTCTATTTACCATAGGCAACGTCCCCAAGTGCCTCTGTCTTCAGCCCCTGTGTCACCTAGATCTTTTACGATCAACTACAGTGCCAGCATACTCAATAAAAACCCAAATCACCTTGAGTAGAAGAGAAAAGAAGAGAAAAGAAAAGATCTGTCTTACCTTTTACAGACTCAGAGGACTGGATCAGAAGTCCAGGAGTAGAAGTCAGGTGTGGATCCTGGAACCGACCAGCCTCTTTTTACCACTTAACTTGAGTGGGAGGACCTAGGTCTCGGCGAGAGGGAGTATGATACTCACCGATATTTTGGACGGAACTGTTCGATCCACCGCCTAATCCTTACTTCCGGCTCGAAAGGACCATGATGTCTGTAAAATTCCATTCTCTCACTGATCAGTAAACTCCGGTCATGTTGATTAGAAGACAGATTTATTACAAATGTATCGATACATAGGAGTGAACTCTGTTCACAGCAAGGAGTTCCAGCAGAGTCACACAGGAACCCTTTTACACATGTCATTTAATCGCAGTATTTGGCAAGCTGCCATTGGCTAAGACACACTGGTGACTCTTGGTGCATTGTCAGCTTTATTGTCAAATCCAGCGTGTCTTTACACAATCTTTCCTATTATGGTAAACTTTTGCTAGTTCTTTAAATATTGTTGTAGGTGTTGGTCGGAACTAAGCAGATTGCATAAACAATAAGTCAGGGTCATTTTAGCTAGAAAAAGAGCATATAAGGAACAAGGCAAATGTCGATATCATCTGTAATTCTTTGCATATTTCTTATCAAGTACGTACATTAGGGGAGTGTATGGTGGGGGGTAGTATGTACAGGAGGGAGGTGTGGAGTGTATGGCGATGTGTAGTATCTACATGAGAGGGGTGTGGAGTGTATGGAGGTGGGTAGAATGTACATGTGAGGGGTGTGGAGTGTATGGAGGTGGGTAGTATGTACATGAGAGGAGTGCGAAGTATATGGCGGTGGGTAGTATCTACATGAGAGGGGTGCAGAGTGTACATAGGTGGGTAGAATGTACATGAGAGGGGTGTGGAGTGTATGGAGATGGGTAGTATGTACATGGGAGGAGTGCGGAGTGTATGGCGGTGGGTAGTATGTACATGAGAGGGGTGCGGAAGGTATATAGGTGAATAGTATGTACATGAGAGGGGTGCGGAGTGTATGGTGGGGGGTAGTATGTACATGAGAGGGGTGCGGAGTATATGGTGGTGGGTAGTATGTACATGAGAGGGGTTCGGAGTGTACGGTGGTGGGTAGTATGTACATGACAGGGATGTGGAGTGTATGGTGGTGGGTATTATGTACATGAGAGGGGTGCGGAGTGTATGGTGGGGGTAGTATGTACATGAGAGGGGTGCGGAGTGTATGGAGGTGGGCGGTATCAAATACACCACTGGCCACTGATACATTAGTGACCAGTGGCAGTTAATTAACCCCTTTCTGCTGCAATAGTGGCACCAGTGTCAGTGTTAATTAACCCCTATTTGGTGCAGCATGAAAGGGTTGAAACACTGATACTGGTGTCACTAATGCAGCACAAAGGGGTTAACTAACTGCCACTGGTCACTAATGTATAGTAATACAATAACCCCCTCCATGCTGCATATTACAAATACCAATGTAAATTACCCCCCCCCCCAAAGAGTTAAACACTTCAGGCAGTTGACAACTGTGCCTTATGAAAGGTTTTAAGACTCTGCAAACTTACTTGCACTTTTGCACAGGGCTTCACTGGCTCCTTGCAGGTATTTGCAGCAGCCCTCCCTTCTGCCCTTTCATCCTGGCCTGTGAATGACATCACGCCCGGCGGCACTAGGAAGCTCCTGCAGGGTGGAGATCACTTCGCCTGACAGGGAAGTGAATGCGTTGGTCGGTTGGACACACAGCATACTCGCACCTCTCTGCTGCAGATAGTGTACTGGCGGTGCGGACTGCGGAGCAAGCAGCATTTTTACGAGGCCTCCATGCCCCCCCAGCTCAGTCCACCCCTTTGTCCTGGCGGGTTCAGCAGCGGCCAGCCTCCACCTGCTCTACAATTCCGCTGCAGCAGGCAGTGCAGTATATGAAAGATGGCGATCCTTTACCGGCCCGCTCACCCAGCCAGCTTGGGGACACTGACTGGGGACATTCCCTCTCATTCTCCCACACACATCAGGCAAATTAGACAGCCGCGAGGCCCCTGGGAGCACGAGGCCTTAGGTGGCTGCCTTTTTTGCCGAATTAGAGAGCCGTCTCTGCCTGTAATATATGAAATGCTATTTGCTCCCAGGTTTATTTGTCATAGAAGAGATTGGGAAATGTCTGTCCCCTCCCTATTCTCCATCCTGAAATCATTTACTGCATTCCCATGCTCCCTGGAAGGATTGGAGAGCCCAGGAACCACAGTGGGTGCTACCAGAGGTGGGGGTGACTCCATGTTTATTGTTCTGTAAAAGTGATCAAGTGGCTCTACAATCACCTCATTCATTTTGAAATAAAAGCTGGGAGTCAGCTGGAAAAAACAATACCAAGCTCAAGGCTGCAGAAGAAGCTGTGCGGTTGTTTTCACCTTTTGAATACTAGGATGTTTATAAAGGTACCTTGGCAGACAAGGCATTATATATTGCTGTATTCACTACAAGAAATTCTTTAATAAGATTGGACACAGCCAGATCAACAGTGCTAACAGATAGCATGCACCACATCAGTAAGAGATCGAATGATTTTTGTAAGCCAGAGTGTTATGGTGTTTGCCTACAGCTCCTTAGCAACAACATCATACGGCAAGGACTTTTGAGACTCTTTGTCAGAGTCCCTGCAGCCAAAGGCGCATAGTTTACAAAGGGCACATTATTAGGTCACATTATGGTTCTGCAGGGGAAGGCATTGAGTTATGACTATGGCAGCAATCAAAATTACAATTTGGCCCATAAAATTCTACATAATTGCAGTAAAACCCTCCCAGGTTAAAATTGAGCAGTGGGCCACACCCATAGATGCTAAAGAAGAATCCAAGGAATACATATGTGCATATATACCATGGTGCATATGTACTATGTGATAGCTGTGGCCAATCACAGCTTCACAACAGTAGACAGTGGATGAATGTATGTCACGCATAAAAAAATGGTTGCTTATAACAGTGATACTAACTGTTCTAAGCAATCATAGTGTGTAAAAAAAATCCTGATCACCTCTGTACTGTCCTAGTCACAGTATGTAAAAAAAATGTAATAAAAAGGAAAATAAATGTTCAAGAAATGAGATAGGCCATTAGTACATCAGGATTAATTGAGTTTCAAATATATACTATATATACATATATATATATATATGTCTCTATCTATCTATCTATCTATCTATCTATCTATCTATCTATCTATCTATCTATCTATCTATCTATCTATCTATCTATCTATCTATCTATCTATCTATCTATCTATCTATCTATCTATCTATATATATATATCTATATATATATAGATATATACATATATATATGTGTGTATACTATAACTTGTGGGCTCTATAACTTCACTACAGACTAAATAATATACATTGATTTGGGGGGGGGGGGGGTTACCAAAGAAATGTGGCAGTCTGGCAGAATACATTTTGTCCTAACTTTATGTTGAAATATTACTTATTTGCAAAATTTTAGAACAGAAACAAAGAAAAAACATTTTTTCAAACTTTTTGGTCTTTTTTTCATTTATCTAGCAAAAAAAATTTAAAAACCCAGCGATGATTAAATACCACTAAAAGAAATAAATTTGTGTGAAAAAATTGATAAGAATTTAATTTGGGTACAGTGTTGCATGACTGAGTAATTGTCATTCAAAGTGTGACAATGCTAAAAGCTGAAAATTGGCCTGGGCAGGAAAAGTGTGAAAATTTTCAGTATTGAATTGGTTAAATATTATGTTTAGGGCGTGCCCTAATCCCACCTGTGAAGGGGTGCATTTCTGGATAAACACTTTAACGCTATTGCTGAGGATATGTCACTCTGGGCTACATAAAGAGACCGGTTCTCACAGCATGTGACTCTGCTCGAAGTGTGGGGGGGGAGGGTTTATACCAGGCTGGTTGCTGTTTTTTAGTTTGCCAGTGTCCAAGTCCTCCTGTTGGTGTCAGTTTAACCAATTAGTCCCTGAATCATGTGTTCCTCATGGAATGATAAAGAAACCAAATTTAATGAGAAAAAACAAAAAAAGAAATATTTTTATTGCACAATGAGGTCAGAGCCTGCTTAGTCTCGCAAGGGTTAAAAAGTCATTAGGAAATGTTACTCAATCACTTATTGTTCTTTAAAGAGAGGACAGTCAGGTTAATGTGACATTTTACATTAAATTTTATAAAGCCCCTCGGCCTTGCAAAGGATGTAAACATGCTGGTTGTTTCATGTTACCGTAGTAACTAATAGCACATGTCCTTGTAAGCTTTACAGACTAGGAAAGTTGTAGACCTTTCTACTGAAAGTGGAATCAAGTTATTTTTCTTTTTTTTTTTTCAATCCTCACTAGAGTTTGTAATAGTTTCATTATCCATAAGTCATATTTTCTCAGATTACAAAAGATTTAATAATAAGTCAGTCCAGTCATTTGCATGACAGTATCTGAATGTACAGTTTATTATCACATAAAGGATAGAAAAACTTAGGAACTTTAGAAAAAAACGTTATAAAGCCTATAGTGATGACTACTAGGAACACGAAAAACACCTTTTTTCTACTGTGATATAGTTATACATTTTTTCAAATCTAACCACTTCCATAGCGGGCCATAGTAAAATGATGCCGGCAAGAACACTCCCCCATCCTGGGCTGGCGTCATATGACGTCCTCCCGTTCTCACTGCTCCTGCAGGCCCCCTCAAGACACAGCCCATCCCAGATCAGTGTAAAGAGCCAATAAAAATGTCTCTTTTCCACGTGACTGGCTGTGTCCAATCACAGCCGGTCACAGAATGTGAACAAACCGCGGTAACGAGCTGTTACAGGGTTCTCCTCCTCACACACCGATTGTGTGTGAGGAGGAGATTTCGATAACAGCTCATTACCGCTTACTGTTAAGCCGCCCCAATTTCTCCTTTGAACCCGGGTTGGACCTATGGGTGTATGGATAGAACTCTCTGATCGATCGGGTAATCAAGACACACACGGGATGGTGAATCAAAATTACAATGATTTACTGGGTTTGCATATATCTTATACACTTACAGAGAGAGAGAGAGAAACCTCCCTCTTATTATCAGCCAATGAGATTGAAGCATAGACTTTATGAAAAAATAAGCATAAAACGTCATAAATTGCATATTCTGCCTATAGATATCCCTCAGGCTATATCTAAATATAAGTTTATATATATATGTGACCACGTATGCTAGGCAATCTGCCAATGTTCCAGACACCCAACTTCTAACATGTTATAACTTTGTTATTCATTGTCTATATTAAAATGTCAGGCTAACCACACGTACATCCTGTTCAAGTACATAGCTCGCAAATAATCTTTGCACTTCTAATTTTCTGCATAAGAAAGCAAAATACATTTCTTCTTGTATAACATATCTTAAAGCAGCACTCTAACATCCTTACACTTACCGTGCATACCAACACACACTGATTGCCCCCCCAGTAATAAAGAGGACCTGTCACCAGCTCATCAAAGTATCTGTCACCAGCCCATCAAAGTACCTGTCACCAGCCCATCTGAGTACCCGATTACCTGTCACCAGCCCTTCAGAGTACCCAAGTACCTGTCACCAGCCCATCAGAGTACCTGAGTACCAGCCCATCTGAGTACCTGAGTACCTGTCACCAGCCCATCAGAGTACCCGAGTACCTATCTGCAGCCCATCAGAGTACCCGAGTACCTATCTGCAGCCCATGCCTCATAGAATATACGTTGAGGTGTTTGCTTTCCAAAATGGGGTCATTTTGTAATTCCACTGTCCTGGTGCTCCAGGACCTTCAAAACTGTGATAAGGAGGAATGAAATTAGATGTGTAATTTATGCTCCTAGAAAGCCTGAAGGTACTACTACAATGTTGGACCTCTCTATGTTGCTAGGCTGTGTAAAAGTCTCACATGTGGTATCACCATACTCAGGAGGAGTAGTAGAATGTATTTTGGGGTGTAAGTTTTGCTGTGTACATGCTGTGTGTTAGAAATATCATATAAATTGACAACTTTGTGTAAAACAAAGTACGTTTTAATTTTCTTTCCACGTTTTCCGAAGACTTGTGGAAAAAATGAAACGTTCAAAAAACTCATTATGCCTCATAGAATATACTTTTTGGTGTTTGCTTTCCAAAATGGGGTCATTTTGTGGGTAATTCCATTGTCCTGATGCTCCAGGGCCTTCAAAAGTGTAATAGGTCGTTAGGAAATTAGATATGTTTTTATGCTCCTAGAACGCCTGACGGTGCTCCCTGCATGTTGGACCTCTCTATGTGGCCAGGCTGTGAAAAAGTCACACACATGTGGTATCGCCATACTCGGGAGGAGTATCAGAATGTATTTTGGGGTGTAGTTGAAAGTATGCATATGCTGTGTGTGAGAAATAACTTGTTATTATGACAGTTGTGTGTAAAAAAAAAAAAAGTCTTAATTTTCCCAAGAATTGTGGGAAAAAATTACAACTTCAAAAAATTTGCCATGCCTCTTACTAAATACCGTGGACTGTCTACTTATCAAAAAGGGATCATTTGGGGGGTATTTGTACTTTCCTGACATTTCAAGGCCTCAAGAAATGAGATAGGCCATCAGTACATCAGGTGTGATCAATTTTCAGTGATTGGCACGATAGCTTGTAGACTCTATAACTTTCACACAGACCAAATAATATACACTTATTTGGGTTATTTTTACCAAAGGTATGTAGCAGTATAAATGTTGACCCACATTTATGAACAAAAATGACTTATTTGCTAAACTTTATCATAGAAACTAAAAAAAAGTGTTTTTTTTTTCCAAAATTTTTGCTATTTTTCACTTAAGTTGCAAAAAATAAAAAACTCAGTGGTGATTAAATACCACCAAATGAAACCTCTATTTGTGTGAAAAAATTATAAAAATTTAGTTTGGGTACAGCGTTGCATGACTGCTGAGTAATTTGCATCTGTGAGAGGACTGAAAGATGAAAGTTGGTCTGGGCAGGAAGGGGGTATAAGTGCCCTGTACTGAAGTGGTTATTATTAAAGGTACACGTTCTGTCTGAGCTCTCTGCTGGTTTCTGTCCTCTGTTTTATAGGTCTTGTCCTGTCTCCCTGCTGAGGTTAGTGTTAGTTATAAGTGAACTGACTTGGGTTCAGTTCATGGGTCGTTCCCCAAACCCACAAATTCTGAATAGATCCTATACACAATGCTGTACACCCTCTCCAGCAAACTATTCAATGAAAAACAGGGTTACTTAGTTCACAAATATTGCAATACATGCCTAAGCCAGCCAACTGCATCAAATAATCCCTCTTGGGCAGTCCTACACTGCTTTGCCACTGCAAATTCTATGGTGGACACCATGCCAACCTGGGGCATAGAGACACAAGGTGGGGAAGAGCCACTAGGTTCAGGCCTAGTCACTGACCTGCGTAACAACAGAGAAAAGATATACCTGTGCTCAAATCTCAAAATCGTGTACATGCATTTAAACTATCAGGTGCTAAAGGGGTGTGCACATATTAACATTACAAATTCTGGATGGATCCCGTGCACACTGCTATACACCCTCTCCAGCAAACTATGCAATGAAAAACAGGGATATTTAGTTTACACATATTGCAATACATGCTTAAGCCAGCCAACGGTGTCAAAGTAACCCCAGTCCTTCACTGCTTTGCCACTGCAAATGCTATGGTGGACACCATGCCAACCTGGGGCATAGAGACACAACCCAGGAGAGGGGCTGCAGCTTAAACTTTTCCACAATCCTTGTTGTGTGTTTATTTTATTGTTTAGGTATGTTCTTATTGTATGATGGGTGTTAATGGGGTGTACAATCCCATAAACATGGAAACGACACGCATTACAGCACTTCCAAGTTATACTGATACTTTCCCTGGCTGCTCCGGGAAGAAGCTAATGATGTGCGATCAGCATTCTATTAGCTTCAATGGAAAGCAGGTGACACATCAGGTGTCTCTGATGCCCCATTAATGAGAACCTTTCATAGCAAAATGCTATCACATAGATGACGTTTGAGTTAAAAATAAAGTTAAATGAAAAAAAGTGTAAAAGTTTAAGTTACACCCGAGCAAAAATGTTTAGCTTGTCATGTCCCCATATACATGCACATGCAAACATAAATGCTCGCATCCGAGGCACCTTTGAAAACGTCGGTTGCACGACACATATTACAAATAACCACTCACACCGGAGTGAGAGCAATACTTGTAGGACCATCACAAATAACTCTAAACTGATAATGTGTAAGAACTTTTGAAGTGTCACCTATGAAAATTTGGGGTTTCAATGTCCATTGTGATTTCACAGGAGAGTGCAGTTTTAAAATTGCATGCAACAATTGGAATTTTACAACTAATGTTGCATGATAAAAACAGTTAAAACTAGTACCTTTTCATTCTCCAGGGTCTTTGCTCTCAGAAATATAATAAAATGTTTGTGGTTTTTAACTATCCTTCTGGTCTAAGTTGACTTCTTAAACATGTGTACAAAAGTTGCACTACCCCGCAGGGACTGCTGGTTCTCCCTCAAACAGCACAGAGGCCACCAGCCACTCAAGCAATAGTCCATTCACGCTGGCTTCAATAAACAGGGGTTGTCTTTTTGTGATTTATTGCTGGTAAAACATGTAACAGGAGATGGATTAGGGCATAGGACATTAGAGGACAGTCTTTTCCTTAAAGTGATTGTAACCCTAAAAAAAAAAAAAAAAGAAGACAGATCCCATTCCTTGAAAGCATGTTTTCCTGACAGACTCCATGGCAGCCTACGTGTGGGTTAACCCCGCCTCCTCTCCAATGCTATAGGACCCCATTCCCATAAATGAGTGCTCACCACTAGCTACTGCGTTCCTTTTTTGTCCTCCTCTATGGACCTACACATGCTGTTCGCATCAAGATTGATTGAATCCAAGATTGGCATACCTGTGCGGTGCAGCTCAAAAAGCCCAGCTATGAGCGGGCGAGTAGCTTAAAGAGGCTTGAATGTTCCCCCTTGGTGGATGGGTGGTCGCCTCTGTATGCCCGGCGGACAGTTCTCATCAACGGCTGGCAAGGTCTGTGGATGTTTTCTCATACTCCATGGCAGTGTTTCTATGTGTTGTATGTATTTTCCCTGGTGGTCCAGTGTGTCCTATCCCCCTCATGGCGGCTGGTTCGCGTGCGTTCCAGCCCGCCACGGCACTTCCGGGTTGCGGCAGTCTCCGCCGCTGGCACCTGCGCTGTAGCCACTCTGAGAGCGAGGTTTGGCTCGCGCATGCGCAGTACGGCGGCTCGTTCGTCGTCCGCGCAGGCGCCGTACGGTGGTTCCCCTTTGCGCATGCGCAGTAGGGGATAATGATGTCACGGGCGGGGAATTTAAATTCCGCCCTCCTGTCCTGCGGAGTTGGGATCTCCCTTGGTAGGGAAAGGAGGAGCGGATCCCTGCTGGTCTCTAGGTGAGTGGTGGAAACCTCTGAAAAAAATAAAAAAAATAAAAAAAAAAATAAAATAAAATAATGGAAAATGTTCTTTTATCTTTATATGTGTCTATCTAAATATATACCTGTGCGGCTGGAAGTTGTTTTTTCCTTTGCCTTGAATATACATTGATACATGCTTGTGCATATTAAAAAAAATAAATAAATAAATAAAAAAAATTTTGAGGCAAGCAGAGTTTTTTCCTTTCTCTAAAACCTTCTCATATTTGATGCCTAGGTTTTCTTAGACCATTATCCCTGCAGACTATTAAAGTGACATTTCGTGTCCCAGGTTTGGACAATTCACAGCCTTTAAGTGGCCAGCCCTCACGCACAAGGTATGTGCTCGTGAGGGGAGGGGATGAGATTATGCACATTATTGTCGTGCTGATACCATGTTCTGCCTTTCTTCTCTCCCCTTCCCCTATTTTTTCTCTTCCCAGCCCTTCTAGGTCGGACCCGCTAAATGCGGTCCAGAATGCCAATGACCTTGCCAAGCCACAATACAATTCATCTTCATCCAGACGAGACTCACAGTCCGGATCCCACCAGAGGAGACGCTCTCGTTACTCCTCAAGACACCGCTCCCACCGCCATGACAGCCGCTCAGACCACAGAGCCTGCTGGGGATGTAGGACACGAGTTCCGGAGGGCAAGTCCTTATGTGACCGTTGTTTTGCCCGTGCGGTTGGGGAAAAAGAAACGGAAAACCAGCGTTTAGAGTCTCTTGTGAAACGAGTGGTACAGCAATCCCTAATGGAGAGGGAAGCACCTCGCACATTGAGCCAGTCTACCACCGCGTCTGGCCCGCCGGCGGAAGAGGCCCGCGATGATCCGGGTACTTCGCAGCCCTATATTACCTCTCCTGACTCCTCAGAAGATGAGTCTATTAATGAGGAGGTCATTGGAGGGTTCGACTTCGCGATGGTTTCCCCTTTAATCAAAGCAATCAAGGAAGCCTTGAAGTGGGAAGACCCTTCCACTCCCCCAGCCAAGCAGAAAAAATTCTTCAAGCACCTGGGGAGAGAACGCGCAAACTTTCCGCTCCTTCCAGAGCTAAAGGAAATCATTGAGGAAGAATGGAGTAAAACAGAGAAAAAATCCTCCATGTCTAATAAAACCTCCAGATTGTACCCCTTCAAGTCAGAAGAAGTAAAGAATTTGGAGAATACTCCCCTTGTGGACGCAGCTCTTATGCGTCTGGCCAAACATGTGACTCTTCCTCTAGAAGACGCAGTATCTTTTAAAGATGGGCTCGAGAGGAAGATAGACCTAGATCTAAAAAGAATCTATGGGCTCGCGGGTATGGCCTGTAAACCAGCCCTGGCATTAGCGGCCATGTCTAAGGCCATGGAGGCCTGGACAGAGAACGTGGAATCCTTCCTTAAAGGCGTGTCAGAAGAACTGGCTGGAAGTTCAGCAGCCGCAGAGCTGAAGCTTGCAGCGGTCTTCCTGGGGGAGGCGTCCATTGACCTGATCCACCTTCTGGCTCGTATTATGCTGTCCTCAGTTACGGCCAAGAGAGCCCTCTGGTTGCGTCCCTGGCTTGCGGACCCTGGTTCTAAGCAAGCGTGGTGTAAAATCCCGTTTGAGGGGTCCTCACTGTTTGGCAATAAGCTTGACGATGCCATTACGCGAGCCACAGGTGGCAAATCGGGTTTTCTTCCCCAGGACAGGCGCATGCTGGGTCGAAAGAAGCCCCAGTTCAGAAGACGAAGTCCGGAGCGCTCCAGGGAAGCACGCTCCTACAAGCCTGGTCGGGACTTTAGGAAGAATTGGAGCAGAGGGCAGTCATCCTTCCGCAAACCCGTTAAAAATCAAACGTCCAGTGCTCGTGATCAGGCTAAATTTTTTTGAGATTACGCCCGCCCAGGCGGGCCGGGTAGGGGCTCGTCTGCTCCTCTTCCGGCACGTCTGGGTGGCCTCGATCTCAGACTTTTGGGTCATAAGGACGGTCTCGTCAGGCCACAGATGGGCCTTTTCCAGGACTCCGCACCCAAGGTTCGTCTCCACTCTTCTCCCTCAGGCAGAGGATCAGAAACAAATTTTGCTGTCCTATGTGGACCTCCTGAAAATTCAAGGAGCAGTAGTACATGTACCACAGGACGAATGGTTCCAAGGGATATACTCCCCTCTCTTCCTAGTTCAAAAAAAGGGGGGCTCTTGGCGCCCAGTCATAGACCTCACATATCTCAACGGATTCATAGAGAATGGAAGGTTCAAGATGGAAACCTTGGTGACCATTCAGAGAGCCATACAACCAGGCGACTGGATGATATCAATCGACCTGAAGGACGCTTATTTCCACGTTCCAGTGGAAGAAGAATTTCACAAATACCTCCGCTTTCACATTGGGTCAGATCATCTTCAATTTATTTGCCTCCCCTTCGGGCTGACAACGTCCCCCCGGGTCTTTTCAAAGGTCCTCCTAGCTACGGTGGCACTAATAAGATCCAAAGGGGTACGTCTTTACCACTACCTGGACGACCTGCTGGTGCTGTCCCAGAGCAGGGAGCAGTTGCTGGTCCACCGGGATCAAGTAATCTCCACTCTGTCCAACTTCGGGTGGCTCCTAAACATAGAAAAGAGTCAACTGAGCCCAACTCAGCGTCTAATATACCTGGGAGCCCAGTTCGATACAGTGGCAAACACTATCTCCCTTCCACTACAGAAAATTCCTACAGTTCGAGATAGAGTCTCCCGGGCTCTACATGCACGGCAAATGAAAGCCTCTCAGTGCCTGAAAGTCATCGGCACGATGGTTTCTACGACTCCCATGGTCAAATGGGCCTTATGGAGATTGCGTCCCTTCCAGTCAGGCCTCCTACGGCAATGGAAGTCAGGGGACAAGAATCAGGTCATCCGCATAACATCTACAATGAGAAACAGCCTCTTCTGGTGGCTTCAGCGCAAGAACCTCCTGACTTGCCACTCCATCGCTCCCATCTCCTGGGTGACGGTCACGACCGATGCCAGCGGTACCGGTTGGGGAGCCCTTTGTGGGTCGAACCTGGCCCAGGGCAAGTGGGAAACATGTCTCCCCAATCCTGGGTCGAATGTCTTGGAACTTCGTGCGGCCTGGTGTGCCCTACAGTTCTTCTCTCATCTCCTGATGGGGGAGTCAGTGCTGTTGAGAATGGACAACACCACAGCAGTATCATATGTGAAGAGGCAAGGGGGTACTCGGAGTCCCACACTCCTTCGGGAAGTCGAGCCCATCCTATCGTGGGCGCAGAAATACCTTGCCAACATCTCGGCAGTCTTTGTCCCAGGCGTCCAAAACACTCAAGCAGACTTCCTGTCACGGACCGAGTTGGACAACAACGAGTGGTCTCTCCACATAGAGACGTTCAGGTGGATCTTGTCACTAAAGACCGATCCCGAAGTAGATCTGTTTGCTTCCCCCTGCAATCGCAAGCTGAAGAAGTTCTACACCCGGGGGCTCTGCAGTCAAGCCATCGGGACAGATGCCTTGACGGATCAGTGGAGGTTCAAGCGGGCATACGCCTTTCCGCCACTGCCAGTTATGCTGAGATTCCTGCAGAGGCTCCGAGCGGAGCCAGTGGAGGTGGTGACAATAGCTCCCTACTGGCCGAACAGGCCTTGGTTCCCTCTCCTGGTCCAGCTCAGCTGTCGGGACCCAGTGCCTCTCCCTCTCAGACCGGACCTTCTTTCTCAAGGGTCAGTCCTGCACCCTTGTCCTGCGGTGCTGAGACTGATGGTCTGGTTCTTGAGAGGGAGAGGCTGGAATCCCTAGGTTGTGCCTCAGAAGTAATATCCACTCTCATGAGCTCGAGAAGATCCAGTACAAATAAAGTCTATGGAAGGATCTGGTCCAAATTCGTGGAGTTCTGCTCTCCTCAGGGCAGGTCTTTTAGACATCCAGAAGTCCAGGACGTTCTCAGTTTCCTCCAAACGGGCCTAGATTTACATCTATCTGTCAGCTCTCTGAGAGTTCAAGTTTCGGCACTTTCGGCCTTCTCCGGCACTTCATGGGCAGTTCATCCTCTGGTTAGACAATTTTTCCGAGGCGCATCGAGACTCAAGCCCCAGAGAAAGCCTAGGTTCCCCAAATGGGACCTTCCGTTAGTCCTTGACTCGATCTCTGGACTCAGTACTTCGGGGCCCTCCCCGCTCCCTATCAAGGTCTTTTCAGCAAAGGTGGCCTTCTTAGTGGCCATTACCTCAGCCAAAAGGGTCTCTGAAATTGCATCACTTGGTCACGAAGAACCCTTCCTAACGTTTTTCCCAGACCGGGTAGTCCTCATTCCTATGCTGGGTTCAAACCCAAAAGTGTCTTCAGTATTCCACGTCAATCAAGAGATCGTTTTACCTACATTTAGGACCCCAGGGTCCACTGAGAATCACCCTCTAGATGTGGGCGAAGCTATCAAGGAATATCTCAAAGTTACTTCTCCTTTTAGACGTTCTAGTCATCTCTTCGTGCTTCACTCAGGCAGCAATATAGGGAAAAAAGCCTCAACCAGGACTATCGCGTCCTGGATCGTACAGACCATACAACAGGCATATAGGGCTAAGGGCTTGGCTCCTCCAAAGGCGGTGACAGCCCATTCCACCAGAGGAATGGCAGCCTCGTGGGCAGCGGCTCGACATGTGGCTCCAGATACCATCTGCAAGGCAGCTTCATGGGCTTCTATTAATACCTTCATGTTGCATTATTGTATAGAGCCTGCCTCACTATCCTCTGTAAACTTTGGGTTACAAATCCTATCGACCGATAGGACAAATTAAAATTTATGTTTTGATCATGCAATCCCACCCGTGTGGTTGGCTAGTTATTTCCCACACGTAGGCTGCCATGGAGTCTGTCAGGAAAAAGGAAAATTTATTATCAAATACTTACCGTAATTTTCCTTTCCTGATGGACTCCATGGCAGACAGAGTTCCCACCCATTGGACAACGAGTAGGCTAGTTACGGAACACAGTAGCTAGTGGTGAGCACTCATTTATGGGAATGGGGTCCTATAGCATTGGAGAGGAGGCGGGGTTAACCCACACGTAGGCTGCCATGGAGTCCATCAGGAAAGGAAAATTACGGTAAGTATTTGATAATAAATTTTCCTTTATACAGCACAGTGCATGTGCTGTGTAATTTGCCTCTTTCTATTAACTGAAATAGACGTGACCTCCCCGGCTGACGTCAGAGGGAGATATCAGCCCCTCCTGCTGTAGCTCATACATCGGAGTAAGAGAGTGGCTGGGAGTCATGTGACCAGCCTGAAGATCTCTGAAAAACAGTATTTAGAGCAGAAGTCTCAAACTGGTGGCCCTCCAGCTGTTGCGAAACTACAAGTCCCATGAGGCATTGCAAGGCTGACAGTTACAAGCATTAGTCTTACAGGCAGAGGCATGATGGGACTTGTAGTTTCGCAACAGCTGGAGGGCCACCAGTTTGAGAGCCCTGATTTAGAGGCTTTATTTTCCACAAATATGTACACTGTGTGTTATGGCTGCATAAAAGAGGGTCTGGCAGTGACAGTTTTTTTAGAAGGTTACAAACACTGTAAGCAACTGTGAATATTGGACAGTCTATGGTCTCACAGCTGGGGACCATGATGCAAATATCTTTGGCATTTGTATTTGCAATCTTAGGAACACCACACAGGACAGGAGGGCACTCTTCTCTAAGCTTACAGTCGAGGACACTGGTGAGGACTGAGAATGGTCAGTATCTGAGACCCTATGAGAGCTGTCTCAGTCCAAGCTACCTCTGGCACTTACAGTATATCCCAAAAGCACACAGTCACCAGGAATCAATTCATTGTCGATAAATAATAGGTTTATTGTGTTTGTTAAATTCCAGCAGTCAGTTCCAGATCACTTCCAGGTCCCAGCTCTGCCACCACTGGGATATCACACAACAGCTACACAGTCCACAGGCTGCCTCAGGGGCAAAAGCCTGCTGAGTCTGGGAACTCTCCTTACTGAGGAAAGACAGTCTCTAGAGGGCTTTAGATTATTTTTTTTAGCTTCCCCAGCAACCATGTGTGCACACGTCCGCATGGATTGGCCTGTCTCAGTACACAGCAATTCAGCTCTAATGAATTATAGAGTCAAGAAAGAAACATTTGAAATATTCAACACCACATCCCAATTGTGTAAATACAAACAGGCTTCTTATGGCTTCTTGAAAACGAAAACGGGACTTCTTATGGCTTTCTTTAAACAATTGTTTTCTTCTTGCCACTCTTCCATAAAGGCCAGATTTGTGGAGTGCACAACTAATTGTTGTCTTGTGGAAAGATTCTGTCACCAGAACTGTGGATCTCTGCAGCTCCTCCAGAGTTAGCATGGGCCTCTTGGTTGCTTCTCTGATTAATGCTATCCTTGCCTGTCTGTTTAGGTGGACGGCCATGTCTTGGTAGGTTTGAAGTGGTGCCATACTCTTTCTATTTTCAGATGGTGGATTGAACAGTGCTCTGTGAGATGTTCAAAGCTTAGGATATTTTTTTTTATAACCTAATCCCTGTTTTAAACTTCTCCACAACTTTATCCCTGACCTGTCCTCGGTGTGTTCCTTGGTCTTCAAGATGCTGTTTGTTCACTAAGGTTATCTAACAAACCTCTGGGGGCTTCCCAGAACAGCTGTATTTATACTGAGATTAACTGGAAAATCTACTGGGTTTCCAGTTAGAGGAGACATTTGTGTAACATACCTGACAGCTGAGCCTGACGTGCAGAGGGAAGGCCTCTCATACAAACCCCAGCTCAGGGACCACAATGTTGTAACAGTGGCCGCAAGAGTATGGTGGTGTAAGGGTGCCTGAACTGTCTTTTTCCGTGTGGCTGGTGCATCACCAGGGTAGCCCAGGAAGCGAGACAGCAGGTATTGGCAAGTCAGCAGACTCTGGGCTGGTTGTAGCAGGCAGCTAGAGCCAGGCAGGTACATGCAAGGAAGAAGAGAAAAGTGAAAAGAACCCTGTGCTATGGCTAAGTAAACAATGTAAACTAATAAATGAGCTGCTCCCCTCAAAGGCGGTGGAACGCACGCCGACCTTACACAGCGCGAGCGGTGCGGCTGCTTCACAATCTACCTGGCTTTTTATGCGATTTCCCTCTAGTGTCGAGGCAAGGCACTTTTTAAAGTAAGAGGCCATTTGGCTAAGCTGTTTTACATTTATATTTTTAATAAAACGTTATTACGCTATGGTTCTGCTCTTTCTGTTTTCTGAGTAACCTTGGATTGGAGTGATCCCCCAGGCTTACCCCACTGAATTCACCAGTACAGGCGACAGTTCCTTAATCTGTCAAAGGTCCACCTGACCTGTCTTCTTAAATAAAGGGGTCATGGTGGTTTGGTAAGTAGGCTACTTACCATTTTCCACTGGGTGTCGTTTGTTTTTTCCACGATTGGTTGGTTGGTGATGGTGTACAGATTCCAAGTGCTCTAGTTTTTATGGACATTCTTGTGATTTAACAGATTTGAACATTTGTTATCACCTTGTACTTTATGTATCTATTGAGGTTGCTTTTCATTGGACTTTTGTTATCACTTTGCATTTTATATATTTTTGTATTAAGAAACCAATATTGTATATGTATCAATTGTCATGATTTTTAATTTTAATCATTGTTTTTTTTTTTGGTTAAGAGCCCTCTTATTACATACAACCCACAAGGAAGAAGAGACACAGGATGCGTGGTCAGAGGAGCCGGATTGGTAACAGATGGTCAGATGCAGGCATAGACAGCAGTTAAAGAATGGTCAAGTACAGGCAGAGGTTACAGGCCAGGGGCAAGGTAGGAGAAGTTCAACTCTAGGAATAAGAAGGATCAGGTTCAGGAACACAGTTACAGCTGCAGATCAGACAGCAAAGTGCTAGTTCAACTGTTTCACTTATATACGGCATTTGGCACCAATGTTATTCATGTGTGTGCGCGTGCACATTGGCGTGCACATGAACTTTTGTGCACATTCGTGTGTCTGTGCCTGGTACTATGGGCACTTGTGGGATCGCGCCTGCGCATGTGCATTTGCATTTGCCTTTGAGCATCAGCTGCGCTATGGCCAGCATGTCCCTGACATTGTCCCCTCCTTGGCATAGACGTCTTTTTCAGATTCCCAGGAATTTTCTTCGGGACCATAGCCCTTCTATTTGATTAAGTACTGCACTTGGTTTCTTCTTTTCCTACAGTCCACTAGGGATGGGCCAAACTCCCCCCTGTTCAGTTTGCATCCAGAACATGCGAACAGGCAAAAAATTGGTTTGAACACGCGAACACCGTTAAAGTCTATGGGACACGAAACAAACATGAAAAATCAAAAGTGCTAATTTTAAAGGTTAATATGCAAGTTATTGTCATAAAAAGTGTTTGGGGACCTGGGTCCTGCCCCAGGGGACATGTATCAATGCAAAAGAAAGTTTTAAAAACGTCCGTTTTTTCGGGAGCAGTGATTTTAATAATGCTTAAAGTGAAACAATAAAAGTGAAATATTATCAGTGTGTTTTACTATGCAGTACTAGTGGGGAGTGCTCTACCACATATCCAATCTTTATCAGATGTAGGCAAAGGGTGATAACACAATGCAACCTATCAGATTTCCATTTACTAGAGTCAGGTCAGCTAAAAAGGCACCTCTGGTTGCTATGGGTTCTCATACTTTACACATTATGTCTAGATTATTATTTACAACGTCATTACAATATCTAAGTTAACAACCCCCTAGCTGGTTCCTCTCTTTAACAGTGGTGACTAAAGTAATCAAAATTCACTCTTCCTAACCTTCAGGAAGATTAAACACAAAGTTAACTTCAACAGCAAATAACTCCAGGAACAGCACCTTTCACCAAAATAAGGTTTTGTGGGGTTTTAAGGATTTAAAACCACGCCACCATGCTTTGGTGTGACATCATTGAGAGGCTGACGACTATTCCAGGTTTAGCTGGCGTTCCTCCCGATGACACGGAGCTAGGCCCACCCCTCCTACTTTACTGAATAAAAGACTTTGCCTCCTAGGATATGTGCAGGGGAGGGGGCTGGATAATTTACTTTACCATATTCTATGCTGCCATTAGGGATGAGCTTCGCGTTCGAGTCGAACCCATGTTCGACTCGAACATCGTCTGTTCGATCGTTCGCCGAATTGAGAACGATATGGGCCGTTTGCGCCAAATTCGTGTGGCACATCACGGCCCATAATTCACTGCGGCATCGCAGTGCATTGCAGGCTGATGATTGGCAAAGCTTGCACTATGACCCGCATGCTTGGCCAATCACAGCGCCGTCGGTAGAGAGAGCTGTAATTGGCCAAAGCCAGGGTGGCTTTGGCCAATTATGGCTCAGGGGGTTTAGAACACGCCCCACACTATATAAGGCCGCCTGCACGGCGGCCCTGTGTAGTGTGTTCTGGCGTGCTTAGAGAGAGAGAGAGAGAGAGACAGTGTCATTTCATTTGAGTTAGCTAGATTAGGCAGGACAGTCAGTGAGTTTGCTGCACTTACAATGTATTGTGTATATATATGCATCTCAGGTGTTGTATATATATATATATATATATATATATATATATATATATATATATATATATATATATACACTGTATTCAGTTTAGCTAGATCTGTTCCTGTTATCTTCCTACTGACAGGCAGGCTTGTCTTGTTACAGTATTTACAGCTACCTGAAGAAAATTTCTGGTGTTCTTTTGATCCTATTAGTACCACAGTCAGGCAGCTAGACTATTTACAGTTAGTGTAGTGTGTCCTCCTCACAGTGTTCAGTTAAAGCTACAAGTTAGTTTAGTGTGACCTCTGCACAGTGTTCAGCTAAAACTACAAGTTAGTGTAGTGCACATTATTCAGCTAAAGCTACAAGTTAGGGAAGTGCGTCCTCCTCACAGTGTTCAGCTAAAGCTACAATTTGGTGTAGTGCGTCCTCCTCACAGTGTTCAGCTAAAACTACAAGTTAGTGTAGTGCGACCTCTGCACAGTGTTCAGCTAAAGCTACAAGTTAGTGTAGTGCATCCTCCTCACAGTGTTTAGCTAAAACTACAAGTTAGTGTAGTGAGACCTCTGCACAGTGTTCAGCTAAAGCTACAAGTTAGTGTAGTGCGTCCTCCTCACAGTCTTTAGCTAAAGCTACAAGTTAGTTTAGTGTGACCTCTGCACAGTGTTCAGCTAAAGCTACAAGTTAGTGTAGTGCGTCCTCCTCACAGTCTTTAGCTAAAGCTACAAGTTAGTTTAGTGTGACCTCAGCACAGTGTTCAGCTAAAGCTACAAGTTAGTGTAGTGCATCCTCCTCACAGTGTTCAGCTAAAGCTACAAGTTGGTGTAGTGTGTCCTCCTAACAGTGTTCAGCTAAAGCTACAAGTTGGTGCAGTGCGTCCTCCTCACAGTGTTCAGCTAAAACTACAAGTTAGTGTATTCCAAGTCCTCCTCCCATTTCCGCACATAAGTAGGTATATCCTTATCAGAGTTTATTAGTAATTGAGAATAGAGGCAAGAAATTCGTCCTCTAGCGTGTGGATCGTTTTTGCATGTGGATTCAAAACTAGTGAAGCGAGTCAAAGGTACATCAGAAATGGTATTAGGTGTAAAGAAATGTTTTTTTTGAAAGTATCGGAACAATTCCGATTGAGGGATATCGTGTGTTTCGCAGAGAGATGGAAAGGGGATAAAAATGACATGTTAACAAAGTTGTGGAAATTCAGTATACCCAAGGAAGACCATGCTTTAAAAGAGAGAGGATAAATACATGCTGGGTAAAAGGTTGGGTTTTTGAAAAAAGAGAGGAGGGGGTTGTGTAAAGATTGCAATCTATGTTTAAATTTAAGCCTGTCCCAGAGGGATAAGTAATGTTTAGTAATAGGATTACTTAAGCCAAGACTGTTTTTGGAATGTATCCATAATATATTGGAGATCGGTAACGGGTCACAATCATAAGCCTCTATCAAAACCCATAATGGAATTTCCTGAGTGGCATGATATTTTGTTAAACTAGCTATGTGGGCTGCTCTATAGTAAATGGCAAAATTTGGTACTCCATGACCACCTAAATTTTTAGGTAAGTATAATGTTTTAAGAGGTACACGCGGTTTTGAGGATATTCTTTTCTGGATAATATGTAAATAGTGGGCGGGGACTGCAATCGGTAATACTCTAAATAAATATAGTAGTTTAGGTAAAATTGACATTTTAACAACATTTATTTTTCCCAACCAGGAGATGGGAAGGTGGGACCAGCTGTCCATTAGGTTCGAAATGTGTTTTAAAATGCTAGGGTAATTAGCAGAGTATAAGTCTGATAAAGAGGCTGTAAGGTGAATTCCTAAGAATGGAATTGATCCCTCTGCCCATGTGAAGGGGAGTGCTACTTTTGCTGAAGTTAATTCTAATGTTGAAAGCGATATGTTTAATGCTATACATTTCTTGGAATTTATCTGTAGCCCTGATATGGTAGCAAATTTGTTGAGAATAGGTAATAAATTTGGGCCTGAGACTTGGGGAAATGATAGAAACAATAAAATATCGTCTGCAAATAAGCTAAGTTTATGATGGATTCCACCTAATTCTATTCCAGTGACTGTTGGTTCTAATCTAAGGTATTGAGCTAAAGGTTCTATTAAAAGAGCAAATAATAAGGGGGGAAATGGGCAACCCTGTCTAGTGCTTCTTTCTATGTTAAAGTGTTCCGATTTATATCCTGCATATTTTATGTAGGCTTGGGGTTTGTTATAAAGAGCTGCTATCCAACTAGTGAAGTGGGGGCCAAATCCCCTTTTTTGGAGAGTGTAGTGTAAATAAGGCCAGGTTACTGAATCGAAAGCTTTTCTTATGTCTAGAGACAGAAAACATGTAGGAATTCGTCTTTTTTTGGCTATGTACGCCAAGAGGGTTGCTCGACGTACGTTATCACTTGCTTGCCTTGTTGGCATAAATCCAACTTGGTCATTATGTATAAGTTTACCAATAATCTTGTTAAGTTGGGTAGCTAGGATTTTTGCTAAGATTTTGATGTCTTGATTTAGGAGGGAAATGGGACGGAAGTTCGTGCAGGATGTATTATCTGAGTGGGGTTTGGGGATCATGCAAATAATAGATAATAATGATTCACGTCTAAAGGAGTAGTCGTCTATTAGAGTGTTGAATGCTTCCTTTAATATAGGAGAAAGAGTTTCAGAAAATGTTTTATAATATAAGGCTGAATATCCATCTGGGCCAGGCCTTTTGTTAATTTTCAGTTCTTTTATGGTTTTCAAAACTTCTGCTGATGTTATGCGTTCTTCCAGCAATATTTTTTGTGTGTGTGTTATTTTAGTTAGATTTATTTTAGAGAAGAAGTTATCCGCATCAGACTAATTGAATTCTTTTGATTCTGAATATAATGATCTTAAATATTTACGGAATTTTTGAACGATTTTAAGAGGATTACTCGTATAAGTGATATTTTAAGTTTGATTGGATTTGATTGTCTGTCAATAGATTTCAGTGCGCGAGCTAGAAGGGTATTAGGTTTGTTTGTTTTGATCTGTGTAATGTCTTATCTGCTGATTCTGTTAAGAATAAATCATATTCTAATCTGGCTTTTTCCAATTGTTCTTTTGATTTAGAGGAGGGTCTGCTTTGAAATGAAGCAAAAGCAGTGTTAAAGTTGGATTCTAATATTCATGCTAGGCTAATGCGTTCTCTTTTAATCAGTGCCAGGGAACCAAAAATTCTAGACCAAAACAGTACATAGATCTCTTAGTTCATTTTGTTAATAAATTTTTAACCTGAGAGGACCAGCCAGCAACCTAGGATGATGACTTTTTCCATTTTTTCTCTTTTTATTTTTTTTTATTTATTTTTTTTCCCCCTTACCACCTCCCACTGACAAAATAAAAATAGAATAAAATCCAATAAGATCTTCCACATAGTCTTGAGGAGTTTGGTGACAAAAAAAAAAAATTAATATATGTAGGGAATGGGGGAAGGGAAATTAAATAAATGTAAACATAGAATTAGACAAATAGACATACATACAAGTAATAATTTTCGCATTTGAGCCTACTTATATATTGGTCTTCACGTATTCAATACATAAGTATCTGAATTTACTTAAATAAATAAATATGCTCTCTAACATATCAATAAGTGGACTAAGATTAGGTGTTGCAATATTTTGTTTTGAATTTAGGAAGTCAAATGAGTTTTTATCTGGGTTTCAAAAATAATGGGTATGTGGAGAGGAAATAAAAATTGGCTAAGTTTTGGTTCAATATGATAACGAATCAAGGGATCTGCTTATATTATTCAGTCCATGGCTTCTACAATTTGTTGTGAAGGGGAATCCAAACGGCTTCTCTTGTGAGAGTCGGAATTGATTCCGTTGTTTCCAGAAAGTTTGGGGGATTTTTGTGAAGAAGATGACGCTGATCTTCTGCGTGGGGAACTGGTGTTAGAAACGGTATCCAATAAATGCAGATTTTGTAGAGTTTGCTGTAATTCTTCCTCTGATCTGCAGATGAATTTTGAGCCTTTGCATGCAAAACGTATAGAAAAGGGAAAACCCCATTGGTAGTTTATGTGATGATTTTGTAATATCAGAAGGAGGGGTTTCATTGCTCGGCGTTTGTTTATAGTGAGTTGAGAAAGGTCAGCAAATAGTTGGTACTTCTGTCCTTGAAAAGATAAGTCATTTCTTTCTCTTGCTGCTGCTAGCAGATTCTCCTTAGTACGATAAAAATGAAATTTCGCGATTATATCGCGTGGTGGACCTTCTGCTTTCTTAGGTGCAAGAGTGCGATGGATTCTATCCATTTCAAAAGGGTCTGCTGACAATGTAGGCAGAAGTTCCTGAAATAAGGCAGTAATGGTAGTTTGCAGGTCTGTCACTGACTCTGGGATACCTCTGATTCTAATATTGGAGCGTCTAGCTCTATTCTCAAAATCTTCTAATTGTGTTTGTAAAGCTATATTTTCCTCCTTAAGATTATCCAGTTCATCCATGTATTCCTGTGTTGTCATTTCTCTCATCCACTCTGGTTTCCAGCACTTCTGTGCGGCTGCCCAGCTCCCTTATCTCTTTTGTGAGGCTTTTAGTGAAATGTTCTGAAGTTTGCCTCAGAGCTTTGTTAAGCATTTTTTCAAATTGCCTTAATAGTGCTGGAGAGGCAGGGGAATCTTGTGAAATGGACTGTATGTCATTCATTTCTGAGTCTGACTCACCAGGAGAGGCTGTCTGTATAGGCTGGTGTTTCTGTGAGAGTGCTGAGGCTTTTGAGGAGGAAGGTATCGACGACATTTTAGCTGCAGTGCGCGCTTTGGTTTCCCTAATGGAGGGGTTTTTGTTTTTGGTGCGGATGCCTCCTAACACCATAATTTTTGCTCCAAATGATACCTCTGTGTTCCAGGAGTTGTCTGGTGTGTATCTGTGTGCCTGAGACCGGCGGGCTCCAGTTATTTAGTAGCTTTTCTGCTCACACAGAGCGGAGCTCTAACAGTGCATGACTGTTCCTGTCAGAGTCCAGCTGCTGCCCGAGGTGTCATTTTTTCAATATTCTTTATTCTTTTTCTAGTTTACCAACACTTTATCGCAATTATCCTATCCTTCGCTGTGGTTATCACTGATAGGAGACTTTCTGGCGCCCCTGTTTCTATCTTGATTTTACATTCATATATTTTGAGTATTGAGGCTATGTTAGCCCACTCTGCGGGACTTTACATTCCATTAATGTTCCCATGTATCATAGTTATACACTTTTTTATTTTTATTTTTCTCTATATGCTAGGTCTCTATTAGCCCTCTGCAGCTGTAATTGGTGCGGCAATTGTTGTCTAACAGTCCTCAGGTGGCCCTGACGCCACGCTTGCTTTTGGAGAATTTTAGGTAGGTATTGGGTGACTCTCATATGTGGGGGATTCTCTGTTGGGTGGAGCATTTAAGTCATGCCATGCTTTCATTATACAAATTAATTATTGTTAACGTTGTTTGATATGTTTATTTTTTGCATTGTTACTGTCTGTAATGAATTTCTCCTTAAAGTGTATATATTTTTTTTTCATAGAGTCTACATACATTTACAGGTTTTCAATATCATTCCCCTGAAGAAGCCAATGTTTTGGCAAAACATGTAGGGACTAATCGCCTGTTTTAATTTAGTGGCCCTACAACTTCTGTGGCCACTTTTGTATGTACCAATTGTTGTATGTTTGTTCACACACCCTTGTATGTATTTTATGTTTTGATTTTTGTACAATTCTTTATATTTTTACTTACCAGTACACTATATACTTTTTTAGGCACTGTTATAATCTCTGTTCTCTATCCCTCCTTACTTTGCTAACATTAAATTAGGGATGAGGTGCCATGTACCCTGAGGATCTCCAGCCATACTACATATTATATATATATATATATATATATATATATATATATATATATATATATATATATATATATATATATATATATTTGTATAGATGCACAGCACTTTATTGTTTTTGTTTTTGTAAATTCTCTGCCCTATCAAATGAAGAAAAATATTGCTGCACTTGGCACTACACATTATTTTGGTTTGTAAAAAAAAATGTGATATTTGTAATGCAAATCGCAAATCTGTGAAGAGCTATGGGCTGCAAAAGATATGGATTTTTCAGTCTTATAAATACGCACCTAAGTGCTTCTGTTTTTTGATAAGGGATTTTTAAAGTAGTAATTAACCCAAAAGCAAACATTTATTATATTGCAGCTTACCAATTCTTAGATGTGGTGGCTGCATTTGTTTCTTTTTTAGGCTTTCTTGCGTCTTTTTTCATTTGGAGATCCAGCCAGCAAATCTATTGTTTTACAACAGCACAAGCTCTGCAGAAGAATGTATCAGTTTACATGGATGAGAAAAACCAGTTAACACTGGCGGGGTGATTAAAATGATCAGCCTTTATTTATTCATATAAAACCTTTATCCCTCGTGCTCATTGCTGGAACGGACAGGTTCAGGTAAGAAAAATGGGGAGTTCTGGGGGAAGCTGCAGCACAGGAGGTTTTTCACCTTAATGCATATAAAAACCTTGAGACTTTACAACCCCATTACGTGCATAGAATAATTAATATATAAAGTTCATCAGTGATCATAAAAATTATATTAATAAAATAACTTACAACAACTATTATATACACATATATATATATATATATATATATCAAAGTGAATCTATCTTTCAGTGCCAGTCCATAAAGATATATATGTATAAGATCTGTGAATCGTGTAATCTCATACACCAAAAAGAATTCTGTGTATATCGACCTTTGTTCACCAAGGTGCCCTTCACTCCACCTAAGGGTGTCTTCTCACCTGCTTGGGTGGACCCCACTACCTAAAAGAGGTAAATATGCACCTTTTGCAGTGTAAAAGTGGCACTGCTTCCACTGACAGATCATGTCCAGTCCACAACTGTCAGCGTAGTGCCATGTACGTAAGAGGCAGGTGGAAAAAACCATAGTGCAGATTGCCTATACAATATATTTATTAAGAGTAAAGATACCATTCACTTCACAATTCATAAGTCAAAAACAGGCATATTTCAGTACTATTCTCGGATTGCACAGCCCGACCTGGCTCTGTCCAGCGTGTTTACATCATCGCCCACCTCACGCATAGCGCTCAATGGGCTTTCTCAAAGGTCTTTATAATAGTTGTTGTATGTCATTTTATTAATATTATTTATATGATCACTGATGAACTTTATATATTAATTAATCTATGAATTTAACGTATTGAAGGAGAGTGCTGCACCCTTGAAAGTAGTACAGTGGGGCAAAAAAGTATTTAGTCAGCCACCAATTGTGCAAGTTCTCCCACTTAAAGCGGTTGTATACCTTTTTTTAAACTTTTACCTACAGGTAAGCAGGTTTAGGAGATATTCCCCTCGCAATGAGCCGCTGACAGCAGCGGCGCATGCGCACAGGAGATGCTCAGCTGAAAGCCCGGCAGCCGCCGGACTTTGCCGGAAAAAAAGTCTCCCACGCACATGCGCGGGAGTGACGACATCGCGGCTCCGGCCACTCACAGCGCCGGAGCCGCGAAACCCGGAAGGCACGCCGAGGGGAAATGTCAGCTCCCTCGGCATGGACAGGGTGAGATGCCGGCGCTTCGTTCTAAGGTAAGTATCTCATAATGAGCTAGTATGTGGTGCTCATGAATCGTTATTATGAACTAGTCCCTCTCTAACCTGAAGGCTCGATGATGGATTGTACTGGTGATGTGGGTGCCTGAGCAGCAATAGTAGTTGTTTCAGTACTGTCATCAGTATTATCCCTATGATCATTTGCAATTACACTGGCATTAACCTGTGTGTTTATTTCAGGTGGTGGAGAAATTGGATTGGCCTGGATAGAACTAGATGGTGTTTTAGAGATTTTTTTGAAAAATTCTTTAGTAATTTTTAAATACATTGGTTTGAATATTTGTAGTGTTATTGTAGTTTTGCAATGACAACAATCTATCCTTGGATTTACTATTTAATAGAAACACCTAGAAAACTCACATAATTTATTTATGCTCTCTTCAAAGTTACTGGTTCTATTATGAAGATGAATTAGTCATGATGTAAAAGGACCATGTGTATGATGTTCACACTGGTCCTTAGTACAAGTGGAAACAATATCATGATACGTCACGTTTTCTGTTCCTTTGTTGTTGTTGAACTTTGCCAATTGTTCCATTTATTTGTTAAGGTATTGTTTAAAAAAAAAACAAAACATTTTTTTTATACTAATGCCGCGTACACACGAGCGGACTTTACGGCGGACTTTGCCCGGCGGACTTTTCGACGTACTTTCCGACTGACTTTCTGAATGAACGGACTTGCCTACACACAATCCACCAAAGTCCGTCGAATTCGTACGTGATGACGTACGACCGGACTAAAACAAGGAAGTTCATAGCCAGTAGCCAATAGCTGCCCTAGCGTGGCTTTTTGTCCGTCGAACTAGCATACAGACGGCGGACTTTTCGACCGGACTCGATTTCAACGGATAAATTTTAAACAAGTTTCAAATCTAAGTCCGTCCAACTTTTGAGCAAACAAAGTCCGCTGGAGCCCACACACATCGAATTGTCCGACGAAATCCAGTCTGCCGGGCAAAGTCCGCCGTAAAGTCCGCTCGTGTGTACGCGGCATTAGGCCTCTAGGGGTGATTTTTATGCTCTACATAATTTTAGAAGAAGAATGTGTTTCACCATTGAGATATTTCTGCATTGATTCTGTTTTCCAATTTGCAGAACTTTCTACACCTGAAATTGAGTATCTGTTATCTTGGATTGTGAATCAATATCATACTGTTTAGTCTATTCTTTTTGGCAAGTTCAATATCATCAATAAATTCCATGATGGATAGATATGCATGGATAACTGTAAAAAAGCACAATTATAAGCCCAAGAAGAACTTCAAGTCAACAACTAAATTGGGAAACTAAATTACTCAGCTCATAAAGGCTCCCAAGAATTAGCACACTATGTAAGAAAGTATAGTATATCACCAAAGAGTACAAAATATGAAAAAGTTACTACTAAAATTATAATTGTTCAAAGTACATAAAAAGTCCATATATCAGGTGGGCGTGGCTTGACCTTGTAGAAGATGGCTGCCTAATTCCAGAGCTCCTGCTGACAGGGATAGATTACTGACTACTACGGACGGTTATCGAACACTCACGTATCCAAAAAACTATGTTAACAGCCTCCAGGAACTCCTTGACATCCCGATCGCGTTCACCCCGCTATATGACTGGAAGATCAGGTCAAAACATCCCGGAGATGTTCCAGACCCAGGCGGGCAATATGGCGTCAGCTCCCACCTCACAAGGCTCTCAGCGATCAGTGACTGGCACTAATGGAGCCGATTACTCCTCACAGAACGAGAACGCTAATAGAGGGATTGTTCTCATTCCACTCCAACAGCCAAGCCTGAATGACCTCAGGTCCGTAGCAGCGGACATCAAAGATACCTTGACGGCAGTCATCACGGATCTAAGGATAGATATCCAGGCTATTACTGGCAGAATTCAGGCCATAGAAAAAACAACTGCCCTGCATTCCACAGCGATCCGCAGAAATCACCTGATCGTGGACACACACACCAGGCAACTCAGAGATATGAATTGCCACTTAGAAGACCTGGACAACCGTGGCAGATGCCATAATCTCTGTTTAAGAGGTTTACCAGAAACCGTGGATGCGGACCATCTACAGGATGAAGTCACTAACATCTTCAACAGCATGCTTAACAGACCCAGGGACACACCAATTGCCATGGAACAAATCTACCACGCTCTAAGACCGAATTCCCTTTTTAAATGAGAGCATACTAATGGCTCTGTACTATAGCAAGAGATTAGCAGCATACACATACACATTTTTTCTATGTCTTGACAGATCCGTGCTCTCCATACCCAATCTTGGGTGGCTCTTGCGAGCTCTGACCTGCCGCACCCGCCGCACTGTGGGGTCTTTGATATCACCGCATGACCTTTGATATATGGGAAAAAATCTTTCTTGTGTTATACATCTATTGAATGGGGTGATAAAACTCCCCATATGCTTGGGAACACCCCCCTGTTCACAACTCTTCAATAAGGACCTTTGGGTATGTGATCCAAGCCGCCTACATACACGCTGTGTAACCCTTCTTTATGCAGGAGAATATTTTTGATTTGTGAGTATTGGATTACAAATCTTTGACTATATTCTTGCCTTTTTTCAAACCAATGTTAATACAAAAAGGAATTGTATTTCATATTGTCTGGTTATTTACATATATATTTACACTCCTCCCTTTTTTTCTGATAGAAATGCAACAACACATTCTACCCAAACCCCTGAAGAAGGAAGCATACTTTTCATAGAAAGAAACCAATCTTTTTGTGAGCTTTTCCGAAACATGTAGGGTGGTCTTGCAGCAGCTGCGTTTTTCAAGCATTGATATCTAATAGTCGCATGTATTGTTTGCATCTACGATCATGTTCTCTTTGATTGATTTTAAGCTATTTATGAATTTCTGTATCTTTTCTAAATTGTAATTTGAATAAAATTTGTGAATTTTTTTACATACTTTGAATTTTTCTCTACACTATCCTTTATTGATTTCTGCCCGCACTATCCCTTGGGGACACTCTTTTCCATAAGACCGAAGGGAAAGGACACTGACCTAGAGATGTTGTGTGCTGCATTGTAGATTACCGCCTCAAAGAGGAGCTACTGAGAAAAGCACGCACCCTGGCGTCATTATTACACAATGGTATGGAGCTTTGTCTATTTCAAGATCTCTCCAGCATTACCTTACAGCGCAGGAGGGAACTGAAACCCCTTCTGGCGGTACTCTGCACTAAAAGCATTGCATACTGCTGGAAAAATTTACATTCGATCTAGCGGAAACTACACAAGGGCGTTCTGCTCTCCTCAGAGTCCCTGAAGACCTCCACCATTTTTGTGAGACGCTAGACATCACGGAAGTACCGGTATGGTATACGGAATTCCGCCCTTCTTTGGCGCCCACGCCACATTCCAGAACCGAACCAATGGAGACCCAAGATGTACGCTATTGAAAGGCACCGTTCACCGTCGGAAGCAAGAGCACAACATACTGGTCCACAATCTTCTTCAATCAACAGCCCTACGAAACCTCCGCACACTTGCAGAGCCAGAAGGGATCGGTAGCAATATCAGCAGGCTTTCCTTGGTTTGTTAAGGTTCTTCTTTTATTGAGACTTGGTTACCCAAGTATTTTTTCATCTGCTCTACTAACTGTGTGTCCCCGTTATAACTGAGACTAACCGGGGTTATGACATATGCTGATCAATCGACCCTCATGCACCATTGATGCAGGGGAATGAACTCCCTCTTGTATGCTAACAGACTTCGCTGGTCTCGGTCCCTCACCAGGCTTGTGCACAATTTTGTCTTCTTTTTTTTTTCATTTATAAGGGTACAGCCCTGCGAGGTATGTTTGCTCCAAAGTCGCACTCCTGCTGAATTGAACGTAAGATGGCGGTGGGCACAGATATATCCTTTGACTTATGCACAGTAACGATGTCCTAGATCAGTGGTTCTCAACTCCAGTCTTCAGGACCCACCAACAGGCCAGGTTTGCAAGGTAACTGAAATACATCACAGGTGATATCACTTGCTGCTCAGTGATTGCAGTATTCTATTCTGCAACTCCCCAAGGTAATACTTAAAATCTGGCCTGTTGGTGGGTCCCGAGGACTGGAGTTGAGAACCACTGTCCTAGATGGACATATGTCCTTCCAGACATATATCGCTGCCAAGTGAAATTGCACGATGTACATGAAATGGTGATATTAGGGGTTAACAACTTTAAATGAAAAGGTTAACATAGAAGGGAGAGGGACTCGGATGGCGCTACGCTCTCTACCATTTCTATCCACATTGCATTTCACTATCGTTCACCACTTATGGTGAGGGGAGGGGGGAGGGGTCGGGGACTGATGTGACACGATATGTCTCAAAATTGTTTTCAAGCAATACAGTTTTCCTTCGAGTAGGCAGGAACCTATCCATAGCCTGGACACTGTGTCATTCTACCCTCTGAGGTTAGCTTTTCTCAAAGGTGGGTGGTTATCCAAGTTCCTCCCCCTCTGATCTACATACACAGTGTTGACCCAGGCAGTTCTTTAGCCCTGATTATCCCTTCTGAGATGCCGGGCGGAAATAGAGCTCAGATGGAAATGACACCAGTCTCCTTCTCAGGAGACAAGATGCACTCACATTATTGGTATCTCAGGGGCTTAGGTTACGGCTATGACTCCTCTAAACTACATCCTTAGGCATAATGTGAAGGGAAATACCACAACCTGTTTGTCAGCCAATAGCTTCTTATAGAACAGATTTGTCCATAATGACAGGCAACATATGCATTATGATATGAAATAGCCATCATATTAATCCCTCAATGACTCTACCCTGAGCAATATTCTCTTTTACCCTGACAAATTAATGTACATTTACCCGGGAAGAGAAGTGCACTCTTACCCACACCGAGCACAGCACAACTAAAAAGGATGTCCACTGCCTTGGAAATACAGAAAACCCCACTCCCCTCAGGTACCCAGGGACGCCTGTGGCGGAGACCCTCTTCCACGGTTGAGATAACTAGGTCTCAACCCACAAACATAGGGTGATAAATAACCAGTAGGACCTATCTATTTGCTCAACTTTCATGTCAAGATCTAGTCCGAAATTCATATAAACACCTAGTGGACACACACTGCATTTAGATCAGATGCTATGTAACTAAGCATCTTTGTTATTGATAGGGGTATTTAATGTTATACACGACTCAAGGTAATGCTTTCTATTTATCTGAAATTCCGTAATTTTCTGCTTTCCAGATTTTTTTTTCTTTGTTTTAATATTTCTAGATGTATAACTCATTCTCATCTGCTCTTAAATATCTTTTCAGTTGCCATGTTTGCCTTTGACCAGGGTCACACCCTATAACACCCTCTAGGTACACAGATCAAATCAGACGGAATTACACTTACTGTACAACACTCTGAAGGTTATCAGATACTTGACCCAAATACTTCATTCAACTCCATTAACTTTCGCTCCTTTAGGATGCGCAAAAGATACACACATGCGTAATCATTCTCAAACTACCACCTAGTTCTTATACATGGACAGTGAATCGGCTGTGTGCACACACTTGATAGGGTTTCCACACACGAACCATCCTCATGTTCCACCTTTTTTTTTTTCCATTGAGTCAGCGGGACACGACCTATTTTGAAAGGTTATCTTCTACACTAGAGTCAAATCACCCTCCCACACAGTGGTTTCAATTGAGTCCCTGAATTATATATCCAACCTTAATCTTACCACCACTGACCCGATCCGGTTGCACCTAGTTCAAGGTGCATATCGAACTCGAACTAGCGAGCAGGCATCGCGAGTCCCCGGAAAAACTACTTTCCTTTCCAATATCCAACACTTTCACATACAAGTGACCAGCGTATTCAAACCTCAACCCTACTCAGTTTTCAGCTTTCCCTACCTTACCACAGCCCAACACACACTCCCTCAAGTTAAAGTCCCTTTTCGGTACCCCTTTTAGGGAATCCATCCCTGCTACACTACCCTTTGTGAAACCATAACGTGATTTTTTTTAATTCATACATCTTCCATACCGGCTGTTTCTAGGCTAAGACCGGCAAGTAAACAAAGAGGTAATTCCCAGAATACACAATGTCTCCTAATAAGACTGACTCTCCTCCAAAGGCTAGCCACAAAACAACTGCTAAGTTAGACACGCTAAATGCTAGGGGCCTCAACACGCCCTCAAGTGCTCATATCTATGCGCAAAATTAAGAGGGACATCGTTTTATTCAAGAAACACATTTTAAAAACGGTTCTGTTCCCAAACTCTCAAACATACATTATCCAACAGCACTACACGCTACCAATAAGGAATCCAAAGCAAAAGGGGTCTCTATCCTTTTTTCAAAAAATTGTCCATTCCAAATGGCTGATACACTCCTGGATGAAAAGAGACGTTTCCTATTCATCAATGGCTCATTGTTTGGTAAACTCCTAACCCTAGCTAACATTTATGCCCCCAATGTCAAACAAGTTCCCTTTTTCAGGCACACATTGCAAAGACTCGCCTCTTTTTAAGAGGGTATCTTGACAGTGGGGGGTGATTTTAATGTTCCTTTTAACCCTCTCCAGGACATATCATCTGGCTCGTCTAAATTACCATTTACTGCATTACGTGCAATTAAGAAAGTCTCCAAGATTTAATATTACACGACTCCTGGCGCACATTAAATCCTAAGACTAAAGATTACACCTTTTACTCTAACCCCCCATGGAAGTTATTCAAGACTTGACTATTTTTTTCTATCACAGAGAGACCTCCCCATGCTCCTTACAACCACCATCGAACCAATGTACATTTCGGATCATCACCCTATCACCATGTCTATTGAATTCTCAACAGCTCAGTCTCGTTCACAGATTTGGCGCCTAGACCCGTCACTACTCACGGCCACTCTGATAGTATCCACCATTCACAACAGACTCACACAATACTTCCAAGACAACGATATACCTGAAATTTCCCTAATGCTAAAATGGGAGGCTCATACAAGGCACTATACGAGGGGAACTAATAGCGATAATTTCCAAAAGAAAGCGTGAGAGGCAAGCACACATTTCCAATGCCAATCATATTAACGAATTAGAAAAAACACATAAAAAGACCCAAGCAATCTCCACCCTCCAAGAACTCAGAAGGACAGGATTGTTTTCTTGGCTCGGCAGAACTTCTATTATTAAAATGACCGTCTTACCAAAATTACACTATTTGCTCCAAATGGTTCCCGTAAAATTACCACAAACATTTTTTACATCCTTCCGCAAATCCTGTACGGAATTCATTTGGGGTGGAGCCCGAGCTAGACTGAGCTTCAACAGACTGACTCTACCCAAATTGAAAGGCAGTCTGGGTCTGCCTGACATTCGAAAATAATATTGGGCTTGTCAACTAACCAGAATAGTAGACTGGAATGTTCACGCAGACACCAAAGAGTGGACTACCATAGAACAGGCCTTCTCACATTTACCGCTCAAACACTTACCCTGGATCAATACAAGCCACATTCCACAACAATGCAAGTTACATCCCCTAATTGGCACCACGTTGTAAACGTGTCGCCTATTTGGAATGTTGTCCTCCCCAGGCCTGCTTATGCCGATTAGAAATAGCCCTGATTTCTCACCTGGTACTCATGGATCCTTTCTGCCAGAATTGGTGCCCCACGCAGACCCGAAATCGGGAGACTTCTTCTCTGAGGAGATATTTTTACCGCTATCCACACTGAATACACAGAGGACAGATCGCCAGATCACTTTCTGGTCCTATATGCAACTTAGACATTTTCTCACTGACTCCCAGACACGTCCAGCCTTCTCGAGGAAACAGTCTCAATTTGAATCTCTCTGCACCAACACTGAACCATAACGCCATTTAATTTCCATCATCTACTGCATTCTCGTTGATGAACATGATCCTAAATAGAATATTGCAAGTGCATAATGAGAAAAAGATCTCTCCATCAACCTCTGAAACGCAGAGTGGGAGAAGATATATGCTAACATACACAAAGGCTCGATCAATGTGACAGCCCAAGAAAATGGTTTTAAACTGTTCTCCAGATGGTACAGAACCCCCCTCAAATTACACAAAATCAACCCGGAATTCCACCCACTTGCTGGAGATGGCATGGTTCGCATCTGGTGGGAATGTCCCTCGATCATAAAATTCTGGACAGATGTATTCCGACTCATTTCCCAAATTACAATGCTCCACTTAGACTTCTCCCCAACCCAAGTGCTGCTCCACCACTCCACATTACCGATTAAAACATACCATCGTTCTTTATCCCTAAATCTTCTTAACGCTGCAGACTATGTATCCCGGTCCTCTGGAAATCTCCCAATGCGCCTACAATAGCAGACTGGATTAAGAAAGTAAACAAAATAGCTACAATGGAAGAACTTGTACACCTGGCCCATGATTCCTCCACCACATACAGGAACACCTGGGCCTGTTGGCAACATTTCTAAACCACATCCGAATACACCCAACTTTTCAGTTAGAGGTTTAGACACATTATCAGAATAAAAAAAAACTAAAGGAGGGCAAGGGACAGTGATGAAGACATGCTATGTTGGCGCCATTCTTCCAGCCATTCCCACCGGGCCCGATTGGACATAAGCCACCTATCTGCTATTAATTTCCAACACTCAAAACTCCCCTCAAACACTAAGTATGGTATATGATAGAGACCAGGATATTCTACCATCATATACTGTGGCACTGAACAAAGGCAGGAATATGATTTATTAACCCAGTACTCCCCTTACACCCCCTCCCTCATCCGTTGGTAATAAGCACTAGGGATGAGCCGAACACCCCCCGGTTCGGTTCGCACCAGAACCTGTGAACAGACCGAAAATTCGCACGAACGTTAGAACCCCATTGACGTCTATGGGACTCGAACGTTCAAAATCAAAAGTGCTAATTTTAAAGGCCCATGCATTTTTGCATGGTATTGTCCTAAAAAGGGTTTGGGGACCCGGGTTCTGCCCCAGGGGACATGTATCAATGCAAAAAAAGTTATAAAAACGGCTATTTTTTCGGGAGCAGTGATTTTAATGATGCTTAAAGTCAAACAATAAAAGTGTAATATCCCTTTAAATTTCGTAGCTGGGGGATGTCTATAGTATGCCTGTAAAGGGGCACATGTTTCCCGTGTTTAGAACAGTCTGACAGCAAAATGACATTTCAAAGGAAAAAAAGTCATTTAAAACTACTCGCGGCTATTAATGAATTGCCGGTCCGACAATACACATAAAAGTTCATTGAAAAAAACGGCATGGGAATTCCCCACAGGGGAACCCCGAACCAAAATAAAAAAAAATGACGTGGGGGGTCCCCCTAAATTCCATACCAGGCCCTTCAGGTCTGGTATGGATATTAAGGGGAACCCCAGCCAAATTTTTTTTTAAAAAATGGCGTTGGGTCCCCCTCAAAATCTTTACCAGACCCTTCAGTTCTGGTATGGATTTTAAGGGGAACCCCGTGCCAACATAAAAAAAACCAGTGTGGGGTCCCCCCAAAAATCCATACCAGACCCTTATCCGAGCACGCAACCTGGCAGGCAGGGGGAAAAGAGGGGGGGACGAGAGAGCACCCCCCCTCCTGAACCGTACCAGGCCACATGCCCTCAACATTGGGAGGGTGCTTTGGGGTAGCCCCCCAAAACACCTTGTCCCCATGTTGATGGGGACAAGGGCCTCATCCCCACAACCCTTGCCCGGTGGTTGTGGGGGTCTGCGGGCAGGGGGCTATCGGAATCTGGAAGCCCCCTTTAACCACTTCAATACCCGCCTATAGTAAAATGACGTCCTCCTCTTTGTGGGGTGATATCTGAATGATGCTTGCAGCTAGATGCATCATTCAGATATCATTCTTTTCAGCTGCCAATTCTGTGCACGATAAGAACGATCATAGCGGCAGTTCCGCCGCTTGATCGTTCTTATAGGCGACGGGAGGGGACGTCCCCCCCCTCCCGCCGCCATCCGGTGCTTCTCCGGGCTCTCCCGTGCCATCGGGGACCCGGAGAATGAATCGGCCGGCGCCGGATGTTGACGATAGAGATGACTGGTGACCAGATGGTCACCAGTCATCTCTATGACCGTGGGAGGCCCGGGCGCGTCGTTATGACGTCACGCCCGGGTACCCGGAACTAACCGAAGCCGCGATCGCGGCTGTCAGCATGAGATCGGTAAATTTTTTTTTTCCGATCTCATGCTTTCCAGCCTAGAGGAGAGATGTGGGGTCTTATTGACCCCACATCTCTCCATAAAGAGGACCTGTCACATAGATTCCTATTACAAGGGATGTTTACATTCCTTGTAATAGGAATAAAAGTAATTAAAAAAAAAAAATGTTAAAAAAAGTGTAAAAATAAAAAAAATGAAGTAAAAAAAAAAATTAAATAATAAATTTTTTTTTTTAAAACGCCCCTGTCCCCGATAGCTCGCGATCAGAAGCGAACGCACACGTAAGTCCCGCCCACATATGTAAACGCCGCTCAAACCACACATGTGAGGTATCGCCGCGTGCGTTAGGGCGTGTGCAACAATTCTAGCACTAGACCTCCTCTGTAACTCTAAACTGGTAACCTGTAAAAAATTTTAAAGCGTCGCCTATGGAGATTTTTAAGTAATGAAGTTTGGCGCCATTCCGTGATTGTGCGCAATTTTAAAGCGTGACATGTTAGGTATCCATTTACTCGGCGTAACATCGTCTTTCACATTATACAAAAAAATTGGGCAAACTTTACTGTTTTGTTATTTTTTAATTCATGAAACCGTTTTTTTTCCAAAAAAAAGGCGTTTGAAAAATTTTTGCGCAAATACCGTGTGAGATAAAAAGTTGCAATGACCGCCATTTTATTCCCTAGGGTGTCTGCTAAAAAAACATATATAATGTTTGGGGGTTCTGAGTAATTTTCTAGCAAAAAAATAATGATTTTTACATGAAGTAGAGAAATGCCAGAATAGGCCCGGTATTGAAGCGGTTAACAAGGGGACCCCCAGATCCCGGCCCTCCCCCCTGTGTGAAATGGTAAGGGGGTACAAAAATACCCCTCCCATTTCACAAAAAAAGTGTAAAAAATGTTAACAATGACAAGAGACAATTTTTGGCAATTCCTTTATTTAAATGCTTCTTCTTTCTTCTATCTTCTATCTTCTATCTTCCTTCGGTTTCTTCCTCCATCTTCTTCTGCTTCTGGTTCTTCTGGTTCTTCCTCCGGTGTTCTCATCCGGCATCTTCCTCCGCGGCGTCTTCTTATCTTCTTCTCCTCGGGCCGCTCTGCATCCATGATGGCATGGAGGGAGGCTCCCGCTGTGCAACGTTTCTCTCTTCATCTTTTTCTCTTCATCTTTTTCTCTTCATCTTCTTGTCTTCATCTTCTCCTTGGGCCACTCCGCATCCATGATGGCATGGAGGGAGGCTCCCGCTGTGTGACGTTTCTCTCTTCATCTTTTTCTCTTCATCTTTTTCTCTTCATCTTTTTCTCTTCATCTTCTCCTTGGGCTGCTCCGCATCCATGATGGCATGGAGGGAGGCTCCCGCTGTGTGACGTAAGATAAAAAGGTGTGCCAATCTAAGTGCAGTATCCAAAAAACTTTCCGCAGCTCCCTCTCCAGTGTATGGTGCATTCCAGGCTGTTTCCATCTCGCTCCGACTTCCTTGTTCCGGTCTTAAGGAGATGCCGGTCCGACCTTGCTAACACCGTGGGTATTCCGCTCCCCCCATGCCTGAGCTCCCACCAGCAGAGGATTACACACCACGGACTGCTTGCCTACATCCCCCACAGCGTCTCACACCACCTTGGGACCCCGGACTGAGAGCTGCTGAGGTTCTGCCTATGGGCCATCTCTATGTACTACATGCCTTATCCCCACTGACCCATTGTGAGTAGCCATTTGGCCGTTCCTTTTTTTATTAATACATTTAATAAAGTTTTTTGGATACTGCACTTAGATTGGCGCACCTTTTTATCTTACATTATCTTCCAGAGTTTTCGCTTCTACGCTATAGGGAGCTGCCGCTGGTGTTCAGTATCACTTTCATCTTGAACTTTCCATTATTTTGGGACTATAGCCTTGCAGCGTATATACTAGACATCTATATCTCCTTATGATATACGCAAATATTACGGTTTTATACTGTTTTCCTGGACATTATTATTACTTTATACATATCTATATTTAGTTTGCTCCCTTCATGTTTGGCTGGTATTTGCGCCATTTCTCCCTTGTTGTAATCCCGATGTGTGACGCTGCTCCTCTTCTGACGGTTCTTAAATAACGAGGGGCGGGGCCACCAGGTGACCCCGCCCCCCTCTGACACACGGGGACTTGACTAGGACTTCCCTGTGGCATTCCCCGTGATGTCAGAGGGGGGCGGAGTCACCCATTACGTAACCCCATCCCCTTCTGACGTCACGGGGAATGCCACAGGGAAGTCCCCGTCAAGTCCCCGTGCGCCAGAGGGGGCGGGATCACCGGGTGGCCCCACCCCCCGTTATTTAAGAACCGTCAGAAGAGGAGAAGCATCACACACAGCGGGAGCCTCCCTCCATGCCATCATGGATGCGGAGCGGCCCGAGGAGAAGAAGATAAGAAGACGCCACAGAGGAAGATGCTGGACGAGAACACCGGAGGAAGAACCAGAAGAACCAGAAGAACCAGAAGAAGAAGAAGATGGAGGAAGAACCCGAAGGAAGATAGAAGATAGAAGAAAGAAGATAGAAGATAGAAGACGCATTTAAATAAAGGAATTGTCAAAAACTCTCTTGTCATTTTTAACATTTTTTATACTTTTTTTGTGAAATGGTAGGGGTACTTTTGTACCCCCTTACCATTTCACACAGGGGGGAGGGCCGGGATCTGGGGATCCCCTTGTTAAAGGGGGCTTCCAGATTCCCATAAGCCCCCTGCCCACAGACCCCCACAACCACCGGGCAAGGGTTGTGGGGATGAGGCCCTCGTCCCCATCAACATGGGGACAAGGTGTTTTGGGGGGCTACCCCAAAGTACCCTCCCAATGTTGAGGGCATGTGGCCTGGTACTGTTCAGGAGGGGGGGCGCTCTCTCTTCCCCCCTCTTTTCCTGCGGCCTGCCAGGTTGCGTGCTCAGATAAGGGTCTGGTATGGATTTTTGGGGGGACCCCACGCCGTTTTTTTTTTAAATTATGGCGCGGGGTTCCCCTTAAAATCCATACCAAACCTGAAGGGTCTGGTATATCGCAGCAAAGAACAGAGAGAAGCACACCGCTCCAGGCAAACTCAGGTGCAGGATGGATCACAGGTGCAGACCTCGGCTCACCACCGTGGAAGACGAACAAGACAAGGAATTGGTCGCACACTGGAACTCCAAATTATCTCAATGTCATCTTTATTGTCAAAAAAGGGTCAGACAGATACAGGCAATGGTAGACGTTTCACAAGCGATAGCTTGCTTGTTCACCTGGTATAGATTTTGAGGGGGACTCTACGCCATTTTTTTTTTAAAATTTTGGCCGGGGTTCCCCTTAATATCCATACAAGACCTGAAGGGCCTGGTATGGAATTTAGGGGGACCCCCACGTCATTTTTTTTTCAAATTTTGGTTCGGGGTTCCCCTGTGGGGAATTTCCATGCCGTTTTTATCAATGAACTTTTATGTGTATTGTCGGACCGGAAATTCATTAATAGCCGCGAGTAGTTTTAAATGACTTTTTTTCCTTTGAAATGTCATTTTGCTGTCAGACTGTTCTAAACACGATAAACATGCGCTCCTTTACAGGCATACTATAGACACCCCCCAGGTACGAAATTTAAAGGGATATTACACTTTTATTGTTTCACTTTAAGCATTATTAAAATCACTGCTCCCGAAAAAACGGCCGTTTTTAAAACTTTTTTTGCATTGATCCATGTCCCCTGGGGCAGGACCCAGGTCCCCAAACACTTTTTATGACAATAGTTTGCATATAAGCCTTTAAAATTAGCACTTTTGATTATTCATGTTCGTGTCCCATACATTTTAACGGTGTTCGCGTGTTTGAACAAATTTTTTGCCTGTTCGCAAGTTCTGGTGTGAACCAAACAGGGGGCTGTTTGGCTCATCCCTGATGGCAGGTCAACATATGTCTGGTCAAGCATGTGGTGCCCAAGCGGGAGATGTTTTGGCCACGCGAGATACGCTTGGGACATATGTTGCAAATAGCAGCGGTGGGATCTGATGCACTCGTCTCAAAAAAGGTCCACAAAGAACTTTTGGAATAATGTTCAGTGACAGCAGCACCCTGCACATGCGGAGCTCTGCGGTGTGATGCAGTCAGTGTGCTGCCCTTAGGCTGGCCCCCTGGAGGGCATCCTGCCTCGTTGGTGATGTGCCTCCTCCTCCTCTTCTCTCCTATCAGGCACCCACGTGGAGTCAGTGACCTCATCATCCCCTCCCTCCTCATCACTGGAGCAAACCTGGCAGTATGCTGCAGCAGGGGGAACATGACTGCCAGATTGCTGTTATTCTTGGGCATCCCCTCTATCTGGGCTCACGTTACTGCCTTCCTCTAGCTTAGTACCATCATCGGAGCCTTCAAAACACTGGGCATCCTCCTGGAGCATGTGCCCAACATTGTGGTCAAACAGTTTGAGGGATTCCTCAGGAGGACATGGTGGGGCTAGGGAAGGAGTCACTGATGCCATTGAGCTGAGGGAAGAGGCCGCATTGGCAGCTGCTTTGCCAGACAAAGTACCCTGAGTCTGGGTGAGAGAGGATGAGGACGATGAGGACGGCTTGGTCATCCACTTGACCAAGTCTTTCGCATGTTGCGGCTCAACATGGCCAGCTGCCGAAAAAAAGGCCAAGCTTGTCCCACGGCCACGTGCTGATGAGGATGCACCGTGTCCACGACCAGCACTGTTGCCTCTAGACACAGAGCCTGCTTGCCCTGTTTTATTGGCTTGTGACTGTCTGCCTCTCCTTGTTGGCCTTCCAGACATACATGGCCTGCAGTGAGCTACGCAAAACTGGGATGAATATATATATATATATATATATATATATATATATATATATATATATATATATAAAAATATATATATATACTGATTATACTGCAGCTAGCAGGATCAACTGCCTGCCTGTAGTTTTATTAGTATGATAACACCTGCACTTGTCTTCAGGTAGCTATACTGTAGGTGCAACTGTGCGGGGTACACAGTACAGTAACTGGAAATACTTTAAGAGCCTACACAAGCACCTGGCTGCAGGTAGCTATACTGTAGGTGCAACTGTGCGGGGTACACAGTACAGTAACTAGAAATACTTCAAAGAGCCTACACAAGCACCTGGCTGCAGGTAGCTATACTGTAGGTGCAACTGTGCAGGGTACACAGTACAGTAACTGGAAATACTTCAAAGAGCCTACACAAGCACCTGACTGCAGGTAGCTATACTGTAGGTGCAACTGTGTGGGGTACACAATACAGTAACTGGAAATACTTCAAGAGCCTACACAAGCACCTGGCTACAGGTAGCTATACTGTAGGTGCAACTATGTGGGGTACACAGTACAGTAACTGGAAATACTTCAATGAGCTTACACAAGCACCTGGCTGCAGGTAGCTATACTGTAGGTGCAACTGTGCGGGGTACACAGTACAGTAACTGGAAATACTTCAAGAGCCTACACAAGCACCTGGCTGCAGGTAGCTATGCTGTAGGTGCAACTATGCAGGGTATACAGTACAGTAACTGGAAATACTTCAAAGAGCCTACACTAGTACCTGGCTGCAGGTAGCCATACTGTAGGTGCAACTGTGCGGGGTACACAGTACAGTAACTGGAAATACTTCAAGAGCCTATACAAGCACCTGGCTGCAGGTAGCTATACTGTAGGTGCAACTGTGCAGGGTACACAGTACAGTAACTGGAAATACTTCAAGAGCCTACACAAGCACCTGGCTGCAGGTAGCTATACTGTAGGTGCAACTGTGCAGGGTACACAGTACAGTAACTGGAAATACTTCAAAGAGCCTACACAAGCACCTGGCTGCAGGTAGCTATATTGTGGGTGCAACTGTGTGGGGTACACAGTACAGTAACTGGAAATACGACAAGAGCCTACACAAGCACCTGGCTGCAGGTAGCTATACTGTAGGTGCAACTGTGCAGGGTACACAGTACAGTAACTGGAAATACTTCAAAGAGCCTACACAAGCACCTGGCTGCAGGTAGCTATATTGTGGGTGCAACTGTGCAGGGTACACAGTACAGTAACTGGAAATACTTCAAAGAGCCTACACAAGCACCTGGCTGCAGGTAGCTATACTGTAGGTGCAACTGTGCAGGGTACACACTACAGTAACTGGAAATACTGTAAAAACACCTGCCTGCCTGTCAGTATATTAGGAAGAGAAGAACAGGATCTAGCTAAACTGAATACAGTGTATGTATATATATATATATATATATATATATATATATATATATATATATAAAATATATATATATATATATATATATATATATATATATATATATATATATATATATATATATATATATATATATATATATATACACACAACACCTGGGATGCATATATATACACAATACACTGTAAGTGCGGCTAACTGACTCGACCTGCCTATTCTATCTAACTTAAATCAAATGACACGGTCTCTCTCTGTCTATCTCTCTCTCAAGCCGGAACACACTACACAGGGCCGACGTGCAGGCGCCCTTTTATAGTGTGGGGCATGTACTAAACCCCCTGAACCATAATTGGCCTAAGCCTCCTTTGGCCAATTACGGCTCTCTGTACAGACGGTGCTGTGATTGGCCAAGCATGCGGGTCATAGTGCATGCTTGGCCAATCATCAGCCAGCAATGCACTGCGATGCTGCAGTGAATTATGGGCTGTGACATGCCACTCGAATTTGGCGCGAACGGCCCATATCGTTCGTAATTCGGCGAACGACCGAACACACAATGTTCGAGTCGAACATGGGTTCGACTCGAACACGAAGCTATCCCTAATAAGCACACATAGACAGGAATGAGACCACAATCCCTACAGCTGAAAGTTAATGGTATACTACCCTTCCACACCTGGAAGCCAATTCCTACGCTCCTGATAATAGATGCTGTCCGGTTTTGCCTAGGCTGTGCCAGGGAAAGGAAGGACACACCCCCTACTTCACTGCAAATATAAGTGCGCTTTGGTCCACGATTACTTACTAACCCAGTATAATTGGATAAGGTACATGACTGAACACAAAAACTTCCTCCCATGAGACGAAAGTCAGGATTACTAAAATACACTGACTCTGATACATGGATCAACCACCGACTCTAAAAAAGATAATACATAACCCATGTATCCTTACCCCGTTATACAAAATAGAACAATTATTGCAATGTCTTAATTTTAGGGGTAACAAATGTTAGAAGTTGCATGCGGAATTACTTGTCCTCAAGACGTTCTGCCATGTCTCCATTGTACATTCCACAAATACTTCTTTACACCGTGTATTGAATGTATAAATGGTTTATATTTGACCTGCTTTATTAATTGATATCACTTGTTTTTGCTGATTTCATATTGTAACCCGCACAACTTAATAAAGTTTATCTTAGGAAAAAAAAAGTCTATATATCAGTTGGGATGAAAGGGGTTAATCACGGACAGTGTCTGCATTCACACCTCAAATTCAGGGTCTGGGGTGACTTCTCCAGCTGGCAAACCATGTAAAGACACAAAACATAGGTGTCGTCTGCTATAATCTCTATGGCTCATCTACCTCCTTTGATGAGCCTCAGACCCTATTGCTATGGATGAACTTTGTTGTCCTACCAAAAATGGCTCCCATAAGTAGCCCATTTAAACTAGCTCTTCCTGTTGTGGGGCAGGCTTAAGAAAGAGGCATCCCTACCCTGAAACTTGTTACCATGCCCCTTTACTGCATGTGACATTGCCCAGTAAGTTTGGTTTAGTTTAGATGTTGTCTTGTGGCTTCCAGTGGCTTTCAGCATCCTTCACAGAGTTGCTTCATCACTCACCATTACCGCAAGCTAGAGGGATGACTGCCATCTGCTGGTCATATGATGTTTTCGTTCTATATCATGTTATTAAATGCTAGTTTTTATTTTGCTCATGGTTTAATAAAAGACTACACTGAATAAGTGGTGCCTTCTCTCCCCTCTCTATTTTGTCTCTTTACAAACTCCATGAAAATAATGTCATGGTTTGGATTTAAACCAATGACCTAGTGCTGCAAGATAAAAGTGCTATTTTCTGCAACTATAATGGGACTGAAAAAATCAATTGCACTGTCGTTTTATTCTTTAGATTTTGTGCTTTAAAAAAATGTATGCTTTAGGGGAGTATTTTAAAAAGTTGACAATCAGTGACTCAAGCGCAAATATGAGAGCAACAAGTGGTTTTAAAGATATGTGAGGCAGAAAGCTAGGAGACCGCCTAAATCCTCCAAAAGCAACACAAAACATTATAAACAACTCCAGCGGTGCTCACACATAAATCCTTAGTGCAGAATCATAAAATAAAAAAATGATATGTATACCAATAAAACAAGACAATCACTATATTGTCAGCTGCATGTTGCTTCTATGCTGTGTTTCTTCAATGTTGCTAATACAGTACAAGCATGTGTGTGCCTAATGACAGATTAAGTAGGAGCGCTAATTTAAACTTAACACAAACAGGCCCCAGCCGCTGACAACCAGCCAGTATCTGGTAGTAGAAACTATGATGACAGTGACACTCTACAACACTGTCCCTGTAATGGTGACGTCACCTCCTGCCTATACAGACATGTTATAGTTGGATACTGCCAATCTTTCTCAAGGAAGGCTGGTCAGGGGACACTACTCTCTTTATATACTCTCCTGCTCCACTCCATCCACTGGTTAACCCTTTTTGTTGCCCAAATGGCTGCAGCAGGCAAATAAATCATCTAAGAAACCCCTCTATAATATTGCATTCATATATCATAATAAAATTAGATAAAAGGAGCACTAATAGCAATAAGGTGAGAAAGAAAAAAAAGTGTGTATACAGTATATTTTAAAAAATCCAACAAAACAAAATTAAAGGGTTTCCCTCACAGGGGTTTCTAACATTTCACTCTTTGCCTTCACGCAAAGAAGTTGACATTCAGCCTCCTGGCTTATACATACAACACTGCTGCTCTGACTTTCCACTTCAGGCTCTCATCTGTCTTCTAAAGACTGTTTTCTTGCCAGCACTGTCCAACTTGCTAGTAGTCCCTTTCTGCTCCTTCTCCTACCTCTCTCCTATTTGGAGTCCACCTGACTCCTGTGCAAAGACCTCCTGTCGGCTGGGTAGAAGCCCAGAACCATGTTCAGGCCTCTTCAAAAAAGCCCAACACACACCTGACCAATTAGTGTGCTGGTGATTCTGAAAACCAAGACCCAGGACTTGAGATTTCATCACACCTGGATCTCTAAGAAATCTCCAGGTACCAAAACAGATTTTTAGAAACAATGTGGAAACTGAAAAGCCAATTTGTTCTGAATTAAGCAAACCCCATGGAGCCGCTCAATCCTGGGTTAACATCACCCTTGTGGGGCATTACACTGCCACTATATATGTATCTATATATGTACCTTTTTAGTATATTAATATGAATAAAAACGTTTTATTCTATCCTGTATTATGTTCCAAGACATTCTTGGGTCTCCTCAAAGAGGCATATGAGGAAGGGGCGTGGCGACCGAGCTCCAAGATGTACGCCTGAGCTAGGAGCTCCGCTCGGCTGCCAGAGAAATCCACAGACATCGGAGCACACCGAGCCTTCTCACAGCCGCAATCACCCCCACAAAACTGCCAAACAACTCCGGAATGCTGCGGCGTCGAAAGAATCTGCCACAACCAAACAAAATGCCTAACTTCTTCACACTGAAGTCCCGCGGGCTCCAGCAAATGGGGGGCGGCGGCTCCCACACACAATGGCCTGAGGACAGGGCCATGATCCACAATGGATGTGGCGGGCCCCTTACACAGCCCGCACAAGCCCACATACACAGCGGGTCCTCCTCAGGCACCTCTAGCCCGTCAACAAGAAGCCCAGCTAAATCAAACCCGCGGATGGCCTCCCCATGATACAACTGACATGGAGGTAAGCGGGCCGCAAAAACACAATACCCCACAAGCAGCTCATCTGACTGACCCAATAGCAGACTTCCCAACTGCAGATAGACCGATATCTGATACCATGTTAAAAGAGATTTATTGAGAAGTGGGAGGAAGAGCACAAGATTAGTGCACAGGAGGTGGGGTCGATCCTGAAAAGGGTGAATGCCACCTCAGTTGATTGTAAGCTCTCAGAAATGAATTATAAGATCCTTGCAAGAATGTATATTACCCCAGATAAAGCACATAGAATTCTGGAGGGAAGGTCGTAGTTACGTTGGAGAGGTTGCGGAGGAATTGGGACTATGGCGCATATATGGTGGCAGTGCCCGGTAATTGCAGAATTCTGGGGGGAGATCAGGCAAATCATTAGCGAGATTTTAAAGATAGATATTCCTTTGGACCCGTGGGTGTATCTACATCACGGCAATAAAATTCCCACTAAGGTATATCTGAAGTCGCTACTACCTCACTTCCTAAATGCGGCCAAAAATCTTTTTCCCGGGTATTGGCAAGATAAAAGGAGACCTATGGTGCGGGAGTGGTTCGGCAAGATAAATGAAATTTATCGTCTTGAATACTTGAAGTATAGTGAAGGGACAGAGATGGAAATATTCGAGGAGATATGGAAGGAATGGGCAAATTTCAGGTATTCATTCCGTGCGGCAGAACTGTTGGGAATATAGAAACTTTCTCTTGCCGTAAATAGACAAACTAGACGAGTTACATCAATAGGTTTAAAAGTGAAATATAGGGTATGGACCAGAACTGAAGATATGGGTGTAGGGGTAGGAGCTGGGAAGGAAAGCGCTACATGAGGGTAGTGGCGGGGGGGAAGGAGGTGGGGTAGGGGGAGGAATGGCCTTGGTCGGCCTAGGTGGGTCACTTGGGTAAAAAATTTTAAGGGGTCATTTTTGCTTTCTTTTTGATATGTGTATAAACAAGTATAAAGGACTTACAATTCAGTAGAAAAAAAAACACAATGATGTGAATGTCTATTGGGACAAGCTTGAACTGAAAAGTTGAAAACATGGTCCCTGAAAATACTTCGCTGAAGTGGAAAAAAAAAAAAAAAGAGATGCTACTTTCACTCAGGTCTTCCCTTCATGGTGAAATGGTAAAAGGGATTAATCAGTGTCACAAGGAAGTACAGGCTTTAGGGGTCAGAGTGGACCAGGTAGAACACCAGATGGATACCTATGCATCCACATACAATACTATGGTGGATGCCAATACAGACCAGGGAGAGGACATAGCATGACTGAAGGACAAGGTCGCTGACCTTTAGGACAGAAGTAGAAGGAACAACATAAAGTTGCGGGGGGTCCCAGAGTCAGTCCCAGTCACTCAACTCCTGCAATACGCCCACACCCTGTTCTTCACTCTGGTTCCTGCGCTGACCACACAGGACCTTATAGTGGACAGGATTCATAAGGTCCCCAAGCCATCCTTCCTTCCAGAAGGTACTCCGAAAGACATACTTCTACCATGTAAAGGAACAGATCCTCCAGGCAGCACGTAAGCAATACTCTATTCCTCCACAGTACACTGATGTCCTCTTGCTACCAGATCTCTCTAGGCACACCCTGCAAAGATGCCGTAACCTGGCGACGATCACAAAAGCCCTACGAAACCACAAAATTCTACACAAGTGGAAGTACCCCGCACCACTCTCCATCACTCACAATGGAACCACTAAATCCATTACAATGATGGAAGAAGATATAGCAGTCCTACGCCAATGGGGGATACTTCTAGACCAGGCCGTCCAATCCACCTCTAAATCTCAGCCACAGTCGCTTCAAACTGAATGGCAGGTGGTGTCGCATGTCAGTGGCAGCTCATGACTGATCTACAAAGATGACCACATATTTCTCCGGTAACAGGAGTCTACTGTTTAGTCTCTATCACCCCGTTCTACGTTACGCAGCAATGTCTGCACGTGGATCAGTTGTAAGATCCTTTTTTACAAACCCACAGTTCTTTTTTTCCATGTTTTGTCTTTTTTGTTCTTTTTGTTACTTATTTTTTACACAGCAACTCTAGCCGTTTGGAACTATTACCAGATGCTGAGGAAATGCTGAATGATGCTGAAACTTCCCATCAACCCACAGAGGACTCTGCCGCAAGAATCCATGGCCACAGCGAGTACCTATTCTACGCTACCAGCGATCACACTTCCCAACACTATAAATGACCATCACTTGCCTATCTATTAACGCAAGAGGCCTGAATCACCCGGTCAAAAGGTTCTCAATGTGGAAAGAGGCCCTTAAACAAAGAGCAGATATTCTCTGTGTACAGGAGACTAATTTTTAGACACAAAAAGTGCCAACATGTATGCAGAGAGTATCCACATGTATTTTTTGCATGCACACCTGACAGCAAAAAAGGAGGTGTGATGCTGGCATTAAGGGGCTCTTTATCATTCCAACTCAAAGAGTCCTACACAGATGAAGGGGTCAGGTTCCTTATAGTCACTGGGGACATTAACTCCAAACCGTACACGATAGTCACAGTGTACACCCCAAACAACCACCAAATTCGCTTTCTGAAGAAAGTACTCAAAAAAAACAAATCTTTGCAGTATGGAAGCCTTATCATTGGAGGTGACTTTAACCTTATTGCAGATCCCGCTATGGATACCACCACGGCCAAAGCAAACAGACCTACAACCCTTTACCATCTTCTGCACACCCAGGAACTGTTCGATGCATGGAGATTGCCTTCATGCCAATGAAAGGGACTACACTTTTTTTTTTTTTTTGGTTTTAAATACTGTTTATTGAAAAAGAAATAACAGTACAAAGGTATTAAATCGGCAACCGCCAATAAAGATGTCAGAACAATGTAAATAACATGAGAAACGAGAAATACATGTACCTAAAGCAGGAGCGGGCTCAAAACAAATGTAAAACAACCGATAAACTTTAGGATGGCATCATAGACTCTATCTCATAGAAAAAGGCTGCTGGAAGCCAGAATAGAGGAGCCGGAGCTCGCAGGTACCAGGACTCCCCCGGAGTAGACCACGCACCCCCGAATGGGATACACTTTTTTTTCTACTAGGCATTGTGCATATTCACGCATAGATATGTTTTTCGTAGATCAGTGGCTCCTGCAACGTATCTGGGCCACACAGATACATGATATAACCTGGTCTGACCATGCCGCAATAGCATTGTCTAGGGATGAGCTTCGTGTTCGAGTCGAACCCATGCTCTACTCTAACATTGTGTGTTCGGTCATTCGCTGAATTACGAACGATATGGTCCGTTTGCACCAAATTCGAGTGGCGCGTCATGGCCCATAATTCACTGCGGCATCGCAGTGCATTGCTGGCTGATGATTGGCCAAGCATGCACTATGACCCGCATGCTTGGCCAATCACAGCGCTGTGTGTACAGAGAGCCGTAATTGGCCAAAGCCAAGGAGGCTTTGGCCAATTATGGCTCAGGAAGTTTAGTACACGCCCCACACTATATAAGGCCGCCTGCACGTTGGCCCTGTGTAGTGTGTTCCGCGGTTGAGACAGAGATAGAGAGAGAGACAGTGTCATTTAAGTTAGTTAGAGTAGGCAGGTCGAGTCAGTTAGCTGCAGTTACAGTGTATTGTTTATATATATGCATCCCAGGTGTTGTATATATATATATATATATATATATATATATATATATATACACTGTATTCAGTTTAGCTAGATCCTGTTCTTCTCTTCCTAATATACTGACAGGTAGGCAGGTGTTTTTACAGTATTTCCAATTACTGTACTGTACTGTGTGCCCTGCACAGTCTCTGCACAGTCTCACTTACAGTATAACTAACTGCAGCCAGGTGCTTGTGTAGGCTCTTTGAAGTATTTCCAGTTACTGTACTGTGTACCCTGCACAGTCTCACCTACAGTATAGCTACCTGCAGCCAGGTGCTTATGTAGGCTATTGAAGTATTTCCAGTTACTGTACTGTGTACCCTGCACAGCTGCACCTACAGTATAGCTACCTGAAGACAAGTGCAGGTGTTATCATACTAATAATACTACAGGCAGGCAGTTGATTCTGCTAGCTGCAGTATAATCGCTCTATATATATATATATATATATATATATATATATATATATACATCCCAGTTTTGTGCAGCTCACTGCAGGCCAATAGTATGTCTGGAAGGTCAACAAGGAGAGGCAGACAGTCACAAGCCAATAAAAGAGGGCAAGCAGGCTGTGTGTCTAGAGGCAACAGTGCTGGTCATGGACACGGTGCACCCTCATCAGCACATGGCCGTGGGACACGCTTGGCCTTTTTTTCGGCAGCTGGCCGTGTTGTGCCGCAACATGCGGAAGACTTGGTCGAGTGGATGACCAAGCCGTCCTCATCCTCTCTCACCCAGGCTCAGGGTACTTTGTCTGGCAAAGCAGCTGCCAACGCGGCCTCTTCTCTCGGCTCAATGGCATTAGTGACTCCTTCCCTAGCCCCTCCATGTCCTCCTGAGGAGTCCCTCGAACTGTTTGACCACAGTGTTGGGTACATGCTCCGGGAGGATGCCCAGCATTTTGAAGGCTGTGATGATGGTACTGAGCTAGATGAAGGCAAAAACATGAACCCGGACAGATTGGGTGCCCAAGAAGGACAGCGATCTGGAAGTCATGTTCCCCCTGCTGCAGCATACTGCCAGGTTTGCTCCAGTGATGAGGAGGGAGGGGGTGATGAGGTCACTGACTCAACATGGGTGCCTGATAGGAGAGAGGAGGAGGAGGCACATCACCAATGAGGCAGGATGCCCTCCAGGGGCCAGCCTAAGGGCAGCACACTGACTGCATGACACTGCAGAGCTCTGCATGTGCGGGGCGATGCTGTCTCTGCGTGTTATTCCAAAATTTCTTTGGTGTGGGCCTTTTTTGAGATGAGTGCATCAGATCGCACTGCTGCTATTTGCAACATATGTCTCAAGCGTATCTCGCGTGGCCAAAACATCTCCCGCTTGGGCACCACATGCTTGACCAGACATATGACAAAAGGGCAATCAGCGCAAACTAAAAAACTAAGTACTATGCAAGCTGAACACTAAAGGTAACACCAACCTCAAAAATACATCTTAAATTATAATAAGTGCAGTGCAAAATATATCAAAGCAAAATGTATGCAGTGATCATGGAACAGTAATAGAATTATTACAATTATAAACTGAAGTCCATATAAACTGCAAACAGAATTCTTCTGAGAACAGACAGATGGATCTTTCCACCCGATGGATAAGGAGAAGTAAATCAATGTATAAGATTGTGCTTACCAGCTCCGGTGGACCCCTTAATTACAGGGGGTCTGAAACAGCATGAATGAACACAAGAAAAGACTGCTGGGCTAGTAGTCATCCGCCAAGGACATCCAACCAAAAAGCGGGGAATTCCGTCAGGTAAAAGGTGGATCCGTAGTAAATTAGCAGAGTGCTCAGTGGTGGTTTCACATTGAGAAAGTGAAAGTAAAAGGAATCTAAGAGCGATCCGTCATAGAATACTTTCAGACTTTATTAAAAGTTATTGCATGAATAATAAAAAGTGGTAAAAGGCATCTCACAGTGCCAAGTGATGAATCACAAATCAGGCCGGCTATGGCAGGAGACAGGCTGTTCGCGTCCGAACAGCTGTCGGCAAGAGATAGCAGTGGGTGACGTCGGTACTGTAGCTCCGCCCCCATACGCGGCGTTACGTCACTATGGACTTCGTCAGCGAGGGTGGAGTGCACCTGCCACCCGGAGTGATATAAATACTAGTTAGGAAGCAGATGGGAGTGTCTACGGTGCGGAAATGAGTGTTCCAACCAGGGAAAAACCTACCAGAACCTTATGGGGACACCAATCCAAAAACCAGCTGGAGAATCCTTGAGAGCCACTGGAAAGGAAAACTGCTCAATCAAGGCATGGAGATAAGGCAGATTACAAGGATGAATCCTCATTAAATGTATATAAAGTGCCAACACTTAATATGCAAAACTTTGCAACATTAAAATCTCTCAAAAGAAAAAATGAATATATAAAAAAATGAATATAAAGAAAGGCCCTTACACCCACGGCCATCTCGAACCAAAGTCATAATTAAAAGTTATAACACAACTTATAGAAAAAACAGCATATAAAAATAAGGCAAATAACACTGCTCCACAAAAAATGCATAAAAAAACAGGGGTACATGATAGTTATAAATAAAGAGTCTATTACATCATTTGTTAGAAATAAAGCAGTTGAGATCGAATTCAACGTTCAGTCCTCTAGGGACTGCCACTCTGATAAAATTCCCCCCACGCCAATGTTTAGTAACTTTCTCAATACCCCAGAAAAACAATTTTTTAACAGAGACCCTAAAAAAATGTTTTTCTGGGGTATTGAGAAAGTTACTAAACATTGGCGTGGGGGGAATTTTATCAGACAGCTCAGTCAGAGAGAATCGTTCTGGATACATGAAACCAGAGTGGCAGTCCCTAGAGGACTGAACGTTGAATTCGATCTCAACTGCTTTATTTCTAACAAATGATGTAATAGACTCTTTTTTTATAACTATCATGTACCCCTGTTTTTTATGCATTTTTTGTGGAGCAGTGTTATTTGCCTTATTTTTATATACTGTTTTTTTTATAAGTTGTGTTAGAACTTTTAATTATGACTTTGGTTCGAGATGGCCGCGGGTGTCAGGTCCTTTCTTTATATTCATTTTTTATATATTCATTTTTTCTTTTGAGAGATTTTAATGTTGCAATGTTTTGCATATTAAGTGTTGGCACTTTATACATATTTAATGAGGATTCATCCTTGTAATCTGCCTTATCTCCATGCCTTGATTGAGCAGTTTTCCTTTCCAGTGGCTCTCAAGGATTCTCCAGCTGGTTTTTGGATTGGTGTCCCCATAAGGTTCTGGTAGGTTTTTCCCTGGTTGGAGCACTCATTTCCGCACCGTAGACACTCCCATCGGCTTCCTAACTAGTATTTGTATCACTCCGGGTGGCAGGTGCACTCCACCCTCGCTGACGAAGTCCATAGTGACGTAACTCCGTGTATGGGGGCGGAGCTACAGCACCGACGTCACCCGCTGCCATCTCTTGCCGACAGCTGTTTGGACGCGAACAGCCTGTCTCCTGCCGCAGCCGGCCTGATTTGTGATTCATCACTTGGCACTGTGAGATGCCTTTTACCACTTTTTATTATTCATGCAATAACTTTTAATAAAGTCTGAAAGTATTCTATGACGGATCGCTCTTAGATTCCTTTTACTTTCACTTTCTCCATGTGAAACCACCGCTGAGCACTCTGCTAGTTTACTACGGATCCACCTTTTACCTGACGGAATTCCCCGCTTTTTGGTTGGATATCTTGGCTGATGACTACTAGCCCAGCAGTCTTTTCTTGTGTTCATTCATGCTGTTTCAGACCCCCTGTAATTAAGGGGTCCACCGGAGCTGGTAAGCACAATCTTATACATTGATTTACTTCTCCTTATCCATCGGGTGGAAAGAACCATCTGTCTGTTCTCAGAAGAATTCTGTTTGCAGTTTATATGGACTTCAGTTTATAATTTTAATAATTCTATTACTGTTCCATGATCATTGGACTCTGCATACATTTTGCTTTGATATATTTTGCGCTGCACTTATTATAATTTAAGTTGACCAGACATATGTTGACCTGCCATGCAGTTCGTTGGCAAGCGTACCTAAAAGACCCACACCAAAGAACAAAGAGGACCTCTCCTTGCTCCTCATCAGCTGGGATCTCCAACCCCACTATACCTTCAGTCCTCTCTGAGACCTGCACTGAGAAGAATGAAGGTGTAGAATTAGGTGTGTCACAGCCAAGTACTTGCAGGCAATCTGCTATCGGTACACCGACGTCAGATTGTACCAGGCAAATTTCCCTGTCCCAGCTGCTGCACCGCAGAAAGAAGTTCGCTCCCAGCCATCCACATGCCCAGCGGTTGAATGCTAGCTTGACAAAATTGCTGTCTTTTCTTACTTTTCAGTTGGTAGACTCTGCCCCCTTCCGTGAGTTTGTGGAATGTACGGTTCCTCAGTGGCAGGTTCCCAAACGCCACTCACGGAAGGCGATTCTGGCTCTCTACCGGCATGTGGAAGGCAATGTCTTGGCCTCGCTGGACAGGGCGGTCAGCAGTGAGGTGCATATCTCACTCATGGTCCAGGAGGCATGGACAGGAACGTTACATAAGTTTCACGGCGCTTTGGGTGACTCTGCTGGCAGCTAGGAAGGATGCAGGACAAGGTGCAGTAGTGTTGGGGGTTGTTCCGCCACCACGCCTCCAAAATGCTACTACTGGTGATTCTGACACACCTCTCTCCTCCACCCCCTCCTCTTCTTCTTCCTCCATGGCCTCTTCCTGTGCTTTGTCCTCGGAACCAGCGGTGCTCCATAGGCATTCAAGGGGCTACCCAAGTATGCAGGCCAAAAGATGCCATGCGGTGCTTGAGCTGATGTGCTTGGGGGACAGGAGCCACACTGGGGCAGAGATTCTGTCAGCTCTGCAGGGGCAAGGGCAGAGGTGGTTGACGCCACGCCAACTTAAGGCAGGAATGGTGGTTTGCGACAATGGCATCAACCTCCTCTCCGCCCTCCGACAGGGATAACTGACCCATGTGCCCTGTTTGGCTCACGTCCTTAACTTGGTGGTGCAGCGGTTCTTGGGCAGGTACCCGGACTTACAGGATGTCCTGAGGCAGGCCAGGAAAGCCTGTGTGCATTTCTGATGGTCATATAATGCCAGTGCTCGGCTGTCAGGCCTCCCCAAGGAATTTAACCTGCCCAAGAACCGCCTAATCTGTGACATGCCCACCAGGTGGAACTCAACGTTGGCCATGCTGCAGTGGCTGCACACGCAGCAGAGGGCCATCAATGAGTACCTGTGCGACTATGGCACCAGGACAGGGTCAGAGGAGCTTGGTTTTTTTGCCACGCCAGTGGGCCATGATCAGGGATGCATGCACTGTCCTGTCACCATTTGAGGAGGCCACGAGGATGGTGAGCAGTGACAGTGCATGCATGAGTGACACTGTACCTCTTGTCCACCTGTTGGAGCACACGTTGCGTGGAGTAATGGACAGGGCACTTGAGGCAGAATAGAGGCAGGAAGAGGAGGACTTCCTTAGCTCTCAAGGCCCCCTTTATCCAGACAGTGTTTCTGCGTGCCCGCCGACTACACAGGAGGAGGAGGAGGAGGATTGCGTCAGTATGGAGGTGGAGCCTGGCACTCAGCATCAGCAGCAGTCTTTAAGGGATCAGTCCCAAGAAACACATGGACTTGTACGTGGCTGGGAGGAGGTGGCTGCAGATCATGTTGTCCTTAGTGACCCAGAGGACTCAGGACCTAATGCCTCAGCAAACCTACGCTGCATGGCCTCCCTGATCCTGCAAAGCCTGCGGAAGGATCCTTGTGTTCGTGGTATCAAGGAGAGGGATCAATACTGGCTGGCAACACTCCTTGATCCACGTTACAAGGGTAAGGTTGCAGACCTTATCTTGCCATCGCAGAGGGAGCAGAGGATGAAACATCTTCGGGAGGCCTTGCAGAAAGGTCTGTGCAACGCGTTCCCAGAGACTGGGAGGTTACAAACTCCTGTTTCTAGACAACGTGTTGCTGAGGCTTCGGTCAGTCAAAGAAGGAGCGGTGGAGAAGGTGGCCATCTGACCGATGCGTTCAGACAATTTTTTAGTCCGCAGCCCCAAGGTATGATTGGTTCCAGCAACCATCGCCAGCGTCTGTTTTACATGGTGCAGGAATACCTAGGGGCAAGATCTGACTTGGACACCTTTCCCACCGAAAATCCTCTGGGTTACTGGGTCTTGAGGATGGATCACTGGCCAGAGCTCGCACAGTATGCAATTGAGCTACTGGCCTGTCCTGCATCCAGCGTTCTTTCAGAATGCACAATCAGTGCTGCTGGAGGCTTTGTAACCGATCACAGGGTGTGTCTGTCCACAGACTCGGTCGATCGACTGACCTTCATAAAAATGAATCAGTCTTGGATCACCACCAGCTACCAAGCACCTGATGCTGAATAACTTTTTTTGAAATATCAGATCTCTTCAAGACTGCCTATGCTGATGCTGAGTGACTATCCTGTTATACTGAGTGATTATCCTCTTCCTCCTCAATGATCATGCTGATAGCTTGTAAGAACATTTTTGGTTCTGGGCGCTGCCACCAGTGGCTAAGGACCAATTTTTCAGCCCCTGTTTAACAGTGGCATGTAATTACAATTTTTGATGCAATACCTTGCAGCAGGGCTCGTTCCTGTGCTCCAACTAGAGTATTTGTGAGGGGTTGCAGTGTTGTGGCACCAGCACCAGTGCCTAAGGCCCAATTTTTCTGCCCCTGTTTAACAGGGGCGTGTAATTACAATTTTTTATGCAATACTTTGCAGGAGGGTTTGTTGCTGCGCTCAACTAGAGTATCTGTGAGGGGTTGCAGTGTTGTGGCACCAGCACCAGTGCCTAAGGCCCAATTTTTCAGCCCCTGTTTAACAGGGGCATTTAATTACAATTTTTGATGCAATACTTTGCAGCAGGGCTCGTTCCTGCGCTCCAACTAGAGTATTTGTAAGGGGTTGCAGTGTTGTGGCACCAGCACCAGTGCCTAAGGCCCAATTTTCAGCCTCTGTTCAACAGGGACATGTAATTACAATTCTTGATCTAATATTTCACAGTAGGGCCCATTCCAGCGCCCACCAAGAGTAACTGTGAGGACTTACAGTGTTGTGGCACCAGCACCATCACCACCACCAAAGGCCCAATTTTTCTGCCCCTGTTCAACAGGTGCATGTAATTACAATTCTTGATCTAATATTTCATAGCAGGGCCCGTTCCAGCACCCACCAAGAGTAACTGTGAGGACTTACAGTGTTGTGGCACCACCACCATCTTCAAAGGCTCAATTTTTCTGCCCCTGTTCAACAGGGGCATGTAATTACAATTCTTGATCTAATATTTCACAGCAGGGCCCTGTGAGGGCTTACAGTGTTGTGGCAACACCAACACAATTTCTGCAGAGTTTATAGGGCAGGCCCCTAATTTAAAACATCCAACTTACAAACGACTCCTACTTGCAAACGGAAGGAGACAACAGGAAGTGAGATAAAATGTACCCCTAGGAAGGGAAATTCTCTCCTGTAAGAGTTAATATGGGAAAACGTTTCTCCTTTCCACTGATGCTTTATCACCAATCCTTGTTTCACTAAAAACCCCAAATTTTCTAAAAACTTTTGTCATTGGGACAGAAAGTGAGGTAAAATCTTCTGAAGAGGAGCACAGACAGCAAAACAAATGTCACAGGAGTGATAACCCTTCCCTATGTTTTCCAAAAAGCTTAAAATAGATTTTTTGGCTGGAGCTAAACACATTAAAAATGTACCAGTTCAAAATTACAAACAGATTATACTTAACAACAAACCTACAGTTCCTGTCTTGTTTGCACCGCTTGTATACTGCTGTTCAGGGTATATAGTGCCTGGTGGCTCCACGCTTTTCCTTTTTATAATTTGGGTGCGGGGTTCCCCTTAATATCCATACAAGAACCAAAGGGCCTGGTAATGGACTGGGGGGTACCCATGCTGTTTGTCTCACTAATTTTCATCCATATTGCCAGGAACCGACATTACATTAAAGCCGCATGCAGTTTTAAATGACTTTTATTCCTTTAAAAATGTCATTTTGTGCAGAGACTGTTCTAAGCACAGGAAACATGCGCCACTTTACAGGCATACTATAGACCCCCCCCCCCCAGGTATGATATTTAAAGGAATGTTTCAGGTTTTTTTTCTTTACTTTAAGCATCATTAAAATCACTGCTCCCGGGGGGGGGGGGCGTGGCCGGCTGGAGACCTGATCAGACGTGCCCAGTGAGAGCTCCTACCGTTTTGGGGAATAACTTCATCCTTTTCCTCCTAGCAGGACCGCCTCACCACTTTCACTAAACCGGGGGTCCCCCTGCACACTGAGGTGTCACCTGCGACCGCTGACACGTCGATCCCGAGAGCCGACCGAATCTACTACAGGCCGCGGCTTCGGCCTTCACAAGGTGAGCGGCCATATTGGCACACCCGGCCCGCACAGGCCGCATCCGGATCTTCCTGGCCGCACAACACTTAGCTCTCCCCCTACACGAACACCGGGACGGCTTAGCCTGGGACCGCTGACACGGCGGTCCCGTGGTCCGGCCGTTTTAACTACAGGCCGCGGCTTCGGCCTTGGCAGGGGGAGCGGCGGCCATATTGGTGCACCCGGCCTACACATCCAGGCCTTCCTGGCTACTCCGCACCTGGATCTACCTCCACACAGACACCAGAGCAGCCCAGCCTACTGACCGAAGCCTGCATTCTCCCCTGTGCCACTCCTGCATGCCAGCCTGTAGGACTACCATCACACACAGTAAGTGGCGGCCATCTTACTACACCTCAGTAGCTTCCTCATCTCTCCTGTGCTCAAGGGCCAATCTAAACACCAGGGTGCCCTGATATAGCAGACTGTGACCTCAGAAAGGGACTAAACTAATATTTACCCCCACTCGTGGGGTGGATTATAACACTAACCCTGGGGCCACGTGGAGCGGCCATCTTGCTTCACCCTGCTGCAGTGTATGCACTTGTTCCTTAACCCCTTTGCTCCTGGATCACTGTGTATCTACACTGTCACAAGAACTGCCCAGAGGACCCAGCTGCCACTTGTAACCCTTCTCCCAGAATAAATACTCCTTGGCTGACAGTTTGCTACCTCGCCATAGTTCTGCAACACGTTTCCATCTCATACTGTGGTGTAACAAACTAGCAGTCCTGGCTCCAGAGTCGCAGGTAGCGACCGTCCTATCCCCCATAGTAGATATCATGTTTCCTGGCTGACGATTGGTGGCTGAAGAAATGGGCTACTGAGCTCTGTGCTCTCCCGACATTATCAGGCTGTGTTGCAAATTACCTACACCCGGAATCTCTATGTCATCCTCAAGCTCTCACTCCTCTGACTCCGCTGAGCTGCAGCAAGGTACAATCCAGCGCTACCTACTACGTACATCATCGCTCGACTCCCGCACGGGAAAGGACAAGCTGGCGGCCAGTCGCACCCCAGGCAAATCTAAACCTCCTTCTCTGGCTCACATGGACTCCTCAAAATACAAGGACGCTACGGGTGAGCCCTCGGCCCCTTCAATAGCCGCTATGCCCCTTGACACCCCCTCCGAAGATGGCCCCGCGGAGCTATTTCCTCCGGCCTCGGGCAGATCAGCCGGCTCTGCGACTACAGCCCTTCTTTCTGCCTTTAGGGCGGACTTTGAATCCTGGGCGTCCAAGATGGAAGCCTCCCTCCATGTAGAACTACAAGCCCTCCAGCATCGGGTTTCAACGACAGAGAATGCTGTATCCGTTCTGGCTACTACCCAAGATGACCATACGGCTCGTATTGTGGCCCTCGAATCTGCAACCACCTCACATTTATCCCGCTTGCGGCAACACCAACTCCGCATAGAGGACAGCGAAAACAGGAGCCGCAGGAACAACATTAGGATACAGGGAGTGCCGGAAGCAACCTCAGGTACTGATCTAAAACCCACTGTCGTTTCTATCCTCAACCAGGTCCTGGGCAGGGAAGTTACATCCCCTATTGAACTGGACAGAGTGCATAGAGTGGGAGGCATGGGGGGAGACCGCAGCGACCGCCCCCGCGATGTCCTATGCCGGGTCCATTACTATACCCTCAAGGAAGAGATTATGCGTAAGGCCTGGCGCTTAGGTCCTGTAGAATTCGATGGATCTACAGTACACCTCTATCCGGACCTCTCCCGCAAAACCTTATACATGAGACGGGCGGTCCGCTCACTTTTGGATTTGATACGTCAAGCATGGGCTTCCTACACCTGGGGCCATCCATTCAGTATCAAGGTAACCCGAGACGACAACTGTAAGTTTGTTCTGTCGGACCCTGAACAACTTCCTGCCTTCTTCACCTTCCTTGCACAAGACCCTATCAGCATCCCGAACTGGCTAGACCCCCCAGAGGATCGTCAACGACTACAGGGCCCTCTCCCACAACATCGCAGACACTCAAGATCTAGATCTGCTTCTTTTGGTCCTAGAGCAAGACGTCCAACATCCCCGGAAGACTGATTTGGCTCCCCACGTGAGTCAACACTGTTACTTGTTCTACCTGTTCAATGTTTTACAATGGATCTACACCTTTCACTCCACAGTTTCATTAAGTGACTGGTCCAGGTTTGCAATGATACTGTGTTTTCTCTGTACCCTCCTATGAACTCATACTAACTATACCACTCCATTTACAGGGATAGTATAGAAGTCTACTAAGCTCAGGAGGTGGGGGGGGGGGTGCTGTGTTGCCCTTAATGGGACAGTTACAGTTACATTTAAAGAAGGGTGTAGATTAGACGGTGGTAATGTTACTGCTTTTTATGGCTGCGTGGGAGCTCCACTCGACACCAGACGTCCCTAGCTTTAGATGTACACTTATCCACACATGGACCATACTACGACCAAATTGAATGCTAGGAGCATCGTTTCCTTAAGAGACCTTGCTCTGTTATCCAATTCTCCAGAACCCTATGATTCTTTTATTCGGGATGCGGCCTGGCCCGAGTGGAGCCCACCACTAAGTCTCTGGGGTGATACCTGTAACCAATGTGCCTTTCTAGTTCTTTGGGCCTGGGGACCCGTTGACTGACTGGGAGTCTTCCAGGAAGATACCTTATTACCTGTTATGGGCTTCTTGGTCTCCTCTCAGTCCAGGGCCTAACTTATCCTACACCATAGAACTAGTTAAATTCCTCAATGTTACATCATTTAAATGTTTGTTATACATACTATTGCTTGTGATGATAGCTGACTGATTATGGGTGTTTAAGTGTTTTTTTTTGAACACTGATTAGATATATGCCATGTTCTTCTATAACCTAAAATATTAAGTATTCAAAATACTATGATAGACGGGTATGATACATATAAGTTATATATGCCTGCTATGTTGTCGGGATCACAACTCAGACCTCTCTAATCCGACCTCCCTCCCCAAATAGGTTTGGCACGATTTGTGCCTAGCACGTGATATTTCACGGAGTGTTTTGCTGTTGCGAACACATTAGATTTTGTTTTGAGACACCTTTTCCAGGTGTCCTCTACCTAGCCATTCTCCATTCCTCTTCCCCTTTTGCAACTACCTTCTCTTTTCCATATCTTCCCCAACCGCCTCCCCCTCTTTTTCTAGACTTTCAAATTCTTTTCTATTTCTTCGCTCCACCATGGCCTATACAGTGTTGTCTCACCCTCGACTAAAATTATGTTCATACAATGTAAATGGACTCAATGTTGCCTCTAAACGGGGACAAATACTATATCAAATGCATAAATGCCAAGTTAATGTACTCCTCTTGCAGGAGACGCACTTTCAATCAGCCTCCACCCCTTGCTCTAACAGATATTTTAACAGATGGATCCATAGTACTAATCTATCCCAGAAAACTAAGGGAGTATCTGTAGCTTTTCACAAAAGCCTCCCCGTTGAATTGCTCGATCATCTCTCCGACCCTCAGGGAAGGTACGTCTTTGTGAAATTTTTGCTGTGGGGAGTTAAGTTTACGATAGCTAATATATATTTGCCAAATGTTAACCAAGTTCCATCAGCTTTGCAGTATCTGAAAATCCTATCTGAATTCATGGAGGGCAAACTCATCCTCGGTGGAGATTTTAATACTCCCCTGGAGCCAACATTAGATTCCTCCACTTCAAGGTCACATATCTCATTCCCCAAATTGAGGGCCCTGAAACGCGTACTATACGACTTACGCCTTGTAGACGTTTGGAGGGTATTATACCCCAAGACTCGTAACTACACACATTTTTCTCAGGTACACCAGACCTATAGTCGCATTTTTTTTTCAATTTTTAGGGGGAGCTAGAGCCCCGGACGCTTCATTGTATCATAAGGCAGCAATACTTACTCGCATATTGGACTGGCTCCATAACCATATGACTAAGCTCTGGGTTCACTTGGAAAGCCATATGAACTCCATTGATCTCTCAGCTCTTCCATGGACCACACCCGCAATTCGTAGGGGTTCACTCCCCCTCTGTGACCTCACCCGCCAAATGATCCAAATTTGGGATCGCCTAAACTCTGGAGGTAACATAGCCAATCCTTCGGGTCCTATGACCCCCCTATTTGGGACCCCAGCCTTCCCACCGGCTATGCACGTGACAAGCTTTGGACCTTGGCGGAAAGAAGACCATAGGAGGCTTTCTCAGGTTCTCCGTACAGACCCCACTCTAATGCCAGATACTCCCCCCGAATCGCTTTCTAGATACCCTATGCAATGGCTTCAGAAACAACAACTGACTTCCTATATCCAAACCTTCCATTCGATACAAGATATTCTAGCTGAACCCACAGGATTCGAGGATATGCTCCTCCAAAACGATCCTCCAACACACGTGCTATCACAGCTTTATTCCCTTTTGTTGAATGCTCTTCACCCTGATCTCCCACCCTACACGAAGGCTTGGGAAAAAGATCTCCAACACTCCATCTCCCCCATTGACTGGCAAAAATGCTTTATTCTAACACACAAGCTCTCCCTAGCCACTAAAACTCAAGAAAAGGGGTTTAAACTGGTGACGAGGTGGTATAGATGCCCTTCGACAATACATCACTTCAACTTGACAAACCCAGATACTTGTTGGCGATGTTTAAACTCCAGGGGCACCATGCTCCACATTTGGTGGGAATGCCCACCCATACAAAAATTCTGGCAACAGATCTTCCTACTATACTGCAGGCTGATGGCGACGGCTCTCTCTCCTTTAATATCTGGGTTGTCTCTTATTCGATTAAGGAATGCTTCCAGTAAAAGCACAAAAATTTGAGGAGACAGGGGACAACCCTGACGGGTGAATGAAATATAAGAACTAATGCGCAAAACCACACCCTCATAAAATATAAAATATAAAAAATAGTACCAGATGAGAAGCTGCCAACATAGATCAGTGTACTCACACACCTCTGCCAACCAAGTATTAAAATATAGTATATATGTGGCGCTAATCTATCTTAATGTACCAATTCCAAATATGCACGAACCACACAGTGCTTCAACAATAGATAAATAAATATTCCAAGTGCAATGTGCATATGTAATAGTATTATCCTATGATGACCAGTGTATCCAAATATTGTGATTCTTCATACTCAAACACATACAAAATAATATATTAAAGTGCTCTGTGCAAAATAACAACTCCTGTTGTAATTGTTCAAACCAAAATATAAAGGGTGACACAATGTGCAGAATAATCATAAAGTGCATGTGTGCAATTAAAAATGCAACTATGTAGTTGCACAACTACATTGTTGCTATCTTGCACATTGTGTCACTTCGATTGTCACTCATTAATAGCAACAGGAGTTGCGTTTTATAAGGAGCACTGTAATATATGTTTATGAGCACGAGGAATCTTACTGCAATAATTTGATGCACCAATTTTTGATAGTACAACTGTTTGGATTTATGGTAATGTATGAATTATTATATCCATAGTTGCATTTTTAATTAGATTAGATAGATAGATTAGCGCCACATATATACTATATTTTAAACCCTGACGGGTACCATTAGTTATGGTGAAGGCGTCTGACAGGTGGCCATTGACTCTCACATTTGCACTCGGAGAGAAGTATAAAGCCAAGATGTGGGCTAACATACGAGAGTGAAGACCAATTATCTTTAACACCTATTGCATGTAATCCCAGGCCACCCTGTCAAACGCCTTCTCGGCATCAAAGGATAGGAAAAAACCTTGGGTTTTCGAGGTGGAAAGCCAATGGTGGAGATTTAAGGCTTTAATGGTGTTGTCCCTAGCCTCCCTCCCTGGGACAAAACCCACCTGGTCAGAGGAGATAAGGTCAGGTAGAAGCGGGGACAACCTGTTAGCTAAGATTTTGGCATAAAGTTTGATATCAACGTTGAGAAGGGATATAGGTCTATAGTTCTGTACTTGCGTGACATCTTTCCCCTCTTTTGGTATGACCGTAATGTGGGCCTCTAGAGTAACCGAAATAGGATGATGGTCTGAGAGGTACATTGGGTCTATTGTTGCGTGTGAGAGATAAGTCAAGTCAGGTTGGGAGAGAAAAAAATAATCTATACCTGAGTATTTTTGAAATGGAATGGAGTAAAAAGTATAGTCTTTAACTGAGGGAAATAACGTGTGCCACGTGTTGTGCAGTGCCAGACCCTGAAGTTGCAATTTGATTTGGAGAAGCGCTCGGTAGGACAGCATAGAGGTACCAGAAGAAGTATCAATGTCTGGGTTGAGGGGGACATTGAAGTCTCCCCCCAATGGAACCACACCCTCCCTGAAGGAAGACAGGAGATCACCTATCTTCCTAAAGAAGGAGACCTGGTGTTCATTTGGTGCATAAATATTAGCCAGTGTAAGTGGCTTCGAGGCATATAGGCCCTTAATAAGGATGTATGTGCCCTCGGGATCCATCAGGGAGTCTGATAGTTGAAAAGGTGCGTGCTTAGATATTAATATGGAGGGCCCTTTGGTCTTTGCAGTAGGGTTCGTGGAGTGAATGGCTGTCTGGTAAAGATGGTTAGTGATTTTAGGGATAGAGTTCGAACGGAAGTGGGTTTCCTGAAGGAAGACAAATTGGGCCTTCTGTTTGGTAAGGGCAAACAGGACTTGCGATTGTTTTTCCGGTACATTTAGGCCTTTTATGTTGAGCGACACACACTTCAGTGATAAGGGGTCATGGGACCTCGAGTTTCCCTGTATAGTGCGAAAGGAGCTGGGTTAAGGGCTATAAAACTAGACTCTCACTTGCCTTGGTTCAAGGAGTGCCTGCCTGTAGCGAGGAGGCTAAGCCCAAAGACGAGCTAGCACACCCGGAGGGTAGGGGATGAGAAAGGGGAAGCAATAGATAGGGGAGGGAAGGGAAAAGGAGGGAGGGGTGGGGTCGAAGGTCTAAGGTATAAGGATAATAGAGATGGGAAGGGAAGAGACCCAAAGGATAGAGGCAGGAAGTAGTAGAGGAGAGTTTATGGGTGTTATAAGGAAAAGAAGAAGAAAGATACCAGAGGTGGAAATGGAAGCACCAGTCCACCTAGGAGATAGTAAGCTGGATGGTCAGCAGACTAAATTATAGAACTGCTGCTGGGGGACAATGAAAATGTCTGGAATCATATGCTGCTGCAATGAGGAGGATCTAGGGAATAATAGTGTAATGGGGGACAATCAAGAGAAAGAGGGGCAAGTTTGAGTGCTGTGAGGCAAATAAACAGTAAACAGTAAACAGTATTAGAATCATGAGGAGATGTAACATTGCTACCCGTCTGCAAGTGTCACACAATTCTAACCAAGAAATCCATAGCAAGTAACCTAATTTAAAAGGAACTTATTCCCAAAGGCCCATTAATGGTTCATTCTATTACTCTCACGGAGGGGAGACCATCAAAAATTTAGAGAGAGCACTGTTGGGGAGCAAAATGAGCAAGTTATCATGAAATAAAATATATTCAGACTCCACCACTCCAAGGAGGCCATAAAAAGTGTGGGTAAGGCTCCAAAAGGAGGAGCAGTCCATGCTCAAGAAAGCCTGGAGATTACAAATCTGGAACCAAGACTAAAATTCAAAATTAAAATTCAAAGCTAAAAATTAAAAACTAAAGCAGAGAATTGTATTCTCGTAGAGCTAGGTAGATAGTATCCCCCCCCCCCCCCACTAAGGTTAGTTTCAGGATACACCTAACTAGGATCCAACTTACTAGTGAGAGAGACTTGTGATATACGAGGTGCCCATGGATCGCCGATGTCAACCTTTAGTAGCCCAAGGTATGGACAGATTAGTATCAAATCATATTGTAAGGTGTCAGTGCCTCTATGTTCAGAAACTGCTGTCGTAGTGATGGGAAACTCCAATAAGAGGCTTTTTGTAACTTTACTCCTTTTTCCTTCTTTCCCTTCTCCCTCTCTTCTCTCCCCCCCTTTATAAAAAAGGGGGAGAGGAATAGGGACCTATATATACTCGCATCGGCGATCCAAGGGACATACAGATATAGGCATATGATAATAGACATGTAAATACTTAAAGCAGTAGAAAAAAAAAAAAAGGGGGAGGTAGGATGGGAGGGAGGGACAGAGCTCCGGTTGGTCACCGTTTAGCAGTTGGAGGTCTCTGAGAGGGGTGCGAGATTGCGTTCTGTATGGTGGTAGCATAGCGGGCACAGATTCTTAAGAAGCATATTCCTGTAGTGCTAGTCAATCCTCAATTTAGGGCGATGAAGGTCTGCTTAGTAACAATAATCACACGTTCCGTTGTATGGATAAGATTCAGAAGCAACCTGTTAGCCCGTATGCAGTCCTGAGTCAGTCAATCATTCAGGGCAAGCATCATAACAAAAGCAGGTAGGGGCTCAAAGTCAGTTCAGTTTGGGCCGTAGGGATAAATATAACTAGAGTAAGCAGTTATATAACAAACATAAGCAGGTATGCACTTACAAGCGGGCAGAATCAAGGTGTCTGAGGAGGACTCATGCTTCCGCACGATCCCCACGAGGAGTTCCAGGGGGTCCCGGGATGTGCTGGTTCAGGTCTCGGCGAGATGCATGAGCTCCGGGTGAGGTAGGGCCTGATCTCCGTCGTCGTGAGCGATGTCTCTGCGCCTTAGGAGAGGGGTTGTGTGATACTGGACGCCATGGCTCTGTCAGGAAGTGGAAGGCACACCAGCCCGGAAGTTCCGTTAGAGGTAGATTGAGCTGTTAACAAAAGGCTGGCAACTCTTCTGGAGAATGTAGGAGGGCAGAGGCTGAGAGGCAGAACGGAAATTTGTATTTCTATTGTATGTTGCGAAATCTTAAGTGATCCAGTAGGGGGCGCAGAGCCCATCTATTCTGCAGGGTGGTTAGGGAGAGGTCCTGGAAAAGCTTAACCTCAGTGCCATTGTGTAGTATGTGGCCTCTTACTCTAGCCTTTCTTAAAATTTCTTCCTTGAGTGGAAAGCTCACTATGTAGCATATCCGTGAAAAGAGAGGTAGGGGTATATGGCGCTCCCTATGATGGGGTATCCTATAGGGTGTGTGTGCTAAACACCTAAAGAAATAATACTAAAACCATGTGAAACCTACACCTCATAATAAAGTATAACGAAGTGAAACGAAACAGAACTAATGAGCACATATGTGTCTCAATACCTGTTCAGATGAACATAGTAACACTACCATATTAGAAAAGTGTATGAAGTGACATAAAGGTCTAATTACAGTGAGAGAAAATGTGACCATCAAAATCTTCCCCTGCTAACCCACAATAGATAACCAGGAAAAATAATATAAACAATATTAATATCTGAGCGTGTAATAATAAACCACTTGGTAAGTGTCCACTCCAATGAATATAAAACGCAAAATAGGAAATGAAAACATATAAAATGTGAGCAACAGTCCCATAAAAAAGTGAAAAAATTAAAAAAATATAAGTGAAGCTCCAGAACGGCAAAATGTTCATAAAAATTGTGACTCTTGTGCTGAAATTAATATCCGGTAACTTCCGTGATCCCCCTCAAGGGTCCCCACTCACCAGCTCCTCATACCCCTGCAGGGGTAATAGCCATGTAGTGGCAAAAGATGAAGGGCTTCCCAGATCCAATGCAGGCGTCCACTCATGTCTCCTATGCGACCCAGCTCCAAGCAATGGATGGCACACCAACTTTTTGCATCACAGCCTCATAGGAAAAAACAGGGCTCCCATAGTGTAGTAATTATGAAAAGGCTTTATTAAAAAGGCTTACAATAAAAACAGTCATGACTCCCTAAGCAGGGGCGGCCAAAAACTCACACTATACGTGGGATATATAGCATGGAGAGAGGGAGCTAAAATAAAAAAGCACCAGCCTAGCGGTGTGCGCCTCAGCTGCATCCCAAGCTCGCTCTAACTTCCGGGTGTGACGTAAGTGCGTGGCTCCGCCTTACGCGTTTCGTCAACGTTATCAAAGGCTTACCCAACGTACTACATCCTAGAGTATTTATAAGGCAAGCGGGCATACGGAGTCCTCCCTTTACTCCTCCCATGGGCGGCCTACACGATGTCCATAATATGATGACCCTCCCTCATGTGTAAACACCAATTATAAAGGAAAAGGCGTGTATCTGGGGATGACCCGGGGAACTCTATTAAGGAAAGGAACAGTATATCCCCGCTCACCAAGATTACATGGCAGACATTAATGAAACATAACTAAAACTAATTCCCATACAAAACATAAGATGCATGCAAAGAATCTGTATATATGTATGAGGAAATGTAAAATTGATACATGGAAATACATACGACAATCATTGATATTACCATATATTATACATATGTTAAAACATATCAGTACCTGAAACAAGCCCCCTAGTGGTCAGTATAAAAACTGTGTCGATCCAATTAGCAATTGATAAGCCTCCACCTAGCAGGGGATTAACTACCCAAGCGAAACAGTGGTGCTAAAGCTATACAATACTACTAACATAGAGACATAAAAAAAGAATAAAACAAAAAAATAAAATAGGTAAAATTAGTTAAAAAGGTGAATATTTACCAGACCCTAAATAGCAATGAATTATAAATGTTAGTGTTGGATGTGACATAAACAGGCGTGCCCCTGCTCAAAAACACACATCCCCCACTAATCAGATGAGAAGGGGGGGCACATGTTTAATAGGCATCACATATACCCTATCTGCCCTACAAAAGGGGTCCCTACCATAGTGGACCAAAATGCTAAACCCAAAACGGCGACCAGCCATAGCAGGGGATGATTAACTGCATGCACTTAGGACCAGGAATCCACATCAAAAAATAAAAATAGTAAAATATAAAAATAACAGTGTCCAACACTAAGTGCCGGTTCACACTGGGGCGACTTGTCAGGCGACCTAGTCGCCTGACAAGTCGCCTCCCGTTCTGTACAATGGAACCATTCTAATCGGAGCGACGCAAGTCGCTCCGACTTAGAAAAAGGTTCCTGTACTTCTTTTGGGGCGACTTGAGGCGACTTGCATAGACTTCTATACAGAAATCGTTCTGCAAGTCACCGTGCATGTCGTGTGCAGGTCGCCTCGGTGAGGTGACCTGCAAGTCGTGCCGCCCCAATGTGAACCGACCCTTAAGACAAAAAAACAAAAAACAAAAAAAAAACAAATACAGAAACCAAAATAAAAGTAAAAGATGAATATATATAGTCCAACCATATATACATGTGCGCATATAATGTGCATCCATATATGATAAAAAGAAAAATTGACATTGGGTATATAATATACCTCCAGCCAAAGGGCACATCATGGCCTTACCTAATAAGCCTAATTATGTAGGGAGAAGCGACCACTTAAAATGGGGAGGTAAGGGAAAACCAGGGGATGGGCCTGTAAGCTTCGAGGATCTCCCCCACAAGATAATCTACACCTATAAGTGTACCACTGTGTGGGATAGATGGGCCTACAAGCTAAGAGGATCTCCCCCACAGAATTATCTGCACCTATACGTGTAGCACTGTGTGGATACATAGGCACCAAAAAGGTCTAACACAGGGAGTGTGTAGTGGGTCTGAAACTAAAAAGGACCAACTCACAGACACTTACTCCCTCACCACAAGGGATCCAAGATCCACTTATCCATCTGATATGTGTGGCGTGATAAGACTAATGGGTATAAGTGCAAAACTAAACCGGGCCCTAGGGGTTAGCTAGAAAACAATTGAGATCTATATCTAAGTTCAACCCCCTAGGGGCAAGAGACTTTAATCGATATATCCACTCAGTTTCATTCCTAGAGATAAGTGTAAGTTTGTTGTTCCCTCTCCAGTGGTCTTCAACATGATCTATGACCTAAAAAACTAGCCCAGTGGGGTCTCTCTGGTGTACTTCAGCAAAGTGTCTGGATAGATGATGCTTGGGGAACCCTTTCTTGATGTTATTAATATGTAGGGATGAGCCGAACACCCCCCTGTTCGGTTCGCACCAGAACATGCGAACAGGAAAAAAGTTTGTTCGAACACGCGAACACCGTTAAAGTCTATGAGACACGAACATGAATAATCAAAAGTGCTAATTTTAAAGGCTAATATGCAAGTTATTGTCATAAAAAGTGTTTGGGGACCTGGGTCCTGCCCCAGGGGACATGGATCAATGCAAAAAAAAGTTTTAAAAACTGCTGTTTTTTAAGGAGCAGTGATTTTAATAATGCTTAAAGTCAAACAATAAAAGTGTAATATCCCTTTAAATTTCGTACCTGGGGGGTGTCTATAGTATGCCTGTAAAGGGGCGCATGTTTCCTGTGTTTAGAACAGTCTGACAGCAAAATGACATTTTGAAGGAAAAAACTCATTTAAAACTACCCGCGGCTATTGCATTGCCGACAATACACATAGAAGTTCATTGATAAAAACGGCATGGGAATTCCCCAAAGGGGAACCCCGAACCAAATTTTTTTTAAAAAAATGACGTGGGGTTCCCCCTAAATTCCATACCAGACCCTTCAGGTCTGGTATGGATTTTAAGGGGAACCGCGCCAAAAAACCCCAAAAAAACGGCGTGGGGTCCCCCCAAAAATCCATACCAGGCCCTTATCCGAGCACACAACCTGGCAGGCCGCAGGAAAAGAGGGGGGGACGAGAGTGCGGCCCCCCCTCCTGAACCGTACCAGGCCACATGCCCTCAACATTGGGAGGGTGCTTTGGGGTAGCCCCCCAAAACACCTTGTCCCCATGTTGATGAGGACAAGGGCCTCATCCCCACAACCCTGGCCGGTGGTTGTGGGGGTCTACGGGCGGGGGGCTTATCGGAATCTGGAAGCCCCCTTTAACAAGGGGACTCCCCGATCCCGGCCCCTCCCCTGTGTGAAATGGTAAGGGGGTACTTACCCCTACCATTTCACTAAAAAACTGTCAAAAATGTTAAAAATGACAAGAGACAGTTTTTGACAATTCCTTTATTTAAATGCTTCTTCTTTCTTCTATCTTCCTTAATCTTCTGGTTCTTCTGGTTCTTCTGGCTCTTCTGGTTCTTCCTCCGGCGTTTTCGTGGCTCTTCTCTTCTTCTTTTCTTCTCTTCTTCTCTTCTTCATTTTCTTCTCCGGGCTGCTCCGCACCCATGCTGGCATGGAGGGAGGCTCCCTCTGTGTGACGGCGCTCCTTGTCTGACAGTTCTTAAATAACGGGGGGCGGGGCCACGGACGCACGGTGACTTGACGGGGCTTCCCTGTGACGTCACGGGGAATGCCACAGGGAAGTCCCGTCATGTCCCGTGCGTCAGAGGGGGCGGGGTCACCGGGTGGCCCCGCCCCCCGTTATTTAAGAACTGTCAGACGAGGAGCGGGAGCCTCCCTCCATGCCAGCATGGGTGCGGAGCGTCCCAGAGAAGAAAATGAAGAAGAGAAGAAGAGAAGAAGAGAAGAAAAGAAGAAGAGAAGAAAAGAAGAAGATGAAGAAGAAGATGAAGAAGAGAAGAGCGGGAGCCTCCCCCCCATGCCATGGGTGCGGAGCGGCCCGAGGAGAAGGAGATAGAAGACGCTGTGGAGGAGATGCTGGATGAGAACGCAGGAGGAAGAACCAGAAGAGCCAGAAGAACCAGAAGATGAAGGAAATAGAAGAAAGAAGAAGTATTTAAATAAAGGAATTGTCAAAAACTGTCTCTTGTCATTTTTAACATTTTTGACAGTTTTTTAGTGAAATGATAGGGGTAAGTACCCCCTTACCATTTCACACAGGGGGGGCGGGATCTGGGGGACCCCTTGTTAAAGGGGGCTTCCAGATTCCGATAAGCCCCCCGCCCGCAGACCCCCACAACCACCGGCCAGGGTTGTGGGGATGAGGCCCTTGTCCTCATCAACATGGGGACAAGGTGTTTTGGGGGGCTACCCCAAAGCACCCTCCCAATGTTGAGGGCATGTGGCCTGGTACGGTTCAGGAGGGGGGGCGCACTCTCGTCCCCCCCTCTTTTCCTGCGGCCTGCCAGGTTGCGTGCTCGGATAAGGGTCTGGTATGGATTTTTGGGGGGACCCCACGCCGTTTTTTTTTTTTGGCGCGGGGTTCCCCTTAAAATCCATACCAGACCTGAAGGGTCTGGTATGGAATTTAGGGGGAACCCCACGTCATTTTTTTTTTTAAATTTTGACCGGGGTTCCCCTTAATATCCATATCAGACCTGAAGGGCCTGATATGGAATTTAGGGGGACTCCCACGTCATTTTTTTTTTAAAATTTGGTTCGGGGTTCCCCTTTGGGGAATTCCAATGCCGTTTTTATCAATGAACTTCTATGTGTATTGTCGGCAATGCAATAGCCGCGGGTAGTTTTAAATGAGTTTTTTCCTTCAAAATGTCATTTTGCTGTCAGACTGTTCTAAACACAGGAAACATGCGCCCTTTTACAGGCATACTATAGACACCCCCAAGTACAAAATTTACAGGGATATTACACTTTTATTGTTTGACTTTAAGCATTATTAAAATCACTGCGCCTGAAAAAACGGCCAGTTTTAAATTTTTTTTTGCATTGATCCATGTCCCCTGGGGCAGGACCCAGGTCCCCAAACACTTTTTATGACAATGACTTGCATATTAGCCTTTAAAATTAGCACTTTTGATTTCTCCCATAGACTTTTAAAGGGTGTTCCGCGGCATTCGAATTTGCCGCGAACACCCCAAATTGTTCGCTGTTCGGCAAACTTGCGAACAGCCAATGTTCGAGTCGAACATGAGTTCGACTCGAACTCGAAGCTCATCCCTATTAATATGTTCCCGTATTCTTACAAACAGGGGGCGGGTCGTTCTTCCCACATACTGGAGGTGACATGGGCACTCTATAATGTAAGTGACGTGCGTGCTCTGGCATGTGATTAGTTTTTTTTTTTGGTATTGTTTCTGGTCAACTGTAGACTTGAATACTTTTTTTTTCCTCGGTTGTGGTTTGCTGACCCTGCAGGGTAAGCATCTACGGCATTTGTAAAACCCTTTCAAGTCTGAACAGATTTTGACTTGTTTAGGGGGATCTATAACGTTGTGTACCAGATAATTCGGAGAGTGGGTGCCCTCCTATACACAAATTTAGGTCTGCCAGGGAGAATTTTGGACAGTACTCTGTCTTCTTGCAAGATGGGCCAATACTTCTTAATAATGCGTTCGACATCTTTATATTGGATATTAAACCCTGTAATGAACATTATATCTGCTTGTTCATTCCTGATTAGGGATGAGCTTCGTGTTCGAGTCGAACCCATGTTCGACTCGAACATTGGCTGTTCGGTCGTTCGCCGAATTCCGAACGTTATGGGCCATTCGCGCCAAATTCGTGTGGCGCGTCACGGCCCATAATTCACTGCGGCATCGCAGTGCATTGCTGGCTGATGATTGGCCAAGCATGCACTGCGACCCGCATGCTTGGCCAATCACAGCGCCGTCGGTAGAGAGAGCTGTAATTGGCCAAAGCCAGGGTGGCTTTGGCCAATTATGGCTCAGGGGGTTTAGAACACGCCCCACACTATATAAGGCTGCCTGCACGGCGGCCCTGTGTAGTGTGTGTTCTGGCGTTGAAAGAGAGATAGATAGACAGAGAGACAGTGTCATTTCATTTAACCACTTCCCGCCCGCCCTATGGCGGATTGACGTCCGGGAAGTGGTTCTGTTATCCTGACTGGACGTCATATGACGTCCAGCAGGATAACATGCCGCAGCGCGCCCCCAGGGGCGCGCATCGCGGCGATCGGTGGATCGGTGTGTCAGTCTGACACACCGCTACACCGATCTTGGTAAAGAGCCTCCGGCGGAGGCCCTTTACCACGTGATCAGCCGTGTCCAATCACGGCTGATTACGCTGTCAATAGGAAGAGCCGTTGATCGGCTCTTCCTTACTCGCGTCTGACTGACGCGAGTAGAGGAGAGCCGATCGGTGGCTCTCCTGGCAGGGGGGGTCTGCGCTGATTGTTTATCAGCGCAGCCCCCCCGTAGATCACCACACTGGACCACCAGGGATCGCCACTAGGACCACCAGGGAAGGGGCAACATGTGGATGGCCAGGTATGTACCCCATGGCCATCCACATGTGCCCAGTGTGCCAAATCTGTGCCAATCAGTGCCCACAAATGGTCACTGATTGGCACCATCATGTTGCAGTGATGCCCAGCAATGCCACCCTTAGGGGCATCACTGCAAACAAGCAGTGCCATCAGTGCCACCCATCAGTGTCCATTCATGCCACCTGTCAGTGCCCATCCGTGCCCATCAGTGCCCATCTATCAGTGCCCATCTGTGCCCATCTGTGCTAACTAGTAGTGCCACCCATAAGTAACCATCAATGCCACCTACAAGTGCCCATCAATGCCACCTATGAGTGCCCATCAGTGCCGCCTATGAGTGCCCATCCGTGCCACCTATGAGTGCCCATCAGTGCCCCATACCAGTGCCACCTATTAGTGCCCATCAGTGCCACCTATCAGTGCGGCCTATTAGTGCCCATCATCAGTGCCCGTCAGTGCCACCTCATCAGTGCCACCTCATTGGTGCCACCTCATCGGTGCCCATCAGTGCTGCCTATGAGTGCCCATCCGTGCCACCTATGAGTGCCCATCAGTGCCCCATACCAGTGCCACCTATCAGTGCCCATCAGTGCCACCTATCAGTGCCCATCAGTGCCGCCTATTAGTGCCCATCATCAGTGCCCGTCAGTGCCACCTCATCAGTGCCACCTCATTGGTGCCACCTCATTGGTGCCCATCAGTGCTGCAGTATCAGTGCCCGTCAGTGCAGCCATATCAGTGCCCGTCATTGAAGAAGAAAACGTACTTATTTAAAAAAAGTTTTAACAGAAACAAAGAAAAACGTGTTTTTTTTCAAAATTTTCTGTCTTTTTTTATTTGTTGCGCAAAAAATAAAAACCGCAGAGGTGATCAAATACCACCAAATGAAAGCTCTATTTGTGGGAACAAAATGATAAAAAATTTGTTTGGGTACAGTGTAGCATGACCGCGTAATTGTCATTCAAATTGCGACAGCGCTGAAAGCTGAAAATTGGCCTGGGCAGGAAGGTGTCTAAGTGCCTGGTATTGAAGTGGTTAAGTTAGATAGATTAGGCAGGACAATCAGTGAGTTAGCTGCACTTACAATGTATTGTGTATATATATGCATCCCAGGTGTTGCATATATATATATAAACTGTATTCAGTTTAGCTAGATCTGTTCCTGTTATCTTCTTACTGACAGACAGGCTTGTCTTGTTACAGTATTTACAGCTACCTGAAGAAAATTGTTGGTGTTCTTTTTATCCTATTAGTACCACAGTCAGGCAGCTAGACTATTTACAGTTAGTGCAGTGCGTCCTGCTCACAGTGTTCAGCAAAAACTACAAGTTACTGTGGTGCGTCCTCCTCACAGTGTTCAGCTAAACCTACAAGTTATTTTTTTGCGAGCTCTGCACAGTGTTCATCTAAAGCTACAAGTTAGTGCAGTGTGTCCTGCTCACAGTGTTCAGCTAAAACTACAAGTTAGTGTAGTGAGACCTCTGCACAGTGTTGATCTAAAGCTATAAGTTAGTGCAGTGCGTCCTGCTCACAGTGTTCAGCTAAAACTACAAGTTAGTGTGGTGCTTCCTCCTCACAGTGTTCAGATAAACCTACAAGTTAGTGTAGTGAGACCTCTGCACAGTGTTCATCTAAAGCTACAAGTTAGTGCAGTGCGTCCTGCTCACAGTGTTCAGCTAAAACTACAAGTTAGTGTGGTGCGTCCTCCTCACAGTGTTCAGCTAAAACTACAAGTTAGTGTAGTGCGTCCTGCTCACAGTGTTCAGCTAAAACTACAAGTTAGTGTAGTGAGACCTCTGCACAGTGTTTATCTAAAGCTACAAGTTAGTGCAGTGCATCCTGCTCACAGTGTTCAGCTAAATCTACAAGTTAGTGTGGTGCGTCCTCCTCACAGTGTTCAGATAAACCTACAAGTTAGTGTAATGAGACCTCTGCACAGTGTTCATCTAAAGCTTCAAGTTAGTGCAGTGCGTCCTGCTCACAGTGTTCAGCTAAAACTTCAAGTTAGTGTGGTGCGTCCTCCTCACAGTGTTCAGCTAAAACTACAAGTTAGTGTAGTGCGTCCTGCTCACAGTGTTCAGCTAAAACTACAAGTTAGTGTAGTGAGACCTCTGCACAGTGTTCATCTAAAGCTACAAGTTAGTGCAGTGCGTCCTGCTCACAGTGTTCAGCTAAAACTACAACTTAGTGTAGTGAGACCTCTGCACAGTGTTCATCTAAAGCTATAAGTTAGTGCAGTGCGTCCTGCTCACAGTGTTCAGCTAAAACTACAAGTTAGTGTAGTGAGACCTCTGCACAGTGTTCATCTAAAGCTACAAGTTAGTGCAGTGCGTCCTGCTCACAGTGTTCAGCTAAAACTACAAGTTAGTGTGGTGCGTCCTCCTCACAGTGTTCAGCTAAACCTACAAGTTAGTGTAGTGAGACCTCTGCACAGTGTTCATCTAAAGCTACAAGTTAGTGCAGTGCGTCCTGCTCACAGTGTTCAGCTAAAACTACAAGTTAGTGTGGTGCATCCTCCTCACAGTGTTCAGCTAAAACTACAAGTTAGTGTAGTGCGTCCTGCTCACAGTGTTCAGCTAAAATTACAAGTTAGTGTAGTGAGACCTCTGCACAGTGTTCATCTAAAGCTACAAGTTAGTGCCGTGCGTCCTGCTCACAGTGTTCAGGTAAAACTAAAAGTTAGTGTAGTGAGACCTCTGCACAGTGTTTATCTAAAGCTACAAGTTAGTGCAGTGCATCCTGCTCACAGTGTTCAGCTAAATCTACAAGTTAGTGTGGTGCGTCCTCCTCACAGTGTTCAGATAAACCTACAAGTTAGTGTAGTGAGACCTCTGCACAGTGTTCATCTAAAGCTTCAAGTTAGTGCAGTGCGTCCTGCTCACAGTGTTCAGCTAAAACTTCAAGTTAGTGTGGTGCGTCCTCCTCACAGTGTTCAGCTAAAACTACAAGTTAGTGTAGTGCGTCCTGCTCACAATGTTCAGCTAAAACTACAACTTAGTGTAGTGAGACCTCTGCACAGTGTTCATATAAAGCTACAAGTTAGTGCAGTGCGTCCTGCTCACAGTGTTCAGCTAAAACTACATGTTAGTGTAGTGAGACCTCTGCACAGTGTTCATCTAAAGCTACAAGTTAGTGCAGTGCATCCTGCTCACAGTGTTCAGCTAAAACTACAAGTTAGTGTGGTGCGTCCTCCTCACAGTGTTCAGCTAAACCTACAAGTTAGTGTAGTGAGACCTCTGCACAGTGTTCATCTAAAGCTACAAGTTAGTGCAGTGTGTCCTGCTCACAGTTTTCAGCTAAAACTACATGTTAGTGTGGTGCGTCCTCCTCACAGTGTTCAGCTAAACCTACAAGTTATTTTTTTGCGAGCTCTGCACAGTGTTCATCTAAAGATACAAGTTAGTGTAGTGTGTCCTTCTCACAGTGTTCAGCTAAAACTACAAGTTAGTGTGGTGCGTCCTCCTCACAGTGTTCAGCTAAACCTACAAGTTATTTTTTTGCGAGCTCTGCACAGTGTTCAGCTAAAGCTACAAGTTAATGCAGTGTGTCCTGCTCACAGTGTTCAGCTAAAACTACAAGTTAGTGTAGTGAGACCTCTGCACAGTGTTCATCTAAAGCTACAAGTTAGTGCAGTGCGTCCTGCTCACAGTGTTCAGCTAAAACTACAAGTTAGTGTGGTGCGTCCTCCTCACAGTGTTCAGAAAAACCTACAAGTTAGTGTAGTGAGACCTCTGCACAGTGTTCATCTAAAGCTACAAGTTAGTGCAGTGCGTCCTGCTCACAGTGTTCAGCTAAAACTACAAGTTAGTGTGGTGTGTCCTTCTCACAGTGTTCAGCTAAAACTACAAGTTAGTGTAGTGCGTCCTGCTCACAGTGTTCAGCTAAAACTACAAGTTATTGTAGTGAGACCTCTGCACAGTGTTCATCTAAAGCTACAAGTTAGTGCAGTGCGTCCTGCTCACAGTGTTCAGCTAAAACTACAAGTTAGTGTAGTGAGACCTCTGCACAGTGTTTATCTAAAGCTACAAGTTAGTGCAGTGCGTCCTGCTCACAGTGTTCAGCTAAATCTACAAGTTAGTGTGGTGCGTCCTCCTCACAGTGTTCAGATAAACCTACAAGTTAGTGTAGTGAGACCTCTGCACAGTGTTCATCTAAAGCTACAAGTTAGTGCAGTGTGTCCTGCTCACAGTTTTCAGCTAAAACTACATGTTAGTGTGGTGCGTCCTCCTCACAGTGTTCAGCTAAACCTACAAGTTATTTTTTTGCGAGCTCTGCACAGTGTTCATCTAAAGATACAAGTTAGTGTAGTGCGTCCTGCTCACAGTGTTCAGCTAAAACTACAAGTTAGTGTGGTGCGTCCTCCTCACAGTGTTCAGCTACACCTACAAGTTATTTTTTTGCGAGTTCTACACAGTGTTCAGCTAAAGCTACAAGTTAATGCAGTGTGTCCTGCTCACAGTGTTCAGCTAAAACTACAAGTTAGTGTAGTGAGACCTCTGCACAGTGTTCATCTAAAGCTACAAGTTAGTGCAGTGCGTCCTGCTCACAGTGTTCAGCTAAAACTACAAGTTAGTGTGGTGCGTCCTCCTCACAGTGTTCAGAAAAACCTACAAGTTAGTGTAGTGAGACCTCTGCACAGTGTTCATCTAAAGCTACAAGTTAGTGCAGTGCGTCCTGCTCACAGTGTTCAGCTAAAACTACAAGTTAGTGTGGTGTGTCCTTCTCACAGTGTTCAGCTAAAACTACAAGTTAGTGTAGTGCGTCCTGCTCACAGTGTTCAGCTAAAACTACAAGTTATTGTAGTGAGACCTCTGCACAGTGTTCATCTAAAGCTACAAGTTAGTGCAGTGCGTCCTGCTCACAGTGTTCAGCTAAAACCACAAGTTAGTGTAGTGAGACCTCTGCACAGTGTTTATCTAAAGCTACAAGTTAGTGCAGTGCGTCCTGCTCACAGTGTTCAGCTAAATCTACAAGTTAGTGTGGTGCGTCCTCCTCACAGTGTTCAGATAAACCTACAAGTTAGTGTAGTGAGACCTCTGCACAGTGTTCATCTAAAGCTACAAGTTAGTGCAGTGTGTCCTGCTCACAGTTTTCAGCTAAAACTACATGTTAGTGTGGTGCGTCCTCCTCACAGTGTTCAGCTAAACCTACAAGTTATTTTTTTGCGAGCTCTGCACAGTGTTCATCTAAATCTACAAGTTAGTGTAGTGCGTCCTGCTCACAGTGTTCAGCTAAAACTACAAGTTAGTGTAGTGAGACCTCTGCACAGTGTTCAGCTAAACCTACAAGTTATTTTTTTGCGAGCTTTTCACAGTGTTCAGCTAAAGCTACAAGTTAGTGCAGTGTATCCTGCTCACAGTGTTCAGCTAAAACTACAAGTTAGTGTAGTGAGACCTCTGCACAGTGTTCATCTAAAGCTACAAGTTAGTGCAGTACGTCCTGCTCACAGTGTTCAGCTAAAACTACAAGTTAGTGTGGTGCGTCCTCCTCACAGTGTTCAGCTAAAACTACAAGTTAGTGTAGTGCGTCCTGCTCACAGTGTTCAGCTAAAACTACAAGTTAGTGTAGTGAGACCTCTGCACAGTGTTCATCTAAAGCTACAAGTTAGTGCTGTGCGTCCTGCTCACAGTGTTCAGGTAAAACTACAAGTTAGTGTAGTGAGACCTCTGCACAGTGTTTATCTAAAGCTACAAGTTAGTGCAGTGCGTCCTGCTCACAGTGTTCATCTAAATCTACAAGTTAGTGTGGTGCGTCCTCCTCACAGTGTTCAGATAAACCTACAAGTTAGTGTAGTGAGACCTCTGCACAGTGTTCATCTAAAGCTTCAAGTTAGTGCAGTGCGTCCTGCTCACAGTGTTCAACTAAAACTTCAAGTTAGTGTGGTGCGTCCTCCTCACAGTGTTCAGCTAAAACTACAAGTTAGTGTAGTGCGTCCTGCTCACAGTGTTCAGCTAAAACTACAAGTTAGTGTAGTGAGACCTCTGCACAGTGTTCATCTAAAGCTACAAGTTAGTGCAGTGCGTCCTGCTCACAGTGTTCAGCTAAAACTACAACTTAGTGTAGTGAGACCTCTGCACAGTGTTCATCTAAAGCTACAAGTTAGTGCAGTGCGTCCTGCTCACAGTGTTCAGCTAAAACTACAAGTTAGTGTAGTGAGACCTCTGCACAGTGTTCATCTAAAGCTACAAGTTAGTGCAGTGCGTCCTGCTCACAGTGTTCAGCTAAAACTACAAGTTAGTGTGGTGCGTCCTCCTCACAGTGTTCAGCTAAACCTACAAGTTAGTGTAGTGAGACCTCTGCAAAGTGTTCATCTGAAGCTACAAGTTAGTGCAGTGTGTCCTGCTCACAGTTTTCAGCTAAAACTACATGTTAGTGTGGTGCGTCCTCCTCACAGTGTTCAGCTAAACCTACAAGTTATTTTTTTGCGAGCTCTGCACAGTGTTCAGCTAAAGCTACAAGTTAGTGCAGTGTGTCCTGCTCACAGTGTTCAGCTAAAACTACAAGTTAGTGTAGTGAGACCTCTGCACAGTGTTCATCTAAAGCTACAAGTTAGTGCAGTGCGTCCTGCTCACAGTGTTCAGCTAAAACTACAAGTTAGTGTGGTGTGTCCTCCTCACAGTGTTCAGCTAAACCTACAAGTTAGTGTAGTGAGACCTCTGCACAGTGTTCATCTAAAGCTACAAGTTAGTGCAGTGCGTCCTGCTCACAGTGTTCAGCTAAAACTACAAGTTAGTGTGGTGCGTCCTCCTCACAGTGTTCAGCTAAAACTACAAGTTATTGTAGTGAGACCTCTGCACAGTGTTCATCTAAAGCTACAAGTTAGTGTGGTGCGTCCTCCTCACAGTGTTCAGCTAAACCTACAAGTTAGTGTAGTGAGACCTCTGCACAGTGTTCATCTAAAGCTACAAGTTAGTGCAGTGTGTCCTGCTCACAGTTTTCAGCTAAAACTACATGTTAGTGTGGTGCGTCCTCCTCACAGTGTTCAGCTAAACCTACAAGTTATTTTTTTGCGAGCTCTGCACAGTGTTCATCTAAAGATACAAGTTAGTGTAGTGCGTCCTGCTCACAGTGTTCAGCTAAAACTACAAGTTAGTGTGGTGCGTCCTCCTCACAGTGTTCAGCTAAACCTACAAGTTATTTTTTTGCGAGCTCTGCACAGTGTTCAGCTAAAGCTACAAGTTAATGCAGTGTGTCCTGCTCACAGTGTTCAGCTAAAACTACAAGTTAGTGTAGTGAGACCTCTGCACAGTGTTCATCTAAAGCTACAAGTTAGTGCAGTGCGTCCTGCTCACAGTGTTCAGCTAAAACTACAAGTTAGTGTGGTGCGTCCTCCTCACAGTGTTCAGAAAAACCTACAAGTTAGTGTAGTGAGACCTCTGCACAGTGTTCATCTAAAGCTACAAGTTAGTGCAGTGCGTCCTGCTCACAGTGTTCAGCTAAAACTACAAGTTAGTGTGGTGTGTCCTTCTCACAGTGTTCAGCTAAAACTACAAGTTAGTGTAGTGCGTCCTGCTCACAGTGTTCAGCTAAAACTACAAGTTATTGTAGTGAGACCTCTGCACAGTGTTCATCTAAAGCTACAAGTTAGTGCAGTGCGTCCTGCTCACAGTGTTCAGCTAAAACTACAAGTTAGTGTAGTGAGACCTCTGCACAGTGTTTATCTAAAGCTACAAGTTAGTGCAGTGCGTCCTGCTCACAGTGTTCAGCTAAATCTACAAGTTAGTGTGGTGCGTCCTCCTCACAGTGTTCAGATAAACCTACAAGTTAGTGTAGTGAGACCTCTGCACAGTGTTCATCTAAAGCTACAAGTTAGTGCAGTGTGTCCTGCTCACAGTTTTCAGCTAAAACTACATGTTAGTGTGGTGCGTCCTCCTCACAGTGTTCAGCTAAACCTACAAGTTATTTTTTTGCGAGCTCTGCACAGTGTTCATCTAAATCTACAAGTTAGTGTAGTGCGTCCTGCTCACAGTGTTCAGCTAAAACTACAAGTTAGTGTAGTGAGACCTCTGCACAGTGTTCAGCTAAACCTACAAGTTATTTTTTTGCGAGCTTTGCACAGTGTTCAGCTAAAGCTACAAGTTAGTGCAGTGTATCCTGCTCACAGTGTTCAGCTAAAACTACAAGTTAGTGTAGTGAGACCTCTGCACAGTGTTCATCTAAAGCTACAAGTTAGTGCAGTACGTCCTGCTCACAGTGTTCAGCTAAAACTACAAGTTAGTGTGGTGCGTCCTCCTCACAGTGTTCAGCTAAAACTACAAGTTAGTGTAGTGCGTCCTGCTCACAGTGTTCAGCTAAAACTACAAGTTAGTGTAGTGAGACCTCTGCACAGTGTTCATCTAAAGCTACAAGTTAGTGCTGTGCGTCCTGCTCACAGTGTTCAGGTAAAACTACAAGTTAGTGTAGTGAGACCTCTGCACAGTGTTTATCTAAAGCTACAAGTTAGTGCAGTGCGTCCTGCTCACAGTGTTCATCTAAATCTACAAGTTAGTGTGGTGCGTCCTCCTCACAGTGTTCAGATAAACCTACAAGTTAGTGTAGTGAGACCTCTGCACAGTGTTCATCTAAAGCTTCAAGTTAGTGCAGTGCGTCCTGCTCACAGTGTTCAACTAAAACTTCAAGTTAGTGTGGTGCGTCCTCCTCACAGTGTTCAGCTAAAACTACAAGTTAGTGTAGTGCGTCCTGCTCACAGTGTTCAGCTAAAACTACAAGTTAGTGTAGTGAGACCTCTGCACAGTGTTCATCTAAAGCTACAAGTTAGTGCAGTGCGTCCTGCTCACAGTGTTCAGCTAAAACTACAACTTAGTGTAGTGAGACCTCTGCACAGTGTTCATCTAAAGCTACAAGTTAGTGTGGTGCGTCCTCCTCACAGTGTTCAGCTAAACCTACAAGTTAGTGTAGTGAGACCTCTGCACAGTGTTCATCTAAAGCTACAAGTTAGTGCAGTGTGTCCTGCTCACAGTTTTCAGCTAAAACTACATGTTAGTGTGGTGCGTCCTCCTCACAGTGTTCAGCTAAACCTACAAGTTATTTTTTTGCGAGCTCTGCACAGTGTTCATCTAAAGATACAAGTTAGTGTAGTGCGTCCTGCTCACAGTGTTCAGCTAAAACTACAAGTTAGTGTGGTGCGTCCTCCTCACAGTGTTCAGCTAAACCTACAAGTTATTTTTTTGCGAGCTCTGCACAGTGTTCAGCTAAAGCTACAAGTTAATGCAGTGTGTCCTGCTCACAGTGTTCAGCTAAAACTACAAGTTAGTGTAGTGAGACCTCTGCACAGTGTTCATCTAAAGCTACAAGTTAGTGCAGTGCGTCCTGCTCACAGTGTTCAGCTAAAACTACAAGTTAGTGTGGTGCGTCCTCCTCACAGTGTTCAGAAAAACCTACAAGTTAGTGTAGTGAGACCTCTGCACAGTGTTCATCTAAAGCTACAAGTTAGTGCAGTGCGTCCTGCTCACAGTGTTCAGCTAAAACTACAAGTTAGTGTGGTGTGTCCTTCTCACAGTGTTCAGCTAAAACTACAAGTTAGTGTAGTGCGTCCTGCTCACAGTGTTCAGCTAAAACTACAAGTTATTGTAGTGAGACCTCTGCACAGTGTTCATCTAAAGCTACAAGTTAGTGCAGTGCGTCCTGCTCACAGTGTTCAGCTAAAACTACAAGTTAGTGTAGTGAGACCTCTGCACAGTGTTTATCTAAAGCTACAAGTTAGTGCAGTGCGTCCTGCTCACAGTGTTCAGCTAAATCTACAAGTTAGTGTGGTGCGTCCTCCTCACAGTGTTCAGATAAACCTACAAGTTAGTGTAGTGAGACCTCTGCACAGTGTTCATCTAAAGCTACAAGTTAGTGCAGTGTGTCCTGCTCACAGTTTTCAGCTAAAACTACATGTTAGTGTGGTGCGTCCTCCTCACAGTGTTCAGCTAAACCTACAAGTTATTTTTTTGCGAGCTCTGCACAGTGTTCATCTAAATCTACAAGTTAGTGTAGTGCGTCCTGCTCACAGTGTTCAGCTAAAACTACAAGTTAGTGTAGTGAGACCTCTGCACAGTGTTCAGCTAAACCTACAAGTTATTTTTTTGCGAGCTTTGCACAGTGTTCAGCTAAAGCTACAAGTTAGTGCAGTGTATCCTGCTCACAGTGTTCAGCTAAAACTACAAGTTAGTGTAGTGAGACCTCTGCACAGTGTTCATCTAAAGCTACAAGTTAGTGCAGTACGTCCTGCTCACAGTGTTCAGCTAAAACTACAAGTTAGTGTGGTGCGTCCTCCTCACAGTGTTCAGCTAAAACTACAAGTTAGTGTAGTGCGTCCTGCTCACAGTGTTCAGCTAAAACTACAAGTTAGTGTAGTGAGACCTCTGCACAGTGTTCATCTAAAGCTACAAGTTAGTGCAGTGCGTCCTGCTCACAGTGTTCAGCTAAAACTACAACTTAGTGTAGTGAGACCTCTGCACAGTGTTCATCTAAAGCTACAAGTTAGTGTGGTGCGTCCTCCTCACAGTGTTCAGCTAAACCTACAAGTTAGTGTAGTGAGACCTCTGCACAGTGTTCATCTAAAGCTACAAGTTAGTGCAGTGTGTCCTGCTCACAGTTTTCAGCTAAAACTACATGTTAGTGTGGTGCGTCCTCCTCACAGTGTTCAGCTAAACCTACAAGTTATTTTTTTGCGAGCTCTGCACAGTGTTCATCTAAAGATACAAGTTAGTGTAGTGCGTCCTGCTCACAGTGTTCAGCTAAAACTACAAGTTAGTGTGGTGCGTCCTCCTCACAGTGTTCAGCTAAACCTACAAGTTATTTTTTTGCGAGCTCTGCACAGTGTTCAGCTAAAGCTACAAGTTAATGCAGTGTGTCCTGCTCACAGTGTTCAGCTAAAACTACAAGTTAGTGTAGTGAGACCTCTGCACAGTGTTCATCTAAAGCTACAAGTTAGTGCAGTGCGTCCTGCTCACAGTGTTCAGCTAAAACTACAAGTTAGTGTGGTGCGTCCTCCTCACAGTGTTCAGAAAAACCTACAAGTTAGTGTAGTGAGACCTCTGCACAGTGTTCATCTAAAGCTACAAGTTAGTGCAGTGCGTCCTGCTCACAGTGTTCAGCTAAAACTACAAGTTAGTGTGGTGTGTCCTTCTCACAGTGTTCAGCTAAAACTACAAGTTAGTGTAGTGCGTCCTGCTCACAGTGTTCAGCTAAAACTACAAGTTATTGTAGTGAGACCTCTGCACAGTGTTCATCTAAAGCTACAAGTTAGTGCAGTGCGTCCTGCTCACAGTGTTCAGCTAAAACTACAAGTTAGTGTAGTGAGACCTCTGCACAGTGTTTATCTAAAGCTACAAGTTAGTGCAGTGCGTCCTGCTCACAGTGTTCAGCTAAATCTACAAGTTAGTGTGGTGCGTCCTCCTCACAGTGTTCAGATAAACCTACAAGTTAGTGTAGTGAGACCTCTGCACAGTGTTCATCTAAAGCTACAAGTTAGTGCAGTGTGTCCTGCTCACAGTTTTCAGCTAAAACTACATGTTAGTGTGGTGCGTCCTCCTCACAGTGTTCAGCTAAACCTACAAGTTATTTTTTTGCGAGCTCTGCACAGTGTTCATCTAAATCTACAAGTTAGTGTAGTGCGTCCTGCTCACAGTGTTCAGCTAAAACTACAAGTTAGTGTAGTGAGACCTCTGCACAGTGTTCAGCTAAACCTACAAGTTATTTTTTTGCGAGCTTTGCACAGTGTTCAGCTAAAGCTACAAGTTAGTGCAGTGTATCCTGCTCACAGTGTTCAGCTAAAACTACAAGTTAGTGTAGTGAGACCTCTGCACAGTGTTCATCTAAAGCTACAAGTTAGTGCAGTACGTCCTGCTCACAGTGTTCAGCTAAAACTACAAGTTAGTGTGGTGCGTCCTCCTCACAGTGTTCAGCTAAAACTACAAGTTAGTGTAGTGCGTCCTGCTCACAGTGTTCAGCTAAAACTACAAGTTAGTGTAGTGAGACCTCTGCACAGTGTTCATCTAAAGCTACAAGTTAGTGCTGTGCGTCCTGCTCACAGTGTTCAGGTAAAACTACAAGTTAGTGTAGTGAGACCTCTGCACAGTGTTTATCTAAAGCTACAAGTTAGTGCAGTGCGTCCTGCTCACAGTGTTCATCTAAATCTACAAGTTAGTGTGGTGCGTCCTCCTCACAGTGTTCAGATAAACCTACAAGTTAGTGTAGTGAGACCTCTGCACAGTGTTCATCTAAAGCTTCAAGTTAGTGCAGTGCGTCCTGCTCACAGTGTTCAACTAAAACTTCAAGTTAGTGTGGTGCGTCCTCCTCACAGTGTTCAGCTAAAACTACAAGTTAGTGTAGTGCGTCCTGCTCACAGTGTTCAGCTAAAACTACAAGTTAGTGTAGTGAGACCTCTGCACAGTGTTCATCTAAAGCTACAAGTTAGTGCAGTGCGTCCTGCTCACAGTGTTCAGCTAAAACTACAACTTAGTGTAGTGAGACCTCTGCACAGTGTTCATCTAAAGCTACAAGTTAGTGCAGTGCGTCCTGCTCACAGTGTTCAGCTAAAACTACAAGTTAGTGTAGTGAGACCTCTGCACAGTGTTCATCTAAAGCTACAAGTTAGTGCAGTGCGTCCTGCTCACAGTGTTCATCTAAAGCTACAAGTTAGTGCAGTGCGTCCTGCTCACAGTGTTCAGCTAAAACTACAACTTAGTGTAGTGAGACCTCTGCACAGTGTTCATCTAAAGCTACAAGTTAGTGCAGTGCGTCCTGCTCACAGTGTTCAGCTAAAACTACAAGTTAGTGTAGTGAGACCTCTGCAAAGTGTTCATCTGAAGCTACAAGTTAGTGCAGTGTGTCCTGCTCACAGTTTTCAGCTAAAACTACATGTTAGTGTGGTGCGTCCTCCTCACAGTGTTCAGCTAAACCTACAAGTTATTTTTTTGCGAGCTCTGCACAGTGTTCAGCTAAAGCTACAAGTTAGTGCAGTGTGTCCTGCTCACAGTGTTCAGCTAAAACTACAAGTTAGTGTAGTGAGACCTCTGCACAGTGTTCATCTAAAGCTACAAGTTAGTGCAGTGCGTCCTGCTCACAGTGTTCAGCTAAAACTACAAGTTAGTGTGGTGTGTCCTCCTCACAGTGTTCAGCTAAACCTACAAGTTAGTGTAGTGAGACCTCTGCACAGTGTTCATCTAAAGCTACAAGTTAGTGCAGTGCGTCCTGCTCACAGTGTTCAGCTAAAACTACAAGTTAGTGTGGTGCGTCCTCCTCACAGTGTTCAGCTAAAACTACAAGTTATTGTAGTGAGACCTCTGCACAGTGTTCATCTAAATCTACAAGTTAGTGCAGTGCGCCCTGCTCACAGTGTTCAGCTAAAACTACAAGTTAGTGTAGTGAGACCTCTGCACAGTGTTTATCTAAAGCTACAAGTTAGTGCAGTGCGTCCTGCTCACAGTGTTCAGCTAAATCTACAAGTTAGTGTGGTGCGTCCTCCTCACAGTGTTCAGATAAACCTACAAGTTAGTGTAGTGAGACCTCTGCACAGTGTTCATCTAAAGCTACAAGTTAGTGCAGTGTGTCCTGCTCACAGTTTTCAGCTAAAACTACATGTTAGTGTGGTGCATCCTCCTCACAGTGTTCAGCTAAACCTACAAGTTATTTTTTTGCGAGCTCTGCACAGTGTTCATCTAAATCTACAAGTTAGTGTAGTGCGTCCTGCTCACAGTGTTCAGCTAAAACTACAAGTTAGTGTGGTGCGTCCTCCTCACAGTGTTCAGCTAAACCTACAATTTATTTTTTTGCGAGCTTTGCACAGTGTTCAGCTAAAGCTACAAGTTAGTGCAGTGTGTCCTGCTCACAGTGTTCAGCTAAAACTACAAGTTAGTGTAGTGAGACCTCTGCACAGTGTTCATCTAAAGCTACAAGTTAGTGCAGTACGTCCTGCTCACAGTGTTCCGCTAAAACTACAAGTTAGTGTGGTGCATCCTCCTCACAGTGTTCAGCTAAAACTACAAGTTAGTGTAGTGCGTCCTGCTCACAGTGTTCAGCTAAAACTACAAGTTAGTGTAGTGAGACCTCTGCACAGTGTTCATCTAAAGCTACAAGTTAGTGCTGTGCGTCCTGCTCACAGTGTTCAGGTAAAACTACAAGTTAGTGTAGTGAGACCTCTGCACAGTGTTTATCTAAAGCTACAAGTTAGTGCAGTGCGTCCTGCTCACAGTGTTCATCTAAATCTACAAGTTAGTGTGGTGCGTCCTCCTCACAGTGTTCAGATAAACCTACAAGTTAGTGTAGTGAGACCTCTGCACAGTGTTCATCTAAAGCTTCAAGTTAGTGCAGTGCGTCCTGCTCACAGTGTTCAACTAAAACTTCAAGTTAGTGTGGTGCGTCCTCCTCACAGTGTTCAGCTAAAACTACAAGTTAGTGTAGTGCGTCCTGCTCACAGTGTTCAGCTAAAACTACAAGTTAGTGTAGTGAGACCTCTGCACAGTGTTCATCTAAAGCTACAAGTTAGTGCAGTGCGTCCTGCTCACAGTGTTCAGCTAAAACTACAACTTAGTGTAGTGAGACCTCTGCACAGTGTTCATCTAAAGCTACAAGTTAGTGCAGTGCGTCCTGCTCACAGTGTTCAGCTAAAACTACAAGTTAGTGTAGTGAGACCTCTGCACAGTGTTCATCTAAAGCTACAAGTTAGTGCAGTGCGTCCTGCTCACAGTGTTCAGCTAAAACTACAAGTTAGTGTGGTGCGTCCTCCTCACAGTGTTCAGCTAAACCTACAAGTTAGTGTAGTGAGACCTCTGCACAGTGTTCATCTGAAGCTACAAGTTAGTGCAGTGTGTCCTGCTCACAGTTTTCAGCTAAAACTACATGTTAGTGTGGTGCGTCCTCCTCACAGTGTTCAGCTAAACCTGCAAGTTATTTTTTTGCGAGCTCTGCACAGTGTTCAGCTAAAGCTACAAGTTAGTGCAGTGTGTCCTGCTCACAGTGTTCAGCTAAAACTACAAGTTAGTGTAGTGAGACCTCTGCACAGTGTTCATCTAAAGCTACAAGTTAGTGCAGTGCGTCCTGCTCACAGTGTTCAGCTAAAACTACAAGTTAGTGTGGTGCGTCCTCCTCACAGTGTTCAGATAAACCTACAAGTTAGTGTAGTGAGACCTCTGCACAGTGTTCATCTAAAGCTACAAGTTAGTGCAGTGCGTCCTCCTCACAGTGTTCAGCTAAAACTACAAGTTAGTGTAGTGCGTCCTGCTCACAGTGTTCAGCTAAAACTACAAGTTATTGTAGTGAGACCTCTGCACAGTGTTCATCTAAAGCTACAAGTTAGTGCAGTGCGTCCTGCTCACAGTGTTCAGCTAAAACTACAAGTTAGTGTAGTGAGACCTCTGCACAGTGTTTATCTAAAGCTACAAGTTAGTGCAGTGCGTCCTGCTCACAGTGTTCAGCTAAATCTACAAGTTAGTGTGGTGCGTCCTCCTCACAGTGTTCAGATAAACCTACAAGTTAGTGTAGTGAGACCTCTGCACAGTGTTCATCTAAAGCTACAAGTTAGTGCAGTGTGTCCTGCTCACAGTTTTCAGCTAAAACTACATGTTAGTGTGGTGCGTCCTCCTCACAGTGTTCAGCTAAACCTACAAGTTATTTTTTTGCGAGCTCTGCACAGTGTTCATCTAAATCTACAAGTTAGTGTAGTGCGTCCTGCTCACAGTGTTCAGCTAAAACTACAAGTTAGTGTGGTGCGTCCTCCTCACAGTGTTCAGCTAAACCTACAATTTATTTTTTTGCGAGCTTTGCACAGTGTTCAGCTAAAGCTACAAGTTAGTGCAGTGTGTCCTGCTCACAGTGTTCAGCTAAAACTACAAGTTAGTGTAGTGAGACCTCTGCACAGTGTTCATCTAAAGCTACAAGTTAGTGCAGTACGTCCTGCTCACAGTGTTCAGCTAAAACTACAAGTTAGTGTGGTGCGTCCTCCTCACAGTGTTCAGCTAAAACTACAAGTTAGTGTAGTGCGTCCTGCTCACAGTGTTCAGCTAAAACTACAAGTTAGTGTAGTGAGACCTCTGCACAGTGTTCATCTAAAGCTACAAGTTAGTGCTGTGCGTCCTGCTCACAGTGTTCAGGTAAAAATACAAGTTAGTGTAGTGAGACCTCTGCACAGTGTTTATCTAAAGCTACAAGTTAGTGCAGTGCGTCCTGCTCACAGTGTTCATCTAAATCTACAAGTTAGTGTGGTGCGTCCTCCTCACAGTGTTCAGATAAACCTACAAGTTAGTGTAGTGAGACCTCTGCACAGTGTTCATCTAAAGCTACAAGTTAGTGCAGTGCGTCCTGCTCACAGTGTTCAGCTAAAACTACAAGTTAGTGTGGTGCGTCCTCCTCACAGTGTTCAGCTAAAACTACAAGTTAGTGTAGTGCGTCCTGCTCACAGTGTTCAGCTAAAACTACAAGTTAGTGTAGTGAGATCTCTGCACAGTGTTCATCTAAAGCTACAAGTTAGTGCTGTGCGTCCTGCTCACAGTGTTCAGGTAAAACTACAAGTTAGTGTAGTGAGACCTCTGCACAGTGTTTATCTAAAGCTACAAGTTAGTGCAGTGCGTCCTGCTCACAGTGTTCATCTAAATCTACAAGTTAGTGTGGTGCGTCCTCCTCACAGTGTTCAGATAAACCTACAAGTTAGTGTAATGAGACCTCTGCACAGTGTTCATCTAAAGCTTCAAGTTAGTGCAGTGCGTCCTGCTCACAGTGTTCAGCTAAAACTTCAAGTTAGTGTGGTGCATCCTCCTCACAGTGTTCAGCTAAAACTACAAGTTAGTGTAGTGCGTCCTGCTCACAGTGTTCAGCTAAAACTACAAGTTAGTGTAGTGAGACCTCTGCACAGTGTTCATCTAAAGCTACAAGTTAGTGCAGTGCGTCCTGCTCACAGTGTTCAGCTAAAACTACAACTTAGTGTAGTGAGACCTCTGCACAGTGTTCATCTAAAGCTACAAGTTAGTGCAGTGCGTCCTGCTCACAGTGTTCAGCTAAAACTACAAGTTAGTGTAGTGAGACCTCTGCACAGTGTTCATCTAAAGCTACAAGTTAATGCAGTGCGTCCTGCTCACAGTGTTCAGCTAAAACTACAAATTAGTGTGGTGCGTCCTCCTCACAGTGTTCAGCTAAACCTACAAGTTAGTGTAGTGAGACCTCTGCACAGTGTTCATCTGAAGCTACAAGTTAGTGCAGTGTGTCCTGCTCACAGTTTTCAGCTAAAACTACATGTTAGTGTGGTGCGTCCTCCTCACAGTGTTCAGCTAAACCTACAAGTTATTTTTTTGCGAGCTCTGCACAGTGTTCAGCTAAAGCTACAAGTTAGTGCAGTGTGTCCTGCTCACAGTGTTCAGCTAAAACTACAAGTTAGTGTAGTGAGACCTCTGCACAGTGTTCATCTAAAGCTACAAGTTAGTGCAGTGTGTCCTGCTCACAGTGTTCAGCTAAAACTACAAGTTAGTGTGGTGCGTCCTCCTCACAGTGTTCAGCTAAAACTACAAGTTAGTGTAGTGCGTCCTGCTCACAGTGTTCAGCTAAAACTACAAGTTATTGTAGTGAGACCTCTGCACAGTGTTCATCTAAAGCTACAAGTTAGTGCAGTGCCTCCTGCTCACAGTGTTCAGCTAAAACTACAAGTTATGCCGCGTACACACGGTCGGACTTTCCGGCATACTTGGTCCGGCGGACCAGAGAGTGCCGGACAATCCGCCCGTGTGTGGGCGGCGGCGGACTTTTCCGGCGGACTTCTTCCCAAAAGCCCGCCGGACCTAGATTTGAAGAAAGTTTCAAATCTTTCCATCGGACTCAGTTTCGGGCGGAAAGTCCGCTCGTGTGTGTGCTGGTCCGACGGAAAGCCCGCTCGTGTGTAGGCTGGTCCGACAGACCAAATACGACACGAGGGCAGGGTATTGCATCTCGCACTCGCTGCAATAGGAAAAACAAATCTTCCTATTGCGGCGAGCGCGGGGCATACCAGGCCCTTAGGTCTGGTATGGATTATAAAGGGAACCCCGCTAGGCCGAAAAAACGGCGTGGGGTCCCCTTAAAATCCATACCAGACCCCGATCCGAGAACGCAGCCTGGCCGGTCAGGAAAGGGGGTGGGGACGAGCGAGCGCCCCCCCCCCCCCCTCCTGAACCGTACCAGGCCGCATGCCCTCAACATGGGGGGGGTGCTTTGGGGGAGGGGGCGCCTTACGGTGCCCCCCCACCACAAAGCACCTTGTCCCCATGTTGATGAGGACAAGGGCCTCTTCCCGACAACCCTGGCCGTTGGTTGTCGGGGTCTGCGGGCGGGGGGCTTATCGGAATCCGGGAGCCCCCTTTAATAAGGGGGCCCCCAGATCCCGGCCCCCCACCCTGTGTGAATGAGTATGGGGTACATGGTACCCCTACCCATTCACCTAGGTAAAGTGTCAATAATAAAACACAACACAGGGTTTTAAAATAATTTATTAAACAGCTCCGGGTGGGGGGGGGGATCTTCCTCCGGCTTCGGGGGTCTTCTTCCGTCTTCGGGGGTCCCTCCGGTTCATCTTCTCCCGGCGTCCGGTTGGTTCTTCTCCGCTCTCTGGCCTCTTCTCCCGGTGTCCCAGGTCTTCGGCCGGTCCCTCCACTGTCTTCATGTAGCTCTATTGCAAGCGGAGGTCCGGACTTCTGGGCTTCTTGTCTTCTTGTCTTCTCTTCCCCAGATGTTGACACGACGCTCTCTCCTGCTGGACTGGTCTCCGAGGGCTGCGTTGTGACTTATATAGGTGGAGACCCCGCCCCCTTTTGATGTCACAGTCCCTGGGCATGCTGGGACTGTGACGTTTTAGGGGGCGTGGTTGACCACGCCCCCTAAAACGTCACAGTCCCAGCATGCCCAGGGACTGTGACATCAAAAGGGGGCGGGGTCTCCGCCTATATAAGTCACAACGCAGCCCTCGGAGACCAGTCCAGCAGGAGAGAGCGTCGTGTCAACATCTGGGGAAGAGAAGACAAGAAGACAAGAAGCCCAGAAGTCCGGACCTCCGCTGGCAATAGAGCTACATGAAGACAGCGGAGGGACCGGCCGAAGACCTGGGACACCGGGAGAAGAGGCCGGAGAGCGGAGAAGAACCAACCGGACGCCGGGAGAAGATGAACCGGAGGGACCACCGAAGACGGAAGAAGACCCCCGAAGCCGGAGGAAGATCCCCCCCCCACCCGGAGCTGTTTAATAAATTATTTTAAAACCCTGTGTTGTGTTTTATTATTGACACTTTACCTAGGTGAATGGGTAGGGGTACCATGTACCCCATACTCATTCACACAGGGTGGGGGGCCGGGATCTGGGGGCCCCCTTATTAAAGGGGGCTCCCGGATTCCGATAAGCCCCCCGCCCGCAGACCCCGACAACCAACGGCCAGGGTTGTCGGGAAGAGGCCCTTGTCCTCATCAACATGGGGACAAGGTGCTTTGTGGTGGGGGGGCACCATAAGGCGCCCCCTCCCCCAAAGCACCCCCCCCATGTTGAGGGCATGCGGCCTGGTACGGTTCAGGAGGGGGGGGCGCTCGCTCGTCCCCACCCCCTTTCCTGACCGGCCAGGCTGCGTGCTCGGATCGGGGTCTGGTATGGATTTTAGGGGGACCCCACGCCGTTTTTTCGGCGTAGCGGGGTTCCCTTTATAATCCATACCAGACCTAAGGGCCTGGTATGCCCCGCAACGGGGCTCGCAAGGTGTCAGTCTCGCCGATAAAAGCGGCAAGATTGACATCCTTTGCTAGTCCCGTCGCACCTGAGTCACGTTCAAAATGAACGGACTTGGCCGTGTGTGGGCAAGTCCGTTCATTCTGAAAGTCCGCCGGAACTCCGGCGAAAGTCCGTCGGAAAGACGGGCGGACTTAGAACGCCGGAAAGTCCCGGCGTGTGTGGGCAAGTCCGTCCGTTTTAAAGTCCGGCGCACCTGGCGGACAAAGTCCGTCGGAAAGTTTGCCGGACCAAGTATGCCGGAAAGTCCGACCGTGTGTACGCAGCATAAGTGTAGTGAGACCTCTGCACAGTGTTTATCTAAAGCTACAAGTTAGTGCAGTGCGTCCTGCTCAAAGTGTTCAGCTAAATCTACAAGTTAGTGTGGTGCGTCCTCCTCACAGTGTTCAGATAAACCTACAAGTTAGTGTAGTGAGACCTCTGCACAGTGTTCATCTAAAGCTTCAAGTTAGTGCAGTGCGTCCTGCTCACAGTGTTCAGTTAAAACTTCAAGTTAGTGTGGTGCGTCCTCCTCACAGTGTTCAGCTAAAACTACAAGTTAGTGTAGTGCGTCCTGCTCACAGTGTTCAGCTAAAACTACAAGTTAATGTAGTGAGACCTCTGCACAGTGTTCATCTAAAGCTACAAGTTAGTGCAGTGCGTCCTGCTCACAGTGTTCAGCTAAAACTACATGTTAGTGTGGTGCGTCCTCCTCACAGTGTTCAGCTAAACCTACAAGTTATTTTTTTGTGAGCTCTGCACAGTGTTCATCTAAAGCTACAAGTTAGTGTAGTGCGTCCTGCTCACAATATTCAGCTAAAACTACAAGTTAGTGTGGTGCATCCTCCTCACAGTGTTCAGCTAAAACTACAAGTTAGTGTATTGCGTCCTGCTCACAGTGTTCAGCTAAAACTACAAGTTAGTGTAGTGAGACCTCTGCACAGTGTTCATCTAAAGCTACAAGTTAGTGCAGTGCGTCCTGCTTACAGTGTTCAGCTAAAACTACAAGTTAGTGTAGTGAAACTTCTGCACAGTGTTCATCTAAAGCTACAAGTTAGTGCAGTGCGTCCTGCTCACAGTGTTAAGCTTAAACTACAAGTTAGTGTAGTGAGACCTCTGCACAGTGTTCATCTAAAGCTACAAGTTAGTGCAGTGCGTCCTTCTCACAGTGTTCAGCTAAATCTACATGTTAGTGTGGTGCGTCCTCCTCACAGTGTTCAGCTAAACCTACAAGTTATTTTTTTGTGAGCTCTGCACAGTGTTCATCTAAAGCTATAAGTTAGTGTAGTGCGTCCTGCTCACAGTGTTCAGCTAAAACTACAAGTTTAGTGTAGTGCGTCCTGCTCACAGTGTTCAGCTAAAACTACAAGTTAGTGTAGTGAGACCTCTGCACAGTGTTCATCTAAAGCTACAAGTTAGTGCAGTGCGTCCTGCTCACAGTGTTCAGCTAAAACTACAAGTTAGTGTAGTGAGACCTCTGCACAGTGTTCATCTAAAGCTACAAGTTAGTGCAGTGCGTCCTGCTCACAGTGTTCAGCTAAAACTACAAGTTATGCCGCTTACACACGGTCGGACTTTTCGTCTACAAAAGTCCAACAGACGCTGACGGACTAAAGCTGGCTGGTAATCCGATCGTGTGTGGGCTTCTCCGGACTTTCAACATACTTTTTTAGCCTCAAATCCGACGTACTTTAGATTTGAAACATGCTTCAAATCTTTACTTCGTAACTACGACGGACCCCGAAATCCGCTCGTCTGTGTGCTAGTCCGACGGACAAAAAGCCACGCTAGGGCACCTATTGGCTACTGGCTATGAACTTCCTTATTTTAGTCCGGTGTACGTCATCACGTAAGAATTCGACGGACTTTTGTGTGATCGTGTGTAGGCAAGTCTGTTCGTTAGAAAGTCCGCCGCAAGTCCGTCGAAAGTCCGCCGAAAGTCTGCCGGAAGTCTGTCGGACAGGCTGTCTGACTTTTGTAGACGAAAAGTCCGACCGTGTGTACGCGGCATTAGTGTAGTGAGACTTCTGCACAGTGTTCATCTAAAGCTACAAGTTAGTGCAGTGCGTCCTGCTCACAGTGTTCAGCTAAAACTACAAGTTAGTGTAGTGAGACCTCTGCACAGTGTTCATCTAAAGCTACAAGTTAGTGCAATGCGTCCTGCTCACCGTGCTCAGCTAAAACTACAAGTTAGTGTAGTGAGACCTCTGCACAGTGTTTATCTAAAGCTACAAGTTAGTGCAGTGCGTCCTGCTCACAGTGTTCAGCTAAATCTACAAGTTAGTGTGGTGCGTCCTGCTCACAGTGTTCAGATAAACCTACAAGTTAGTGTAGTGAGACCTCTGCACAGTGTTCATCTAAAGCTTCAAGTTAGTGCAGTGCGTCCTGCTCACAGTGTTCAGCTAAAACTTCAAGTTAGTGTGGTGCGTCCTCCTCACAGTGTTCAGCTAAAACTACAAGTTAGTGTAGTGCGTCCTGCTCACAGTGTTCAGCTAAAACTACAAGTTAGTGTAGTGAGACCTCTGCACAGTGTTCATCTAAAGCTACAAGTTAGTGCACTGCGTCTTGCTCACAGTGTTCAGCTAAAACTACATGTTAGTGTGGTGCGTCCTCCTCACAGTGTTAAGCTAAACCTACAAGTTATTTTTTTGCGAGCTCTGCACAGTGTTCATCTAAAGCTACAAGTTAGTGTAGTGCGTCCTGCTCACAGTATTCAGCTAAAACTACAAGTTAGTGTGGTGCATCCTCCTCACAGTGTTCAGCTAAAACTACAAGTTAGTGTATTGCGTCCTGCTCACAGTGTTCAGCTAAAACTACAAGTTAGTGTAGTGAGACCTCTGCACAGTGTTCATCTAAAGCTACAAGTTAGTGCAGTGCGTCCTGCTTACAGTGTTCAGCTAAAACTACAAGTTAGTGTAGTGAAACTTCTGCACAGTGTTCATCTAAAGCTACAAGTTAGTGCAGTGCATCCTGCTCACAGTGTTAAGCTAAAACTACAAGTTAGTGTAGTGAGACCTCTGCACAGTGTTCATCTAAAGCTACAAGTTAGTGCAGTGCGTCCTGCTCACAGTGTTCAGCTAAAACTACAAGTTAGTGTGGTGCGTCCTCCTCACAGTGTTCAGCTAAACCTACAAGTTAGTGTAGTGAGAGCTCTGCACAGTGTTCATCTAAAGCTATAAGTTAGTGCAGTGCGTCCTGCTCACAGTGTTCAGCTAAATCTACATGTTAGTGTGGTGCGTCCTCCTCACAGTGTTCAGCTAAACCTGCAAGTTATTGTTTTTTCGAGCTCTGCACAGTGTTCATCTAAAGCTATAAGTTAGTGTAGTGCATCCTGCTCACAGTGTTCAGCTAAAACTACAAGTTAGTGTAGTGAGACCTCTGCACAGTGTTCATCTAAAGCTACCAGTTAGTGCAGTGCGTCCTTCTCACAGTGTTCAGCTAAATCTACATGTTAGTGTGGTGCGTCCTCCTCACAGTGTTCAGCTAAACCTACAAGTTATTTTTTTGTGAGCTCTGCACAGTGTTCATCTAAAGCTATAAGTTAGTGTAGTGCGTCCTGCTCACAGTGTTCAGCTAAAACGACAAGTTAGTGTGGTGCGTCCTCCTCACAGTGTTCAGCTAAAACTACAAGTTTAGTGTAGTGCGTCCTGCTCACAGTGTTCAGCTAAAACTACAAGTTAGTGTAGTGAGACCTCTGCACAGTGTTCATCTAAAGCTACAAGTTAGTGCAGTGCGTCCTACTCACAGTGTTCAGCTAAAACTACAAGTTAGTGTAGTGAGACCTCTGCACAGTGTTCATCTAAAGCTACAAGTTAGTGCAGTGCGTCCTGCTCACAGTGTTCAGCTAAAACTACAAGTTAGTGTAGTGAGACTTCTGCACAGTGTTCATCTAAAGCTACAAGTTAGTGCAGTGCGTCCTGCTCACAGTGTTAAGCTAAAACTACAAGTTAGTGTAGTGAGACCTCTGCACAGTGTTCATCTAAAGCTACAAGTTAGTGCAGTGCGTCCTGCTCACAGTGTTCAGCTAAAACTACAAGTTAGTGTGGTGCGTCCTCCTCACAGTGTTCAGCTAAACCTACAAGTTAGTGTAGTGAGACCTCTGCACAGTGTTCATCTAAAGCTACATGTTAGTGCAGTGCGTCCTGCTCACAGTGTTCAGCTAAAACTACAAGTTAGTGTAGTGAGACCTCTGCACAGTGTTCATCTAAAGCTACAAGTTAGTGCAGTGCGTCCTGCACACAGTGTTTAGCTAAAACTACAAATTAGTGTAGTGAGACCTCTGCACAGTGTTCATCTAAAGCTACAAGTTAGTGCAGTGCGTCCTGCTCACAGTGTTCAGCTAAAACTACAAGTTAGTGTAGTGAGACCTCTGCACAGTGTTAATCTAAAGCTACAAGTTAGTGCAGTGCGTCCTGCTCACAGTGTTCAGCTAAAACTACAAGTTAGTGTGGTGCGTCCTCCTCACAGTGTTCAGCTAAAACTACAAGTTAGTGTAGTGCGTCCTGCTCACAGTGTTCAGCTAAAACTACAAGTTAGATTAGTGAGACCTCTGCACGGTGTTCAGCTAAAGCTACAAGTTAGTGCAGTGCGTCCTGCTCACAGTGTTCAGCTAAAACTACAAGTTAGTGTAGTGAGACCTCTGCACAGTGTTCATCTAAAGCTACAAGTTAGTGCAGTGCGTCCTGCTCACAGTGTTCAGCTAAATCTACATGTTAGTGTGGTGCGTCCTCCTCACAGTGTTCAGCTAAACCTACAAGTTATTTTTTTTTTGCGAGCTCTGCACAGTGTTCATCTAAAGCTACAAGTTAGTGCAGTGCGTCCTGCTCACAGTGTTCAGCTAAAACTGCAAGTTAGTGTAGTGAGACCTCTGCACAGTGTTAATCTAAAGCTACAAGTTAGTGCAGTGCGTCCTGCTCACAGTGTTCAGCTAAAACTACAAGTTAGTGTGGTGCGTCCTCCTCACAGTGTTCAGCTAAAACTACAAGTTAGTGTAGTGCGTCCTGCTCACAGTGTTCAGCTAAAACTACAAGTTAGATTAGTGAGACCTCTGCACGGTGTTCAGCTAAAGCTACAAGTTAGTGCAGTGCGTCCTGCTCACAGTGTTCAGCTAAAACTACAAGTTAGTGTAGTGAGACCTCTGCACAGTGTTCATCTAAAGCTACAAGTTAGTGCAGTGCGTCCTGCTCACAGTGTTCAGCTAAATCTACATGTTAGTGTGGTGCGTCCTCCTCACAGTGTTCAGCTAAACCTACAAGTTATTTTTTTTTGCGAGCTCTGCACAGTGTTCATCTAAAGCTATAAGTTAGTGTAGTGCGTCCTGCTCACAGTGTTCAGCTAAAACTACAAGTTAGTGTGGTGCGTCCTCCTCACAGTGTTCAGCTAAAACTACAAGTTAGTGTAGTGCGTCCTGCTCACAGTGTTCAGCTAAAACTACAAGTTTTTTTTTTTTCGAGCTCTGTACAGTGTTCAGCTAAAGCTACCTGTAGAAGGATGGTGGTGTTCTCATACTACAGGCAGGCAGTTGATTTTGCTAGCTGCAGTATCAGTACATATATATATATATATACATATATATATATATCCCAGCTTAGTGCAGCTACAGGCCATTAGTATGTCTGGAAGGCCAAGAAGGAGAGGCAGACAGTCACAAGCCAATAAGAGAGGGCAAGCAGGCTCTGTGTCTAGTGCTGGTCATGGAGACGGTGCATCCTCATCAGCACGTGGCCGTGGGACACGCTTGGCCTTTTTTTTCGGCAGCTGGCCGTGTTGAGCCGCAACATGCGGAAGACTTGGTCGAGTGGATGACCAAGCCGTCCTCATCCTCCTCATCCTCTCTCACCCATGCTCAGGGTACTTTGTCTGGTAAAGCAGCGGCCTCTTCCCTCGGCTCAATGTCATCAGTGACTCCTTCCCTAGCCCCTCCATGTCCTCCTGAGGAGTCCCTCGAACTGTTTGACCACAGTGTTGGGTACATGCTCCAGGAGGATGCCCAGCGTTTGGAAGGCTCTGATGATGATACTGAGCTCAATGAAGGCAGTAACCTGAGCACGGACAGAGGGGGTGCCCAAGAAGGACAGCACTCTGGCAGTCATGCTCCCCCTGCTGCAGCATACTGCCAGGTTTGCTCCAGTGATGAGGAGGGAGGGGATGATGAGGTCACTGACTCAACGTGGGTGCCTGATAAGAGAGAGGAGGAGGAGGAGGAGGAGGCGGCACATCACCAACGAGGCAGGATGCCCTCCAGGGGCCAACCTAAGGGCAGCACATTGACTGCATCACACCCCAAAGCTCCACATGTGCAGGGCGCTGCAGTCTCTGTGCGTTATTCAAAAAGTTCTTTGGTGTGGGCCTTTTTTGAGACTAGTGCATCAGATCGCACCGCTGCTATTTGCAACATATGTCTCAAGCGTATCTCGCGTGGCCAAAACATCTCCCGCTTGGGTACCACATGCTTGACCAGACATATGTTGACCTTCCATGCAGTTCGTTGGCAAGCGTATCTAAAAGACCCACACCAAAGAACAAAGAGGACCTCTCCTTGCTCCTCATCAGCTGAGATCTACAACCCCACTATACCTTCAGTCCTCTCTGAGACCTGCACTGAGAGGAATGAAGGTGTAGAATTGGGTGTGTCACAGTCAAGTACATGTGGGCAATCTGCTTTTGGTACACCGACGTCGGATTGTACCAGGCAAATTTCCCTGCCCCAGCTGCTGCACCACCGAAAGAAGTTTGCTCCCAGCCATCCACATCCCCAGCGGTTGAATGCTAGCTTGGCAAAATTGCTAGCACTTCAACTGCTGCCTTTTCAGTTGGTAGACTCTGCCCCCTTCCGTGAGTTTGTGGAATGTGTGGTTCCTCAGTGGCACGTACCCAAACGCCACTTTTTTTCACGGAAAGGCGATTCCGGCTCTCTACCAGCATGTGGAAGGCAATGTCCATGCCTCGCTGGACAGGGCGGTCAGCGGTAAGGTGCATATTACCGCTGACTCATGGTCCAGCAGGCATGAACAGGGACGTTACCTAAGTTTCACGGCGCATTGGGTGACTCTGCTGGCAGCTGGGAAGGATGCAGGACAAGGTGCAGTAGTGTTGGAGGTTGTTCCGCCACCACGCCTCCAAAATGCCACTACTAATGATTGTCACACACCTCTCTCCTCCACCCCCTCCTCTTCTTCTTCCTCCATGGCCTCTTCCTGTGCTTTTTCCTTGGAAACCAGCGGTGCTCCGTAGCCGTTCAAGGGGCTACGCAAGTATGCAGGCCAAAAGATGCCATGCGGTGCTTGAGCTGGTGTGCTTGGGGGACAGGAGCCACACTGGGGCAGAGGTTCTGTCAGCTCTGCAGGGGCAGGTTCAGAGGTGGTTGACGCCACGCCAACTTAAGGCAGGAATGGTGGTTTGCGACAATGGCACCAACCTCCTCTCTGCCCTCCGACAGGGACAAATGACCCATGTGCCCTGTTTGGCTCACGTCCTTAACTTGGTGGTGGAGCAGTTCTTGGGCAGGTACCCGGGCTTTCAGGATGTCCTGAGGCAGGCCAGGAAGGTCTGTGTGCATTTCCGCCGGTCATATAATGCCAGTGCTCGGCTGGCGGACCTCCAAAAGGAGTTTAACCTGCCCAAGAACCGCCTAATCTGTGACATGCCCACCAGGTGGAACTCAGCGTTGGCCATGCTGCAGCAGCTGCACACGCAGCAGAGGGCCATCAATGAGTACCTGTGCGACTATGGCACCAGGACAGGGTCAGGGGAGCTTGTTTTTTTTCCCCACGCCAGTGGGCCTTGATCAGGGATGCATGCACTGTCCTGTCACCATTTGAGGAGGCCACGAGGATGGTGAGCAGTGACAGTGCATGCATCAGTGACACTGTCCCCCTTGTCCACCTGTTGGAGCACACGCTGCCTGGAATAATGGACAGGGCACTTGAGGCAGAACAGAGGCAGGAAGAGGAGGACTTCCTTAGCTCTCAAGGCCCCCTTTATCCAGACAGTGTTCCTGCGTGCCCGCCGATCACACAGGAAGAGGAGGAGGAGGAGGAGGAGGAGGAGGAAGATTGTGTCAGTATGGAGGTGGAGCCTGGCACTCAGCATCAGCAGCAGTCTTTAAGGGATCAGTCCCAAGAAACACATGTACTTGTACGTGGCTGGGAGGAGGTGGCTGCGGACCATGTCATCCTTAGTGACCCAGAGGACTCCGGACCGAATGCCTCAGCAAACCTACGCTGCATGGCCTCCCTGATCCTGCAAAGCCTGCGTAAGGATCCTCGTATTCTTGGTATCAAGGAGAAGGACCAATACTGGCTGGCAACCCTCCTTGATCCACGTTACAAGGGTAAGGTTGCAGACCTTATCTTGCCATCGCAGAGGGAACAGAGGATGAAACATCTTCCGGAGGCCTTGCAGAAAGGTCTGTGCAGCGCGTTCCCAAGGACTGGGAGGTTACAAACTCATGTTTCTGGACAACGTGTTGCTGAGGCTTCAGTCAGTCAAAGAAGGATCGGTGGAGAAGGTGGCCTTCTGACCGATGCGTTCAGACAATTTTTTGGTCCGCAGCCCCAAGGAATGATTGGTTCAAGCAACCATCGCCAGCATCTGTTTTACATGGTGCAGGAATACCTAGGGGCAAGATCTGACTTGGACACCTTTCCCACCAAAAATCCTCTGGGTTACTGGGTCTTGAGGATGGATCACTGGCCAGAGCTTGCACAGTATGCAATTGAGCTACTGGCCTGTCCTGCATCCAGCGTTCTTTCGGAACACACATTCAGTGCTGCTGGAGGCTTTGTAACCGATCACAGGGTGCGTCTGTCCACCGACTCGGTCGAACGACTGACCTTCATAAAAATGAATCAGTCTTGGATCACCACCAGCTACCAAGCACCTGATGCTGATGTAACCGAATAATTTTTTTGAAATCTCAGATCCCTTCAAAGACTGCCTATGCTTATGCTGAGTGACTATCCCTGAGTAATTACCCTCTTCCTCCTCAATGATCACGCTGATAGCTTGTAAGAACATTTTTGGTTCTGGGCGCCACCACCAGTGCCTAAGGCCCAATTTTTCAGCCCCTGTTTAACAGGGGCGTGTAATTACAATTTTTGATGCAATACTTTGCAGCAAGGCTCGTTTCTGCGTTACAACTAGAGTATCTGTGAGGGGTTGCAGTGTTGTGGCACTAGCACCAGTGCCTAAGACCCAATTTTTCAGCCCCTGTTTAACAGGGACGTGTAATTACAATTTTTGATGCAATACTTTGCAGCAGGGCTCGTTCCTGCGTTCCAACTAGAGTGTCTGTGAGGACTTACAGTGTTGTGGCACCAGCACCACCACCACCACCAAAGGCCCAATTCTTCTGCCCTTGTTCAACAGGGGCATGTAATTACAATTCTTGATCTAATATTTCACAGCAGGGCCCATTTCTGCACCCACCAAGAGCGAGTGAGGACTTACAGTGTTGTGGCACCAGCACCACCATCACCACCAAAGGCCCAATTTTTCTGCCCTTGTTCAACGGGGGCATGTAATTACAATTCTTGATCTAATATTTCACAGCAGGGCCCATTTCTGCGCCCACCAAGAGCGAGTGAGGACTTACAGTGTTGTGGCACCAGCACCACCACCAGCACCAAAGGCCCAATTTTTCTGCCCCTGTTCAACAGGGGCATGTAATTACAATTCTTGATCTAATATTTCACAGCAGGGCCCTGTGAGGGCTTACAGTGTTGTGGCCACAACAACACCTAAGGCCCAAATTTCTGCTGAGTATATAGGGCAGGCCCCTACTTTCAAACATCTAACTTACAAACGACTCCTACTTGCAAACAGAAGGAGACAACAGGAAGTGAGATTAAATCTACCCCTAGGAAGGTAAATTCTCTCCTGTAAGAGTTAATATGGGAAAAACATTTCTCCTTTCCACTGATGCTTTCCAATCCTTGTTCCACAAAAGCCCCCAAATTTTCAAAAAACATTTGTCATTGGGACAAAAAGTGAGGTGAAATCTTCTGAAGAGGAGGACAGACAGCAAAACAAATGTCACAGGGGTGATAACCCTTCCCTATGTTTTCTAAAAAGTTTAAAAAATATTTTTTGGCTTGAGCTAAACACGTTAAAAATGTACCCGTTCAAAATTACAAACAGATTCTACTTTACAACAAACCTACAGTCCCTGTCTTATTTGCACCGCCTGTATACTGCTGTTCAGAGTATATAGGGCCTGGTGGCCCCACACCTTTCCTTATTTTAATTTGGGTGCGTGGTTCCCCTTAATATCCATACAAGACCCAAAGGGCCTGGTAATGGACTGGGGGGTACCCATGCCGTTTGTCTCACTGATTTTCATCCATATTGCCAGGATACGACATTACATTAAACCCGCAAGCAGTTTTAAATGAGATTTTTTCCTTTAAAAATGACATTTTGTGCAGGGACTGTTCTAAACACGGGAAACACGCGCCACTTTACAGGCATACTATAGACACACCCCAGGTACGATATTTACAGTGCCTTGCAAAAGTATTCGGCCCCTTGAACTTTTCAACCTTTTGCCACATTTCAGGCTTCAAACATAAAGATATAAAATTTTAATTTTTTGTAAAGAATCACCAACAAGTGGGACACAATTGTGAAGTGGAACGAAATCTATTGGATATTTTAAACTTTTTTAGCAAATAAAAAACTGAAAAGTGGTGCATGCAAAATTATTCGGCCCCTTTACTTTCAGTGCAGAAAACTCACTCGAGAAGTTCAGCGAGGAATTGAATCCACCTGTGTGTAATCAAGTCTCTGTATAAATGCACCTGCTCTGTGATAGTCTCAGGGTTCTGTTGAAAGTGCAGAGAGCATCATGAAGACCAAGGAACACACCAGGCAGGTCCGTAATACTGTTGTGGAGAAGTTTAATGCCGGATTTGGATACAAAAAGATTTCCCAAGCTTTAAACATCCCAAGGAGCACTGTGCAAGCGATCATTTTGAAATGTAAGGAGTATCAGACCACTGCAAATCTACCAAGACCTGGCTGTCCCTCTAAACTTTCAGCTCAGACAAGGAGAAGACTGATCAGAGATGCAGCCAAGAAGCCCATGATCACTCTGGATGAACTGCAGAGAACTACAGCTGAGGTGGGAGAGTCTGTCCATAGGACAACAATCAGTCGTACACTGCACAAATCTGGCCTTTATGGAAGAGTGGCAAGAAGAAAGCCATTTCTCAAAGATATCCATAAAAAGTCTCGTCTAAAGTTTGCCACAAGCCACCTGGGAGACACACCAAACATGTGGAAGAAGGTGCTCTGGTCCGATGAAACCAAAATCAAACTTTTTGGCCACAATGCAAAACGATATGTTTGGCGTAAAAGCAACACAGCTCATCACCCTCAACACACCATCCCCACTGTCAAACATGGTGGTGGCAGCATCATGGTTTGGGCCTGCTTTTCTTCAGCAGAGACACGGAAGATGGTTAAAATTGAGGGGAAGATGGATGCAGCCAAATACAGGACCATTCTGGATGAAAACCTGTTGGAGTCTGCAAAAGACCTGAAACTGGGACGAGATTTATCTTCCAACAAGACAATGATCCCAAACATACAGCAAAATCTACAAAGGAATGGTTCACAAATAAACGTATCCAGGTGTTAGAATGGCCAAGTCAAAGTCCAGACCTGAATCCAATCGAGAATCTGTGGAAAGAGCTGAAAACTGCTGTTCACAAACGCTCTCCATCCAACCTCACTGAGCTCGAGCTGTTTTGCAAGGAAGAATGGGCAATAATTTCAGTCTCTCGATGTGCAAAACTGATAGAGACATACCCCAAGCGACTTGCAGCTGTAATCGCAGCAAAAGGTGGCTCTACAAAGTATTAACGCAAGGGGGCCGAATAATTTTGCACGCCCCACTTTTCATTTTTTTATTAGTTAAAAAAGTTTCAACAATCCAAAAGATTTCGTTCCACTTCACAATTGTGTGCCACTTTTTGGTGATTCTTCACAAAAAATAAAAATTTTATATCTTTATGTTTGAAGCCTAAAATGTGGCAAAAGGTTGAAAAGTTCAAGGGGGCCGAATACTTTCGCAAGGCACTGTAAAGGAATATTTCACTTTTTTTTACTTTAAGCATCATTAAAATCACTGCTCCCGAAAAAACGGCCATTTTTAAAAGTTTTTTTTGCATTGATACATGTCCCCTGGGGCAGGACCCGGGTGCCCAAACCCTTTTTAGGACAATACCATGCAAATTAGCCTTTAAAATGAGCACTTTTGATTTTGAACGTTCGAGTCCCATAGACGTCAATGGGGTTCTAACGTTCGTGCGAATTTTCAGTCCGTTCGCAAGTTCTGGTGCGAACCGAACCGGGGGGGTGTTCGGCTCATCCCTATTCCTGATCTTTTTGCTGTTATTAAGTAGAGTATTTCTGTCCATATTCATAATCTCCGATTTAAGCTTAGCCATGGTATTTTTTGCGTATACCTTCTCTTGGAATCTATGGATTAGAACATCTGCTTGTGTTTCGAAGTCCGCAAGTGAATCGCAATTCCTACGCAAACGTAGTAATTGGCCCTTTGGGATGTTACCTTTCCAATTGGGATGGTGGCAGCTGGAAGTGGGTATATACCCATTACGGCCGGTGTCCTTAAAAAAGGTACGGGTACAAAGGGATTCTCCTGACTTAAAGATTTCCAGGTCTAAATAGTCTGTCTTCTGGAGGTTCCATTTCCCTTTGAACGTGATCCCATACCTGTTCACGCTCAGCTGTCCAAGGAATTGTTCAAAAGTGTCAGGTGTACCATCCCATAGCATATCACATCTCTCGGGGGCTCATTGTCACGGGGTGGAGGTCTAAGGGCCCAATGCAGCCTCACCATCTCAATGGGGGAGTCCGCCGGGCGGTCTAACAGCTCATTAAAGATGGCACAAATAGTTTGTGGTAGGGAGCCAGCTTCAAGCCCCTCAGGCACTCCTCTGATTCTAATATTGTGTCTACGACCCCGATTGTCGAGGTCTTCGATTTGGCGGTGTAGATAAAGTTAGTACGATAGTTGAGAGTCATATGTGTGCGTTGGACCTGCCTTATAGCAGCTGTATGAAGCTGCGTGGTCTGCTCCACATCTGATAGGCGGGTAGCAACCGACTGAATGTCCGTCTTGAGGTCTAGTATAGCACTCGTTGGGGGGCTTGTGATGTTGCTCGTAATGTCAGAAGCAACTTTCTGTAGGTCAGAAAGGCTCACCGCAGGGTTCGAGCGCTTACCTTGCATGTCTCTCTCCTTGGACTGGGAGTCTGAGCAATTGCTCGGGGAGTAGGGCCCTGAGGCTTGCGAGGCCTGTGTGGTCTCGTGGTTGTCAGAACGGAGGGAGCGAAAGAGCTCAGGAATGTTGCGGTCGAGCTGTGATCCAGTCTCCTTAGGTGTCCGGGACACTGAGGCACTCCTGTTCGACGTGCCCATAGTGAAAAGATGCAGTGATTCCCAGAATAGGCAAATTATATTCCTCGGCTTGCAGGAGCTCTTAGCTTAAGCAGCCATCTTAGGACCCAGCCAAACCATGCCCCCAACAAATCATTTTTGTATGATAGATGAATTATTTTATGCAATGGATTAAATGTATTTCACAGGTGTACAGTAAGAGATTAGGTTAATAGCAGTGGGTTCACCAGCACCGGATTGTGGGATTATAGGTTTGCACTGCTTGCTTCTTTTTTCTTGCCAAAAATGGAGACTTGCATAACTTTGGCTATAGACTTGCGGGGCTCTTGCTGTAGACTTGCGGGGCTCTTGCTGTAGACTTGCAGGGCTCTTGCTGTAGACTTGCGGGGCTCTTGCTGTAGACTTGCAGGGCTCTTGCTGTAGACTTGCGGGGCTCTTGCTGTAGACTTGCGGGGCTCTTGCTGTAGACTTGCGGGGCTCTTGCTGTAGACTTGCAGGGCTCTTGCTGTAGACTTGCGGGGCTCTTGCTATAGACTTGCGGGGCTCTTGCTATAGACTTGCGGGGCTCTTGCTGTAGACTTACCACTGCAAATTTGCTCTTGCTAGAGACTTGTCATGCAAATTTGCTACAAATTGGAAAAGTCTTGTGCTTCAAGTACTCTGCAAGTGTACAACTTGCCAGGAAAGATGTGCAGCAAGTTCACAAGACTTACAATTCAATACTGCCACAAATGTGTGGCAAATTATCCTTGCTATCTGTATAATGGCGGTAATCAGCGACTTATAGTATGCCTGTGATAGTGTGGTTGGCAATCAGGGACTGGCACTAACTGACACTGGCTGGGAAGGATGCTAACTGATTATAACTGACACTATCTGACTTCGCTAGTGACTCTAATACAGTGATCAGTAATAACACTGTACTAATGGCACTGGCTGTGTGACAGGGGTAATCAGGAAAGCAACCAATGGGTTAACTGTGTAAACCAAAAAATATGAAAAAATGCTCATAGTATAGTATAGTAAGACATTTGTCCCACATATAGCTATATCTCTCCAGGTTTAACTATCATTGTAGTCAGTAAGAACATAATGTTTATGTATTTATACAGACACTGTATCTCTGGGATCTTTCTAGGCATCATTCATGATGTCAATCTTTTTATTCATTACTCTTGTTTCTACCGTATTCCAAGGGATTTAGAAATTATATTATGTTATTTGTATGTATGAGCGGCACATCACTTCAGAGGAATCTTTTTTAAAATAGGTCTGTCTATGTTTATCACATGGTTACTTGGTTGAAGGGTGGGTAGCACCTGGTTTTAATTACACTTAATTAGGGGTGATCTTGTAGCTCCCTTGTTTAAACAGACAATGACTGACCAATCCCCAAGCTCTGAATAAGTTCGAAACGTGTAAACTGTTTTATGCTGGGAGAGCACCTCCGCCATGCACCCCCCCCTCCCGCAGCCTACACTGATATATGGAATCGGGGTACTGAACCGCTACCTGACTTATCTATTTGGACACAAATCTATCTTTTTCTCAAACTAATTGCCATGGATCAGACCAGCAGCAGGTGTCACGGAATGGAACATAGCCCTGCTGATCAGCTAAGCAGCTCAGGTGAAGAGGTACCTACTGTATGCTTTGCTTTTAAATATGGACATATTGGAACATCGTTTGGATATACATACCATACAGATCTGCCTCAAGGTCGTTTATCTCGGAGGGACATCCATGTTAATCTACCATCAGTGAGTAACTCTGGCTTTTTTGCATATACCCTTGTCTAGACTAATAAAATCTTTTTGTAGTTTACTCTGTTTGGTGTGCCTTGGTCATTTCGTTTTTTATTTTTTCTTCGGGTTAACTGTGTACCCAACAAGTGTTGTATGCTTTTACTCATAGATCTGGCTGTCTTTCCTTCCTGATTTCAGCTCTAAATGGTAAGTAAAATCAGGGAGAAGAACCAGCCAGATCTGTCATGTGTTCTTACTATAAAACAAAAAAATTGGCGCTAATAGTGAAAAACACAAGAAAAAAGCTGCTGAACACAATGTCCTGACAACTGACACAAAAGAAACAAAATACAAATTGTGCAGCTCTAAAATGTATCTATAGAACACCATATAGCGGAGGTGTCCAAACTTTTTTCAAAGAGGGCCAGATTTCACGATGTGAATGTGTGCGAGGGCCGACCATTTTGTCTGACATACTTTGAACCATTAAAATTTGGTCTAAGTGTGTTCGTCTGAGCACTAATACACTGCCCAACAAGAATTCTCTTGCCTTTGTGGCTGTGTGTGGTGAAGAGATGAGGTTGGGCGTGATATTTGGCTATACCGTATTTATTGGCGTATAACACGCACCTTCATTTTAAGAGGGACGTTTCATGGGTCAGTGCCCATCTGTAGCACCACCGTTGCCATGAATGCAGCACCCCCATTGCCAGTAATGCAGCACCCACATTGCCAGGAATGCAGCACCCACATTGCCAGGAATGCAGCACCCTCATTGCCAGGAATGCAGCACCCTCATTGCCAGGAATGCAGCACCCCCATTGCAAGGAATGCTGCCCCCACATTGCCAGGAATGCAGCCCCCACATTGCCAGGAATGCAGCACCCCCATTGCCAGCAATGCAGCACCTCCATTGCCAGCAATGCAGCCCCCCCATTGCCAGGAATGCGGCACCCCCATTCCCAGGAATGCAGCACCCCCATTGCCAGGAATGCAGACTCACCATTGCCATCAGTGCAGCCTGATTGATGCCCATCTGCAACCTTGGATGGGACGGGGAGGGGGCGGGACGAGCGGCAACGGATTACATACAGCAGAATCTGTTTTCTCGACGGCCTCTTTATTACATAGTCCCACCTCCTATGATGGACAGAACAGACCTCCAATGGCAACGCAGGAGACAGGACTTCCTATTACAGAGGCTGCCGTGCAAATAGGAAATTTACCTGTATGTATGGCACTCCTCCCGCCCCCTCCCTGTCCCCTCCAAGGCAGCCAGCATGTATATCTTTTGTGGCCCCCAGCGCTCGGGGATTCGTTGGGGGCCACAAAAGATATATATGTACTTTTGTACCCCCTTACCATTTCACACAGGGGGGAGGGCCAGGATCTGGGGGTCCCCTTGTTAAAGGGGGCTTCCAGATTCCGATAAGCCCCCCGCCCGCAGACCCCCACAACCACCGGGCAAGGGTTGTGGGGATGAGGCCCTTGTCCTTATCAACATGGGGACAAGGTGCTTTGGGGGACTACCCCAAAGCACCCTCCCAATGTTGAGGGCATGTGGCCTGGTACGGTTCAGGAGGGGGGGGGGCGCTCTCCCGTCCCCCCCTCTTTTCCTGCGGCCTGCCAGCTCGGATAAGGGTCTGGGATAAGGGTCTGGTATGAAATTTTTGGGGGGACCCCACGCCATTTTTTAAAAAAAAAATAGCGCGGGGTTCCCCTTAATATCCATACCAGACCTGAAAGGCCTGGTATGGAATTTAGGGGGACCCCTACGTCATTTTTTTTAAAATTTTGTTTCGGGGTTCCCCTGTGGGGAATTCCCATGCCGTTTTTATCAATGAACTTTTATGTGTATTGTCGGACCGGCAATTCATTAATAGCCACGAGTAGTTTTAAATGACTTTTTTTCCATTGAAATGTAATTTTGCTGTCAGACTGTTCTAAACACGGGAAACATGCGCCCCTTTACCGGCATACTATAGACAACCCCCAGGTACGAAATTTAAAGGAATATTACACTTTTATTGTTTCACTTTAAGCATTATTAAAATCACTGCTCCCGAAAAAACGACCGTTTTTAACACTTTTTTTTTGCATTGATCCATGTCCCCTGGGGCAGAACCCAGGTCCCCAAACACTTTTTATGACAATACCATGCATATAAGCCTTTAAAATTAGCACTTTTGATTTCTCCCATAGACTTTTAAAGGGTGTTCCGCGGCTTTCGAATTTGCCGCGAACACTCCAAATTGTTCGCTGTTCGGCGAACTGGCGAACAGCCGATGTTCGAGTCGAACATGAGTTCGACTCAAACTCGAAGCTCATCCCTAATTAGGAGGCATGCAATAAAAGGTAAGCCGCATAGTGTGATATTGTATAAAAGGGACCAATTTATTAAAAAGAGTAACACTCACATAAGTAAAAATATCGCAAGCATGTAAAATGCCAAAAGCTTGTATTCCTTTAGGAAGTAAAATGGCCGACCGTCATTTGTGTGTGTACGGTAGCGTGTGTCTGTGGCTCCTCCCTATGTGTTTCATCACATATGACATCATCAGGGGCATGCACGCACACCATTATCCCGCTTTTATATGAAACAATGGACCTGCTATGATGAAGTTCTAGTCCGAAATGCGTTTGGTAATGAAAAAGGAAAGCGTTGCTGTGTAAAATGCCTCTACCTGTACCTGCCTTATCGCCCTGTGGTGTCATTCATGTTTATGGATTTTACAATAAAGAGACTTTCTACTACTTCTGTATGCAGTCATACATTCCTTCTTGTATCTACTGCATGGCAGGTGAGCCGAGGCTAGTTCATTCCCCAGCTCACCTGTTTTCATCACTCACCTAGAGGGGTATTTTCCTTCCCCACCAGTAAATATATAGATCTGCCACTGATGATGGGCACCCTCTTCCCTCTTAAGGATACCAGACACGTTATTAATGTCTTGAAAGATATTCAATGGAGATCTGATTACTTGCTTGTTACAGCTGATGTCACTTCTCTGTATACAGTGATTTCATATGAATTAGGGTTGGAAGAAGTACAAGATTTTCTGAGTCAGGATGTCACTATCCCTGGGATTCAGTGTGAGTTTATATTAGATTTACTCCTATTTTCCATGATTCATAACTACTTTTGGAGTCAAGGGTCATATTTTCTTCAAAAGAAGGGTGTGGCCATGGGGGATACATTATGGCCAACTTATTCATGACTAAATGGGAGGAGGATGTGGTCTTACATAACCGTAGACCGGAATTGGTAATCTGGAAACGTTTTATCGGTAATATCTTTTTTGCCTGGGCAGGGGATGAATATATGGTTATTTCATGTTTGAATTATCTTAACAGTAATGATAGAGGCTTTAAACTCAGTTAAGAAAGGAGATCCATTTTTGGGATTTAAAAATATCTATGGTCAATAATAATATAATAACATCTACCTTAAAAAAAAAAACACATAGAAACGGGTATATCCCACTTGATTCTTTGTATATAAATGTGACCTTGGTGGTGTGGATGTGTCATTGCCATCATCCCAGATACATGTGAAAAAATATATAAACCTCTAAAGGGATTTTTAAGGCAATGAATTTAGGTTAGTTTAAAATAAAATTTAATTTATTGAGTATCATTTAACATAAAGAAAATTTATACACATATAGCATTAAAAGGTGATATATAGATATAGGTAAGAATTTAAAACATGAAAATGTATTGTATATATACATCCAATGACAGTTGTAATAACAGGTTTGCATATAAAGGAATTGTTTAGAAACAAGCAGTGATGTGTCACGCTACCCAATACGGTCGCCCTGTGTGGCTACTCGGATATGGGGTAGTGGGATTCCAACGCGTTTCAACATTTATCAAGTCTTCTTCAGGGAAGCTACATCACAATCTAGACAATCAGAAAAAACACAGACATCAAAAAATAATCATACTATTACAGTTTGTACACAAATGCACCATACGAATCTCCTGTATAGGTTGGATTCTCCAGTGACTTACGTTCTCCCAAGGCAACCCGGGTTAAGCATGTTGCATGCCAGGGACCAGAGATAGCCCGCACCAAAGATAGCCTGAAAGGTCCTATAACTCTACAAGGCGGCTGGATATACAGTCAAAAAATCCCAAAATGTGGCGTCCTCAGCCCTGAAAAAACAGTGGCTGTCTGTAGTGGGGCAAAAAAAATAATAAACATAAGTGGTATCCTTAAATGATCTGCGGACCAAGCCGCCAGTGAGTACCACACATATAGAAAAACCCCCTGAGACAAAAATCAGGCATGAAAAATGGACCTCCCAAATAGGGAGATCCAATTCCTTCAAGTTATAGAGTAGGAGAGACTTACTATTAAGTAGATCGCCTGGCTTGTGACAGGGAGGATTCGTAGAATCAGAGCCAGTGGTAGCCCAGATATCAACAGGAAGATGTCTTGGGAAGAATGGCGCCATTTGCCGTCTCTGGCGTCCTATATATGGTGTGGGTCGGCCAGTGGGCGGGGGCAAAACGCTGCGCTGACCAATAGCGCGGTTTGCCTGTGGTTGCTGCTGTCAGGAGAATCCAGCGTGAGGACGCTAGGTGTTACCTTGGCAACCAACTACCGCTCATTGGTCCCCATGTGCGCGACGTGATGGCGCGCATCTAGTGACGTGTTAACGCCGCGTGACCTGATACGCGGCTCGCCCGTGTTAGTTGCCATTGGAGGCATTCGACGTGAAGACGCCGGACGCTGCCAAGGCAACCAACTCCGCTCAGAGGCCTGCGCATGCGCGGCATAGTGCCGCGTACTGAGTTAGATGCCTTCGTAGCGGTGTATCCGCGAGTAAGCAAAGGGGATATTGGTAAAAACCAGCCACCATTCTCAAAAGGGACCATGCCCTTAAGGGGAAAGTGTCCACCATGGTAAAGAATTAAATTAAACCCACGGTGGAGAAACGCTGAAAAGCAATCATCCCAGGGGAAAATATTATTAAAATTGAGATTGCAGATAAAGTGATAAATTTGGGCCTTAATATATACTAAACCATATGGAGTCCCCCCTCACCTCCCTCGCCATGGTGGATATAGCGATGAAGAGTGAGAGGGGGGAGACAGAACTAGTGACCACCGACACAGATGTACCTGCCTGGCATATAGGCAAGGCAGGGCAAACAGGAGGGCCCCGGAGTAAAACTGCGGGGCCCCCCTGTGTCGGGTAGGTATAGAACCTTCCAGGACATAGCTCCGGTGCAAAGCTATCTTTGGTGCGGGCTATCTCTGGTCCCTGGCATGCAACATGCTTAACCCGGGTTGCCTTGGGAGAACGTAAGTCACTGGAGAATCCAACCTATGCAGGAGATTCGTATGGTGCATTTGTGTACAAACTGTAATAGTATGATTATTTTTTGATGTCTGTGTTTTTTCTGATTGTCTAGATTGTGATGTAGTTTCCCTGAAGAAGACTTGATAAATGTTGTACTAAAGAGGGAGACTGTAGCCAATTAAATATAATGCAATTTCAGTAAGTATTTACCCTGATATGTATATCAGATACATCATATACATGGTAGCATAGCAAGGCATGGGCAATACATTGTATGGTATTGCACATTGTATAGTTTTCCCTGAAGTGGCCCTATATTATGTTGTTCAGCAAGTTATTCTGAACAAAGCAGGCTGCCTGTAGAGTCCTATGTAAAATCCTGCTCCAAAGAAACCATTAGAAAGGTAAGAAATATTTTTAAAATTATTTATAGGCATGCTGTGTAAATGGGAGCACATGAACATAAAGTAGGGGGTACTAAAATTTGCCTGCAAAAGTGGAAATAAACGTTAATGCACTGTCAGGGCTTGACATTTGATGTGAAAGATCACTTACAATAAAAAGAAGTGTACATGACCAACATGGACTGTTGAATTTGTTCCAGAAAGATAACAATGACTTAGTAATCTTCACCTAGCTCTTGATATAGCAGCTATTTTTACTGTTTGCTTTTAAAATTCCATGCATCAATGCTGGAAGATAACGCTTACATCAATGGCATTTTGGGACACAAAGTAAAATTAACTCCTGGGTTATCCTCTTCAGGGACCATTAAGCCTTGAGTTATAAGAAATTCAGTGAAGAAGTCGTATTTTATCCTTCCATGAGAACAAAAGGTTTCTTTTTTCTTTGCACAAACCTGGCCGTCTGTAAAATTTATATCAAAATTAAAGAGAATAGAAGGTCGCATCACTGGCAAGCAGCTATGGTGTGACTCATTTTAATTACTATTAGTTTGAAATTAATGACTAAGGTTCTTTTCTTTGGATTATTACAGGGGATGATTTAAGAATCAGATTTTGCAACACAGGGACTCTTCTTTTTTTTTTATAGCAGGCTGAACAGAGTAATAATTTTTCCCCCTCATGCTGTGTCCTTGTGAACATAATGACAATTAGGAACCCAAGACCTTCAGTAGAAATATGCAGTCTTGTGTGACATTCCTTGCCGGGCTGTTTCATTGTTTATAATGTCATAACAGCTTGCTAAATGTCACTTACTGAAAACAGCTGCCAATGATGGCATTATAGGTATCTCACCTAAAATATTTTCCACTTGACAGAGCCTTTTATTTGTATTTTAATTAAGGGACCAGAACCATATAAAATCCAGTTTAGTTTGAGCTAACATGTGCATCAAAATGTAAATGTGGAAATGTCATACTACATTAGGTTATGTGTTCAGTCATGTCTTAGTATTTTAAAAATGAATAGTAGGAAAACTTGTGACATGTGAATGGAAATTTAAAACTGATAAATTTAGTAGCTTTCGCATACTGATTGATTGTCACAGTTGCAACCAAAGAGCAAAAGCAGGAAAGGCATGCACACAAGTCAACAGTAACTTAACTGCATAGTCTATAAATGCAGGGCTGGGCGTTTTCTCTTTTAGTCCTAAGCACAGCTTCTCACTGTGGCCCCCTCTAAGTAGACTCAATGGTGGCTTTTAGTTAACTGAAACCCTAACTAACCCCCTTTACAAAACCAGATCATTCTTCCTCTGCACAAGCAAAAGCCATTGTTAGTTAGTGCAGAAGTGGTGATCACTGAAAGATTTACACTGTGAGTGGAATTAGAGATAAATGTAGGCTTATGCAGACATTTTGAGGAAGCCTGCCTCTTATTGGCATGGCATTTTTTCCAGACAGTCCAGGCAGCAAATTTGATGTACATAGGTGAACATCACTATTGAGAGAAAGTGCATATATAGCATGAGAACCCGTGCTACAAACACCATCCCGAAAGTGTTTTTTTTTTTAATCTATAATTTTCCCACAATTGCTTAATCAGCTGCTAATAAAAATATACACCCTAGCTTATTTCAAAATAATCACATCTATATTAGCACTAGCTTCTACACTCAGTGTGCCAGTGCCAGTGTAATGTATCCATAAAATACAAGTAAAACAACCATGCTATATAAATAAACACAGAATTTCACAGTAGTGAAGTCTGTGACACAAAGTAGTCCATGACACAAAGTAGTCCATGACACAAAATTCCTTTATACAATGCTTTTTCAACTCCCAAATTATTCCACCACAGTGTATTGGACAACAATAAAGGCTCACCAGAAAGGACTGACCCCTTGTAATCAAGTGAGTCAGATAACACTTTTCCTCATAGGGTATGTTTAGACAGGATTTCAGGTCCATTTCCTCTCCTAGGTACTGGTTGACTTTAACTTAAAAGTTGATTCTCTGCTATTTCTCCACTTTTCTTTAATCCTTGGCTCAAAATCAACATTTTTTTAGGTAGTCTTTATTTTTATTTTCACAAACATTTAGCTTACAAAGAACAGAAAAAGAAAGCCCAAATGGGCGCAAGGTCAAAACTTACAAAGAAATAAAAAAACTTGAAATCGACAATCAAAGCCTATTGCTACGTCCATCCACATATATATATATATATATATATATATATATTTATATACATTCATATACCTATCTATAACCAATCGAGCTCTGAGCCCATTTGTAAAACCTGGATATGAGGGCAAGGAAGGGCAGGGGTAGGTGAGTGGGTGGGGGGAGAAAAGAGGAGAAGGGGAGAGGAAGAAAGGGGGGAGCAAATCAAGCATAAAAGTAATAAAGAAACAAAAGTAAAATAAGTACCAAAACAAAAACAAAAAACACAACAGCCAGCACTATAACTGAGAGAATAAAAAAATATTCCATGGATCTAAGCAAGTCTGCCCCAATATTTAGCAAAACTAAGCTAAACTAGTTCCCCGACTATATAGATGTACAGGACCCAGAGGCCGTGGGGTCTCTGAGGCACTGGAACTGTAATGTATCCAAGTGGCCCAAATCCCATAGAACTTTTCATGTAGGCCCTTACATGTTGCCACCCACTTCTCCGCAGCCATAATGCTGTTGTTGTTTACCAAGCGGATCTGTCATGAGAGGGTTTACCCGTTGGTGGTGCTATCGGTCTCTTGGATCGCAGTACCAGTGTCCACCAGCGGGTGTCTTCCAACACCTAGGACCTGTAGTAAGAGGACTCTCCTGCTGGTGGCACTGTTGCATCCTTGGGCCGTAGTACCGGTGTCCACCAGCGGGTGCACTCCAGCAGTGTGGAGCAAACAGCACCCTCAGCTGTAACATGAGGTCAATTACTACAGCCTTATAAATACCCAGCAAGCCATCACATGGTTGCCTTGGTATCTGTCTCCCTGCGCCCTGACCTTGATGCCTGTATCCTGACCTTGAACCTGTTTCTGTCCTGTTCTGTCCTGATCTGATCCGATCTGATCCCTATCCCTAGCCCATCCTATACTTGTCCCTCCTGATTCCCTTGGATCCCTGCCCTGCAGCCTATCCATCCATCCTCTCCCCGTCCTTACCCATCTGCTGACCTCCCTGTGTATGACCTTGGCCTGGCTTTGTTTACGATTCCGGTATCTCCATTTACTTGTATATACTATTTGTTGTTTGTGGGTCTGTGGTTGGTTTTGCACTGTTTATGTTTCTCTTACTTGTCACTTATTTATTTAAACACCATTATTTTTTCACTTACATGCGTTTCTGGTTTCCTCTGTGCAGTCCACACAGTCTGGTCTACTAAATCCTCTGACAGTATACCAAGGCCATCCCTGACCAGACGTGGCTGCATTGAGGAACCGTCCGGGTTGTTAGTTCTGCTAATATGAATTTCAATGAAATCAGTTATTATTCCCTGCTGGCAGAAGATGATGGTGAATATTGTCGCCAGATTTTGAAAGGGTGGACTAGTGACCAGCTAGAAAAGGAAGGGAGGGGGACCACCCTAGAAGTACATGCCTTATTATAAATCACAAAATCACAGTCTCTCACCTAATGCCTCTCCTCAAGTATAGAGGCCGTATCCGTAACCCTAAATAAGCATATTGAAAAAAGGAAAAGGGGGGGGGGGGCGCTTAACATGGAGGACGCTTCCTCTTAGAGCTCCGCACTCCCCGCCGCAGACTCGAGACTTTACTCCGCTCTCGGACCGTCTAATCATTCCAGACATCAAGCGATCCCCTCACGCAAATCCCGAGCTACAACCGGGATGGTTTTAACGGGACACAGGGGTAAAAGCAAGCCCAAACCGATTAAGGAGGCCCTGGCCCGCGCCTCGTCCAAGATGGCGGCGAAGGCTCTCGCCGCACAACACGCTGCATCTCCAGCCAGATCTGACCGAGCGGACAGTGAGGAAGATGAGGATACACATCCTGCATACAGCGGCTCCCCTGCTCCTCCACAACCAGGTATGTCACAGCCTGACTTCCTGAAACATATGGAAAAGATGCTTAACAAGGCCCTGAAAGTTACATCTGATCAAATCACCAATAGACTGTCACGTGAGATAAGGGAGCTAGGACAGCGCACAGCAGACTTGGAAACAAGGGTAGATGACATAGAGCTCACTATTCAAGAGCATGCCCAAGAACAGGCGGCCCTCCGTGAGGAAAATGCCACGTTACTATCACGCCTAGAGGACGCGGAAAATCGTTCACGCAGGTCCAATATACGCCTCAGAGGTATCCCTGAAGTGATCGATGACATACAATCTTTTACTACAGCAAGACGGCCCCCCGCGTGATATAATAATCAAACTACACTTTTTCCGCACAAAGGAGCAACTTCTCACAGCTGCCCGTAACAAAGACGCTCTCCAGTTCCAAGATCACAATTACCAACTTTTCTCTGATCTGGCACCCCTTACCATAGCTAAACAACGAGCCATGAAGCCGCAATTGCAAATTCTGATACAGCATCAGATAAAATATACCTGGCGCTTCCCTTTCTCCCTTCAATTTACATATCAGGGGAAGCAACATTCCTCCACTTCTCCAGAATTGCTGCAACGCCTTCTCGAATCGCTTCATCTGTCCCCTCCTCTACACCAATCTGAGACTGCACTACCGCGTACGCCGGCACGCTCAACATACCATCCTTATACCACCACACCAAAGCAGAATCAGCAAGGCCCCTCTTCAATCCGTAAGGGAACCCCATCTCGCCAAGCAAGTCTGTTTGATCCAAAAGCTCACACATCTCGCTGATTGAATTTTGGTTAACCACGGATCATCTTTAACACCACAAGAAACCTTTTGGTCATGTGAATATTAACATATGGACCAGAAACTGAAGTGGTTTCACCCTGTAACAATGTACAGGCGTTACTACACCTGTTGGAACTCCTCCCAAGATGAGATGCACCGAATACGCCCCTTTACTCTTTTATTCTTTTTATTGTTTTCCTTTTTTTTTTTTTTTTTTTGGGGCAAATACTTTGGATACATCCTTTTTGATGGGTTCCATTCATTCTTGTTCTCTCCCTTTTTTTATTTTTTTTTTGGTTCACACATGCCCTTAACAGCAATCTAAGGCTTTGAGGTTGCTAACTTTTAAATGTTATGTTATAGTCTTCTCATTACTCGTTTTCTCCCTTAACCATTAGTTGGGATTCGGGAGGTACTAGTTACTGGAATGTGAAGAATATTGATATGATGACCTCCTTTACACTTTTGAAAACTCACTGGTAATCTTTATCTTAACTGTGCCATCTGTCTCTCTCTTTACAAACCCACCTCCCTCCCCTTTTTCCTTTCCCCGCTTCCCTGCCCTTATCCCCCCCCCTTTTTTTTTCTCCCCTCCCTTCTTGCTTGACCTCCCTATCTTACCCCCCTTCCCCCCCCTTTTTCCTCCTTTCCCTCCCCTCCCTTTCCTTACCCCCTCTTATGTTTCTACTTTGTTTCCGACTTTATGGCACTGAGTTTTCCCACTAGGTGGGTCTAGTATTTATATGTCACAATTTTGTACATTGGTAATTCCTTGACACGAACTGTTTGGACTGTTTGAGGTTTATAGTGTTTATATTTTTTCTCGGTCTGCGGTGGGGAACTGTCACTGCTTCCCCCCTGTAAAATGCACGCGCTTCCTTCCCAGCTGGCTGGTTTGGAGGTGCGCGTATCTACTTGTTGGGCTAAGTCCAACGCACCAAGTGTTATTACACTTACTTACTTCTCCTGCAAAACCTATCCACTGTTTCTTGTTTCCTCTTTTTCTCCTTTTCTTCACTTTTCTCTCTACTTTTCTTCCCCTGCTTGTTCCTTACTAGGTCGGGGGGACAGCGTGAACCACAAATATCTTCCCGATAATCTTTTTCCCAAAGTGCTTAAATGGCCCCCTTGAATATACTTTCCCTTAATGTAAAGGGACTTAACTCTCCTAACAAAAGGGTTAAGGCCTTCCGTACTTTTGCATCCCTGAAGGCTGGTATAATAGCCCTGCAAGAAACTCACTTTTCCACTCAAGCAACACCTAAATACTTTAGCACCAAATACCCCCAAGTGTTCACTGCCTCTGCAGCCACTAAGCAACAGGGTGTTCTTGTTGCATTCCACCGCACCCTTCCGTTTATCTTAACTAATGAAATCAAAGACCCTGAAGGTCGCTACATTATCTTAGTTGGGCATGTGCAAGACGTGACAACTACTGTTGTCTCCTATTATGCCCCCAATACTAATCCCAACCCCTTCTTCTCCCATCTCCTACAAGTGATACGAGCACACTGCAAAGGTACCCTTTTCCTATGTGGTGATTCCAACCAAGTACTACACCCACACCTAGATAAGTCTCCCTATGCCTCTGAACATTATTCCTCTTCTATAACATTTCGAAAACTTTTCCAACAAGCCTCCCTATTGGATACTTGGAGAGAATGCAATCCCGCTAAGAAAAACTATACTTTCTACTCTTACCCACATAAATCTTTTGAGGATTGATCACATCTTTATACCAATTTCATCCTCACCAACTCTGCTCCATTCAAACATACACCCAATCACTTGGTCAGACCACTGCGCAGTAGTCACAACAGTCTCCTCCCTGATCCCCCAATCCAAAGATCGCACATGGTGTATAAATGAGGCACATTTGACTAACCAATCCTATTGCTTTGATATACAACTAGCCCTCAAAGAATATATACAGCATAATGCCACACCTGATATCTCGCCTGTCCTATTATGGGAGGCCCACAAACCCGTGATTAGAGGGACCTGTATATCCGTATCCACCCAACTCAAAAGGGATAAAAAACTTAAAACCCAACAATTAGAAGCTGAGTACCATCGCCTCTTCCTCCAATTCCAATCTGCTCCTTCTGAACCCCATAGGATCTTACTAGAAAAAGCAAAAACTGAATTAGACCTAATTTTAGCAGAATCAGCAGATAAAACCATTTGGAGATTTAATCATACAATCTACACAAAAGCTAACAAGCCTGATACTTTCCTGGCATTAAGACTCCGTCGACCGGAAAGGGTGCATAATCCTATCAGACTCAAACTGGCCAAGGATAACTTCACGAGTAATCCTGTTAAAGTACTTGCAGAATTCCGTAGGAAGTTAGCTGAATTATATACTCCGACACGCACATTCTCGGCGACACAAGCTGAATCATTGTTTCAAAACATCACCCTGCCAAAGCTTTCACAGGCCAACAGAGAGTCTATGGAAAGCCCCGTTACGTCTGACGAAGTCCTTTTTGCCATAAAATCTCTTAAACCTCACAAGAGACCTGGCCCCGATGGTTTATCTAGCTCTTATTTTAAAAAATTTGCTCCCACTCTAGCCCCCCTTCTTACTAACACCTTCAATTCTCTCCTTAAACAACACTCCTTTGGCCGAGATACGTTGACAGCTATTATTTCTATGATACCCAAGCCTAACACAGACAACTCCTTATGGTCTAACTATAGGCCCATATCCTTACTCAATTTGGATATAAAGATATTAGCCAAAATTATGGCGTTACGCCTCAATCCAATCATAGGTGGCCTTATACATAAAGACCAAGTTGGATTCATTCCTAAACGCCAAGCTAGTGACAACATTCGACGCGTGATTCTGCTTCAACACCTAGCCCGAACACGCCGGATCACCATGCATCTACTCTCTCTTGATATTCGTAAGGCGTTTGACACAGTCTCATGGCCCTATCTTAAAGTGGAGTTCCACCCAAAAGTGGAACTTCCACTCATCAGATTCCTCCCCCCCTCCGGTGACACAGTTGGCACCTTTCAGGGGGGAGGGGGGTACAGATACCTGTATATTACAGGTATCTGTACCCACTTCCGGCATAGATAGCCGCAGAATCTGCGGTTATTTACGCCACTTCCTGCTCCCTCCCCGCTGCCTGCTGGGAAACACACGGGTCCCAGAGGCAGCAGGGAGCATCCTTATTGCGCGGCGCGACTCGCGCATGCGCAGTAGGGAACCGGGAAGTGAAGCCGCACGGCTTCACTTCCTGATTCCCTTACTGAAGATGGAGGCGGCAGCACCCGAGGACGGAGAGACGCTTCGGCCTCGGGTGCCGACATCGCGGGCGCCCTGGACAGGTAAGTGTCCATGTTTTAAAAGTCAGCAGCTGCAGTATTTGTAGCTGCTGACTTTTAAAAAAAAAATTTTCGGCGGCGCCCCGCTTTAACTATGTACTCCAGAGATGGGGATTTGGTCCCATTTTTTTACAATGGGTTAACTCCTTATATAACCAACCACAGGCTTAAGTTAAATACTCTGGATACCGCTCAGACTGTTTCCAAATTTTACGAGGTACTAGACAGGGATGCCCCCTCTCTCCCCTTGTATTCGCACTGGCGATAGAACCCCTAGCAGCCCTCCTAAGGGCAAACCCAAACATCAAAGGCCTTGATATAGCCTCTACATCACACAAGTTATGCTTATTTGCAGACGACGCACTACTATTCGTCACTTCTCCTCGAACTACCCTCCCCAACCTAATTTATCTCCTAAACAAATTTGCCCTAATATCAGGTCTGGAAGTTAACCAATCTAAATCAAAGGCTCTCAACGTATCTTTGCCACAAACCGAATTAGACCATATAAAATAATTCTTCCCCTTTACTTGGGCTCCAGCGTCAATAGCTTATCTTGGTATTAAACTAACCAGCGACCCAGTCCACCTTTTTAGAACCAATTATCTCCCCATGTTAAAACACTTAACAGCTCTATTAGAAGCGTGGCGTCCAATATGTACCTCTTGGCTAGGCCGGATAGCGGCTGTAAAGATGTCCTTACTTCCAAAACTGCTTTATTTATATAGAGTCCTCCCAATTCCAATTCCCTCTTACTATCATCCAATCATTCAAACACGAGTGTCCAAATACATTTGGGGCCCAATTAGACCTAGAGTTTCTAAAACAGTTCTGCTTCGTAGTAAACTTAAGGGGGGATTAGGTCTTCCCAACTTTATGGGATATTTCCACGCTGCCCAGCTGGCCCAAATTACACTGTATCATGCACAAAATGAAATCCCACTTTGGGTCAGTTTGGAAGCTATTGACCTACACCCACTCAAAATATCTAACTTACTATGGTTGCCCCCCACGACTCATGGCTCAATCAGTAACCCTATAACGAGACACTCTCTTAAGCTATGGGACAAACTCCGAGGTCCCTTCAAACTACAATCTCCACATTCTCCATTACTCTCTTATCTAGACCATCCGAAATTCTACCCAGCCCAAGTTAACCCGAGCTCATTTCAAGTCTGGCACAGGGCAGGACTATATCGCATATGCGATTTTGTTTCTGGATCTGATATAAAGTCGTTTGCTTCATTACAAAACCTAGCTGATATCCCCAACACAGAAGTCTTTCGATACCTACAGATATCCCATTTTATCCAAACAACCATAGGTACACATACTTCATTAGATGATTTATCCATTTTTGAAGGGATTTGTAACTCCGACCCTCACGCCCCTGGTCTAATTTCTCTCCTATATGCTCATCTGACCTCTCCCCCAACCAACCTTCCCTCATATGCTGCGCAGTGGTCCGCAGACCTCGCATTAGACCTTGATGCAGAGGACTGGTCTGACATTTGGTCCAATACGAAATTATCCTCCCAAAATGTAATCGCACAAGAGGCGAATTACAAAGTACTTATGAGATGGTACCTGGTTCCTGCCAGGATTTCTAAATTTCTCCCAAATTATCCAGCTATCTGTTTCCGCGGCTGTAATGAACGAGGTACCCATGCACATATATGGTGGACATGCTCAATAGCTCAGGAACTATGGGCAGTGATCTTCCAAATGGCCTCCACACTATTTCAACAGCGAATTGATCCTGACCCGGCTATAGCACTCTTGAATCTGATCCCATCAGATTTCACCAGATCTCAGACCCGCCTTCTCCTTCAACTCACAACAGCAGCTAAGCAGACAATAGGTAGGGCCTGGAAAACCCCGAAACTCTCTCTAGCTGAAGTAAAAAATAAGGTTACCCAGGCTATGATTCACAGTAAAGTAGAAGCCACGATACTTGATAGGATCCCCCAACATCTCAAAATTTGGAACCCCTGGACTGATCATTTTTTACCCCCAAATTTTGATAAGAACCTTCTCAAACCTTAAGCAGCCCACCATAAACACAGGCAGACGTGCCGGTGAACTGGATGCTCCTGCGCTCTCCCCGACCACCCCTTCCCCCTCCTTATCTCCCCCCAATCTCTCTCTATCTTTCCTATACCTTTCATTCTTCTGATCTCCTCCTTTCCACTCTCTTTTTCCTCTTACGCTCTTTTTACAGGTAACTTTATTGTAGATTATACAAAGTCTACCAATCTTAAACTCTATATATGTTCGCAGATCTACTTTCCATGTGAAAGTTCTAACACTCAACTTTCGTTATTGTTCATTTTATTAATCCTGTTTTGTTATCTAACCGTAATAGGAAACTGTTACACTATGTCCACAGCTATCTCTGCGAAAAGTTTGTCCCCGGACTTTACTTCATTTCTTACCCCCGATAATTATTATACTGCAACCTCCACTGGGGTAAAAATGTATAAATCCTAAAACTATGTACGACATATGTAATGCCTGTTAAACATTATGTCTTCTTTTCAATAAAAAAAACAGAAAAAAGGAAAAGGACCAAGGAGGAGCACAAGAGAGTGATCTCCCTTGGTCCAAAAGGTGGTTACTATGGATATGGTGGGCAGTAACGGGAGAATAGTGTATATAAAAAATCTTTATAAAAGTTTTTTAATAGTCTAAAATATACAAAAATAACTCTGACAATTAAACACATGTATAGAGCTGATCCACCAGACACAAATTAATGGGCCCGTCCGGTGCAGCCAGCACAGGGTACGCCCATTAACCAGCAACACAATAACAATAAACAGTAACACACATATAAACACTTATAGAAAACATATAAAGTGCAGGCACCTATAATCCCACAGATGCATAAGGTCCCTATGGCCAATCGCCAAATCAAAAAGAATAAATAGAATATACTGTATATGAGAATTAACGAAGGAACCTTATGCATGCGTGGTCCCCGGGGAGATGGGGAAAGTGGAATAAGTATAACCTGGATGTTGCCTAACTCAAAAGCCTCACTGAATGGCATCCACAACAGCTGTGTAAATACTGAATCTTGGTAAACAGGTCAGGGGGACTTTTGCGATGTATATAGCATGCGCATGCTCAAATCATTTATTTTCACCAAAGTCCATTCCTGAAGTGTATTGGATAAATATGCAATTCGGAGAGTCTCTATAGAGTGTGGGGAGTAGTGAAACCGCACAGTATAATGAGTACTATTATTGCCAAGAGCAAGTCACATAACAACTCAGAGTGGCTGGATATTGCCCAGAACTGTTGGTGTGCTATAAGGTATATTATAAACCTGTACGAGACAGAATGTCACTGTATATTATCCTACTGTCCACATTAGCCAGGGCAATGCCACATCGAACATCAAAGAGTGGAGATATCAACTATATACAGGAGCTAAAGGGGTTACGTTACCACCTCTCGGTTGTGCGAGGATCAAAGCAGCATCTCATGCATTTCGGTTGCTCCGCTGCTCCATGATTTCTCCATCTACGTTGTCAGTGCTGGCTGTGATATGCTGTATCTTCTGAGCACACAGTAAGCGGCAATCCTCTCGTCCACGGATGCGGGCTGCATCTGTGCTCATACGGTAAATCACTTCCCCGTTTGTATGGCGGTTTCAGGATTCAAACTTCCACTATGAGAGATCCCCGTCTCCAACTCACTAGGGAAGATGACTGAGTCGGCGTCTGCACATCTTGATTACGTTGACACATTTCGCAACGTCATTGTTACGTAGAGAAAGCAGGGACCAAACTATGAACTTATGTAACAGGAAATTACTTTAGAAAATACAGAAGAGAAAAAGGAAAAAGAGATAAAAAGAGATAAAAAGAGATAAAAAGAGATAAAAAGAGGTAAAAAGAGATAAAAAGAGATAAAAAGATAGTTGACTAGGAAATAGAAGAATATATGAATAGAGATTGAATGAGAAACATCTCCTAAATGGGAGAATCATATTGAGGAGAGGGAAAGGGAAAGAAAGGGAGAACAAAAAAGGGAGAGGAAAGATATAGAGGGGGGGGGCCTGGATACCTTATCATATTATTCTAATGCCCCGTACACACGGTCGGATTTTCCGATGGAAAATGTCCGATCGGAGCGTATTGTCGGAAATTCCGACCATGTGTGGGCTCCATCAGACATTTTCCATCGAATTTTCTGACACACAAAGTTTGAGAGCAGGATATAAAATTTTCCGACAACAAAATCCATTGTCCGAAATTCCGATCGTGTGTACACAAATCCGACGGACAAAGTGCCACGCATGCTCAGAATAAATAAAGAGATGAAAGCTATTGGCCACTGCCCCGTTTATAGTCCCGACGTACGTGTTTTACGTCACCGCGTTCAGAGCGATCGGATTTTCCGACAACTTTGTGTGACCGTGTGTATGCAAGACAAGTTTGAGCCAACATCCGTCGGAAAAAATCCTAGGATTTTGTTGTCGGAATGTCCGAACAAAGTCCGACCGTGTGTACGGGGCATAAGAAGGGTTGCATACTCAATTCTGTGTTCATACCTATAGGTGCGAGGGACTTCAAGGTATATATCCACCATTTCTCTTTTTGGAGTAAAATACGATCGAAGTCACCTCTTCTTGCTGGTAGTTTTAGGGTATAGATATCTTTCACTCTCAACCCATCTGTTTTACCCTGATGATATCAGGAGAAGTGCTTGGCTGATGGAAACTATCCAATCAGCTCATTCCCTAGTGGATCAGGGGTATATGTCATTTGAAGATGTTCAGCCCCTGATCCAGTTATGTGCAAAACCAGCCTTGTCATGCATTCCTGAAGGAAGCAATGATTTTTCTCCCCCCTTCAATTATGGCCAAGTTGAATCCCTGGTATGGTTATTGGAGGATGATCCAGCCTATTTCATGGAACATTACTCCTCTTTAGGGATAAGCCGAACACCCCCCAGTTCGGTTCGCACCAGAACCTGCGAACGGACGAAAGTTCGCACGAACGTTAGAACCCCATTGACGTCTATGGGACTCGAACGTTCGAAATCAAAAGTGCTCATTTTAAAGGCTAATTTGCATGGTATTGTCCTAAAAAGGGTTTGGGGACCCGGGTCCTACCCCAGGGGACATGTATCAATGCAAAAAAACTTTTAAAAACGGCCGTTTTTTCGGGAGCAGTGATTTTAATGATGCTTAAAGTAAAAAAAAAAAAAAGTGAAATATTCCTTTAAATATCGTCCCTGGGGGGTGTCTATAGTATGCCTGTAAAGTGATGCGTGTTTCCCGTGTTTAGAACAGTCCCTGCACCAAATGTCATTTTCAAAGGAAAAAATCTCATTTAAAACTGCTTGCGGGTTTAATGTAATGTCGGGTCATGGCAATATGGATGAAAATCAGTGAGACAAACGGCATGGGTACCCCCCAGACCATTACCAGGCCCTTTGGGTCTTGTATGGATATTAAGGGGAACCCCGCACCCAAATTAAAATAAGGAAAGGCGTGGGGCCACCAGGCCCTATATACTCTGAACAGCAGTATACAGGCGGTGCAAACAAGACAGGGACTATAGGTTTGTTGTTAAGTAGAATCTCTTTGTAATTTTGAACGGGTACATTTTAACGTGTTTAGCTCCAGCCAAAAAATCTTTTTTAAGCTTTTTGGAAAACATAGGGAAGGGTTATCACCCCTGTGACATTTGTTTTGCTGTCTTTGCTCCTCTTCAGAAGATTTCACCTCACTTTTTGTCCCAATGAAAAATGTTTTTTGAAAATTTGGATTTTTTTGTGGAACAAGGATTGGAAAGCATCAGTGGAAAGGAGAATTTTTTTCCCATATTAACTCTTACAGGAGAGAATTTCCCTTCCTAGGGGTAGATTTCATCTCACTTCCTGTTGTCTCCTTCCGTTTGCAAGTAGGAGTCGTTTGTAAGTTAGATGTTTGAAAGTAGGGTCCTGCCCTATATACTCAGCAGAAATTTGGGCCTTAGGTGTTGCTGTGGCCACAACACTGTAAGCCCTCACAGGGCCCTGCTGTGAAATATTAGATCAAGAATTGTAATTACATGCCCCTGTTGAACAGGAGCTGAAAAATTAGGCCTTAGGCACTGGTGCTGGTGCCACAACACTGCAACCCCTCACAGACACTCTAGTTGGAACGCAGGAACGAGCCCTGCTGCAAAGTATTGCATCAAAAATTGTAATTACACGCCCCTGTTAAACAAGGGCTGAAAAATTGGGCCTTAGGCACTGGTGCTGGTGCCACAACACTGCAACCCCTCACAGACACTCTAGTTGGAACGCAGGAACGAGCCCTGCTGCAAAGTATTGCATCAAAAATTGTAATTACACGCCCCTGTTAGACAGGGGCAGAAAAATTGGGCCTTAGGCACTGGTGCTGGTGCCACAACACTGCAACCCCTCACAGACACTCTAGTTGGAATGCAGGAACGAGCCCTGCTGCAAAGTATTACATCAAAAATTGTAATTGCACGCCCCTGTTAAACAGGGGCTGAAAAATTGTGCCTTAGGCACTGGTGGTGGCGCCCAGAACCAAAAATGTTCTTACAAGCTATCAGCGTGATGATTGAGGAGGAAGAGGATAATTACTCAGGGATAGTCACTCAGCATCAGCATAGGCAGTCTTTGAAGGGATCTGAGATTTCAAAAAAAATTATTCGGTTACATCAGCATCAGGTGCTTGGTAGCTGGTGGTGATCCAAGACTGATTCATTTTTATGAAGGTCAGTCGATCGAGCAGCACTGAATGTGCGTTCCGAAAGAACGCTGGATGCAGGACAGGCCAGTAGCTCAATTGCATACTGTGCAAGCTCTGGCCAGTGATCCATCCTCAAGACCCAGTAACCCAGAGGATTTTCGGTGGGAAAGGTGTCCAAGTCTGATCTTGCCCCTAGGTATTCCTGCACCATGTAAAACAGACGCTGGCGATGGTTGCTGGAACCGATCATACCTTGGGGCTGCGGACCAAAAAATTGTCTGAACGCATCGGTCAGACGGCCACCTTCTCCACCGCTCCTTCTTTGACTGACCGAAGCCTCAGCAACACGTTGTCCAGAAACAGGAGTTTGTAACCTCCCAGTCTCTGGGAACGCGTTGCACAGACCTTTCTGCAAGGCCTCCCGAAGATGTTTCATCCTCTGCTCCCTCTGCGATGGCAAGATAAGGTCCGCAACCTTACCCTTGTAACATGGATCAAGGAGGGTTGCCAGCCAGTATTGGTCCTTCTCCTTGATACCACGAATACGAGGATCCTTACGCAGGCTTTGCAGGATCAGGGAGGCCATGCAGCGTAGGTTTGCTGAGGCATTCGGTCCGGAGTCCTCTGGGTCACTAAGGACGACAACGTCGGCAGCCACCTCCTCCCAGCCACGTACAAGTCCATGTGTTTCTTGGGACTGATCCCTTAAAGACTGCTGCTGATGCTGAGTGCCAGGCTCCACCTCCATACTGACACAATCTTCCTCCTCCTCCTCTTCCTCCTCGTCCTCTTCCTGTGTGATCGGCGGGCACGCAGGAACACTGTCTGGATAAAGGGGGCCTTGAGAGCTAAGGAAGTCCTCCTCTTCCTGCCTCTGTTCTGCCTCAAGTGCCCTGTCCATTATTCCACGCAGCGTGTGCTCCAACAGGTGGACAAGGGGGACAGTGTCACTGATGCATGCACTGTCACTGCTCACCATCCTCGTGGCCTCCTTGAATGGTGACAGGACAGTGCATGCATCCCTGATCATGGCCCACTGGCATGGGGAAAAAAAACCAAGCTCCCCTGACCCTGTCCTGGTGCCATAGTCGCACAGGTACTCATTGATGGCCCTCTGCTGCGTGTGCAGCCGCTGCAGCATGGCCAACGTTGAGTTCCACCTGGTGGGCATGTCACAGATTAGGCAGTTCTTGGGCAGGTTAAACTCCTTTTGGAGGTCCGTCAGCCGAGCACTGGCATTATATGACAGGCGGAAATGCACACAGACTTTCCTGGCCTGCCTCAGGACATCCTGTAAGCCCGGGTACCTGCCCAAGAACCGCTGCACCACCAAGTTAAGGACGTGAGCCAAACAGGGCACATGGGTCATTTGTCCCTGTCGGAGGGCAGAGAGGAGGTTGGTGCCATTGTCGCAAACCACCATTCCTGCCTTAAGTTGGCGTGGCGTCAACCACCTCTGAACCTGCCCCTGCAGAGCTGACAGAACCTCTGCCCCAGTGTGGCTCCTGTCCCCCAAACACACCAGCTCAAGCACCGCATGGCATCTTTTGGCCTGCGTACTTGCGTAGCCCACTGAACGACTACGGAGCACCGCTGGTTCCGAGGAAGAGGCCATGGAGGAAGAAGAAGAGGAGGGGGTGGAGGAGAGAGGTGTGTCACAATCATTAGCATTTTGGAGGCGTGGTGGCGGAACAACCTCCAACACTACTGCACCTTGTCCTGCATCCTTCCCAGCTGCCAGCAGAGTCACCCAATGCGTCCCTGTCCATGCCTGCTGGACCATGAGTCAGCGGTAATATGCACCTTACCGCTGACCGCCCCTGTCCAGCGAGGCATGGACATTGCCTTCCACATGCCGGTAGAGAGCCGGAATCGCCTTCCGTGAGAAAAAGTGGCGTTTGGGTACCTGCCACTGAGGAACCGCACATTCCACAAACTCACGGAAGGGGGCAGAGTCTACCAACTGAAAAGGCAGCAGTTGACGTGCTAGCAATTTTGCCAAGCTAGCATTCAACCGCTGGGCATGTGGATGGCTGGGAGCAAACTTCTTTCGGCGGTGCAGCAGCTGGGGCAGGGAAATTTGCCTGGTACAATCTGACGTCGGTGTACCAAAAGCAGATTGCCCACAAGTACTTGGCTGTGACACACCTAATTCTACACCTTCATTCCTCTCACTGCAGGTCTCAGAGAGGACTGGAGGTCTAGTGGGGTTGGAAATCTCAGCTGATGAGGAGCAAGGAGAGATCCTCTTTGTTCTTTGGTGTGGGTCTTTTAGATACGCTTGCCAACGAACTGCATGGCAGGTCAACATATGTCTGGTCAAGCATGTGGTACCCAAGCGGGAGATGTTTTGGCCACGTGAGATACGCTTGAGACATATGTTGCAAATAGCAGCGGTGCGATCTGATGCACTCGTCTCAAAAAAGGCCCACACCAAAGAACTTTTTGAATAACGCGCAGAGACTGCAGCGCCCTGCACATGTGGAGCTTTGGGGTGTGATGCAGTCAATGTGCTGCCCTTAGGCTGGCCCCTGGAGGGCATCCTGCCTCGTGGGTGATGTGCCGCCTCCTCCTCCTCCTCTTCCTCCTCCTCCTCTCTCCTATCAGGCACCCACGTTGAGTCAGTGACCTCATCATCCCCTCCCTCCTCATCACTGGAGCAAACCTGGCTGTATGTTGCAGCAGGGGGAGCATGACTGCCAGATTGCTGTCCTTCTTGGGCACCCCCTCTGTCCATGCTCATGTTACTGCCTTCATCGAGCTCAGTATCATCATCAGAGCCTTCCAAACGCTGGGCATCCTCCTGGAGCATGTACCCAACACTGTGGTCAAACAGTTCGAGGGACTCCTCAGGAGGACATGGTGGAGCTAGGGAAGGAGTCACTGATGACATTGAGCCGAGGGAAGAGGCCGCTGCTTTGCCAGACAAAGCACCCTGGGCATGGGTGAGAGAGGATGAGGAGGATGAGGACGGCTTGGTCATCCACTCGACCAAGTCTTCCGCATGTTGCGGCTCAACACGGCCAGCTGCCGAAAAAAAGGCCAAGCGTGTCCCATGGCCACGTGCTGATGAGGATGCACCGTCTCCACGACCAGCACTAGACACAGAGCCTGCTTGCCCTCTCTTATTGGCTTGTGACTGTCTGCCTCTCCTTCTTGGCCTTCCAGACATACTAATGGCCTGTAGCTGCACTAAGCTGGGTATATATATATATATATATATATATATATATATATATATATATATATATATATATATATATATATATATATGTACTGATACTGCAGCTAGCAAAATCAACTGCTTGCCTGTAGTATGAGAACACCACCAGCTTTAGCTGAACACTGTGAGGTGGACGCACCCCACTAACTTGTAGGTTTAGCTGAACACTGTGAGCAGGACGCACTGCACTAACTGTAAATAGTCTAGCTGCCTGACCGTGGTACTAATAGGATCAAAAGAACACCAGTAATTTTCTTCAGGTAGCTTTATATACTGTAACAAGACAAGCCTGCCTGTCAGTAGGAAGATAACAGGAACGGATCTAGCTGAACACTGTGAGCAGGATGCACTGTACTAAATGTAAATAGTCTAGCTGCCTGACCGTGGTACTAATAGGATCAAAAGAACACCAGTAATTTTCTTTAGGTAGCTGTTAATACTGTAACAAGACAAGCCTGCCTGTCAGTAGGAAGATAACAGGAACGGATCTAGCTGAACACTGTGAGCAGGACGCACTGTACTAAATGTAAATAGTCTAGCTGCCTGACCGTGGTACTAATAGGATCAAAAGAACACCAGTAATTTTCTTTAGGTAGCTGTTAATACTGTAACAAGACAAGCCTGCCTGTCAGTAGGAAGATAACAGGAACGGATCTAGCTGAACACTGTGAGCAGGACGCACTGCACTAAATGTAAATAGTCTAGCTGCCTGACCGTGGTACTAATAGGATCAAAAGAACACCAGTAATTTTCTTTAGGTAGCTGTTAATACTGTAACAAGACAAGCCTGCCTGTCAGTAGGAAGATAACAGGAACGGATCTAGCTGAACACTGTGAGCAGGACGCACTGCACTAAATGTAAATAGTCTAGAAGATAACAGGAACGGATCTAGCTGAACACTGTGAGCAGGACGCACTGTACTAAATGTAAATAGTCTAGCTGCCTGACCGTGGTACTAATAGGATCAAAAGAACACCAGTAATTTTCTTTAGGTAGCTGTTAATACTGTAACAAGACAAGCCTGCCTGTCAGTAGGAAGATAACAGGAACGGATCTAGCTGAACACTGTGAGCAGGACGCACTGTACTAAATGTAAATAGTCTAGCTGCCTGACCGTGGTACTAATTGGATCAAAAGAACACCAGTAATTTTCTTTAGGTAGCTGTTAATACTGTAACAAGACAAGCCTGCCTGTCAGTAGGAAGATAACAGGAACAGATCTAGCTGAACACTGTGAGCAGGACGCACTGCACTAAATGTAAATAGTCTAGAAGATAACAGGAACGGATCTAGCTGAACACTGTGAGCAGGACGCACTGTACTAAATGTAAATAGTCTAGCTGCCTGACCGTGGTACTAATAGGATCAAAAGAACACCAGTAATTTTCTTTAGGTAGCTGTTAATACTGTAACAAGACAAGCCTGCCTGTCAGTAGGAAGATAACAGGAACGGATCTAGCTGAACACTGTGAACAGGACGCACTGTACTAAATGTAAATAGTCTAGCTGCCTGACCGTGGTACTAATAGGATCAAAAGAACACCAGTAATTTTCTTTAGGTAGCTGTTAATACTGTAACAAGACAAGCCTGCCTGTCAGTAGGAAGATAACAGGAACAGATCTAGCTGAACACTGTGAGCAGGACGCACTGTACTAAATGTAAATAGTCTAGCTGCCTGACCGTGGTACTAATAGGATCAAAAGAACACCAGTAATTTTCTTTAGGTAGCTGTTAATACTGTAACAAGACAAGCCTGCCTGTCAGTAGGAAGATAACAGGAACGGATCTAGCTGAACACTGTGAGCAGGACGCACTGCACTAAATGTAAATAGTCTAGAAGATAACAGGAACGGATCTAGCTGAACACTGTGAGCAGGACGCACTGTACTAAATTTAAATAGTCTAGCTACCTGACCGTGGTACTAATAGGATCAAAGGAACACCAGTAATTTTCTTTAGGTAGCTGTTAATACTGTAACAAGACAAGCCTGCCTGTCAGTAGGAAGATAACAGGAACGGATCTAGCTGAACACTGTGAGCAGGACGCACTGTACTAAATGTAAATAGTCTAGCTGCCTGACCGTGGTACTAATAGGATCAAAAGAACACCAGTAATTTTCTTTAGGTAGCTGTTAATACTGTAACAAGACAAGCCTGCCTGTCAGTAGGAAGATAACAGGAACGGATCTAGCTGAACACTGTGAGCAGGACGCACTGCACTAAATGTAAATAGTCTAGAAGATAACAGGAACGGATCTAGCTGAACACTGTGAGCAGGACGCACTGTACTAAATGTAAATAGTCTAGCTGCCTGACCGTGGTACTAATAGGATCAAAAGAACACCAGTAATTTTCTTTAGGTAGCTGTTAATACTGTAACAAGACAAGCCTGCCTGTCAGTAGCAAGATAACAGGAACGGATCTAGCTGAACACTGTGAGCAGGACGCACTGTACTAAATGTAAATAGTCTAGCTGCCTGACCATGGTACTAATAGGATCAAAAGAACACCAGTAATTTTCTTTAGGTAGCTGTTAATACTGTAACAAGACAAGCCTGCCTGTCAGTAGGAAGATAACAGGAACGGATCTAGCTGAACACTGTGAGCAGGACGCACTGCACTAAATGTAAATAGTCTAGAAGATAACAGGAACGGATCTAGCTAAACTGAATACAGTGTATATATATATATATATATATATGCAACACCTGGGATGTATATATATATACACAATACACTTTAAGTTCAGCTAACTGACTGACTGTCCTGCCTAATCTAGCTAACTCAAATGAAATGACACTGTCTCTCTCTCTCTCTCTAAGCACACCGGAACACACTGCACAGGGCCGCCGTGCAGGCGGCCTTATATAGTGTGGGGCGTGTACTAAATCCCCTGAGCCATAATTGGCCAAAGCCTCCTTGGCTTTGGCCAATTACGGCTCTCTGTTCAGGCGGCGCTGTGATTGGCCAAGCATGCGGGTCATAGTGCAGGCTTGGCCAATCATCAGCAAGCAATGCACTGCGATGCCGCAGTGAATTATGGGCCGTGACGCGCCACACGAATTTGGCGCGAACGGCCCATATCGTTCGCAATTCGGCGAACGACCGAACAGCCGATGTTCGAGTCGAACATGGGTTCGACTCGAACACGAAGCTCATCCCTACTCCTCTTGTTCACAGCAGGTGTTGTCTAATTGCATCCAGTCGGTGCAATCCTTGGTTAGTCAGGCTGTGAGTGAATCAGCATTTGTTCAACCTGTGCTGCAGGCATGGTCAGATCTCCTGTATTTAGCTAAGCCACAATATTCCAGCCCTGCCATTAATCACCTGCCTTCCCAAATCTATCTCCCCGTCGCCTTTGGCAACCTCAGCTACAGCCCAGTTTACTCAGCCCCCTACCAAATACTACTACCCAGTCTCCAAGTGTAGCACCTATCCTGCCTTCAATCCACCTGTCTCTTCTCCTCTACTTGTAATAACCCCACAGAACCCTCCTCCAGCCACTGTTCCTTGGTCTTCCTTTTGCCCAGCTACATACTTTTCTTATGACCCTGAACCTACGTACAAAGCTGCAGTGGCTAAACCAAAAAAAAAAAACGAAAGTTCTTCCCGACCCACACCATCCTGCGAGTAACCCAACCTGCCTCCACACCAACCAACCTGTTCCAGCCTGCGTTCATGCCAGTTGAACTTGATGACCCACCTAAACCTGCCAAACCTCTGCCTGCTATCCAACCCGAAATCTCGGTGCCCGCTTTCCAGTCTGATGTGCCTGCTATCCAGTCTGATGTGCCTGCCTCCCAGTCTGATGTCCTGATGTCTACCTTCCAGCCTGATGTCTCGGTGCCCGCCTTCCAGCCGGATGTCTCGATGCTTGCCTTCCAGCCGGATGTCTCGGTGCCTGCCTTCCAGCTTGATGTCTCTGCCTTCGTCTGATGTGCCCGCCTTCCAGTCTAATGTGCCTGCTTTCCAGTCTGATGTCCTGATGCCTGCCTTCCAGCCTGAAGTCTTGGTGCCCGCTTTTCAGTCTGATGTGCCCGCTTCTTAGTCTGATGTCTTGATGCCTGCCTTCCAGCCGGATGTCTCGGCGCCTGCCTCCCAGCTTTATGTCTTTGCCCCCCAGTCTGATGTGCCCGCTGTCCAGTCTGATGTGCCCACTGTCCAGTCTGTCCTGATGCCTGCCTTCCAGCCTGAAGTCTCGGTGCCCGCTTTCCAGTCTGATGTGCCTGCTATCCAGTCTGATGTGCCTGCCTCCCAGTCTCATGTCCTGATGCCTACCTTCCAGCCTGATGTCTCGGTGTCCGCCTTCATCAAACCTTGATGTCTCTGCCTTCCAGTCTGATGTGCTCGCCTTCCAGTCTGATGTACCCGCTTTCCAGTCTAATGTGCCTGCTTTCCAGTCTGATGTCCTGATGCCTGCCTTCCAGCCTGAAGTCTCGGTGCCCGCTTCTCAGTCTGATGTCTTCATGCCTGCCTTTCAGCCTGATGTCTCGAAGCTTGCCTTTCAGCCTGATGTCTCGGTGTCTGCATTTCCACCTGATGTCTCGATGCCTGCCTTCCAGCTTGATGTGCCTGCCTTCCAGCCTGATGTGCTAGCTCCCCAGCCTGATGTGCCAGCTCCCCAGCCTGATGTGCCAGCTCCCCAGCCTGATGTGCCAGCTCCCCAGCCTGATGTGTCAGCTTCCCAGTCTGATGTGCCAGCTTCCCAGTCTGATGTGCCAGCTTTCCAGTCTGATGTGCCAGCTTTCCAGTCTGATGTCTCAGTGCCTGCCTTACAGCCTGATGTCTTGAAGCTTGCCTTTCAGCCTGATGTCTCAATGCCTGCCTTCCAGCCTGATGTGTCTGCCTTCCAGCCTGATGTGCCAGCTTTCCAGTTTGATGTGCCAGCTTCCCAGTTTGATGTGCCAGCTTCCCAGTCTGTTGTCTCAGTGCCTGCCTTCCAGCCTGATGTCTCGAAGCTTGCCTTCCAGCCTGATGTCTCGATGCCTGCCTTCCAGACTGATGTGCCAGCTTCCCAGACTGATGTGCCAGCTTCCCAGTCTGATGTGCCTGCTGCCCAGCCTGAAGTGTCCGTGCCTGCTGCCCAGCCTGAAGTGCCCATGCCTGCTGCCCAGCCTGATGTGCCTGCTGCCCAGCTCGAAGAGCCCGTGCCTGCTGCCCAGCTCGAAGTGCCTGCTGCCCAGCTCGAAGTGCCCGTGCCTGCTGCCCAGCCTGATGTGCCTGCTGCCCAGCTTGAAGTGCCCGTGCCTGCTGCCCAGCCTGATGTGCCCATGCCTGCTGCCCAGCCTGATGTGCCTGCTGCCCAGCTCGAAGTGCCAGTGCCTGCTGCCCAGCTCGAAGTGCCTGCTGCCCAGCTCGAAGTGCCCGTGCCTGCTGCCCAGCCTGATGTGCCTGCTGCCCAGCTTGAAGTGCCTGTGCCTGCTGCCCAGCCTGATGTGCCTGCTGCCCAGCTCGAAGTGCCCGTGCCTGCTGCCCAGCGCGAAGTGCCCGTGCCTGCTGCCCAGCTCAAAGTGCCCCTGCCCGCTGCCCAGCTTGGTGTGTTCCTTCTCGAATGTGCCCGCTGTCATCTCGGATGTGCCCGCTGTCTGCTTGGATGTGCCCGCTGTCTTCTCGGATGTGCCCACTGTCTTCTCGGATGTACCCACTGTCCAGTTTGATGTACCGATGCCCAGCCTGATGTGCCCTCATCTGTTGTTCGGTTTGAGGCAATGAACTTTGGACAATTTCATCTTGTTGGAGCGTCCCCCCTTTGGGGGGGTACTGTCATGAGAGGGTTTACCTGTTGGTAGCGCTATCGGTCTCTTAGATCGCAGTACCAGTGTCCACCAGCGGGTGTCTTCCAACACCTAGGACCTGTAGTAAGAGGACTCTCCTGCTGGTGGCACTGTTGCATCCTTGGACCTAGTACCGGTGTCCACCAGTGGGTGCACTCCGGCAGTGTGGAGCAGACAGCACCCTCTGCGCTCAGCTGTAACATGAGGTCAATTACTACAGCCTTATAAATACCCGGCAAGCCCTCACATGGTTGCCTTGGTATCTTTCTCCCTGCGCCCTGACCTTGCTGCCTGTATCCTGACTGTGAACCTGTTTCTGTCCTGTTCTGTCCTGATCTGATCCAATCCCTATCCCTAGCCCATCCTGTACTTGTCCCTCCCAATTCCCTTGGATCCCTGCCCTGCAGCCTATCCATCCATCCTCTCCCTGTCCTGCTGGTTTCCCGTCCTTACCCATCTGCTGACCTCCCTGTGTATGACCTTGGCCTGGCTTTGTTTACGATTCCGGTATCTCCATTTACTTGTATATACTATTTGTTGTTTGTGGGTCTGTGGTTGGTTTTGCACTGTTTATATTTCTCTTACTTGTCACTTATTTAATAAACACCATTATTTTTTTCACTTACATGCATTTCTGGTTTCCTCTGTGCAGTCCACACAGACTGGTCTACTAAATCCTCTGACAGGATCCAATCAACTTGCCTAGGAACATTCGCTGTTTCTCAGTGAACGGGGATCAAATGCCTGGCTGCATTCAGAAGATGAGGTAGAACTGAATTATGGTAATGGTTGAGAGGAATAGATGGCACGTGGAGCAAAAACTCCAAGGGAGAGTCTCAATATCTAAGATCACTTTGATCTGGGCCCTGATATCATGTCAATATGGTTGAAGCTTTGGGCACTCCCATCAAATATGTAGGTAAGTGGCCCTCAACCCACAACCTCTCCAGCAGGCAGTGGCGTAGCGTGAGGGGTGCGAGTTGGGCGGAGGCCCCGGGCGCAACATTTGGGGGGGGGCGCAATCCCATGTCAGTGTGTGTCACTCTGGCTCCGTCATCCTAATTTCTATTTCCTGTGTCTCCTGCGATCCGGCCACCATGTTTAATGTCAGCTGGGCGGCCGGCGCCCTGTGATTGGGTGAATGGGGTCATGTGAGGCGTGGGGCTGACCTGTCCTTAATGCTCCTGGAGTCCCGCCTCTGCTATCTTCTCCTCCTCCTCCTCCTCTCCTCCTGACCGCAGCATCTGGGACTTGCATCATTCCCTGTTGGCTGTGGCAGACAGAGGTCAGATCTGTGGTGAGCAAAAAAAAGCAGGTGAGACGAGGGAGCAGCCGCTACTGCAACTAATCATCCTCTCCAAGGCAAAGCCAGCACTGTGAGTTCTGCCTCTCTCCTCACAAGAAGTGCATGCATACTTTTCTGGCTTCCTATTGGCTGTGAGACTCGGGACACTGAGCTGCTTCCAGTCCAATGAGTCTCAGAGCTCCTTTGCTGTTCCATGGACATGTGTGCTGCTGTACCCAACATGTAATGACATGGACATCTCTGGGTCACTCACTGTGGTATGTGACACTCAGCATGTATAACACAGTCACATAGGACAAACTACACTTACAGTCTACACTACACACATACACAGAGCATCACCCTCTTCCCCACTTATCCCAAATGTCCCTCCTCTCCCCCCACTTATCCCCAATGTCCCTCCTCTCCCCCCACTTATACTAAATGTCCCTCCTCTCCCTCCACTTATCCCCAATGTCCCTCCTCTCCCTCCACTTATCCCCAATGTCTCCCCTCTCCCCCCACTTATCCCCAATGTCCCTCCTCTCCCCCCACTTATACCAAATGTCCCTTTTCTCCTCCCAATTATCACAAATGTCCCTCCTCTAACCCCACTTATGTCCAATTTCCCTCCTCTCCCCTCACTTATACCAAATGTCCCTCCTCTCCCCCCACTTATACCAAATGTCCCTCCTCTCCCCCCACCTTTACCAAATGTCCCTCTTCTCCCCCCACTTATACCAATTGTCCCTCCTCTCCCCCAACTTATCCCAAATGTCCCTCCTCTCCCCCCACTTATCCCAAATGTCCCCCCACTTATACCAAATGTCCCCCCACTTATACCAAATGTCCCTCCTCTCCCCCCACTTATCCCCAATGTCACTCCTCTCCCCCCATTTATCCCCAATGTCCCTCCTCTCCCCCCACTTATCCCCAATGTCCCTCCGCTTATCCCCAATGTCCCGCTTCTCCCCCCACTTATCCCCAATGTCCTGCTTCTCCCACTTATCCCAAATATCCCTCATTTCCCCCCACTTAGCACCAATGCCCCCCTCCCCCCCACTTAGCAACAATGTTCACACTCTCCCCCAAGTTAGAAATGAGCACATTGTCCCCCCCATATAGCACCAATGCCCCATTAACTTAGCACCAATGTCATCCCCTATCCCCTCTCTTTGCACTAATGACCCCTCTCTCCACTTAACATTTTAGTCCTACTGTAAGTTGTAGTTGCTTTTGGTGGGGAAGAGAAGATTTGGGAGTGGAAGGAGAGCTCTTTACTGGAAGGGGGGTTGTAAACTCTCCTGTGAGATATGCATTCCTAATCCCTGCAATCTGTATGCAGCACAGTCATGAACTCTGCACTCTGTATGCAGTAAACTCCTGAACTCTGCACTCTGTACGTAGTACAATCTTGATCTTTGCATTTTGTATATAGTACACTCCTGATCTTTGCATTCTGTATGTAGCAAACTCCTGAACTCTTCACTCTGTGCAGAATGCATAAGTGGTATTTAACAATGCCCCATTAAGACTCTCCCACTGTTAGGTGGTGGCGGCATGGTTAAGTTCCTGCATTATCTGAGGAAAATAGCCCTGCATATAGTATGTCTGCAGTCTTTCACTGTATCTCCTGTAATATGTCTGCAGTCTCTGACCATCTCCTGTATCATGTCTGCAGTCTCTGACCATCTTCTGTATCATGTCTGCAGTCTCTGACCATCTTCTGTATCATGTCTGCAGTCTCTGACCATCTCCTGTATCATGTCTGCAGTCTCTGACCATCTCCTGTATCATGTCTGCAGTCTCTGACCATCTCCTGTATCATGTCCGCAGTCTCTGACCATCTCCTGTATCATGTCCGCAGTCTCTGACCATTTCCTGTATCATGTCTACAGTCTCTGAACATCTCCTGTATCATGTCTAGCACTAAATATTATGCACAACCCTTAAATCGGGGTTATTATTAGGCAGTCAATCAGGGGCTCAGGCTGTGAGTGGGGAAGCCCTTTGCGTTTTGACAGCCACAGCACGTAAGCAGCAGCAGAGCAGTCCCTGAGCCCCCATTCTTAGGTGCTAAAAGTCCACAGGTTAGGGGGCGCAAATTACTTGCCTTGTCCCGGATGCGGACAACCCACGCTACGCCACTGCCAGCAGGTATCAGAGATTGTTGGAAAAATCCTGGTAAGGTGGTACAGATGGTCCAGCTGAGCCTTCGTAAATGTATGATGCAATTCTCTCTCCCACTCCTGTATACAGGCTGATATAGAGTGAGGAATGAAGGCAGCGTGGAGGGAGAAAGGAAAGAACAATTTAACAAACATTTATGCGGCATTCCACATGGTACTTGTAGAAAAATATAGTAGACATTGGAAATAAAAAACTATGTACAGCATGAGACGAGACTGGCACCAGGCCAATTAAATAGCAGTTTGGTGTCAGAACTCTGGCACAATTTTACTCAATATAACATAAACACAACCCTAATAATTGACTAATACCATAACACTATCTAAGAATAGTGGTACTTTTAATATGTAGGTAAGCATTTCCCATTAGCTGTAGCAGGGTCCTCTAGAGTACCTGAAAACAAACAGCATTATTAATGGGCATAAAATTAAACAAAAGTGGAATGCCACCTCTGTGGAGGTAACCTTTCAGCAAAGCAATTTATCAACAATCCTAGAACCTATTGTATAAATGCTAGAATTATCCCCAAAAGTCCATATGCCCTGTACCATATTTAAATCACACAACTTTACCGAAAAAGGCATATGCCAACTTGCTGGACCCTGGTGGGTAAATCATTTATTCTGTCCAATTCCAGAGCCCTGAAACAAAGCAGAGAAAAGGCATCCTATCTAAACCTATCTACACTATCTACCTATGTACATTTCTTCAGTGTTTCGATGTAAATTCCCAATCTAGGGATTTTTTTAAATGTATTTGTGAACCAAAGGGTCCTTGCTCAGTAACTTCCAAAGTCCTTAGGACCCAACTCATGCAAGAACTTCAAAGAAACTGTGTACACTGCAGAGCATAGATCCTTCTCTGCACTCAGGATAAATAGCCCATCAGCTAGCTCAGTTTTAATCACACCCCATATCTTTTGCAGTTCTGATTAAAAGCCCTCATGAAAACAACACTGGAATAACTCCCAAGGAATGGTCCATAGAGAAAGAGGGTGGGCAGATAATCACTGACCATTCCTGGTGCCTCCTCTCGCCTTTTAAATGACCAACTTGTCTTTATAGATAAATCACCCCCAGTTCCAGCTTTTCTACGTGGTCAAGAATTTGTCCCAAAACCTTGTAGCTCATGAATGTTGGTAAGGTTTGGGTATACTGAAGAATTCCCAGACCTCATCACTGTACCAGCTTTCCCTGTTAGCCTCCACTTCCCCCATGACTGCTGGGAATACATATGGGTATTCATACCCAAATTCAAGAGCCACCTTTCTCTGTACTATCCATTGCATCCTGGAGAAGTAGGGTAGTGCATCCTTAACTCCTCTGCCCTGCAGGATATATGGGTTAGCAGCCCAGAAAGATTTAGCCTGTGCTCCTGGCTCTTCTATAGACTCTGGGCACACTAACATTTGCAGATCATGCTCACAATCTGCCTACTCAGGTTCATCTGCCTATATGAGCAATGTCCCTTGGTTCTCACCTGTGCTCTCTGTCTCACAGGAATCTCTTTGTGATTTTTTTCTCTCCTCCTGGCAATTCCCCCCAGGACCTTTCAGACGAGGATCCACCAGAGGTGTCCCACTCACCTATATCCTCTTTACAGGGATCAATGATGTACTTGGGAGACCCTGGATCAGTCTCTAAATCACTTTCTTCATCCTTAGCCTCCTCTGATCCAGTTTCCCCCATGCAGCTCCTCCACAGTAAAACACCAGTGCCACCACTGCTGCTGGCCATCCGGTGTTATCCTTTTCAGTGACCACTTTCTCCCCCATTGAGGATGACCCCCCTGCAACTGCTGGGATGGGACCGTTCTGGCAGCTGTATACATAGCCTGGTCTTCTGCCTCATTCTAAGAAATAGTTCTGCCCCACTCTGCTCACCAGGGATGCAAGGCTTGAAGCTTCACCACATGCTCTTTCGCCTGCTCCGGTCCAGCAGCCTCGGTACAGAAGCCCATGTCCCACTTGGTAGGTGACAGGTGAAAAGTTGCTAGGGACCAGTTCAAACAGTGGCTCTCCGCAGTGCTCACATTGTCTACAGACTCTCATTACCACCATTGTCTTCTTGCAGGTCCTACACACTGTGCACAGGTACTCGGCTCCCCTGATGGTACCCAGAGCGATACTGCCATGACGTACTAGCCTCGCACCTGTGTTAGCTACTACATTCTAGAACCTACTAGAAGGCAGTGATAAGTACTTCAGCCTGCAGCCTGTGAGACTCTGAACAGACAAAAATAATTACACTCTGCTCCACTGGCTACAGAGGAGCCAAAAAGACTAAAATACCTTGAACTTACTAGCAACCTAACCTAGGAGGGTGCTACACCTACATCCATTCAATTAACTACCCTAAAAGTGATGCTGGTTTCACTTAACAGCTCAATCCATTTAGCTATTGGGGCTGATTTATTAAAACTGGAGAGTACAAAATTGGGTGCAGCTGTGCATGATAGCCAATCAGCATCTAAGGCTGGCTATACATTATACACTTTTCTTGTACAATTTTCCTTTAGATTTACCAAAACCATATAACATGAGATCAAACCTAAACACTTTCAATTTCCTGACGCATCTTCATGGCAGCACACACTGGATTGTGACTCCGCCCCCACAACCTGACAGGATTGGTTAACTATACAATTGAAAGAGAGGCACCCCGCTTCATTCTCTTTTTTTTATCCTCGCCTGAGAAGATTGGATGGTCATCGCACACCTCTTACCGCATCGCCCCAGCAGGTTCAAGCATCTCCTGGTTGGAAGTCTCTCCTGTACAGTCTCTGAAGGAGCTTTATGGAGAGAGCCCCCCGATCTGTTGGTCTCAGTGTCATTAGAGACATTTTCTGGCATTTTTACAAGCTTTAATGAAGCTTCATATTTGGCAGTGGTCTCCTACCTCCCCTCCTGCATGGGTGTCATTCTCTTCTTCCATTCTTTTTTTTTTTTCTCAGGCTTTCCTGAGCCTTGTAGTCCCACAGGCAGTCAGATCAGAGCATACATGGGCGCTGCGTCTGTCACCGCACTTTGCGCATGCGCGGGAGGAAGTGATGTAGCCGGTTTTCGTCTTTGCCCTGTTTCATGATGGCGCGAGTGCGTCCAGAGCGCTTCTACACATGGGCGAAGGCGTCACTTCCACCGCGACGGCAGTGGCAGATTAAAATAGCCAGGTTTGCCTGACAGTACTCTCTGGCTGTTCCTACTTCATAGGAGGCTGGCGTTTGTTATTTCTCCCATGTTCTTTTCTGGGTTAACCTATTTTTCTTACTGGCTAAACCTTTTCTTTTACCATTCTGTTTCAAGCTGCCTTTTCCTCTCTGACACTACTCATTGAGGCCACTGCCCACACAGACCACCCTCAGCATATAAGGTATAAGGCTGTCCACGTTTTATGGGTAAGTATTCAAGAGAGAAAAAAAAAGAGAGTATAACCACCAACGCTGCGATTTCTGACCCTACCAGGTCAAGATCCGCAAACTCCAGGCATAAGGACCGATCAAGCCATGCCTCAAGCCACAGAAGGTCTAGGAGAAGCTGATCAAGATCCTCATCCAATCATCACCATTCACGTCATAGCCGCTCACGTCATAGCCAATCAAGCCACAGGAGATCACCCTCATCCCATCGCAATAGAAGTTATCACACCTGTCCTGCAGCAAATGCTTGCTGGGTGTGCAGTGCTCCAGCTTTGCCAGAAAAATTAGCCTGCTGTACTTGCTTCAATGAAGCAACAAAGGAAAATGAATCAGATGCCAGAGAGGTTACTGACCTCATCAGGGAGTCAGTGCGGGAATCCATGCTGGAGACATCAGCACCTGAAACAGACAGGCCGGTTCCAAGAACATCATCGGTAGCTCCTCTTCATACCAGAGAGCCAGAACCTTCTTCCGAAAATGAAGATCCAGAAGTGTCAGTGGATTTGACATTACCTTAGTCGAGCCTTTTGCAAAGTTAGTTAAGGAGGCTATAGGTTGGGAGGAAGCTAAGGAAGTACCCCGGAAAGTTCGGAAATATTTCCAGAACTTAAAAAAAAAACAAAAAAAAAACAGAATCCTTTCCTTTCATTAAGGAGTTAGAAGATCTTATTACAGATGAGTGGGAAAGATCTGATAAAAAATCCAGCCTTAAAGTGCACATGAGCGGGGCTCTGAAGATGGCTGCTTGAGCCAGGAGCTCCTCAACACCCCAGCACAGAGGCGCCCACAGCACCTCACTCAGCGCACCGGGAATGGTGATTCCAGCAGCCACAGCACCCCCAGGCACCCAGGAACCCCCTCCTATGCCCGGATCCTCGGTCAGGAGAGACCTCAGGCTGCAATTCAGAAGCACTGATTCACACAGCAGATCCAAGATGGTCGGCCGAGCTCAGCCTCATGCTTCCAGCTCTGTGGGTCTCCAGGAACACAGGCAAATGATTGCCCTGGTGACTCTGAACTACACTCTGATGGTCCATGTGAGTACCCAGCAGGCCATGACACCTTCCCCTGCACCATAGAAGATTATGTTTTCTCCTGTATGGGGCCTAATACAGCCTGTCATGCTGGCACTTCACTTCCTGACTACCAGGCCAAAGACTCTGCCTTCCCTGCAGCTGAGCTTTACAAGAAACTGTCAGATCTCTTGGAAAGAGGCCTGGCTCAAACTGCAACTAAAAATCACAGAAGACTTAAAATCTGACTTGCTGACCCTGGGAGCCAGAACGGAAACAATTGAAAATAAGCTAGACAAGACTGTTGCAGTAACAAACCAAAACTCAGATCATATCCAGACATTAGAGGAACAACTGGATATTGCCCTATCCAGAATTGATGATTTAGAGAACAGATCCAGGAGATACAACATCAGAATCAGGGGACTCCCTGAGTCCATCACTAATGTTCCTGCAGCGGTACAGGATATAATCAAAAACCTTATCCCAAATATCCCCAAAACCGTCTGGAGCTGGACAGAGCCCACAGAGGCCTAGGGCCCTCTAGGAAAGACAGCACACTGAGAGACATCATTGCCAAACCTCATTACTATGCAGTGAAGGAGGAAGTCATGAAACAATCACGATCCATGCCCTGGGTGCAATGCCAGGGTTACCCAATTCAGATCCTCACAGACCTGTCCCCCTCCACAATGCAGCGCAGAAGATCACTGAAACCATTGCTATCAGTCCTGACACAAAAGGACATTGAATAAAAATGGGCTTTCCCTTTCGCAGTAAAGTTTTCTGATAAAGGAAAGAACTACTCCTTCTCCAATTTTTCGGATGGTGAAAAACTCCTCCTCCACCTGAGGTATGTCTCCCAGGAAGCTGAAATAGACACGTCCAAAAGCATACCTGGATCGACCAAAAGACCGACACCTACTAGCCCCCGATCCCCACTCTGGAACAAGGCGAAGACTAAGAAAGCTACGGTCCCCCTTGAACTTTCACCAACTACTCTGGATTTCTACTCTTTCATTACCCAGAGTTTGGTTCCTGGTTACTCTAAACCCACTGATTAGAGATTCATCTCTTATATAGTCGTGATGTTCTCCAAACAAGTTTACCAGTTCTCTAGTTGTTTCTTTTTCAATTTTTGCCTGTTTAGTCTCATTAGAGATTCAGGATTCCCCTGAGGAGATAATGCCAGCCTCCTTGAAGGGTCTCCGCCTCCCCAACACAAGAAGTCGATGTCCCCGGATGGGGTAATTCAGACTCATCCTCTCCACAGAGACCCAGAGACAAATGAACTCTTTGCAGGTCTCCTACCCTGATGTGGGAGTTTCAACAATGGAAGCTCTGGGCCCCTTTCTTTCTTCACCCCCTCAGGGGAGAAGGAGGGAAGGACCATCCGGTTAGGTTTTGGAACCTTTTGATAACCTTATATTCTTGTTACTGGTTGCTGTTATTTAGCACTTATGCAGCATTTCCAGGGGCACCCTGGCCAGGGGTGGAACCCATGTGCCTCCACCTACCCCTCAGACTCCAGTAGGCCTCTGGGGGCTAGATTGTCTGTGCCTATATAGGACAGAACCTAATTGATTTATTTGTGTAGTGGATCTCGGGGGGTTTCTCCCCCTCCCCTGGGTCCAGTTCTCTTGTGCTAGGAGATCCTTACCTTTCTACTCTGTCCCTTTATGCCTACTTTTCCCTTCCTTTTCCCTTCTTATTCTTTCCTCTTTTTATATCTGCCTAACTATTTCATCTGTTGCAGCCAACCACTACACTTTTCCAGCGATGTACACCGGGAGACCGTGCAACCCTACAGAAGATCCTCCTCACCAATGCTCTGAGAAAAGATCTAAGGTTAAGTGACGGTAGGGACAGCGACATAGCCCCTTCTGAGCTCCATGGCTAACCCCTCAAAGAACGCTTATAAAATAGCTACTTACAATGTCCAGGGTCTATATTCCCCTCTCAAACGAAGGAAAGTTTTTGACAGTTACAAATCCCTAAAACTGGACATTCTCATGCTACAGGAGACTCATTTTCCTATACAGTACAGTCCCAAATTCCTCCACTCTCACTTTCCCCATTTCTATTTGGCCAAAGCTGAAAATAAAAACAGAGGGGTAGCAATTCTCATCTCCAAATCCTTTATATTTGAGTGTCTTTTTGACTTCAAATACCCAAAGGGCAGGTTTCTTCTAGTGAAGGGCACAATTGAGGGGCACCTATACTCCCTAGTCTCCTATTACTCCCCCAATAAAGATCAAGGAAAAATTCTTCCAACTCCTCTTGGACACCCTAAATCCTCTTTTAGAGGACACAATCATCTTTGGAGGGGACTCAAGTGTAGCATTTGATCAGTGGTTAGACAAATCCAAGCCTCCTAAGGCTCAATTGACCCCACCGACCAGGGCAAGCCACAAAATAGCCAAGCTACTCCAGACCCAGGGTCTAGCCGATGTCTGGCGAGAACTAAATCCCTCCAAACGGGACTTCATGCATTACTCCCACCCACATAATACATACGCCAGGGTTAATTATATTCTGATTCCCACATCCCTTCTCCCTCTTGTTCTTCACTCTCAAATTAGAGATACGGCCTGTCGGACCACTCTTTAGTAGTCATGTCTATCCGTTCTAGCCTCCATAACACAAAACCGGGGCACTGGAGTCTGGATGAATCCATTCTCTCTGACCCTATCAGAGCCACGGAAATAAATAAATCACCTCAGGAATACTTCAAGCTTAACAATGTGGAGGGAATCTCAGCTGAAACTCATTGGGCTGCCCATAAGGCCTTTATTAGTGGCAAGATTATCCAGATTGCCACCCAAATCAAGAGGGAACTAAAGGCTGATATTGAACTATTAGAAAAGACTTATGCAGCCCTGCGGGCTCAACGCAAAAAGAATCCCTCCAGCACTCCAATAGCCCAAATAGGCAAAGCCAGACTGGTACTTAACTTAGCCCTTACGACAAAAGCAGAGAAATCCATACGCTGGAGCGGCTACAAATTTTACACACAAAAAGACAGGATAGGTCTGTTACTAGCTGCCAGATTATCCCCTCGAGCAAGGGTCCACACCTTGCCCAAGATCCGAATCGCTGGCCAGGAGCCCACAGCCAACCCTACCAAGATGCTTGAGGCATTCCAAGACTTCTACTCAAAACTCTATAGCTCCCCTTCACAGACCAATAGAGATTCTATATCCATGTTTCTCAATGGCTTTCCCATTCCATCCCTAGATACTAAACACAGGAATCTTTGGGAGGCAGCCTTCATGGAGGAGGAGGTAATGTAAGTCATCAAGGGCCACAAAAAGGGCTCAGCCCCTGGCCCAGATGGCTTTTCCATCCCCTACTACAAGGCCTTTGCAGGCACCCTAGCCCCGCACATGACAACATTTTTTATCGCCAAAACACAGGGCGTCCCCCTAGGCACCCAACTCAACACAGCATACATCACAATCATACCCAAACCAGACAAAAACTCTGAAGAAGTCAGCAATTATCACCCAAATTCCCTCATAAACAATGACCCGAAAATATTAACCAAAATTCTGGCCAACTGTCTCACCTCCTTTATTAGTACATATATCCATAAAGATCAGGTGGGCTTTATTCCGGGTAAACAGGGTCCCGACCAAGTAAGACGAGCAATTTACATTGTATCAAAACTGCAAACTAATTGGGACGGGGGCCAAAACAACAGGGTCTACTCCTCACACTTAATTTGCAGAAATCCTTCGACTCTGTCATGGCCTTACATATTTTCCCTCTTGGAGTGTTAGAGGAATTGGTATGCATCGGAGTGCATGTGGGGGACGCCCCTTAGGATTTTTTAGGCAGAAAAAGGAGTAGGGAAAGTATTATCCGTAAAAGGCACCAGCAGTGCCAACTTTATTAGTGTACAAAAATAGATTAAAATGTCCAGAGGGACAAGACAAGCATATACAATCAATAATTGGTATCTGTATAAATGACAAAGACAAGTAGAGCATATAAAAATGATATCACCCAATGCCAGCAACCCCAAACCATCCACCGAGGTACGGTAGGTCTGGTGGGGGGTAGGCGGCTAATGCATATTTCCCAACATGTTTCGGAGAGGACCGTAGTCACACTGGTATGTTCCTTCTTCAGGGGAATTGTTTAACATACAGATGGGTGGATAAAAAATGTTGCTTGTCTCTAGAACATAGACATAAACATCAATGAGTAACATAGCAGGAATATAGCCATTTGTATATCACAAGAATCATCAAGAAATGTAACATGTTACTTACATCATAAAACTCATGTCATGAGAAAGAGGAAAGGCAAAAGAAAGTGTCAACGTGCTGTTTGTAGGGGTCCACAGGTGACAGAAGGGGCCAGTGACGAGCCGCAGAGCCGCAGGGGCACCTTCACAAGATACGCCTAATCCACCCTGTAGCGAACAATGTCAGCGTTAGGGGGAAAAAAGATTGCACACAAAAGAGAGTCCAGGGGAAGTGGTGATTATAAAAAACTTCCATGTGTACATAGAAGCCAACCCTTTAAGACTTCAGTGTCAAGGGAGGCAAATACTACATACCTGAATTGAGGGGTAGATCAGGAACATTAGCTGCTGATGGTTTGGAGTCTATCAGGTGAGGAAGTTGGAACACAAGTGTCTGCTGCTGGCAAGCCTGTGTCTGCCACTGTGTTGGCACCTGACATCAGGATGTGAGCCAGAGCAGTGTAATATATATAGGGGGGGGAAGTCCCACACTCCCACACTCTGGGAGCGATTGCTAACCGCAGTGCAGCTGTGTATAAACACAGCTGAGAGGATTAGGATCGAGGGTGTGTGTGGAGTGGCCAATCAAAGGCAGACCTAGGGGCCATCACGGCCACCGCGTTATCACGCCTGGCAGGCGGAGACATGCCTCAAGGGGCGTATCTCAGGCACAGGGGCGCGCGGTGCGGCCGCGCCAGAGACTGGCGCGATCGCGTCACGCGTCGACGTGCCACCGGCGGGAAGGCTTCACCGTCGTCATGGAGACGGCGGCGAAGGCGTGTGAGCGCTCCACCCCCCACAGCCAGTCCAAGGACGGGAAGGCGAAACCGTCACCGTCCTAGGCTGCAGCAGGGGGAGCCCACCCGCCGGGGGTCAGTGCCCATGCAGCACTGCGGGGACCACAAGGGCCCAGACATATCACCCAGCGGGAAAGGTGAAAGGAACAAACAGCATATTGAACAAGGAAAAAGGGGGGTAATTACAGTGTGTCATTGAGAACAAGACATGACTGGTGGAATGGACACTGTACAACAAAATAATAAAGTAAAGAGAATACACAGTGTGAAGTGTATACATAATAAAAAAAATAGTAGAAGTACAAAGAAATTTAAATATGAAATAGCATGCAATGATACAATGTCGGGGGAGGGAAACAAGAAAACGGGGCAACATAAAATATGCAAAGAAAATAAACAGGTATACAATGTGGGAAGAGGGGGAGGGGAGGGAGAGGGAAGGGAGGACAAAACGGGCCAGGGATGACCAAACTCAATAACTATGCAGGGCAAAGAAACAGTGATGGTACATAATTAGGCTTGAATCGACAACCAGGAGGGTTGCATCAACGCTATTTTTGGTTGTGTGTGATTGAAAAGTAGAATAGAATAAAGGGTTGAATAAAAATAATAATAAATGTGAGTGTAAAAGTAAATATGAAGACAGTCTGAGATAAAGAAAGGGGGTCAAAGCCAAGTTGGTGGCTTACATGTTGAGTTCACACACCCCTGACGAGAAACCTGGGAGAAAGGGTCTAAAGTTAAAGGCTTCATTCAATCCTGGTGGGTAAATGGCTCGTAAACTATGAATCCACCTGAGCTCGCGTTGGAGGAGGCTCTTGTTAGAGTCACCACCCCGCGAGCTGAAGTGGATGCGGTCCAATCCCAGGAAGTGAACTTTGGGGATCGAGGTGGGGTGTGCTTGGGCCATGTGTCGGCCAATGGTTACATCGGGGTCACGTTTGGAAATGGTAGAAATATGTTGGTATATCCTCTTCCAGAGGGGGTTGATGGTCTTACCAACATAGAAACTTCCACACTCGCATTTAAGCAAGTAAACTACCCCTGGGGTCTTGCAGTTAATAAAATGTTTTGGATGAAATATCTGTCCATTGGGTAGGTGGATGTCCCTACGCCTGTCCATATATTGGCAGTAGGGACATCCACCACACGAAAAGGTGCCTAGGGTTCTGCAGGTGTCGCCCCTGTGTGACCGGTACTCACTTTGAACTAATCGGTCACCAACAGACGGAGCCCTCCTATAAGTTACAGCTGGTGTGTCTGGGACAAAGGGAGATAGAGATGGGTCCGTTTTTAGTATGTGCCAATATCTATTCAGAATTTGCTTTAACTTTCGATGTTGGGTGGTATATGTAGTGATAATTCTGGTGGTGTTGTCAGTGAGCCGTTCTTTTGGTGTATCCAGTAGGTCATGTCGCGACTAAGCTAGTGTTCTTTTGTAGGCCTTTTTGAGGGAAGATCGAGAGTAATCTCTTTCGAGTAGTCTCGTTCTTAATTTATCAGCCTCCACTTTAAATGTAGAGTCATCAGAACAGTTTCTGCGTGTCCTGAGATACTGTGTGTAAGGTATAGACGACAACAGGGGTTTGGGATGGAAGCTGAACAGTTTAATCAAAACATCCTGATCAAAAAAGACAGGAAATTACAACGAGATAAAAGGGCCTTTGAGGAGGGAAGAGCCTACAAGTGGCACTCCGATTCTAACTATGGCAGATCCCAACCTAAACGTGGTAAAAATGGTTATAACATGAACAATAACTCTGATTTATCTATACATTCACAGGTTATTTCTTTCCCACAGCCCTCTTCCCAACAAAGAGGCCGGGGAAGACAAAAATCCTACAAACGAGGAACAGGATCACGTGATGATTCTTCTCACATTGAAGCCTCCCTATCCAGGACAGGTAACACCGATCAATCTCGATCTGCCACAAGCAGTGACAGATCTGATACATCGGCTTCACTCAGTAGCTCTAGATCCTCGATACATTTGCCTACTACCTCAATAACCACACGCTCACAATCGGTACCCCAGGGGTAGTTTACTTGCTTACATGCGAGTGTGGAAGTTTCTATGTTGGTAAGACCATCAACCCCCTCTGGAAGAGGATATACCAACATATTTCTACCATTTCCAAACGTGACCCCAATGTAACCATTGGCCGACACATGGCCCAAGCACACCCCACCTCGATCCCCAAAGTTCACTTCCTGGGATTGGACCGCATCCACTTCAGCTCGCGGGGTGGTGACTCTAACAAGAGCCTCCTCCAACGCGAGCTCAGGTGGATTCATAGTTTACGAGCCATTTACCCACCAGGATTGAATGAAGCCTTTAACTTTAGACCCTTTCTCCCAGGTTTCTCGTCAGGGGTGTGTGAACTCAACATGTAAGCCACCAACTTGGCTTTGACCCCCTTTCTTTATCTCAGACTGTCTTCATATTTACTTTTACACTCACATTTATTATTATTTTTATTCAACCCTTTATTCTATTCTACTTTTCAATCACACACAACCAAAAATAGCGTTGGTGCAACCCTCCTGGTTGTCGATTCAAGCCTAATTATGTACCATCACTGTTTCTTTGCCCTGCATAGTTATTGAGTTTGGTCATCCCTGGCCCGTTTTGTCCTCCCTTCCCTCTCCCTCCCCTCCCCCTCTTCCCACATTGTATACCTGTTTATTTTCTTTGCATATTTTATGTTGCCCCGTTTTCTTGTTTCCCTCCCCCGACATTGTATCATTGCATGCTATTTCATATTTATATTTCTTTGTACTTCTACTATTTTTTTATTATGTATACACTTCACACTGTGTATTCTCTTTACTTTATTATTTTGTTGTACAGTGTCCATTCCACCAGTCATGTCTTGTTCTCAATGACACACTGTAATTACCCCCCTTTCAGCCTTGTTCAATATGCTGTTTGTTCCTTTCACCTTTCCCACTGGGTGATATGTCTGGGCCCTTGTGGTCCCCGCGGTGCTGCATGGGCACTGACACCCGGCGGGTGGGCTCCCCCTGCCGCAGCCTAGGACGGTGACGGTTTCGCCTTCCCGTCCTTGGACTGGCTGTGGGGGGTGGAGTGCTCACACGCCTTCGCCGCCGTCTCCATGACGACGGTGAAGCCTTCCCGCCGGTGGCACGTCGACGCGTGACGCGATCGCACCAGTCTCTGGCGTGGCCGCGCCGCATGCCCCTGTGCCTGAGATACGCCCCTGGAGGCATGTCTCCGCCTGCCAGGCATGATAACGCGGCGGTCGTGACGGCCCCTAGGTCTGCCTTTGATTGGCCACTCCATACACACCCTCGATCCTAATCCTCTCAGCTGTGTTTATACACAGCTGCACTGCGGTTAGCAATCGCTCCCAGAGTGTGGGAGTGTGGGACTTCCCCCCCCTATATATATTACACTGCTCTGGCTCACATCCTGATGTCAGGTGCCAACACAGTGGCAGACACAGGCTTGCCAGCAGCAGACACTTGTGTTCCAACTTCCTCACCTGATAGACTCCAAACCATCAGCAGCTAATGTTCCTGATCTACCCCTCAATTCAGGTATGTAGTATTTGCCTCCCTTGACACTGAAGTCTTAAAGGGTTGGCTTCTATGTACACATGGAAGTTTTTTATAATCACCACTTCCCCTGGCCTCTCTTTTGTGTGCAATCTTTTTTCCCCCTAACGCTGACATTGTTCGCTACAGGGTGGATTAGGCGTATCTTGTGAAGGTGCCCCTGCGGCTCTGCGGCTCGTCACTGGCCCCTTCTGTCACCTGTGGACCCCTACAAACAGCACGTTGACACTTTCTTTTGCCTTTCCTTTTTCTCATGACATGAGTTTTATGATGTAAGTAACATGTTACATTTCTTGATGATTCTTGTGATATACAAATGGCTATAACATAAACCATGTGTATGGTTCTGTTTCCTGCTATGTTACTCATTGATGTTTATGTCTATGTTCTAGAGACAAGCAACATTTTTCATCCACCCATCTGTATGTTAAACAATTCCCCTGAAGAAGGAACATACCAGTGTGACTACGGTCCTCTCCGAAACATGTTGGGAAATATGCATTAGCCGCCTACCCCCCACCAGACCTACCGTACCTCGGTGGATGGTTTGGGGTTGCTGGCATTGGGTGATATCATTTTTATATGCTCTACTTGTCTTTGTCATTTATACAGATACCAATTATTGATTGTATATGCTTGTCTTGTCCCTCTGGACATTTTAATCTATTTTTGTACACTAATAAAGTTGGCACTGCTGGTGCCTTTTACGGATACTTTCCCTACTCCTTTTTCTGCCTAAAAAATCCTAAGGGGCGTCCCCCACATGCACTCCGATGCATACCAATTCCTCTAATTATTACCCAGGATGATGGCAGTATCTATCGCACATTAGCATGGTTTCCCTCAATTTCTCTTCCTCTTGGAGTGTTGGGGTTTTGGTCAGCGCTTCATGGAGCTGATACACGCCCTCTATTCCCAGCCAAAGGCTCAAATTCGTTTACAAGGTTACTACTCAAATCTGATAGACATAGCCATCAGCACCAGACAAGGTTGCCCTCTTTCCCCACTCATCTTTGCCATTGCCATTAAAACCCTAGCCATAGCTATATGCCAAAATCCCAACATTAAAGGGGTATCATGTGGGGACCAAAACCACAAATGCAGACTCTTTGCAGACAATATCCTCTTATTTATGACTTCCCCCCTAACCTCTCTACCCAATCTCTGCCAAGTCCAAGCAGAATTCTCCAAAATTTCAGGTCAAATTATTTACTGCAAATCTCAAGCCCTAAATGTCTCTCTTCCACCCTCAACAGTCTCCCTTAAACAAAAGACCTTTAAATTTGAATGGAGTGAATCCTCAATCAGATACCTATGGATCACCTTGACAGCCCGCACAGACTCCCTCTACACTAACAACTTCCCGCCCTTATACTGAAAACTGCCCCCAGAAAATTAAATGGTGAATAAAGATGTGTATATGGCCCTAGTGTGATTGAACAAGGACAGTTCAACCACATGAGGGCCTGTGTACAAGAGCAGGGGCTCAAAGCAGGATCGGGGGGTTATGATTGAACTTCCCTAAATTCTGGGTATATTGCCTAATTAGTCCATATTTGTCCCTATACCTGGATATATGCATGTTCATATCTGTCTCAGGATTGGCTATGTGACAATATAGGTCATGTTTATCCTTGTTAAGCTGTTAAGCCCAGAAGAACAGGCTGGAACGCAAGGTGGGACGCACGATCGGATTTACTTCCTAGTCCCATCCTTGCCAGCAGCTTTACCTGTACTGGATTTACAATTTTCTAACGGTTGTATAACTCAATACACTGGACATACTACACCACAAGAGCCCCCTGTTTCTTTCTTTCCATTTGATGGAGGACCTAACAGGTTGATGGTGGTAAATAGTGAAGGAGCCTAACCCTGGAACGCCTGGTGGGAACTGCGAATTACTCAAGATCTCACGGAGCAGAGGAACGGCAGCCTAATCTGGTTGAAATTAACCACCCCAAGACACCCACTCTATCGCTCGGTACCCCTGTGGGGGTGATTTCTGGTGAGTGGGGGAGCATGGGGGGGGGCACCTCAAGTCACCTGTTATAAAGAGCACGGAAGTCACTGTTTACTGCTCCTGGCATCCATGAATTGCATTTTCACCAGACTTTGCTCCATACTTCTACTTTTTCCTGGAGACTCTTGGGCTTTTTATATTCATTATTAATTATCACTATCAACTGCCTATATACGTATAGTGCTGACTGTTATAACCCTGTATACATCATATGAGCTTTTACTGTGATTTACCATATATCAGCATATAGGTCAGGTCACTGACCTGTTTAAATTAAGAGGTCATATAGAGGTCATATATATGGTGGTACTGGCACTTAAAACTGTTATGAATTAGCATTTTTCACTATTAATACTGCTAGCCCCTAGGGGGCGCCACACTGTCACAAAACTTTTGATCTCTGGGGTTATCAATGCCCACACAAACTTTTTTCACAACTTTTTCACATATATTTATATATTCTACTCATATACGGAACTTATCTATATATTTTTTAAACTATATAAGGATTATATACATAGTTTTATTTATGTTCAGTGCTTTTTCCTTTTTTCTCTATTATTATTTTTTGATCTCCACACATATGGCAGCTCTGTTATAGATTACTATTTATTCTCACATATGGTTTTAGGAGTTAGCCTCTTATCTTTATATATCTCACTAAGTTAATGCTTGTTTCACAATTGATTACACATCCCCAATTAATTAAGTACTGCTAGTAGGGCAGCGCCAATTTTTTCCCAACTACTTCTTTTACCTGTCAATTAACTCCCTTTTAGGGAACTAATCAGGGAAAGGCAGCAGCCCTTTCACGGTCCTAAGCGCGGATTCTTTGACCTATTTTTGAGGATACACCAATATATAGCTTCTAGCAGAAAGTCGGGAAACCTTACTCCAACATCAGAGAATATTGGTCATGACTCTCAGCACTTTGGCTGGTTAATCAATTGGGGGAAAAGCAACCTTCAGCCCACACAAAATATGATATTCCTAGGGGCATAACTGAATATGAAGTTGAACAAGGTACAGCTCCCTCAAGAAAAGGTGATTCCACTAATCCAAAGATGCAAAAATTAATAGCAGCAAGGAATTTGCCAGCCAGAGCTTGTATGAGCATTCTAGGCTGCATGTCTGCAACTCTGCCAATGATCCAGTGGGCCCAATAGCACATGAGAGTGTTACAAAACTAATTTCTGATGCAGTGGGATGGAGCATTAATGCTTCAGACAATTTCTATCCACAGCTGGGTGAAGCAGTCAATATGGTGGTGGACACATTTGGGTAACCTCAGGAGTAGGGATGAGCTTCGTGTTCGAGTCGAACCCATGTTCAACTCGAACATCGTCTGTTCGCCCGTTCGCCGAATTGCGAATGATATGGGCCGTTCGCGCCAAATTCGTGTGGCGTGTCACGGCCCATAATTCACTGCGGCATCGCAGTGCATTGCTGGCTGATGATTGGCCAAGCATGCACTATGACCCGCATGCTTGGCCAATCACAGCGCCGTCAGAACAGAGAGCCGTAATTGGCCAAAGCCAAGGAGGCTTTGGCCAATTACGGCTCAGGGGATTTAGTACACGCCCCACACTATATAAGGCCGCCTGCACGGCGGCCCTGTGTAGTGTGTGTTCCGGCGTTCATAGATAGAGAGAGAGAGAGACAGACAGTGTCATTTGATTTGAGTTAGATAGATTAGGCAGAACAGTCAGTCAGTTAGCTGCACTTACAGTGTATTGTGTATATATATGCATCCCAGATGTTGCATATATATATATACACTGTATTCAGTTTAGCTAGATCCGTTCCTGTTATCTTCTTACTGAGAGGCAGGCTTGTCTTGTTACAGTATTTACAGCTACCTGAAGAAAATTGCTGGTGTTCTTTTAATCCTATTAGTACCACAGTCAGGCAGCTAGACTATTTACAGTTAGTGCAGTGCGTCCTGCTCACAGTGTTCAGCTAAAACTACAAGTTAGTGGGGTGCGTCCTGCTCACAGTGTTCAGCTAAACCTACAAGTTAGTGCGGTGCGTCCTGCTCACAGTGTTCAGCTAAAACTACAAGTTAGTGTGGTGCGTCCACCTCACAGTGTTCAGGTAAACATACAAGTTAGTGTAGTGAGACCTCTGTACAGTGTTCATCTAAAGCTACAAGTTAGTGCAGTGCGTCCTGCTCACAGTGTTCAGCTAAAACTACAAGTTAGTGCGGTGCGTCCTGCTCACAGTGTTCAGCTAAACCTACAAGTTAGTGAGGTGCATCCTGCTCACAGTGTTCAGCTAAAACTACATGTTAGTGCTGTGCGTCCTGCTCACAGTGTTCAGCTAAAACTACAAGTTAGTGCGGTGCATCGACCTCACAGTGTTCAGCTAAACCTACAAGTTAGTGCGGTGCGTCCTGCTCACAGTATTCAGCTAAAACTACAAGTTAGTGCTGTGCGTCCTGCTCACAGTGTTCAGCTAAAACTACAAGTTAGTGTGGTGCGTCCTCCTCACAGTGTCCAGCTAAACCTACAAGTTATTTTTTGCGAGCTCTGCACAGTGTTCAGCTAAAGCTACCTGTAGAAGGTTGGTGGTGTTTTCCTGATCCTATCACTACCGCAGGCAGCTAAAAAAGCTACAAGTTAGTTTTTTGCGAGCTCTGCACAGTGTTCAGCTAAAGCTACCTGTAGAAGGTTGGTGGTGTTCTCATACTACAGGCAGGCAGTTGATTTTGCTAGCTGCAGTATCAGTATATATATATATATATATATATATATATATATATATATATATATCCCAGCTTAGTGCAGCTACAGGCCATTAGTATGTCTGGAAGGCCAAGAAGGAGAGGCAGACAGTCACAAGCCAATAAGAGAGGGCAAGCAGGCTCTGTGTCTAGTGCTGGTCGTGGAGACGGTGCATCCTCATCAGCACGTGGCCGTGGGACATGCTTGGCCTTTTTTTCGGCAGCTGGCCGTGTTGAGCCGCAACATGCTGAAGACTTGGTCGAGTGGATGACCAAGCCGTCCTCATCCCCCTCATCCTCTCTCACCCATGCCCAGGGTACTTTGTCTGGCAAAGCAGCGGCCTCTTTCCTTGGCTCAATGTCATCAGTGACTCCTTCCCTAGCCCCACCATGTCCTCCTGAGTAGTCCCTCGAACTGTTTGACCACAGTGTTGGGTACATGCTCCAGGAGGATGCCCAGCGTTTGGAAGGCTCTGATGATGATACTGAGCTCAATGAAGGCAGTAACGTGAGCACGGACAGAGGGGGTGCCCAAGAAGGACAGCAATCTGGCAGTCATGCTCCCCCTGCTGCAGCATACTGCCAGGTTTGCTCCAGTGATGAGGAGGGAGGGGATGATGAGGTCACTGACTCAACGTGGGTGCCTGATAGGAGAGAGGAGGAGGAGGAAGAGGCGGCACATCACCAACGAGGCAGGGTGCCCTCTAGGGGCCAGCCTAAGGGCAGCACATTGACTGCATCACACCCCAAAGCTCCACATGTGCAGGGCGCTGCAGTCTCTGCGCGTTAGGCAATGTCCATGCCTCGCTGGAAAGGGCGTTCAGCAGAAAGGTGCATATTACTGTCCTGTCACCATTTGAGGAGGCCACGAGGATGGTGAGCAGTGACAGTGCATGCATCAGTGACACTGTCCCCCTTGTCCACCTGTTGGAGCACACGCTGTGTGGAATAATGGACAGGGCACTTGAGGCAGAACAGAGGCAGGAAGAGGAGGACTTCCTTAGCTCTCAAGGCCCCCTTTATCCAGACAGTTTTCCTGCGTGCCCGCGGATCACACAGGAAGAGGAGGAGGAGGAGGAGGAGGAGGAGGAAGATTGTGTCAGTATGGAGGTGGAGCCTGGCACTCAGCATCAGCAGCAGTCTTTAAGGGATCAGTCCCAAGAAACACATGGACTTGTACGTGGCTGGGAGGAGGTGGCTGCGGACCATGTCGTCCTTAGTGACCCAGAGGACTCCGGACCGAATGCCTCAGCAAACCTACGCTGCATGGCCTCCCTGATCCTGCAAAGCCTGCGTAAGGATCCTCGTATTCGTGGTATCAAGGAGAAGGACCAATACTGGCTGGCAACCCTCCTTGATCCACGTTACAAGGGTAAGGTTGCAGACCTTATCTTGCCATCGCAGAGGGAGCAGAGGATGAAACATCTTGCCTTGCAGAAAGGTCTGTGCAACGCGTTCCCAGAGACTGGGAGGTTACAAACTCCTGTTTCTGGACAACGTGTTGCTGAGGCTTCGGTCAGTCAAAGAAGGAGTGGTGGAGAAGGTGGCCGTCTGACCGATGCGTTCAGACAATTTTTTGGTCCGCAGCCCCAAGGTATGATCGGTTCCAGAAACCATCGCCAGCGTCTGTTTTACATGGTGCAGGAATACCTAGGGGCAAGATCTGACTTGGACACCTTTCCCACCGAAAATCCTCTGGGTTACTGGGTCTTGAGGATGGATCACTGGCCAGAGCTTGCACAGTATGCAATTGAGCTACTGGCCCGTCCTGCATCCAGCGTTCTTTCGGAACGCACATTCAGTGCTGCTGGAGGCTTTGTAACCAATCACACGGTGCGTCTGTCCACCGACTCGGACGATCGACTGACCTTCATAAAAATGAATCAGTCTTGGATCACCACCAGCTACCAAGCACCTGATGCTGATGTAACCGAATAATTTTTTTTGAAATCTCAGATCCCTTCAAAGATTGCCTATGCTGATGCTGAGTGACTATCCCTGAGTAATTATCCTCTTCCTCCTCAATGATCACACTGATAGCTTGTAAGAACATTTTTGGTTCTGGGCGCCACGACCAGTGCCTAAGGCCCAATTTTTCTGCCCTTGTTTAACAGGGGCGTGTAATTACAATTTTTGATGCAATACTTTGCAGCAGGGCTCATTTCTGCGTTCCAACTAGAGTATCTGTGAGGGGTTGCAGTGTTGTGGCACCAGCACCAGTGCCTAAGGCCCAATTTTTCAGCCCCTGTTCAACAGGGGCATGTAATTACAATTCTTGATCTAATATTTCACAGCAGGGCCCATTTTTGCACCCACCAAGAGCGAGTGAGGACTTACAGTGTTGTGGCACCAGCACCACCACCACCACCACCAAAGGCCCAATTTTTCTGCCCTTGTTCAACAGGGGCATGTAATTACAATTCTTGATCTAATATTTCACAGCAGGGCCCATTTCTGCACCCACCAAGAGCGAGTGAGGACTTACAGTGTTGTGGCACCAGCACCACCACCACCACCACCACCAAAGGCCCAATTTTTCTGCCCTTGTTCAACAGGGGCATGTAATTACAGTACCTGACCGCGAGATTGTGTTTCCAGCGCGATAGCATCGCGCTGGTTCTCGGCGACAGGGTACTGTGCATGTCGCGCTGGCTCACTCATCGGGAAAGGAAAACTTTGTTTTCCTTCCGCGATGAGTGACAGGCAGTGATGACAGCTGTCTGGTATGAATCCTGAGGCGGGAACACCGCGCCAAATTTTAAATGAAAAAACCGGCGTGGGTTCCCCCCCAGGGGCATACCAGGCCCTTAGGTCTGGCATGGATTGTAAGGGGAACCCCTACGCCGAAAAATCGGCGTGGGGGTCCCCCCCAAATCCATACCAGACCCTTATCCGAGCATGCAGCCTGGCCGGCCAGGAGAGGGGGGACGAGCGAGCGCCCCCCCTCCTGAGCCGTACCAGGCCGCATGCCCTCAACATGGGGGGTGGGGGCTTTGGGGGAGGGGGGCACCCTGCGGCCCCCCACCCCAAAGCACCTTGTCCCCATGTTGATGAGGACAAGGGCCTCTTCCCGACAACCCTGGCCGTTGGTTGTCGGGGTCTGCGGGCGGGGGGCTTATCGGAATCCGGGAGCGCCCTTTAATAAGGGGGCCCCCAGATCCCGGCCCCCCCACCCTGTGTGAATGAGTTTGGGGTACATGGTACCCCTACCCATTCACCTGGGGAAAAGTGTCAATATAAAAAAAACACAGTACACAGGTTTTAAGAGTCATTTATTAGTCAGCTCCGGGATCTTCTTCCGACTTCGGGGGGTCTCCTTCCGACTTCTCCCGGTGTTCGGCCTCTTCTCGCGGGCCCCGCCGCTATCTTCTTCCAGCTCTATTGCCAGCGAGGGGCCCAGTCTGCTGCCGCTGTCTCGCCACCGCCGCTGTCTTGTCGCCGCTGTCTTGTCGCCGCTGTCTAGCCGCTTCTTCTCTTCTTACCCGATGTTGACACGACGCTCTCTCCGGCTCGAATGCTGTGTGCGAGCTGCGGAGCCATTTATATAGGCGGTGACCCCGCCCCCTTACGACGTCATTGTCCCAGCATGCGCAGGGACTCTGGGGTCACGCCCCCTTATGACGCCAGATTCCCTGCGCATGCTGGGACAATGACGTCGTAAGGGGGCGGGGTCACCGCCTATATAAATGGCTCCGCAGCTCGCACACAGCATTCGAGCCGGAGAGAGCGTCGTGTCAACATCGGGGAAGAAGAGAAGAAGCGGCGAGACAGCGGCGACAAGACAGCGGCGACAAGACAGCGGCGGCGGCGAGACAGCGGCAGCAGACCGGGCCCCTCGCTGGCAATAGAGCTGGAAGAAGATAGCGGTGGGGCCCGCGAGAAGAGGCCGAACACCGGGAGAAGTCAGAAGGAGACCCCCCCGAAGTCGGAAGAAGATCCCGGAGCTGACTAATAAATGACTCTTAAAACCTGTGTACTGTGTTTTTTTTATATTGACACTTTTCCCCAGGTGAATGGGTAGGGGTACCATGTACCCCAAACTCATTCACACAGGGTGGGGGGGCCGGGATCTGGGGGCCCCCTTATTAAAGGGCGCTCCCGGATTCCGATAAGCCCCCCGCCCGCAGACCCTGACAACCAACGGCCAGGGTTGTCGGGAAGAGGCCCTTGTCCTCATCAACATGGGGACAAGGTGCTTTGGGGTGGGGGGCCGCAGGGTGCCCCCCTCCCCCAAAGCACCCACCCCCCATGTTGAGGGCATGCGGCCTGGTACGGCTCAGGAGGGGGGGGGCGCTCGCTCGTCCCCCCCCTCTCCTGGCCGGCCGGGCTGCATGCTCGGATAAGGGTCTGGTATGGATTTGGGGGGGACCCCACGCCGATTTTTCGGTGTAGGGGGTTCCCCTTACAATCCATGCCAGACCTAAGGGCCTGGTATGCCCCTGGGGGGGAACCCACGCCGGTTTTTTCATTTAAAATTTGGCGTGGTGTTCCCGCCTCAGGATTCATACCAGACAGCTGTCAGCACTGCCTGTCACTCATCGCGGAAGGAAAACAAAGTTTTCCTTTCCCGATGAGTGAGCCATCTCGGCGCTGGCTCCTGCGACGGGGCTCGCAGGTGTCAAATCTCGCCGAGAAATGTGGCGAGATTGCCACAATATCGCGGTCACCTACTGTACAATTCTTGATCTAATATTTCACAGCAGGGCCCATTTCTGCACCCACCAAGAGCGAGTGAGGACTTACAGTGTTGTGGCACCAGCACCACCACCACCAAAGGCCCAGTTTATCTGTCCCTGTTCAACAGGGGCATGTAATTACAATTCTTGATCTAATATTTCACAGCAGGACCCTGTGAGGGCTTACAGTGTTGTGGCCACAACAACACCTAAGGCCCAAATTTCTGCTGAGTATATAGGGCAGGCCCCTACTTTCAAACATCTAACTTACAAACGACTCCTACTTTCAAACGGAAGGAGACAACAGGAAGTGAGATGAAATCTACCCCTAGGAAGGGAAAGTCTCTCCTGTAATGCCCCGTACACACGGTCGGATTTTCCGATGGACATTGTCCGATCGGAGCGTGTTGTCGGAAATTCCGACCGTGTGTGGGCGCCATCGGACATTTTCCATCGGATTTTCCGACACACAAAGTTGGACAGCAGGAGATAAAATTTTCCGACAACAAAATCCGATCGCGTCAATTCCGACCGTGTGTGGCCTGTTCCGACGCACAAAGTGCCACGCATGCTCAGAAGAAATTCCGACACGGGACAGCTCGTTCTGGTAAACTTAGCGTTCGCAATGGATACAGCACTTTCGTCACGCTGCAATGTTAAAAATGGTTTAATACAGCGCACTCTCTTCTTCTTTATAATGTGACAAGAATTAAGTAGTTTTGCTGCTCATATTCACACACACTTCTCACAAAGTTTTATTTGTGTTTTTTTAGTGGGATTCCCTCAATATATTGTTATTAGTTGTCACATCTGACAGTTTTATATTTTTTATGTTTTTTTTTTTGTTTTTAAGCCTTTTTTTTTCTTTAATGTTTGGATTTTTTCCAAGGCTGATCTTTGTTCAATGTTATTTTTATTTTTACTCCAGAATATTTTTGTGTGTGTTTTGTGTGTCAAGTTACCCCAACACCATTGATATCTTTTATTATTTAATCTCAAGGAGATTGTTTGTTGTTGGTGTCCCTTGTTCATTTCACATTGTATATTAGAAATGTACCTGAATCCTCACAAACAAATCATCATTTTTGAAGTAAAACACATAGGAGAGTATAATTCAAAACAAAAATCCTTTATTAAGGGCTCAGAACCAAACAAAGAGGAAGGCAACACTGGATCAACAGGAGAAATTAGTGAAGCCTGGGACCCCCACGGCAGACCTCAATTCTTAAACCTCAAAATTGGTGGCCTGAGGAGTCCATATGTAAGGGAGGGCAGTCTGGTCCGGGATTCACAGAGACTCGGATAGCAGCAGATGACATCAGTGTCCCCAGGCTGTGGTACCACAAGAGGCTGCATTTTTTGGCCGACCAGACTGAACCCAGGGCAATCACTGTCTGGTCTTCCTTACACTCTTCCTTCCCGGCTGTGGCTGTGCAGTTGGAGATGTGGCAGGAGGAGGAGTAGGACCTGGAGGAGGAGGAGGACTGGGGGGACCTGGAGGAGGACTGGGGGGACCTGGAGGAGAGGGAGGAGGAGGAGGACCTGCAGGAGGAGGACCATCCCAAAGATGTGTGTCAGGTGTAATTTGGCCCCTCATACCTTTCTCCAGAGCCTCCAATATGAGGGCCTCACACATGGCTTTTTGGCCCTCCTCCATCCTCTGCATTTTAGATGCTATGAATGCAGCAATGTTCTCCTGCATGGTGTGGGGTGCTCCCAGGACCTCTGTAGCCCTCCAAAAGAATCTGATAGCCGCCTCCTCTAGGGTACTCCTCCTACTGCCACTTTCTGTTTTCAGGGGGGGTGGAGGGACCTTGATATCAGCCAGCCGGCTCGGCCCGGCCACCTCCTGGCTGAGACTTCCCTGTGTATGAAAAAGGGACATGGTTTTAGTTTTTGCATCATCAATCACAATCATAAATTAGTACTCCCAACTAACATCTAGTTAACATCATTGATTGGACAAGCAGAAATATTTAGAGGAATGCTATACCTGGCTCAATCTGGGCTCCTCCACATGCGGCCTGGAAGGCCCAGGTTGGGCGTCAGAAGCCTCAGCCGGACGGGAAGGAAGCGTGGAAAGAAGACTGGAGAGGGATGGCCTGGGTTCAGTCTGGCCTGCCAGAAAGTGCAGCCTGTCATAGTACAACATCCTGGGGACATAGATGTCATCTGCTGCTCCGGATCTCTGTGAATCCAGGACTTTCTTGCGCTCCCTCAGATATGTGCTCCTCAGGCCACCAATGAAAATCTTTAAATAGGTGATGTCTGCCGTGGGGATCACCTGCTTCACAATTTCACACAATTGCACCAGTGCTGCCTTCCTCTTTGCTTGGTTCTTGAAATGGGGGTGGTTTATCTCCCACAGACAGGGCAGCTCACTTAGCATATCAATGAATAGTGACATGAAGTCAGTATCTCTCATTAAGATATCCATGTTCACTGCAAGACACAACACAAGACAAAGCCTAATGTCAGACAAAACTCTCCTAATCTTGTTACAATATAGGCCTCAATCTAGAAGCAGTATAGGCACAAGTTTGTCTCTTACCTTCGTTCTTACGATCGGCGCGTCCAATGCTCCTTCCTCCGCTCACAGATCGTACGTAATACGCACGCGTGTTACGCTTTATACACACTGCACATGCATGTAACTCCGCCCCTGACGTTCTTTCTAGTCTATTCCCCGCCCCTTTTCGTTCGGCGCAGTGGGGGAAGAGCATGATGGCGGAGTTACAGCAGGTGCGTGCTAATTCTAGCAACGAGGAGGAGGAAAGCCCGGATCCAGGCACGTCACGATCCAGAAGGAGACGTTTTAAGGCCACAAATATGTCGTTTGGGGAGATGTTGGAGATGGTGTACATCATGAGGAAGTCCGACTATGACGGAAAATATGGGCCTTACCCCAACCCGAACATCCGAAAGGCCAAGATCATGGCGAAAGTGGTCAGGAGTCTTGAGAGGAATTTCGGGGTCCGAAGATCAAAAGATCAGCTCAGGAAACGGTGGTCGGACCTGAAGTTGAGAGAGCCAGAGCAGTACCGAAAGATCCGGAGAGTGCTGCAAAAAAGTAAGTAGTTGTGCTGTGTTCCTATTCTTTCTGTCTTTATTCCGTTCGTGCTGCTCCATATGCTTTTATTAATTGTAACGTTTAAAAGGGCAACTTTAATGTTCATGGGCCCATTATTCGTTCGTATCAAACATTTTTCTTTCGGCCTCTAGAACACCATTGTTTAGGCCATATGCATTTTCCCACATTTTTTGGGGGCCTACTTGGATGCCAAATATTTGTTTGTGTAGATGGGTTTGTTACTAGAATGAAATGCCAACTAGATTGTGTGTAAGGAGAGGACACTGAGCAGCTGTTTTCACATCTGGACACTGGAGCACTAGTGTGGGACACAAGAACACCATTTTTATTAGGGGGGCCACACAGGTGCTCCAGTGTATACTATAGGGGGGTCTCCATCTGTGAAGCTTGTACCAAACAGGTAAAGTATTGCAGCTTGACAAAGGGCAAGAAAAAATATACATCTTGGAACTCGGCTAAAATAGACAATTGTACCCCACTTCTAAGCAATGTTTCCTATTTCTATAGTTCTGCCATCAAATATCTGTGCGCTAAGTATACCATTTTTGTTTTACATAGGGGAGAAAAGACTCGGAGGACACCCCTCATCTGAGGAGACCAGAGACCCCCCACCTCTGGAAGAAGGGGAAATACCAACCCAAGAAGCTGAGCAGGAGGAAGAAGAAGACGTGGTGGAGATTGGCACCACAACAGGTGAGTGTCTGCGACCACAGACTCAGGTAAAAGTGATGGATGGTGGCAGATTTTTGAGACCTTTTTTTTTGTTCTTTATCTCTTTTTAGGTGATCGTGATGTGAGGGATCCAGAACGCTTTACATCTGAAAGTGCCCAGATACTGATCGGGGAGATCATGGGGTGTAATCTCGAATTGCACAACATACAGCAAAAAATCAGTGATGTTATTAAAAAAAATAATAACATCATTGATGTTTTGGGGCGAATTTAAACCCCACAAAATCACCTGTTTTATCGTACCAAACTTTTTTCAATGTTTAGAAAAGCCAAATTTGGAGGATGCACACAGTGTGCCAACATGTGCTATCTGCCATCACGGGAGATCAATGGATGCGTTTTGGGGGGGCAACCCCTTCCTCAATTATAAAGTAGCGTTGAGGAAGGGCTTGCTCCCCCCAAACACGTCCCTTGATCCCCCCTGATGGCAGATAGCACATGTGGACATTTGTAAATTGGTGTGCATCTTCCAAATTTGGCTTTTCCAGGGGTGATTTCCCCCCATCTGAACGCTATATCAAACCCAGTTCCTAAATACTGATGTCTGATATAGCCTTCAGGTTTTACCTAATGTGAACTTTGTAAGTTCAAGATTTTGGCTTTCTTGTTGGTTTTACACAGGCCTGTTTTATCTGAAATTGATATTTTGATTTTTCATAATGCTACTGCAAACATTGTTATACAACAAACATGTTGGTTTGTTTTAAAAACCTTTGGTAAATGCGCATGTGATTGTGCAGGTATAAAAAAGTGCCTTACTCAAGAATGTGTGGATTATTGTCTCAACACTACAACACTTTTGGGGTGATGTAATTGTTGTTTTATGCACAAATGGGGGTTATTTCCTAAGGGCAAATCCTCTTTGCACTACAAGTGCAGGTTCAGTGCAGTTGCAAGTGCACTTGTAGTGAAATGTGTTTTTGCATTTAGGAAGTACCAGCCAACACTGTTTTTTATAAGGTTACCCAATCACGACATTTTCTGCACTCAACACATTTCTGTCAGGGTCAGCTAAAACAAACACAAGCAGTAAATGTCCACCAAGAATTTCTTTTGGTTGTTTTTTATTTGAAAAAGGTGTCACATATTGTCTGGCATATTGATAGCCCCCCTACCCGCAAAGAACTCCAGGTATCGTAACCGGACATCACGGGCATTCAGGGAGGGCAAGCCAGGACGGCCGCTTTCAAGTGCCGTCATTGTTGATGTATTTGGGATTCCGGCCTCAGGCCCAACTGAGCCAGCATAGTTGGCTGAATGTTTTCGTAGAAAATTATGGAGAACACAGCAGGCAAGTATTATATGGTTCAGTTTATACTCCGCCATATGGATGGATGTCATAAATAATCGGAACCGGCTGGCCAGGATTCCAAATGTGTTCTCCACCACTCTTCGGGCTCTGGCCAGCCGGTAATTAAAAACCCTCTGTTCCGGGGTGAGGGTCCTCATCGGGAATGGCCACATCAGGTGGTCCCCCAGCGCAAATGCTTCATCAGCAACGAACACAAATGGGAGACCTTCAACATTGTCCTCTGGAGGTGGCAAGTCCAAGCTGCCATTCTGGAGACGCCTGTAGAACTCCGTCTGGGCGATCACTCCACCATCGGACATCCGGCCATTCTTCCCCACGTCCACATACAAGAAGTCGTAATTAGCCGACACCACCGCCAACATCACTATACTATTAAACCCCTTGTAATTATAATAGTACGACCCCGAGTTGGGTGGTGGGACGATGTGGACGTGTTTCCCATCAATTGCCCCTCCGCAGTTAGGAAAGTCCCACCGCTGGGCAAAGTGGGAGGCCACAGTCTGCCATTCCTGTGGCGTTGAAGGAAACTGTTGAGGAAAAAACAATAAACATTACTATTTTTTCACAGAAACCTGGCAAGCAGATTAGACACAAACATTATGGGTCAACCTCCAGATAGCATTTATTAAGGGGAATTTAACAACAACAAAGTATAAGGTACACCTATCATATTCCCCCCCCCTCTCATGGGCCATTTCTAACATTATAGGGGGGGGAACTCTTGGACAGGTAACCCTCTTCACTTCATTGAGAGATAAATGCCTAAATACAGGGTATTACTTGGAACAGCCCCTCCTTAGTTACACTATTGGCAGCCCACTGGACAGGTAAGAAGTGTCATAATACAAAGATATAAATACACACTGTACACATTTGAGCACATTTGAACATTCTGCTATTACCTATCAAGATAATAATAGGATACAAAAACTTTAAACAGTACCATTGGAAAGTATACAGGTAGGCCCTTGCACTACATGCTTTGGGGAATTCATCCATAAATCTGACCAGTAAAGAGATGGGTATAGTGTGTATGGGTTTGGCAAAGTCAGCAGATAGATGATTGAGGATAGAGAATTGGGATCAGCTGACTTAGCAGTTGGGGGAGGGAGGGTTACAAAAAATTTGGGGACACCACAAAAAAAAGCCTCTGGCCCTCTGCCTGAATTTAAATCAAAAATAACATTTCAAAACATTTTAGGGGGTGTTTGGGGTAAAGCACTACTATGGAGCTGATAAAATACATTGTTAAGTAACTACATGAGGTGAATATAGGGCAGGAGACACCATGCTGGAGAGGTTATTGAAGGGCAAATATGTATGAAGGACCTAAAATAATAATTACATAAAAATCCAGCATGCATGAGGACAAAGGGGACATTCACAGCATATTACAGTCATGGTAATTAGGGAATGAGGAAAGAAATACAATATATTATCAAACATTCAATACAATAAAATGTGATATAAAAGGATAAAAATCTTACCTTCATATACTCCTTCTGTAGGACCTGGATGATGGCAGAACAGGTCTCTGGGATAATGATCCCCAGAGCCTGGGGGGAGATGCCTGTCGAGAACTTTAAGTCCTGCAGGCTTCTCCCTGTGGCCAAATACCGCAAGGTAGCGACCAACCTCTGCTCCGGAGTGATGGCTTGCCTCATGCAGGTATCCTGCCTGCTGATATAGGGGGTCAGCGAAGCCAACAAACGGTGAAATACGGGGTCCGTCATCCTGAGAAAGTTCCTGAAATCATCAGGATTATTCTCACGGATCTCAGGAAGCAAAGGCATATGACAGAACTGGTCACGCTGAAGCAACCAATTCTTGGTCCATGAACTCCTCCCCACCCTGTTCATGGACTGGACTTGTGTCAAGGTCAGGACCCCAACACCAAGCCCCGAACTCTACGAGGAGTACGCATACGCAACATGGCTAGAAAACGGTCGGCTGCTCAGAACGAAGTAACAGAACGCACTGAAGAACAGCAAGGCCTGTGAAGAGCGACCTGAAAAACAGCAAGATCGCACAGAAAACTCCAATACGAACTGACTGCACGCACTGAAGAGCAGATACAAACCCACAAGCACAAACTGAACGTCAGAAAACGATCTGAAAGCCACGAGTCTGAAAAAGCGCGAATCGTCTCTCACCAAACTTTTACTTTTACTAACACGAGATTAGCAAAAGGAGCCCAAAGGGTGCCTCGCTTGGTTCTGAACCGGCCTTTTCTAGTCTCATCGTACGTGCTTGACGTCACCGCGTTCTTGGCAATCGGAAATTCCGACAACTTTGTGCGACCGTGTGTAGGCAAAACAAGTTTGAGCCAACATCCGTCGGAAAAAATCAGAGGATTTTGTTGTCGGAATGTCCGAACAAAGTCCGACCGTGTGTACGGGGCATAAGAGTTAATATGGGAAAAACATTTCTCCCAAATTTTTAAAAATCATTTGTCATTGGGACAAAAAGTGAGATGAAATCTTCTGAAGAGGAGGACAGACAGCAAAACAAATGTCACAAGGGTGATAACCCTTCCCTATGTTTTCCAAAAAGCTTAAAAAAGATTTTTTGGCTGGAGCTAAACACGTTAAAAATGTACCCGTTCAAAATTACAAACAGATTCTACTTAACAACAAACCTACAGTCGCTGTCTTGTTTGCACCGCCTGTATACTGCTGTTCAGAGTATATAGGGCCTGGTCGCCCCACACCTTTCCTTATTTTAATTTGTGTGTGGGGTTCCCCTTAATATCCATACAAGACCCAAAGGGCCTGGTAATGGACTGGGGGGTACCCATGCCGTTTGTCTCACTGATTTTTATCCATATTGATAGGACCCGACATTACATTAAACCCACAAGCAGTTTTAAATGCGATTTTTTCTTTTAAAAATTACATTTTGTGCAGGGACTGTTCTAAACACGGGAAACACGCGCCACTTTACAGGCATACTATAGACACACCCCTGGTACGATATTTAAAGGTATATTTTACTTTTTTTTTTACTTTAAGCATCATTAAAATCACTGCTCCCCAAAAAACGGCCGTTTTTAAAAGTTATTTTTGTATTGATACATGTCCCCTTGGTTGGACCCGGGTCCCCAAACCCTCTCATTGCCTTTGGCTCATCCTTGAAAGGGAAGAATGTCCTAATACGGATGGACAACAAGGTGGCAGTGGCATACATCCAGAAGCAAGTAGGTACCAGGAGCCGCAGACAGATGGAGGAAGTTCGCCCCATCTTGGATTGGGCACAAATATATCTAACAGACCTGAGAGCAGTATATGTTCCAGCAGCACAAAACATGTTGGTCGACTATTTGAGCAGGGAACTTCTCTCAAACAACGAATGGTCTCTGAGCCTTCAGGCCTTCTCTCTCCTGACAGAAATGTGGGGAATACCGGAGATCGATTTGGCAGTAACACCTGCAAACACCAAGTGTCAGAGATTCCTGTCAAGAGCGGCTTTCCCATCAGCCGTGGAAATAGACTGCCTTCTCCACCCTTGGAACTTCAGGCTAGAGTACATATTTCCACTGACTCCACTAAAAGCAAGATTCCTTTCCAGGCTCAGGAGGTCGTCTGCTATGGTGATAGCAGTAATTCCTTTCTGGCCGAGGAGGCCTTGTTTCACAACCTTATTACAACTCAGTTTGCAGTAACCACTGCCTCTCCCGGTGACACTGGACCTACTATCCCTGGGTCAATTCTTCCACCCGGCTCTAGAGAAGTTGCACTTGATGGCATGGAAGTTAAAAAGGTATAGGCTGCTAGAACAGGGTTGTTTTCAAGAGGTGATATCAACACTACTACAAGCCAGAAAAAGTACCGCTAACACCACGTACAGGAAGATTATGGGGAAAAAAAATTCTTATCAAGTTATCAATAAAAAATCTGGATTTCAGTATCGTCAGAACCTCCACAAATTTTGAAATGCCTCCAGACAGATATAAAAAAAAAGGGTCTAAGCTTAAGTACCCTGAAGGTACAGCTTTATCTGCAAAAACAGGCATTAGATGGACATTACATCCCCCCATTGTTCAGTTTATGAGGGGATGCTTGAAGATCAGACCGTCCAGCATGGGACCTTTCAATAGTACTAGACGCTCTTTCAACTCCTCCTTTTCACCTGGCTGAGTGAATCTCATTATGGGACCTTACACTTAAAAAAACGTCCTCATCGCCATTACATCAGCCAGAAGAGTTTCAGAAATGCAAGCACTGATGATAACAGAACCCTACCTGGTCTTTTACCCTGACAGAGTACTACTAAGGCCTTCAGACGGTTTTATTCCATTATAATTAAGACATCATCCTTCCATGTTTACTAATGATCACAGTGAACCTCATGCATTGGATATAAAGTCAGCTATTGCCAATTATTTGATGGTGACAACTTCCTTTAGCAAAACAGACAATCTCTTGGTAATTCCTCATAGGATCAGGAAAGGTCAGCCAGCAGCTCCATCGCATCTTGGCTAGTCAAGTCCATCAGGAAGGCATACTCCATTCATCAGCTTCCAGTTCCTGAGGGCATTAAAGCTCATTCAACTAGGGCAGTGGCAATTTCATGGGCGGCATACTGCAGGGTTTTTCGCCAGAGACAAAATGCAGGGCAGCTACCTGGTCATTCAGACATACATTTATGTCCCACTATAGAGTAGACTCTGCTCAATTGACAATGGTAGACTTTGGGAGAACCATTATTAGAGCCAATTCTTCAGTATTATGAGGAATAAACATTATTTTTTGCACCCACCCGACTGGCGAGTTATTTCCCAGTGTGTGCTGCCATGATGCGTCAGGAAAATTGAAAACTGTATACTCGCCTTTCCGTAATTTTCCTTTTCTGACGCATCTTCATGGCAGCACACAGCATCCCGCCCATTCTTTAGATGAAAGATACAGAGAATGAAGCGGGGTGCCTCGCTTTCAATTTTATAGTTAACCAATCTTTCAGGTTGTGGGGATGGAGTCACAACCCAGTGTGTGCTGCCATGAAGATGCGCCAGAAAGGAAAATTATGGAAAGGTGAGTATACAATTTTCCATTTTGTATGCATTCAGGCAGTTGAAATGAAATCTAAAAGAAGTTGAATAGGGAAATTGTATAATGCATGGCCAGCCTAACTTCAGCTTGTTCAATTAAACTTTGACAAAAAAATCTGGAAGTGGATTTCTCTGCAGAGCTGCACCAGGTTTTACACTTGGTACACCAGTTTAAGTCCAGAAAGTAGGGAACAGAGCCATATAGAGCATAAAATGGACATAAAATGAAATAGCCTGGATTAAAGCAAAACTAGTAGACATAGAAAACGGTCCAGATAAAATTATATTAAAATAACAGGCATCCCTGAGTCAGTAAACCCCCCCAAAGCTAGGAGCTCAAACCCTACAACAGAGGGGGAATTAAGCTACCGTCACCAAACCCCTCTGTTACCACAAAATTCCCTACTGCTGGGAATAACCAGCAAAACTCAGGATCATACGTTGGGGGAACCGTTAACTATATACATGGTGGAAGAAGGTCTCACTTTATTAAGAGTGGAACATCCTTGAGGCAGATGAGGCCTCTCATGATAAACCTGCCTCTCCAAAAAGAGTAAACCTTGACTAGCAAGAAGTTCACAATGATTAACACAGCAGGCTCATGCTACCACCACTGTTTTATAACCTGGCTTCACCACTGTTTTTTTTATTTTTGCGATATAAATAAAAAAAGATGAAAAAAAAACAAAGAAAAAACCCCCAATAATTTTTACTTTTGCTATTAAAACATATCCAATTAAACATAAAAAAAATCTAATTTCTTCAAAAACATCCAACAAAAAAATTAAAAAAGCCAAATCTCTTAATAAATTTTGACCAATATGTATTCTGCTACAATTTTTTAGTAAAAAAATTCCAATAAGTGTATATTGATCGGTTTGCGTGAAAGTTAGTGTCTGGGGGCGTGGCCTGGACATGGCTGAGTGAAGCTGCTTTTTCTTGGAGCTCCCGGCCTGTCCCGAAAAACCCGGCTTCATTCGTTTTATTAGAGGCATGATACCGTCCAAAAAGCACAGGACAAGAGCATCCACCCGGGGGACACCAGTTGGCAGGAGTCCTGGAGAGATTCGACACTATTTCCAGCAACTGCAAGGTTCATCCCCAGGAGCCACAGTAGCGGCGCCACGAGGCCCTCCACGTGGAGAGAGACACAGAGCCTCCGCACAGAGTGATTCTCCCGTCTCACCCTGCTACAGCGGGGATATTAACAACTCACCGGAGACCATCGGAGGACCAGTGGGGGTCACAATGACATCCCAGCAACCACCTGTACCCCTTATGCTTGATCAGGACATTCGGGCCCTACTCCAGGCCCTCCCCACCCGCTCAGACATCGAGGTGCTCATCCTCAAGTTAGAGGAAACGCACCGACGGGACATGCAAGAGATACGAGGGGAGGTAGCCACTCTAGCGGATCGCATAGACACAGGGGAAGCTTCGGTCACCACTCTGGAGGGAAGAGTTGCAGCACTTGAACAAGCTAGGAACCACCACCGGGATTCCACCATTGCTTTACAATTGCACCTGGAGGAAATCGAGGACCGGAGTCGCAGGAACAATCTGCGACTCCGAGGAATCCCGGAGGATATAGCAATGGAGAACCTGGGGGAGACGGTGAGGACAATGTTTTGCACTGTACTTGAAGACCCAGACCTCAACATTGAGCTGGACAGGGTTCACCGTGCTCTAGGCCCAAGATCTGAAGATCCGAACAGACCGAGGGATGTAGTATGCAGATTACATCGCTACACCCAGAAGGAAAGCATCCTGCGCCGAGCCTGGGAACATGGTGATGTGGAGGTAGGAGGCAAGCAAGCTAAAATACTGCCAGACCTATCGAGAGCTACGCTGAGGCGCAGAGCCTTACTGCGCCCTCTCCTAGAACTTGCCAAACAAAAAGGATTAACATATCGGTGGGGTTACCCACTCTCTGTGATGTTCCGTAAGGACACAAGCTCCTTCTCCCTACAAAGACCAGAAGACCTCCCGGCGCTATTCGGGTTCATGGATACGGATCCAATACAGATACCTGACTGGCTGCAATTCCTGCAACGGCCACAGGGAAGATCGGGCCCCCTGAGGATGCATGGACCCCTTCCCCCTCGTCACTTCAGGAACAGAAGGAGACGCAGGACGGCCTCAGAGGGAGAGCCACGTGAGTAGGCCTTGGGCCACCCATCCCCATCCGTTATCACACGCCCAAGATAGAACGAGAAGTTGCCAACCCCCACACGCAGAGAACTGTAACGGGGTCTTCGTTATTAGCCGACGAGGAGGATTTTTGGAGAAACGTTGTCTCCGCTTCCCCCTGACCGGCCCCCCCTTCCGTCCCTCCTTCCCCTTCACCCCTTGGGACTTTAGCTGAACACAGCACTGAGCAGCACTGTGGTCTAGAGGCCCCATGGGAGAGCTGATGTAAACCAAATACCTAAAATAATACCCGCCCCAATACCGGACAGAAGTCACCCCAGACTCCACAGTACTAGGGGCTCGGAACCTACAATTCCCCATCCATCAGTCAACACATAAACTAGAATCCCAAAGTCACATCCTCTGTGATGACGCGGAAATGTACATGTAATGTGGTCACAGGAGACTGAATGGTTTGGTGACAAGGGAAGAGAATCGAGAGACGCTCAAAATCCCTAGCCCTGCGTGCCAAGGGAAGCTCACCATGAACCCAAGACAGCAGCAGGAACCATGACACGTGCCACGGAAAGCTCACCATGGAGGATCAAAGTTGTTAACAACACCGCAAATATAACAGGGGGGAACTATGTGCGGGTGGTCGGGAGGGGGGATGGTGGAGGGGATTTCCCGCTTGCTGGTTTGCGGTGATTATTGTCCAGGTCCAGGATTGATCTGGGCCTTCTGCGCATAGCTTAAGACGAGACTGAACACTGTTGGCCCCGAAGCTCTGCACAGACCGGTAAAATGAGGGGTTGGTTTTGAGCCTTCTTTGTTTTTTTTGTTTTTTTTTTTTTTTTGCTGTTCTCTCTGGGGCCGCCTCAGGGAGCCCGCCTGATGGGGGTGTCGATGGATGGGGTGGGAAATGTGATCTTCTCTGTGACACCTACTGTGTGCCTTAATTTAGGCAGTTAAGCTCCATAGGGTTTAGGTTCTGGAAACTCTGAGTCAGTTTAGCTCATTTAATGTTATGTTAATTTATGCCTTCTGTATGTTATTTTTGATTGGTCTTGTCTTAAGCCAATAGTACAATTGCAACGCTGCATTCCACTAGTCTGCTATGTTACTGTTTTAGACACACTGCGTGCACTAACAGAAACCATAGATAGCCGGGGGTGGAGGGAGAGGCTCGGGAGCTCATTTCCTGGCCCTGTCTATCCACAACCCCACATAGGACAGCGCTCCATTCCCAGTGTAGCGACTGGGGAGCGTAATAGCCCATTTGGCTAACTTAGCACCCACACCCAGCTGCACTATCTAGTGACAGCTTCTTTTATTTCTCTCTCTCTTTGTTCTGCTCTAGCTTACCTTTCCCTGACACCCCCCCCTCCCCCCCCCTTCCCCACTTCTTCCCTACCTTCCCACCCCCCCTCTTTGTATCCCCTACCTTCCCCTCTCCTTTACCCATTAATTGATTATTGATATACTCATCACCCCAGATCATGGCACACTTAAACATAATTTCCCTTAACGTGAAAGGCCTAAACACACCAGAGAAAAGACGAATGCTATCTAATGACATAAGACGCATGGGAGCGGACATTGTTTTCCTGCAGGAAACCCACCTCAGGGAGGGTTCCCTGCCGACACTTCAAAACAGATTTTTCCCATCGGTTTACCACTCCAGATACACTGATGCCAAATCCAGGGGAGTCTCCATCTTAATTTCGTCCAAACTCTCATGGACACTCATAGACGTAAAGTATGACAAGGAGGGCAGATTCCTTTTTCTAAAGGGGATGATTGGGAACTCCAAAGTTACCTTAGCTAACCTGTACGCTCCCAACACACATCAAGACATATTCCTCAAACGCCATCTAGACCTACTATCACACTTCACTGACGGAAACTTGATTGTGGGAGGTGACCTGAATGTCCCCCTTGCCCCCACGGAGGATACTTCCACTGGAACCTCCTCCACATCGCGGGACTTGCGTAAACGCGTCGGAACGACACTACACAATCTCCAACTGATCGACGCGTGGCGCCTCCTGCATCCGGGGGAAAAAGATTTTACCTTCTTCTCTAAACCTCACCAGACGTACTCTAGAATCGATTATTTCCTGATCCCCCACAGAGACCTGCACGCGATTAAAGAAACTAAAATAGGATCAATTACATGGTCGGATCATGCCCCGATCACACTAAGATACACTCTCCCAGACCTACGGTCGACACAGAAACCACCGTGGCGACTAAACGAAGGACTTCTGAAAATCCCAGAAATATTAGCTGAGGTAGCTAGGGAAATTGGCCACTATTTTTCCTCCAACACCACCCCTGACTGTGACACTGGATTAGTGTGGGAGGCCCACAAAACCGTAATTAGGGGAATACTGATCAAACATGGCTCACGACTTAAACAACAACGTACGGCACAACTAAACACTTTGCTGAAGAACTTAGACACACTAGAAGGGAGACACAAACAGACTCCCACCAAACAATTAGAAGCAGAGCTAAACCTGGTCCGGACACAGATCACTGACCTTTTGCGTTATAAAGCGAAAGCGGCCATACAAATCTGCAAAAGGAAAAATTACGAATCCGGTAATAAATGCGGAAGATTATTAGCACAATCACTACGAGAACAAAAAATAGCCTCATATATACCCCACATCATGTCCCCTACGGGACGGAAAGCCTCGTTGCCCCAACATATAGTGCAGGAGTTTAGCTCATTCTACTCCTCTCTATATAACTTAACAGAGTCACAAATCCCCACTGAAAACACGACAGAATACATAACATCCTCCCTCATGCCGACCCTCCCAGACGATGCAAAATCCATTCTAGAAGAACCCATTACGTTGACTGAACTACAAATCGCTCTAAAACACTCTAAATCGGGGAAAGCACCAGGCCCAGACGGGCTTACAATCCCCTACTACAAGACCCTACTCCCCTTCCTCGGCCAGCATATGGTTGAACTTTATAACACTTTAGGCTCAGGGGGTAAGTTTCATAAGTCCACGCTGCAGGCACAAATTTCTGTCATACCAAAAGAAGGTAAAGATCCGGGCCAATGTGGGTCCTACCGCCCGATATCCCTTTTGAATACGGACCTCAAACTTTTTACAAAGATCATTGCCACCAGACTACAACAACACCTCACCTCACTTATACACCTCGACCAAGTGGGATTCGTCCCAACGAGGGAAGCTAGGGATAATACGATCAAAGTTCTAAACCTACTGCATATCGCGAATAACACCAAATCCCCATGCGTCCTACTTGGAACCGACGCCGAAAAAGCGTTCGATCGCGTAAGTTGGAGGTTTATGTTCGCGACGCTAAAACACATAGGGCTGGGTGACAAAATGTTACAATGGATTTCCGCCATATATACAGACCCAACAGCCAGAGTAAGGGCAAATGGGGTACTCTCAGAAACTTTCCCAATTAATAATGGAACCCGTCAAGGGTGTCCCCTATCACCTCTGCTCTTCGCACTGTCCCTAGAACCTTTCCTATGTCACATTAGACATAACCCAGACATTACAGGGATAGACGTAGGCAACAAACAATTTAAAGTCTCCGCATACGCTGATGATTTAATGTTTTCCCTCACAAACCCAAGCATTTCCCTCCCCAATCTCATGAAAGAATTTCACATATATGGTAAATTGGCTAATCTGAAAATCAATTTCAGTAAATCTGAAGCGATGGGCCTGGGTATTCCACAACCACTACTCACACAACTCCAGAATAGTTTCCACCTGAAATGGAACACTACAGCATTGAAGTACTTAGGAACATTTATACCCCCAACCCTCTCCCATCTATTCAAGCTAAATTTCCCTCCCCTCCTAAAAAAAGTCCAACAAATGCTAGAGAAATGGAACACAGGCCTCCACTCATGGTTCGGACGTTGCAATATCCTCAAGATGACAATCCTACCTAAATTCCTATATCTCCTACAAACCATCCCCATACACATACCAGCAAGCTTCTTCAACCAGACATGCTCACTATTTATCAAATTCCTCTGGGCAGGGAAAAAACCAAGACTAAATAGGAAAACCCTTTCTCTACCCAAACGTTATGGGGGACTGGCAATGCCTGAACTCCAGACCTACTACAGGGCAACACATCTAGGTAGACTCATCGACTGGAGCCGACATACAACCACCAAACTATGGACTCAAATAGAACAAGCACAGAGTGAGACTCCTATACATAGAATCCCCTGGTGCTACGCTAATCTCCCAACAGATCTCAAACACCACTCGTTAATAGGCAACACAGCCCGTGTGTGCGCTCACCTGGTTGAGTCATCTCCCCTCTTTGCTCGCGAATCTCCACTTAGGCCCATACTAGGAAACCCTGCCTTTGAACCCGGTATGAGAGACGGGAGGTTCAGGGAGCTGCGGAAAGAGGGAATATACCAAGCCTCACATTTCAGTAACAGAGGTAGATGGAAGACTATTACAGAGCTGTCTGACCCAGAGGGATGCTTCCGTCTGGATTTCCTGAGAGCACTACAACTCCACCACTTCCTCAGCACCTTGACACCACTTAGCTCTACCGATCAAACCCTCACATCAATGGAGGAACTGTGCTCGGGCACGGGACCCATACTACACGCACTCTCTCTGACTTACAGTATGCTAATCACCCCATCAGATGACCATAAGATACAGGGCCTCACTAAATGGGAAAAGGAACTAAAAAATACATTTACCACTAAAACAAAACAACACATACTACAGTTTACCCATAAATCTTCTTTATGCACCAAAATCCAAGAGACAAACTATAAAATCCTTACTCATTGGTACAGAACCCCAGCATTGCTCAACACAATTTTCCCTGCATCCTCAGAACTATGCTGGAGATGTCAAGAAGAGAAAGGCACACTCCTCCATATTTTCTGGTCCTGTTCTCGGATTCAGACCTTTTGGAGAGAAGTCCGCCAGTTAACACAAAAATTTACAGACCGAGTTGTACCCGATGATCCGGCATACTTCCTTCTTCATGCTAACGACACCCCCCAAAAGATCTACAAAAAATCAGTCATACGTCATTTATTAGACGCAGCAAAAACTTGCATTCCACTTTTGTGGAAGACCACTCAAACACCAACCATAGCTCTTTGGCTCCAAAAGGTTGAAGAAATAAACCAAATGGAGGACTTAATCCTCACAAGCCAAAACAGACAAGAAACATATACCAAGACCTGGCAATTATGGAATATGTTCAAGTACTCTGAAGAGGGACAGGCACTCCAAGGTTGTTGAGGTTTAAATGTATTGTATGTATAGAAAGATTTGCAGATAGACATAAGTAAATACACATCCCCACACTTCACTAGCTGCCCCCCCGAATTCCTCTCTGCCCCCCCCCCACCCTCATGCAGACCCCCCCCCCCACACACCCATAATATCCCCTTCCCCCATTCTATCTATATCTATCTCACCTATCATTCTGTTCTTCCGCTCGCTAGATTTCTCTTTTCTCTCTTAAAATGATAAAATAATTAGGGAACCGGTCAACTGAGCTTATGTTCCCCCTCCAATTTTGCATCCACACACAATACACACTGACGATACAAGCATACAGAGAGTATGTATATCTGAATATATATCTATATATCATATAATATATCTGAATGTAACACATGTATTGTCACCATAATCGATGTACCTGCTGTTATTGAATGCAATTACATTATTGTTGTATGTCCCGGTGAACCGGTTTTCTGACATAAATAAATAATTTAAAAAAAAAAGAAAGTTAGTGTCTACGAACTATGGTATATATATATATATATATATATATATATATATATATATATATATATATATATATATAAAGTGGATTTTTTTTACACTACTAATGGCGGTGATCAGCAACTTATAATATGACTGCAATAGTGCAGTGGGGATCTGACACTAACTAAGGAGGAACTGACAAACTGCCACTGACATCACCAGTGACACTAATACAGTGATCAGTGATAATACTATACAACATCACTGTACTAATGACACTGGCTGAGAAGGGGTTAAAATCTAGAGCGATAAAGGGGTTAATTGTGTCCCTAACAATGTGAAATGGGTGTAATGTGTGCTGCTTTTACTAACATATCTCTTTGTTTCTTATCCCTAAAAAGCAGGGATAAGAAACAGAGAAATTGCTCCCTCTGTACAGAGCCCTGATTGGGCGATCAGCAGGTCCAGGTCATGAATCACTAGCCGGGACTTGCTGACAGATTCCCACTCTGTGTACACACACAGCGGGTGTTGGTGGGGGGGGGCGTGCTCCAAAACTAGAAGCAGGGAACAACGTACCAGTATGTTGCTTTGCCTGCATGGGCTGCCCACCCAAAGTACAATGCGGGGGGTGGTGCAAAAGTGGATATAGTACATCATTTATAGGTATCTGTCTGGTGACTGTTTGGGATACAGGGCAGTGTAGGAAGCCTTCCCATATCTCTTCTAAGAAAATATTCTGTTCAATAAAGCACAGACTGTAAGTTTTTTTTTCAGTCAACCAGCAGGCTGAATGAAAAAAAAAAAAAGTCTTAGATCCCTGCATCCACATCGCTTTTGTCATTGTATTCTGACAGGGGAGACTCCTTCAATGTCAGAATACACTGATCAGTCCTGCAGTCATTGGCCGCAGTGGCTGATCTGTAGGCAGGTTGCCTACTGTATATGTAGATAGCATCCAGCTGTCCAAGTCAGGGGGAAGGGGTTAATGTATTTTCCACCTTTTCACCGGTAGGTTCGTGTACCTTTTTTGGGGTCCAACCTCTCCCCCATGTTATATAAAAGGGAAGATGTCCGGATCCTAGAGGGGGGCTCCGGGGACACTTGGGAAGCGCATAAGGAATGCACACTAAATACTTACTGGGACCTCTGGTCCCTTCTGGCATGCAGATTCAATGGAAGAATCCTGGAACATGGACTTCTCTGTTAGAGGAAAGTCCAAGCTTGGACTTTCCTCTAAGAAACACCTGTGCGGGTAACCCGGGGCAGCTAAAGTTAGGTTCAGTTAGTAATGGAATAGTAAATGTTGATTCAACTGCTCAGAGCCTGGTCTGGAGTTATTTAAAGTGGTGCATGTAAGGTCTAGGCAAACTATCAAGGAACTTGGGTCGGCAACCACAATAAGGAGTATGAGTAACATTGCTTCAGCAAAGGTTCATGAGGAACTACAAGAAGAAACATCAACCAGTCATTGACATGGTACTGTTAGGGCTGGGCTCAGCCCTTCCTTCTCTGAGCTGGCCGCTCAGCTGTCGGCTAATTGCCAGCTCTCATCTCTCTCCACAGTTACCCAAGCTGAAGTTGATCCTGCTCGTCAGTCCTGCCTACTTAAGCTGTCCAGTCCAGAGGAGCTCTGCCCTTGCCTTGGTCACATCACAAGAAACTATCTACTGCATTCCTGTTTAAAGATTGGCTTTGCTGACATCCCTTCTGCCTACAGATCCTGCTTGCTGTTCCACTACTTGGATCACTGACTCCTGGCTGGTTCCAGTTACTGAACTTTGGCTATGTTTTGACTATGTTTGTTCTTTTTACTTTTATTATTAAACAAGTGTGATTTAACTGTACTTCTGTCTCGGTCTGATTTCATGGTTTCTGACAGGTACTTGATAGGATCTCTGGTAGCAAGGGGGGAGGGGTCGGTGCTTAGACTCCTTCATTAGCGGTCCATCTCTGTCGATCACCGGGAGTGGACTAGCATTACGGAGATCTAGGCCTGGTCACTTGGTATGGAAAGAGAAGAGTTAAGTGAGAGCATGTATGAGGTCCACACTATGTACTCGGTGGAACCCCATTCTGTTAGTAGGAGTGAGGTAACAGAGGTACGCTCATTGGTGGAGTGGGCAGTGGCATGTGAATGCAACACATACATCAGAGCAAATGTGTAGAACATGGGACAAAGAAGCTTGAGGAACCCTATCTCAGCTACTGCACACATGTGACTTATCATGGACTTAGGAGACCGCCTTAATGTTTGACTTTTTACATGACTGTGACTTCTGCCTGGTCCCCAGGCTTGGTGAGCACACCTTTGGTTTAAATTTTATCGCGTGCAAGGGTTAGTGACCCCGTTCAATGCCAAAGGACCCACCCCAAGGGGGAACCTCTCATGTGATCCTTGCTTGGCGCCCAAAGAGAGAGGGAAACATGGAGGATTTGATGGTACACCAGTCTACCCCCCTTACAGATCAAATGCTGGTTTTCCAGCAGGATGGTTTGAGAGAAGCCAACCTATTGATCAGCTTCTGTTAAATAGAGAGGGCTACACAGAGATCAAAATGCAGCCTATTTCTGCTGAACCACCCACATTTTAATCTGAGTGTACCCAACTTTACTGTTGCAATGTTTTCTGTCTTGCCTTGATTAGGCTAAATTATGACCTTCTTATAATTTTAGCCCCAGTCAATACACCAGATGAAAAATGAGGCACCCTCTTTCGAGTGAAAGGCACATACAGTATCTGAAGCATCTTCTACCTCTTCTTTAATACTTTTGGCCTTTTGTTGTTTAACCTGTCTCTTTTGTTGATTCATTCTAGCTTTCCAAATTCTGCAGTTTGCCAGTAAGTGACTAGTCTTTATGTAAATGTAGCACCCCCCCGTAGGGACTGCTGATGAACTTGGATCCCCCACTAATGCGCAGCCAGGCACATCAAATTTTCACAAGCACCCCAGAGTCAGAGAACACCAGTCAGTGACTTTGTTTTTGTTATTTATTGAGGGTTAATAACTTGGATAGGGATGGGAGGTTATGAAATGCCCACTTGACATTACCAAAGCTTACAGCAACAACTTCAGGGACATCTTCCTACATACAGTCTATATATAGTCTCCTTTACTTGCCTCCAGCATACACTTGTTTGCTCCAGCTGAATCACTGTAAGATAATCTGCCAGGCTCCCAGTCAGATTTTATCAATGGCCCTTTATAGGCAGGAACTCGTAGCTCCTTGTGTAGCAAAAAATATAGTGAAACAGCTTAGAACTTCTCTGTGTCCACTGTTCCCAGCACCACCTCTTCAGGCACTGCCAACCCACCTGGCTGCAGTTGCCCCTTTCACTAGTCCTCCAGGCTAACTCTCACACCAGTCCTCCTGACTGACTCTTCACCATCCCACCCGGCTGACTCTCAGGAGACCTCTAAGGAAAGGCTAAAGATTTAGGCACACCGCTATCTTCAAGGGAGACTGGCTACATGTGGCAGTCTCCCTCCTTTGTTAGTACCCACAGTGTTGACTACTCACTCTGTCCTCTATCTTGCTCCTGTGCCTCAAGGAAAGACTTCCTCCTGTGTGTTATGGCAGGATCCTTCCAGCACTCAAGCCCAAGGCAGGACCCCCCCCCCCAACTAGTGGGCACCCCTGAGGGCCAATGACAGCCTCCTCAACACTGTATCTCCATATTCTACCAAACTGCCATTGCTGGCATGACCCATGACTATTTAGCTCTGCCCCCTGCCAGCCAACTACTGGGGATTGACCAAGGTCTCATAAATATCCTAACCTCCACCGATTAATTCTAGACAATTCTCCATCCTTCTGGACCAGGGAAAGGCACCAGAGAGCTGCCAGGATGAGTCACCCAGCTCTGAACTTCACTAAACCCTGACCCAGATTCTATGGCTTAGATTTAGCTCTGAGCCCAACTAGAATTCATCTTCTCTAAACTCTAACACAACTTTCACAAATTTCTAGCACAAGGGTGCTACACTAACAAAAAATGAATGTAATTCACACTGAATATTATATAGTGGAACAATATTCACCTTATATATGCAGATCCCCAGGACTGTCTCCTTAAATTATACAATTAATACATATACACCATAAATCATAAAAAAATATTAGTTCATAGAATTCAGTTAAAAATAAAATTAATTAGTTCATAAAATTCAGCAAACAATCAGTCTTCCCAACAAAGTGCAACAGTGCTTTCTTCGAAGTGCAATCCATGCTCCAAATCTTCTTATGTGTGATAAGATGCCATGCTCCCCTTTTGTGCCCTCACTCACCAAATTATGTGCCTGTCACAGATGAATGCTCAGATGTCATTTCTCCAGCTCCTCCACAGATTATGAATGTGAATACACCTATCATAGGTGGATACTCAGATGCCGTTTCTCCAGCTCCTCCACTTCGTTCAATAGGATGGCAGGTTAATGGTCACATAAACAGGTAGAGAAATCTCCAGTGTGTAATGTTGTTTTATTATTAAAAAGATTTAAAACATAGAAATTTCCCACTCACAAGTTTTCTGTGCAAAAAAAACATGTAACACCGGTACAGAACCAGCAGAGTAGCATTGCCGAATTTCTACAGTGTTCTGCTCGTGCACGACTCACTGTACAGGGGTGGACAGGCAGGTAAGTACCGTATTTATCAACGTATAACACGCGCCGGCGTATAACACGCACCCCAAGTTTAGGAGAGAATTTTAAGGAAAAAAACTTTTAGGAGGGAAGTTTAAGGAAAAAAAACTTACATTAAAATGCCCATCAATGCAGCCTCATCAGTGTTCATCTGCAGTCTTGTTAGTGTTATTGCAGCCTTTTCAGTGTCAGTGCAGCCTTGACCCAGTGTCCATTGCAGCCTTGTCAGTGCAGCTTTGCCCCAGTGCAGTCTTGTCAGTGCAGCTTTGCCCCAGTGCAGTCTTGTCAGTGCAGCTTTGCCCCAGTGCAGTCTTGTCAGTGCAGCTTTGCCCCAGTGCAGCCTTGTCAGTGCAGCCTTGTCAGTGCAGCTTTGCCCCAGTGGTCAGTGCAGCCTTGTCAGTGCAGCCTTGTCAGTGCAGCTTTGCCCCAGTGCAGCCTTGTCAGTTCAGCCTTGTCAGTGCAGCTTTGCCCCAGTGGTCAGTGCAGCCTTGTCAGTGCAGCCTTGTCAGTGCAGCTTTGCCCCAGTGCAGCCTTGTCAGTGCAGCCTTGTCAGTGCAGCTTTGCCCCAGTGGTCAGTGCAGCCTTGTCAGTGCAGCCTTGTCAGTGCAGCCTTGTCAGTGCAGCTTTGCCCCAGTGGTCAGTGCAGTCTTGTCAGTGCAGCCTTGTCAGTGCAGCCTTCTCAGTGCAGCTTTGCCCCAGTGCAGCCTTGTCAGTGCAGCCTTGTCAGTACAGCTTTGCCCCAGTGGTCAGTGCAGCCTTGTCAGTGCAGCCTTGTCAGTGCAGCCTTGTCAGTGCAGCTTTGCCCCAGTGCAGCCTTGTCAGTGCAGCCTTCTCAGTGCAGCTTTGCCCCAGTGGTCAGTGCAGCCTTGTCAGTGCAGCCTTGTCAGTGCAGCTTTTCCCCAGTGCAGCCTTGTCAGTGCAGCCTTGTCAGTGCAGCTTTGCCCCAGTGGTCAGTGCAGCCTTGTCAGTGCAGCCTTGTCAGTGCAGCTTTGCCCCAGTGCAGCCTTGTCAGTGCAGCCTTGTCAGTGCAGCCTTGTCAGTGCAGCTTTGCCCCCAGTGTCAGCTTGGGCAGATCGCCGCCGACATAGACATAGCTGCATGTAGTTTTAAATATGGCGCCGCGGAATTCGGAGAGACTTGGCGGAGCTGAACCGAGACACATAGTCGAGTGTATTCGGCTCTTTCCGGCGCCGCTCACAGTCCCGCCCTATGATGGACATAACACAGGTCCAATGGCGGAACAGGGCGTGACTGTGAGCGGCGCCGGAAAGAGCCAAATACACTCGACTATGTGTATCTCGGCTCTGCCCAGTCACTGTGATTTCGGGGGCACTCGTCCAACTCCGCTGAGTCCCTCCGAACTCCGCGGCGCCATATTTAAAACGACACGCTATGTGAATGTCGGCGGCAATAGATCACAATTAGCGGGGATCGGCGGGGATCGGCGTATAACACGCACCCACGATTTTCCCTTGATTTTAAGGGGAAGAAAGTGCGTGTTATACACCGATAAATACGGTAGTTTTAATGCAGAAGAGACAAAACATGTCTCTTCTGCATTAAAAATCCTGCCTGTCCATCCATTTGAATTACTTATCGTAAAGTTCCGCTTTAATATTATTGAAGTCATTGTTTCTTAGTAGGAGTTTGCACTTTCTATTATTTGCTTATATTCATCTATAACCTTGTTTTGAACATATTTCAGGGTAAACAAGTGCTCCAAATGTCTGATAGCTGTCTGGGAAACCAATGAGTAACAATGCTGCTATTTGAGAGTCTCTTATCTGCTCCTATAATTGCAAGCATTCCACTATTTCTAAGGTATATCTTACATAGTTCTGCATGTGCTGGTACTTCATTAGTTTAGTCAGGCATAGAATTTTAATAAAGTCCAGTTTATTGCTAAGATTTTCTCTGTCGTGTACTTTCTTTAGCTCTTTCTACATTTCTTTTGCAGATTCATGCTTGCATACATGCGTCATCATCCATGCTCAGGGAAAGAGTATGTTGAGCTTTTAGATCTTTTTCTATCCACGTTTTTGTCAGTGGGTTTTGTCTGGGCTGTTGTATACACTACCATGTACCCTCTCTTATCTGCAGCATTTTCATTTTTAGGCACACCTGCATGACGTGATGCTTTGCATTCTATATGCGTTTTGGCACATTTTTCATGTGTTTTGTCCTCTGACAAATTGCGCAACTGCTCCCTGCATTTGGGGTACCATTAAGAATCAATGGTACCGCACGCAAGATGCATGTTTTGGTATATTTTCTGTGTGCTTCTGGGAAGGCACGCAGATATGCACATTTCAGGACATGTTCCTGGAATGCAAAGGTGTGAATGAGGCCTAAAAAAAATCTGGTTTGTCAGATTAGCAACTGAAAGTTTTCACAAAACACTGTTAGTAGCCATCATACATGTTTTCTGACTTCTTCAGACACGGTTTTGTTTAAGTCTGACCTGTATCTGTATATGCAGAAGTGTTTAGTACTTTGACTGTAGCTGGGCCCATAATCTGTGTGAAATTAAGGTGATTAGACTCAAGAGGTAGGTGCATTTTCAATAAATTGCACCAGTCCAAAACTGTATTTTTAAGGGCACGGTAGCCCACTTTTACTTAAAAGAATGGAAAAATTCACAAAAGACATCAATTGCCCACACAGGGGGTTCCACTATTACTGTCACTTGCAAAATCAGAATACTTCAGCATCCTGGCTTACGCTCTTGACACACGGCTGCTTCAGGCCTCAAGCATAGGTCTTAGGTCTACTCCTTAGACCAAAAGATGACCTTATGCCGTGTACACACGATCGGATTTTCCAACGGGAAATGTTGGATGTCAGCTTGTTGGCGGTAAGTCCGATTGTGTGTATGCTCCATCAGACATTTGTTGGCTAAATTTTCTCAATTTTTTCTCAAATTTTCCGCCAACAAATGTTTGTTGTCGGACTTTCCGATCGTGTGTACACAAGTCCGTCACACAAAAGTCCACGCATGCTTGAAATCAAGGACAAGCAGGCCGTAATGGAGATTCACGTACGTCTTGTACGTCACTACGTTCGTAATTGTTGGCCAACATTTGTGTGACCGTGTGTATGCATGACAAGTTGGAGCCAACACCCTTCGAACAAAAATCCATGGTTTTGTTGTCCTAAAGTCCGATCGTGTGTACGGGGCATAAGAGTCAAGCTCTCTCATAGCTTACTCAAAATCAGCTCCTTGATGATAATTGGAAGTCAACATTCCTACTAAAATGGTATGGGTCATGGTTAAAAAAAAGTTTAGTGGGGAAACATGCAATTGCCTGATGTTCTCTTCTTCTGCAAGATTTTTTTAAAGAGTGAGATATGATGACAGGGTCTTTCTGGGTTGCTATTATAGTGCAGCCTTATTAGCCACATGTGTTCTTTCTCTGTCAAAGCAAAAATGTCAGCTCAGTGTTTAGCTGTACTGAGAACATTTGGCCTTTCCGGGCACCTGAAGGAAGGAAAAACTGTCACTTAAAGGATATGTAAAGGTTTGTTTTTAAAAAAAAAAAAAAAAACATGTCATACCTCTTCTTTGGAGTTGGTTTTGCACAGAGTGGCCCTGATTCTCCTCTTCTGTGGTCCCTCAGTGGCGCTCCTGGCTTCTCCTCTTCTTGAGTGCCCCTTTGGAATGCTGCTCTCCCTCTGGGCACCCGTCTGCGTCCATTGACACAGACAGCAGGACTCAGCCCCGGCTCATCATAACACCTTTACATTCGAAGAGAGAGAGCACAATTAAATAACCAAAAATTACTCTTGAATTATAATTATTCAAAACTTAAAATTCAGATTATGTCAAATACCTATCTGTGACTAGTTGTCTTTAAAAAAATAGTATAATCTAAAATTGTGCCTGGGTTGTGTTATGTGGTAAATTTAAATGCATATCTGGTTCTTAAATCCTCTTTTCCGCAACTTGCTTTCTCAACATAAGACACTAAAGGGCAAGCACTGAGAGCCCTTGAATGATTTACAAATATATTTAAAAAAAAAAATTAATTCACATTATTCATATCAGTGGCTGTGCCTTTAAATCTGTCTAGCATATGATTTGAGAATTATTGCACATATATTGTATTGTACATAATATGTTATAGCTGATGGCCTTGACTGATTCATTTATAATGAGCTTGACAAAAAGAAGATTGAAAGCCTCGTCATCCTTTCTAACCACATTACATATTGTCAGTGCTTGATGTATAATACAAATGACTTCAATCATTTTGAAAATGTGACTTTGCCTTTGACAAGTTTAAGGACCATGACTTGTGCAATTAGATTTAAAATATGGAAATTAAGTACTAGAGCCTCCATTTTTTTCCTTTCAAGTTTAAAAAATGATACAAATAATACATTATAGTTAAAATCATAAAACACAGAACATTCTATACAGCGTTCTGTTCATGTTTATTGTTATTATATTCAGCTTACTAGACTTGACTTTTATACAGCCATACAGATGTTGTCTGGTAACAGTAATTATGGGTAAATGAGTAATAATTATATTGTACTTGCCACTACTTGTCAATGAAAGGATTTGTAAACCTAGAATTATAAGCAGTAATCCAGATAAGTGTGACGACAGGAATGAGACATAACAGTAGAAGATAGGATGGACTTGGGCCCACCAATCACCTTGATGGCCTGTGTTGTGTTGATTATCACACAAGGGAGCTATCAAACAGCTTGGTCATTATGTTTTGAATTCTGCATCCACTCTGTTTCAGTTTTGCTAACAGAGGAAAGAGGTGGGGCCCCAAAATACCCCTGTGGCCAGGTCCAAGCCTGAGACTTATTCATATACAACTGTAAAACCAGAACAGACATTGGCTAAGTGTGTATTTTTTATTTCCATTTAAAAGCCAAAAAGTTGTGATTCCCTCTGTGGTTATCCAAATGATTTCTTGAACTGACAACATTTTATCCAGGAGCTGTAAAAAGGTTAAAGTATTTTGGGATGCCGGGGAGGTGGTGGCCCCTTCGTTCCTTCCCTTCCCCTGGAGGGGGGGCCTCTCTTCTTACTCTGGGACCCCCATACCAGTAGCAATTGATTAGGCGGGAGGTGTGTGTTTTGGTTTTCACATAATTCTCCTACCCAGATTCATGTTTTGTTCTCTCATGACTTGTAATCTGCTTCCCACTTTGTACCGTGGTTATACTTTTCATTCATTTTGGTATAAAAGACTCTCTGTATTGTTTTATAAGAAAATAAAAATCTTTAGAAAGTAAAAAAAAAAAAAAGGTTAAAGTATTTTATTTTTAATTTTTGGATAGAGTACAGTAGGGTTAAAATAACTGGCAGTTTTTTTAATTTCTGTGTCTCATTAGGGAGATTTCCATTAATTTCTTGTAGGCTCAACAGAAAGTGAGAAGATATAAAATATGAGAGGTTATCTAATGTATGATATGCCCCATTTTGGACCATTGTGACTGGAGGAGGTGACCAAATTGGAAGATTCCCTTCCATTCCTGTTCTGGCAGCATCTTAACATTTTGGATTTACCTTCACTTTCATTCCCAGTAACTAGTGATTCATGGGAAACTGTAATATGATAACAAGCCACAGGCCCAATCAGCTGCATATAAAAAAAGGGGGTGGGGATGGTGGTTATGTGCTCATCCATGTATTTATGGACCTTGCTTTGTGCACTGGTGCACAGTCATGTTGGAACAGGAAAGGGCCAACCCCAAACTGTTCCCACAAAGTTGGGAGCATGAAATTGTCCAAATTGTCTTGGGATGCAGACGTCTTAAGAGTTCCCTTCAGTGGAACTAAAGGACCAAGCCTAAACCCTGAAAAACAACCCCACACTATAACACCCCCTCCACCAAATAATTTGGGCCAGTGTACAAAGCAAGGTCAATAAAGACATGGATGAGCAAGTTTTGGGGTGGAGGAACTTGACTAGCCTACACAGAGTCCTGACCTCAACTCAATAGAACTCCTTTGGGGTGAATTAGAGTGGAGACTGCAAGCCAGGCCTTCTCGCTCAACATCAGTGCCTGACCTCACAAATGCGCTTCTGGAAGAATGGTCAAACATTCCCATAGACACACTTCTAAACCTTGTGGACAGCCTTCCCAGAAGAGTTGAAGCTGTTATAGCTGCAAAGGGTGGGTCAACTCAATATTGAACCCTACGAACTAAGACTGGGATGCTATTAAACTTCATGCGTCTGTAAAGGCAGGTGTCCCAATACTTTTGACAATTAAGTGTATATAAGGGGAGGGCTCAGAGCTGCTCTCTCACTCACTTTTCATGGTATTTACAGAGGAAGAACTGTTACAACCTGTAGTCTTATTGGAGCACATTGGGGGGGGGGGCGGCGTTACCAGTCAGCAGCTTATCCCTGCCGACTACTCTAAGTTGTGTGCTCTCAGGGTTATTAGACTATGCCAGGCAATTAACAGGGTCTACTGCACCCATACACATGGGGTAACACCTCGCCCGAAGATGTGCTCACCAATGCCTGGGACTAGGGATGAGCCGAACACCCCCGGTTCGGTTCGCACCAGAACCCGCGAACGGACCGAAAGTTCGCACGAACGTTAGAACCCCATTGACGTCTATGGGACTCGAACGTTCGAAATCAAAAGTGCTCATTTTAAAGGCTAATTTACATGGTATTGTCCTAAAAAGGGTTTGGGGACCCGGGTCCTACCCCAGGGGACATGTATCAATGCAAAAAAAACTTTTAAAAACCGCCGTTTTTTCGGGAGCAGTGATTTTAATGATGCTTAAAGTAAAAAAAAAAGTGAAATATTCCTTTAAATATCGTACCTGGGGGGTGTCTATAGTATGCCTGTAAAGAGATGCGTGTTTCCCATGTTTAGAACAGTCCCTGCACCAAATGTCATTTTTAAAGGAAAAAATCTCATTTAAAACTGCTTGCGGGTTTAATGTCATGTCGGGTCATGGCAATATGGATGAAAATCAGTGAGACAAACGGCATGGGTAGCCCCCAGTCCATTACCAGGCCCTTTGGGTCTTGTATGGATATTAAGGGGAACCCCGCACCCAAATTAAAATAAGGAAAGGTGTGGGGCCACCAGGCCCTATATACTCTGAACAGCAGTATACAGGCGGTGCAAACAAGACAGGGACTGTAGGTTTGTTGTTAAGTAGAATCTGTTTGTAATTTTGAACATTTTTAACGTGTTTAGCTCCAGCCAAAAAATATTTTCTAAGCTTTTTGGAAAACATAGGGAAGGGTTATCACCCCTGTGACATTTGTTTTGCTGTCTTTCCTCCTCTTCAGAAGATTTCACCTCACTTTTTTGTCCCAATGAAAAATGTTTTTTGAAAATTTGGGTTTTTTTGTGGAACAAGGATTGGAAAGCATCAGTGGAAAGGAGAAATTGTTTTCCCATATTAACTCTTACAGGAGAGAATTTCCCTTCCTAGGGGTAGATTTCATCTCACTTCCTGTTGTCTCCTTCCGTTTGCAAGTAGGAGTCGTTTGTAAGTTAGATGTTTGAAAGTAGGGTCCTGCCCTATATACTCAGCAGAAATTTGGGCCTTAGGTGTTGCTGTGGCCACAACACTGTAAGCCCTCACAGGGCCCTGCTGTGAAATATTAGATCAAGAATTGTAATTACATGCCCCTGTTGAACAGGAGCTGAAAAATTAGGCCTTAGGCACTGGTGCTGGTGCCACAACACTGCAACCCCTCACAGACACTCTAGTTGGAACGCAGGAACGAGCCCTGCTGCAAAGTATTGCATCAAAAATTGTAATTACATGCCCCTGTTAGACAGGGGCAGAAAAATTGGGCCTTAGGCACTGGTTCTGGTGCCACAACACTGCAACCCCTCACAGACACTCTAGTTGGAACGCAGGAACGAGCCCTGCTGCAAAGTATTGCATCAAAAATTGTAATTACACGCCCCTGTTAGACAGGGGCTTAAAAATTGGGCCTTAGGCACTGGTGCTGGTGCCACAACACTGCAACCCCTCACAGACACTCTAGTTGGAACGCAGGAACGAGCCCTGCTGCAAAGTATTGCATCAAAAATTGTAATTACACGCCCCTGTTAGACAGGGGCAGAAAAATTGGGCCTTAGGCACTGGTGCTGGTGCCACAACACTGCAACCCCTCACAGACACTCTAGTTGGAATGCAGGAACGAGCCCTGCTGCAAAGTATTACATCAAAAATTGTAATTACACGCCCCTGTTAAACAGGGGCTGAAAAATTGTGCCTTAGGCACTGGTGGTGGCGCCCAGAACCAAAAATGTTCTTACAAGCTATCAGCGTGATGATTGAGGAGGAAGAGGATAATTACTCAGGGATAGTCACTCAGCATCAGCATAGGCAGTCTTTGAAGGGATCTGAGATTTCAAAAAAAATTATTCGGTTACATCAGCATCAGGTGCTTGGTAGCTGGTGGTGATCCAAGACTGATTAATTTTTATGAAGGTCAGCCGATCGACCGAGTCGGTGGACAGACGCACCCTGTGATCGGTTACCACGCCTCCAGCAGCACTAAATGTGCGTTCCGAAAGAACGCTGGATGCAGGACAGGCCAGTAGCTCAATTGCATACTGTGCAAGCTCTGGCCAGTGATCCATCCTCAAGACCCAGTAACCCAGAGGATTTTCGGTGGGAAAGGTGTCCAAGTCTGATCTTGCCCCTAGGTATTCCTGCACCATGTAAAACAGACGCTGGCGATGGTTGCTGGAACCGATCATACCTTGGGGCTGCGGACCAAAAAATTGTCTGAACGCATCGGTCAGACGGCCACCTTCTCCACCGCTCCTTCTTTGACTGACCGAAGCCTCAGCAACACGTTGTCCAGAAACAGGAGTTTGTAACCTCCCAGTCTCTGGGAACGCGTTGCACAGACCTTTCTGCAAGGCCTCCCGAAGATGTTTCATCCTCTGCTCCCTCTGCGATGGCAAGATAAGGTCCGCAACCTTACCCTTGTAACGTGGATCAAGGAGGGTTGCCAGCCAGTATTGGTCCTTCTCCTTGATACCACGAATACGAGGATCCAGGCTTTGCAGGATCAGGGAGGCCATGCAGCGTAGGTTTGCTGAGGCATTCGGTCCGGAGTCCTCTGGGTCACTAAGGACAACAACGTCCGCAGCCACCTCCTCCCAGCCACGTACAAGTCCATGTGTTCCTTGGGACTGATCCCTTAAAGACTGCTGCTGATGCTGAGTGCCAGGCTCCACCTCCATACTGACACAATCTTCCTCCTCCTCCTTCTCCTCCTCGTCCTCTTCCTGTGTGATCGGCTGGCACGCAGGAACACTGTCTGGATAAAGGGGGCCTTGAGAGCTAAGGAAGTCCTCCTCTTCCTGCCTCTGTTCTGCCTCAAGTGCCCTGTCCATTATTCCACGCAGCGTGTGCTCCAACAGGTGGACAAGGGGGACAGTGTCACTGATGCATGCACTGTCAGTGCTCACCATCCTCGTGGCCTCCTCGAATGGTGACAGGACAGTGCATGCATCCCTGATCATGGCCCACTGGCGTGGGGAAAAAAAACCAAGCTCCCCTGACCCTGTCCTGGTGCCATAGTCGCACAGGTACTCATTGATGGCCCTCTGCTGCGTGTGCAGCCGCTGCAGCATGGCCAACGTTGAGTTCCACCTGGTGGGCATGTCACAGATTAGGCGGTTCTTGGGCAGGTTAAACTCCTTTTGGAGGTCCGTCAGCCGAGCACTGGCATTATATGACCGGCGGAAATGCACACAGACTTTCCTGGCCTGCCTCAGGACATCCTGTAAGCCCGGGTACCTGCCCAAGAACCGCTGCACCACCAAGTTAAGGACGTGAGCCAAACAGGGCACATGGGTCATTTGTCCCTGTCGGAGGGCAGAGAGGAGGTTGGTGCCATTGTCGCAAACCACCATTCCTGCCTTAAGTTGGCGTGGCGTCAACCACCTCTGAACCTGCCCCTGCAGAGCTGACAGAACCTCTGCCCCAGTGTGGCTCCTGTCCCCCAAGCACACCAGCTCAAGCACCGCATGGCATCTTTTTGCCTGCGTACTTGCGTAGCCCCTTGAACGCCTACGGAGCACCGCTGGTTCCGAGGAAGAGGCCATGGAGGAAGAAGAAGAGGAGGGGGTGGAGGAGAGAGGTGTGTCACAATCAGCATTTTGGAGGCGTGGTGGCGGAACAACCTCCAACATTACTGCACCTTGTCCTGCATCCTTCCCAGCTGCCAGCAGAGTCACCCAATGCGCCGTGAAACTTAGGTAACGTCCCTGTCCATGCCTGCTGGACTATGAGTCAGCGGTAATATGCACCTTACCGCTGACCGCCCTGTCCAGCGAGGCATGGACATTGCCTTCCACATGCCGGTAGAGAGCCGGAATCGCCTTCCGTGAGAAAAAGTGGCGTTTGGGTACCTGCCACTGAGGAACCGCACATTCCACAAACTCACGGAAGGGGGCAGAGTCTACCAACTGAAAAGGCAGCAGTTGACGTGCTAGCAATTTTGCCAAGCTAGCATTCAACCGCTGGGCATGTGGATGGCTGGGAGCAAACTTCTTTCGGCGGTGCAGCAGCTGGGGCAGGGAAATTTGCCTTGTACAATCTGACGTCGGTGTACCAAAAGCAGATTGCCCACAAGTACTTGGCTGTGACACACCTAATTCTACACCTTCATTCCTCTCAGTGCAGGTCTCAGAGAGGACTGAAGGTCTAGTGGGGTTGGAAATCTCAGCTGATGAGGAGCAAGGAGAGATCCTCTTTGTTCTTTGGTGTGGGTCTTTTAGATACGCTTGCCAACGAACTGCATGGCAGGTCAACATATGTCTGGTCAAGCATGTGGTACCCAAGCGGGAGATGTTTTGGCCACGCGAGATACGCTTGAGACATATGTTGCAAATAGCAGCGGTGCGATCTGATGCACTCGTCTCAAAAAAGGCCCACACCAAAGAACTTTTTGAATAACGTGCAGAGACTGCAGCGCCCTGCACATGTGGAGCTTTGGGGTGTGATGCAGTCAATGTGCTGCCCTTAGGCTGGCCCCTGGAGGGCATCCTGCCTCGTTGGTGATGTGCCGCCTCCTCCTCCTCCTCCTCCTCTCTCCTATCAGGCACCCACGTTGAGTCAGTGACCTCATCATCCCCTCCCTCCTCATCACTGGAGCAAACCTGGCAGTATGCTGCAGCAGGGGGAGCATGACTGCCAGATTGCTGTCCTTCTTGGGCACCCCCTCTGTCCGTGCTCATGTTACTGCCTTCATCGAGCTCAGTATCATCATCAGAGCCTTCCAAACGCTGGGCATCCTCCTGGAGCATGTACCCAACACTGTGGTCAAACAGTTCGAGGGAATCCTCAGGAGGACATGGTGGAGCTAGGGAAGGAGTCACTGATGACATTGAGCTGAGGGAAGAGGCCGCTGCTTTGCCAGACAAAACACCCTGGGCATGGGTGAGAGAGGATGAGGAGGATGAGGACGGCTTGGTCATCCACTCGACCAAGTCTTCCGCATGTTGCGGCTCAACACGGCCAGCTGCCGAAAAAAAGGCCAAGCGTGTCCCATGGCCATGTGCTGATGAGGATGCACCGTCTCCACGACCAGCACTAGACACAGAGCCTGCTTGCCCTCTCTTATTGGCTTGTGACTGTCTGCCTCTCCTTCTTGGCCTTCCAGACATACTAATGGCCTGTAGCTGCACTAAGCTGGGATAGAACACCTGTAATTTTCTTCAGGTAGCTTTATATACTGTAACCAGACAAGCCTGCCTGTCAGTAGGAAGATAACAGGAACGGATCTAGCTGAACACTGTGAGCAGGACGCACTGTACTAAATGTAAATAGTCTAGCTGCCTGACCGTGGTACTAATAGGATCAAATAGAACACCTGTAATTTTCTTCAGGTAGCTTTATATACTGTAACCAGACAAGCCTGCCTGTCAGTAGGAAGATAACAGGAACGGATCTAGCTGAACACTGTGAGCAGGACGCACTGTACTAAATGTAAATAGTCTAGCTGCCTGACCGTGGTACTAATAGGATCAAATAGAACACCTGTAATTTTCTTCAGGTAGCTTTATATACTGTAACCAGACAAGCCTGCCTGTCAGTAGGAAGATAACAGGAACGGATCTAGCTGAACACTGTGAGCAGGACGCACTGTACTAAATGTAAATAGTCTAGCTGCCTGACCGTGGTACTAATAGGATCAAATAGAACACCTGTAATTTTCTTCAGGTAGCTTTATATACTGTAACCAGACAAGCCTGCCTGTCAGTAGGAAGATAACAGGAACGGATCTAGCTGAACACTGTGAGCAGGACGCACTGTACTAAATGTAAATAGTCTAGCTGCCTGACCGTGGTACTAATAGGATCAAATAGAACACCTGTAATTTTCTTCAGGTAGCTTTATATACTGTAACCAGACAAGCCTGCCTGTCAGTAGGAAGATAACAGGAACGGATCTAGCTGAACACTGTGAGCAGGACGCACTGTACTAAATGTAAATAGTCTAGCTGCCTGACCGTGGTACTAATAGGATCAAATAGAACACCTGTAATTTTCTTCAGGTAGCTTTATATACTGTAACCAGACAAGCCTGCCTGTCAGTAGGAAGATAACAGGAACGGATCTAGCTGAACACTTTGAGCAGGACGCACTGTACTAAATGTAAATAGTCTAGCTGCCTGACCGTGGTACTAATAGGATCAAATAGAACACCTGTAATTTTCTTCAGGTAGCTTTATATACTGTAACCAGACAAGCCTGCCTGTCAGTAGGAAGATAACAGGAACGGATCTAGCTGAACACTGTGAGCAGGACGCACTGCACTAAATGTAAATAGTCTAGCTGCCTGACCGTGGTACTAATAGGATCAAATAGAACACCTGTAATTTTCTTCAGGTAGCTTTATATACTGTAACCAGACAAGCCTGCCTGTCAGTAGGAAGATAACAGGAACGGATCTAGCTGAACACTGTGAGCAGGACGCACTGCAATCAATGTAAATAGTCTAGAAGATAACAGGAACGGATCTAGCTGAACACTGTGAGCAGGACGCACTGCACTAAATGTAAATAGTCTAGAAGATAACAGGAACGGATCTAGCTGAACACTGTGAGCAGGACGCACTGCACTAAATGTAAATAGTCTAGAAGATAACAGGAACGGATCTAGCTGAACACTGTGAGCAGGACGCACTGCACTAAATGTAAATAGCAGGAACGGATCTAGCTGAACACTGTGAGCAGGACGCACTGCACTAAATGTAAATAGCAGGAACGGATCTAGCTGAACACTGTGAGCAGGATGCACTGCACTAAATGTAAATAGCAGGAACGGATCTAGCTGAACACTGTGAGCAGGACGCACTGCACTAAATGTAAATAACAGGAACGGATCTAGCTGAACACTGTGAGCAGGACGCACTGCACTAAATGTAAATAGTCTAGAAGATAACAGGAACGGATCTAGCTGAACACTGTGAGCAGGACGCACTGCACTAAATGTAAATAGCAGGAACGGATCTAGCTGAACACTGTGAGCAGGACGCACTGCACTAAATGTAAATAGCAGGAACGGATCTAGCTGAACACTGTGAGCAGGACGCACTGCACTAAATGTAAATAGCAGGAACGGATCTAGCTGAACACTGTGAGCAGGACGCACTGCACTAAATGTAAATAACAGGAACGGATCTAGCTGAACACTGTGAGCAGGACGCACTGCACTAAATGTAAATAGCAGGAACGGATCTAGCTGAACACTGTGAGCAGGACGCACTGCACTAAATGTAAATAGCAGGAACGGATCTAGCTGAACACTGTGAGCAGGACGCACTGCACTAAATGTAAATAGCAGGAACGGATCTAGCTGAACACTGTGAGCAGGACGCACTGCACTAAATGTAAATAGTCTAGAAGATAACAGGAACAGATCTAGCTGAACACTGTGAGCAGGACGCACTGCACTAAATGTAAATAGTCTAGATAGAAGATAACAGGAACGGATCTAGCTAAACTGAATACAGTGTATATATATATATGCAACACCTGGGATGCATATATATACACAATACACTGTAAGTGCAGCTAACTGACTGACTGTTCTGCCTAATCTATCTAACTCAAATCAAATGACACTGTCTCTCTCTCTCTATCTCTCAGCACACCGGAACACACACTACACAGGGCCGCCGTGCAGGCGGCCTTATATAGTGTGGGGCGTGTACTAAATCCCCTGAGCCATAATTAGCCAAAGCCACCCTGGCTTTGGCCAATTACAGCTCTCTCTACTGACGGCGCTGTGATTGGCCAAGCATGCGGGTCATAGTGCATGCTTGGCCAATCATCAGCCAGCAATGCACTGCGATGCCGCAGTGAATTACGGGCCGTGACGCGCCACACGAATTTGGCGCGAACGGCCCATATCGTTCGCAATTCGACTCGAACACGAAGCTCATCCCTACCTGGGACCAGGTGGAGGCTCTGGTCATGTGCAGAATCAAACATTAAGGCAGTCCCTGACCAGAGATGAGCCACTTGTGTGTAGCAGTTAAGGATGAGCCGAACACCCCCCGGTTCAGGTCGCACTAGAACATCCGAACAGGCAAAAAATTCAGAAGAACACACAAACACCGTTAGTCTATAGGGCCGTACAGACGATCGGACCTTGTACAAACTTTCCCGTGGATTTTTGTACAAAGGGCGTTGTCCCTGAACTTGTATTGCATACAGACGGTCGAACTTTTAGGAAACAAACACGAACGTAGTGACGTTACAACGTACTGACGACACTTCAAAAGAAGACGTTCAATTCTCCGGCGTCACCCTCCGGACTCCTTCTGCTAATTTGTAATTAGTAGACGTTTGGTCAGTGCAGATTCGCGGTTTCCAGTTCCGTGCGTTACTTAGCGTTTCCGACCGTTTGTGGGCAACCATCCATGTTGCGCAATCCTAGGAGAGAGCATGCTGTTTATGGGCTTGGAGTTTTTACTGTGACTGCAGCCCGGTCCAGGAATAATCTGAGTAGTAGTACAGTATGAGGAGTATTTGGACCAAAACTTGGCTACTTAATCGTGACCAATTTAGCCATATGCCCTTGCTGCGTGAGCTGCAGGAGAATAATCCTAATAATTATCGGAATTATCTCCGGATGACAGACTCCTGCTTTCAGCAACTATTGTCCTTGCTGTCCCCCTATATCATGAGGCAGGACACCTGCATGAGGGCTGCTATTCCAGCAGAGCAAAGGCTCATAGCCACCTTACGCTATTTGGCGTAGGGAGGAGTCTCCAGGATATTACGTTTACCACTGGTATCTCTCCCCAGGCTCTGGGAGTGATTATTCCTGAGACATGTTGTGCTATTATCCAAGTCCTGCAGAAGGACTATATTCGTGTAAGTGTTTTGCTTTAATATCACCTTCATGTTTTCTAATGTATTTTCTAAATTTTGTATTCCATCCTTCCCATTTTTGTAATATGCTGGAAATGAATGTCCTCTTTGTCCTCATGCATGCTGTAACGTTTTTGGTGGCCTACATGCATATTTTTCTTCACTAACCTCCCCAGCATGCTACCCTGGGCCCATACACACCTAGCCTAGTAACTTAACACTGTATTTTTTACGCTTCATTTTTATGTTTACCCCAAACACCCCTTAAAATGTGTCCCAATCTTATTCCTGTCCTTTAAATTAATGCAGAGTGCAAGAGTCCCTTTTTTGTGGTGCAAACACTTATTCCCCCCCCTAAAAAAATAAAATAAAACAGAGTCAACCGATAGAACTACTCTGCTGATTTTGATAAATGCATACCAAGTATACCTTATTTTTTGAGTTAAGATTGCTGCCAAAATTCTCAAAAGCATGTAGTGCAAGGGCCTGCCTGATTACCTTCAAAAGGGCCAAATTATACATTTGTTAGGATCTATTTAGCATTATGAGGGGCTCCCACCATCCCTGTGCTGTTTTCATTATGAGGGGCTCCCACCATCCCTGTGCTGTTTTCATTATGAGGGGCTCCCACCATCCCTGTGCTGTTTTCATTATGAGGGGCTCCCACCATCCCTGTGCTGTGCTGACTTCCTGGGTTTTTAACTTTATTATAACGAATAATCATAATTCACGAACATTGTTATTATTTTGTCCGATGTATCTCAAAATGTGTATAGATTTGGACAATGTGCATTCTTATTTGTGTATTATGCCACTTCTTACTTGTCCACTGGCCTGACAATCTTCTAAAGATGGATGGTCAGGCAAAATTACACTTAATTTTTAATGCATTTAGCTCTCATGGAAGTGTAGAGGTTTACTTGTCAAAAACAGCTACCCATTCAATCCCCCCCCCTAACATTTTTAGAATGTGCCACCAGAGGGGGTGAGGGAGCATATAATTATAACTTATCCTTTTTTTGTAAACACACATTTAAATGTTATAATATTATGTTGCCCCACAATGTTTCTGTCAAATATGGTTGCAATTTTATGTGCTCAAGTCTTAATTTATTTTATTTGTTTGACTCCACAGTTTCCTTCAAACACCCAGCAATATAAGGATGTGGCGGCCCAGTTTTACAATTTATGGGATTTCCCCAACTGTGGAGGTGCCATTGATGGCAAACATGTGAGGATAGTCCCACCGACAAACTCGGGCTCATATTATTTTAATTATAAAGGTTTTTGCAGCATAGTTCTACTTGCTGTGGTGTCAGCCAAATATGAGTTTCTTTATGTTGATGTTGGGATGAATGGACGCCACTCTGATGGAGGTGTGATGATGCACACAGAATTTTATGACCGTCTACAAAAAGGGACCTTACATTTGCCAAATGCTCAGGACAATATTGAGGGACTAAATTTTGTCTTTGTGGCAGATGAGGCCTTTTCTTTGGGGGAACATATTCTAAAACCGTTTCCAATGAGGAACCTCACCCCCGAACAAAGAATCTTCAATTATCGCCTTTCCCGTGCCCGAAGGGTCATGGAGAATGCATTTGGCATTCTTTCAAGTAGGTTTAGGCTCTTTTTAACTGCCATTAACTTGGCAGAATATAAAATGAATCATGTCGTTTTATGCTGCTGCATCCTCCACAATTTTTTAAGGAGGAATGCTTCCAGCTACATTGCCTCAGGGCAAAGTAATGAGCCTTTTTCCCGACCAGCTGAAGAGGCTGTGATGCCAGCTCTGGAAAGTGCACGTGCTGGTTTGGGCTCCCAGAATGCCCGTCTTGTCTGTGAACAATATATAGACTACTTTGTCGGTAGAGGGGCAGTGCCTTGGCAGCAAAATTTACTTGCTGATTAATTATTTGACTTAGTAATAAAATAATATTTCCTTTGAACTACTGTTGTGTGTGTTTACTAGCTTTGCAAATAGCCTTGATCTTTATAATTTTTGCCACTAGTGCAAACCAACCTGATGTGCAACATGAGGTGACAATCTCGCTTTGAGCTAACTACTATATTGTGCTGTGTCTCGGCTACACACATTTTAGAGTACACTGTCAATGTAACTACACTAAATTAACAAATATACTGGTATAGAGCATTGAAATAAGAAAGCACATTTTTATTTTTTTGTTTTGTTGGTTTTTTTTTATTTTTTTTAAGAAAATATATAGATGTTTTTTTTTTTAATTATATATATATATATATATATATATATATATATATATATATATATATATTTTTATAAATTATATATTTTTTTTTTTTTAAATATTTTAAAAATAACTATATTTTACAAAAAGAACACACAACTAGGGAACTTACAAAGTTCAACTTCGAAAATTTTGCATGTGGACATCATCATGCAGCAGCAAATGAAGAACATGATAAATGTTTGGTGACGTAAAAAGGGTTTATATTCTACCCAAAACATCTATCATATTCTTCATTTGCTGCTGCATTCTGTCCAGGCGATTCCTCATGGCATCGATTTCAGCGTTCCAGCCCATGATCTCCCCAATTAGCCTTTGGATGCTATCCGACGTGAAACGGTCTGATTCTTCTTCCACAACCAGAACATCACCTAAAAATGTGTTAAACATGTATTTAGAAATATGCAGGCATACATAGATTACCTGAAGCTGGGGGGTCAGACACTCACCTGGTGAGATGCACTCTCCCACTTCCTCCACCTCTCTTTCTTCCACATCCTCTGTGACGCTTGGGCTTGTTTCACATAGAGGTAGCGGGTCCTGGCAGGGTCGGGTGTCTTGGCAGGGTTGGGTGTCCTGGCAGGGTTGGGAGTCCAGGCGAGGTTGGGTGTCCCGGCGAGGTTGGGTGTCCCGGCGAGGTTGGGGGTCCCGGCGAGGTTGGGGGTGTTGGTGAGTTTGGGGGTCCTGGCGAACCTGTTGTCTGCATCTTTTATCCCCTTTGAGAAAGAAACAAAAGGTATACTTAGCACACACATATTTGTGGGCACAAATAGGAATATGAAACATTGCTTTCAAGTGGTGTACAATTGTCTGTTTAGGAAGAGAACGAAGTTGAAGACATGATTAAAATTCCCTTTTACCCAAAATGCAATACTTACCTTATTTGGCCAAGTTTCTCTGGTGTCCCACACTAGTGCTCCTGAGTCCAGATGTGTAAACAGCTGCTGAGTGTCCTCTCCTTACATTCCACTGAATCTATTTAGCAATTAATTCAAGTTTCAAAGACATCTAGACAACAATGTCTTAAACTTCATTCAATCAGACAAATTATCATGTCCAAATCAGTAATAAGCCTATATCTGCTAAAATCATCGTATTTATTGGCAAACGACCCTTTTTGTCCATGCGAACGTTATTTCATAGCTACGAACGTTATTTCCCACCTACGAACATTAAGTACAACAGTAAAAGGAAAACACATGGAGCAGCATGCAAGTGAATGATCATAAATAGGACACACGACAAGTACTTACTTTTTCGAAGTACCTTCTTAATTTTTAGATACTGATCCAGCTCCCTATTTTTGAGGTCGGACCAGCGCTTCCTCAGTTGGTCCTTCTTTCACCTTAAATCAAACTTGCGCTCCAGAGTCCTCATGACATGAGACAGGATTCTGTTTTTCACTAAATTGGGATGGGCGTATGGACCATGTTTCCCATCATAATCCTCCCTAATTAAAATGTCCACCATCTCCACCATTTCAGCAAAGGCCATGTTGGTGGCCTTACATCTCCTCCTCCTCCTGGATTGTGCGATTTGTGCCTCTGGCCTTTCCTCCCCACTGGATGATGACACATCACACATCTGTGTCTCTGCCATGTTGCTCCTCACTGCGCACCGAAGAGAGAAGGGGCGGGGAATATTATACAAAAAGAACGTCAGGGGCGGACGACGCCAGCGGAGTTTCATGCATGCGCCGTCTATGTCAAGTTAACACGCGGTACGAACGAATGCGTCATGACGTTCGGATAGCGGAGTTTTCACGTATAGGTAGTGTATATAAATTGAATGAGGGTGTGATGTAATGTTACGTTCTGTTTTGGCGCGAGACGAACGTTACGAGAGTACCCGTGAGAATAAGGTATGTTTAAAAATTCTGTCACTACCGTTAGTACATTTAATTGTCAGTTTTTTGCTTTGGAAATGTAATTTTTGCTCTTGAACTGGTTTTACATATGGGAAACATGCACAACTTTACAGGCATACTATAGACATTCACACCCCCACCCAGTTATGAAATGTAAAGGAATATTTCACTTTTATTGTTTAACTTTTAAACATTCTTAACCACTACAATACTGGGCACTTTCACCCCCTTCCTTCCCAGGCCAATTTTCAGCTTTCAGCACACTTTCAATAAGCGCGGTCACGCAACACTGTACCCAAATGAAATTTTTAGCATTTTGTTCACACAAATAGAGCTTTATTTTGGTGGTATTTATTCACAAATCAATTTTGTATTTTTTGCTATATATTTTTTTTTGTAAAAAAAAATTACATTTTCTACTTTCTGTTTTAAAATAAATCCAATAAAATCTAATTTTGTCATAAATTTAAGCCAAAATGTATTCTGCTACATGTCTTTGGTAAAAAAAAACCCCGTTAAGTGTATAATAATTGGTTTGTGTGATCACGGACATATGTGCGCAGATGATCACTGACATATGTGTGCAGATGATCACTGACATATGTGTGCAGATGATCATTGGGACATATGATTTTAGTGTTACATATGTGGGGACAGGTGTTTTTACTGTGTGGGGACATGCGTGTGGGGACAGTGATTTGGGGACACTGTGTGTGTTTACATTGTGTGGGGACACTGGGCCGGTGATCAGTGTGTAAAAAGCTGTAAAAACAGCTCATACTCACTGATCACCGGCTGGCTGCAGCGATCTGCTTACCTCTCCTCACTGACAACTTCCGTGTGAGGAGAGGAGAGCCGATCGGCTGCTCTCCTGACAGGGGGGGTCTGCGCTGATTGTTTATCAGCGCAACCCCCTCAGATCACCACACTGGAGCACCAGGGATCGCCACTAGGACCACCAGGGAAGGGGCAACATGTGGATGGCCAGGTATGTACCCCATGGCCATCCACATGTGCCCAATGTGCCCAATCTGTGCCAATCAGTGCCCACAAATGGGCACTGATTGGCACCATTATGTTCCAGATCTGCCCAGCAATGCCCCCAATATGTTTTATCAGTGCCACCAATCAGTGTGTTCAATGCCACCTGTCATTGCCCATCTGTGCCCATCAGTGCCACCTATCAGTGCTGCCTATCAGTGCCCATCATCAGTGCCCTTCAGGGCCACCTCATCGGTGCCCATCAGTGCCGCCGTATCAGTGCCCGTCAGTGCAGCCATATCAGTGCCCATCATTGAAGAAGAAAACTTACTTATTTACTAAAAATTTTCACAGAAACAAAGAAAAACTTTTTTTTTTTCATTAATAGCCGCGAGTAGTTTTAAATGACTTTTTTTCCTTTGAAATGTCATTTTGCTGTCAGACTGTTCTAAACACGGGAAACATGCGCCCCTTTACAGGCATACTATAGACACCCCCCCAGGTACGAAATTTAAAGGAATATTACACTTTTTTTGTTTCACTTTAAGTATTATTAAAATGACTGCTCCCAAAAAAAAAGGCAGTTTTTTAAAACTTTTTTTTGCATTGATACATGTCCCCTGGGGCAGGACCCGGGTCCCCAAACACTTTTTAATGACAATACCATGCATATAAGCCTTTAAAATTAGCACTTTTGATTATTCATATTCGAGTCCCATAGACTTTAACGGTGTGCGCGTGTTCAAAGAAATTTTTTGACTGTTCGTATGTTCTGGTGCGAAACAAACAGGGCGGTGTTTGGCTCATCAATGGCAATTAGCTTGCATATTATCCATTTAAATTACCACTTTTGAATTCTCCCCTAGACTTTTATAGGGTGTTCCCCGGCTTTAGCATTTGCATAAAAAAACATAAACGGTTTGTTATTTGGCGAACGGGCGAACAGCCAATGTTCAAGACTAACTCATGTTCGAGCCAAACATACAGCCCATCCCTACTGCTTAAATAAAGGCCTATATTGTGACCAGATTATGAGCTATACGCCACCCATTATGGTTTGTCTTGTGTTCTGTTTATTAGACATCTGATACTTGTCACCAAAATGATGAAGTCAGCTTTGAATTCACATGAATTTCTTAGCCAGTTTATTGAACAATACAGAGATCTCTGTGTCTGTGGCAAGTAAAAAATAAAGATTATTGCAATAAAGCCAAGAGGATGGCAGCAATTGATAAACTGGTGGAAATTGCAAAGACTGTGTACCCCAGAGCAAACTGCAGTTTGATAAAGACCAAAATTGGGGGCCTCAGAAGTATGTACAACAAGGAACGAAAGAAGATTGACGATTCAAAAAAATCAGGAGCAGCAGCTGAAGATGTCTATGTTCCCAAGCTGTGGTATTTCAACAGCCTCCATTTTTTGGCGGATCAAACTGTACCACGCAGATCTCTTTCTACACTACCCTCTGCATCAGCTGAGGCCACCGATACTGAGCCTGATCCTACACAGGATGAAGAGGAGGAGGAGCTCAGCTTGACCCAGGTATAGCATGGTTTAAAAGGTTGCCTAAAAAATATAAATGATTTAATTAGATGGTAGTAATGCATAGTAATTTGTTGTCTTAAAAAAGTGAGTTCCATATCAATAGACAGTAGTGGCCAAAAAGGATTAGGACAAGAATGATAAATGCTGGAGTCAGAATGATAGTCTTTACTATTTGGACACATTCCAAATTAAAAAGTCATGACCTGAAAAGTGTTTGTGACTGATGTCCAAAAATTAAAATTATGTTGGTTTTACACACACAGGAACTTTGGAGCCAAGAAGAGCCTGGGCCCAGCACCCAGACGACAACTGAGTGCAGGATCCCTCCCCTGCGTCCTCCCAAAAAAAAGGGCCAGGAAGAGCCAACATCTGGATGAGGCCACAGCTGAGTTCCTAAATAGGGCTACTTCTGTGATCACCACAGCACCCGATAGTGCTGAAGGGTTTGGGTGTTTTACTGCTAATAAGCTCCGTGAGCTTGACGTAGATCAACGGGAGCTATGTGGGGGGCTAATCATTCAGCTTTTCAGCAAGACCAGGAAACAAGAGCTAACCAGTAAATCGCATGTGTGTGATTTGGACCACACACCTCCAACTCCTCCACAACAAGCCTACCCACCCCAGCAAACCTACCCACCTCAGCAAACCTACCCACCTCAGCAAACCTACCCACCTCAGCAAACCTACCCACCTCAGCAAACCTACCCACCCCAGCAAGCCCACCCACCTCAGCAGCATGGTGGTCAGTGGCAAATACAGCCCCAGGATCCACAACAAGGCCAGTGGTCTGGGGAGTTTAGGGGCTACTAATTTAGCATGTTGTTTTTTTTATTTGAGTATGATTTAATAGGCTATATTTTTTATTTTCTGTGTATCATTTGCTCTTTTTGTTTATAATTTATCATTTTTAATTGTGATGACAGAAAATATGTCTAATAATTTACTAATTTTATTTGTTGTGAATGCACAATAAAAAAATGGCCAAAAAAAGACAACATTTTTTTATTTATATCACTAGAACACAAATCCAAAGTAAAATATGTTTGTTTGTACTCTGTCAGTATCACCAGCAAAGCAGATTTATTATTAAGCCATTAAAAAGAAGAAGAGAATGGTGCACTGCATTTAGAAATTTCATAATTTGACACGTCAAGAATGTGCTATCTCCATTACGAGCGCTAGTTTTACAAGACCCACCGCTTCGTGCTGGTCCTTGCTTCCGAGCATGCGTCTGTACTTTGGACTAAAGTCCGATGGTTTTTGAGTACACACGATCGGACTTTGCTCCATCGGACTTTTGTTGCCGGAAAGTTTGTCTGTTCGCACAGCAAAAAAAAGTCAGATGAAAACAGAAAAAGTTTGTCTGATAGAGCGTACACATGGTCGGATGTTGCTCCAAAACAGCTAATTTGCATGTTTGTTGTCAAAAAGTCCGATCGTGTGTACGGCCCTTAAGGGACACAAACATGAAAAATCAAAAGTGCTCATTTTAAAGGCTTATATGCAAGTTATTGTCATAAAAAGTGTTTGGGGACCCGGGTCCTGCCCCAGGGGACATGTATCAATGCAGAAAAAAAAGTTTTAAAAAACGGCCGTTTTTTGGGAGCAGTAATTTTAATAATGCTTAAAGATAAACAATAAAAATGAAATATTCCTTTAAATATTGTGCCTGGGGGGTGTCTATAGTATGTCTGTAAAGTGGCACAGTTTTCCCGTGTTTAGAATAATACCACAGCAAAATTATATTTCTAAAGGAAAAAAGTCATTTAAAACTGATCGCAGCTGTAATAAATTGTCGGGTCTCGGCAATATAGATAAGACTCATTGAAAAAAATGGCATGGGTTCCCCCTCCAGTCCCTTCGGGTCTGATATGGAAATTAAGGGGAACCCTGTGCCTAATTTAAAAAAAAATGGCATAGGGGTCCCCCCAAAATCCATACCAGACCCTTCAGGTCTGGTATGGATTTTAAGGGGAACCCTGCACCAAAATTAAAAAAAAAATGGCTTAGGGGTCCCCCCCAAAATCCATACCAGACCCTTATCTGAGCATGCAACCTGGCAGGCCGCTGGAAAAGAGGGGGGAAGAGAGATGGGCCTCCCTCCTGAACCGTACCAGGCCACATGCCCTCAACATGGGGAGGGTGCTTTGGGGTCTGACCCCAAAGCACCTTGTCCCCATGTTGATGGGGACAAGGGCCTCGTCCCCACAACCCTTGCCCGGTGGTTGTGGGGGTTTGCGGGCAGGGGGCTTATTGGAATCTGAAAGCCCCCTTTAACCCAGATCCTGGCCCCCCATGTGAATTGGTAATGTACCCCTACCATTTCACAAAAAAAGTGTCAAAAATGGTAAAAAAAGACAAGAGACAGCTTGGGATAACTTCTTTATTAAAAAATAAAAAAATAAAAATGCCCCAAGATGTAAATCCACGCCACCGAACCAAAAAAAAAAAAAAGCCGCAACAGTTCCACCTCAATGGGAGGCTTCCGCTGAGTGACGCTTCTGCTCAATGACAGCTGTTATATAGCTGAGGGCGGGGCCACCCCAAAGCACCTTGTCCCCAAGGGTCATTTTGCTGTGGTACTGTTCTAAACATGGGAAAAATGTGCCACTTTACAAGCATACTATAGACACCACCCATGCATGATATTTAAAGGAATATTTCATTTTTATTGTTTCACTTTAAGCATTGCTGCTCCCAAAAAAATTGCATTGATACATGTCCCCTGGGGCAGGACCTGGGTGCCCAAGCACTTTTTATTACAATAACTTGCATATAAGCCTTTAAAATGAGCACTTTTGATTTTCCATGTTAGTGTCCCATAGACTTTAACGGTGTTCCGGCGGCTTTCGTATTTGCCCTGAACACTGCATATTGTTCAGTGTTCGCGGACCATCCGAACAACCAAAGTTCGGCCCGAAACGTTCGCCCATCCCGAGTAGCAGTAATGTATGGAGGTCCTCAATAAGATGCTACACACTTGTGCTGATGTATGTGTTACATTCAGAGGGACATGCAGAGCCATTGCCCACTCCACCAGTCCCGAGTACCTCTGTCACCTCACTTCCAAATAATGGAATGAAACCCCACCAGACACATAAAGCAGGTATAATATGTGTCCTAGTTAAAGTGGTCGTAAAGCCACTTTGTAATATGCATACAATCCCTTGTGTTAGATAATGTTATATGCTCCAGTGTATGTTCTTTGTAAAAATATTGACGATTTGTACCTTATTTCATAGCTCGGCGCTCGCATGACTGCCCGCTGCTCCCTTTCCCAATCTGACAGCTACAGTGAAAGGGGCTGAGAATCCCTTGAGAGGGGCTGAGAATCCTCGCTGACGTGGGGAGGAAGAAAGGAGAGGAGGAGAGTGGCAGGCAGTCACGTGAGCACCGAGCGGCGCTATGAAGCAAGGTACAAATCTGCATATTTTTTTACAAAGAACATACTCTGGAGCATATGACGTTATCTAACACAAGGGATTGTATCGTATGTGTGGATGCGCTGCCCCCATTTAAATATTCGTGTACCCTATCTATAAAGTGTAAACTTATTTTCTATACAACATAGATCTATATAAAATCATCACATTAGACCAATAACCTATAACAAACTATATAAAATATATAAACTATAAAAAATCCAATGATATATATCACATATGTGCCAAAGTCCCCAAATATATGCTTTCAAATCTTCTGTCAATTGCCGTGATTGGCGTGCTCTTGTGTTAATTCAGTATAAAGTGACTTAGTGCTCCACCACCACCTGTGAGATTGGCCACTCACCAGATATTTCTTTAAAATTGCACCTTTGGTTCATTCATAGGGATAACCACTCCACTTAGAGGGAACTTCTTCAATGGTTAAAATTGGACCTTAGTATTCCTCATATAAAATATGGATGAAACGATCATCGCACAATAACGTTTAAAACTTTTTATTGTGTAAAACAAATAAAGACTGTACACTCACATTTCTATGTGCCCTTGAGCCGGCACGGAGCTTTTCCAGCAGTTAGGGACGGGTAAGAGCTGCAGCCCAGTTCGCCTAATGTGTGCTGTGCGACCTCCGTATACCGTTTGCGTTCCTCCCCTCGTCCCCGTTCGCGTCCTCACCAACCACGCTCGTTCCCGGTCACGTGGGTACAAAATGTCCCAGCAGCCTCTACGCGTTTCGCAATATGCGTCATCAGGAAGCTTCCTGATGATGCATATTGCGAAACGCGTAGAGGCTGCTGGGAGATTTTGTACCCACGTGACCGGGAACGAGCGTGATTGGTGAGGACGCGAACGGGGACGAGGGGAGGAACGCAAACGGTATACGGAGGTCGCACAGCACACATTAGGCGAACTGGGCTGCAGCTCTTACCCGTCCCTAACTGCTGGAAAAGCTCCGTGCCGGCTCAAGGGCACATAGAAATGTGAGTGTACAGTCTTTATTTGTTTTACACAATAAAAAGTTTTAAACGTTATTGTGCGATGATCGTTTCATCCATATTTTATATGAGGAATACTAAGGTCCAATTTTAACCATTGAAGAAGTTCCCTCTAAGTGGAGTGGTTATCCCTATGAATGAACCAAAGGTGCAATTTTAAAGAAATATCTGGTGAGTGGCCAATCTCACAGGTGGTGGTGGAGCACTAAGTCACTTTATACTGAATTAACACAAGAGCAAGCCAATCACGGCAATTGACAGAAGATTTGAAAGCATATATTTGGGGACTTTGGCACATATGTGATATATATCATTGGATTTTTTATAGTTTATATATTTTATATAGTTTGTTATAGGTTATTGGTCTAATGTGATGATTTTATATAGATCTATGTTGTATAGAAAATAAGTTTACACTTTATAGATAGGGTACACGAATATTTAAATGGGGGCAGCGCATCCACACATACGGCACTTCTAAATCCTTTTCTATGAAAAGTCTTTCTGGATGCAGCAGCCAAGTAAACCACTATTAAAGGAATAGGAAATATTGGTTTTGCGCCGGTGACACACACATACAAGGGATTGTATGTTGTCCCATTGGCTATGAGTATGTACATTACAAAGGGGGACAGAGGACAGAGGAGAGACAGCGGATGATGGAGGCACTTAACCTGACCATGGTATCTGGGGTTCAGCAGCCATGATAAACGTGCTCAGTTTACAGAGGGGAGGGCAGCACTAGGCAGTCTTAGCCAGGTATTTTAGATGATAGAAAGGGCCAAATTACACAGCACAAGCACCGTGCTGTTTATTCGTGCTTTAAAGGAACAGGATCCATTTTTTTTTTTTAAGAGTTACAACCCCTTTTACTCTTTCTTGCCCGCACCTGATGATCAGGCCATATACCTCCGTAATGTTAGTCTGCTCCCAGTGACTGGAAGAGATGGACAGCAAGGGAGGGAGTTAGAGCAATGACCCCCTCACTACCAGAGGACCTGTCACGTAACCAGGTACCACACCAATGACTGGTTGCTGTAGCTGTTCCTCTCGGTTACCCATGGCAACTACCTCCTCTTCTTAGCCTTGCAGTTTAACCTCATAGCAATTTTTACACATACTCCGTAGTGTTTTAACAGAGACTCAGGTTCTTAGGAATAAGCCAGGACACCAAAATCTTTGAATAACTTCAGACCAGACTTATGGTAGTTGAATAACCGAGAATACAGTATAACGTGTAACAAGAATAAACATCCTTTCCCTAAGTAAACCTATCTGTGGCTGCCCCAGCATACTTGCACAGGTGAAGTCCTTATGGGTGTAGTCCATGGTTAGAGGATCCAGAGAGTCGCCAAAATAAGAGTGTCTTCTTCTGCTCTCTCAGCTGCAGCTACAACAACCCTGTGTAGTAGCTGGAGATTGCTTTGCTTTGTCTTGACTGTGTCTCTTCCCATGCAGACTTGCTCACTGTGCAGTGCCCTTCCCCTTTTTTATTTACAGCACAGGGAGAGAGGCAGAGCCCAAAACAAATAGGAAACTACAGAAAAGATTAAACCCTGTAGCAGCCTGAGGCAGCCAACCCCAACCTGCCTACACATGTGGCTCCCTTCTGGGCCACCCTGCTGGGATTCTCCCTGGACTAGCAAACTGCCGTTACTGTGAAAAAACAATCCCCGGTGCTAAAGATACTAATTAGTGATTAGGACTGCTGCTGATGTACCTGACATAAGTCAAAACATGGAAAAAAGGGTATGAGTACCACGGCGCTGACAGCTTGAATAAATACAATAAAGTGCAACTGTAGTGCATACAAAATTAAGTGCAAAATTAATCCAAAAAAACAAAAAATATATCAAGTATGTAGCCAGTGAAAACTTAAAAAAGACGTGCAAATGTGTATAAACTTCTAGTTAGAAGGTTCATTTTACAGGTGCCTTCTACAGGTGCTGTTGTGCTAGAAAAAGTGCAAATCAATATTAAGCATGTGACCAGTGAAAGTCCAAAAAAGACGTGTTCATAAACATATAGCAGTTGTCCATTGATAAGTTCCTTTTCCAAGTTCCCTTCAAAAGCGCTGCTGTGCTAAAAAAAAACATATGATGCTGTAAACAGGTGCATACGGGATCCACCCCCCCCCCTTATGGTTGAACTCGCCAGATCCAATAGACCCCCAAGCAGTACTGCGTTGCGGGTCAGGTAGGCTTAGTATGGTGAGCGGGGTGATGAAAACTCCAACTCCTGGGTGCGATCCTTCCTGGGGTGTTTTCAGGCACAAGCATATGGAAAAAGAGCCCTTATAGTAAAGTATGTCTTGTTTAATTCATTTACATCAATCTTTACAGAGTTCCAATCATAAAATCAATCTTTACAAGGTTCCAAGGTGGAAGGCAAACGGATGAACTTCAATTACCAGTCCATTAAGCAATAGGTTCTCTCACAACCTAACTGCAATTGAACGGGCATAGGACGTGATGTCACTGCGGTGCCGCAAGCTGCGTCTGCCATTACTGCATTCTTGCTGAATAGACTTTGCTTCTATGAAAGGTATGAGCCTGGGCACCCTGCATTAGTTGGTTAGGGATGGACTCAATAACAAATATGTCATACTTACCTGCTCTGTGCAAGAGTCTTGCATAGAGTGGCCCGATCCTCTTTTTCTGGGGTCCCCCTGCGGCGCTCCTGGCTCCTCCTTTTCCCGAGTGCCCCCACAGAGAACATGGGGGCATTCGTGCGGGCACGCTCCTGAGTCCTGCTGCTGCGACAGCAGGACTCGGCCCCACCCCGACTCCCGTGTAACTGGATTTGATTGACAGCAGTGGGAGCCAATGGCTCTTGCTGCTATCAATCTATCCAATGAGGACCCGAGACAGTGGCTGGAGCTGCTGTGCTCATCCATGTCACTGGAACGATCAGGCTCAGGTAAGAAAAAAGGGGGGTCTGGTGGGGAGCTCCACACAAAAAGGTTTTTCACCTTAATGCATAAAATGCATTAAGGTGAAAAAGCGTGAGGGTTTACAATCCCTTTAACTGTTCCAAGCTTGGTCTGAAGTCATTCAAAGAAGTGCATGGTGGTACGGGAGGCAGTTGGCCTCCCGTAGCAACCAGGACTGCACCCGCATTGCAGAGATCCTTAGCCTGGCAGCGTGATATGGGAAGGAAAGAGTTAGTAAGTGCATGTATGAGGTCTGCACTAATTGCATGGTGGGATCCCATTCTGTCACCGGGAGTGAGGTGGCAGAGGTACGCTGGACTGGGGGAGAGGGCATGGGCTCAGCGGTGTCCCTTGTAATTGCAACATACAGACAACAGTGTGTAGTGACATGGGAGAGCACTTTTCAGAGGAAATCTCTGCTGTCAGGGAACTGCTTTAATATATGATTGTCACATGACTACAGTACTCGCCTGGTCCAGGGCATTGGTGAGCTCATGCACAGCGAAATGTACCCCCATGTACAGGGCGAGTGGCCCTGCCCGTAACTCAGCCAGGATGCAATGCATACACCCTACGCGCAAAAGAGTGAACTAAAGGAAATGTTTACCCACGTACCAAGCTAAGCACTGCCAATGTAAATTGTGACAGCATTCTTCTCAGACTGGTTGTTATGAAGACAGCAGCCTCACCCACCCATTCACCTGTCAGCCAAGAATTACAAGCATCCAGCTGAATGTAAATAAAGGTGTGGAGAATCTGGGGATAGTGGCTGACATTACTGACCACATATGATTATAGTTAAATTAGCTGTCAGCTGTGAATCTGTCATTCAGAGAAGAGTAGCAATGGGAGTGGATGTGTATGCGGATAGCATGTTTTTTATTTCAGGCGGTCAGTGGGAGTCATTCATAATGTATGATGAGGATCTGCCTTGCTGGATGACATGATTGATAATGGGTTTACATTGTGGAACATTTTATTTTTTAAACAAAGATCGTATCAAAGTGCTTGGCTTGTTTATTTACTAATTACTATTTTTTATGTATTGGTGAGGGGGGAGATATACTGCAGACCCCCACAATCACCAGACAAAAGTTGTGGGGAAGAAGCCCTTGTATTTATTAACATTGGGACATGGTACTTTGCTAGGGGGTCCCCCTCTGCAAGGCATCCTTCCTGTAATGTGTGAATGTGATATTGGTATGGTTCGGGGGAGCATGCTCACCCCTCCCCCACTGTTCCTGGCCAGCCAGGCTGCATGCTTAGATGAATGTTTAGTAAAACTGACATTTTAGAAAAAGTTAAAAAAAATAAATAAAATGCGGGTCCCCTTTAGGGGTGTATTTTGAGGGGCTCCTCCATGTCATTGTTTTCCAAAGAAAAAAACAGCTGTCAGAGAAATGTGATTTACTGGAAATTTAAATAGATTTTTTCCTTTGTAACTGCCATTTGTGCTATAGTACATTGTTTACAGTACATCGTTGTTTACAGTACATCATTAACAGTACTTCACTAATAGGTTTAAAGCATTCTACAAGCATTTTGCTTTTCAAAACATTGAATTTCTAACATTTTAACGTTATCAAAAGAGCTGCTTCTGCCACACTGTATCCCCACCCCAACAGGGCAGTGTCCGGCTCCCCATGTTCTTTGTTTGAAAATCCCTTACCTATTAGCCTTAAAAATGGTCAGAACTGATTTGAAAGATTTGGCTCCCATTGACTTTAATGGGGTTTGGATTAATGTTCAGAACTTTACTGCAGTTTCGCAAAAGTCCAGCAGACAGTGATGAGCTTGTAGGAGGCTATGCTAGGAACCAGAGACACTCACCCTGCACACTCGTCTACACTCTTCCTCTTCTGTACCTGTATATAGGCTGGGGACCTCTGTGGTCCTGATCTGCTCCTGTTTCTATGGGAGATGGACCGTTCCCAGAGAGAGTGTCGATAACAACTCCTCCTGCAAGAGGCTGTTCCACCTGCCACATGTATACACTTACTACCAGCTACATGTAAAACCTTTGTTACCCTTGGTAACCACTTGCCGTTTTCTGTACTGCATTAACTCTTGTACTGCTGTCCTCATACCCCAATATGCTTAGCTGACCCACACTGCAGCAAACCATGTGTGCTGGTTACTTGCATTACACCCCTTGAGTAACTTTAGACCAGGCAAGGACAACATTTTAAAAGCTTTAATCCAAACTCTCAGCATAATCGTTCCAAAACAAAGTGCACAGTCTTTTCCCAAAACTAATCCCTAACTCAGGCTTGTTGCTGCCCCAGTGTACCTGCACACACAAGAGTCCATACAAAGTAGAATCCACAGCCGCAGATCTACAGAACTGGTCTCTTCAGGGAGGACTGCAAGTCCCAGCAATCCCCCTTCTCTCTTCTCTGTAAGCAGCTGGAGATTACATATTGTGGCTTGTCTGTGTCTTTCTTTCCCATGCAGACTGACTAAGAGACTGGGCAGAGCCCTCCCCCTTTTATTATCAGGACAGGGAGAGAGACAGAGCTCAGAAAAAACTATGGGAAATCATGTTAAATGTTTCCCTCACGGCTGGAGAATCTCACTAACCGGCATTTCATCCTACTTACAAGCTGAACTGCACTGGGTTTGGTTCAGCAGGTATTCTGAGAACTTCAAAGAAGTTCAGATGCTGAACACAAATTCTATTGAGTTTAATGGGAGCTGAATCTGTCAAATTAAAATGCCCATTTTCTGTGCTAATATAGAAGAGAGTGTCAAAAAATATAATGGGGAAGGTAGGCACAGCCCTGGGGAACATGTACCAATAAAAAACATTTTTTTTTAAATCCATTTGGCCAGGAACAGTGATTTTTCAAATGTTTAAATTTGAATGTTTAAATGTCTAAATCCTTTAAATAACATATATAAGAGAAGCCACGTTAAAATAGTCCCAATTGATGCAAATGGATCCTTGATTTAATATCATAACAATATGTTTCCATAATTGAGGATGGTAAGGGAAATCCTTTTCACAGTGTAACCACAGTGATTCACATCAAAAGTGCACCGCCACCTTAATGCCCCGTACACACGGTCGGACTTTGTTCGGACATTCCGACAACAAAATCCTAGGATTTTTTCAGACGGATGTTGGCTCAAACTTGTCTTGCATACACACGGTCACACAAAGTTGTCGGAAAATCCGATCATTCTAAACGTGGTGACGTAAAACACGTACGTCGGGACTATAAACGGGGCAGTAGCCAATAGCTTTCATCTCTTTATTTATTCTGAGCATGCGTGGCACTTTGTCCGTCGGATTTGTGTACACACGATCGGAATTTCCGACAACGGATTTTGTTGTTGGAAAATTTTATATCCTGCTCTCAAACTTTGTGTGTCGGAAAATCCGATGGAAAATGTCCGATAGAGCCCACACACGGTCGGAATTTCCGACAACACGCTCCGATCGGACATTTTCCATCGGAAAATCCAACCGTGTGTACGGGGCATAAGAAAAATTTGCTTACCAGATAGCAAGCAAAACCAGGCGTGTGGCTATAGCTCAGCCAAGGCCTTTACTTGCACAGAAGATCTTATGCACGATAATCACGGGATGGATGGCTGCAATGTCTCTCACGCACTGGCAACACTGTAGAGTCCGTAACCGTCTCATTTAGAAAGGACCAAAAAAGAAAGACTGGCTATAGTGTAATGTCTAGTATTAGTAGCATGGACAGGGCATGTGGCTGAGACCCAGGGCGGGTGCTAGGCTTTTTTGCGCCCTAGGCAAGACCAGCTACTTGAACCCCCCCCATGATGATACCATTCTGTTAAAAAAGCATATGATTTGCAGTGCAGGTCCAACTACTGATACATTTCTTAACATATCGCCAAATGCAGTCTGTGCAGGAATGCTTTCTCACCTGCTTGTCAACGTTAGATCCGTGTGGAGACTGACTGGGGAGCTGCGAGGAAGTGATGTTCTGTGCAGCACATCTTGCGTGTCACCTCATTGATACCTCTTCACGGATTGGTTGAAGTTTGCAGGAGACAGCTTCATCTCCAGCTAAAATCATCCAATCTTGCAGCGGTATGCGGAACGTCAGTGCAGTGTGTGGGGAACATCGGCGGACTGTGTGGGGAAGCCAGCAGAGTGTTAGGATGCCGGCGGAGCAGGAATTATTTTTCCCTGGGGGGGTGTCAGCTCTCAAACTGTAATGCCCCGTACACACGGTCGGATTTTCCAACGGAAAATGTGTGATAGGACCTTGTCGTCGGAAATTCCGACCATGTGTAGGCTCCATCACACATTTTCCATCGGATTTTCCGACACACAAAGTTTGAGAGCAGGCTATAAAATTTTCCGACAACAAAATCCGTTGTCGGAAATTCCGATCGTGTGTACACAAATCCGACGCACAAAGTGCCACGCATGCTCAGAATAAATAAAGAGATGAAAGCAATTGGCTACTGCCCCGTTTATAGTCCCAACGTACGTGTTTTATGTCACCATGTTCAGAACGATCGGATTTTCCGACAACTTTGTGTGACCGTGTGTATGCAAGACAAGTTTGAGCCAACATCCGTCGGAAAAAACCCTAGGATTTTGTTGTCGGAATGTCCGAACAAAGTCCAACCGTGTGTACAGGGCACTAGAGTGACGTAAGATCTTGCCTCTTGCACTGCTCAGTAAGGTTTGCTACGGGGTGTTTTTTCAAAGCAGTGGGCCTGGGTGCACAACAGCAAATATTGGGTGTGGTTCTCATTGTGCTGAATATTGACTTTGGCTTAAAGGGACACAGAATTCAGGGGTCAGTAGTAAGAGATGCAGAGTTCAGGGGTCCATATTAAGTGAAGCAGATTTTAGGGGTTAATAGTAAGGGGGGGGGACATTTCTGAGAATATTTATGGTTAGGTAGGAATACTATTTAATAACAAATGAAAGAAGATAACAAGTGCATTGTTTCATTGTGACAATCAGGGCAGAATGAGGCATTTGTAAAGTGCTTTGACTGGGAGGAAGGTTTAGATGGGTAGGAGAGAGGTGGAATGAGGGGGAGGTGGGTGGGCATTGGTATAACCTGGGTGTTAGGTGGGTGACAGGGAAGCGCAGGGATTAGGAAGGGATGGAGGAAGGTGCTGTACCTGGAAGAGAGTAGGTGAGGCGGTATTATAGAGTTGGTGAGGCGGTATAAGGGGTTGGTGAGGCGGGGTGAGCAGTAGGGCAGTGAGGCAGTATGGGGGGGGGTAAGTGAGGCAGTATGGGGGTTGGATGAGACAGTATCGGGGTAGGTGAGGCAGTATGAGGAGTGAGTGAGACAGTATGGGGGGGTAGGTGATGTGGTGGGAAGACATTTTTACAGGTACCAGCATCAGTGTTGCTGGTGAGTCCGGAACGTCTGTGCAGAGCACGCCCTATGTCCCAGTTTCCTGCCTGCAGTGATGTCACTCCCTGGCGGATAGGGGCCTGAAGGGTCTGGGAGCGGGACAAACACATGATTGGTTGCTAGGATCACTGATGTCACGGCACGACTCCATGCAGCAGCAGGGACTAATTGAGCATTTAGGCAGGTTGTTCTGGGGGGGGTTAAGACCCCCAAAACCCCCCTTATCTACATCCCCGTGGCAGAGAGTAGGGTACCAGCAGCCGTGGCTGTGTCCTAGGTGGCAGACCTTCTCTCTCACCACTACCTTCTTCCAGTATCTTATCCCAACAACACCAGAATCAAGAAGTAAGAAACCTAATCATACATTACAGTGTGATCCTACCAGCTGTCAGTAGAGGGCAGTGGATCCCTACATAAGTGAAGGCGCAGGGATAGTGGTGACATAATTGCCCAGATATGGCCAGTGCCCTATGGGCAGTGATCTCACTGCTCTCCCTGTTCCTTTATTCCCTCTGATGACAGTGGTTCCTGGGAACCAGTGACAGCAGGAAGCTATCACATAGAAGTGGTAGAAATACCTCTTCTATATATGATGCACAGCTCTTGCTGAACAGGGAACAGGGGACAGAGTTGACTAAAGTTCAGGCGTTTGTCCGAACATCCAAACAGCTAAAATTCACTTTGAACCTAAGTTTGGACTGAACTGTTGGCTCATCCCTACCAGTGAATCAAACCCAGGTAGGTTTGGCTCATCCCTAGTCACTAGTATTGCCTATAGGCTCCCTAGAGCTGATCTTTTCCCCATTACTGACTTGCCTTGTTTTGCACTAAATACAGTATCTCACAAAAGTGAGTACACCCCTCACAGTCTTGTAAATATTTTATTCTATCTTTTCATGTGACAACACTGAAGAAATGACACTTTGCTACAATGTAAAGTAGTGAGTGTACAGCTTGTATAACAGTGTAAATTTACTGTCCCCTCAAATAACTCAACACACAGCCATTAATGTCTAAACTGCTGGCAACAAAAGTGAGTACACCCATAACTGAAAATGTCCAAATTGGGCACAAAGTGTTAATATTTTGTGTGGCCACCATTATTTTCCGGCACTGCCTTAAACCTCTTGGGCATGGAGTTCACAAGAGCTTCACAGGTTGCCACTGGAGTCCTCTTCCACTCCTCCACAACATCACGGAGCTGGTGGATGTTAGAGACCTTGCACTCCTCCACCTTCCGTTTGAGGATGCCCCACAGATGCTTAATAGGGTTTAGGTCTGGAGACATGCTTGACCAGTCCATCACCTTTACCCTCAGCTTCTTTAGCAAGACAGTGGTCATCTTGGAGGTGTGTTTGGGGTCACTATCAAGTTAGACTACTGCCCTGCGGCCCAGTCACTGAAGGGAGGGGATCATGCTCTGCTTCAGTATGTCACAGTCCATGTTGGCATTCATGGTTCCCTCAATGAACTGTAGCTCCCCAGTGCCAGCAGCATTCATGCAGCCCCAGACCATGACACTCCCACTGCCATGCTTGACTGTAGACAAGACACTCTTGACACCATCTGAACCAAATAAGTTTATCTTGGTCTCATCAGACCACAGGACATGGTTACAGTAATCCATGTCCTTAGTCTGCTTGTTCTCAGCAAACTGTTTGCAGGCTTCCTTGTGCATCATCTTTAGAAGAGGCTTCTTTCTGGGATGACAGCCATGCAGACCAATTTGATGCAGTGTGCGGCGTATGGTTTGAGCACTGACAGGTTGACCCCCACTAGGGATGAGCTTCGTGTTCGAGTTGAACCCATGTTCGACTCGAACGTCGGCTGTTCTACCATTCGTCAAATTGCGAACGATATGGGCCGTTCGCGCCAAATTCGTGTGGCGCGTCACGGCCCATAATTCACTGTGGCATTGCAGTGCATTGCTGACTGATGATTGGCCAAGCATGCACTATGACGCGCATGCTTGGCCAATCACAGCGCCGTCAGTAGAGAAAGCTGTAATTGGCCAAAGCCAGGGTGGCTTTGGCCAATTATGGCTCAGGGGGTTTAGAACACACCCCACACTTTATAAGGCCGCCTGCACGGCGGCCCTGTGTAGTGTGTTCCAGCGTGCTGAGAGATAGAGAGAGAGAGACAGTGTCATTTCATTTGAGTTAGATAGATTAGGCAGGACAGTCAGTCAGTTAGCTGCACTTACAGTGTATTGTGTATATATATGCATCCCAGATGTTGTACATATATATATATATATATATACACTGTATTCAGTTTAGCTAGATCCGTTCCTGTTATCTTCCTACTGACAGGCAGGCTGTAACTCTTGTTACAGTATTTACAGCTACCTGAAGAAAATTGCTGGTGTTCTTTTGATCCTATTAGTACCGCAGTCAGGCAGCTAGACTATTTACAGTTAGTGTAGTGCGTGCTCCTCACAGTGTTCAGCTAAAGCTACAAGTTAGTGTAGTGCGACCTCTGCACAGTGTTCAGCTAAAGCTACAAGTTAGTGTAGTGTGTCCTCTGAACAGTGTTCAGCTAAAGCTACAAGTTAGTGTAGTGCGTCCTCTGAACAGTGTTTATCTAAAGCTACAAGTTAGCATAGTGCATCCTCCTCACAGTGTTCAGCTAAAGCTACAAGTTAGTGTAGTGTGACCTCTGCACAGTGTTCAGCTAAAACTAAAAGTTAGTGTAGTGTGTCCTCTGAACAGTGTTCAGCTAAATCTACAAGTTGGTGTAGTGCGACCTCTGCACAGGGTTCAGCTAAAGCTACAAGTTAGTGTAGTGCGTGCTCTGAACAGTGTTCAGCTAAAGCTACAAGTTAATGTAGTGCGTGCTCCTCACAGTGTTCAGCTAAAGCTACAAGTTAGTTTAGTGTGACCTCTGCACAGTGTTCAGCTAAAGCTCCAAGTAAGTGTAGTGCGACCTCTGCACAGTGTTCAGCTAAAGCTACAAGTTAGTTTAGTGCGACCTCTGCACAGTGTTCAGCTAAAGCTACAAGTTAGTGTAGTGTGTGCTCTGAACAGTGTTCAGCTAAAACTACAAGTTAGTGTAGTGCGACCTCTGCACAGTGTTCATCTAAAGCTACAAGTTAGTGTAGTGCGTCCTCCTCACAGTGTTCAGCTAAAGCTACAAGTTAGTGTAAAGCGTCCTCCTCACAGTGTTCAGCTAAAGCTACAGGTTAGTTTAGTGTGACCTCTGTACAGTGTTCAGCTAAAGCTACAAGTTAGTGTAGTGCGTCCTCCTCGCAGTGTTCAGCCAAAACTACAAGTTAGTGCAGTGTGACCTCTGCACAGTGTTCAGCTAAAGCTACAAGTTAGTGTAGTGCGTCCTCTGAACAGTGTTCATCTAAAGCTACAAGTTAGTGTAGTGCATCCTCCTCACAGTGTTCAGCTAAAGCTACAAGTTAGTGTAGTGTGTCCTCTGAACAGTGTTCAGCTAAAGCTACAAGTTAGTGTAGTGCGTCCTCTGAACAGTGTTTATCTAAAGCTACAAGTTAGCATAGTGCATCCTCCTCACAGTGTTCAGCTAAAGCTACAAGTTAGTGTAGTGTGACCTCTGCACAGTGTTCAGCTAAAGCTAAAAGTTAGTGTAGTGTGTCCTCTGAACAGTGTTCAGCTAAAGCTACAAGTTAGTGTAGTGCAACCTCTGCACAGTGTTCAGCTAAAGCTACAAGTTAGTGTAGTGCGTGCTCTGAACAGTGTTCAGCTAAAGCTACAAGTTAATGTAGTGCTTCCTCCTCACAGTGTTCAGCTAAAGCTACAAGTTAGTGTAGTGCGTCCTCCTCACAGTGTTCAGCTAAAGCTGCAGGTTAGTTTAGTGTGACCTCTGCACAGTGTTCAGCTAAAGCTACAAGTTAGTGTAGTGCGTCCTCCTCACAGTGTTCAGCTAAAACTACAAGTTAGTGTACTGCAACCTCTGCACAGTGTTCACCTAAAGCTACAAGTTAGTGTAGTGCATCCTCTGAACAGTGTTAATCCAAAGCTACAAGTTAGTGTAGTGCGTCCTCACAGTGTTCAGCTAAAGCTACAAGTTAGTGTAGTGCGACCTCTGCACAGTGTTCAGCTAAAGCTACAAGTTAGGGTAGTGCGTCCTCTGAACAGTGTTCAGCTAAAGCTACAAGTTAGTGTAGTGCGACCTTTGCACAGAGTTCAGCTAAAGCTACCTGTAGAAGGATGGTGCTGTTTTCCTGATCCTATCACTACCACAGGCAGCTAAAGTATTTATACGTTAGTGTAGTGCGACCTCTGCACAGTGTTCAGCTAAAGCTACCTGCTGTTTTCCTGATCCTATCACTACCGCAGGCAGCTAAAGTATTTACACGTTAGTGTAGTGCGACCTCTGCACAGTGTTCAGCTAAAGTTACCTGTAGAAGGTTGGTGGTGTTTTCCTGATCATATCACTACCGCAGGCAGCTAAAGTATTTACAAGTTAGTGTAGTGCGACCTCTGCACAGTGATCAGCTAAAGCTACAAGTTAGGGTAGTGCGTCCTCTGAACAGTGTTCAGCTAAAGCTACAAGTTAGTGTAGTGCGACCTTTGCACAGAGTTCAGCTAAAGCTACCTGTAGAAGGTTGGTACTGTTTTCCTGATCCTATCACTACCACAGGCAGCTAAAGTATTTACACGTTAGTGTAGTGCGACCTCTGCACAGTGTTCAGCTAAAGTTACCTGTAGAAGGTTGGTGGTGTTTTCCTGATCATATCACTACCGCAGGCAGCTAAAGTATTTACAAGTTAGTGTAGTGCGACCTCTGCACAGTGTTCAGCTAAAGCTACAAGTTAGGGTAGTGCGTCCTCCGAACAGTGTTCAGCTAAAGCTACAAGTTAGTGTAGTGCGACCTTTGCACAGAGTTCAGCTAAAGCTACCTGTAGAAGGTTGGTACTGTTTTCCTGATCCTATCACTACCACAGGCAGCTAAAGTATTTACACGTTAGTGTAGTGCGACCTCTGCACAGTGTTCAGCTAAAGCTACCTGTAGAAGGTTGGTGGTGTTTTCCTGATCCTCTCACTACCGCAGGCAGCTAAAGTATTTACACGTTAGTGTAGTGCAACCTCTGCACAGTGTTCAGCTAAAGTTACCTGTAGAAGGTTGGTGGTGTTTTCCTGATCCTATCACTACCGCAAGCAGCTAAAGTATTTACACGTTAGTGTAGTGCGACCTCTGCACAGTGTTCAGCTAAAGCTACCTGTAGAAGGTTGGTGGTGTTTTCCTGATCCTATCACTACCGCAGGCAGCTAAAGTATTTACACGTTAGTGTAGTGCGACCTCTGCACAGTGTTCAGCTAAAGCTACCTGTAGAAGGTTGGTGGTGTTTTCCTGATCCTATCACTACCGCAGGCAGCTAAAGTATTTACACATTAGTGTAGTGCGACCTCTGCACAGTGTTCAGCTAAAGCTACCTGTAGAAGGTTGGTGGTGTTTTCCTGATCCTATCACTACCGCAGGCAGCTAAATTATTTACACGTTAGTGTAGTGTGACCTCTGCACTGTTCAGCTAAAGCTACCTGTAGAAGGTTGGTGGTGTTTTCCTGATCCTATCACTACCGCAGGCAGCTGAACTATTTACACGTTAGTGTAGTGCGACCTCTGCACTGTTCAGCTAAAGCTACCTGTAGAAGGTTGGTGGTGTTTTCCTGATCCTATCACTACCGCAGGCAGCTAAATTATTTACACGTTTTTTATACACTTATCTTCATCTATTAAATGATAACACACTAGGGCTGGCGTGCGCTCTTTCTTGTTTTTATATATTTTCAGAATCATGTCTACCACCCAGTGTACTTTTGGGAGAGCTGCAACACCTTAAGCGAGGAATATACATACAGACTGTTTACTGTTGGAATAGGTATAGTGGAGACAGCGCTAAACTTGGTTTGTTGTGTGTGTTTGGACTATTTTTTTGGGCACCAAGCAGCAGCGACCCATGACCCTATTTATATACGGTTTGCTTACTGTTTTTTTGGAACTTTCATTGTAATCTATATAGGGTTTTTTTATATTTTTATTTTTTATATTTATGTGTGATAGTCCATTTATTACCCAAGTCTGATTCATATATTTATTAATTTTAATTAATTTTTATTCATTTATTTTCTTCATTTTTCTTATTTACACATTTATTAATATCAATTCTTTTTTTTTTTCTATGGTTATAGTTTTCTTTTTGATCCTTGTACCCAATTTGTACATCCTATTTATTGGTTTTACCTTTGTAACTTTGGTGGTGTATACTATTAAATTTAACAGATACATATACCACACAGTTCATACCACACAGTTTTAGCTATCATGGTGGAACCCTCTATCTTCCTTCAAGAGGAAGTTGCTAGTAGGGATATTAAATCAGCTGAGATTTTTAAAGAATTATTCTCCAATACCAACTTAAAGGCTGTAGCTAATGATGGCGAGAACACTCATACTGCTACAACAGGTGCTAATAGTGGCCACATTAACCCCCGGATGCTGTCTTGCAAAAAGAATTTTGGGGCCTGTGTAAAAAAGCAGAGGACATGTATAACCACTTGAGCCCCGGACCTTTATGCTGCCTAAGGACCAGAGGTCTTTTTCCAATTTGGCACTGCGTCGCTTTAACTGCTAATTGCGCGGTCATGCAATGCTGTACCCAAACGAAATTTGCGTCCTTTTCTTCCCACAAATAGAGCTTTCTTTTGATGGTATTTGATCACCTCTGCGGTTTTTATTTTTTGCGCTATAAACGGAAAAAGACCGAAAATTTTGAAAAAAAATGATATTTTCTACTTTTTGTTCTAAAAAAAATCCAATAAACTAAATTTTAGTCATACATTTAGGCCAAAATGTATTCGGCCACATGTCTTTGGTAAAAAAAATGTCAATAAGCGTATATTTATTGGTTTGCGCAAAAGTTATAGCGTCTACAAACTAGGGTACATTTTCTGGAATTTACACAGCTTTTAGTTTATGACTGCCTATGTCATTTCTTGAGGTGCTAAAATGGCAGGGCAGTACAAAAGCCCCCCAAATGACCCCATTTTGGAAAGTAGACACCCCAAGGAAATTGCTGAGAGGCATGTTGAACCCATTGAATATTTATTTTTTTTGTCCCAAGTGATTGAAAAATGACAAAAAAAAAAAAAAAAAAATATTTACAAAAAGTGGTCACTAAATGATATATTGCTCACACAGGCCATGGGCCTATGTGGAATTGCACCCCAAAATACATTTAGCTGCTTCTCCTGAGTACGGGGATACCACATGTGTGGGACTTTTTGGGAGCCTAGCCGCGTACGGGGCCCCGAAAACCAATCACCGCCTTCAGGATTTCTAAGGGTGTAAATTTTTGCTTTCACTCTTCACTGCCTATCACAGTTTCGGAGGCCATGGAATGCCAAGATGGCACAAAACCCCCCAAAATGACCCCATTTTGGAAAGTAGACACCCCAAGCTATTTGCTGAGAGGCATATTGAGTCCATGGAATATTTTATATTTTGACACAAGTTGCGGGAAAGTGACACTTTTATTTTTTTTTATTTTTTTTTTTCATAAAGTTGTCACTAAATGATATATTGCTCACACAGGCCATGGGCATATGTGGAATTGCACCCCAAAATACATTTAGCTGCTTCTCCTGAGTATGGGGATACCACATGTGTGGGACTTTTTGGGAGCCTAGCCGCGTACTGGACCCCGAAAACCAATCACTGCCTTCAGGATTTCTAAGGGTGAAAATTTTTGATTTCACTCTTTACTGCCTATCACAGTTTCGGAGGCCATGGAATGCCCAGGTGGCACAAAACCCCCCCAAATGACCCCATTTTGGAAAGTAGACACCCCAAGCTATTTGCTGAAAGGCATGGTGAGTATTTTGCAGCTCTCATTTGTTTTTGAAAATGAAGAAAGACAAGAAAAAACATTTTTTTTTTTCTTTTTTCAATTTTCAAAACTTTGTGACAAAAAGTGAGGTCTGCAAAATACTCACTATACCTCTCAGCAAATAGCTTGGGGTGTCTACTTTCCAAAATGGGGTCATTTGGGGGGGTTTTGTGCCACCTGGGCATTCCATGGCCTCCGAAACTGTGATAGGCAGTGAAGAGTGAAATCAAAAATTCACGCCCTTAGAAAGCCTGAAGGCGGTGCTTGGTTTTCGGGGTCCCGTACGCGGCTAGGCTCCCAAAAATTCTCACGCATGTGGTATCCCCGTACTCAGGAGAAGCAGCAGAATGTATTTTGGGGTGTAATTTCACATATTTCCATGGCATGTTTGAGCAATATATCATTTAGTGACAACTTTGTGCAAAAAAAAAAAAAAAAAAAAAAAATTTGTCTCTTTCCCGCAACTTGTGTCGCAATATAAAATATTCCATGGACTCGACATGCCTCTCAGCAAATAGCTTGGGGTGTCTACTTTCCAAAATGGGGTCATTTGGGGGGGTTTTGAACTGTCCTGGCATTTTATGCACAACATTTAGAAGCTTATGTCACACATCACCCACTCTTCTAACCACTTGAAGACAAAGCCCTTTCTGACACTTATTGTTTACATGAAAAAGTTTTTTTTTTTTGCAAAAATATTACTTTGAACCCCCAAACATTATATATTTTTTTAAAGCAAATGCCCTACAGATTAAAATGGTGGGTGTTTCATTTTTTTTTTTCACACAGTAATTGCGCAGCGATTTTTCAAACGCATTTTTTGGGGAAAAAACACACTTTTTTTAATTTTAATGCACTAAAACACGCTATATTGCCCAAATGTTTGATGAAATAAAAAAGATGATCTTAGGCCGAGTACATGGATACCAAACATGACATGCTTTAAAATTGCGCACAAACGTGCAGTGGCAACAAAATAAATACATGTTTAAAAGCCTTCAAAAGCCTTTACAGGTTACCACTTTAGATTTACAGAGGAGGTCTACTGGAAAAATTACTGCACTCGATCTGGCCTTCGCGGTGATACCTCACATGCATGGTGCAATTGCTGTTTACGTTTGACGACAGACCGCCGCTTGCGTTCGCCTTAGCGCGAGAGCAGGGGGCGACAGGGGTGTTTTTTTTTTTTGTTTTTTTTTTTCTTTATTATTTTTTTGCTTTTTTAATCTTACTTTTAAACTGTTCCTTTCATATTTTTTTTTTTAATCATTTTTATTGTTATCTCGGGGAATGTAAATATCCCCTATGATAGCAATAGGTAGTGACAGGTACTCTTTTTTGAAAAAATTGTGGTCTATTAGACCCTAGATCTCTCCTCTGCCCTCAAAGCATCTGACCACACCAAGATCGGTGTGATAAAATGCTTCCCCAATTTCCCAATGGCGCTATTTACATCCGGCGAAATCTAAGTCATGAAATACTCGTAGCTTCCGGTTTCTTAGGCCATAGAGATGTTTGGAGCCACTCTGGTCTCTGATCAGCTCTATGGTCAGCTGGCTGAATCACCGGCTGCATTCTCAGGTTCCCTGTTGAGACAGGAGAGCCAGAGAAAAACACGGAAGACGGTGGGGGGGGGGGGGCATTCCCTCCCACGGCTTGTAAAAGCAGTCTAGAGGCTAATTAGCCGCTAGGATTGCTTTTACATGAAAGCCGACCGCTGGCTGAAAAGAATGATACCAAGATGATACCTAAACCTGCAGGCATCATTCTGGTATAACCACTCAAAGTCGTGAATGGCGTACCTGAAGACAAAAAAATGGTTAACAATGGTTAACAATAAAGCACAGTAAAGTGTAAATAATTACACACCTGAAAAACAAACATGATAAAACATAATAACAATAACAATAAAACATTGCAGAATAGAATACAGTAAAAAAGAGCAGAACAATAGAGAGAGAGAATAGAGAGAGAGAGAACAATAAAACAACTATTTTTTTTTATTTCATATTTTTTTTTTTTTTACACTTTTTTTGTAACTAACTTTTATAACGGTACCCGGTTCCAGGTTCGGGTCTCTCAAAATGCGATGGCATTTTGGGAGACCCTGTGAAAGTGCGCCTAGTCTGTGCAATGCTGTACCCTACGCTAATACTCAACTAGTGAATGGTAGCGTTCAAAACATTCACCAATGCAAAGACCAGGATTGTCAGGACAGGAGGGACAATAATAGCGGGTGTCACGCCTATATCCGCGCTTGCTGCAGACACAACATCTTTTTGGGGGCGTTCGCTGGGTAGGGGTACTCGGGAGGACATAAAAATGCCTCTCATGCAGCCGACTGCATTTGGTTGGGGATGTGAATGGGGGAAGTACGGGCGCTGCAGAAGCGGTGGGTTCCCAATTAGGATTGGCGAATGCAGCAGGAAGGGCACTATGGGCACGACGGGCCTGTGTTTGTCTTTTTGGTGGCAGCGGGACACTACTTGTGCTTGCCATCTCGCCAGCTTGAACTGCACTTATGGGACTCGCCACGTCACCACGTGTTACTGCAGTGCTGGTTTGACTACGACCGGGGTGTACTAGGCCGCTGGCGCTTGCCAGTTCACCAAAACGCTACCAAAAAACTGTTAGCGATCGCAGGGATCAGGCCTGACTCTGCGAACGCTGCAGTTATGCTTTTAGTGTTTTGTAAGTGACAGTGATCGATCGATACTGCACTTGGGTGGGCTGGGCCGGGCGGAGGGGCAAAACGCAGGTGCTAGCAGGTATCTGGGCTGATCCCGCTAACACTGCGTTTTTGGGAACCCTAAACTGCTGGTGACGCTAGTATAGATCTGATCGGATCAGATATTGATGCGATCAGATACTATACCACTAAGGGTGGTGTACGGTGCGTGCGTGGGTGTTAGCGGTACTGGCGCTAATCTGACGCTGCCTGGGGCTGGTGCTTGCCAGTTCACCAAAATACTACCAAAAAAACTGTTAGCGATCGCAGGGATCAGGCATGACTCTGTGAACGCTGCAGTTATGCGTTTAGTGTTTTGTAAGTGTCAGTGATCGATCGATACTGCACTTGGGTGGGCTGGGCCGGGCGGAGGCGCAAAACGCAGGTGCTAGCAGGTATCTGGGCTGATCCCGCTAACACTGCGTTTTTGGGAACCCTAAACTGCTGGGGACGCTAGTATAGATCTGATCGGATCAGATATTGATCCGTTCAGATACTATACCACTAAGGGAGGCGTATGCTGCGTGCGTGGGTGTTAGCGGTACTGGCGCTAACCTGACGCCTGGGGCTGGTGCTTGCCAGTTCACCAAAATGCTACCAAAAAAACTGTTAGCGATCGCAGGGATCAGGCCTGACTCTGCGAACGCTGCAGTTATGCGTTTAGTGTTTTGTAAGTGACAGTGATCGATCGATACTGCACTTGGGTGGGCTGGGCGGAGGCGCAAAACGCAGGTGCTAGCAGGTATCTGGGCTGATCCCGCTAACACTGCGTTTTTGGGAACCCTAAACTGCTGGGGACGCTAGTATAGTATCTGATCGGATCAGATATTGATCCGATCAGATACTATACCACTAAGGGAGGCGCATGCTGCGTGCGTGGGTGTTAGCGGTACTGGCGCTAATCTGACGCTGCCTGGGGCGACGCATATCACCGCCGGGCGATCGGGGGGCTAAACCTTTATTCGGTAATAAACGGCGGGTGCCCTGACACTATAAAAAATAAACAAACTAACCAGCGTCAACCGTAACGGTTATACGGTGATCAGTGGTGAAAGGGTTAACTAGGGGGCAATCAAGGGGTTAAAACATTTATCAGATAGTATAGGGGGGTCCCTGACGCTATAAAACGCTGACGGCGAACCTAAATATTTACCTCACTAACTAGCGTCACCAGCGACACTAATACAGCGATCAGAAAAATGATCGCTTAGTGACACTGGTGAGGGGGGGTGATCAAGGGGTTAAAACTTTATTAGGGGGGGTTAGGGGGGTACCCTAGACCTACAGGGGGGTAACAGTATCTGTCCCAACACTGTAACTGTCACAAACTGACACCATGCAGTAATCAGAAAAAAAAAAAAAAAAAAAAAAAAAAAACTGCTGGTGTCAGTTTGTGACAGGGGGGGGGGGGGTGATTGGGGGGGGATCGGGGGGCGATCGGGGGGGGGATCGGGGTGTTTTGTGTGCCTGGCATGTTCTACTGTGTGTGTGTGTGTTGGTGCACTCACATTGATGTCTTCTCTCCTCGGGCCGGAACGGAAAATACCGACCCGAGGGGAGATGACATCATTTCCTTTGCTGCTGTTTAGCATACAGCAGCAAAGGAAGATTCTCATTGGCCGGCGGCGATCGCGAGGGGGGGGCCACGAACGGATGGTCTCCCCCTCATCACCGATCGCCGCTGGACAAAAGACGACCGCCTCGGGCACCGGGGGGGGGTCCGATCGGACCCCCCACCCGCGGAAGGCAAATCACGTACACTGTACGTGATTTTGCCTGTCCGTGCCACTTTGCCGACGTACATCGGCGTGAGGCGGTCGTCAAGTGGATAATTACCACATTACACAATGGTGGGATATTACATTTTTAAAAGACTACCTGAGTGAAGGTCTTGCTCCAAGGGGGCTACGTAACAAGAAAAGATGTGGCTTTCTTGAACCCGATTTACAGAGTACCTGGGATAAAGTTTCCACATTTTGCACTGCACAGTGGATGGAAATCATATGCATGCAGAGAGATAGAATGTTGATCACCAGTCAAAATAAATTAAGTGAAATACTAACATCTCTTGAGAAATATCAACAAGTCCCCAGTTATCAAAGATGCAGGGACCTCCTTAATGCCAAGAGGGCCACCTTTGAGGATAATCGTATTGCAAACAAAAGAAACAAGTTTGCTAGGGATATAGCAGATTATGAAAAAGGAACAATTTTTCAGTGGGGTAAAGGTCGGTTCAAAACACACATGGATGGAGACTCACAAGTACACATGGACGGTATGCAGGATCCATCATTCACAAAAACAACAACAACAAAAAACCAGAACCGACCTCGTCAGCAATCGCACCATAGAGGGGGTCCCCAGAAAGAAACTAAGAAAATGTATTCAAAACACAAAACTCCGGCCCATTCTTCACAGAGGCAAGGAAAATATAGTAACAGTTCTCAGGGAAAGGACTCCAGGAAGTCCAATCAAAATAGCCATAACTCCCATGACACCAGCCATCCAAATAGACCCAGTTCCTCTGGGCCACAACAATCCATACCTCAAAATAAAAATAACTCGTCAAGTTCCACATCAAAGGCACCATCGAATGGGCATAAAAATAGTGGTAATTGGGTTCAACACAATGACAAAAGAGGTAGACATACACCGAAAGGCAAATATGAGTATGCAAATAAAAATAAAAATGGGGAGAATCGCAACAATAAAGCAATAAACTCTGTTGCCACCCGGGACAACCAGGAGAAAAATATAAGACCTGTACAGGGCGACAACAATCCCCAGTTGCCTTCATTTGTACAAAATGCCCTCCCGGTCCCATTACATCAAGGGACAAAGGAGGACAGTTACAGTATTAACATTCTGACCTCTAATCCATTCGATGTTCTGAGGTCATCCAATCAGTTGGACACCACTGTGGACATGAGCACACCACTAGCGGGTACTGCCAGTAATAGTCATCTTACCCAAGTACCACCAAGAGGCACAGATGGTACAATAGAACTGATTAGTGATATGGCTAATCATTGTTTAGTGCTTTCCCCTCCTCTCCCCGAAAAAAAGAAAAATATAAGAAGAAGAGTAAACAGAGGAGGGGCAGGAGGGAGAAAAAGCAAGATTATCAAAGAGGGGAGAGATAGAGAACTAAAATCCACGGTGAAAATCTTCAATCTATCATCACACCCACTGGTAGAGAGTGAGATTAGTCTTTTGCAGAAAGGCATGGATTTTGCAAGCAGTAATGCTAACTTATTTGAACTGTTTTAAGATTTACACAAGTACATCCGTGATATTACAGTGAAGCGATTCTACGGTCTAAAAGTCGCCAAGGATACGAAGATTAGTGAGAATATAGCCAATATAGTCAATATATCAGCAAACAGCACCCAGAAAGAATATACACCTCAGTTAGAAGAAAGCTGTGACCAGAGTATGAGCAATAATATTGATGAAGAGGCAATTAATATTCTACTTATTAATAACTTATTAATAACTACTTCTAGAGGGAGGATCAGAGACGGAGATCCTTATATTGACACCTTTTTCCAATGGGATTATACAGTCCACATTTAATCCGAAGTCCACGTTTTACCCGCACCATGTTAAAAATGAATACATCAAAACTTTCTACGCCATGGTGTATGCAGACTTTAGAAAACTCTGTGAGTCACCACATGGAAAAGTAAATATGCATAATCTCTCCAAGCAAGAAAAAGACGCTCTACTTGCATTTAAAGAGAATCATGATCTAGTAATTCGCACAGCGGACAAAGGAGGAGGTATTGTTATTCAGGATAGAGTGGAATATCTCAAGGAAGCATATAGGCTCCTAACTGATAATGCTACATATGAAATACTGCAAAATGATCCCCTACCAGAATACAAAGTTGAACTAACGGAATTGATGAATCAAGCCTTTGCCCAGGGTCTAAAACAAAAATTTAGAGAAACAATTCTTCCTAATGAATTATTTCAAGACGCCGTATTTCTACCACACTCCGAAGGTCCATAAGGACCCGGTATGTCCACCTGGTAGACCGATAGTGGCCAGTATGGATGGCATTACTAGTCGAGTTTCTCAATGTGTGGATGCTTTCCTCCAACCTCTTGCTACTTCCCTTCCTGCATACATAAAGGATTCTGCACATGTCTTGGACACCTTAAAGCAATACAAATTGGAGCCAGGGTACTTATGGTTATCCTTGGACGTGAGTTCACTCAGAAGAGTTGCCACCACCCTAAATGGAAAGAAAGTTCTGTAGGCTGTGCAGGAATTGTAGTAGCACCAAAGATTATGATGATCAGGCAACCATATTGTCAAAAAAGTTTTTGGAAAAAGGATATGCAGATCATCACATTCAAAAGGCGAGAGACCAATATAGAGAAGGCATCCAGAATAAGATTATGACTACATCTGCAAAAGAACAACATGACATTCTCTTTATTACAACATTCAACAATCAGCACTGGGCTATAAAAAGAGCTGTCCAAAAGCACTGGCCAATTTTGGGGCAGGACAATACACTTGGAGAAATCCTCCCCAATAAACCTCGGGTAGTATTCCGACGTGTGAAAAATGTGAAAAGTTTAATTGCCCCCAGTCGCCTTAAAGACAAACAAAGCTTGAAAATGCAAAACATCCCTCAATTCTTTAACATTACTGGATGTTATAGATGTAAAGGCATTAAATGCAAAGCGTGTAAATTTATCTCTCATGGCCAGAAGTCATTTAGTTGTAAAGATGGGCGTACCTTCTACATTAAACAATTTATATGTTGCAATACTCAGTTTGTTATCTATGGGTTGAGGTGCCCATGTGGGTACCTCTATGTAGGTAGAACGGTGCGTGCGATGAGGACCCGCTTTGGTGAACACCGTAGGTTCATAGAAAAAAAGGTTGAGAAGCATAGTGTGCCACGTCACTTTAAGCATAAACATGATGTCAGCACTACAGGGTTGGAACTTTTTGGTATAGAATCCATACCTATGTCTATCCAGGAAGGTGAACGTTTTGCTCGTTTATGCAAACGTGAATCCTATTGGATTTTCACTCTAAACAGTATGGCACCAGAAGGGTTAAACGAAGAACTTGAAATAGGTACTCTCATATGATGTTATAGATGTAATTCTGTATATTCTGTCTGACATTGTTTGGCCTTTCATTCGGGTGGTGTTGTGGATGGGAGTTGAACCGGTGACCCTTTGTGCTGCCAGTTGAGAGTGCTGCTCACTTTATAAATCCTCCATATTCATTATTTTAGTTTTAGACTTTCGTTTTGTATAAATCAGATTATAATTTTATCAGATAGGGGTCCATTTTAGTATGGGACCGCACCATATACTTTATAGCTTAATATAACTTTATTTCTTCACCACCTAAAAACCATATAATATAATACAATTAATGTCTACATTGGATATGCCATGACGTCTTGCATCTTTATTGATATGATGTTGTATTATGTATATATTATATATCATTTATTCATGTATTTTGATGTGTATAATTATGCCCTCGCATCGTGATTTTCTGTTGTTGATGATATTAACTAATATATAGTGTATATTTTATAGTATATTTTATAGTACTGTTCACATAAGTACTTTTTAACAAGTTTTAATTACATATGACAAGAATTCTTTTTATTTAGATTTACATTAAAGATAGTGCTAATTCTCTATGTTTATTTGTACTAAACACCATTTTAGGATGCTGTTGCTATATAACCCCCTCCGTCTTGTAGATACCTCTTGCTGTGTACTCTGTGCTCCTGGTCTGTTATGATGCCATTGGTTCATAGATAGGCGGGGCGGGGGGGTTTGAGCATATATTATCACTAGAGGAGATGAGGGCGTTACCTGAAGAAGGAGGCCACGCCTCCGAAACATGTTGTCCTAGCAATTGCATGAAGCTTACGAGAGGAGTCAGCTGCATCACTGTGCATCCCCTCCCTGGCCACGAGTGACGTCAGGCAGTGCCGGCTGGTCTGTGCGAGTGCTTTGGGCAGTGTGTGTTACAAGCAAGCAGGCGGTCTGTGCTTACTGGAATACTTTACCATGCTGCTAGTTGCTGTGAGCTAACTGATCCCTACAGACCAGAAGAGGAGGCTATTATGGAGCTGTTTATGCCATTTAATGCTGGATGTTTGTGAGTGCAACCCTCGTTTTTTATACACTTATCATCTATTAAACGATAACACACTAGGGCTGGCGTGCGCTCTCTCTTGTTTTTATATATTTTCAGAATCATGTCTACCACCCAGTGGACTTTTGGTAGAGCTGCAACACCTTAAGCGAGGAATATACATACAGACTGTTTACTGTTGGAATAGGTATAGTGGGGACAGCGCTAAACTTGGTTTGTTGTGTGTGTTCATACTGTAGGCAGGCAGTTGATTTTGCTAGCTGCATATATATATATATATATATCCCAGCTTAGGGCAGCTACAGGCCATTAGTATGTCTGGAAGGCCAACAAGGAGAGGCAGACAGTCACAAGCCAATAAAAGAGGGAAAGCAGGTTCTGTGTCTACAGGCAACGGTGCTGGTCGTGGAGACAGTGCATCCTCATCAGCACGTGGCCGTGGGACACGCTTGGCCTTTTTTTCAGCAGCTGGCCTTGTTGAGACGCAACATGCGGAAGACTTGGTCGAGTGGATGACCAAGCCGTCCTCATCCTCCTCATCCTCCCTCATCCATGCTCAGGGTACTTTGTCTGGCAAAGCAGCTGCCAACGCGGCCTCTTCCCTCGGCTCAATGGCATCAGTGACTCCTTCCCTAGCTCCACCATGTCCTCCTGAGGAGTCCCTCGAACTGTTTGACCACAGTGTTGGGTACATGCTCCAGGAGGATGCCCAGCGTTTAGAAGGCTCTGATGATGATACTGAGCTAGATGAAGGCAGTAACATGAGCACGGACAGAGTGGGTGCCCAAGAAGGACAGCAATCTGGCAGTCATGCTCCCCCTGCTGCAGCATACTGCCAGGTTTGCTCCAGTGATGAGGAGGGAGGGGATGATGAGGTCACTGACTCAATGTGGATGCCTGATAGGAGAAAGGAGGAGGAGGAGGCACATCACCAACAAGGCAGGATGCCCTCCAGGGGCCAGTCTAAGGGCAGCACACTGACTGCATCACACCCCAAAGCTCCGCATGTGCAGGGCGCTGCTGTCTATGCGCGTTATTCCAAAAGTTCTTTGGTGTGGGCCTTTTTTGAGACGAGTGCATCAGATCGCACTGCTGCTATTTGCAACATATGTCTCAAGCGTATCTCGCATGGCCAAACATCTCCCGCTTGGGCACCACATACTTGACCAGACATATGTTGACCTGCCATGCAGTTCGTTGGCAAGCATATCTAAAAGACCCACACCAAAGAACAAAGAGGACCTCTCCTTGCTCCTCATCAGCTGAGATCTCCAACCCCACTATACCTTAAGTCCTCTCTGAGACCTGCACTGAGAGGAATGAAGGTGTAGAATTAGGTGTGTCACAGCCAAGTACTTGTGGGGAATCTGCTTTCGTTACAAAGACGTCAGATTGTACCAGGCAAATTTCCCTTCCCCAGCTGCTGCACTGCCAAAAGAAGTTCACTCCCAGCCATCCACATGCCCAGCGGTTGAATGCTAGCTTGGCAAAATTGCTAGCACTTCAACTGTTACCTTTTCAATTGGTAGACTCTGCCCCCTTCCGTGAGTTTGTGGAATGTGCGGTTCCTCAGTGGCAGGTACCCAAACGCCACTTTTTCTTACGGAAGGCGATTCCGGCTCTCCACTGGCATGTGGAAGGCAATGTCTTGGCCTTGCTGGACAGGGCAGTCAGCGGTAAGGTGCATATTACTGCTGACTCATGCTCCAGCAGGCATGGACAGGGACGTTACCTAAGTTTCGCAGCGCATTGGGTCACTCTGTTGGCAGCTGGGAAGGATGAAGGACAAGGTGCAGTAGTGTTGGAGGTTGTTCTGCCACCACGCCTCCAAAATGCCACTACTAATGATTGTGACACACCTCTCTCCTCCACACCCTCCTCTTCTTCTTCCTCCATGGCCTCTTCCTGTGCTTTGTCCTCGGAACCAGCGGTGCTCCATAGCCGTTCAAGGGGCTACGCAAGTACGCAGGCCAAAAGATGCCATGCGGTGCTTGAGCTGGTGTGCTTGGGAGACAGGAGCCACACTGGGGCAGAGGTTCTGTCAGCTCTGCAGGGGCAGGTTCAGAGGTAGTTGACGCCACACCAACTTAAGGCAGGAATGGTGGTTGGCGACAATGGCACCAACCTCCTCTCTGTCCTCCGCCAGGGACAACTGACCCATGTACCCTGTTTGGCTCACGTTCTTAACTTGGTGCTGCAGCGGTTCTAGGGCAGGTACCCGGGCTTACAGGATGTCCTGAGGCAGGCCAGGAAAGTCTGTGTGCATTTCCGCCGGTCATATAATGCCAGTGCTCGGCTGGCAGACCTCCAAAAGGAATTTAACCTGCCCAAGAACCGCCTAATCTGTGACATGCCCACCAGGTGGAACTCAACGTTGGCCATGCTGCAGCAGCTGTACACGCAGCAGAGGGCCATCAATGAGTACCTGTGCGACTATGGCACCAGGACAGGGTCAGGGGAGCTTGTTTTTTTCCCCACGCCAGTGGGCCATGATCAGGGATGCATGCACTGTCCTGTCACCATCTGAAGATGGCCACGAGGATGGTGAGCAGTGACAGTGCATGCATCAGTGACACTGTCCCCCTTGTCCACCTGTTGGAGCACACGCTGCATGGAATAATGGACAGGGCACTTGAGGCAGAACATAGGCAGGAAGAGGAGGACTTCCTTAGCTCTCAAGGCCCCTTTTATCCAGACAGTGTTCCTGCATGCCCGCCGATCACACAGAAAGAGGAGGAGGAGGAGGAGGAGGAGGATTGTGTCAGTACGGAGGTGGAGCCTGGCACTCAGCATCAGCAGCAGTCTTTAAGGGATCATTTAGAGTCCCAAGAAACCCATGGACTTGTACGTGGCTGGGAGGAGGTGGCTGCGGATCATGTCATCCTTAGTGACCCAGAGGACTCCGGACCGAATGCCTCAGCAAACCTACGCTGCATGGCCTCCCTGATCCTGCAAAGCCTGCGTAAGGATCCTTGTATTCGTGGTATCAAGGAGAAGGACCAATACTGGCTGGAAACCCTCCTTGATCCATGTTACAAGGGTAAGGTTGCGGACCTTATCTTGCCATAGCAGAGGGAGCAGAGGATGAAACATCTTCGGGAGGCCTTGCAGAAAGGTCTGTGCAACGCGTTCCCAGAGACTGGGAGGTTACAAACTCCTGTTTCTGGACAACGTGTTGCTGGGGCTTCGGTCAGTCAAAGAAGGTGCGGTGGAGAAGGTGGCCGTTTGACCGATGCGTTCAGACAATTTTTTAGTCCGCAGCCCCAAGGTATGATCTTGAGGATGGATCACTGGCCAGAGCTTGCACAGTATGCAATTGAGCTACTGGCCTGTCCTGCATCCAGTCATCTTTCGGAACGCACATTCAGTGCTGCTGGAGGCTTTGTAACCGATCACAGGGTGTGTCTGTCCACCAACTCGGTCGATCGACTGACCTTCATAATAATGAATCAGTCTTGGATCACCACCAGATACCACCAAGCACCTGATGCTGATGTAACTGAATAATTTTTTTTGGAAATGTCAGATCCCTTCAAAGACTGCCTATGCTGATGCTGAGTGACTATCCTGTTATGCTGAGTAATTATCCTCTTCCTCCTCAATGATCATGCTTGTAAGGACAATTTTGGTTCTGGGTGCCGCCACCAGTGCCTAAGGCCCAATTTTTAAGCCCCTGTTTAACAGGGGCATGTAATTACAATTTGTGATGCAATAATTTGCAGCAGGGCTCGTTCCTGCGTTCCAAATAGAGTATCTGTGAGGGGTTGCAGTGTTGTGGCAACAGCACCAGTGCCTAAGGCCCAATTTTTCAGCCCCTGTTTAACAGGGGCGTGTAATTACAATTTTTGATGCAATACTTTGCAGCAGGGCTCGTTCCTGCGTTCCAACTAGAGTATCTGTGAGGACTTACAGTGTTGTGCCACCAGCACCACCACCACCAAAGGCCCAATTTTTCTGGCCCTGTTCAACAGGGGCATGTAATTACAATTCTTGATCTAATATTTCACAGCAGGGCCTGTTTCTGCACCCACCAAGTGTAACTGTGAGGATTTACAGTGTTGTGGCACCACCATCACCAAAGGCCCAATTTTTATGATCCTGTTTAACAGGGGCATGTAATTACAATTCTTGATCTAATATTTTCACAGCAGGGCCCTGTGAGGGCTTACAGTGTTGTGGCCACAACAACACCCAAGGCCCAAATTTCTGCAGAGTATATAGGGCAGGCCCCTACTTTCAAACATCCAACTTACAAACGACTCCTACTTGCAAACGGAAGGAGACAACAGGAAGTGAGATGAAATCTACCCCATAGGAAGGGAAATTCTCTCCTGTAAGAGTTAATATGGGAAAAACTTTTCTCCTTTACACTGATGCTTTATCACCAATCCTTGTTTCACTAAAAACCCCAAATTTTCAAAAAACATTTGTCATTGGGACAAAAAGTGAGGTGAAATCTTCTGAAAAGGAGCACAGACAGCAAATCAAATGTCACAGGGGTGATAACCCTTCCCTATGTTTTCCAAAAAGCTTAAAAACTGATTTTTTGGCTGGAGCTACACTTTGAAAATGTACTGGTTCAAAATTACAAACAGATTCTACTTAACAACAAACCTACAGTCCCTGTCTTGTTTGCACTGCCTGTATACTGCTGTTCAGAGTATATAGGGCTTGGGGGCCCCACACCTTTCCTTTTTAATTTGGGTGCGGGGTTCCCCTTAATATCCATACAAGACCCAAAGGGCCTGGTAATGGACTTGGGGGTACCCAGATTTTCATCCATATTGCCAAGACACAACATTACATTAAAGCCGCAAGCAGTTTTAAATGACCTTTTTTCCTTTAAAAATGTCATTTTGTGCAGGGACTGTTCTAAGCACAGGACACCCCCCAGGTACGATATTTAAAGGAATATTTCACTTTTTTTTTTTTTACTTTAAGCATCATTAAAATCACTGCTCCCAAAAAACGGCCGTTTTAAAAGTTTTTTTTGCATTGATACATGTCCCCTGGGGCAGGACCCGGGTCCCCAAACCCTTTTTAGGACAATACCATGAAAATTAGCCTTTAAAATGAGCACTTTTGATTTCGAACGTTCGAGTCCCATAGACGTCAATGGGGTTCTAACATTTGTGCAAATTTTCGGTCCGTTCGCAGGTTCTGGTGCGAACCGAACTAGGGGGTGTTCAGCTCATCCCTACCCCCCACCGCTTCAACCTCTGCAGCAATGCTGGCAGTACTCATACGTCTATTTCTCAAAGACAACCTCTGGATATGACGCTGAGCACATGCACTCAACTTCTTTGGTCGACCATGGCGAGGCCTGTTCTGAGTGGAACCTGTCCTGTTAAACTGCTGTATGGTCTTGGCTACCATGCTGCAGCTCTATTTCAGGGTCTTGCCAATCTTCTTATAGCCTAGGCCATCTTTATGTAGAGCAACACTTATTTTTTTCAGATCCTCGTAGAGTTCTTTGCCATGAGGTCCCATGTTAAACTTCCAGTGGCCAGTATAAGAGAGTGAGAGCAATAACACAAAATTTAACACAGCTGCTTCCCATTCACACCTGAGACCTTGTATCACTAATGAGTCACATGACACCGGGGAAGGAAAATGGCTAATTGGGCCCAATTGGACATCATAGGGGCATACTCACTTTTGTTGCCAGCATTTTAGACATTAAAGGCTTTGTGTTGAGTTATTTTGAGGGGACAGCAAATTTACACTGTTATACAAGCTGTACACTCACTACTTTACATTGTAGCAAAGTGTAATTTCTTCAGTATTGTCACATGAAAAGATATAATAAAATATTTACAAAAATGTGAGGGGTATACTCACTTTTGTGAGATACTGTATCTCTGTGGAGGTGGCAATCTTGTTGGAGGCATGACTTTTGCTTCCTTTTGTCAGAGCCACCAGCAAGGAGAACAGTGAGCCACATAGTCGTGGCCTCAGCAAATCCTACTTCAAATATCCTAAGATTTTCAGTCAAATGCAACAGCGCCTTAGATCTTACATTTCAGATAATCAGCTATAATACTCTAGGTACAGGAGTGCTTAAGAGCCCTCACATGTCGGCAGTTGCACTGCTATTTTTTAGGAGGTATTGCAAGTGAATCTTTTTCGGGTAATGCTTAGGCAGAATTAACATTTGTAGATGTTCCTTATAACATAGAAAAACTATAACTTTTTGAGTTTGGGTCCATTTTAATTTCTTGTCCTTCATAGTTACATAGTAGGTGAGGTTGAAAAAAGACACAAGTCCATCAAGTTCATCCTATGTGAATCAGCAATAGTAAAATCTGAAACTACAAAAGAACAGACAGGAAGACACAAGCACCTAGTGCATTACCAATAATTTATTTGAGAGATAAAAACTGGTATAGATGGGTACTCACAAAAGTACAACTTTAAAGAGCATCTAAACAACAAGATGCTATAAAGTGTAGGATACATGTACTACAACAACACCCCGCTATCAAGGGCCATCTTTAATATTGATTAGACCCTGGGCAAACATTTTCTTGGGCCCCCCCATGCAATTTCACTCTCCAACAGACAAACACACACATAGATCTATCTAGAAAAACTAAATGGTTGCTAGAGGTTACTGGACATGCTTACCACTCATTGATTGGTTGCTAGAAGTTGCTGAACATTATTGCTGCTCACTGGTTGCTAGAGGTTGCTGTGCATCATTACCACTTACTTATTGGTTGCTAGAGGTTACAGCACATCATCTTCTCACTGCCTGCACAACATGGACTGAGGAGGTGAAAGGACCCATCAATAGAGAGAGAACTCCAAGAACCAAGCAAAGAGGTGTGCAGAGATGAGCAATAGATGTTTACTTTGGGAGGGGATATGTTAAGCCGCGTACACACGAGCAGACTTGCCAACGAGCTAAACTCTGTCGGCATTTCCAACAGAAAGATTTAGAACATGTTCTATATCTGAGTCTGTCGGAAATGCTGACAGAAAAAGTCAGATGGGGCATACACACTGTCGGAATGTCCGACCAAAAGCTCGCATCGGACTTTTTCTGTCGGGAAGTCCGGCCGTGTGTACGCGGCATAAGTACTGTCCATTGTGCTGATTTTTTCTGTTCCCTGTGTGATACATACACCTCATCACTGCACAGTATACGCTCCCAAGTCCTGTACTCTGCACCTTCTTGTGCAATATGTGGCATATTTGGAGCTGCTCTACGTCTCTCTGCAAGAAATGCCAGGGTTGGGGGCAGGGAGTTGGCTCATCTCTGTACCCCTGCCCACAGTTCACCTCTGTACACCCTTGTTTTTTTTTTTTTTTTTCAGTGGATCAAAAACGTTAAAAAACGCTGGAGAGCCATGTTTTTGAGCGTTTATTGACGTTTATCTGCGTTTATGAGCATTTGGCGTTTTTTTGTGGTCAGAAAAACGACTCCTGAACGCGATTTTATGGCGTTCAGAGAACAGTCCATAAACTCCACTGCTGATAAACATCCAAAAACGTCCATGTGTGCATGGACACATAGGATAACATAGTGGGGAGTTTATGGGCTGTTAAAAAAACGCCCAAACTCCCATAAATGGCAGTTTATGAGCTTCAGTGTGTATGGAGCCTCAATGTGACCTATTGAAAAAATGAAGGTTGAAGGCAACTTGTAGGGACAAAAACAGTGGCTTCCATTGTTCACCTCCTTTTAAAAATAGTAGTTGCATGGCTGCTCTGGCCTCAATATTTTCTTTTTTCACTGACCCCAAACAAGCAAGTAAACCAGGAAAGTGAGACTGGAGGCAGAAATGCTATTGAAAACATGTTCCAAGTCAGTGAGCCAAAGTACTAAAGCTGTTTTACCATGACAGTCATGTAATGTAACTATTATTTACAGAAGGTCAGCTGCTATAATTTCTCAATAAAGGTCTCCTTTAAAAACACCTACCACCTTTAAGATCAGATCATGTTTCATGGTATACCCATATGCATACCTCTCAACTTTCTGAGATGGGAACGAGGGACACATATTGGCATATGTAGTATGTAGGCGTAGGACACACCCCTTGGCATGCCACCTCCCCCTCAAAGGAGAATTATCCAAAAAATGATTGGTTAAAACTATTCCTTTATATTGGCTTTTGTAATTTACAAGTGCAGCAATTTAGAAATTGGATGAAAGGTATAGCACTGGGAAACACTTTTGGATAGATAAACAGGGCATTTTATATGCAAGTACAGATATCAGACCAAAAGTGAGGGACACATGAGGAGGAAAGAGGGACAGAGGGACTTTGTTCAAAATGAGGGACAGTCCTTCAAATTCAGGGAGAGTTGGGAGCTATGACATATGTAGGGTGTAACATGAAGCATGGTCCCATACAGTATACCCAAACCCAAAACTGTCCATCCCCTTGCCTGAACTACAGGTGCTATTTGCCACTCTGGCTGAGCGAAGGGACTCGACAAAGCACTGGAAGCAGGGTGCTGCACCTGTGAGGTCACTGAAATTATAGTACAGCTGCACTTTCTACAGTCTCATAACAGAAGGTCCATACAGACCTGGAGCTGGGGGTAAACAGTGCAAGAACCTGTGCACTGATCACACTGATCTTAGGTGCAATGCAATGCTATATGTGCTTCTGTGCAAAATGAGTAAATGCACGTTGATCATAAGATCCAGATCACTGTTTTTGCATTTACTTTTTTGAAACAGGTGTACTGTGCCTTTAAACCACTAATGGGCAATCCTTGTTTTAGGAAATTGACAAAGCAAAAAAAAAAAAAGTAAAAAATGTTGTGATTTTAAAACAATAACACATATAACAAAATATACTAATTTCCATCAGACTTAGCTATTCCTGTATGTTAAATTGATTGCAAAATGATGCCACCAGGTGTCAGTGCTGAGCTTTTTGTGAACAAAGTAAGAAGAGGACACTAATGGCCAGTACACACTATCCGAAAATCAGACGACAGATAGTCCATTTTTCTTTTTCATGCTAGTCGTATATCAAAAATGGAGAGGTTACTAAAGATACAAAAATTTTCGTATGACAGAATAAAAAAATCGGAAGTGATATCATGTGTTGTAGTGTATTTCTTTTGTATTTTCGAACGACAACTGTACTGATTAAATGAAAATCGTACGATCTGGTATCATACGAGAAAAGTTTCCGTGCTTGTCCCATCGGATAATATTGGATGAAGTGTCGTGATCGGCTCTCGAAAGCTCTGTACTAATGATCCGATTATTGTACGATCGATTCGAAAGCGGTATTTTTCGTACAATTTTCAGATTGTGTGTACGGGCCATAAGCCAAACCAAGGCCATCATGTCATAATAAATTATTTATAATGAAAGGATAAAAATGATGTAAACAGTTACATTAGGTTAAAAGGATTTGGTATGCTAAAACTATATTATTACTAAAAGCTACAATAGATAGTTCCTTGAATTACACAGACATTTGAAATATGGGCATTCAATAAAAACCATTAAAGGTAATGTACAGTATATTCTTCTCAGTGGTTTTAAGTGTATAAAAAAAGATTAGCTTGTAAAAAAATCACATTAATTTGTGTAACAGCAGAAACACACCTTTGCAATAGTGTGCATTGCGGTTATGTCGTTAGCACATTGCAATGCCATGCAATGGAACCTCAACACTTCAAGGCGATGCAGCTCTAAAGCACGAGTTGTAGCGCACCTCAAATATGTTTAAAATGATGTTTACTATTATCATCAAGCATGAAAGTAAAAGTAAATCCCAAAGTTTGGGTTGTTCCCAGAATAGTAATGGTGGGAAACTCTTCAAATGGGTACACTAGTTCAAGTGAACCTGGTGATAACCAGGGGTTCCCTCGCTTTGTAGGGATTTCGTCTCACTTACTGTTTTGGCTATAATACCGGAAGTGAAGGAAAATCTCCACAATGGGGCACAGATGGGAGAAAAAAAAAAAACTGACAGAGGTTACAACTCTCCCTCACTCTATCCAAAATGGAAAAAAAAACAGTTTTTCACTTTAGTTACAATTTAACACCTTCCCACCTAGTAAAATGACGGCCGGGTGGGAGCACTGTTGTTCTAGGAATGTGCGGCTGCACGATCTGTGACTGGCTGTGTCCACTGGACACGGCCAATGACTGATCACTGCACAAGACCGCTGCAAGTGTCATGTGATCAGGGCTTCCCGATGACGCATAACTAATGTGAAACGCATTGAGGCTAGTGGAGCGAGGCTGACGCCACTTCCGGTCCCAGAACCACATTGAAACCGAGGCTGGATCGCACGCTGGCTCCATAGGACGGAGCGGCAATAAAGTAGGCTTAGCAGATTGCTGGATAGACTAAGTGCCAGTCTAAGGGCACTTCTAAATGTGAGTGAAACCACTTTCTATGGATTTTTATAATTGAATACATTTTGGATGTTGCGCAATGATGGCTATTTATATGATTACATAAGTGCATGAGAGGGGAGTTTGGTGAAGTGAATATAGAAAAGGAGGAACATCGCTGTACATATCTGGTGCCACAGGAAAGACCTAAACAGGGGACTAAAGACCCACAAATTGACCAGGCTCTAAATATATTGTCATCTGGTGAGTGTGAATTTTGGAAGGTTGCGGATGTAGTACCGACACCTGTGTGAATCATCATATCAGCAATTATAAGCAAGAAATCACTATTGGCAAGGAGTTTTTTTTCAATGGATATTTTATTTTCACAATAACATTTTGGTTTGGCAAATATCACAGTGGTGTTGAATTTCAATGTTTGGATATTTAATTGTTTGGATATTTGTGTTATATGTTGATTTGAGCACAAATAATTTATGGATGGCTTCTCTCCATGCCATCCATTGTATACAATTTTTTTGCTAGCTGTGACCCCAGAAGTAACGTGACATATGCCGCTTCTGGGGTTTATTCCTTGCAGAAGGAAATGGGGGAATTCCCCAAATTCCTCCTTCTCATATGCTGCATACACACGATCGCACATTCCGACAACAAAATCCATGTTTTTTTCCGACGGATGTTGGCTCAAACTTGTCTTGCATACACACGGTCACACAAATCTTGTCAGAAATTCCGATTGTCAAGAACGCGGTGACGTACAACACGTACGACGAGCCGAGAAAAATTAAGTTCAATAGCCAGTACGGCTCTTCTGCTTGATTCCGAGCATGCGTGGAACTTTGTGCAATTTTGTACACACAATAGGAATTTACGACAACGGATTTTGTTGTCGGAAACTTTGAGATCCAGATCTCAAATTTTGTTTGTCGGAAATTACGACGGAAAATGTCCGATGGAGCCTACACACGGAATTTCCGACAAGCTCCCATCGAACATTACCCTTTGGAAAATCCGACCCTGTGTACGTGGCATTACTTTGCAGGCTGTTTCCCCAGAGGTGGGTAAAGAGGACCTTCCTTATCCCCCTTTTATAGATACTTTATGAAAATGACCTAAAACATATACAAGTGCACTTACTGTACCTACCTCCATGCTGCCTCTCCTTCTTTCATTCTCTTCATGGTGCCTCTCCGCTGCCCGTGTCCTTGCTCCTGTGTCACAATTTTAGATTATTTCCCGGGATCAGCTTGCAAAATAGTCCTCTTGCGCTTGCACAAGATGGAGCGCATGACATCATGCGGCCCATCTCGAACACAGTGGCTAAGCGTGGGTTGTCCGCATCCGGGACAAGGCAAGTAATTTGCGCCCCCTAACCTGTGGACTTTTAGCACCTAAGAATGAGGGCTCAGGGACTGCTCTGCTGCTGCTTACGTGCTGTGGCTGTCAAAACGCAAAGGGCTTCCCCACTCACAGCCTGAGCCCCTGATTGACTGCCTAATAATAACCCCGATTTAAGAGTTGTGCATAATATTTAGTGCTAGACATGATACAGGAGATGGTCAGAGACTGCAGACATTATACAGGAAATGGTCAGAGACTGCGGACATGATACAGGAGATGGTCAGAGACTGCGGACATGATACAGGAGATGGTCAGAGACTGCGGACATGATACAGGAGATGGTCAGAGACTGCGGACATGATACAGGAGATGGTCAGAGACTGCGGACATGGTACAGGAGATGGTCAGAGACTGCGGACATGATACAGGAGATGGTCAGAGACTGCAGACATGATACAGAAGATGGTCAGAGACTGCAGACATGATACAGAAGATGGTCAGAGACTGCAGACATGATACAGGAGATGGTCAGAGACTGAAGACATATTACAGGAGATACAGTGAAAGACTGCAGACATACTATATGCAGGGCTATTTTCCTCAGATAATAGGTGCAGGAACTTAACCATACCGCCACCACCTAACAGTGGGAGAGTCTTAATGGGGCATTGTTAAATACCACTTATGCATTCTGCACAGAGTGAAGAGTTCAGGAGTTTGCTACATACAGAATGCAAAGATCAGGAGTGTACTATATACAAAATGCAAAGATCAAGATTGTACTACGTACAGAGTGCAGAGTTCAGGAGTTTACTGCATACAGAGTGCAGAGTTCATGACTGTGCTACATACAGATTGCAGGGATTAGGAATGCATATCTCACAGGAGAGTTTACAACCCCCCTTCCAGTACAGAGCTCTCCTTCCACTCCCAAATCATCTCTTCCCCACCAAAAGCAACTACAACTTACAGTAGGAGTAAAATGTTAAGTGGAGAGAGGGGTCATTAGTGCAAAGAGAGGGGATAGGGGATGACATTGGTGCTAAGTTAATGGGGCATTGGTGCTAAATGGGGAATGGGGGGGGGCATGTGCTCATTTCTAACTTGGGGGAGAGTGTGAACATTGTTGCTAAGTGGGGGGGAGGGGGGCATTGGTGCTAAGTGGGGGGAAATGAGGGATATTTGGGATAGGTGGGAGAAGCGGGGCATTGGGGATAAGTGGGGGGAGAAGCGGGACATTGGGGATAAGTGGAGGGACATTGGGGATAAGTGGGGGGAGAGGAGGGACATTGGGGATAAATGGGGGGAGAGGAGGGACATTGGGGATAAGTGGGGGGAGAGGAGGGACATTTGGTATAAGTGGGGGGACATTTGGGATAAGTGGGGGGAGAGGAGGGACATTTGGGATAAGTGGGGGGAGAGGAGGGACAATTGGTATAAGTGGGGGGAGAAGAGGGACATTTGGTAAAGGTGGGGGGAGAGGAGGGACATTTGGTATAAGTGGGGGGAGAGGAGGGACATTGGACATAAGTGGGGTTAGAGGAGGGACATTTGTGATAATTGGGAGGAGAAAAGGGACATTTGGTATAAGTGGGGGGAGAGGAGGGACATTGGGGATAAGTGGGGGGAGAGGGGGGACATTTGGTATAAGTGGGGGGAGAGGAGGGACATTGGGGATAAGTGGGGGGAGAGGAGGGACATTTAGTATAAGTGGGGGGAGAGGAGGGACATTGGGGATAAGTGGGGGGAGAGGAGGGACATTTGGTATAAGTGGGGGGAGAGGAGGGACATTGGACATAAGTGGGGTTAGAGGAGGGACATTTGTGATAATTGGGAGGAGAAAAGGGACATTTGGTATAAGTGGGGGGAGAGGAGGGACATTGGGGATAAGTGGGGGGAGAGGGGGGACATTTGGTATAAGTGAGGGGAGAGGAGGGACATTGGGGATAAGTGGGGGGAGAGGAGGGACATTTAGTATAAGTGGGGGGAGAGGAGGGACATTGGGGATAAGTGGGGGGAGAGGAGGGACATTTGGGATAAGTGGGGAAGAGGGTGATGCTCTGTGTATGTGTGTAGTGTAGACTGTAAGTGTAGTTTGTCCTATGTGACTGTGTTATACATGCTGAGTGTCAAATACCACAGTGAGTGACCCAGAGATGTCCATGTCATTACATGTTGGGTACAGCAGCACACATGTCCATGGAACAGCAGAGGAGCTCTGAGACTCATTGGACTGGAAGCAGCTCAGTGTCCCGAGTCTCACAGCCAATAGGAAGCCAGAAAAGTATGCATGCACTTCTTGTGAGGAGAGAGGCAGAACTCACAGTGCTGGCTTTGCCTTGGAGAGGATAATTAGTTGCAGTAGCGGCTGCTCCCTCGTCTCACCTGCTTTTTTTTGCTCACCGCAGATCTGACCTCTGTCTGCCACAACCAACGGGGAATGATGCAAGTCCCAGATGCTGCGGTCAGGAGGAGAGGAGGAGGAGGAGGAGAAGATAGCAGAGGTGGGACTCCAGGAGCATTAAGGACAGGTCAGCCCCACGCCTCACATGACCCCATTCACCCAATCACAGGTGACATTAAACATGGCGGCCGGATCGCAGGAGACACAGGAAATAGAAATTAGGATGACGGAGCCAGAGTGACACACACTGACATGGGATTGCGCCCCCCCAAATGTTGCCTCCGCCCCCCTCGCACCCCCCACACTACACCACTGCTCGAACATGCATTGCATGACATTACATTCATCTGTAATCAAATGTAACATTTTACAGCACATGCTGCATGCGCACCATCAATGCACAACTTAATAATGCTGCAATATCTGATGAGATCTCACAGATAAGCTATGAGTTCTCACTAAAAACACTGATGACATTCCCTTACAAGGGACATCAGTACTACTGGAGCTACATCATCAGGACCTTCACTGAAACTAGGAAGTGGATACAGGAAAGGTAAAAAAAAACATGAATTTTGATGATTTAACATTAGCATGCAGAGATGATAGCTGATGTACATTTTAATAAAATAGAGGAAAGGTCCACTTTATGTAATTTTCATCATACCACAAGTTTACCTTAAATGCCCAATCAGGTTTGAAACAGTTTAAAATATATACAAATTTCTCCTGAGGCTAATTTAACACCTTCCTGACCGGCCTATAACAGCATGACAGCGGGGCAATAGCTTTACCGTTTTGAGTGGACATCACATGACATCCTTTTAGAAAGCGCTGCTCGTGTATCCTTGGGGTCGCGCATCGGCCTGATCTGTCACTGGCTGTGTCCAAGGGACACAGCCGATGACTGATCAATGTACCGGCTTGCTGTCAGTACCATGTGACTGCTGTGACCAATCACAGCAAGTCTCATGACCGTTGTAAACAACGGATGGCTTCCTTTCATGCCACCCATTGTGTTGCTAGCTGTGATTGGTCAATATGATCACATGATACAGACAGGGCTAATCACAGCTCATCTATACCATGTGATTATCTTTGACCAATTACAGCTAATCACAAGAAAACATCAGTTTCATTCTGTAAAATGCATAAAACAAAATCCTGATCACTTACTATGGTAACATTATATTGCTCTAGTCACACGGTGTAAAAAAAAAAAAAAATGTAAAAAAAAAAAAAAAATAATAAAAAAAACAAAAATGGACTTTTTTATTTTATTTTTTTTTTTTTTGTATTGCCACCAGTTAATGTCCCTGATCACCTCCACACTAGTTAGATGATGCTGCTGAACTGCACTGGTGACTATGTAAAAGAAAACATTTTTTTTTTTTAATTCATTTTGCAAAAATATTATGACAAAAAAATGACAACTTTAAGAAACCCACCACACCTCTTACTAAATGGCTCAGACTGTCTACTTTCCAAAAAAGGGGTCATCTGAGGAGTATTTGTACTGTCCTGGCATTTTCGGGTCTCAAGAAATGAGATCGGCACATCAGGCTTAAGGATGAGCCGAACACCCCCCGGTTCGGTTCGCACCAGAACTTGCGAACAGACCAAAACTTTGCAAGAATTTTAGAACCCCATTGAAGTCTATGGGACACGAACATTTGAAATCAAAAGTGCTCATTTTAAAGGCTAATATGCATGGTATTGTCCTAAAAAGTGTTTGGGGACCTGGGTTCTGCCCCAGGGGACATGGGTCAATGCAAAAAAAGTTTTAAAAACTGCCATTTTTTCGGGAGCAGTGATTTTAATAATGCTTAAAGTCAAACAATAAAAGTGTAATATTCCTTTAAATTTCGTACCTGGGGGGTGTCTATAGTATGCCTGTAAAGGGGCGCATGTTTCCCGTGCTTAGAACAGTCTGACAGCAAAATGACATTTCAAAGGAAAAAAAGTCACTTAAAACTACTCGCGGCTATTAATGAATTGCCGGTCCCGAGTCTCCCGACAATACACATAAAAGTTCATTGATAAAAACGGCATGGGAATTCCCCACAGGGGAACCCGAACCAAAATTTAAAAAAAAATGATGTGGGCGTTCCCCTAAATTCAATACCAGGCCCTTCAGGTCTGGTATGGATATTAAGGGGAACCCCGTGCCAAAATTGAAAAAAAATGACGTAGGGGTCCCCCTCAAAATTCATACCAGACCCTTCAAATCTGGTATGGATTTTAAGGGAAAATGAAAAAAAAATTTAGCGTGGGGTCCCCCCAAAAATCCATACCAGTCCCTTATCCGAGCACGCAACCTGGCAGGCCGCAGGAAAATAGGGGGGGATGAGAGAGCGCCCCCCTCCTGAACCGTACCAGGCCACATGCCCTCAACATTGGGAGGGTGCTTTGGGGTAGCCCCCCAAAGCACCTTGTCCCCATGTTGATGAGGACAAGGGCCTCATCCCCACAACCATGGCTGGTGGTTGTGGGGGTCTGCAGCCGGGGAGCTTATCGGAATCTGGAAGCCCCCTTTAACAAGGGGACCCCCAGATCCTGGCCCTCCCCCTGTGTGAAATGGTGTGGGGGTACAAAAATACCCCTACCATTTCACAAAAAACTGTCAAAAATGTTAAAAATGACAAGAGACAGTTTTTGACAATTCCTTTATTTCTTCTATCTTCTTTCTTCTAACTTCTTTCTTGCTTCATGTTTTGGTTTCTTCCTCCATCTTCTTCCTCTTCTGGTTCTTCTGGTTGTTATGGTTCTTCTGGTGTTCTCGTCCACCATCTTCCTCCGCGGCTCCTCCCTGTCTTCATCTTCTTTTCTTCATCTTCTTCTCGGGCCGCTACGCATCCACGATTGGATGGAAGGCTCCCGCTGTGTGACGCTTCTCCTCTTCTGACGGTTCTTATATAACGGAGGGCGGGGCCACCCGGTGACCCCTCCCCCCTCTGACGCATGGGGACTTCCCTGTGGCATTCCCTGTGGGAAGTCCCCGTGCGTCAGAGGGGGGCAGGGTCACCGGGTGGCCCTGCCCTCCATTATATAAGAACCGTCAGAAGAGGAGAAGCGCCACACAGCCGGAGCCTTCCATCCAATCGTGGATGCGTAGCGGCCCGAGAAGAAGATGAAGAAAAGAAGATGAAGACAAGGAGGCGCCGCGGAGGAAGATGCTGGATGAGAACACCAGAAGAACCATAACAACCAGAAGAACCAGAAGAGGAAGAAGATGGAGGAAGAAACCGAAGCATGAAGGAAGAAAGAAGTTAGAAGAAAGAAGATGAAGAAGTAAAGGAATTGTCAAAAACTGTCTCTTGTAATTTTTAACATTTTTGACAGTTTTTTTGTGAAATGGTAGGGGTACTTTTGTACCCCCTTGCCATTTCACACAGGGAGGAGGGCGGGTATCTGGGGGTCCCCTTATTAAAGGGGGCTTCCAGATTCCGATAAGCCCCCCGCCCGCAGACCCCCACAACCACCGGCCAGGGTTGTGGGGATGAGGCCCTTGTCCTCATCAACATGGGGACAAGGTGCTTTGGGGGGGCTACCCCAAAGCACCCTCCCAATGTTGAGGGCATGTGGCCTGGTACGGTTCAGGAGGGGGGGAGGGCGCTCTCTCGTCCCCCCTCTTTGCCTGCGGCCTGCCAGGTTGTGTGCTTAATAAGGGTCTGGTATGGATTTTTGGGGGGACCCCACGCCAATTTTTTTTTAAATTTTGGTGCGGGGTTCCCCTAAAATCCATACCAGACCTGAAGGGCCTGGTATTGAATTTAGGGTGACCCCCCACTTCATTTTTTTTTTAATTTTGGTTCGGGGTTCCCCTGTGGGGAATTCCCATGCCGTTTTTATCAATGAACTTTTATGTGTATTGTCGGGAGACTCGGGACCGGCAATTCATTAATAGCCGCGAGTAGTTTTAAATTACTTTTTTTCCTTTGAAATGTCATTTTGCTGTCAGACTGTTCTAAGCACGGGAAACATGCGCCCCTTTACAGGCATACTATAGACACCCCCCAGGTACGAAATTTAAAGGAATATTACACTTTTATTGTTTGACTTTAAGCATTATTAAAATCACTGCTCCCGAAAAAATGGCCATTTTTAAAACTTTTTTTTGCATTGATCCATGTCCCCTGGGGCAGGACCCGGGTCCCCAAACACTTTTTAGGACAATACCATGCATAGAAGTCTTTAAAATGAGCACTTTTGATTTCTCCCATAGACTTTTAAAGGGTGTTCCGCGGCTTTTGAATTTGCCGCGAACACCCCAAATTGTTCGCTGTTCAGCGAACTGGCGAACAGCCGATGTTCGAGTCGAACGTGAGTTCGACTCGAACTCGAAGCTCATCCCTAATCAGGATATATATTGTGGGGCTCGTGGGGATCACCTTTTTTTGAATGACAGTCTCAAACGGGCACTTTCTTAAAAATGTGGCGGATGCCAGGTTTATTTGCAGGAGGTTTGCAAAATAAAAACAAACAGTAAATTAAATCTTTGCCGTCTGGCACTAACTAAACATAGCCACCTCTCCCAGGCAATGCCTGTTTAGTAGAAACGTAGCGTTGGGTGGAGCCAGAGGACCTGACGTCACCACACTCTCAGCTGATCGGCTTCGGCGTCGACTGTGTTTTTTAACTGCAACGGTGTTTTACCCTGCCAATGCTTTGATGTCAGCTGTCCATTCATGGATTAAAGCATTCTAAACTACTGCACAATGAAGTGCCTCTTTTTCTTTTAAAATATACCATTTCCTGCTACGAGTGGTCTTGCTGGAGCAGCTAATAGAGGAGAGTGTTCCTGATTGCCGCCTCTGAAATTTAAACTACCAGGCGTGGAGGGAAGTCTGTCTCTACTCAAAGACCAGCTGTTCCTGACCCCGAGAGGAGTTTTGTTCAGGCTCGCATGATCTCTGTGGTGGGGATCCATCAAATATGGTAAGCAGCCCCCTTTTCCTATTTCTGCACTGTCTTAGAAGATCCATAGAAGATTTACTGAAGACTTAAAGAGGAATCACACCTCCGGTTTATGATGCCATCATTTTCCATATGAACTATAATTTTTTCATTTCTTTAAAATCACATTACTATTTGGTTTTAATTTGAGTAGCGCACTGAACTTTTTTCTTTATACTAACTAAACAAATAGTCTCCTCTCTATACAGTGCGGGGCTGGTCCCCGTCACCCACAAAAACATGCGGAAAAGCAAAGCTTTTAGTCCACCCAGAGCTCCTTTCACTCAGGTTCCTTCCTGAGTCTCAAAACCAGAGCGACCTGCTGTTCTCTCTTCCTGGATATTTAAAGTCCAGCTGATTGTGGACTCCAGTGGACCCAAACATCCAGACCGGAACCCAGCCTGCCACAGAGGCTGGAAAAACCAGGCCGGATTCTGGTTCAGTGCCTTACAATGGAACGAATGCGAGGTGAAATGTACCTATTATCGTGTATCTCACCTCGCATACCATCACATATCCTCCCCCTCTGCTCAAGCACCTGTGGCTGACCACTTGACCCAACCATACAGTGCATGTGAGAGAGGGCATCTGTGTTATTTTGGAATTTTCTTGGCCTGTGCTCCATCGTAAACCGAAAGGGCTGTAAAGCCAGCAACCACCTTGTCACACGGCCATTTTTCTCCCTGTTGTCACACATCCGCTTTAAGAAGACATGGTAGGTGACCAGTTTAAACTGATTTGGATCAGAACAAAAGTCTGATATTATTATATCTACCCCTGATCAGATTGAATATAAAAGCATGCATGCTTCAAGTAAGCTCACACTGAGACAGTCCAGAGTCAAATTACTTTCTGTTTAATTTCCTCTTTTTCAGATTTTTATACTTTTTATTAAAAATTGAGATACGTCAACAAGACTGGCGCAAAAAAAAACACAAATATAAAAATACATATAGTGCAAAGTATGTGACAAAGGTTTGGCTTTTAGCTGGTGAACATTTGAGGAAGTAAATTTTGTTCTTGCAGCATTTCTTGCTTCTTTTAATCCATTGGTGTTATGTTGTTATATTCTGAATGTATTCTCAGAGGCAGGTGCAAACTTTTTGTTAACTCTTCAGTTCCACAGCAGCAAGGGAAAGGGTGAGCTTTGCAGAAAAATCTGAATATGTCTTAAGGCTTATTAGGTGTAGAAGGTGAGATATATATATACATATATATTAGAAAAAATATGCAACGCAGTGCATGTAAGGGACGCCCCTTTGGATTTTAAAGGCAGAAAAGGAGTAGGAAGAGAAGATAATAATAAAAGGCACAAACAGTGCCAACTTTATTAATGTACAAAAATGAATAAAATGTCTAAAGGACAAGACAAACATGTGCAGTGAATAATCAACATCTTTACAAATAATTGGATATGAGACATACAGAGCATTGATAAATAATATCACCCGACGCCATCAACCCCAAAGAACCAACCCAAGCAGAGTGGGTATAGTGGGGGTAGGTGGCTAGTAAATGTATCCCAACATGTTTCGGAGAAGACCGTAGTCAAACTTGTATATTCCTTCTTCAGTGGAATTATTTTACATACAGACGGGTGAAAAATATTTCTTGTCTCTAGAACATAAATATAAATAAGTAAATAGCATAACAAAAAAGGACCATGATAATGGTCTATTTTCTGGCCATTATTGTATAGAGTAAGACAAAGTCATAGTACTTACATGGTCAGGCTCATGTCATGAATATAAAACAGATAAAGGGATCAGATGCTGGCTGTAAAGATCCATAAATGACAGAGAGGGTACCCGTGGCAACACACAGAGCCGCAGGGGCACTTTCACACTTACCACATATACCACACAGCACCGACAATTAAAACGAATCCTGAGTAGGTATTGGCACCTGCTTAAAATGGACCCGTTACTGTATCCCTTTGTTACAGACAAGCCTGCTGTGACCTATAGGAGAGCCCCGTCTGTTGGTGACCGAATAGTTAAAAGTGAGTACAAATCACATAGAGGGGATACCTGTAAAACCCTAGGTACCTTTTCGTGTGGTGGATGTTCCTACTGCCAGTATATGGACAGGCGTAGGAACATTCACCTACCTAATGGACGGTTATTCCATCCAAAACACTTCATCAACTGCAAGACCCCGGGTGTAGTGTACTTACTTACCTGCGAGTGTGGGCGCTATTACATCGGAAAAACTATCAATCCCCTATGGAAGAGAATATACCAACATGTCTCAACTATTCTAAAACGTGATCACGATGTAACCATGGGCCGACATATGGCCCTTGCACACCCCACCTCGATTCCCAAAATCCATTTTCTGGGACTTGATCGCATTCATTTCAACTCTAGAGGTGGTGACTTCAATAAAAGCCTCCTTCAATGTGAACTCAGGTGTATCCACAATTTAAGAGCCACCTCGCCACCAGGATTGAATGAGGCTTTTAATTTCAGACCCTTTCTCCCAGGCTTCTCCTCTGGGGTATGTGAACTCAATATGTAAACCAATTGAGCAGTCTTCCCTTTTCTTCTTCAAAAACTCAGATTCTTTTTTTATTAATAACATCTTTGTTACAAGTTAATAAAATATTCCAATTATATGTAACGACATATTCTGGTACATACTGTTGTCAACAACTTCTCTCCCTCTGTCACCCCCATTGTTGCTTTCTTTTATTTTTTACTGTATTATTTTATTATTTTTCATTATGTTATTGTCACTGTGGTTCCCTTTGTATAACATGATGGCTGTCTTTTTCCATCTACCCACTAGATGGCAGAGCTGGACGCCCCTGTGTTTCCGCATTGTCGCTCGTGCGCCGACACCCGGCGGGCGGGCTCTCCCCGCGCAGCCTGAGTCGGTTAAGGTTTTCCTTTCCCGTCTCTGACTGGCTGCGCAGGGTGGAGCGTCTACATGCTCTCACCGTTGTCTCCTTGACGATCAGTGATGCCTCCAAGCCGGTGGCGCACTGACGCGTGACGCCATCACGCCACTTGTGGGCGTGGCTGCGCCGCGCACCCTTGCGCCTGAGGTACGCCCCTTGAGACACATCCCTGTCTGCCATGTATGTCGACGCGGTGGCAGGGATGGTCTCTCTGTTCGCCACTTGTTTGGCTGTTTCTGACACACCCTCTCCTTAGCCTCTCTCAGCTGTGTTTAATACACAGCTGAAATTACATGATTGCCTCCACTAAATTGGTATATTGCCTCCATATATAGGCAACCTCTATGCTCACAACCGGATATCCTGTGCCAATTCATTGGCAGACACCGGATTGTCAGCAATAGATGCTCTGGCTTACAACCTAGGTAAGAACCATGCTCTGTATGGACCTGGTACATTATATGACCAGCTACCTTATACTCTACAGCTTCTAAACCTACCTCCCTGCCTCTCTCTATGTGCAATCTTTCCTCCTAATTGGTGACATTGTTTGCTACAGGGTGGATTGGGCGTCCCTTGTGAAAGTGCCCCTGCGGCTCTGTGTGTTGCCACGGGTACCCTCTCTGTCATTTATGGATCTTTACAGCCAGCATCTGATCCCTTTATCTGTTTTATATTCATGACATGAGCCTGACCATGTAAGTACTATGACTTTGTCTTACTCTATACAATAATGGCCAGAAAATAGACCATTATCATGGTCCTTTTTTGTTATGCTATTTACTTATTTATATTTATGTTCTAGAGACAAGAAATATTTTTCACCCGTCTGTATGTAAAATAATTCCCCTGAAAAAGGAATATACAAGTTTGACTACGGTCTTCTCAGAAACATGTCGGAATACATTTACTAGCCATCTACCCCCACTATACCCACTCTGCTTGGGTTGGTTTTTTAGGGTTGATGGCGTCAGGTGATATTATTTATCAATGCTCTGTGTGTCTCATATCCAATTATTTGTAAAGATGTTGATTATTCACTGCACATGTTTGTCTTGTCCTTTAGACATTTTATTCATTTTTGTACATTAATAAAGTTGGCACTGTTTGTGCCTTTTATTATTATCTACTCTTCCTACTCCTTTTCTGCCTTTAAAATCCAAAGGGGCGTCCCTTACATTCACTGTGTTGCATATTTTTTCTAGTATTATTTAGGATGATGGCAGTCCCCGCACACCAGTATATTTTCTCTTAAATTTATCTTTTATATATATATATATATATATATATGTTAGGTATATAAAGCATGTATTGGAATAGACAGTTCACCATGATCACATTTCTTAATCACATCCATTACAGTCCCCCCTTGAAGCTGTCTATTTCAAACTGTCCCTCATTCTAAAAGTCCTACTCACTCCCCTGGTCCATTCTCCTCTGCAACTCTTTTCAGCTGTAAATAGTGAAGAGCAGTGACTAATTGCCAATACAGCTTGGAGAGGGGCAGTCAGGTGATGCCTGTCCTTGTAATCCTATGGCGTTGCATCTCGGGGGGAGGTGACTCTAACGGCGCGTAACACATAATCATTGTCAAGTCTTACATAATCTTCATCATCATCTGGTATTTCTTGGTTCACAAACATGGGAGTAGATTGGTCAACAGCTTTTTCTACACACTTCTTAAAGCAGGGAAGAACACAGCAGACCATGACAGCTAGGGTCACTAGAATTATCAGAATGGCTATTCCGATCTGTGTTAAAATTCCCTGTTAAAATTCCCTGCCATCCCCCCTTGATCCAGGTGAAGTACTGATCCCAGGGGTTGGAGAGCCCTGAATTCTTCTTTAATTCTTCTTTAATTCGGCATGGGCGGCACAGTGGTGTAGTGGATAGCACCCTTGCCTAGCAGTAAAAAGGGTCGCTGGTTCGAATCCCAACCATGACACTACTTGCCTGGAGTTTGCATGTTCTCCCTGTGCCTGCGTGGGTTTCCTCCGGGTACTCCGGTTTCCTCCCACACTCCAAAGACATGTTGGTAGGTTAATTGGCTTCTGTCTAAATTGGCCCTAATATATGAATGTGAGTTAGGGACCTTAGATTGTAAGCTCCTTGAGGGTAGGGACCGATATAAATGTACAATGTATATGTAAAGCGCTGCGTAAATTGATGGCTCTATATAAGTACCTTAAATAATAATAATATTAATTCCTTAGACAAATTCTCACATTTTTGGATGGCTAAAGTCACTTTACCATTTGGGCCTGTGTTATCTGGGATACAAGTACAGCATGTACTCGTTTCAGGTAACATCTTACACACACCCCCCTTTTCACCTAGGACCATATCTAAGGCCATACGGTTTTGGAAGGTCATATGTGAAGCAGCTTCTAGTTGTTCGCCTAAACCTCGGAGTGCATCTCTGGTGTAATTAACAAACCTTTGTTGGTTGTAGTAGATGTAATTTATCCAGTCTACATTCTTGATTACAGTGATGATGGGGATCAGAGACTCAAACCCTGCTGCTACTTGGTCTCTTGCTTTGAACTCATCTGGGACCCCTCTAGGGACCCCTATGGCATCTATGTATACACGAGGGTCAAAGCTTCCTGCTGGGGCACTCCTACACCTCCTGTTAGGTCGGGGTGTGATGTTTGTATTTGGCTTTGGGTTTTCCGAGAGAATATGTAGAGGGATTATGGCCTTGGCATGTGCACATTCTCCTGTCCACTGTCCTGTCAATCAGCTTCTAATTTTCATGTCTCCGCAGATCCAGTACACATCTCCCAAAGACTGGACTTGATTTTGCACCAGACTTGCAGAGACCTCACTATGAGATCCACAGTAACCCTTAGTGAAATTCCCAAGAGATTTCCCCACTCACTGATACCGTCCATAGCATGTGTAATTGCCAGGATATATGGTGATACGTTCTCCTGGCTTGGGGGTCTTGGTAACTATGAGATATTCCTTCTTCCAATGTTCACACAGGGAGTGGTCAGTAGTTGTGTTGGTAAATGGGCTGAGGAGACATGTCTCATGTTCAGGGGATATGTTCAGGGGTACCGTTCCTAAATGTGGTCTAGCCCCCCACACACATAGCAATTGGTCTTATTGTGTTTCCCTGCACTGTACCTCATCTACTTGAGCCACAAGTTAACATCTGAGAACCCGGTTTCTGCAGCCATAGTATCCTCAAAGGTAGGGTCTGCTATGGCCACCATGTTTTAATGTCTGTATATGGGGCCTCAGGTGGTTTGAGCTAGATGTGGATTGGGGAACTCCCCACTCTGGGTTATTGAACATATCTTTCAGTTGGAAAGGCTTTCTAAAACCTGGATACACACTTCCCCACCATAGGCCCAGAACATAGGTCCCACTGTCTCCTGGGCTAGGATTCCCAATGGTCAGCCTGAACTCTTTGGTGTAAGGCTGATCTGTGTGTTTGTTTATTGTCATTCTATCTAAAGCCTCATACACACGATAGGACTTTGTACAAACTTTCCTGTGGATTTTTGTACAAAGGGCGTTGGCCATAAACTAATTAAGCATACACACGGCAGGACTTTTTTAGCCAACTTTCACCAAATCAAGTGGTTTTTCAGCTCTTTACCGCCACCCTTTGGTCAACTTCTGTATTGTTATCTGATCTTTTGCATTGGTTCTGAGCATGCGTGTTTGTACTTTGGACTAAAGTCCTATGGATACAAGAAAAGGAGGGGGTTTTTAGGGACTTTGAGGAAATCATGACCTGGTAAGGTCACCCATTTCCATCCCTAGGGACTTTATATGAAACCATGACCTGGTAAGGTCATGCGTTTCCATCCCAATCTAAATCACAAAACAAGGGGAATAACTAGGAGGAAGGTTGGGACTTTAAATGAAGCATGTGACAGCAAGAGGGTAATAGGATGAACATAGAGGAATTTATTGACATAATATTCAAGCATACACGTTGTAACCGTAGAGTACATACAGTCAAACAATACATGCATAATTAAATAGGTAAAAATATATAATTAGATGAGGTATAACATACATTGTAATGTTCGTACAATTAATAGATGGATAACAAGGTACAACGTTAAAAAAGTTGAATAATGATGACTCAGGGTACCACATTCACAAATTCCCTAGTCCACCACAAGCAATTTGGGTAACATAGATATTAAAACGATAGTGCCTGCTGGACCTAAGGCCTCATTGGACCTGTGGGGGGAGTAAAATACGATACAACTGATGGGGACTGATAGGACAGTAGAACACGGCAATTGATGGCTCAACGCATTTCGTGGCTTCCATGCCACTCGTCAGGAGCAAGCACGTGTAAATCTAGAAAAATATGGGGATAAAATGAGCAAAAGAAAAATAACAAACAAAAAACAATGGGGGGGGCGTGGTGTACGGCCCCCACTGCTAATATAAATTGTATACTCACTACGAGACTAGGCACTGATAGATAGGCGGCGGGACCCCATAAGCCATCCAGGTAAGCCCAACCGGGAGCCGAGGCGGGGAGCCCCGCAGGGACGAAAGCGGGCGCCAACCAGGGCAGGCATGGGGACCGAGGGTACCTAAGAAGGTGAAAGATAGTGGGGGTGAGTGAAGACAATGTTGGGGGAGGGGAGATAAGGAAGGGACCCCGCAACCAGTGTGAGAAGTGGAAGAGAACCAGTGGGGACAAAGATAGGGAGGCAATAGGAGTGGGTAAGACGTGAGGGACAAGTGAGAGACAACCAGTGCAGTGACAGTCAAAGGGGGAGTGATGGTGTACCTGAAGAGGAAGATTGGGGCCCCAGAGGGGGGAGAGTTCCCAAATAGTGTGAGGTCGGATGTGTGGAGAGCCTCAAATGCCCAGACCGCCCCGGAGAGCGTCCATATAACGCCGTCGCGGGGCCGCCCACCAACGTCACGCCGTGTAGCGGGGGGAGGAGCACCGCAAGTCGGACAGCTGTCCGGCAACGGCACAGATACCTCCCCCATAGCCCACGAGTGTGGATACAGCAACTGCGCATGACGGCGCCGGGGACGCCGCAAGCACAGTGTGGTGCGTGACGTCGACGCACAGTAGACCGGCGTCCATCCCCCCAGAGGAAAACCTGGAGGAGGAAGGAGACCCGCAAGGTGCGTCGCGGCTCCCGGGAGGGGAACAAGACCAGATGGCAAGGCAGTCCCACCAGCACACACCACCAGTGGCACAGCCCCATAGGGTTTGGCCTCAATCTGTAAGAGATGACATTGGATATAAAATATAAAAAATGTGAAAAAGTAGAAAAATATAACGAATGAGAATAAATGAAATGGGTTGGAAGGATGAATTAATAAGAAACAGGGGAGGTATCACGAAGGTCATTAAGGGCAGTATGGATAATGAATTGGAGCTAAATAGAGCAATGGCACATGCTTCCATCCCTATGCATATATACAAGAAAAGGAGGGGGTTTTTAGGGACTTTGAGGAAATCATGACCTGGTAAGGTCACCCATTTCCATCCCTAGGGACTTTATATGAAACCATGCGTTTCCATCCCAATCTAAATCACAAAACAAGGGGAATAACTAGGAGGAAGGTTGGGACTTTAAATGAAGCATGTGACAGCAAGAGGGTAATAGGATGAACATAGAGGAATTTATTGACATAATATTCAAGCATACACGTTGTAACCGTAGAGTACAGTCAAACAATACATGCATAATTAAATAGGTAAAAATATATAATTAGATGAGGTATAACATTGGGAACTCTCCCCCCTCTGGGGCCCCAATCTTCCTCTTCAGGTACACCATCACTCCCCCTTTGACTGTCACTGCACTGGTTGTCTCTCACTTGTCCCTCACGTCTTACCCACTCCTATTGCCTCCCTATCTTTGTCCCCACCGGTTCTCTTCCACTTCTTACACTATGGTTGCGGGGTCCCTTCCTTATCTCCCCTCCCCCAACATTGTCTTCACTCACCCCCACTATCTTTCACCTTCCTAGGTACCCTCGGTCCCCATGCCTGCCCTGGTTGGCGCCCGCTTTCGTCCCTGCGGGGCTCCCCGCCTCGGCTCCCGGTTGGGCTTACCTGGATGGCTTATGGGGTCCCGCCGCCTATCTATCAGTGCCTAGTCTCGTAGTGAGTATACAATTTATATTAGCAGCGGGGGCCATACACCACGCCCCCCTCCCCATTGTTTTTTGTTTGTTATTTTTCTTTTGCTCATTTTATCCCCATATTTTTCTAGATTTACACGTGCTTGCTCCTGACGAGTGGCATGGAAGCCACGAAATGCGTTGAGCCATCAATTGCCGTGTTCTACTGTCCTATCAGTCCCCATCAGTTGTATCGTATTTTACTCCCCCCACAGGTCCAATGAGGCCTTAGGTCCAGCAGGCACTATCGTTTTAATATCTATGTTACCCAAATTGCTTGTGGTGCACTAGGGAATTTGTGAATGTGGTACCCTGAGTCATCATTATTCAACTTTTTTAACGTTGTACCTTGTTATCCATCTATTAATTGTACGAACATTACAATGTATGTTATACCTCATCTAATTATATATTTTTACCTATTTAATTATGCATGTATTGTTTGACTGTATGTACTCTACGGTTACAACGTGTATGCTTGAATATTATGTCAATAAATTCCTCTATGTTCATCCTATTACCCTATTGCTGTCACATGCTTCATTTAAAGTCCCAACCTTCCTCCTAGTTATTCCCCTTGTTTTGTGATAAAGTCCTATGGACTTGTGTACACACAAAGGGATTTTGCACCATAGGACTTTTGTTGCTGGAAAGTTTGTCTGTTTGCACAGCCAACATTTGTCCGATGAAAACAGAAAAAGTTTGTCTGATGGAGCGTACACACGGTAGGATTTTGCCTTAAAACAGCTAATTTGCATGTTTGGTGTCAAAAAGTCCTATCGTGTGTATGGGCCTTAAGAGTGACTTCCCATTATTATCCTTTCAATTTTGGGCGTTTTTTGTAACCCCAGTTTGTACCCCCCAGTGTTCCAACCCACTGCTCCCCAGGAGTCACAGTTGCTACCCCAATAGGTGTCAGTGACACATACATACACAGTCATGGGTCTTACTGTTTCATCTTAGGACCGGATATTGTACATAGTACCTGGAATTATCTGTTCATAAGAGGATATAAAAGTAGCAACATGTGTATTGGATGAGTTATACCAGAATTGGGTTATACCATCTTTTTGTTTGATGGCTACCTCTTGTGCCTGAGCAATGATTATAATAAAAAGGATATACAAGATCATGATTTGGTCCCCTCGGTCTCTTCCTCGGGTACAGGGACTTTCTTCCAGTGAGAGGCGTGTGTCCACGTGTTCTTCCCGGTCACTTTGACTGATGTGGCAGTTGTTAGGAGAACCTGGAAAGGACCATCATATCTGGGTTCAAGAGTATGTTTTCCCAATCACCGGGGACCAGCTTGTGTGTTCCTGCATTTAGCTCAGGATCTGGAATGGAGGAAAACACTTCCGAATGGATACGGTTAATTCTCTAAATGAAGTAGTCACATAATCAGTTAATACATCAGATTGGAGCTGCAATTGCTGTGGGAAATAACAACCAAGTCTGGGGGCTGAATCAAACAATATCTCATAGGGTGACAGACCATGGTTTCCCCTTGGAGTGTACCTAACACTGAATAAGGCAATGGGTAGGCTGTCTGGCCAACTCATTCCCATTTCCTGAGACATTTTTAGCATTCTATATTTTATTGTGCCATTCAATCTTTCCACCTTCCCACTGCTCTGAGGATGGTATGGGGTGTGGAAAGCTAGTGTGACCCCTAAAGCTGCCCATATTTCCTGGGTCACTGAGGCTGTGAAAGCCGGCCCCTGATCGCTCTCTATGACCTCTGGGACACCATATCTGCACACTATTTCTGTTAAAAGTCTTTTAGCCGTGGTTGGTCTTTGCCGTCATGTTGGTAACGCGATAGCCTTCTGGCCATGCAGAGAACATGTCAATGACAATCAATGCATATTCATATCGGCCACTGTTCGGCATCTGGATGTGGTCGATCTGTATCCTTTGGAAGAGGTACTGGGCTTTTGCCAGATGTTTCAAAGGTACCTTTTCTGTTCTTCCAGGATTGCACTTAGCACAGATGGTGCACAACTTGCAGAAGTTTCTGTTGAGTGGAGTGTTTACCGGAGCCAAGTAGTATTTGTTGATCAGAGCGTTCATCAAGGTTTTTGACAGATGAGTGGGCCCACTGTACCACTTCAGGAAACATTGATTGTGGCAGACACAGTCTCTTGTTTAATTCCATGATTCCCTCAACTTCTGTGGCTCCTTTTTTGATCCACACTTCTTTTTCTTCTTTGTCAGCTGCTTCCTGTTGCTCCTTGAGGTGAGTCCTGTTTACAGGAGGGTTTTTTAGAATCATGGTGGTTTGTACAGTCTGTCTCTTCAGGGGTGTCTATTGGGTCATCCAGGGTGGGTGCATTCACTCTGCTGACCACTTCTTGCGTCCCATCTGCAGCTTGTTTCACAGCAGTATCTGCCAGGTGATTGCCTCGTGCTTCTTGGGAAACCAGCTTACCGTGCTCTTTTACCTTAAGTATAGCCACTTGTGCTGGGAGGAGTAGGGCATCCATTAAGTCCTTGATAGCTGCACTATGCTTTACAGGTGTTCCTGCTGCTGTCAGGAACCCTCTGGTTTTCCAGATGATGCCGTAGTCGTGGGCAACGCCGAGGGCATATCTTGAGTCTGTATAAATGTTGGCTCGCTTTCCTTCTGCCAATTTGCATGCCATAGTTAGGGCCTGAAGTTCTGCTTCCTGGGCAGACATGGTGGAAGGTAATGCTGAAGCCTGAAGAACTGCATCTTCGGTGGTGACCGCGTAACCTGTGTGATACCGTCCAGTGCTGTCTGCATACCTGGAACCATCCACAAAAATTGTCAAGTCAGGATTCTCAAGGGCTGTTCCACTGACTGTCAGTAGGTGTGATGTCTCCATCTTCATCACTTCGAAGCAGTCATGAGCGGTGAGGTGAGGATCATTCTCCATGACATGTGGCATGTCCTTGTCTCTCTGAGACAAACAGTTTGAAAGTCTTTTCATAGTCTGGGAGGATCTCCTTCAGAACTTCAAAATTGTCCACAGCTTCTGGGGAAAGCGGGAAAGGGTCAGATTTCAGGGTGTCGTAGAGAGGTTGCATCAAGAGGGAGGCTTCTGGGATCCAAGAACGGCAGTAGGAGATTAATCCTGGAAAGGCGTGAAGGGGCTTTTGACCTTGAGGCAAAGGGAAGGCCTTGATTGCAGCAACTCTTTCTTTAGTGAGATGTCGGGTCCCTTGGTAGATGCAGTGGCCTAGGAAAATCACCTTCTCTCTGCAGCACTTGACCTTTGGCTTTGAGGCATTGCATTCCTGCTCAGCCAGGTAGTGGAGGAGGCTTTCAGAGAAGATTGAGGCGTTACCAAGGGTATCTGCACAAAGCAGGAGTTCAGCTACATACTAGAGAAGTACAATGTCTGGGTGTAACTTCATCCAAGTGTCTAGAATGAGGGCCATTGCCTTGACAAATTGGGAGGGGGAGTTCTGGGCACCTTGTGGCATAACAGTCCAGGTGTAGCGGGCAGGTGACACAGGATTGCCTGAATCCTAGTGGAGAAGGTCCATGTGATCCGGAGAGGGGGCAGGGTGGTGGGCGAGGTGGGGTGTAATGTCCCTGGTACTGGGCGCTTTCATGTGGACCCTGGACCCTCAGGGATCAAGGTTGGGGCTTGGTTGACTGTGGGTGAATTTCCAAGGGCATTGACATTCCCTTCGGAATTGGTCGGGTCTTCCACAGTTGTAGCAGACACGTGGAGTTGGTACTAGTGGGCACAGGTATGGTGTGTCAGAGGCCATCATGAGAGGAGCTACCTTTCTACTGCTCTGTAAGGATTCTGGACCTAATAACTACTAATTACAACGTCTCAAGCTCCATTACTCTATACTCCGGGCGTGATAGGATCAAACCCTTTTGGATTGATTCTTTAAGACCTGAGACAAATGCGGCAGCTAACATATGTCTATATGCTTTGTTCAGCACGCTAAAACCCAAATCAGTAAACATTTGTGCTATTCTGTTGTGATATTTCTCAACAGATTCGCCTTTTTCTTGTGTGACCTCTTGTACACATATTGGCTTCAGGCATTTTGGAGTGGTGATGTGAACCATCTCCATAGAGAATAATTGATTTTTTTTTCAAGCTTCAAGCTACAAAACGCTCAGATGTGAATGGGGCCTAAATCACCAAACACTTGTGATTCTAGTGCATAGAATTATTAGCAACCTTAAATCACTTCCTCTTTCTTCATCAACCACAATTCATCTGACATAACACCCAGAATGCATAACTTCCTCATTATTTATAATACACTTAAAACTTGTATCTGGTTACAAATCAACATTTTAAAATCCCCAATTATTGCTAATACAGCTTAAACACAATCAAAACCATTTGCACAAATATAGCACATTTGTTACATTTGCTGTTATTAGAGAAACTCCTAAAAGTCAGACTCTGACTGAAATATTCAGAAATATTCAAGACATCCTATACATAAATTGAAATGCTACTTTGAAATGCTACAATGCTGATTGTAATATGTTCTACCACCAGAAACATGTGGGTGGGTTTCAGTGTGGGCGGTTCAGGGGCGGTGGCACAAGGCATGTTGCCACAGGGGGAGGTCTCACTTGGAAAAAAGGGGCGGTAGACAAAGGGCAGTGTTTACTTCCTGGGGACCAGACGCCATTATAGGGCAGTGGCTGACTACTTGACTTCCTCTTTTCTGGTAAGTAACCACTTATTATGCTCAAAAAGACATTTAACAGACAAATAAGGAGTACAGCAGTTAATATTCAATAATGCACCACTTCAAATGTTATTTACATGTTCCAACTCAAAGCCCAAACTTATCACTCTGTCTTTTTCTACCTCTTCAAGCCCTTCTGGTTGTTGAGGTTGTAAGGGGCACCTCTCGTCCCCCTGTCCTGCTATCCTAGCCTGAGCCCCTATGACTTCCAACAAGTTGCCAACAACAATTTTGACTGGATAATGTACATTCAATCTGAACACCAATAAATGCGCAGCATGTGGCAGTAGGGGTTTGTAACCAAGGATTTCCCTCCTATACCCTGGCTCTACCACCTCAATCAACCCCCAAACCTCTTCATGTATTCCGAATAACAGACCACAAACACACTTAGGACATGACATTATCACCAACAACAAGATGTGTGACAACCGTAGAGAAATACAGGATTGTTCAGATCTCACGGGATCCCCACGCCACCGCTGGGCGTATTCCTGGCCCCCCCCTCCTGGTTTTCCCGTGCACTTCCTTGCATCCGTGCTTTGCCACACAATTATTTGTTCCCCAGGAGGGGTTTAACCATGTCCTGACGCCTCCTCCTGGTTTTCCCGTGCTTTACCGCACAATATATTTCCCAGGAGAAGTTTAAACCACGTCAACTAATTTCATCCGTGACTATATAATCAATCCCCCATTCCCAACAGCTCCACAAAACACAAGATCGATCAACAAAACAGAACAGAACAAAACAGGCGGTAGATATAATTGCAGGTTTCTTATTATGTCAACAGACTCGAGGCAAGATATATACCTGTCTTTGAGGGCCGCAGGAAGCCGATATGGGCACAGAGGTTGACCAGCCACGGGTATAGGATAAACAGTAGACTAGATATACGAGATATCAAAAGTGTCTTACTGTTTTCAGAGGTGATCAGTCTCCATCCTGTCTCCATGTTGGCTTGTCCTGGTCCTCTCTTGATCGGCTATCCCTTAGGATCTCAGCCTCGAGCCCCACGTTGGGCGCCAAAATGATTTGGATCAGAACAAAAGTCTGATATTATTATATATACCCCTGATCAGATTGAATATAAAAGCATGCATGCTTCAAGTAAGCTCACACTGAGACTTAGTCCAGAATCAAATTACTTTCTGTTTAATTTCCACTTTTTCAGATTTTTATACATTTCATTAAAGATTGAGATACGTCAACAAGACTGGCGCATACAAACCACAAATACAAAAATATATATAGTGCAAAGTATGTGACAAAGTTTTGGCTTTTAGCTGGTGTACATTTGAGGAAGTAAATTTTGTTCTTGCAGCATTTCTTGCTTCTTTTAGTCCATTGGTGTTATGTTGTTATATTCTGAATGTATTCTCGGAGGCAGGCGCAAACTTTTTGTTAACTCTTCAGTTCCACAGCAGCAACGGAAAGGGTGAGCTTTGCAGAAAAATCTGAATATGTCTTAAGGCTTATTAGGTGTAGAAGGTGATATATATATATATATATATATATATGTTAGGTATATAAAGCATGTATTGGAATAGACAGCTCACCATGATCACATTTCTTAATCACATCCATTACAAAACGACCTCCCCAGTAGGTAATACCTTAGGGTATCTAAGGCCCATTTAATGGCGAGACACTCCTTTTCTACGATGGCATAGTCCTTTTGGTGCTTGTTCAGCTTCCGGGTTAGGTATACAACTGGGTGCTCCTCACCATCCCTGTTCTGTCACATTACAGCCCCTAGGCCCATCTCAGAAGCGTCCATCTGTACGACAAACTCCTTGCTGACGTCCGGGGCCACTAGTACTGGTAACCCACAAAGGGTCTGCTTTAAATTCTGAAAGGCCTCCTCAGCTTTGGGATTCCACTTGACCATGACCGACTCTCTACCCTTTGTCAGGTCGGTCAGAGGGACCGCCATGGTGGCAAAGTTGGGTATGAACTGTCTGTAATACCCCGTAATGCCCAGGAAGGCCCTCACTTGTTTTTTATTGATCGGTTGGGACCATTTTTGAATAGCCTCAACCTTATTGGTCTGCGGCTTGACCACTCCCAAGCCAATAATGTACCCAAGGTATTTGGCCTCCTCAAAGGCCTATGGCACTTTTTTTGGGTTAGTCGTAAGAACTGCTTCCCTAAGGGAATCTATCACCGCTTGTACACGAAGCAGGTGCGATTCCCAATCTGGGCTGTGGATGATCACATCGTCCAAATATGCAGCTGCGTACGGGCAATGTGGTCTCAGGGCTTTATCCATCATTCGCTGGAATGAAGCAGGGGCTCCGTGCAGACAAAAAGACATCCGCTTATACTGAAACAAGCCCTAAGGAGTGGAAAAGGCAGTCTTCTCCTTGGCCGATTCAGTTAGCGGTATTTGCCAATAGCCTTCAGTCAGGTCTAGGGTCGTTATGTAGCGAGCCTGTCCTAACCTGTCCACGAGTTTGTCGACCCGGGGCATCGGGTACGCATCGAACTTGGACACGCTGTTGAGTTTCCTGAAGTCGTTACAAAACCTGATAGTACCATCAGGTTTTGGGACCAGCACTGTGGGGCTCGACCACTCACTGTGGGACTCTTCTATCACATCCAACTCTAACATACTTTTTATTTCCTTCGCGACTGCCTCTCATCTGGCCTTTGGGAGTCTATACGGTTTTACATTTACGCGAACCCCTGGTTCCATCACTATGTCATGTTGGATCATGTTGGTCAGTCCGGGTAAGGGGGAGAAAAAGTCTCTATTTTTATGCACAAACGCCCTAACGTCACTTTGTTGTGCCACGGACAGGGTATCCGTTATGGGAACGTCAGGTGTCACCAGTACCCGGTCTGTTAGAGGCGTGGACGTGGCCAGTAAACTCTCTCTGTCCTTCCAGGGCTTTAAGAGATTCACATGGTAAATTTGGTGTGGTTTCCTTTTCCCTGGCTGGTAGACTTTGTAGTTAACCTCCCCCACCCTTTCAACAACCTCAAAGGGACCCTGCCACTTGGCTAGAAACTTACTTTCCACCGTGGGAACCAGTACTAACACTCTGTTCCCGGGGTTGAAAGTATGGACCTTGGCATCCCGGTCATAGACCCTCCTCTGGGCCTCCTGGGCTCTTTCCATATGTTCTTGCACCAGGGGCAGGACAGCTGCAATTCAATCCTGCATCACGGAGACATGCTCTATGATGCTTCTATATGGGGTGGCCTCCCCTTCCCATGTTTCTTTGGTGACATCTAGCAGCCCCCTGGGATGTCTACCATACAAAAGCTAAAAGGGGGAATAGCCTGTGGATACCTGCTGAACCTCACGTATGGCAAACATGAGATATAGAAGCAAAAAATCCCAGTTTCTCCCATCTTTGTCGACCACCTTTTTCAGCATACTTTTCAAAGTTTTAATAAATCTTTCAACCCGACCATCTGTTTGGGGGTGGTAGACAGAGGTACAGAGATGGGAGATTTTGTATAGTCTACACAGTTCCTTGGTAACCCTAGACATAAATGGGGTGCCCTGATCGGTTAAGACCACTTTTGGGATCCCCACTCGACTAAACACCTGAACCAATTCCTTGGCGATAGCCTTAGCGGAGGTGTTGTGCAGGGGTATGGCCTCAAGATAGCGTGTTGCATAGTCTAAGATCACCAGAATATGCTGGTGACCCCGGGCAGATTTCACAACTGGCCCCACCAGGTCCATGCCAGTCCTCTCAAAGGGGACCTTGATTATTGGTAGAGGGACAAGAGGGCTGCGAAAATGGGGCGACGGTGCCGACATTTGGCACTCGGGGCACGATTCGTAGTACTCCTTGACCTCTGCATGCAACCCGGGCCAGAAAAACCTCTGGGCGATTCTCTCCCTGGTTTTTTCGATACCGAGATGTCCCCCCATTACATGACCATGGGCCAGGTCTAGCACCACCCTACGGAAGGGTTTGGGAACCAATAGCTGTTATACCTCGTCCTCTCCATGTTTTATCACTCAATACAACAAATTGTTTTTAACGGCCATGTAGGAGAAAGACACCACCCAATCAGGATCCACCGGTGCCCCGTCCAACATCTTAACATTTTCCCTGGCTCTCATAAGAGTGGTCTCTCGCAGTTGCTCGGTACAGAAATCCTCTCTCCTGACCTCTAAGTTGGGTACGACATTTTGGCTACTCTCAATGTCAGAGGGGGTCTCCTGTTCGTTACCCTCAGGCTGAGAGCTAGCTTCTAGGTCCTCCGGCTCCCCAGCCATGACAGGGAAAGGAAGAGGATCTCCGGCTTCCTCGATCTCACCAACAGCATCCCCTTCCCTTTGGCAAAAAGGGTCTGGTGAGAGTTCCCGTGCTACCCCAGCAGGCAGGACTCTATCTAGCAGGCTCTCTTTTCTCTCCCATAAATTCCAAAAATGTGGAAAATCTCTCCCCACTAAAGCTTCATGAAGCAGTGAAGGTACTACCTCCACTGAATGTGTTACACTGCCCCAGGGAGTATCAACCTCAACCACCGCTGTCTGGTAGTCCCGAGTGTCCCCATGGATGCAAATGACCCCAATAGTACTGGGGTGTAGTTTTTTGGGGTTCACACAGTCATTCCTGACTAGGGTCACCACACTACCAGAGTCTAGCAAGTCTGTAAGTGGCTTTCCATCCACTGAAATAAAACACATCTGTTTTTCAATGCGACTCTGACATGATGCAATACATGTGACCTGTGCAAACAGAGAAATGCGTATTTTCATAAAAGCATAATGACATTGCAAAGGTTCGTTGTCTATAGGAGAGTTTGCAGCAATATGCCCTAATGCATGGCAATGAAAACACCGTATGTTGCCTACCCCCAGTCCTCTTAATGACCCCAGAGACCTTCCTGGCTTCTTTGGCCAGTCTCGAGGTCTAGGACCCATAGTCTCATCATCTGTAACAACAGTCTTATCAAATTTCCCTAAGCTCTTGAACCCCTGAACAGTCTTACCAGAACCTCTGGGAGATCTTGCACCCCTAGACACACCGGAGTGGGGCGTAGACGGGTTCACCAAGTCCTCAGTAGCACTGTACCTCTCCACTAGGTCCACCAGTTGGGCCGCAGTTTTTTGTCCGACTCACTTCCTCAGGGCAGCAGGGAGCGCACGCAGGTACTGGTCCATTACCACACGCTCCACGATCTGAGGGCTTGTCAAGGTCTCTGGCTGCAACCACTTCCTGGTGAGGTGGACCAGGTCAAACATTTGTGAACGGGGTGGCTTGTTGCTGGAGTAGGACCACTGATGCACACGCTGGGCCCGGACTGCCATGGTGACACCCAAGCGTGCGAGTATCTCTGTCTTTAGAGTCTCATAGTCCTGGGCCTTATCTGGTTCTAGATCAAAATAGGCCTTTTGGGGTTCTCCTGTTAGAAATGGGGCCAACAGACCCGCCCACTGCTCTTTTGGCAATCCCTCTCTGACAGCGACTCTCTCGAAAGTCGCAATGTATGCCTCAACGTCATCCGCAGGTGTCATCTTTTGCAGGTGGTAGGAGGCATGTACCATCTTTGGTTCCGCTGACACAGGAGGTGCGGACCCCTTTTTCAGTTCCACCAGAGCCTTTGCGAACTGCAGGTTCATTTCCTGCTAGGCCACTTGTTGTGCTGCAGCGGCCTCTGCGACTTGGCGGTTCATCTCCTGCTGGGCCGCCTGTTGTGCTGCAGCGACCGCCTGTTGTGCTGCTGCGGCCTCTGCGACTTGTCGGTTAGTTTCCCGCTGAGCTGCATTGGCATGTAGCAGGGCCTTTATCATTTCCTCCATCTTTTGAAATTGCCAGCTGAATCCACCAGATGTGGGGAAATTAGCTCGTGGGGATCACATTTTCTGAATGACAAACGGGCACTTTCTTAAAAATCTGGCGGATGCCAGGTTTATTTGCAGGAGGTTTGCAAAATAAAAACAAACAGTAAATTAAATCCTTGCCATCTGGCACTAACTAAACAAATAGTCTCCTCTCTATACAGTGCAGGGCTGGTCCCCGTCACCCACAAAAACATGCAGAAAAGCAAACCTTTTAGTCCACCCAGAGCTCCTCTCACTCAGGTTCTTTCCTGAGTCTCAAAACCAGAGCGAGCTGCTGTTCTCTCTTCCTGAATATTTAAAGTCCAGCTGACTGTGGACTCCAGTGGACCCGAACATCGGGACCAGAACCCAGTCTGCCACAAAGGCTGGAAAAACTGGGCCTGATTCTGGTTCAGTCCCTTACAATGGAACAAATGCGAGGTGAAATGTACCTATTATCGTGTATCTCACCTCGCATACCGTCACAATATACAGTATCTCACAAAAGTGAGTACACCCCTCACATTTTTTGTAAATATTTTATTATATCTTTTCATGTGCCAACACTGAAGAAATGACACTTTGCTACAATGTAGTAGTATTGAGTGTACAGCTTGTATAACAGTGTAAATTTCCTGTTCCCTCAAAATAACTCAACACACAGCCATTAATGTCTAAACCGCTGGTAACAAAAGTGAGTACACTCCTAAGTGAAAATGTCCAAATTGGGCCCAGTTAGCCATTTTCCCTCCCCGGTGTCATGTGACTCATTAATGTTACAAGGTCTCAGGTGTGAATGGGGAGCAGGTGTGTTAAATTTGGCGTTATCGCTCTCACTCTCATACTGGTCACTGGAAGTTCAATGTGGCACCTCATGGCAATGAACTCTCTGAGGATCTGAAAAAAATAATTTTACTCTACATAAAGATGGCTTAGGCTATAAGAAGATTGGCAAGACCCTGAAACTAAACTGCAGCACTATGGCCAAGACCATACAGTGGTTTAACAGGACAGGTTCCACTCAAAACAGGCCTCGCCATGGTCGACCAAAGAAGTTGAGTGCATGTGCTCAGCGTCATATCCAGAGGTTGTCTTTTGGAAATAGATGTTTGAGTGCTGCCAGCATTGCTGCAGAGGTTGAAGGGGTGGGGGGGGTCAGCCTCTCATTGCTCAGACCATGCGCCGCACACTGCATCAAATTGTTGTGCATGGCTGTCGTCCCAGAAGGAAGCCACTTCTAAAGATGATGCACAAGAAAGGCTGAAAACAGTTTGCTGAAGACAAGCAAACTAAGGACATGGATTACTGGAACCATGTCCTGTGGTCTGATGAGACCAAGATAAACTTATTTGGTTCAGATGGTGTCAAGGGTGTGTGGCGTCAACCAGGTGAGGAGTACAAAGACAAGTGTGTCTTGCCTACAGTTAAGCATGGTAGTGGGAGTGTCATGGTCTGGGGCTGCATGAGTGCTGCTGGCACTAGGGAGCTACAGTTCATTGAGGGAACCATGAATGCCAACATGTACTGTGACATGCTGAAGCAGAGCATGATCCTCTCCCTTCGGAGAATGGGCCATAGGGCAGTATTCCAACATGATAATGACCTCAAACACACCTCCAAGATGACCACTGCCTTTCTAAAGAAGCTGAGGTTAAAGGTGATGGACTGGCCAAGCATGTCTCCAAACCTAAACCCTATTGAGCATCTGTGGGGCATCCTCAAACAGAAGGTGGAGGAGCACAAGGTCTCTAACATCCACCAGCTCTGTGATGTCATCATAGAGGGTGGAAGAGGACTCCAGTGGCAAGCTGTGAAGCTGTGGTGAACTCAATGCCCAAGATGGTTAAGGCAGTGCTGGAAAATAATGGTGGCCGCTCAAAATGTTGACACTTTGGGCCCAATTTTAACATTTTCACTTAGGGGTGTACTCACTTTTGTTGTCAGCGGTTTAGACATTAATGGCTGTGTGTTAAGTTATTTTCAGGGGACAGCAAATTTACACTGTTATACAAGCTGTACACTCACTACTTTACATTGTAGAAAAGTGTCATTTCTTCAGTGTTGTCACATGAAAAAATACAATAAAATATTTACAAACATCTGAGGGGTGAACTTACTTTTGTGAGATACTGTATATATATATATATATATATATATATATATATATATATATATATATATATATATATATATATATATATATATATATACACTGTATAGCATAGTTTAGACTTTCCTATAGACTAAATAATATACACTAATTGGGGTTATTTTCACCAAAGAAATATAGCAAATTACAGTTTGGACTAAATGTATGAAGAACGATTATTTAGTTGCAACATTTTATAACAGTAATGAAGAAAAAACATTTTTTTTAAACTTTTTTTTTTGTTTATTTAGCAAAGATATGAATGCAATCTATACACTGGGGGGAGAACCTCTGGGGGAATCTAGGATGGAAAAGGACCTGGGGGTCTTAGTAGATGATAGGCTCAGCAATGGCATGCAATGCCAAGATGCTGCTAACAAAGCAAACAGAATATTGGCATGCATTAAACAGGGGATCAACTCTAGAGATAAAACGATAATTCTCCCTCTCTACAAGACTCTGGTCCGGCCGCACCTAGAGTATGCTGTCCAGTTCTGGGCACCAGTCCTCAGGAAGGATGTACTGGAAATGGAGCAAGTACAAAGAAGTGCAACAAAGCTAATAAAGGGTCTGGAGGATATTAGTTATGAGGAAAGGTTGCGAGCACTGAACTTATTCTCTCTGAAGAAGAGACGCTTGAGAGGGGATATGATTTCAATATACAAATACCGTACTGGTGACCCCACAAATGGAATAAAACTTTTTTCAGAAGAGAGTTTAACAAGAGTCGTGGCCACTCATTAAAATTAGAAGAAAAGAGGTTTAACCTTAAACTACGTAGAGGGTTCTTTACTGTAAGAGCGGCAAGGATGTGGAATTCTCTTCCACAGGCGGTGGTCTCAGCGGGGGGCATCGATAGTTTCAAGAAACTATTAGATAAACACCTGAATGACCACAACATACAGGGATATACAAGGTAATACTGACATATAATCACACACATAGGTTGGACTTAATGGTCTTTTTTCAAGCTCACCTACTATGTAATTATGTAATAAAAAACCCAGTTGGGATTAAATACCATCAAAAGAAAGCTCTATTTGTGTGAACAAAATGATAAAAAATTACTGTAGTTTAGGTGCAGTGTTGCATGACAATGCTCAATTGTCATTCAAAGTGCGACAGCGATGAAAGCTAAAAATTGGCCTGGGCAGAAGGGGGGGGGGGGGGTAAAAGTGCCTGGCATTGAAGTGGTTAAAGTCAGCATGTTACATGAACTTACTTTTTTTAGAAAATGAATCTATGCTGAATAAAGGCTTAATTGTTGTGAACTGAATAGAATTGATATACTTAAAAAATCATGATGTGCTCTGCATAATCTCTTAAACCAATCTAAACCTTACACATGTATTTGTACTTTATTCGTACTTTAAACACACAATGCAACCTAAAACGATGTTCTGTAGAGATATTAACTTTTGGTTCAAGGTCAGACAGCTTAATAGCATCACTTATTTATTTACTTACCTTTAAGCTATGGCGTTATCACAGAACACGGCACATTTGCACGTTATTCAAGGTTAGCCTTGAAAAATATTGATCCAAAGTGAGCGTGCTAAAAAGAAGGTGTACAATTACTATGAACGCCCTGTAAATTTCATTATTGCTTTGAAGAATTCATCAGTTTTACAAATGCATATAGAAATAAATTAAATGTTTAAAGCTGGTTCCTGACAAATAGCTAAATACAATATTTAAAAACATATGTGAACTGTTTTAAATGCCAAATATTTGTAGCTCTCTGCAGCCAGTCTTATGATAAAAAATTAAAGAATATACAATATAGGGTGCTCTTTGTGAAAAGATCTCTGGTGGTATTTTGTGGAATAGGCAACCAGTCCAAAAAGGTGGGGAGGGAGAACAGCTGGAACGAAGACTAGGGGACACTTTGGCAGCACTTCATGGAGGTAGAAGTAAACTATGGAGAAGCATAAAAACAAAAGAAGGCGTCTCTAAGTGCAATAAGATAAGATTTATTTATCAAACAGCAGTTAAAAACACTTACAGGATTGGAGTATAAATCAGGCTTTCACATGATTTGGATGGTCCCAAATCATGTGAGAGAAGTCTCTGGAAGCGACATAACATCTATGACACTCAGGAGATGAGACTTTCCCCATTTTATAAAGTCGAGAGGGGGTGCAATATGAAAATAATTAGTTTGAATAAGCTTATCCCCTGTCACTATAACTATAGAGAGCTTGGACACCACCAACTGCTCCCAAACCTTGTCCCTTAAATTCAGTATATCAGATTGCCATTGCAGCCTAATCTTAGTCATCCAAGGGGAAGAATCAGCCAGTAGAAGGTAGAAATATCTGGAAATTAATGGTGCGATCCCCGTCAATCAATAAGCTCTCAAGCTTAAGGGGCTGAAGGTGAGCATTCTGTAAGCCAAACTGCACTGTCATTGCGTGCCGGAGTTGCATATAAAAGAAACGGTAAGTGAGTGGGATACCCAGCCAGTAGGGATGAGCTTCGTGTTCGAGTCGAACCCATGTTCGACTTGAACATCGGCTGTTCGCCCATTCGCCGAATTGTGAACGATATGGGCCGTTCACGCCAAATTCGTGTGGCGCGTCATGGCCCATAATTCACTGCAGCATCGCTGGCTGATGATTGGCCAAGCATGCACTATGACCTGCATGCTTGGCCAGTCACAGCGCCGTCTATAGAGAGAGCTGTAATTGGCCAAAGCCAGGGTGGCTTTGGCCAATTATGGCTCAGGGGGTTTAGTACACGCCCCACACTATATAAGGCCGCCTGCACGGCGGCCCTGTGTAGTGTGTTCCGACGTTGAGAGACAGAGACAGAGAGACAGTGTCATTTGATTTAAGTTAGATAGATTAGTCAGTTAGCTGCACTTACAGTGTATTGTGCATATATATATATGCATCCCAGGTGTTGTATATATATATATATATATATATATATATATATATATATATATATATATATATATACATACACTGTATTCAGTTTAGCTAGATCTGCTCCTGTTATTATCTTCCTACTGACAGGCAGGCAGGTGTTGTTACAGTACAGCTCCCTGAAGAAAATTGCTGGTGTTCTTCTGATCCTATTAGTACCACAGTCAGGCAGCTACACTATTTACAGTTAGTGTAGTGCCTCCCCCTCACAGTGTTCAGCTAAAGCTACAAGTTAGTGTAGTGCGTCCTCTGAACAGTGTTCAGCTAAAGCTACAAGTTAGTGTAGTGCGACCTCTGCACAGTGTTCAGCTAAAGCTACCTGTAGAAGGTTGGTGGTGTTTTCCTGATCCGATCACTACCGCAGGCAGCTAAATTATTTACACGTTAGTGTATTGTGACCTCTGCACAGTGTTCAGCTAAAGCTACCTGTAGAAGGTTGGTGGTGTTTTCCTGATCCTATCACTACCGCAGGCAGCTACATTATTTACACGTTAGTGTAGTGCGACCTCTGCACAGTGTTCAGCTAAAGCTACCTGTAGAAGGTTGGTGGTGTTTTCCTGATCCTATCACTACCACAGGCAGCAACATTATTTACACGTTAGTGTAGTGCGACCTCTGCCCAGTGTTCAGCTAAAGCTACCTGTAGAAGGTTGGTGGTGTTTTCCTGATCCTATCACTACCGCAAGCAGCTACATTATTTTAACGTTGGTGTAGTGCGTCCTCTGCACAGTGTTCAGCTAAAGCTACAAGTTAGTGTAGTGCGACCTCTGCACAGTGTTCAGCTAAAGCTAGAAGATTGGTGGTGTTCTCATACTACCGCAGGCAGTTGATTTTGCTAGCTGCAGTATCAGTATATATATATGTATATATCCCAGCTTAGTGCAGCTACATCTCACTGCAGGCCATTAGTATGTCTGGAAGGCCAACAAGGACAGGTAGACAGTCACAAGCCAATAAAAGAGGGCAAGCAGGCTCTGTGTCTAGAGGCAACAGTGCTGGTCGTGGACACGGTGCATCCTCGTCAGCACGTGGCCATGGGACACACTTGGCCTTTTTTTCGGCAGCTGGCCGTGTTGAGCTGCAACATGCGGAAGACTTGGTCGAGTGGATGACCAAGCCGTCCTCATCCTCCTCATCCTCTCTCACCCATGCTCAGGGTACTTTGTCTGGCAAAGCAGCTGCCAACGCGGCCTCTTCCCTTGGCTTAATGGCATCAGTGACTCCTTCTCTAGCCCCACCATGTCCTCCTGAGGAGTCCCTCGAACTGTTTGACCACAGTGTTGGGTACATGCTCCAGGAGGATGCCCAGCGTTTAGAAGGCTCTGATGATGATACTGAGCTAGATGAAGGCAGTAATGTGAGCACGGACAGAGGGGGTGCCCAAGAAGGACAGCAATCTGGCAGTCATGCTCCCCCTGCTGCAGCATACTGCCAGGTTTGCTCCAGTGATGAGGAGGGAGGGGATGATGAGGTCACTGACTCCACGTGGGTGGCTGATAGAATGAGGAGGAGGAGGAGGCACATCACCAACGAGGCAGGATGCACTCCAGGGGCCAGCCTAAGGGCAGCACACTGACTGCATCACACCGCAAAGCTCCACGTGTGCAGGGCGCTGCTGTCTGCTGCGTGTTATTCCAACAGTTCTTTGGTGTGGGCCTTTTTTGAGACGAGTGCATCAGATCGCACCGCTGCTGTTTGCAACATATGTCTCAAGCATATCTCGCATGGCCAAAACATCTCCTGCTTGGGCACCACATACTTGACCAGACATATGTTGACCTGCCATGCAGTTCGTTGGCAAGTGTACCTAAAAGACCCACACCAAAGAATAAAGAGGACCTCTTCTTGCTCCTCATCAGCTGAGATCTCCAAGCCCACTATACCTTCAGTCCTCTCTGAGACCTGCACTGAAAGGAATGAAGGTGTAGAATTAGGTGTGTCACAGCCAAGTATTTGTGGGCAATCTGCTTTCGGTACACCAACGTCAGATTGTACCAGGCAAATTTCCCTGCCCAGCTTCTGCACCGCCGAAAGAAGTTCGCACCCAGCCATCCACATGCCCTGCGGTTGAATGCTAGCTTGGCAAAATTGCTAGCACTTCAACTGCTACCTTTTCAGTTGGTAGACTCTGCCCCCTTCCATGAGTTTGTGGAATGTGCGGTTCCTTAGTGGCAGCTACCCAAACGCCACTTTTTCTCATGTAAGGCGATTCCGGCTCTGACTCATGGTCCAGCAGGCATGGACAGGGACGTTACCTAAGTTTCACGGCACATTGGGTGACTCTGCTAGCAGCTGGGAAGGATGCCGGACAAGGTGCAGTAGTGTTGGAGGTTGTTCCACCACCACGCCTCCAAAATTCCACTACTAATGATTCTGACACACCTCTCTCCTCCACCCCCTCCTCTTCTTCTTCCTCCATGGCCTCTTCCTGTGCTTTGTCTTCGGAACCAGCGGTGCTCCGTAGGCATTCAAGGGGCTATGCAAGTATGCAGGCCAAAAGATGCCATGCAGTGCTTGAGCTGGTGTGCTTGGGGGACAGGAGCCACACTGGGGCAGAGGTTCTGTCAGCTCTGCAGGGGCAGGTTCAGAGGTGGTTGACGCCACGCCAACTTAAGGCAGGAGTGGTGGTTTGCGACAATGGCACCAACCTCCTTTCCGCCCTCTGACAGGGACAAATTACCCATGTGCCCTGTTTGGCTCACGTCCTTAACTTGGTGGTGCAGCAGTTCTTTGGCAGGTACCCGGGCTTACAGGATGTCCTGAGGGAGGCCAGGAAAGTCTGTGTGCATTTCCGCTGCTCATATAATGCCAGTGCTCAGCTGGCAGACCTCCAAAAGAAATTTAACCTGCCCAAGAACCGCCTAATCTGTGACATGCCCACCAGGTGGAACTCAACGTTGGCCATGCTGCAGTGGCTGCACACGCAGCAGAGGGCCATCAATGAGTACTTGTGCGACTATGGCACCAGGACAGGGTCAGGAGAGCTTGTTTTTTTTTCCCCACGCCAGTGGGCCATGATCAGGGATGCATGCACTGTCCTGTCACCATTTGAGGAGGCCACGAGGATGGTGAGCAGTGACAGTGCATGCATCAGTGACACTGTCCCCCTTGTCTACCTGTTGGAGCACACGCTGCGTGGAATAATGGACAGGGCACTTGAGGCAGAACAGAGGCAGGAAGAGGAGGACTTCCTTAGCTCTCAAGGCCCCCTTTATCCAGACAGTGTTCCTGCGTGCCCGCCGATCACACAGGAAGAGGACGAGGAGGAAGAGGAGAAGGAGGAGGATTATGTCCGTATGGGGGTGGAGCCTGGCACTCAGCATCAGCAGCAGTCTTTAAGGGATCATTTACAGTCCCAAGAAACACATGGACTTGTACGTGGCTGGGAGGAGGTGGCTGCGGATCATGTCGTCCTTAGTGTCCCAGAGGACTCCGGACCAAATGCCTCAGCAAACCTACGCTGCATGGCTTACCTGATCCTGCAAAGCCTGCAGAAGGATCCTCGTATTCGTGGTATCAAGGAGAAGGAACAATACTGGCTGGCAACCCTCCTTGATCCACGTTACAAGGGTAAGGTTGCAGACCTTATCTTGCCATTGCAGAGGGAGCAGAGGATGAAACATCTTCGGGAGGCCTTGCAGAAAGGTCTGTGCAACGCGTTCCCAGAGACTGGGAGGTTACAAACTCCTGTTTCTGGACAAAGTGTTGCTGAGGCTTCGGTCAGTCAAAGAAGGAGCGGTGGAGAAGTTGGCCGTCTGACCAATGCATTCAGACAATTTTTTAGTCCGCAGCCCCAAGGTATGATCGGTTCCAGCAACCATCGCCAACGTCTGTTTTACATGGTGCAGGAATACCTAGGGGCAAGATCTGACTTGGACACCTTTCCCACCGAAAATCCTCTGGGTTACTGGGTCTTGAGGATGGATCACTGGCCAAAGTTTGCACAGTATGCAATTGATCTACTGGCCTGTCCTGCATCCGGCGTTCTTTTGGAACGCACATTCAGTGCTGCTGGAGGCTTTGTAACCGATCACAGGGTGCGTCTGACCACCGATTCGGTCGATCGACTGACCTTCATAAAAATGAATCAGTCTTGGATCACCACCAGCTACCAAGCACCTGATGCTGATGTAACCAAATATTTTTTTTTGAAATGTCAGATCCCTTCAAAGACTGCCTATGCTGATGCTGAGTGACTATCCTGTTATGCTGAGTAATTATCCTCTTCCTCCAATGATCATGCTGATAGCCTGTAAGAACATTTTTGGTTCTGGGCGCCACCACCAGTGCCTAAGGCCCAATTTTTTATCCCCTGTTTAACAGGGGTGTGTAATTACAATTTTTGATGCAATTCTTTTCAGCAGGGCTAGTTCCTGCGCTCCAACTAGAGTATCTGTGAGTGGTTGCAGTGTTGTGGCACCAGCACCAGTGCCTACGGCTCAATTTTTCAGCCATTGTTTAACAGGGGTGTGTAATTACAATTTTTGATGCAATTCTTTGCAGCAGGGCTAGTTCCTGCGCTCCAACTAGAGTATCTGTGAGGGGTTGCAGTGTTGTGGCAGCAGCACCAGTGCCTAAGGCCCAATTTTTCAGCCCCTGTTCAACAGGGACATGTAATTAGAATTCTTGATGTAATATTTCACAGCAGGGCCCGTTTCTGCGTCCACCAAGAGTAACTGTGAGGACTTATGCCCCGTACACACGGTTGGACTTTGTTCAGACATTCTGACAACAAAATCCTAGGATTTTTTCCGACGGATGTTGGCTCAAACTTGTCTTGCATACACACGTTCACACAAAGTTGTCGGAAAATCCGATCATTCTGAACGCGGTGACGTAAAACACGTACGTCGGGACTATAAACGGGGCAGTGGCCAATAGCTTTCATCTCTTTATTTATTCTGAGCATGCGTGGCACTTTGTCCGTCGGATTTGTGTACACATGATCGGAATTTCCGACAACGGATTTTGTTGTCAGAAAATTTTATAGCCTGCTCTCAAACTTTGTGTGTCGGAAAATCCGATGGAAAATGTGTGATGGAGCCTACACATGGTCAGAATTTCCGACAACGAGGTCCTATCACACATTTTCCGTCTGAAAATCCGACCGTGTGTACGGGGCATTACAGTGTTGTGGCACTAGCACCACCACCACCACCACCACCAAAGGCCCAATTTTTCTGCCCCTGTTCAACAGGGGCATGTAATTACAATTCTTGATCTAATATTTCACAGCAGGGCCCTGTGAGGGCTTACAGTGTTGTGGCCACAACAACACCTAAGGCCCATACTTCTGCTGAGTATATAGGGCAGGCCCCTACTTTCAAACATCCAACTTACAAACGACTCCTACTTGCAAACAGGAAGTGAGATGAAATCTACCCCTAGGAAGGGAAATTCTCTCCTGTAAGAGTTAATATGGGAAAAACTTTTCTCCTTTACACTGATGCTTTATCACCAATCCTTGTTTCACTAAAAACCCCAAATTTTCAAAAAACATTTGTCATTGGGACAAAAAGTGAGGTGAAATCTTCTGAAGAGGAGCACAGACAGCAAAACAAATGTCACAGGGGTGATAACCCTTCCCTATGATTGCCATAAAACTTAAAATAGATTTTTTGACTTGAGCTAAACACGTTAAAAATGTACCAGTTCAATATTACAAACAGATTCTACTTAACAACAAATCTACAGCCCCTGTCTTGTTTGCACCGTCTGTATACTGCTGTACAGAATATATAGGGCCTTGGGGCCCAACACCTTTCTTTTTTTAATTTGGGTGCGGGGTTCCCCTTAAAATCCATACAAGACCCAAAGGGTCTGGTAATGGACTGGGGGGTACCCATGCCGTTTGTCTCACTGATTTTCATCCATATTGCCAGGAGTCGACATTACATTAAAGCCGCAAGCAGTTTTAAATGACTTTTATTCCTTTAAAAATGTCATTTTGTGCAGGGACTGTTCTAAGCACGGGAAACACGCGCCACCTTACAGGCATACTATAGACACCCCCCAGGTATGATATTTAAAGGAATATTTCACTTTTTTTTACTTTAAGCATCATTAAAATCACTGCTCCCGAAAAAACAGCCGTTTTTAAAACTTTTTTTTGCATTGATACAGGACCCGGGTCCCCAAACCCTTTTTAGGACAATACCATGAAAATTAGCCTTTAAAATTAGCACTTTTGAACGTTCGAGTCCCATAGACGTCAATGGGGTTCTAACGTTCGTGCGAATTTTCGGTCCGTTCGCAGGTTCTGGTGCGAACCGAACCGGGGGGTGTTCGGCTCATCCCTACCAGCCAAAAAGGTAAGGAAGGATTTGAAATTCTGTTCAACAAATAATTGATGGGCATACGTTTCGCCCATTGTGAGCTTCAGCCAATTTATACTGCTCTCCTAAATATGGATTATACCATAGAGGTGCATTTGTATAAGTATAATAGATTAGCCTCAGGTTTTACCAAAGAGTAAAATCAGAAATGAAGGGTGCCATCATCTAGAACAGTTATATGCAAAAAAAAAGGGAGGGAAGTAGGGACAGTTGCTGAAGCTGTCCTCTAAGGCCTCAAATTGAAGGAATTAACTATCTCGGCACCAACCACAGAGTTTGATTATGATAAAATATTCATTTATTACATATAAAAAACATATATCACACCATTAAATATCAAAACAATAAAGGAAGATCAATACAGCAATTAAATACTTGTAGACTTCCAAACAGGTTACTGGTTAAAGAGTTTGTTCACAGATTTATGCAATCCTCAACAGTTTTGCAATCAGAGGACCACTTCTTCAGGAGAATAAATCTATAAAGTAAATGGTATTAGATCAAACAATCATATAAAATATTCATATCTCATATAGTACTTTAGAGAACATCTGAGATAGCTCTTGGTAGATAACAAATTTCCACCACCCCAGCAAGCAATTCAGATGAAACCAGACACATATCAACATGAGGGAGTGATGCATGGCACAGTAGCAGAAATATTCATATGCATTATGGTACCTCCACTTCCTGCAATCTACTAGGTAATATTTAGCTACACATGAGGTCAGAGGCGAGGGGGTTGTAAGATCAGCATTAAACCTATCCATGTCAGGGGAGAGTATGGAATTAAAGTCCCCAGCTAGAACAACTGGACCCTCTGCTACCTGCAGTAACTGGGACATCACTATCTCCCAGAAGGTAATTGTGAATGGTGGGGGTACATATAAAGCCAAAAAAGTATAGAGTGAGTTAGTAATTTGTAAGACAGCAATAACATATCTACCATCTAACTGTTTTGAGAGAACATCACAAGGATTTGGCAATTAATACCGTCACCCCTCTGGCTTAATGGAATTATATAAAGTGAAGAGTTTGGTCTACAAATGCTCGTTTGGGGGCCATAATCTTAAAACCTGTCTCTTAAAAAGAAAAAATAAATGAGGTTTGTGCTTCTGAACATAATTAAATACTAGGGATCTTTTAAACTTTAAATTAAGGCCTCTGACATTCCAAGAAAGGACCATTAACATTGTTAAGGTCATCTCATAGGCGCATAGGCTACATAACCAGCAGGACATTATACAGATAGAGGCACACAGGCCCTTCATCCATCACTACAGAAACTGTGATCCCTCCAAACATCTGTCTAACAACAGCAACAGAAAATTATCAAAAAAGAACAGTGATATAAACAACATCCCAAATCAGCACATTATGGTACCCCACCCACCCGGCTCGTAACCAAACTTTCACAAGCTTTGTCCCTCAACATAGAAACCAAAAACGGGGGATAATGGGTTATGTCCTGCTACAGAAGGACCATTCAACAAAGGAAAATATCAACAGTCAGACACAGTGTAGGCCTCCGGGACTGAAATAGCTGCCAAAATAGTAAGGGAAGTAGTGCGCTAAAAGGATATATACAGAAAGCTCCAGTATCAAAATCTGAGCATCTGTATTAACGAAGGGAATCAGTGGAGAATCAAACAAAACTGACACTCACTGCACAGAGCTAAGGTAGAACATATCGAATCATATACAAATTCAGGGTCTGCCCAATCAATCCAGCCACTGGTCAGCCTCTGCCGGAGTAGAGAAGAATTGCACCTGGCCTTTATTCACCACCCGCAGCCTAGCCAGGTACAGCCTACTGTAAGGAAGATGTCTCTCCCTCAATCTCTTCTTCACACTTTGGAAAGCTGCTCTCTGCTTCTGTGTCGCAGCGGAGAAATCCGGGAAGACAGTGATTACATTATTACTATAGGTAAGATCTGCTAGAACTCAAGCCTTCCGTAGAGCCGCATCACTAACCTAGAAATGGAGAATTCATGCTAGGAGAGGTCTCAGGTGGCCCCCTTGAAGGGAGAGCTTGAAAATGGAACCCTATGGGCCCACTCGATGGCGAACAATGGTGGGAAAGTATTCGCTCCCAGGGATGCTTTCATCCATTCTGTCAAAAATTCTTCAGGTTGCCTGCCTTCCGAACCCTCCGAAAACCCCAATGGAGGTTACTGCTCTTTAAGCAGGGAGAAGTCAACTCGGAGAGTCTCTATGTGATTGGTGAAGGATAACTGGCACATTTTAATAGCCTCCATGATTTGAGATAAAGTAGGTTCCTTTACCATCAAGGATGATGCATCCACACCTGCCTCTAATGGCTTTACAGATAAGGCATCCACTGTGGATGAAGCAGGAGAATCTGGCCAGTTTGCTCCCATCTCCTGCCAGGACTTTGCATGGGCTTGTGGAGAGTAGCCTCCAGAAAGCCTGCTGCGGCCACCATCTTGAATCACCTTTGCGGCCCAGGCCGGCTTCTCCTCGGGCGTTGGCGGTATGTCTTTCCTGATTTTAACCATCCCACGGTGTGGGCGGTCCAGTGTTGGCACTTAGGGCAGAAGCGGCTGCACAGAACCACTGAAAGATTAGGAGTTGGTCACAGAGCGCAGTGGAAGCACTCCTCACGTGCCGGAAGCTGGACACGGCTTCCAGCAAATGTTTCATGCATTCCTTTCTTACTATATTTAGCAAACTTTGTACCTAACTGGACCAGCAGCTGGCTCAGCCTCTTAGCGACCCGCTGGGAGACTGAGCCAGCAACTCCCACTGCCTCGACAGCCTGGTGCTCCCACTGCAACAAAACCCACAGTACTGAGGTACTATGATTTCTGGTGGCTGCACACGCAACCATGTTTGCTAGATGCATGGCTTACCATTAGGAATTAATGACACCTGCAAGTGTCTGCAGACGACAGTGCATTTCTGTGCAGTGTAAGAAATCCATACATGTTCCTGCACTGCAGTTCATCCGAACAAGCACTTGGCTCATTCACACAAGATGTGTTGAGTTGTGTTTATATAATACATTTGTTGGACAGATTCTAGGAACAGAATGTCATATCCACATTCCTATTGGGTCAATAGCAAAGAATAAGAAAGAGTATCACTCTCTCATGGGGTGATGGGATTTTTACAGATATGTTTTTCTGTCATTGAGGTAAGCACAGCCACAAGGGTATTAATAAAATATACATTTATTACAAGATACAAAATATAAAAATGATGCATTAATAACATTCGATCATTTACACATTTGACCACAGCTGATACTCAGTCCAGAAAGCTTGAACAGATGCTTGTATATGCGGATATTCCAACGCGTTTCGCAGACTAATTATCTGCTAATTATCTACTAATCTAATTATCTCTGGACGATCTGATACATATTTTGAGAGCACAGGATCTTCTGCAAGAAAGTGCCAGTTATGGACTGCTCTCTAAATATGTATCAGATCATCCAGAGATAGTCTATAGAAGATCTCGTTCTATAAGGGACAGCTTAGTATACAGCCACTGTTCACCACTAGAAATAATGGAAGAAGCAGTGGGTGGTAATGTTACGTATAGATGTGGAAACTGTGATCGGTGCCCTTGGATTAGGGAGGGTGAAGGATGACCACTACCCAGAGGTGGCTATCTGAAATCTAGGACATATGCTAATTGCCGCACCATCGGTGTGGTATATTTAGCTACATGCACCTGTGGTGCATTTTATATTGGCAAAACTAAACGTACATTTGTGAGACGAATACAGGATCACTTATACTACCTTGATGTTGGCCTGCTATACACACCCATCTGTAAGCACGTCCGCCTTAATTAAAGCTATGATCCTTCATTCGTCTCATTCTTTGCCCTTGAAGTTATTCCCCAATAAGAAAGGGGAGGTGACTTTGATGAAAAGATCCTCCAACAAGAAGCTAAGTGGATTTATTATCAAAAAGCTAGCCCACCAGGAATGAACACAGCATTATCCTTTAAACCTTTTTTGTAAGGAATTTACCATTTAGGAAGTACTTAGATTGGCCACTATTTCTTTTACAAAAGTTTTATTGTCATACAAACCAACAGTACAGGTTTACAATAGAGTATTAGAGCATATAATATACAAAGCAAATCAGGGCCCAGAGGCCTCCACCAGCATGATGGAAGCAGGAGTCGTGATCCCATGTAAAACTCAAATGAAAAAGTTCTAGGAACCAGTTGGTCCAGAACCCGGGCCATGCCCGGCTGCTTGTAAACCTGTAACATGAGTGTACCATACACAACAGTAGAACCTGAAATTTAGCATCCTCGAGAAAAGAAAAGAAAAAGTTGACTGAAAAGAAAGAGGTGAAAAAGGAGTGGAAAAGGTGAAAGAGTAGAACAAAAAGAGAAGGGGGGTAGGGGATGAAGAGAGGCAGAAAAAGGAAGGGAGTAGGGGGGTCCACGGGGTGTGAGCAGGAGGAGTCCTATATTGATAATAATGCTGCGTCAACTCTAGAAGGGTGGTGATATGCAATCCAAGGTTGCCAGACCTTGAGAAACTTGTCATGCGTATCAGAAAGAACAGCCGTCAGTTTCTCATTAACGATATCAGGCCCGGGGAATGGGGCCTAGCTCTACAAAGGCTCTCAAAGGGAGTCAAAGTATAGGGGGTGGGTTGGGATTTATTAAGACTTTGGAGAAAGTGACGAAGTTGTAAATAGCTATAGTGCTCTCGCAAGGGGATATCATGAGAAGAGCGTAGAGCGTCAAACATCAAAATTCTAGTAGGCGTGAACAATGAATGAACATCTATGAACCCATTCGTGGTCCACCATAAGAATTGGGTGGGGTTGTCACAGCCTGGAAGAAATAATGGGCAGTGTAATAGTCGTAAAAGTGGTAGATGGGGAGAAATCAATCCCATAGAATAATTTACCGAGTCCCATATTCGCAAAGAGTGGGCCAAACAGGGCCCTATAACCGCCAGGCGGTGCTCAGGAGGGAGCCATGGCAGTGAGGAAATAGGAATAGGGTCGGTGTCAACCAGGTCAATTGTAGCCCAGAGCGGGAGCTGATATGTCTTGTGAAGGTGTGAAAGTGGGGCTATATTAGCAGCTATATAAAAGTCCCATGAGTTAGGGACCGAAAGACCGCCATTAATTCGTTCAGCATACAAAATTTGTTTGCAAATTCGAGGGCTGGTCGATCCCCAGATAAATTGCAAGATCCCATGTTGATGAATACGGAGGATATGCGAAAGAACCAGAATAGGCAAAACACGAAAAAAGTATAGTAGTTTCGGAAGATAGGACATACGAATAGCCGTTATCCTGCTGAACCATGACAAAGGCAAATGAGACCAAGACAACAGCATATCCGTTAGCCTTTTGAACAAAGGTGGAAAGTTAGCCTGGTACAATCCAGAGTACGTAGGGGTAGGGTGGATTCCCAAATAGGGCAGAGAGGAAACCCATTGAAAGGGGAAAGCCAGCTCTAAATCCGTTAACCGATAATGCTTTGAAACCCATTGAAAGGGGAAAGCCAGCTCTAAATCCGTTAACCGATAATGCTTTCAATTTGGTAGGGCAAAGGTATTGAATTTATTCTTCTCCTCAGTCTTCACGAGTGAATCGGGGGGCTTCAGTAACCAAAACTGCAGTGTTTATCCTCATGACACAACACAGGAAGCACCTACATGGTTAACAGAGGACGGAATTAAAATTAGACTTGAGAAACTTAACATTAATAAATCACCGGGACCAGATGGCTTGCATCCGAGGGTACTTAGGGAACTCAGTCAGGTGATTGCCAGACCGTTGTTCCTAATTTTTACAGACAGTCTATTGACTGGAATGGTACCAGCTGATTGGAGAAAAGCCAATGTAGCACCAATATTTAAAAAGGGCCCAAAAAACATCCCTGGGAATTACAGACCAGTTAGCCTAACATCAATAGTATGTAAACTCTTGGAGGGGATGATAAGGGATTATATACAAGATTTTAGTAATAGGAAGGATATCATTAGCAGTAATCAGCATGGATTCATGAAGAATCGTTCTTGCCAAACCAATCTATTAACCTTCTATGAGGAGGCGAGTTGCCATCTAGATAAAGGAAGGCCCATAGACGTGGTGTATCTGGATTTTGCAAAAGCATTTGACACAGTTCCCCATAAACGTTTACTGTACAAAATAAGGTGCGTTGGCATGGACCATAGGGTGAGTACATGGATTGAAAACTGGCTACAAGGGCGTATTCAGAGGGTGGTGATAAATGGGGAGTACTCAGAATGGTCAGGGGTGGGTAGCGGGGTTCCCCAGGGTTCTGTGCTGGGACCAATCCTATTTAATTTGTTCATAAATGACCTGGAGTATGGGATAAACAGTTCAATCTCTGTATTTGCAGACGATACTAAGCTAAGCAGGGCAATAACTTCTCCGCAGGATGTGGAAATCTTGCAAAAAGACCTGAACAAATTAATGGGGTGGGCGACTACATGGCAAATGAGGTTCAATGTAGAAAAATGTAAAATAATGCATTTGGGTGGCAGAAATATGAATGCAATCTATACACTGGGGGGAGAACCTCTGGGGGAATCTAGGATGGAAAAGGACCTGGGGGTCCTAGTAGATGATAGGCTCAGCAATGGCATACAATGCCAAGCTGCTGCTAATAAAGCAAACAGAATATTGGCATGCATTAAAAGGGGGATCAACTCCAGAGATAAAACGATAATTCTCCCGCTCTACAAGACTCTGGTCTGGCCGCACCTGGAGTATGCTGTCCAGTTCTGGGCACCAGTCCTCAGGAGGGATGTACTGGAAATGGAGCGAGTACAAAGAAGGGCAACAAAGCTAATAAAGGGTCTGGAGGATCTTAGTTATGAGGAAAGGTTGCGAGCACTGAACTTATTCTCTCTGGAGAAGAGACGCTTGAGAGGGGATATGATTTCAATATACAAATACTGTACTGGTGACCCCACAATAGGGATAAAACTTTTTCGCAGAAGAGAGTTTAATAAGACTCGTGGCCACTCATTACAATTAGAAGAAAAGAGGTTTAACCTTAAACTACGTAGAGCGTTCTTTACTGTTAAATTCGTTGCATTCATTACATTCGTTTTCGGGATTCATTTAGTTTTGTATTCAAATTCGAAAAATTTGCCCGTATTCGAAAAAAACTATCAGATTTGAAAATTTTTTACCGCATTTGAAAAAAAACTATCAAATTCAAAAAAATTCTACCGCATTCGAAAAAATTTGACCGAATTTGAAAAAGTAAACTATATATAACCATTTTGCGAAATTCGAAATTTGTATAGAATGAAAGTGAATTTGAATAGAATAGAAAATAATAGAAAAGAATAGAAGACTAGAAAAACAATAGAACAGAATAGAATAAAATATAGTATATATATATTATATTTTTTTCTATTCTGTTCCATTGTTTTTCTATGCTATTCTTTTCTATTCTATTCTAAACTTTTCTACTCGAATTTGAATTCATTCTTTACGAAATTCGAATTTCGAAAGATGGCTTATGAAATTCGAATTTTGTATAGAATAAATTCGAATTTGAATAGAAAAGATTAGAATAGAAAATAATAGAAAAGCTTAGACTAGAAAAACAATAGAACAGAACAGAATAAAATATAATATATATATTATATTTTATTCTATTCTGTTCTATTGTTTTTCTAGTCTATTCTTTTCTACTCTATTCTAATCTTTTCTATTCAAATTCGAATTAATTTTATATGGAATTCGAATTTCGGAATATGGTTATTAACTCTAATAGAAAAGACTAGAATAGAAAAAACAATAGAACAGAATAGAAAAATATTATATATATATATATATATATATATATATATATATATATATATATAACCATCATCCGAAATTGGAATTTGGTACAGACTGAATTTGAATAGAAAAGATTAGAATAAAATAGATTATATTTTTTTCTATCCTGTTCTACGGTTTTTCTATGCTATTCTTGTCTATTATTTTCTATTCTATTCTAATCTTTTCTATTCGAATTTGAATTTATTCTGTACCAAATTTCAATTTTGGAAGATGGTTATAATAAATATATATATTCTGTTCTATTGTTTTTTCGATTCTAGTCTTTTTCGAATTTCGTATAGAATGAATTTGCATTCAAATAGAAAAGATTAGAATAAAATAGAAAATAATAGCATAGAAAAACAATAGACCAGCATAGAAAAAACATCTTCCAAAATTCGAATTTCGTATGGAATGAATTTGAATTCAAATAGAAAAGATTAGAATAGGATAGAAAAACAATAGAACAAAAAAAAAATTATATATATATATATATATATATATATATATATATATATATATATATATATATATATATATATATATATATATAAAACCATCTTCCGAAACTCGAATTTCGCATGAAATGAATTCAAATTTGAATAGAAAAGTTTATAATAGAATAGAAAAGAATAGCATAGAAAAACAATGGAACAGAATAGAAAAAAATATATAATATCTATCTATCTATCTATCTATCTATCTATATTGTATTTATTGGCGTATAACACTCACTTTTTCACCATGAAAATCGGGTGCTAACAGCGTGTGCGTGTTATACGCCAATACTTCAATTTGAGCTGCCTCAGAGGCAACGGGGGGGGGGGGGGGGGACGAGTGCCGTCAGATTACATACAGTGAGAATCTCCTGTTTACTTGGCGGCCTCTGTAATAGGAAGTCAATAGATGGCAATGGCGAGGCTGCTGCATTGATGGCAATGGCGAGGCTGCTGCATTGATGGCAATGGCGAGGCTGCTGCATTGATGGCAATGGTGGGGCTGCTGCATTGATGGCAATGGTGAGGCTGCTGCATTGATGGCAATGGTGAGGCTGTATTGATGTGGACTAATAAGGCTGCATTGATGGCACTTGTGAGGCTGCAGATGGGCACTGACCCTTATTTTGCTTCAAAGTTCCTTATTTAAAATTTAAGTTTTTATCTGAAACTTCCCTCTTAAAATGAATGTGCGTGTTATACGCCTGTGCATGTTATATGCCGATAAATACGGTATATAGATAGATAGATATATCTATCTATCCATATATATAGATATATATAGATAGATATATATCTATATATAAAACCATCTTCCGTAATTGGAATTTGGTACAAAATGAATTTGAATTCGAATAGAAAAGATTAGATTAGAATATATTATATATTTTTTTCTATTCTGTTCTATTGTTTTTCTATGCTATTCTTGTCTATTATTTTCTATTCTAATCTTTTCTATTCGAATTTGAATTCATTCTGTACCAAATTTCAATTTCAGAAGATGGTTTTATATATATATATATATATTCCAATATATATATATATATTATATTTTTTTTGTTCTTTTTTTGTTCGTTGTTTTTTCTATTCTAGTCTTTTTTTATTAGAATTCAATTTCATTCTATTTCTATATAACCATTTTCCGAAATTCGAATTTCGTATAGAATGAATTTGCATTCAAATAGAAAAGATTAGAATAAAATAGAAAATAGAAGAGAATAACAGCATAGAAAAACAATACACCAGCAAAGAAAACATATATATTATATATTTATATATATATATATATATATATATATATATATATAAATATATAAAAATATCATCTTCCAAAATTCGAATTTCGGATTGAATGAATTCAAATTCAAATAGAAAAGATTAGAATAGAATAGAAAAACAATAGAGCAGAAAAAAAAAAATATATATATATATATATATATATATATATATATATATATATATATATATATATATATATATATATATATATATATATACACATCTTCCGAAATTCAAATTTCATATAAAATGAATTTGAATTTGAATAGCCAGTTATGAAACAATAGCTTCAGTCTTGTTTATGACCCATGCTATAGCCCCATATGCTAAACTTTAAATGTATGGGGACACGGAATGGCTATCTATATGATGACCACTCCTGTCCCTCTGCGTTGTATGATATGATTCTATGTGCTATGCACATTCATTTATCTGGGGCTTAACCCATATGTTTGTATGTTTCATCCATGTTAATACCTGCCATTGTGCTAACATGCTGGCAATACTGCCGCTTTATATATTCACTCCTCACATGTGTGGTGATTTAAAGTGCTTTGCATCTGAACACATATGTTTGGTGTTTTTAGATTACTATTGGTCCAGACGATTGTGCCTTTCATATGGTCCAATGTCCATCAGACCAGGTTGGTGATTCTGACATCACCGTTTCTCACTGGATGGTGACTCGCCTATGCTCTCTCTGATGTTGCGGTCATCTTATTGTCAGTACTAAAAGGTTTTGATGAGCACCCATATTAATTGTACAAGTATTGTTAACATTGTAAATAAATATATCTGATGTTGATACTGATGTTATCTTATGTAACTTGGACATTGTTATAGATGCATATTGAGCCGCCCCGAAGAAGCAAATAATTAGTCTGCGAAACACGTTGGCTATTCGCATATACAAGCATCTGTTCAAGCTTTCTGGACTGAGTATCAACTGTGGTCAAATGTGTATATGACTGAATGTTATTAATGCATAATTTTTATATTTTCTATCATGTAATAAATCTATAGTTTATTAATACCCTTGTGGTTGTGCTTACTTCAATGACAGAAAAACAGATCCGTTAAAAATCCCATCACCCCATGAGAGAGTATTACTCTCTCTTATTCTTTTTTTTGTATTGAGTTGTGTTTATCTGCATTGACCTAAACAGGCTCAACACAATAACACAGAGAAAACAATTGTTCTCTATGTGCCCTGTTGACACCATTCATAAATATTAGTGTGTGTCATGTAAAAAGGCAGCATGTCTGTATTTTTATCACAGCCCAACACATATTACTATAGCACATACAGATGAATGAATTGTTTTTCAATAATTTTGAATAATTCTTAAAAAAAATAAACAGTGCAATGCATTTTAACAATGTATTGTACTGGCCCTCTACAACACAAATCAGTAGGTATGCATCAAATGGACCATAACATATGCCCACTGGTGTGGTAGTACCATCTCACTATCTCTCCACCCGTTACTGCGTCTTCCACCCACCTGTCTCTCTAGTCACAGTGCCTCTCTGCCAATTACATTATGTTAGAGCACACAAGCACCTCTGAACACAAACTTCTCCTCTATATTCCACCTCCATTCTACCCACCTTTTACCTATCCAAAATTTTGCTCCTACAAATCCCCCCCCAATTTGATTACCCTGCCTCTGTTCTATGCACCCCTCAAATACCTTCCTCCTCATATAATCCCTTTCCCTGTGATCCCCATCCCAGCACCTCAACACTGTAATTTCCCCTTCCCTTTGGTGGGGTGGGGGGGTGCAGCTTGGCACCTTCGCCCTACGCGCCAGATGACTTTGTCCTGGCACTGCTTCCTTTCCCTAATGCTGCACTCTCTCCTACTGGGCACAACATGGAAGTTTTAGTTTGCCTCACCTGCCAGCTGCCCATAGCCAGTGAGGGGAAGTGGGGAATTCATACCCCTGCCCCCTCATTACACAGTGCAGTTTAGTGGCTGGAGGTACCAGTGCGGCTGTAGACACTGAGGGTATGTGAGGAATGAATAAACCTGGTTTGCACTGTGGAGGAGGGGTGGTGGGATGGATGGTAGTGGTGGTGGTGGTGGGGGGGTGCACCTTTACCTGTGTAGACAAAAATCCTTGCACAAGCCCTGATTGATCTCCAGAGGGTACACAGATTGCACTAAAGACCTGACAGGTGTTCTAACCCCTCACAATTCATTCCAAAATAAAGAAAAAAAATATGGGTTTATATACAGCCCTACCCTGTGATTGTACAATGAAGGAACAGCAGCCTATTGATGAAGACCTGATTGTCCCAATGTAAATGTTGCCATGCAGGGGATTCCAGGAGTCTGATATCAAGATATAATAGGCGGCTGAAGTATATGAACTTATACATTTTTTCATTTCATCTTCACTGTTCAATTAAAATTCCAATATAAAAATTAGACCAGTTTAACCTTTGAAATGTTTTTTTAACCTTGCAAACTTTTAGGAAATGTGTGCTTGGTTGCTGGGTTAAACAAACATAACATGGAAGTTGTAGAAAACAAAGATATTGTTTTCGCAATTCTAATCCAGTGTCGAGACAAAGGTCGTCTGTGGAAACATGAGGAATTCCACGTAAAAGATTTCCATGGTTTCTGCTTACTTTGGTCATTATCAATGTAGCAAAACGGATAGAATACTGTGGAGAACCCCAAACTCCAATAATGAATATGCTAGGTACATGACTAATGTTTCTGCTCTGTACCCTTTGAACGGTTTAAGGATCTCTTAGCAGTTGACACAGTGCATGAGAGTGTTGAAACCATAGTTTAATATTATTTCCTATGAAAAATATTGGTAAATAAGCATTTCCTTTAAAAAAATATTGGTGTTGCTGAAAAACTTCTAAAAATACTAGCTTCCTGGCTGTTAGCCTGGCCCACGTTCTTTAAAAATTTTAATCACTGGCATGGAATATTTATGGAAATCTGAAAGGTTTTGTGCTTTTCTGCATACTTGTTCTGGGCTAGTGACTAAAGGCCTTTTTGCAACTGTCTGTTGTAACACAATGCATATTGAGTTTTTCAATGTGTTTTTGATGAGTTTAAATGTGTTTTGATGAGTTTTAATGTGTTTTTGATGCATTTTTTTGGTGTGTTTTCTATAGAAATCAATGGAAGCTGCATTTTTTTTTTTAAGAGGGCACCAAAACTGCAGCATGCAGGACTTTTCAAAAGGCATCACACCTGCAGCAAACTGATATGAAGAGTTCTATAGGATTTAAAGGAAATTATTCTTATTGCGTTTTTGTTGCGGTTTGAGGCTGTGTTCACAACTATGCGAATTGGATGAGTATTTTCCCACATCCTATTCGCATAGCAGGGGAATGTGACCGGCTCTCTAAGGAGCCAGTGCACATGTCTACGGGGTGGCTGCGGAGCACACTGCACAGAAACGTTGTGTGTCTTTCCCTTAGTTTCAGGGCCGAATTTAGACAAAGATTCTGCCCTGATTCATCCCTGAAATGGAGAACAGGGATGGGCAGCATTGCTGTGCGATCCACTGCTGGTTAAGGTGTGAACCTAGCCTAAAAGAGAAATTCAGGAATACAAAAAAATAAACAATCATACTCACTCACCTAGATGGCTGCAGCACCGATCCCAGCCACAGCTGTCCTCCGCCAGCTCTACACTGATAACTGCATGATCAAACACCACTGATCACCAAGTTCTCAGTATTCAGCCTACAAAGAGCTAGTGACTGTCATTCCCTGGCTTTCTGCTCTGTCCCTCCAGCTCTCACTGGAGCAGCGGACTGTGGAGGGGGCGGAAGTGGCTGGCTTAGTCTTCCAGCGGCTCACTGAGAGGCTCAGCCGGATGCCTGTCCTGGCATCTGGGTGGATCATGACTGTAAAGTCTGGATAGATCCAGATTCTGGACCAGCTAAGTGACATCAGCTGACAGCAGGCTATAGTCTACTGTCAGCTGAAAACTGGTCACAGGAGTGTAGAACGACGTGCACTCCTGTGATCCATAGAAGAAGTAGAGCCAAATAGCTTTGGCCATACTTCTCCTTTTGAAGCTGCATTTTAGCACAGAAGTTTATCAAAGTTTATCAGTGTGAAAGGGTTCAAATGCTGGCCATACAGTGAATGACATTCAACTGGGTCAACAGGGACCAGGTGTATTTTGATCAGTGTGTGCCTGTCCCCATTCAAGAGAAGTCAATCAACTTCTCTTTCAGTAAAATGCTAGAGAATTTTTGTCAAACAGCAGCTATAGCCAATCAGCTGCAGATGCTAAACAGTGTATTCTGACAACAGTGAGTACTGCTGTCACACAATGTTGTGGTAGGAAAATGCCTCCATCCACATTGTTTATGTGGATAGAGGAATCTGTGCCTTTTTTTTTTCTTTCGCTCAGCTCATGGAAAAAGTGAACTGTTTATGACCAGAGTTAAAGTTAGCAATGTAGTGTATGTGTTAGATAGCACCAGACTTTGTTAATGATGTGTAGGTCTGGGCAGCTCCACTTATGAATGATGCTCAGCCTGGGTCCCTTCAAGTGTGAAAATTTTGTGGCGGTAGGTAAAGAGCACTGATCATAAACAGAATGTCTTAGAAACCACAGCCAGTTAGAAAAAGAGCATTACTTTAATGCTGTATGAAGTCAAACAAAGCCAATGTATTTTGGGAAATTGGGGCTCCCTCTTCTTCAGGCTCTTATTAGTGTTTTATCTATTTTATTTTGATATACTGTAAATCTTCCAGGAGTGTCTGTTATGCATGTTAGCATGACAGCCTGGCAACTAACATTTGATAAATGAGAATTCAGCAATGACAGCCTACATGTTTTCATTAAAAAAGAATGTTGTTCAAAACATAACTTAAAAAGTAAATTTATCTTATGTTGTTATGTCTTCTGCTGCTATTTCCAGGAGATCCCCAGATAAGGATCTTAATAAGTTTGACACTTTTATTGATCTTCAGAAATTTATGGGAAGAGTTAATATTAAGAAACATTTTAGTAAAGTAGCACCCAAAACAGGACAGGAACCGTCTGATTATAGTCATACTAATTTTTTTTTTTTAAGAGGTGTTCATTTTTTAGAGGTGTTCATTTTTTAGAGGTGTTCAAATCCTTAGTCCAGTAGTACTTATGCCGCGTACACACGGTCGGACTTTCTATCCTACTTGGTCCGGCACACTTTCCGACGGACTTTGTCCGCCAGGTGCGCCGGACTTTAAAACGGACGGACTTGCCCACACACGCCGGGACTTTCCCTAGATAGATAGATAGATAGATATACTTTATTGTCATTGTATACATACAACAAAATTTTTTCGGATACCCTTTACAGCAGCAATAAAACATTTCTCAAGAAAACCACACATACATACTCCTAGCACATGCCCACATATCTATTTAAATATATCAAGATATAAAATGTTATTTAAAAATAAATAAATAAAAGAATGTTCAAATTCTACATAAAATTCCTAAAACACTGTACCTGATGGGATTATGGACAATACGGCCCTAGGAAAAAAACTATGCTTCAAGCGATTAGTGTGCGTTTTAAGTGTTCTATATCTTTTCCCTGATGGCAATGGGACAAACACATTGTAACCTGGGTGGGTTGGATCAATACTAATAGCTTTTGCCCGCTTTTTTAATCGGCTGGCATATGCTGTGTCCAAATTTGGTAGATCTGTTCCTATGATCCGCTGTGCTGTTTTCACCACACAAGACAGGCATTTCTTATCCTCCGCCCTGCAGCTGGCATACCACACTACAGCGCAGTGGAGAAGAATACTCTCAATGGTACAATGATAGAAATTGACCAGAAGCCTTAAGGGCAATCCAGCCTGCTTCAGTCTCCGAAGGAAAAACAGTCTCTGCTGCGCTTTTTTCACTAGAAAAAAAGTATTTTGAGACCATGACAACTCCCTTGTAATATGCACTCCCAAAAATTTAATAGTGTCCACCCTTTCCACCTCCTCACCACCTATATGAACCGGGCAATGATTGATCTTTCTTGATCTCCTATAATCCACTATTATTTCTTTAGTTTTTGCCGTATTGAGTATTAAATCATTTTCTCTACACCACTCAACCAAATGTTGAATTTCCTGCCTATAAGCTGTCTCATCATTATCTTGTATGAGTCCCACTAAAGTGGTGTCATCAGCAAACTTCACTATAGTGTTAGACGCATGTATGGGAGTACAGTCGTGAGTGAACAATGTAAACAAGGCCGGACTTAACACACATCCCTGTGGTACCCCTGTATTCAAAATAATAGTGTTGGACATCTGATCTCCTATTCTCACCATTTGTGGCCTATTTGTTAGAAAATCCATAATCCATGAGCGCAGCAATGGACATAGGCCCAAAGCTTTTAACTTTTTCACTAATTTGTCAGGGACTACTGTGTTAAATGCAGAGCTAAAATCAATGAATAACATCCTAACATATGTGTTTGGGTGCTCAAGATGTGTCAAGGCAGCATGCAATGCAATAGCAATTGCATCATCTGTGCACCTATTTGCACGATAGGCAAACTGATACTTATCCAGATCAACAGGAATGCTTGCCTTAAGATGTGATAATACGAGCCTCTCAAAACATTTCATGATGATAGGAGTTAGGGCAACTGGGCGATAATCATTTAAGCATGATACCGCTGATTTTTTAGGTATTGGGACAATAGTAGTAGATTTAAAACAAGAAGGTACTGCAGCCTGCTTTAACCACTTCAGCCCCGGAAGGATTTACCCCCTTCCTGACCAGAGCACTTTTTACAATTTGGCACTGCGTCGCTTTAACTGCTAATTGCGCGGTCATGCAATGGTGTACCCAAACGAAATTTGCGTCCTTTTCTTCCCACAAATAGAGCTTTCTTTTGATGGTATTTGATCACCTCTGCCATTTTTATTTTTTGCGCTATAAACGGAAAAAGACCGAAAATTTTGAAAAAAAATGATATTTTCTACTTTTTGTTCTAAAAAAAATCCAATAAACTCAATTTTAGTCATACATTTAGGCCAAAATGTATTCGGCCACATGTCTTTGGTAAAAAAAAAGTCAATAAGCGTATATTTATTGGTTTGCGCAAAAGTTATAGCGCCTACAAACTAGGGTACATTTTCTGGAATTTACACAGCTTTTAGTTTATGACTGCCTATGTCATTTCATGAGGTGCTAAAATGGCAGGGCAGTACAAAACCCCCCCAAATGACCCCATTTTGGAAAGTAGACACCCCAAGGAAATTGCTGAGAGGCATGTTGAACCCATTGAATATTTATTTTTTTTGTCCCAGGTGATTGAATAATGACAAAAAAAAAAAAAAATTTACAAAAAGTTGTCACTAAATGATATATTGCTCACACAGGCCATGGGCATATGTGGAATTGCACCCCAAAATACATTCAGCTGCTTCTCCTGAGTACGGGGATACCACATGTGTGGGACTTTTTGGGAGCCTAGCCGCGTATGGGGCCCCGAAAAGCAAGCACCGCCTTCAGGATTTCTAAGGGCATAGATTTTTGATTACACTCCTCACTACCTATCACAGTTTTGAAGGCCATAAAATGCCAAGATGGCACAAAACACCCCCAAATGACCCCATTTTGGAAAGTAGACACCCCAAGCTATTTGCTGAGAGGTATGTTGAGTCCATGGAATATTTTATTTTTTGACACAAGTTGTGGGAATGTGACAATTTTTTTTTTTTTTGCACAAAGTTGTCACTAAATGATATATTGCTCACACAGGCCATGGGCATATGTGGAATTGCACCCCAAAATACATTCTGCTGATTCTCCTGAGTATGGGGATACCACATGTGTGGGACTTTTTGGGAGCCTAGCCGCGTACGGGGCCCCGAAAACCAATCACCGCCTTTAGGATTTCTAAGGGCATAAATTTTTTATTTCACTCCTCACTACCTATCAGAGTTTTGAAGGCCATAAAATGCCAAGATGGCACAAAACCCCCCCAAATGACCCCATTTTGGAAAGTAGACACCCCAAGCTATTTGCTGAGAGGCATGTTGAGTCCATGGAATATTTTATATTTTGACACAAGTTGCTGGAAAGTGACAATTTTTTTTTTTTTTTTTTTTTTTTTGCACAAAGTTGTCACTAAATGATATATTGCTCAAACATGCCATGGGCATATGTGGAATTGCACCCCAAAATATATTCTGCTGCTTCTCCTGAGTACGGGGATACCACATGTGTGGGACTTTTTGGGAGCCTAGCTGCGTACGGGGCCCCGAAAACCAAGCACCGCCTTCAGGATTTCTAAGGGCATAAATTTTTGATTTCACTTCTCACTACCTATCACAGTTTTGAAGGCCATAAAATGCCAAGATGGCACAAAACCCCCCCAAATGACCCCATTTTGGAAAGTAGACACCCCAAGCTATTTGCTGAGAGGCATGTTGAGTCCATGGAATATTTTATTTTTTGACACAAGTTGCGGGAATGTGAGAATTTTTTTTTTTTTGCACAAAGTTGTCACTAAATGATATATTGCTCACACAGGCCATGGGCATATGTGGAATTACACCCCAAAATATATTCTGCTGCTTCTCCTGAGTACGGGGATACCACATGTGTGGGACTTTTTGGGAGCCTAGCTGCGTACGGGGCCCCGAAAACCCAGCACCACCTTCAGGATTTCTAAGGGCGTAAAGTTGTAATTTCACTCCCCACTACCTATCACATTTTTGAAGGCCATAAAATGCCCAGATGGCACAAACCCCCCCAATTGACCCCATTTTGGAAAGTAGACACCCCAAGCTATTTGCTGAGAGGCATGTTGAGTCCATGGAATATTTTATATTTTGACACAAGTTGCGGGAAAGTGACAATTTTTTTTTTTTTTTTTTTTTTTTTGCACAAAGTTGTCACTAAATGATATATTGTTCAAACATGCCATGGGCATATGTGGAATTACACCCCAAAATATATTCTGCTGCTTCTCCTGAGTACGGGGATACCACATGTGTGGGACTTTTTGGGAGCCTAGCCGCGCACGGGGCCCCGAAAACCAAGCACCGCCTTCAGGATTTCTAAGGACATACATTTTTGATTTTACTCCTCACTACCTATCACACTTTTGAAGGCCATAAAATGCCAAGATGGCACAAAACCCTCCCAAATGACCCCATTTTGGAAAGTAGACACCCCAAGCTATTTGCTGAGAGGCATGGTGAGTATTTTGCAGCTCTCATTTGTTTTTGAAAATGAAGAAAGGCAAGAAAAACGTATTTTTTTTTTCTTTTTTCAATTTTCAAAACTTTGTGACAAAAAGTGAGGTCTGCAAAATACTCACTATACCGCTCAGCAAATAGCTTTGGGTGTCTATTTTCCAAAATGGGGTCATTTGGGGGGGGGTTGTGCCATCTGGGCATTCCATGGCCTCCGAAACTGTGATAGGCAGTGAAGAGTGAAATCAAAAATTTACGCCCTTAGAAAGCCTGAAGGCGGGGCTTGGTTTTCGGGGTCCCGTACGCGGCTAGGCTCCCAAAAAGTCTCACACATGTGGTATCCGCGTACTCAGGAGAAGCAACAGAATGTATTTTGGGGTGTAATTTCACATATTCCCATGGCATGTTTGAGCAATATATCATTTAGTGACAACTTTGTGCAAAAAAAAAAAAATAAAAAAAAAATTTGTCTTTTTCCCGCAACTTGTGTCACAATATAAAATATTCCATGGACTCGACATGCCTCTCAGCAAATAGCTTGGGGTGTCTACTTTCCAAAATGGGGTCATTTGGGGGGGTTTTGAACTGTCCTGGCATTTTATGCACAACATTTAGAAGCTTATGTCACACATCACCCACTCTTCTAACCACTTGAAGACAAAGCCCTTTCTGACACTTATTGTTTACATGAAAAAATTATTTTTTTTTGCAAAAAAATTACTTTGAACCCCCAAACATTATATATTTTTTTAAAGCAAATGCCCTACAGATTAAAATGGTGGGTGTTTATTTTTTTTTTTTCACACAGTATTTGCGCAGCGATTTTTCAAACGCATTTTTTGGGGAAAAAACACACTTTTTTAAATTTTAATACACTAAAACACACTATTTTGTCAAAATGTGTGATGAAATAAAAAAGATGATCTTAGGCCGAGTACATGGATACCAAACATGACATGCTTTAAAATTGCGCACAAACGTGCAATGGCGACAAACTAAATACATTTTTAAAAGCCTTTAAAAGCCTTTATAGGTTACCACTTTAGATTTACAGAGGAGGTCTACTGCTAAAATTACTGCCCTCGGTCTGACCTTCGCGGTGATACCTCACATGCATGGTGCAATTGCTGTTTACATTTGACGCCAGACCGACGCTTGCGTTCGCCTTTGTGCGAGAGCAGGGGGGGGGGGGCAGGGGTGCTTTTTTTTTTTTTTTTTTTTTTTTATTATTTTTTTTGCTTTTTTATCTTATTTTTAAACTGTTCCTTTCATTTTTTTTTTTTTTTTATCATTTTTATTGTTATCTCAGGGAATGTAAATATCCCCCATGATAGCAATAGGTAGTGACAGGTACTCTTTTTAGAAAAAATTGGGGTCTATTAGACCCTAGATCTCTCCTCTGCCCTCAAAGCATCTGACCACACCAAGATCGGTGTGATAAAATGCTTTCCCAATTTCCCAATGGCGCTGTTTACATCCGGCGAAATCTAAGTCATGAAATGCTTGTAGCTTCCAGTTTCTTAGGCCATAGAGATGTTTGGAGCCATTCTGGTCTCTGATCAGCTCTATGGTCAGCTGGCTGAATCACCGGCTGCATTCTCAAGTTCCCTGTTGGGACAGGAGAGCCAGAGAAAAACATGGACGACGGTGTGGGGGGGGGGGGCATTCCCTCCCACTGCTTGTAAAAGCAGTCTAGAGGCTAATTAGCCGCTAGGATTGCTTTTACAAGAAAGCCGACCACTGGCTGAAAAGAATGATACCAAGATGATACCTAAACCTGCAGGCATCATTCTGGTATAACCACTCAAAGTCCAGCAACATACCAGTACGTTGCTGGTCCTTGTTGGGCATACATTGTAAACTTTTTTTCATGCAGCCTGTGGGCTGAACGAAAAAAAGATATTGATCGGTGGGTATGCCCACCATTAGAATACCTCCCTTCATCCACCCACTTCTAATGATGGGCATACATGCACCGTATATATATGCCGAAGCATGGGGGCATCCTCCCGCAAAAAGGCAGGAGCAAATCGCTCCTCCACCCACTGCTGCCCCCACGCTTCGGCATATATGCTGAAGTATGTAACTGTGGTGGTGAAATCACCTCCGACAGCGCTGGAGTCACGGCTTTATGTATCGTGGGAGCAAACGCTGTTGCTGTCAAGATAAATAAATCCGTGCTGCAACTGAATGGCGTACCTGCTAAGCAAATGATGGTTAACAAAAAAACAAAGTAACATTACAGTATAACAGTATTACTTACCATACCTGCAAAGCAAAATACAAAAAAAACATAGTAAAAAATAAAACATTTAACGCAACCTGTGCCTACCTAAAAATATATATATGCCGAAGCATGGGGGCATCCTCCCGCAAAAGGCAGGAGCAAATCGCTCCTCCACCCACTGCTGCCCCCACGCTTCGGCATATATGCTGAAGTATGTAACTGTGGTGGTGAAATCACCTCCGACAGCGCTGGAGTCACGGCTTTATGTATCGTGGGAGCAAACGCTGTTGCTGTCAAGATAAATAAATCCGTGCTGCAACTGAATGGCGTACCTGCGAAGCAAATGATGGTTAACAAAAAAACAAAGTAACATTACAGTATAACAGTAATACTTACCATACCTGCAAAGCAAAATACAAAAAAAAAATAGTAAAAAATAAAACATTTAACGCAACCTGTGCCTACCTAAAAAATATATATGCCGAAGCATGGGGGCATCCTCCCGCAAAAGGCAGGAGCAAATCGCTCCTCCACCCACTGCTGCCCCCACGCTTCAGCATATATGCTGAAGTATGTAACTGTGGTGGTGAAATCACCTCCGACAGCGCTGGAGTCGCGGCTTTATGTATCGTGGGAGCAAACGCTGTTGCTGTCAAGATAAATAAATCCGCTCTGCAGCTGAATGGCGTACCTGAAAACACAAAGGTGGTTAACAATAAAAAAAACAAAGTATAAAAAAATTGCATACCTATAAAGCAAACATGATAAAAACATAACAATAAAACATTGCAGTATAGAATGCAGAACAATAGAGAGAGAACAATAAAACAACAACTATTTTTGGTTTTTTTATTTTATATTTTTTTTGTGTTTTTTTCTTTTTTTTACTTTTTTTTGTTTTTTTTACACTTTTTTTTGTAACTTTAACTTTTTTAACTGGTACCAGGTTTGGGTCTCTCAAAATGCGACAGCATCTTGGGAGACCCTGTGGAAGTGTGCCTAGTCTGTGCAGTGCTGTACCCTACGCTAATACTCCACTAGTGTGTGGTAGCGTTCAAAACATTCACCAATGCAAAGACCAGGAATGCCAGGACAGAGGGGGCAACAATACCGGGTGTCACGCCTAAATCCGCGCTTGCTGCAGACACGACATCTTTTTTGGGGGGTTCGTTGGGTAGGGGTACTCGGGAGGGCATAAAGAAAATGCCTCTCATGCAGCCGGCTTACTGCATTCGGTTGGGGATGGTGAGGTGGAGCACCGTCTGGATACAGAAGGGCTCTGACGATCTCTTCCTGGAATGTAAGGAAGGATCCAGTCCGTCCTGAAGCTCTGTATAGCACATGAGCATTCAGCAAAGCCAATTGAAATAAATAAACAGACACTTTTTTGTACCAGCGTCTGGCCTTACGGGCAACTAGGTACGGCGCCAACAACTGGTCGTTGAGGTCCACCCCTCCCATATTAAGGTTGTATTCGTGGACACAGAGGGGTTTCTCCACAACACCAGTCGCCGTAGGAATTTGGACCGTCGTGTCTGCATGAAGGGAGGTGAGAACGAAAACATTCTTCTTATGCCTCCACTTCATAGCGAGCAAATTATTATACTTCAAGCAGGCTCTCTCCCCCAGCCTAAGACGGGAATCTACAAGCCGCTGGGGAAAGCCCCGGCGATTAGGTCGCACGGTGCCACATGCTCCAATCTGATGATCAAAAAGGTGGCTAAAAAGTGGCACGCTCGTATAATAATTGTCCACGTACAAGTGGTACCCCTTTCCGAATAAGGGTGACACCAAGTCCCACACTATCTTGCCAGCGCTTCCTATGTAGTCAGGGCAGTTTGTCGGCTCTACGTGACTATCTTTTCCCTCGTAAACCATAAATCTACATGTATAGCCTGTGGCCCTGTCACAGAGCTTATACATCTTGACCCCGTATCTGGCACGCTTGCTGGGAAGGTACTGTTTGAATGACAAGCGGCCAGAAAATTTAACCAGGGACTCATCAACGCAGACAACTTGATGGGGGGTAAACAAGTCTGCAAAACGTTGGTTGAAGTGGTTTACGAGGGGCCGAATTTTGTAGAGCCGATCATATCCAGGGTCTCCACGAGGACGACAGAGTTCATTGTTGTTGAAGTGCATGAACCGCAAAATCTGCTCGTATCGTGCCCTGGCCATGGAAGCAGAGAACAAGGGTGAATGGTAAATTGGGTCAGTGGACCAATATGACCGCAACTCACTCTTTTTATTCAACCCCATGAGGAGGGAAAGGCCCAGAAAGATCTTAAATTCGGAGACCGTAATTGGTCTCCAATCTCTGGCAAGGGTGGACTGGGGCATAGTGGCGATGTGTTGACCAGCGTATAAATTGCTTTGGTCCACAATAGATCTATAGAGATCTTCGGTGAAAAACAGCGAATAAAAATCCAGTGGCATAAAGTCAACTGTTTCCACCTGAATTCCGGGTTGGCCAGTGAAAGGGGGAAGTACGGGTGCTGCAGAAGTGGTGGGTACCCAATTCGGATTGGCCAATGCAGCAGGAAGGGCACTATGGGCACGACGGGCCTGTGTTCGTCTTCTTGGTGGCAGCGGGACACTACTAGTGCTTGCCACCTCGCCAGCTTGAACTGCACTTATGGGACTCGCCACGTCACCACGTGATACTGCAGTGCTGGATGTACGACCAGGGTGTACTAGGCCGCTGGTGCTTGCCAGTTCACCAGAAGGAGTAGCGGCGCTAGTACTTCTCTGCTCCATACGAGAGCCCTGCGGTTCTTGCACTTCAAGGACAGCATAAGTTCGGGGTCTGGTACGCCTGACCTTAGCAGGGACCACAACTCCGTCGTCAGAGCTATCTGTCATGGAGCCGCTGTCCTCTACAGGATCGTATTCTGAGCCTGAATCTGACAGATGAGTGACTTCCTCTTCACTATCTGTCATGCTCAGAATCCTGTAGGCCTCTTCACTAGTGTACCTTCGATTTGCCATTTTGGCCTCTAAATTTAGGGGTACACTAGTGAGACTCACAGGCAAAAAAGCTCCCGACTGTCAGCGACTGATTCAAAACGCTACCAAAAAACTGTTAGCGATCGCAGGGATCAGGCCTGACTCTGCGACCGCTGCAGTTATGTGTGCTTAGTGTTTTGTAAGTGTCAGTAATCGATCGATACTGCACTTGGGTGGGCTGGGCTGGGCTGGGCCGAGGAGCAAAACGCAGGTGCTAGCAGGTATCTGGGCTGATCCCGCTAACACTGCGTTTCAGGGAACCCTAAACTGCTGGGGAGTATAGATCTGATCGGATCAGATATCGATCCGTTCAGATACTATAGCACTAAGGGAAGTGTATGCTGCGTGCACGGGTTTTAGCGGTACTGGCGCTAACCTGACGCTGCCTGGGGCGACGCAGACCTTATCTGATCCTAAAAACTTAACTTCTATCACCGCCGGGCAATTAGGGGGTTAAACCTTTATAAGGTAATAAACGGCGGGTGCCCTAAAACTATAATAAACTGTAATAAACTATAATAAACTACAAAAAACAAACTATCTAACCAGCGTCACCCGTAACACTTATACGGTGATCGCTGGTGAAAGGGTTAACTAGGGGGCAATCAGGGGGTTAAAACCTTTAGCAGGTAGTATATGGGGGTCCCTGTCGCTATAAAACACTGACAGCGAACCTATATACTTACCTCCCTAACTAGCGTCACCTGTGTCACTAATACAGCGATCAGAAAAACGATCGCTTAGCGACACTGGTGACGGGGGGTAATCAAGGGGTTAACTTTTATTAGGGGTGGTTAGGGGGTACCCTGGACCTAAGGGGGGGTACCCTAGACCTAAAGGGGGCTAACCTAACTGCCCTAACACTTATAACTGACAAACTGACACCAATGCAAAAAAAAACAAAACACTGCTATTGGTGTCAGAGTGACAGTGGGTACAGGGGGGTGATCGGGGGGTGATCGGGGGGTGACAGGGGGGTGAAAAGTGTGCCTCGCGTGTTCTACTGAATGTGTGGTGTTGGTGCACTTACTTGGATGTCTTCTCTCCTCGGCGTCGGATCAAAAAGACCGGCTCCAGGAGAGATGACATCACTTCCTCTCCCTCTGTTTACATTACAGAGGGAGAGGAAGCATTTGATTCGTGGGAGCGATCGGGAGGGGGTGGCAATCAATGGATGGCCTCCCCCTGACCCCCAATCGCCCGCGAACAAGACCCGACCACCCAGGGCAGCGGGGGGGGGTCCGATCGGACCCCCCGCCCGCGGGAAGGCATCACGTTTCAGGTACGTGATTTTGCCTGCCCGTGCCGACCTGCTCACGTATATAGGCGTGAGGCGGTCGGCAAGTGGTTAATGACAAATTAAAAATATCAGTAAAAACACCTGCTAACTGGTCTGCACATCCCCTTAGTATATGGCCTGACACTCCGTCTGGTCCTGCTGCCTTTCTGATGTCAATCTTCCTCAAATTTGACCTGACCTCATGTATTTTTAATACCAATAAATGGTCATCCTCCACTAGTTCTTTACTATGGGTTTCACATCTCATATTTTGGCCCTCAAAGCGAGCAAAAAATTGGTTTAAGGTGTCAGGGAGCACTTTACAAACCTGTTTATTCCTAGATTTAAAATCTACCATTGTTTTAATCCCCTTCCACATGCTACAAGAATTTTGATTTTCAAAATAAGATTCAATGTGCTGTTTATATCTACGCTTAGCCTCCTTAATGCCTTTCTTTAATTCATTCCGAGCTTTCCTATAAACCATAGGGTCGCCCGATCTAAAGGCCACATCCCTTGCTCTAAGCTGAGCCCTTACTTTACCATCCAACCAAGGCTTTTGATTTGGGAACACCCTAATAGTTTTTGTAACTAGGAACATCTCCATACAAAAGCGGATATAAGCTAGAACAGATGAAGCATATTCCTCTAAGTCTGCATCCTGTGCAAATACATTCCAATCAGTTAATTCAAAGCACTCTTGCAGGAGTGAATTTGACTCCTCACTCCAAACCTGTATGGTTTTAATATCTGGTTTTGTTCTGCAAACAAGAGGCTTATAACATGGGATCATCATTAAAGAGGTATGATCTGATAGACCAAGATGTGGCAACAAAGTAGCTTTATATGCACTGGAAACATTTGTATATACCTGATCTAAAATATTGTTCTCCCTTGTTGGAAAGTGCACATTTTTATAAAATTTAGGAAGAACCATTTCTAGCTCCACATGGTTAAAATCGCCAGCCACAATCACAACCCCCTCTGGATGTGCATTCAGCTGAATGTTGATAGCATCATATAATTCCTCCAGAGCCAGCTTAGAATTAACCTGTGGAGGTATGTACACAGCCACAATTATAACATTAGTAAATTCTCTTGGTATGAAAAAAGGTCTACATTTTAGCATAAGATATTCCAAATCAGGTGAACAGTATGTCCTGACAATATTGATAGTTGTACTCCAGTTATTGTTGATATATACACACAGACCACCTCCTTTAGTCTTTCCAGAGTCCGCAGTCCTATCCGCTCGATAGACAGAGCAGCCTGCCAGCTCAATGGCCTCATCAGGTATAGAACCATCCAGCCAGGTCTCTGTGAGGACAGTCACACAGCTATTTAATTTGTGTGTAATAAACCACAGCCTGAGTTCATCCATCTTGTTTAAAAGAGATCGGCAATTACTAAGAAAAAGACTTGGCAACACAGGTCTATATGGGCGAGCTTCCAGTCTTAATCTTATACCCGCTCTCTTACCCCGTTTCTGTTTCCTGTACCTCCGTTTCCTCCTGTGTCTTCCAAGAAAAACATCAGCACCTCCAACAGTTCCTTTGGATGCTTTAACGGCAGCCTCAGCACACTCAGCTAAGCATGAGCTCTCCAGGGGAAGTTTTAGTGTGTTGCACCTCCACTGCTTAGATTGCTTGCTTTTCCTCCAGTGCTTTTCTTTTTTTCCTGTCAGCTCTGCAGCAGCTGCCATGGCATCGATTGCAGTCTCAGCACACTTCCCAAAGTGCTGAATCTCTGGCAAAGCTCCTAGCAGAGCATATAGTGGGGCAGGACATGAAACCCAAGGCACTAAAGCGTAGTCGTGGCCTTCCATAGTACACACAGCATTTTCCTGCCTACAGCAAATAGCCAGCAGCTCCTCTCGCTCATAGCAAACAGTCATCCTCTCACACTGCTGTACAGAGCACCCAGCCGCTGCATCTGCATGCGCCGCCGTCTGCGCTGCATCTGCATGCGCACCATGTACCCATACTCATTCACATAGGGTGGGGTGCCGGGATCTGGGGGCCCCCTTATTAAAGGGGGCTCCCAGATTCCGATAAGCCCCCCGCCCGCAGACCCCGACAACCAACGGCCAGGGTTGTCGGGAAGAGGCCCTTGTCCTCATCAACATGGGGACAAGGTGCTTTGGGGTGGGGGGGGCCCGCAGGGCGCCCCCCTCTCCCAAAGCACCCACCCCCCATGTTGAGGGCATGCGGCCTGGTACGGTTCAGGAGGGGGGGGGCGCTCGCTCGTCCCCACCCCCTTTCCTGACCGGCCAGGCTGCGTGCTCGGATCGGGGTCTGGTATGGATTTTAGGGGGGACCCCACGCCGTTTTTACGGCGTAGGGGCTTCCCTTTATAATCCATACCAGACCTAAGGGCCTGGTATGCTCCGCGCTCGCCGCAATAGGAAAATTTGTTTTTCCTATTGCAGCGAGCGCGAGATGCAATACCCTGCCCTCGTGTCGTATCTGGTCCGTCGGACCAGCATACACACGAGCGGGCTTTCCGTCGGACCAGCACACACACGAGCGGACTTTCCGCCCGAAACTGAGTCCGACGGAAAGATTTAAAACTTGTTTCAAATCTAGGTCCGGCGGGCTTTTGGGAAGAAGTCCGCCGGAAAAGTCCGCCGCCGCCCACACACGGGCGGATTGTCCGGCACACTCTGGTCCGCCGGACCAAGTATGCCGGAAAGTCCGACCGTGTGTACGCGGCATTAGAAGGATTGTCAATCAAACCTAGTAGGTGCAAAACAGACATTGAAAGGGGCCTAAAATCCCTAGAAGAAAACAAACAGATTGTCATCCGTAGTGCGGATAAAGGGGGGGGGCTTGTTATTCTTAATAAATCTGACTATTTAGCTGAACTTAACAGACTTGTCTATGATGCTGAAACATATGAAAAACTGAGAGGTAACCCTACCAACAAATTCAATGCTAAGCTGAGACGTCTGGTTAAAGATGCCCAAGATGAAGGTATTGTCACCAAGAAAGAGGCTAGATATCTAGTACCGGAGTGGGGTGGACTCTTTGCCAGAGTTGGTGAATACATTGGTTGTTTTCTACAGCCATTGGCACAAAGTTGTCAATCCAATCTCAGGGATAGCAGGCATCTCTTAGAATTATTACAGCAGGTAGAAGTTGGTGATGGTCATATACTAGCTAGTATTGACGTCAATTGCCTGTATACCAATTTTTACAAGTTTTACAAGCATTATATAGATGGTATCATCATTATTTGGGCAGGATCAAAAGAGTCTTTTTCTCAGATTTTGACGAAAATTGGTGAGAATAGGTGTGGGGTATCATTCTTGGCAACTTCTGACATTCATTGCATCAATTTTCTTGATCTAGTTATTTTTAAGGATAACCACACACTGTCCACTAAAACCTATTTTAAGGAAGTGGACAGAAATGGTTACATCCCCCTTGGGAGCTGCCATCACCCCCTTTGGCTTAGTTACATTCCTAAAAGTCAATTTCTAAGAGTCAGATGCAATTGCGCAAGAATCGAGGATTTTGACCTACAAGAGCAAGTTCTGTATGAGAGGTTCTTGGAAAAAGGTTATACCCCATGTGAGTTAAACAAAAGCTTATCCTTGGTAAGGGGTATGAATAGGAACGATTTGTTTAAAAAGAAGGAAGTTGCCAAAAGAGATTTTGGTATTGCTTTTATGTCAGGTTTTACACGCCAATATAAACAAGTGGAACATATTGTTCATAAGCATTGGCACCCTTTATTGAAAGATGACAATTTAGCCAGTGTTTTACCCAGTAGACCACAGTTCATTTACACCAAGCCTTCTATGCTACGACTCAAGCTGGCACCCAATGTTGTTGACCCCCCGAAAAAGCTATGCACTTTTTTGTATCAGGTGGGTTTTTTCAGTTGTGGGAGATGTGTTATATGTAGGACATCTAAAGACAGGGTGAGGAAAACAACTGAGTTTACGGCACACTCCACTGGTCAATCCTATAAAATTAAGAGATTTATTACATGTGGCACTACCCACGTTACCGACCTATTGTCCTGCCCATGTGGGTTACAATACATAGGTAGGACCACCAGAGCGTTGGGAGTGAGATTACATGAGCATGTTAATAGGTTTAAAAAAGGTTACAAACACCACAGTTTATCCAATCATTTCAGACTAGTTCACGGTAGGGACCCCAGTGACCTCACCTTCTGTGGCATTGACAGAGTTGAGGGGCATTGGAGAGTAGGTAACCTCAAGCGAGCTATTTCTCGTAATGAGACCCAGTGGATCCATTGTTTAAAAACGATGAGCCCCCAAGGGTTAAACGTTGAATTGGATCTGAACTGTTTACTGTTGAATTTTTAGAACAATATAGTACTTTTTATCCATTGTATTTTTATTTTTTATTTTCATTTTAATTTTTTTACTTTTATTTATATATATATATATATATATATATATATATATATATATATATATATATATATATATATATATATATATATATTTATATTTTTATATTTATATTATTTTTATTTCATTTTTATTTTCAATATTAGTTTTTCCTTTTATATTTCATTTTTCGTCTTGTATGTATATTTATTTAATTTTGCTTGTAAATGTATTCCCAGTGAACTCCATGGATTAGCCGGAACTGACGTCTTTAGACCTTAGAATCGTTTTTGCAGATCGCTATTTGCACTTTTTTGGTCTCTCTCAGCGGCTGTGCTCTGCCTATGGGAGTGACCTTTTTTCATTTCATCATCAGCATGGTTCCCATGTGGATGGTGATTATTCCTCTGTGCGGGGGATGTTTCCTTCTTTCCTCTATTTAAGACGGTAGAGTGACCCGGGAATTAGGTCTTTGATAACGCCCTGTAGGTTGACAAAACATATCGACGTATTTCTGGTGGCACTGATGTCATTCCCTGCTCCTTGGAACACACTTCCTGGTTTCTGGAACACACGCCGTGAGCAGTGTCTGGATCCATCTCTAATCCCTTTACATGCCGGTTTTTATCAACTATTTTGTAAGTACCCATTTGTATATGGAATAAATCCCTTTTCAAACGGTACTTTTCACTATTAGTTCCATTTTTTTCCTTTTTTTGGTGCCTGGTGATTCTGCTGAGAAATTCCAACAAGAAATCCTTTGATCTGATGTGCACAACACCACTCCTGAGCTTCTCTGGATACCATCACATAAGCCTGAAGTGACTCCCAGACTGCAAGGCTGGGGGTCATCGCCATTTGGTGAGTGGGGACACATGTGGGGGTGGTGTTTCTGCACCTGAAAAGTCCTGGTGCATTGCACTTAAAAAGTTTTTTTCCCATTGCGGATCAGAACATTCAGCACATTTATTTGGACTTTGTTTACATGTTTTTTGCTTTGTATATTCACATCTGCACTCATCTACACTTGGTCACACATGTCTAATAACATTTGCGAGTGCCACATTTCCATAATTTTACAGGAGTGCGTTTTGTTAAGCAAAAGAAAAAAAACAGAAAGCGAGAAAATAAAATTCATCTTTAGTCATTTTAAATTGAGAGAGCACTATCCTGTCTTTACCAATAGGCTTTTTAGCACCAGATTACATGATTCTGGGAGATAACATTGTCCAGTTCTTAATTTTTAGAGATAATCCCTTAATTTGTGTGATGGAAAGCTATAGCTATAGCACATTATGAAAATAAAAATAAAAGTATTTTGTTAAAGATTTTGGACACTTTATAATTTAGCAGTACTAGTACCATCTGCATCATGGCATCCCAAAATATGGAGGCTGGTAGAGGATGACTGAGGTCCAATAATGGATCTGTTGCAAGACAAAAGCTTGGAGATGCAAAGAAACATTAAAAGAAAAACTATCATTAATTTTTTCTGCCCCTGTATGCAGGGCTGGTGCAAGGATTTTTGACACCCTTGGCAAAACTTCATTTTGCCGCCCCCCTCTTGGCTCCACCCCGGGAATCAACCCTCTTTGCCCTGCCTATGTATAGCCCACCTTTTTAATGACTGCTACTATTTTACCTATTTTACCACTATTTTACCATAATGTGCAGCCTCACCAGCGCCCATAATCTGCAGCCTCACCAGCGCCCATAATGTTCAGCCACATCAGCGCCCATAATGTGCTGCTAGTTAAACGCTGCCTGCCTCGGTGAGTCCAGGGAGGCTAAGGTTCCACCTGTCACCAACCCCGGAGTGCCGCCAGTGACTTCACTGGTGCCTGCCATTGTTCAAGAGGACAGGCCAGGTTAGGTGGGAGAGCGGTCTGAGCCTCCACAATGGGGGGGGGGGGGGGCGGTGGTATTCCTGTGTGCAGTGTACACTGGGCAGGAGGGAAAGAGAGCGGCCTCAATGACAGGGGGGGGGATCATGTGGCGTATGGGCACAGCACTGGGCAGAAAGGCAGAGGCACAGAGGCAGAGGTGGCTGGCTGTAGCGGAGGCGGAGCGGTACATTAGACACAGACTGGTGTTAAGCGGTAATGACGTGACTGCGCGCGGTGGTAAACAGACAGGTCACACTGACTGGCAGTGGCACTGTGATGATCAGGGGCATGCAGGGGTGCAGGGGCACAAGGAAGCAGGGGATGTTTTCTTTCCTTCCTACATTCCTCCGTCACTGCTGCGCCAGCGCCTCTGTATGGAGGGACTCGGGAGCGGAGCAGCTGCCTGTTGAGTTAGTTGCTGAGGGAGAGAGGGAGGGGGATCACCAGTGGCTGGGCGCCCTAGGCGGCAGTACGCCCTAGGCGACTGCCTAGTTTGCCTAGTGGTAGCGCTTCCACCTCACCACAGAAGGCTCCCACATCCACACCCACAGCAAACAAATGAGGCTCTTCCAAATGAGGCAGGTTCGCCTCTCCTCCTAAGGCTTAATCTGACTCCATGGATTGAAGGTGACCTCTATCACCGCTAAGTTTCTCACTTTACACTCTAAAGGGTATCTTCATTTCCCACTGACTGCCCATTGACACCCCTCCTCCTTTGTCTGCCGACAATGTCCTCCCTCTCTGATGGCGGACCCTCCACTATTCCTACTGCCCCCATTAATGCGTTTGGGTGCAGTATGAGGTCACTACGAGAAGAGGAGGATGTCCAATGTAGCAAATTACTGTTTCGTTACATTTTAGCTCATATCTCCCACATATCTTCTGTTGTAGTTTCACCTGCCCGCAGATTACATGGTCTCCCAGAGAACATTAATCTCTTCTTCTGTACAAGTTTTTTGCCCACCTCTTCTGGGAGTCATATTTGAGATATATAGTACAGCCTAATACCTAACAGATCCTAAATTGTTGTAACCATATTCTCTCAGAGAACCCATGTACAGGCAATGTCCCATGGACGCCTCATCGTTTCACAAAACTAACAGCTCCTATGTATGTTCCTGCGCATTACTGTTTTAAGTAAAGCCACCAGTACCACGTGGACAGTACTAGTATTTGTTCAGCTTCTACCTGAGCCACGCTTCTAGGCGTCTCGAGGCCGACGGCTGTAGACCGTTGCAATTACTGATCACTAATCCCAGTGATCACCCTCAGCCCAAGGCCCCGTGTTCCTACTTCAAAGAGCCACCAACACTTGGTTTTATTAAATTAATTGTAACATCCTGGCTCCTCATCACGCCATGTCTCCCCTATGTTTGCTCTATATTCTGACCCTATATAGCCTTCACCACTTGCCTACAATTTGCATCTGGTGTGACCTCCATTGACTGTCACTGCAGCCCCCACCTTTGCCCTCGGAAGTCCTGTGTAGATCCTCTTTGGACACCTCTTCACCCTCTGATTAGGTCTGCTCGACCTAATCAGATGGACGATCCATTAATCGTCACCTTTTTCCCTTCCCCCTGACTCTCCCATCGCAATCTTTGCCACATTTGAAGCTCTATCTCCAACTCTACTTTTCCTTCTTCACCTGTCCCCTCATTACGGTGGGGGGGTGGTCCCATTCATAGCTAAATATATATAATCAGCCTTTTTTCTGCTTCCCGTTATGGCCCCGTTAAACATTATTACCCTTAACATCCAAGGTTTGAACAACCCTCATAAACAAGTCAAGGCCTTCCGTTCCTTTTCCTCAGCCAAAGCTCATGTAGTTTGTTAACAAGAGACACCTTTTACTAAAAAGCTCACTCCAAAATCATTTGGTCCGGGCCTACCCTCAGGTATTTACTGCTTCCGCAGCCACCAAACAAAGGGGGTCTTAATAGCCTTTCATCGTACATCTCTCTTTACACTTCAAGCAGAGATCAAAGATCTTGAAGGCAGATACATTATTCTATCTATCTTGACGAAGTAGTAACAGTAGTTTCCTACTACGCCCTAACTGCAATCCCATTTCATTTGTCTCCCACTTTCTGCAAGTAATCAACAAGCATATACAGGGCACTCTATTGATTGATGGAGACGATATACCCCTTTTTGGATAAATCACCTTTTTCACCCTCATCTAGCCCAAGAAACTCACCTTTCAACAACAGCTACAACAATACTCCCTTCTTGACTCCTGGTGAGAAGCTAACCCTGTAAGATGGCAATTTACTTACTACTCTCACCCCCACAAAACGTTCTCCCATATAGATCACATACTAATATCCATTGGGACTTCCCCAGCCCTCCTTTCATCCATTATCCTACCATATACATGGACGGATGACAATGGCGTTCTCACATGACTTGATTCCCTAGTACCACGACAAGTCGACCGTTCATGGTGCCTTAACAAACTCATAACTCCACGAATGACATTACACCTCTAACACTATGGGAAGCCCATAACCCCTAATCTGGGAGTTTGTATAAGCAAAGCCTCTTTCCATAAGATAGAACGCCAAGCCCTGCACCGTCAGCTAGAATCTACTTTCTACCAATCCCATATGGCATTTCAGGATGACCCCTTCCCCCCAACATGGACAGGCCCTAGACAAAGCCAGACTGGAACTGGACCTCTTCCTAACGGAATCTGCCAAAAAAACACTTATGCCGCGTACACACGGTCGGACTTTTCGACCGGACGGGTCCGACAGACTTTCCAGCGTACTTTTGACGGACTTTTGACGGACTTCCGACAGGCTTTCTAACGAACGGACTTGCCTACACACGATCACACCAAAGTCCGACGGATTCGTACGTGATGACGTACACCGGACTAAAATAAGGAAGTCGATAGCCAGTAGCCAATAGCTGCCCTAGCGTGTTTTTTTGTCCGACGGACTAGCATACAGACGAGCGGATTTCTGGGTCTGGCGGAATTACGACGTAAATGATTTGAAGCAAGTTCCAAATCTAAAGTCCGTCAGATTTGCGACTGGAAAAGTCCGCTGAAGGTCCGGTGAAGTCCACATGCGATCGGATTGTCCGCCGGATTTGGTCCGTCGGCGTCCGTCAGACCAGTCCGGTCGAAAAGTCCGACTGTGTGTACGTGGCATTAGTCGGTCTAGGCATAAACTATACATGAAAGTCAATAAACCAGACACCTTCCTCACCCTGACCGATTTAGCCCGCACACATAAACCCATTCGCCTGAAACTAGCGAATGATTCCTATTCCAGTAACCCCCTAAAAATCCTAGCCCTGTTTCGTAAACACCTATCAGACTTATACTCTGCAAAAAACACTTTTGATGAAACCCACATAACAGCCCTGTTATCCAATCGTAATCTCCCCACTCTATAATCATCGCAGCGCACATCCCTTGAGCAACCCATCTCTGATCTAGAAATTCACACTGCTATCAAAACCCTGAAAATCAACAACTGCCCAAGCCCGGACAGCTTTACGGCCACCTACTATTAACATTTTGCAGACCTTCCTACTCCTCTACTAGTAGGAGCCTTCAATTCAATCCTAAAGGACCACTCCTTTCGGCCTGACTCCCTCACGGCCATAATCTCCATGCTACCCAAAACCCCAATCGGATGACTCAGCCTGGAATAACTACTGCCCATCTCATTATTAAACATAGACATAAAATTGATGGCCAAAATTATATCCTCACGCCTGAATATGATCATTGGGTCTCTCATCCACAAAAACCAGGTCGGGTTTATGCCTCTAAGGCAAGCTGGAGATAATGTCCGCATGGCAGTCCTCATAACCCATGCAGCCCGCAAATGCTTTAACCACTTGCTTACTGAGCACTTAAAGCCCCCTCCTGACCAATTTTCAGCTTTCAGCGCTGACGCACTTTGAATGACAATTGAGCGGTCATACAACACTGTATCCAAATGACATTTTTATCATTTTTTTTCCCACAAATAGAGCTTTCTTTTTGGTGGTATTTAATCACAGCTGGGATTTTTATTTTTTGCTAAACAAACAAAAAAAGATGGAAAATTAAAAAAAAAAAAAATCATGTTTAATAGTTTGCTATAAAATTTTGCAAACAGGTAATTTTTCTCCTTCACTGATATGCTCTGATGAGGCGGCACTGGTGTGTACTGATAGGCTGCACTGATGGGCACGGATAGGCACAGTTAAGGCGGCACTGATAGGCACAGTTAAGGAGGCACTGATAGGCGCAGTTAAGGCGGCACTGATAGGCACAGATAAGGCGGCACTGATGGCCACTGATGGGCCCTGATGGGTGGCACTGATGGGTGGCACTGATGGGTGGCATGGATGGGTGGCACGGATGGGTGGCACTGATAGGTACCACTGATAGGTGGCACTGATGGGCGGCATTGATGGGCACTACTGATGGGCACTGGTAGGTGACACTGATGGGCACTGATAAGTGGCACTGATGTGCAGCACTGTTGTTGAGGCACTGATAGGTGGCACTGTGGGCACTGATGGGTGGCATTGTGGCCACTGATGGGTGGCACTGTGGGCACTGATAGGTGGCCCTGGTGGGCACTGGTAGGCGGCACTGCTGCCTATTGCTAGGTGGCACTGGCAGAGGGCACAGGTGGGCACTGATGATCTGGTGGCGCTCGCCGTGATCGGGACTGATGTCCCTCTGTTGTTGCTGTTAGCGGGAGGAGAAAAAATAGCGATTTACGGGCTCTGTTGATGTCACATGATCAGCTGTCATTGGCTGGGATCGACCTCTTACTCCGATCTGTGATCAGGAGAGTCTCATAGACTCGCTGATCACAGAGCGCGCCGCGTGTGCCCTGCAGGGGGCGCGCAGGCCGCTTGTGCACGGGACAACGTCAATGGACGTAGTCCCGGCAAAGCAGGTCCGCACTGTAGCCATCATTCGGCTATAGCGCGGATCTCTAGTGGTTAATGTCATTGGACATTAAAAAAGTGTTTGACACCCTCTCCTGGCCTTACCTACAGTTTGTGCTCCGACTGGGTTTTGGTCCGCACTTTTCTTAACCTGGATATCCTCTTTATATACCTCCCCTACAGCCTACCTTAAGTATGCAGGATAAATGTCTGACCCTTTTCCCATACAACGAGGGACAAGACAGGAGTGCCCCCTATCCCCACTTCTTTTCACCCTAGCCATTGAATCCTTAGCCCAACTATTACATTTCAATCCTGATATCAAAGGAGTAGAACTAGGTGGCCACCAACATAAGTTCTGTCTATTCGTGGATGATATCCTTCTCTTCGTAACCTCCCCCTAACATCTTTTCCTAATCTCCCTAAAACCTTAGACCAATTTTATGTTAATATCCGGCTTATTAGTGAACCCAAACAAAACTAAAGCCCTTAATATATCAATCCCTCCCTCACTAATACCGCAACTTCAACAAGGTCCCCTCTTTAAGATCCTACCTGGGAATCAACTTGGCTGCAGACCCTAACACACTGTATTCCACAAACTACTAAGCAATTTTGACCCATTTAACCATGCCCTCGTGGTCCGCACTCCCCTTGGCATGGATGGGCCGCATCACTGTTACCAAAATGGCAATCTTGCCGAAAATACTTTACCTTTTTCGAACCAGTCCCATTTCACTTTTTAAGAATCCTGCAGCGTTGCATGTTCAGCTACGTTTGTGGCAGTACAAGACCTTGTGTCGCAAGACACATCCTATACCTTTCTAAACTTAAAGGAGGCCTAGGGCTTACTAATATCAACAAATATTATCAAACCGCGCACCTGGTTCAACTCCCCAAATACCACCGAACACAGGAAATTCCCTTGTGGGTGGCACTGGAGTTGGTAGACTGTGACCTCCTATTCATAGCCAATCTATTGTGGTTCTGCCCAAGAGACCGCAGATCACAAACAACCCAATAACCTGTCACTCCCTAGCAATTTGGGACAGAATCAAAAATAAGTTTGACTTCCAATCTCCTTCCAATCTCCTCACAATGTGCTCCTGTTATTCCTCCGAAACCCAGCCTTCTATCCTGCCTGGACCTCCCCCTCTGTGAATCCCGACCCTCTGTGAATCTCATGACATTCCCAATTTGGAAGTTTTCTGATATCTTTAAATTAAGCATTTTCTTGCCCCCTGTCTTCGAAGAAACACGTCCCTACCGGCCATGTCAACATTTGAGCGCACATGCAAAACGGACCCCCATGTTTGCGCTTTAATTTTCACCATATATGCTCAACATTTGGACCCACCATCTTATACCCCTACACCCTATGCAGCTAAGTGGGAGAAAGATCTCGGTTTCCATCTGGGCACCAAAGACTGGACGGAGATCTGGAAAGCTACCAAGTCAGCGTCACAGAATATAGTGGCGTTGGAAACTTATTATTAGGTTCTCATGCACTGGCATCTGGTCCCTGCCCGGATAGCTAAATTCCATCCCACTTACCCTCCCAATTGCTTCCGTGGCTGCCAGATGCAGGTACACATCTCCACATCTGGTGGACCTGTCCACTGTCCCAAACATTCTGGACTGAAATGTTTCATATTCTCTCAACGTTGTTTGAAAGGGCCACTAGCCCGGCCACAACCCTAACTAATAAAAAGCCCCAGGAAGTAACCTACCCACAATTTAAACTCCTCTCACAGGTTACTACCACGGCAAAGCAAACCATCGCGAAGGCCTGGCTATCTCCCCAACATCACAGAAACTAAAAACAGGGTCACCAGAGCCATGATCCATGCTAAAGTGGAAGCAATTCTCCTAGACAAAGTAAAAGAATATAATCGCTTATGGAAACCATGGGTGTATCATTATCTCCCTTCTGACTTCTACCTAACACTAATGTCCCCATAACTCCCCTTACTTATATCACTAGGGACCATTGAATAAAGATCCCTAATCCTATCTCATACTTCACCCCCCTCATTTCCTTTGTCCCCCCCACCTTCTTAGATCCCCCACCCCCTACTTCCTCATATTACCCCCTACCCTCCTGCCCCTCTTCCCTACACCCCTCTAGCTTCTCTTGCTCTCCTTTCTTTTCTTTCTACCCTTCCTCAGATTACACAGCCTCCGCCTAACACAGACTACCCCATATGGGGACAGCCTGTCTATACAATAACACGCTTAAGATGATAACAGCACCTAGCAACCTTTACTCCACTCATTCTTTCTAAAAAAAAGCCTATGTTTCTCCCCCAAATTGTCCAGCCCATTACCCTGATCTACATACTCCAAATGTTATATGTTGTTTTTTGACAGATTGCAAAGCAATCCAAGTTTGTTTAGTTGTCCTGAGGGGAGATCCTTCTCCCCCTGCCTCCCATGTTTGATCTAGCTGAGCAGTTGGGGTTATCCACACCACCAAGCAATAAGAAAAGAGCAAAAAAACTGCAATGTCAGGGATATCAGAGCAGGAGCCACTGTGACAGTGGAAGATTTTGTATGGCTAAAAAAAAGCTACTTTTAAATTGTTTAAAAAAAACAAAAAGAAAGAATTTAGCAACATGAGACAAAATACTACATGTCCCATGGGGGGCAGAACTGTAAAAAAGAGCAAAAACAATGCAATGTCAGGAATATCAGACCAGGAGCCACTGTGGCAGTGGAAGGTTTTGTATGGCTAAATAAAAGCTACTTTTAAACTGTTAAAAAAATAAAAAGAAAGAAATTAGCAACATGAGACAAAATACTGCGTGTCCCATTGGGGCAGAACTGTAAAAAAAAAAAATAATGATAGATCTACCACTTCATTACCAGGCCATAGTCAAAAGATGTCCTCGGTAGGAAGTGGAATACCGGGATATTGGCTGCAGCAATATGTCATAACCCCAGTATTGTTTTTTTCAGCTGGCGATTCTTTAACCGCTAAGAGTGGCCCTGATGATGTCATGTATGACAAAACGTGCAGGAAAGAGCCAAACACACACGCGGTGGCAGCCCGTCCATAGGGGGCGCTCGGGCGCTGCCCCCCAAGCTAAAAAAAAATCACTTTAAGAGTGACCAGGCGCCGGACATGCGGCAGTCTATGGAAAGCTTCCCAGACTGCAATCAGCTGATTGCAGGCTGGGAAGCTGATTTGCCTGTGTGCAGGGCGCAAGCTGTGCGCACGCACACACTCCCACTCTACTTTGATTGGTCAGTATACCTACAGTAGTGGCTAGGATTGGCGTGGCGGGGAGAGGACAGTGGGCGGTACTATTTGCGTCACCGTGGGGGACAGGACATCGGAGGAGAGGAGAGTAGGCGTGGGCAGTGCTATATACATCACTTCCTGTTTCTAGGCTGGGATTCTGAGAGAGCGGCGCCATTGAAGGTAAGTGCTGGCCATCTGTTCTCCTGAAACCCGGGCTGCGGCATATGCTCTAGCCAGTTACCTCCAGCCCTCCGCCAGCACCAGCAGCACCCCCCGCCCCCTTGAGCTGGGTCCGCTCTCTCCGCTCTCAAGGGTCCCGCCAGCAGTGCACACTCTCTGATCGGCAACATCTGTGACCTTCCCCTGCCCCCGACAGCTCCCGTGGCTTTAGTGGTGGTGACTGCTGCTGGACACACAAAGGACAGTCAGTCACTCTGAGACAGGTAAAAGCCTAGGGGGCATGAGGGGTGTAGGTGTCCAAGGGGCATGAGGGGTGGTAGGTCCCCAGGGGTCCGGTGGTAGGTGCCCAGGGGGCATGAGAGGTAGTATGTTCCCAGGGCTGGAAGCTAGCAGAGTATAGGGAGCCAGGGCCAGCAAGTGCAATGTTCTGTAGACTTGCCAGTATAAAGGGCAATGTTCCTTAGATATCCATTATATGGAGCAATGTGCTGCAGAGTTATCACTTTAGCTGCCTGGCTGGTGGGATACTCTGCAGAATACAGTATATCACAATGAGTTTGTTCACATTGCAATGAATGTTCTGCAGATATTCCACTACAGAGAGCAATTTTCTGCAGATATGCCACTATACAGAGCAATGTTCAGCAGATATGCCATTGTACAGAGCGATGACTTGCAAAAATGCTATTATACAGAGCAATGTTCTGCAGATATGCTATTATAGGGAGCAATGTTCTGCAGACATGCCATTATATGGAGCAATGTTCTGCAGACATGCCCTTATACAGAGCAATGTTCTGCAGACATGCCCTTATACAGAGCAATGTTCTGCAGACATGCCCTTATACAGAGCAATGTTCTGCAGACATGCCATTATACAGAGCAATGTTCTGCAGACATGCCATTATACAGAGCAATGTTCTGCAGACATGCCATTATATGGAGCAGTGTTCTGCAGACAGGCTATGATACAGAGAAATGTTCTGCAGATCCTTCACTGTATCTGCCTGACTGATGAGATACTCTGCAGCATACAACATATCACAATGAGTCTGCTCATTGCAGTGTTCTTTTTATATGCAATCATACAGTGCAATATTGAAGATGAAGATGGCAGGTGTAATATATGGGCATAGGGATGACGGGTGTATAATATGGGGATGGGGAAAGGGATGATGATTATTGGTGTATAATGTGTGGATGATGACGATGGGTGTATTATACCAATGAGAAATGCTATATACCAGGCTTAGTGGGAAATGCTATATACCAGGCTTTGTGAGAAATGCTATATACCAGGCTTTGTGAGAAATGCTATATACTAGGCTTTGTGAGAAATGCTATATACTAGGCTTTGTGAGAAATGCTATCTACCAGGCTTTTTGAGACATGCTATATACCAGTCTTTGTGAGAAATGCTATATACCAGCATTTGTGAGAAATGCTATATGCTATACTCTGTGATTCGGAGCTGTATACTCTGCTGTGATTCTGGGTTGTATACTCTGCTGTGATTCTGGGCTGTATACTCTGCTGTGAGTCTGGGCTGTATACTCTGTCCTGTGATGAGCTGTCCTGAGCTGTATACTCCTGACACTATGGGTGGAAGCAAGTTGAATACAGGGGATGGAGTGGGTGGATGCTATTAGGGGTGGGACTTATAAGTGGGATGGGTCAAAAATGAGGGGCGGGTCTGGCGCCCCCCATCCTAAAACTTCACCAACCGCCACCACACACACGATACCATGCATGTGCAGACAGCCGTCTGCCATCTTTGTTATTGGAGGAAGATCCTTTTCGGCATTTCCGAGACATTCTTTCCCAATTTTAATGTGAGTGTATTTCTATTAAACCTGACAGCTTTGCAGTATTATGCTATGTGGAGTGTTTGTTTTTCATATTTTATGCATCTTACTACTTATTCTGGCTAAGTTGGATGATTGAGGAATCTCTGGTAACTATCAAAGACATTGTGGTTTAACCGTTATGTGATATCTCTGAGCTTTACATGAAGGTTATTGTTCTCTTCTACGATGCCGGCTTTCCAAATTTAACCACTTCAGCCCCGGAGGATTTGGCAGCTCAATGACCAGAGGACTTTTTACAATTTGGCACTGCGCTACTTTAACTGGTAATTGCGTGGCCATGCAATGTTGTACCCAAACAAAATTTGCATCCTTTTTTCCCACAAATAGAGCTTTCTTTTGATGATATTTGATTGCCTCTGCGATTTTTATTTTTTGCGATATAAATGGAAAAAGACCAAAAATTTTGGAAAAAGATATTTTCTACTTTTTGTTATAATAAAAAATGAATAAACTCAATTTTAGTCATACATTAGGCCAAAATGTATTCAGCCACATGTCTTTGGTAAAAAAAAGTCAATAAGCGTATATTTATTGGTTTGCGCAAAAGTTATAGCATCTACAAACTATTACATTTTCTGGAATTTACGCAGCTTTTAGTTTATGACTACCTATCTCATTTCTTGAGGTGCTAAAATGGCAGGGCAGTACAAACTCCCTCAAATAACCCCATTTTGGAAAGTAGACAAGGGAATTGCTGAGAGGCATGTTGAGCCCATTGAATATTTTATTTATTTGTCAAGTGATTGTAAAATGACAAAAAAAAAAAAAAAAAACACAAAGTTGTCACTAAATGATATATTGCTCACACATGCCATGGTTATATGTGGAATTACACCCCAAAATGCATTCTGCTGCTTCCCCTGAGTATGGGGATACTACATGTGTGAGACTTTTTGGGAGTCTAGCAGCGTACAGGATCCCGAAAACTAAGCATCTCCTTCAGCCTTTCTAAGGGTGTAATTTTTGATTTCACTCCTCACTACCTATCACAGTTTTGAAGGCCATAAAATGCCAAGATAGCACAAAACCCCCCCAAATGACCCCATTTTGGAAAGTAGACAACCCAAGCTATTTGTTGATAGGCATGTTGAGTCATGGAATGTTTTAGATTTTGCCAAAAGTTGCCGGAAAATGATTTTTTTTTTTGCACAAAGTTGTCACTAAATGATATATTGCTCAAACATGCCATGGGCATATGTGAAATGACACCCCCCGTTATGGAGCACGAAGCGTGTGTAGCTGCACTGTAGAGATGGTGCTGGTCGGATGTCTGATAAACAGCAGACAGCACTGGATCCCTTCTCGGTCAGGTAGGAATGCTGTGGACCATGTGGTAGGCCGCGACCTCACTCTCGCTGCTTGGAGAGGTCCTTCACACACCCGGCCCAGGAGGAAGAGACCTTGAGGCGTGTCTCTGGTTTCTTTTATAGTTCTTCCCAGCAATCTCCCTGGAGGTAGACAAGATTCCTGGGATATGTAGTCTGAATGCATAGTCATGCAGGGGAACAGTCGTCTGTTGGAACTACCAATCCCACAACCCCTTTGGTTGGGCTCACAAATATGATGTCCATTTGATAACGCTGGGCACTAGAGGGATAGTATGGTATACAGATAGGTTAGGGAATAGCTGTTCATTGCAATTATAGTCCATATTGCTACATTAGGATATAAACATGTCTTGGTGAATTGGTAAGCTCACTTATCCTTTCCTCTCAATGATGAGCTACCCCCCATTGTTTTCTCTTTTATGGGTGGGGTAAATGAGAGAGAGAAATAATTTTTGAAGGATACACAAGATATGTGTTCACAGTAATATGGAATGGAGGTTTAATTAATCCACAGAATGTGGAATGCACACTATGGGCCTGAATGGGTGATAATGGGAGAGGGAGGGCAAAAGGGATGGGTGGGTGTGACTATGTGTAAAGGAATGGGAAAGGAGAAAGGAAAAAGGAGAAGGAAAGTTATTCTCTCTTCCTTCTTCCTTAAATATCACAATTGGATTTTTTTTTTTTACATCACAACACATGAAGTAGGTAGTGAAGGGTAGGGATGAGCCCTGAAGGGCCAGGTATGGATTTTGGAGGGAAACCCCCACGCCATTTTTTTTTGAAAATTTTGGCACAGGGTTCCCCTTAATATTCATACCAGACCCAAAGGGCCTGGTAATGGACTGAGGGGTACCCATGCCATTTTTTTCAATGATTTTTATATATATTGCCGGGACCCGACAATACATTACAGCCGTGAGCAGTTTTAAATGGCATTTTTTTCCTTTAGAAATATTAATTTGCTGTGGTACTTGTCACGGAACGTCCCTCACTCTGCTTGAGTGCTTCCGTCAGTATACCACTTCCTTGTAGTCTGGACTCAGATATCAGATATTCCAACGGCTCCCAAGCATAAAACAAGACGATACTTGCTTAGATGCTAACATGGACTATTTTTTTTTAGAATCAAAATTACAAGACTTTATATGCCGTTGGAACCTCCTCTAACAATACAACTGTAACCTAATTAACATGAGCTAGTTTACTAAATCATTTACCCAGACTAGGTGACTATTCAATACACATTACCATAAACATCAACACAGGGTTAATTAGAACAAACAACAATGTGTGGAATACCCTTAGAACCTGTGGTAAGCCAGACTAGACTGTTCGTCTCCTAGCCAGTCCTGGAGGCTAATGTGATCAGCTCACTCAATTAACAGGTTGAGTTCAGAATCAATCAAACCAAGAATAGTCTCTACATACATCCTGGGAGATATTGTGGACAAATATTACTGTCCCATTTTAAGTAGTCCAAGATATATTTTCTCACTCACCCTGTGCCAGGATAGCACAGGGTGACTTAAACATAAGAGGTGTATGGGGAGCTGGAACAAGGACATCCCCTACTTTCCAAGGGATTCTGAGTTCCACGGGCCCTCCCGTCACAGTACTGTTCTAAACATGGGAAAGATGCACTACTTTATGGGCAGACTAAGGACACCCCCCGGCACGATATTTAAAGGAATATTTCATTTTATTGTTTCACTTTAAGCATTATTAAAATCACTGGTCCTGAAAAAATGTCTGATTTTAAAACTGTTGTCTTTTCACAAGTTCTGGTGCGAACCGAATGGGTGGGGAGGGGAGTGTTCGGCTCATCCCTAGTGGAGGAAATATGATGTAAGAGGAGAGAAGGAAAGGGGGTGAGAGGGAGAGAGGATGCAGGAGGCGAGGTTTAGGTGGAAGGGCCTGGTAGTTACCAGATCTTTCTTGGTGAAGATTAGTGGGACCCCCACCTCTCTTGTTGTCCCTTCCCTCCTTCTGGAGAATAAGTATAGTTGTGGTAATTGAACAGGGTCCTAGGATACACATCTTTTTTATGTAGTATAGTTTTTCATTGGGTCGGATATGAGTTTTAAATGTTTTTTCTTTTTTTTGATTTTTTTTGTTATGTATTTGTAAACTATATAAAATGAATAAAAAAAATTAAAACAAAAAAAATTCTGCAATAACTATGAAAATAAAAATAGTTATACAAAGTAAAGTTCAAACCAAACCTTTATTTCTAGTTTTGGATAAAAACTTTTTCTACTGGTATCTTGGTCTCTGTTACAGAGTTTTACTCTAATGCCCTTTATTTACCCTGGTCACACCCCAGTCGAAGTCTTTGTGGACGAAACGTGTCGGGTCTGATGAGTCCGCTCCATGTCATTGCGCCCTTTTTCTTCCTCTTTCAATGCTTTTGTGATCACTATAAGGAGATGTTTTTGTTGATGCCCATTATCTTGGCTATGTAAGTTTTATACTTTCTAATAAAATCTGTGGCCAAATGGTTTTACACTGTGTGGAGGTCTCTTGTCTTTTATGGATGTCGGCGTTGGACCCCCTGTTGCGTTGACAGATGGCACAGGACTTCACATACCTCCTACAATCCAATTTTAAGGTGGGCCACCAAAAGGACCGTTGAATGAGTTCTGTTGTCTTTTGAACCCTGAAATGCCCAGCAAGTTGATGATCATGGAGGGTCTTCAAAACCTGTAACCTGGTTTGCCACAAGAACCCTTGTTGACTTCTTAGAGAGGAAGCCTCTGATCTTGTGCATTGGACAGAGGCTTGTTCAATTGATGCTCTCAAATCATGTTGAAGTAACAAAAAGTTCTGGCTTGGCAGAATTGTGTCAGGTATTGTTACCTTTGGGGTGTCAGGAAACATCCGTGATAGAGCATCGGCTTTTCCGTTCTTTGACCCTGGCCGATAGATAATGTGGAAATTGAATCTGGAGAAAAACAATGCCCAATAAGCCTTTTGGGGTCTTAGACGTTTGGCTGTTCAGAGATATTCCAGATTTTTATGGTCAGTGAAAATCATAATAAGGTGTGCGGCTCCTTCCAAAAGATACCTCCACTCCTCTAGGGCTGTCTTTATAGCCAGACGTGACTCTGAAACGTTGCATTCTCCTTGTATTGTGATCATGCAATAAATTACACGTTTGGACGCTATCTACGCCGTTCCATGGTGTGCTGGCAAATATTTTCATTGTGACTTGAACCAGTATCCAGCTGGTTGTTGCTGCAGCACCCATATCCGTGAGCTCATCCAGGAATGTGTGAGATGGGAATATGAAGTATTATTTATAGCCAGGAGTTCTTGGTCCCCAACATCATAGTTCCTTTCCGGCTGACTCATTTTCCATGAAAAAAAGGCAACAGGGTGAAGTAACGCTTTAGAACTCTGACATCGCGACAGGTCTGTCCCTGTGGCTACTTCTGAAGCGTCAACCTCAAAAACATTGGGTAAAGCAGGATTAGGGTGGTGGAGAGCTGGAGCAGACGTAAACAGGGACAATTTTATTTACTATAAAAACAGTTGGAAAAAGTACATTACAGTTTGTACGATTAAGTTTGAATTCAGGGTGTGCAGATCCCCAACATTTAATAGAAATATGGTCTACACAATTCACGGACAGTGCCACTTCGTCAGGGCCTTGAAGATAGCACAATATGGCGTTGTGTGAATTCTACAGATGAAAAATCAATTAGTACTGTATAGATTATATAATTACATTAGATAAGAATTGATTACACAATGTATACAGACGTTAATGCATACGTCATTACACAGGTATATACTAATAGCATGTCATCATAAATATTTATTAATAAAATGAAAATATTTGTAAAGCATTGAACAAACATATACAGTTACATTTTCAACTCATTGGGGGTATGTAGCGATGCTTTTCACACAGGGAGCAGGAACAAAGGGAGTCAATTGCATGCTGTTAATTATCCAGATATGTGTCGCTAAACTATGAAATTATATGAGAGAGAGAGACAGAGAGAGAATATGAATAATGTTTCATGAAGGCGTATCTCTCACCCAGAAACTGTAATCAGAGGAAACCGGCTCGGCGGGACAATGTGAGGCCTGGGAGCCCGTGGGAAAACTCCACCTCCACCTTAACCGGGAGGAATGGATGGGTCCCTATCCATGCAGATGAAAAAGTATGATAAGCCAAATGGTCAAATGGTACCCTGACCATTTGGCTTATCATACTTTTTCATCTGCATGTATAGGGACGCCATATTGTGCTATCTTCAAGGCCCTGACGAAGCGGCACTGACCGTGAAATGCGTAGGCCATATTTCTATTAATTGCTGGGGATCTGCACACCCTGAATTCAAACTTAATCGTACAAACCGTAATGTACTTTTTTCAACTGTTTTTATAGTAAATAAAATTGTCTATTTTTTCATAAGTTTATTAATGTATTTTATTTGTTTACACTTCTCAGAGGCACAATTAAAGTCCCATCCAATTCCATATATTTTTGAAACATAGTTGCATGTCTTCCTTGGATGGTGCCTCTGTAGAAGACTTAGTATTCCACGTTTACCCCACCCCTACACAGAAGTATACAGGGATTTTAGTTTGTCAAAGGCTGCTTGGGCTTCAGGCGACCACTGAAATCGGGTATGCTGGCAGATGACTTGGGTGACTGGTGAGATGATGGCAGAAAAGTTCTTTATGAATCTTCTGTACAAGTTTGCAAATCCAACAAACTTTTGTATCCCCTTTTTATCTACAGGAGCAGACTAGCCTTGACTTTTTTGGATCCATGGCGACTTCTTCTTTGGAAATGATAAGCCCCAAGAACTGAATTGACATCTTTTCAAAGTCACACTTTTTGGCTTTTACATATAGTCCATGTTTGCTTAAAGTTAACAACACTTTCTCCACATATGACCTATGAAGCTCTAGGATAGCTGAAAAAATGAGAATGTCATCAAGGTAGACAATGACGAAATGATCCAGGAACTCATGAAAGATATCATTCACTAGATGCTGGAATGTGGCTGGTGCATTGCAGAGTCTGAATGGCATTACAAGGAGATGATCGAAGTGCCCAAATTTTGAATGCCGTCTTCTATTCATCACTAGGGATGAGCTTTGAATTCGAGTCAAACTCATGTTCGACTCGAACATCGGCCGTTCGCCAGTTCACCGAACAGCGAATAATTTGGTGTGTTCGCGGCAAATTCGAAAGCCGCGGAACACCCATTAAAAGTCTATGGGAGAAATCAAAAGTGCTAATTTTAAAGGCTTATATGCATGGTATTGTCATAAAAAGTGTTTGGGGACCTGGGTCCTGCCCCAGGGGACATGGATCAATGCAAAAAAAGTTTTAAAAACGTCCGTTTTTTCGGGAGCAGTGATTTTAACAATGCTTAAAGTGAAACAATAAAAGTGTAATATTCCTTTAAATTTCATACCTGGGGGGTATCTATAGTATGCCTGTAAAGGGGCGCATGTTTCCCGTGTTTAGAACAGTCTGACAGCAAAATGACATTTCAAAGGAAAAAAAGTCATTTAAAACTACTCGCGGCTATTAATGAATTGCCGGTCCCGAGTCTCCCGACAATACACATAAAAGTTCATTGATAAAAATGGCATGGGAATTCCCCACAGGGGAACTCCGAACCAAAATAAAAAAAATGACGTGGGTGGTCCCCCTAAATTCCATACCAGGCCCTTCAGGTCTGGTATGGATATTAAGGGGAACCCCAGCCAACATTTAAAAGAAAAATGGCTTGGGGTCCCCCTCAAAATCTATACCAGACCCTTCAGGTCTGGTATGGATTTTAAGGGGAACCCCGTGCCAAAATTTTTTAAAAAATGGCGTGGGTCCCCCCAAAAATCCATAACAGACCCTTATCTGAGCATGCAACCTGGCAGGCCACAGGAAAAGAGGGGGGGACGAGAGAGCGCCCCCCCTCCTGAACCGTACCAGGCCACATGCCCTCAACATTGGGAGGGTGCTTTGGGGTAGCCCCCCAAAACACCTTGTCCCCATGTTGATGGGGACAAGGGCCTCATCCCCACAACCCTTGCCCGGTGGTTGTGGGGGTCTGCGGGCGGGGGGGCTTATCGGAATCTGGAAGCCCCCTTTAACAAGGGGACCCCCAGATCCCGGCCCTCCCCCCTGTGTGAAATGGTAAGGGGGTACAAAAATACCCCTACCATTTCACAAAAAAACTGTCAAAAATGTTAAAAATGACAAGACACATTTTTTGACAATTCCTTTATTTAAATGCTTCTTCTTTCTTCTATCTTCTTTCTTCTATCTTCTATCTTCCTTCGGTTTCTTCCTCCATCTTCTTCTTCTTCTGGTTCTTCTGGTTCTTCCTCCGGTGTTCTCATCCGGCATCTTCCTCCGTGGCGTCTTCTTCCCTTCTTATCCTCAGGCCGCTCCGCATCCATGATGGCATGGAGGGAGGCTCCCGCTGTGTGACGCTTCTTCTCCTCTTCTGACGGTTCTTAAATAATGGGGGGGCGGAGCCACCCGGTGACCCCGCCCCCCTCTGACGCACGGGGACTTGACGGGGACTTCCCTGTGGCATTCCTTGTGATGTCAGAAGGGGGCGGGGTTATGTAATGGGTGACCCAGCCCCCCTCTGACGTCACGGGGAATGCCACAGGGAAGTCCCCGTCAAGTCCCTGTGCGCCACCCGGTGACCCCGCCCCCCTGTTATTTAAGAACCGTCAGAAGAGGAGAAGCATCATACAGTGGGAGCCTCCCTCCATGCCATCATGGATGCAGAGTGGCCCGAGAAAAGAAGAAGGGAAGAAGACGCCGCGGAGGAAGATGCCGGACGAGAACAATGGAGGAAGAACCAGAAGAACCAGAAGAAGAAGAAGATGGAGGAAGAAACCAAAGGAAGATAGCAGATAGAAGAAGCATTTAAATAAAGGAATTGTCAAAAACTGTGTCTTGTCATTTTTAACATTTTTGACAGTTTTTTTGTAAAATGGTAGGGGTACTTTTGTACCCCCTTACCATTTCACACAGTGGGAGGGCCAGGATCTGGGGGTCCCCTTGTTAAAGGGGGCTTCCAGATTCCGATAAGCAGACCCCCACAACCACCAGGCAAGGGTTGTGGGGATGAGGCCCTTGTCTCCATTAACATGGGGACAAGGTGTTTTGGGGGGCTTCGCCAAAGCACCCTCCCAATGTTGAGGGCATGTGGCCTGGTACGGTTCAGGAGGGGGGGCTCTCTCACCCCCCCTCTTTTCCTGCGGCCTGCCAGGTTGCATGCTCGGATAAGGGTCTGGTATGGATTTTTGGGGGGACCCCATGCCATTTTTTTTTATTTTGGCGCGGGGTTCCCCTTAAAATCCATACCAGACCTGAAGGATCTGGTATAGATTTTGAGGGGGACCCCATGCCATTTTTTTTAAAATTTTGGCCGGGGTTCCCCTGTGGGGAATTCCTATGCCGTTTTTATCAATGAACTTTTATGTGTATTGTCGGACCGGCAATTCATTAATAGCCGTGAGTAGTTTTAAATGACTTTTTTTCCTTTGAAATGTCATTTTGCTGTCAGACTGTTCTAAATACAGGAAACATGCGCCCCTTTACAGGCATACTATAGGCATCCCCCAGGTACGAAATTTAAAGGAATATTACACTTTTATTGTTTCACTTTAAGCATTATTAAAATCACTGCTCCCGAAGAAAACGGCCGTTTTTAAAACTTTTTTTTGCATTGATCCATGTCCCCTGGGGCAGGACCCAGGTCCCCAAACACTTTTTATGACAATAACTTGCGTATAAGCCTTTAAAATTATCACTTTTGATTATTCATGTTCGTGTCCCATAGACTTTAACGGTGTTCGCGTGTTCGAACAAATTTTTTGCCTGTTCGCAAGTTCTGGTGTGAACTGAACAGGGGGGTGTTCAGCTCATCCCTATTCATCACCTTCGCGAATGTGGATCAGGTTGTAGGCACCTCGCAGATCTAGCTTTGTGAAGACTCGGGCATTACGGAACCTCTGAAAAAACTCTGGAATAAGAGGGAGTGGGTAACAGTTTTTAATAGTGATTTTGTTAAGCTCCCTGTAATCCACACATGGTCTGAGGGTCTTATCTTTTTTTTCTACGAAAAATATGCCTGGCCCGGCAGGATAGGAAGATGGCCGGATGAACCCCTTTTCCAAGTTCTCATTAAGGTACTCTCGTAGTATCTTAAGCTCCTTTTCAGAGAGAAGAAATATGCTGCCAAAGGGTATTTCAGAACCTGGAAGGAGCTCTATTCAGCAATCATATGGCCAATGAGGTGGAACCACATCGGCATTCTTCTTGTCGAAGACATCCGAGAATCCTCAATAGACTGATGGTATATCCTTATGGGTGCTGGACATTGGTTGGACAGTCAAGCAGTTAGCAGACTTATTATGCATGGGAGTGAGACAGTGCTGATGACAATATGAAGAGGGAAATAGAACTTCTCCTTTAGACTAGTCGATCTGCGGATTGTGCGCCTGTAGCCACGGGATACCTAGACTGACCGGGAACATAGGTGAGCTCAGAACATCAAAGCGCAGAAATTCTTGGTGACCAGATTCAGTCAAGGTGAAAAGAGGTGCAGTCTCTTGGGTAACAAGTCCAGAACCGGGCAGGGAGCCATCAGCTAGATGAACTGTCAGTTGTTGTTTTTTCCTGTAGAGGGGAATGCCAAGTTTCATTGCCAAAGTCAAGTCCAGAAAGCAGCTGCAGGCTCCAGAATCAATTATTGCCGGAAGCTGAACCTTCTCTTCCACTACCTGCAGGGAGACAAGAAGGACAACATGAGAGGAGGAAGATCCTGTCATCTGGGTATATACAGGCATACGTGGAAGAGACTTACAGGGTCTTATGGAGCAGTTGCGTAAGAAATGTGCAGTTCCGCCACAGTAAAGGCAAAGAAGTTTCTCTTCTGGGGTCAGAGCTGAGTGGACTAGGCCTATCTGCATAGGTTCAACTTGTAAAGTGGATGCAAAGGGAGGCATGGTTGCTGGAGATGAAGGAACCTGGGGTAACATCCAAGTGGGTCTGAAGTCTTGGGCTCTTTCGGAACGTTGCTCCCGCAGCCGGTCAAGTTGAACAGCAAGCTGAATAAAGCCTTCCAGGGTGGCAGGAGACTCTACCCTAGCCAATTCATCCTTGAGTGATTCTGACAGGCCCTGACGATACTGATATTTTTTTTTTTTGTAAATAATTTTTTATTTTGTAAATAAAAAAAAAACGTCATACAGATCAAAAACAAATAATAACATATATACCGTATACTTATTAGTTAAATACAGACTTATAATAAGAGATGATTACAACAATCTCCCCATCGGGGACTGAAACAATGAGGCCATACATGAAGCGTGAGTCTGCATACTATATAGAAGCTTGTTAGGTCTTGATAGAGTCTAAGTATGTGACAGTATCTGTGAGACAAGCCACCTAGATGTGGATCTAACCCTATACCTAGGGCTTACCGGCATACCACCCCAATGGGATCATACTGTGGAATTGCCTGGAAGTCCTGGGACAGAGGTTACCGCTGCCTTGACTCATCCCAACATCCATCTTCTGAATATGTCTTTAGCCTCCTTTGTTCTGCAACCAGACTATGGTGTTTGTGCACCAACAGCCTGACTGCAGTCAAGTCTATCCACATAGTGCAAACCCGTGAGTCTGCTTCAAAAGAAAAGAAGTAAAAATAAAAAAGAAGAGAGAAAAAAAAAAATTAATAATGTGGAAAATAAAAAACAAAAAAGAAGACGGAGGGCTGCCTACTCACAATCAAAATTCTATCCAGACTTGTCCTAAGTCATCTTGTAGTGGTGAGAAGAGAGTCTCAGGTATAAGAAGAGGAAGAGGAGTGAAAAGGGTAGAGTAGAGAAAGGGGGGGGGGGGGGCTTTGTATGAGGATCCAACTGTCTAAGGAGCTTGTGGTGTGACTGGAAACAAGGGAACATTACAAAAATTGGCCCAAGGTTCCCAGATGGCAAAGAACAAACCAGTTTTGTCATTTATTTTTGCTACAATTTGTTCCTGTGCCATAATCCACGACACCTTCCTCTTAAAGCCCTTAAACGAGACACTAGGTTTCTTCCAGGACTTTGCTAGAGAGACTTTAGCTCCTAATAGGATAAAGAACACTAACTTCTGTGAAGGTTTAGGAATATTCCTGACCCTTCCATTAAGCAAAGCAATGAAGGGGTCAGGAGCGATTTTTTTGCTGCAATACAGTACTGATTGTGCGAAAGACTTTCCCCCAAAAAGATCTGATTCGAAGACAGGACCACCATATGTGCAACATGATACCTTCTAACTCGCATCCCCTAAAACATAGGGGGGAAGACCCTGGAAAAATGACGAGATGCGAGCAGGTACATAATACCACCGTGTTAATACTTTAGCGCTGGCTTCTATTAAGGAGATGTTAAGTATACCTTTGAAGGATCTTTCAAACCTGCAGAACCAGTCCTGCGACGTCCATGAGTTGTCTAAGTCCTCCTCCCAGGCCCGAGCATAACCAGGCTTATCTGAAGAGGATTTTAAAGCGGTGTAAACGAATGATATTCCTCCCCTCTGTACTTCAGTGTTGGAGCACCAATTTTCATAGGGTGTTAGAGCGGGATTATTTTGGTGGAGGTTCCAAATTGAATGTAGAAAATAGCTGATTTGGGAAAATCTAAAGATCTCAGATTCTGGCATGTCTAATTCATTCCGGCAATGAGTCAACGTGGTCGGACCTTTTGGGGAGAGGAAGTGACCAATCCTATATAAAACTTTATCCGTCCACCATTTAAAGTCCTTAATTACCATTCCCGGCTGAAACTCAGGGTTATGAAATAGGTGAGCAAGCGGTCTGATAGGTGAAATTAGGTTACGATGTGAGAAGAGATTCGTACACATGGCTATAGAATGTGAGAGGGTGGGGGACAAAATTGCTGGCCTAACCTTAGGATCACACCAGAGAAGGTAGTCTATAGTGTACCGTGGGGTGGCCCATCTTTCTAATGAAAGCCAACTTGGCTTAGGGCCTCTCACGAGGGCCATCGATATTTGAGAAAGTTGAGCCGCTTGATAATAAATAGGGATGAGCTTCGTGTTCGAGTCGAACCCATGTTCAACTCGAACATCGTCTGTTCGCCCATTCGCCGAATTGCGAACGATATGGGCCATTCGCGCCCATTTCGTGTGGCGCGCCACGGCCCATAATTCACTGCGGCATCGCAGTGCATTGCTGGCTGATGATTGGCCAAGCATGCACTATGACCCGCATGCTTGGCCAATCACAGCGCCGTCTGAACAGAGAGCCGTAATTGGCCAAAGCCAAGGAGGCTTTGGCCAATTATGGCTCAGGGGATTTAGTACATGCCCCACACTATATAAGGCCGTCTGCACGGCGGCCCTGTGTAGTGTGTGTTCCGGCGTTCATTGAGAGAGAGAGAGAGACAGACAGTGACATTTAATTTGAGTTAGATTAGGCAGAACAGTCAGTCAGTTTAGCTGCACTTACAGTGTATTGTGTATATATATGCATCCCAGGTGTTGCATATATATATATACACTGTATTCAGTTTAGCTAGATCCGTTCCTGTTATCTTCCTACTGACAGGCAGGCTTGTCTTGTTACAGTATTTACAGCTACCTGAAGAAAATTGCTGGTGTTCTTTTGATCCTATTAGTACCACAGTCAGGCAGCTAGACTATTTACAGTTAGTGCAGTGCGTCCTGCTCACAGTGTTCAGCTAGATCCGTTCCTGTTATCTTCCTACTGACAGGCAGGCTTGTCTTGTTACAGTATATACAGCTACCTGAAGAAAATTACTGGTGTTCTTTTGATCCTATTAGTACCACAGTCAGGCAGCTAGACTATTTACAGTTAGTGCAGTGCGTCCTGCTCACAGGGTTCAGCTAGATCCATTCCTGTTATCTTCTTACTGACAGGCAGGCTTGTCTTGTTACAGTATATACAGCTACCTGAAGAAAATTACTGGTGTTCTTTTGATCCTATTAGTACCACAGTCAGGCAGCTAGACTATTTACAGTTAGTGCAGTGCGTCCTGCTCACAGGGTTCAGCTAGATCCATTCCTGTTATCTTCTTACTGACAGGCAGGCTTGTCTTGTTACAGTATATACAGCTACCTGAAGAAAATTACTGGTGTTCTTTTGATCCTATTAGTACCACAGTCAGGCAGCTAGACTATTTACAGTTAGTGCAGTGCGTCCTGCTGACAGTGTTCAGCTAAACTTACAAGTTAGTGGGGTGCGTCCTGCTCACAGTGTTCAGCTAAACCTACAAGTTAGTGAGGTGCGTCCTGCTCACAGTGTTCAGCTAAACCTACAAGTTAGTGTGGTGCATCCACCTCACAGTGTTCAGCTAAACCTACAAGTTAGTGCGGTGCGTCCTGCTCACAGTGTTCAGCTAAACCTACAAGTTAGTGTGGTGCGTCCACCTCACAGTGTTCAGCTAAACCTACAAGTTATTTTTTTGCGAGCTCTGCACAGTGTTCACCTAAAGCTACCTGTAGAAGGTTGGTGGTGTTTTCCTGATCCTATCACTACCGCAGGCAGCTAAAAAAGCTACAAGTTAGTTTTTTGCGAGCTCTGCACAGTGTTCAGCTAAAGCTACCTGTAGAAGGTTGGTGGTGTTCTCATACTACAGGCAGGCAGTTGATTTTGCTAGCTGCAGTATCAGTACATATATATATATATATATATATATATATATATATATATATATATATATCCCAGCTTAGTGCAGCTACAGGCCATTAGTATGTCTGGAAGGCCAAGAAGGAGAGGCAGACAGTCACAAGCCAATAAGAGAGGGCAAGCAGGCTCTGTATCTAGTGCTGGTCGTGGAGACGGTGCATCCTCATCAGCACGTGGCCGTGGGACACACTTGGCCTTTTTTTCGGCAGCTGGCCGTGTTGAGCCGCAACATGCGGAAGACTTGGTCGAGTGGATGACCAAGCCGTCCTCATCCTTCTCATCCTCTCTCACCCATGCCCAGGGTACTTTGTCTGGCAAAGCAGCGGCCTCTTCCCTCGGCTCAATGTCATCAGTGACTCCTTCCCTAGCCCCACCATGTCCTCCTGAGGAGTCCCTCGAACTGTTTGACCACAGTGTTGGGTACATGCTCCAGGAGGATGCCCAGCGTTTGGAAGGCTTTGATGATGATACTGAGCTCGATGAAGGCAGTAACATGAGCACGGACAGAGGGGGTGCCCAAGAAGGACAGCAATCTGGCAGTCATGCTCCCCCTGCTGCAGCATACTGCCAGGTTTGCTCCAGTGATGAGGAGGGAGGGGATGATGAGGTCACTGACTCAATGTGGGTGCCTGATAGGAGAGAGGAGGAGGAGGAGGCAGTACATCACCAACGAGGCAGGATGCCCTCCAGGGGCCAGCCTAAGGGCAGCACATTGACTGCCTCACACCCCAAAGCTCCACATGTGCAGGGCGCTGCAGTCTCTGCGCGTTATTCAAAAAGTTCTTTGGTGTGGGCCTTTTTTGAGACGAGTGCATCAGATCGCACCGCTGCTATTTTCAACATATGTCTCAAGCGTATCTCGCGTGGCCAAAACATCTCCCGCTTGGGTACCACATGCTTGACCAGACATATGTTGACCTGCCATGCAGTTCGTTGGCAAGCGTATCTAAAAGACCCACACCAAAGAACAAAGAGGACCTCTCCTTTCTCCTCATCAGCTGAGATTTCCAACCCCACTAGACCTTCAGTCCTCTCTGAGACCTGCACTGAGAGGAATGAAGGTGTAGAATTAGGTGTGTCACAGCCAAGTACTTGTGGTCAATCTGCTTTTGGTACACAGACGTCAGATTGTACCAGGCAGATTTCCCTGCCCCAGCTGCTGCACCCCCGAAAGAAGTTTGCTCCCAGCCATCCACATGCCCAGCGGTTGAATGCTAGCTTGGCAAAATTGCTAGCACTTCAACTGCTGCCTTTTCATTTGGTAGACTCTGCCCCCTTCTGTGAGTTTGTGGAATGTGCGGTTCCTCAGTGGCAGGTACCCAAACGCCACTTTTTCTCACGGAAGGCGATTCCGGCTCTCTACCGGCATGTGGAAGGCAATGTCCATGCCTCGCTGGACAGGGCGGTCAGCGGTAAGGTGCATATTACCGCTGACTCATGGTCCAGCAGGCATGGACAGGGACGTTACCTAACTTTCACGGCGCATTCGGTGACTCTGCTGGTAGATGGGTAGGATGCAGGACAAGGTGCAGTAGTGTTGGAGGTTGTTCCGCCACCACGCCTCCAAAATGCTAATGATTGTGACACACCTGTCTCCTCCACCCCCTCCTCTTCTTCTTCCTCCATGGCCTCTTCCTGTGCTTTGTCCTCGGAACCAGCGGTGCTCCGTAGCCGATCAAGGGGCTACGCAAGTACGCAGGCCAAAAGATGCCATGCAGTGCTTGAGCTGGTGTGCTTGGGGAACAGGAGCCACACTGGGGCAGAGGTTCTGTCAGCTCTGCAGGGGCAGGTTCAGAGGTGGTTGACGCCACGCCAACTTAAGGCAGGAATGGTGGTTTGTGACAATGGCACCAACCTCCTCTCTGCCCTCCGACAGGGACAAATGACCCATGTGCCCTGTTTGGCTCACGTCCTTAACTTGGTGGTGCAGCGGTTCTTGGGCAGGTACCCGGGCTTACAGGATGTCCTGAGGCAGGCCAGGAAAGTCTGTGTGCATTTCCGCCGGTCATATAATGCCAGTGCTCGGCTGACGGACCTCCAAAAGGAGTTTATTCTGCCCAAGAACCGCCTAATGTGTGACATGCCCACCAGGTGGAACTCAACGTTGGCCATGCTGCAGCGGCTGCACACGCAGCAGAGGGCCAGCAATGAGTACCTGTGCGACTATGGCACCAGGACAGGGTCAGGGGAGCTTGGTTTTTTTCCCCACGCCAGTGGGCCATGATCAGGGATGCATGCACTGTCCTGTCACCATCTGAAGATGGCCACGAGGATGGTGAGCAGTGACAGTGCATGCATCAGTGACACTGTCCCCCTTGTCCACCTGTTGGAACACACGCTGCGTGCAATAATGGACAGGGCACTTGAGGCAGAACAGAGGCAGGAAGAGGAGGACTTCCTTAGCTCTCAAGGCCCCCTTTATCCAGACAGTGTTCCTGCGTGCCCGCCGATCACACAGGAAAAGGACGAGGAGGAGGAGGAGGAGGAAGATTGTGTCAGTATGGAGGTGGACCCTGGCACTCAGCATCAGCAGCAGTCTTTAAGGGATCAGTCCCAAGAAACACATGGACTTGTACGTGGCTGGGAGGAGGTGGCTGCGGACCATGTCGTCCTTAGTGACCCAGAGGACTCCGGACCGAATGCCTCAGCAAACCTATGCTGCATGGCCTCCCTGATCCTGCAAAGCCTGCGTAAGGATCCTCGTATTCGTGGTATCAAGGAGAAGGACCAATACTGGCTGGCAACCCTCCTTGATCCATGTTACAAGGGTAAGGTTGCGGACCTTATCTTGCCATCGCAGAGGGAGCAGAGGATGAAACATCTTCGGGAGGCCTTGCAGAAAGGTCTGTGCAACGCGTTCCCAGAGACTGGGAGGTTACAAACTCCTGTTTCTGGACAACGTGTTGCTGAGGCTTCGGTCAGTCAAAGAAGGAGCGGTGGAGAAGGTGGCCGTCTGACCGATGTGTTCAGACAATTTTTTGGTCCGCAGCCCCAAGGTATGATCGGTTCCAGCAACCATCGCCAGCGTCTGTTTTACATGGTGCAGGAATACCTAGGGGCAAGATCAGACTTGGACACCTTTCCCACCGAAAATCCTCTGGGTTACTGGGTCTTGAGGATGGATCACTGGCCAGAGCTTGCACAGTATGCAATTGAGCTACTGGCCTGTCCTGCTTCCAGCGTTCTTTCGGAACGCACATTCAGTGCTGCTGGAGGCGTGGTAAGCGATCACAGGGTGCGTCTGTCCACCAACTCGGTCGATCGACTGACCTTCATAAAAATGAATCAGTCTTGGATCACCACCAGCTACCAAGCACCTGATGCTGATGTAACCGAATAATTTTTTTTGAAATCTCAGATCCCTTCAAAGACTGCCTATGCTGATGCTGAGTGACTATCCCTGAGTAATTATCCTCTTCCTCCTCAATCATCACGCTGACAGCTTGTAAGAACATTTTTGGTTCTGGGCGCCACCACCAGTGCCTAAGGCCCAATTTTTCAGCCCCTGTTTAACAGGGGCGTGTAATTACAATTTTTGATGCAATACTTTGCAACAGGGCTCGTTCCTGCGTTCCAACTAGAGTGTCTGTGAGGGGTTGCAGTGTTGTGGCACCAGCACCAGTGCCTAAGGCCCAATTTTTCTGCCCCTGTTTAACAGGGGCATGCAATTACAATTTTTGATGCAATACTTTGCAGCAGGGCTCGTTCCTGCGTTCCAACCAGAGTGTCTGTGAGGGGTTGTAGTGTTGTGGCACCAGCACCAGTGCCTAAGGCCCAATTTTTCTGCCCCTGTTTAATAGGGGCGTGTAATTACAATTTTTGATGCAATACTTTGCAGCAGGGCTCGTTCCTGCGTTCCAACTAGAGTGTCTGTGAGGGGTTGCAATGTTGTGGCACCAACACCACCACCACCACCACCAAAGGCCCAATTTTTCTGCCCCTGTTCAACAGGGGCATGTAATTACAATTCTTGATCTAATATTTCACAGCAGGGCCCATTTCTGCACCCACCAAGAGCGAGTGAGGACTTACAGTGTTGTGGCACCAGCACCACCACCACCAAAGGCCCAGTTTATCTGTCCCTGTTCAACAGGGGCATGTAATTACAATTCTTGATCTAATATTTCACAGCAGGGCCCTGTGAGGGCTTACAGTGTTGTGGCCACAACAACACCTAAGGCCCAAATTTCTGCTGAGTATATAGGGCAGGCCCCTACTTTCAAACATCTAACTTACAAACGACTCCTACTTGCAAACGGAAGGAGACAACAGGAAGTGAGATGAAATCTACCCCTAGGAAGGGAAATTCTCTCCTGTAAGAGTTAATATGGGAAAAACATTTCTCCTTTCCACTGATGCTTTCCAATCTTTGTTCCACAAAAAACCCCAAATTCTCAAAAAGCATTTGTCATTGGGACAAAAAGTGAGGTGAAATCTTCTAAAGAGGAGGAAAGACAGCAAAACAAATGTCACAGGGGTGATAACCCTTCCCTATGTTTTCCAAAAAGCTTAAAAAAGATTTTTTGGCTGGAGCTAAACACGTTAAAAATGTACCCGTTCAAAATGACAAACAGATTCTACTTAACAACAAACCTACAGTCCCTGTCTTGTTTGCACCGCCTGTATACTGCTGTTCAGAGTATATAGGGCCTGGTGGCCCCACACCTTTCCTTATTTTAATTTGGGTGCGGGGTTCCCCTTAATATCCATACAAGACCCAAAGGGCCTGGTAATGGACTGGGGGGTACCCATGGTGTTTGTCTCACTGATTTTCATCCATATTGCCAGGACCGGACATTACATTAAACCCGCAAGCAGTTTTAAATGAGATTTTTTCCTTTAAAAGTGACATTTGGTGCAGGGACTGTTCTAAACACCGGAAACACGCGCCACTTTACAGGCATACTATAGACACCCCCCAGGTACGATATTTAAAGGAATATTTCACTTTTTTTTTTTACTTTAAGCATCATTAAAATCACTGCTCCCGAAAAAACTGCCGTTTTTAATAGTTGTATTTGCATTGATACATGTCCCCTGGGGTAGGACCCGGGTCCCCAAACCCTTTTTAGGACAATACCATGCAAATTAGCCTTTAAAATGAGCACTTTTGATTTCGAACGTTCGAGTCCCATAGACGTCAATGGGGTTCTAAAGTTCGTGCAAACTTTCGGTCCGTTCGCAGGTTCTGGTGCGAACCGAACCGGGGGGTTTTCGGCTCATCCCTAATAATAACGTCATAAGTCCGGTAAGCCGAGACCTCCCTGACTTTTTAAGCGGTAAAGTAAAGTAAACTGGAAGGGCATCTATATCCCTTTCGGCTCCAGATAAAGCGGACAATCTCAGATTGGAATTTGAGAAGGGTCTTTTTCTTAATCGGGATAGGGAGGGAGTGAAAGAGATATAACAGGCGTGGGAGAAGAGTAATTTTGACGGCATGAATTCTGCCCAACCAGGATAGACCACATCTCGCCCACTTATCCAAGTCTTCTCTACATTTACGAAACATAGGGGGGTAGTTTGCACTGAACAGCCCTTGAATGTCTGACGTTATCTTAATGCCTAAATAGGGAATTTCCGTAGGGGCCCAGGGGAAAGAAAAAGTAGTGGAGAGTTGAGTGAGTAGATTCTTTGAGACTGAAATGTTCAACGCAACGGATTTGGACATGCTAACCCTTAGGCCCGAAATTGTGCTAAAGTCTTTGAGAATCTTATGGATCAAAGGGGTGGTGGTGAGAGGAGAAGTGATATCGAGAAGAAGATCATCCGCATAGAGCGCACATTTATGTTCTTTGTCTCCGCATTGTACCCCCTTCACATCTGGGTTTGATCTGATTGCCACAGCCAGTGACTCAATAGCTGTCGCGAAAAGGAGAGGGGAGAGTGGGCATCCCTGTCTGGTCCCACTGCCAATAGGGAACTGTTTTGAGTACCTCCCCATAAGACGAACCTGGGCCGATGGAGTCAAGTAAAGGGACTTAATGTAGTTCAGAAAAAAGGGGCCAAATCCCCACCTTTGTAATATATCAGACAAATATTCCCAATTGAGTCAAAAGCTTTATGTAAGTCTATGGAGAGGAGAAAGCCCTTCTGTTTGGGGCCCCCGTCCCAGCCAGACCTAAGCAGGGATATGACATCTATGGTCCTGCGTATTTGATCTGGGATGAAGCCCACCTGATCGTTATGAATGTATTTAGATATAAAGCACGCCAACCTATTAGCTAGAATTTTAGTCAGAATTTTGATATCATTATTAATAAGTGAGATAGGCCTGTAGTTACCAAGCTCGCTAGAATCTTTCCCCGGCTTTGGGATAACCGATATAAATGCAGAATTAAGATCAGGTCCCAGGAGGGCTCCATCCCTGAGGAAGTTGAAGAATCTAGTTAGGTGTGGTGCCAGATTGGGGGGACATTTTTTATAATATCTGGTGGAGAGGCCATCCAGACCCGGGGCTGAACCAGTTTTAAGAGAACTGATCGTATCCAACACCTCCTCTACAGAAATCGTGTCCTCCAATATCTCCCTATGTTCCTTAGATAAAGATGGAAGAGGCAAATCTTTGAGGAAACGGTCCCGCAGAGGCTGTGAAGGTGACTCAGAGGGTTTATATAGGTTCGCATAAAATTGTGCGAAAGCTTCCATAATTTTTGTGGGGTTTTGAGTCAGGTCACCAGTTGGTGTCTTGATTTTGGGGAACACTAAAGAGCGTTGTTTGGGGTTGAGTTTGGCTGCTAGTCTAGAACCCATCCGGTCTGTTTGGTAATTAAACTTAGCCCCCGTCCATCTCAAGTGTTTCTCAGCAGCTGAGGTCAGAGCTAAGTTAAGAGTGGTCCTAGATTTGTCAAGGGTCTCTAAGGAGTCAGAGGTGGGTAGTCTCTTGTGCGCCTTGGCTGCGGCTCTGTATTCTGAGGTGAGTTTGAGAATGTCGGCTTTGTGAGCCACTCTGAGATGCGATGATAAGCTAATAATGTGTCCCCTAATAATCGATTTGTGGGCTGCCCATACGGTGGAGGGGGAAACTTCTGCCGTTTGGCTAGTTTGAATGTAATCTTTTATAGCCGTGGCTATATCCAAACAGTTTATAGGGTCACTAAGGAGGGACTCCTGTAATCTCCAGCAAGGAGGACCCTTAGAAGGGCCTACTTTCTGGGCCAGAACCAGGACCATGGCGTGGTCTGACAGCGGGGAGTCAACAATCCTAGAGCTAAGGACAAGTGGGATGGAACGCGCACGGGTAAAGATGTGGTCTATCCTGGCGAAAGAGTTGTGGGGAGCCGAAAAGTGAGTGTAATCTTTTTTTATGTGGATTCGCTTCCCTCCAGATATCGACCAGACCTTCTTCAAATAGGAGAGCTGCTATTCTGGTGCTCTGTTTGGACGGGCGTTTAGGTTTAGATGTCCCGTTAGCAAGTCTATCAAGTGCAGAGTCGAAGGCAGTGTTCGAGTCCCCACCTATACGATACTAATATTTTAAGGCTACCTCGTTCCATCCCGTGTCAGCAGACCATTTACGGAAGTCTACTGTTTAGTCCTCCACGGGGCACCTTCCTTGTTGCAGAGTATGTAGGGCAGCTTCAGCGGTGGCTACTCGCTATGGGTCATCGTATAATTGTGCATAGAGTCAAAAAACGATTCCACAGAATTGATGACTGGGTTCTTTTGTTCCAATAAGCTGTGAGCCCAAGCCTGGGGTTCGTCTGTTAGTAATGAGACAATGAACCCTACTTTAACAGTCTCAAGAGAGAAAGTCTGTGGTTGTAGGGCCAAGTACAACAGGCAAGCATTCTTGAATGATCTAAACTTTTTCCTGTGCCTGGAGAATCATTCGGGAGTTGGTACACGTGGTTCAGGTGGAGGGACTACCACTGTATGAGTAGTGGTGGTGCATTCTTGAGCTGGTGCAGCGGTTGCAGAACTGATGGAGGGTAGAGCTTGTTCTGCCTGGGCAGGTGGCCCATTCAAATGCTGCAGACGTCCATCCCGCTGGAAGTAGCCTTCTTGAAATCTTTGTACTGCTTGAGTGAAAGCAGTGACCTGTTGGCAAAAAACCTCCAGAGGGGAAGCACCTCTGTTGGCCTCTGACATGTTGGCTGGATTATGCTGTCATGTACCAGGTGTGAGGCTGAGATGCTGAGAGGGCTCCCCTTGCGGCTAAGTGCAGCTCTTCCCTGAAAGTGATACAGGGAGAGCAGTGCCCAGAGAAGCACGGTTTGCCAGGTACTGAGATGAGAGGAGCTGGTCACCGTGATGTAGCAGGAACAGGCTGGATAAACTGTAAAGCTGTGTGCTAGCGGAGTACCAGGTAAGCTTGACAGAGTAGCAACCAGAGACAGAAAAGTGAGCCAGGCCAGGGGTCATACACGGTAAGATCAGTTCAGATGATGAGATTGGATAGCCGGGGTCAAAAAAAGAAAGATGGATCTGTAGCAGAGTGGATAAGCCAAGCCAAGGTTAGACATGGTGGAGCAAGCCAGAGAGAAGTCAGAAGTACAAGCCAAGGGTAAATCAGAAGATGAGGATCACAGGTCAGAGCAAGCCGGGTCAATAACAGAAGTTTAATCAGGATACACAGGATCAAGGAGAAGCTGAAAATAATCCAGCAATGAGCAGCTCCAGCAGCAGGCTTAAATAGACCAGGAAGTAAGTCATGTGATCTGTTCAGGTTACAAGGAGGAAGTACCGCCCACATTAGTCCCACTGTGCACCATGGCGGCCATGATTGTCTTGGGCGGAATTACCAGTCCTTCTTCGGCCATTTACATGACACCCCTCCCCCCCCCCTTTTTTCTACCCTCTTCTCTCTATCTATTTCTATTTTTTGTTTTCTACCTTTCTTTTAATATTGCGTGGTACTTATAAACACATTGGGGTTGGGTTGCTGGAACTGGGAAGTGCAGAATCTGGTGTAGCTGTGCATGGTGGCCAATCAGTTTCCAAATTCACCTTGTGAAATTAAGCTGCGACAATAAAACATTGCAGCTGGTTGGTTTCTATGCGGGCAGGCACCGGAATTTGCGCTCTCCGGTTTTCGTGAATTGCCCTAATTATCGCTTCTGTTTTTAATATATACCTATTGGATTGTTCTTCTAATTACTGCTCTTGCAAAATGAACCAATAGTCACTACAATACTTTTTTCCTTCTGATGGAATTTTCTAATGCTTTTGATGTAATACTTTATTGATTTATTTGTTGCTCTACTTGTTACCTTTTTACATTGTTATGTATTCATCCTTTTCATAAATTGATATGTTTAGCTTTATTGATATTTGAATATTGTACCACCTGCCTTGTATCATGTACTCAATTTGTCAATCTTTGTTATATTTAAAAAAAAAAAAACAGCAAATTTGCCAAAAAAGGACCATTTTTCATTGCAGTGTTGGCTGTGCTGGCTCCTCATGCCATTTTTTTTACAATATTTTCCTTAGTAGCTAAAAAAAGTGGGCAGAATTTAGCAATCAGATCCTCTTCCCCTAGATTTCAGTAGGATATGCTGCCAATTTTGAGTTCAGTAATTTTCAAACAATTTTAAAAGGTTTGCAGAACCCTTGATAAGCTGCTTGCTCTGGGGGCACCCGGCAGAAGGGAGGGGCCAAGACCGCCAGCGTCATACCCGAAAAGAGGAGGATCAGGGCTGCTATGTGCAATACCGCAGCACAGAGCAGGTAAGTATAACATGCTTGTTATTTTTATAACTACTTGCCGCCCGTACTATAGCCAAAACACGGCTACAGCGCAGGCCTTAGATTGCCGGGAGGAGGTCCATGGATCCTCCTGAGCAAGCGCTGTCTGCACGTCCCTGCGGGTCACGCGCTGCATGCTCTGTGATCACCAAGTCTATGAGACTCGGCTAATCACAGATCAGAGTAAGGGGGAAATATGGGGAAAAAAAAGCCGATCACCGGCTTCTGTCAGAGAGACATCGGTCCCTCACACAGAAAGCCACGGCTGCATTTTCTGTGCCCACCAGTGTCAGCTGCCAGTGCCCACCAGTGTCAGCTGCCAGTGCCATCTATCAGTACCCACCAGTGCCACCTACCATTGCCCACAGTGCCTCCGACCAGTACTTACAGTGCCACCCAGTGCTACCCATCAATGCCCACCAGTGCTGCCAATCAATACCCATCAGTGTCTCATTATCAGTGTCACTTACCAGTGCCTACCAGTGCCAATCAGTGCCACCCATCAGTGATCATCAGTGCCCATCAGTGCCACCTATCAGTGCCACCTATCAGTGCCCTTCAGTGCCACTCATCAGTGCCAACCACCAGTGCCCATCAGTGCCAACCATCAATGCAACCTATCAGTGCCGCCTCATCAGTGCTTATCAGTGCCACCTATCAGTGCCCATCATTGCCGCCTATCAGTGCCCATCAGCGCAGCCTATCTGTGCCCATTAGTGCAGCCTCATCAGCGCACATCAGTGAAGGAGAAAAATTACCTGTTTTCAAAACTTTATAACAAACTATGAAACTGTTTTGTTAAAAATTTAATTTGGGTACAGTATTGTTATTCAAAGAGTGCTGAAAGCTGAAAATTGGTCTGGGCAGGAGGGGAGTTTAAGTGCCCAGTAAGCCAGCGGTTAAAGAAAAAAGGTTTGACTTTAAAATCACTTTAACCACTTAAGGACCGGGCCTATTTTTCAAACTTGTTGTTTACAAGCGAAAATAATTTTTTTTTTTGCTAGAAAATTACTTAGAACCCCCTAACTTAATTTTTTTTTTAATCACACACTAGAGAATAAGATGGCAGTCGTTGCAATACCTTTTGTCACACCGTATTTGCGCAGTGGTCTTACAAGCGCACTTTTTTGGGAAAAAATACACATTTTTGAATTAAAAAATAAGACAACAGTAAAGTTAGCCCATTTTTTATTTATTGTGAAAGATGATGTTACGCCGAGTAAATTGATACCCAACATGTCACGCTTCAAAATTGCACCCACTCGTGGAATGGCGACAAACTTTTACCCTTAAAAATCTCTATAGCTGAAGTAAAAAAATTCTACAGGTTGCATGTTTTGAGTTACAGAGGAGGTCTAGGGCTAGAATTATTGTTCTCACTCTAACAATCGCGGCGATAACTCATGTGTGCTTTGAACACTGTTTTCATATGCGGCTGCTACTCATGTATGTGTTTGCTTCTGCACGCGATGTTGTAAATTTTTTTTTTCTCGTTTATTTTACCTTTTCTTTTTTCTTTTTACACTGTTCTTTAAAAAAAAATGGTGTCACTTTTATTCCTATTACACGGAATGTAAATATCCCTTGTAATAGAAAAAAAGCATGACAGGACCTCTTAAATATGAGCTCATATTTACACTAAAATGCAATAAAAAAAAAATTAAAAAAAAAAAAAAAAACTTGTCCCTTTTAAGAGCTAAGGGCAGAAGTGACGTTTTGACCTCCCTCGGCGACTCCGGTAAGAGGCGGGAGGCACCGAAGCGAGGCGGGAGGGGGACCCTCTCTCGCTGCCAATAAAAGTGATCTCCCAGCGAATCCGCCACAGAGACCACTTTTATCTGAAAGCAGACCGCCCGCTGAGGAACAAGATACCAGGGTTATGGTATCTAGCTGCTGCCATAACAATGATGTTCCTCTTCAAAGTGCCGACGTATAACAATGGCGGGCGGTCCGGGAGTGGTTAATTATGCCCCTTTATGTTTACATGTAACCCTTGTCTATCTCTCAGAGTACTTTTGGTGCTAAAGTTGACAGATGGTGTTTTCTTGCATTTGATGTGCGTTTGGAACTCATGTTAAAGGAGTTGTAAAGGCAGAAGTTTTTTTTATCTCAATGCATTCATGCATTAAGATAAAAAACCTTCTGTGCGTAGCAGCCCCCCCCCCAAGCATCCCCCAATTACCTACTTAAGCCCCCTCTCTCTCCACCAATGTCCTGATTGGATGAGACAGAGCAGCAGTGCCATTGGCTCCCACAGCTGTCAATCAAAGTCAGTCAGCCAATCAGGGGAGAGAGGGGCGGGGCCAGGTCGGGGCTCCGTGTCTGAATGTATACACGGAGCTCTGACTCAGCTTGGGTGCCCCCTGCAGCAAGCTGCTGGCTAAGGGGGCACTCAAAGGAGGGAGAAGCCAGGAGCAGCAAAGAGGGACCCAAGAAGAAGAGGATCCAGACTGCTCTGTGCAAAACCAACTGCACAGAGGAGGTAAGTATAACATGTCTGTTATTTAAAAAAAAAAATAGCCTTTACAATCACTTTAAAGAGGAGTTCCACCCAGGGGGGCCGTCAAAAAAAAAATTAAAAGTCAGCAGCTACAAATACTGCAGCTGCTGACTTTTAATTGGACACTCACCTGTCCCTGGGTCCAGCGATGCGGGGGATCGAAGTCCCGCTCGTCTCCCCCCTCCGCTCGTCGGCGCCGGCATTTCAACTGTGGGCGCCGGGCTGTGGCTTCACAGCCTGGCACCCACTGCGCATGCGCGAGCGGCGCCGCGCGCCGTGATTGGCCGCTCAATCACCTGGGACCTGTAATGGGTCCCAGATGATTGACAGGAGGGAGCGAGCAGAGCGGAGCCCTTCCTGTGCTGAGGCGGAAGTGATGTCACCAGCCCAGGCTAAGGAACAGGCAGACTACGAGGGACCACCTAGCGACAGGCATTTAGAGGTAAGTGAAAAAAAAAATATCCAAATGTTCTTTTGTTTTTTGTTTTAGAATTTTTCCAGGTATTTTTGTTTTTTGGGTGGAACCCCACTTTAAATGCAGGTCAGCAAAATGTATTCAACTAATTGAGAAATACACATTTCTTTGGATGCAGCATGTTCTATAGAGGTGTATTTGAACTGCATGTAAAGCACTTTTCTTGTCAAACTCTGTGTTTGTCATTCGAATGCATGCATTTGTTCCTGAGTGGCATATGCAGCATATGACATGAGCCCTTAAGCATTTGTTTCATTAACAATGACATTTTGAATCATACCAATACTTTATGGTTGTTGACCTAAAGTGGTTGTAAAAGCACAAGGTTTTTTACCTTCATGCATTTTATGCATAAAGGTAAAAAACTTCTGTGTGCAGCAGCCCCCCAAATACCTACCTGAGCCCCCTCTCAATCCAGCAATGTCCACGAGAGCCTTACCTCTCTGGGGACTCGCACTCCTGATTGGCTTTTTGCAGCAGCAGGACCCATTGGCTCCCGCTGCTGTCAATCACAGCCAGTGAACCAATCAGGAGATGGAGGGGGCAGGGCCAAGCTACGGCTCCATGTGTGAATGGACACACAGAGCCATGGGACGAGAGTGTGTCTGCTTGGATGCCCCCACAGCAAGCTGCTTGCTGTGGGGGCAACCGGCAGGAGGGAGGAGCCAGGAGCGCCGGAGTGGGACCAGAGAAGAGGAGGAAAACCATTGCACAGAGCAGGTTAGTATAACATGTTAGTTATTTAAAAAAAAAAAAAGCAAGGCTTTAACATTGCTTTAACCACTTCAGCCCCGGACCATTTGGCTGGCCAAAGACCAGAGCACTTTTTGCAATTCGGCACTGCGTCGCTTTAACTGACAATTGTGCGGTCGTGCGACGTGGCTCCAAAACAAAATCGACGTCCTTTTTTCCCCACAAATAGAGCTTTTTTTTGGTGGTATTTGATCACCTCTGCGGTTTTTATTTTTTGCGCTATAAACAAAAAAGGAGCGACAATTTTGAAAAAAATTTAATAATTTTTTACTTTTTGCTATAATAAATATCCCCAAAAAATATATAAAAAAACCTTTTATTCCCTTAGTTTAGGCCAATACGTAGTCTTCTACATATTTTTGGTAAAAAAAATCGCAATAAGCGTATATTGATTGGGTTGCGCAAAAGTTATAGCGTCTACAAAATAGGGGATAGTTTTATGGCATTTTTATTAATCATTTTTTTTTTACTAGTAATGGTGGCGATCAACCATTTTTATCATGACTGCGACATTATGGCAGACAGGATGGATAATTTTGACACATTTTTGGGACCATTGGCAATAATACAGCGATCAGTGCGATTAAAAATGCATTGATTACTGTAAAAATGTCACTGGCAGTGAAGGGGTTAACACCAGGGGGCAGTGACTGCGTCACAGCCTGTCACATGTAAACACAGAGATGCTGGTAATCGGCGCTCCTCTCCTCACACTGACAGAGTGTGTGGCAAGGAGAGCCGATCAGCGGCATCTCCTCACAGGAGACATCTACACATGTAATTAGGGCACTGATCATCAGTGCCCTGATTACAATAGCAACATCAGTGCCAGCGATGAGTGCCCACCAGTGCCAGCAATCGGTGCCCGCCACTGCCAGCAATCAGTGCCCACCACTGCCCATAAGTGCCACCAGTCAGTGCCCATTAGTGATGCCAGTTCATGCTGCTGCCAGCAATCAGTGCCCACCACTGCCCACAAGTGCCACCAGTCAGTACCCATTAGTGATGCCAGTTTGTGCTGGCTATCAGTCCCGCCTATCAGTGCTGCCCATCAATGCCCATCACTGCTGTCCATCAATGCCCATCAGTGTCGCCCATCAGTGCCACCCATCAATGCCCATCAGTTTTGCCTATCAGTGCCCACCAGTGCTGCCTATCAGTGCCCACCAGTGCCACCTATTAGTGCCCATCAGTGCCACTTAACAGTGCCCATCAGTGCCGCCTATCAGTGCTCGTCAGTGCCACATATCAGTGCCACCTATCAGTGCCCATAAGTGAGGCATATTAGTGCCTCCTCATCAGTGCCACCTAATCAGTGCCCATAAGTGCCACCCCATTAGTGCCCATAAGTGCCACCTCATCAATGACCACCAGTTCAGCCTATCAGTGTCCATCATTGCCGCCTCATCAGCGCACATCAGTGAAGGAGAAAAATTACTTAATTACAAAGTTTACTGACAGAGACTAAGTAAAAAAAAATATTTTTCACATTTTTTGGTCTTTTTTTTTAACCCAGCAGTAATTAAATACTAAAAGAAAGCTATATTTGTGTGAAGAAAATGATATAAATGTAATCTGGGTACAGTGTAGCATGACCGCACAATTGTCATTCAAAGTGTTACAGCGCTGAAAGCTGAAAAATTGCCTGGGCAGGAAGGGGGTGTAAGTGCCCGGTAGGCAAGTGGTTAAATGGTAAGAAATTTCACAAAAGTAATAACTGTTTAGTGTTTTGTGTTGGGGGGTGTACTAATGGGGGATTTTTTGCTGAGTTCTGCTTTAACACCACAGGTGTACACTACATGATTAGGAAATTGTCGAGGTTAAATGACTGTGATATTTACATTCCTCAACAAAAAATCAGCAACAGAAGCACACGTCTGTTGACAAAACCTGCATAACCCTCAGACTATCGACACTGTCAACTATTACAACATCAGCATGTATAACTATTGAGGCCTTGAGAGATTTAAAAATAGGAATAGGTAAGGTACAGCTAATTACAGGTGAAGGCAGTGACCTTGCACAAGTCATTTATACAAAAATGTATGATTGGTAGTTTCCTAGCATTTAAATTGTAATACCTATACTGGAGTTATTCAGCAAACAACTAAGGTGAACTTAAGTTAAAATAAAAGGATTAATGTTTTCAGGAGCTGTTGCTTAAACAAATAAATACATTATTTTTATTGAAAGACTCTGTAGTCCATACAGTATATCAAAACAAGAAAAACATTACACTTCATTGAATTTGCTCTTTGCAGAAATCAGGTCAGGTGTAGGGCCAGTTACTTGTTTTTACATTTCATAGTTGCCAACATTGTAAAAAAATGTATAGGGACACTTTTTTGTTTGTAGGCGGAGTCTTATTATAATTAGGGTGCGGAGTATTCGTTTGTAGGCGTGATGTAGCGGGGGGGGGGAATGGGCATGGTCTAAACTAACTATTGGGCGTGTCTTAAGTGGGGCGTGGTTCAAAGGGGGTGTGGCTAGAGTCTGAGATGAACAAGGGATGGAGGGAGAAAGAGAGAGGGAGAGAGAGAGGAAGCAAGAAAGAGATAGGGAGGGAAGGAGAGAGGAGGAAGGAGAGAAAGAGGGATGGAAGGACAATAGGCCCAGATCCTAAACCACAATAGAAATATGTGTATTCCAGAAAGTTTAACAATCAGCAGATAAAGATACTACAAACACCTGGTGTTGGCACTTCAATCATCACAGCACCATAGTTAATATGGTGTCAGGATGATTGAAGCGCATTATTTCTCTTATCACATTGTAACATAAAATGAAATAGTTCAACTCACCATAATGCAGAATTAGTGGGAGGCCTGAGCGTGTCACTTGCCACCGTCACCTGCCACCAGATGCCATCAGGTGTCCCCAGCAGAGTCCCTCCTTACCCTAGGCATTCCCAGTAGAGTCCCACCTTACATCGGGTGTTCCCAACAGAGTCCCTCCTTACACCAGACATTCCCAGTAGAGTCCCTCCTTACATCAGGCATTCCCAGTAAAGTTCCTCCTTACATCAGGTGCCCCCCAGTAGAGTCTATCCTTAGATCATGCTTTCCCAGCAGAGTCCCTCCTTACATCGGGTGCTCCCAGTAGAGTCCCTCCTTACATCAGGTACCCCCCGTAAAGTCCCTCTCTACATCAGGTGCCCCCAGTAGAGTCCCTCCTTACATCAGGTCCCCCCGCAGAGTCCCTCCTTACATCAGGAATTCCAGTAGAGTCCCTCCTTACATCAGGTGCCCCCCAGTAGAGTCCCTCCTTACATCAGGTGCCCCCAGTAGAGTCCCTCCTTACACCAGGCATTCCCAGTAGAGTCTCTCCTTACATCAGGCATTCCCAGTAGAGTCCCTCCTTATATTAGGCATTCCCAATAGAGTCCCTCCTTACACCAGGTACCCCCAGTAGAGTCTGTCCTTACATCAGGTGCCCCAAGTAGAGTCCCTCCTTACATCAGGTGCCCCCCAGTAGAGTCCTCCCTACATCAGATGCCCCCAGTAGAGTCCCTCCTTACATCAGGAATTCCCAGCAAAGTCCCTCCTTAGATCAGATGCCCCCAGTAGAGTCCCTCCTTACATCAAGTGCCCCCAGTAGATTCCCTGCTTACATCAGGTTCCCCCAGTAGAGTCCCTCCTTACATCAGGTGCCCCCAGTAGAGTCCCACCTTACATCAGTTGCGCCCAGTAGAGTCCCTCCTTATGTCACGTAACAGGTAAGACCAGAACTGTGTGGACAGCAACAGAGGAACAAAACGCATGTAAGGTGGAAATATTATGATTTATTAAAGATAAGTGAAAATATATAAATACAATCACCTCCAATATCACACAGTGCACAACAACCAATACCAAACAGAGACCCACAAATAATCACAGTCGGACAAGTATATACAATAATAGGGGAATGCCAGAATTGTAAACGTAGCCAGGCCAGGGTCATCAACGGGAGGTCAGCAGATGGGGACAGGGGACAAACAGGACAAGGAGAGGATGGATGGATCACACTGAAAGGCAAAGGTAAGTACTGCACGTCAAATGCCTGATAGAGCCATCAGCGGATGGAACCTTTCCTGACACCTTACATCAGGTGCCCCCAGTAGAGTCCCTCCTTACATCAGGTGACCCCAGTAGAGTCCCTCCTTACATCAGGCCCCCCAGTAGAGTCTATCCTTAGATCATGCATTCCCAGCAGAGTCCCTCCTTACTTCGGGTGCTCCCAGTAGAGTCCCTCCTTACATCAGGTGCCCCCCGTAAAGTCCCTCTCTACATCAGGTGCCCCCAGTAGAGTCCCTCCTTACATCAGGTCCCCCCGCAGAGTCCCTCCTTACATCAGGAATTCCCAGTAGAGTCCCTCCTTACATCAGGTGCCCCCCCAGTAGAGTCCCTCCTTACATCAGGTGCCCCCAGTAGAGTCCCTCCTTACATCAGGTGCCCCCCCAGTAGAGTCCCTCCTTACATCAGGTGCCCCCAGTAGAGTCCCTCCTTACATAAGGCATTCCCAGTAGAGTCCATTCTTACATCAGGTGCCCCAGTAGAGTCCCTCCTTACATCAGGTGCCCCAGTAGAATCTCTCCTTACATCAGGCATTCCCAGCAGAGTCCTTCCCTAGATCGGGTGCTCCCAGTAGAGGACCTCCTTACATCAGTTGCCCCTAGTAGAGTCCCTCCTTACATCAGGCATTCCCAGCAGAGTCCCTCCTTACATCAGGTGCCCCCCAGTAGAGTCCCTCCTTACATCAGGTGCCCCCCAGTAGAGTCCCTCTTTACATCAGGTGCCCCCCAGTAGAGTCCCTCTTTACATCAGGTGCCCCAACGGAGTCCCTCCTTACATCAGGTGCCCCCAGCAGGGTCCCTCCTTACATGGAATCCTTCCCAGCCACAGACCAACCTATGTCTGAGCTGACAATGAAAAACATGTTATTATCATTGAGGCAGATCTCTCCGTGGTGGTGTCCTCCCTTTCCACTGCTGTACAGGGCCACAAGTAGCGCATCCTCAATATTGAATCTACTTGCAGCACCCCTGTCTTAAACAGGGGAAACTGGTAAATTTAGCTCTGGTAGGTGGTAACTAACCTGGCTGATTTGTAGTCGTTGTGATCATTTGCAATTTCTCCTAAGCCTGGTTTAACTGTGGTTCCTCTCTTCTGTCAGTAGGTGACACTGTTGCCTTTGGCATTAGTATGATGAGCTATAGTGAGACTTGCTTATGAATATGCATATCTCTTTCAGCCAATCACTGAGCAGTGGCGGCCTGTCTATTAAGGGCGCATGGGCGCTGCCCCCTCTATCACGCCACCCCCTACATGTATCATGGATAGATTCATGCATAGCATCAGGGGAGTACCTAGAGCATTTGGCATCTGGGGCGGATCCTTTATCTGGAGTCTGCTGATCTGTCTGCCTACTGTCTTAGGGTGTCCTGTGACCTAACCCTCTCTCTTTACATTTTTTTTCTTTTTCTTTTCTGCAACTATCCACACCCACCATGCCGAAGAACCAGCACCCGGAGGTTGAAATGACAGCCCTCCCAAATGTCGGGCGCCAGGGGGGTGCTACAGGATAGAGGAGCTAGTCTCTGCCCACAATGACCTTGTGGACGCCTATGCTGACCATGATTCTGAGATACAGTAGCTAAAATTCAACAGAACATAGCAAGCAACCTTATTCGGTTAGAGCAAGAAGACAAAAACCATACAAATATTCTACAACCACCGAGATTTACTCTGGTCCCAATTACCATTGACGCCACCAAAATCATCATCAGAAACCTCCGAGACAGCACATCGCCAAATGACATTATTCCCACAAAACTTCTGAAAGAATGTACCGACATCTTGGCACCCATCATAACATACCTCATAAACCAGTCATTTAAATAAGGAATCATCCCGACCTCCCTCAAGCAAGGCATAATCAAACCCCTCCTAAAGAAGCCTAACCTCAATCCCAAAGACCCAAACTACCGCAGACCTGTCACAAGCCTCAACACCATCTCCAAGATTGTCGAGAAAGCAGTAGTACAACAGCTACAACTCCATCTGGACACTCATAAAATTCAGACCTACCCTGGTTCGCATCCTTCCTAGAGAACCGATCCCAGATAGTTAAACTAGGAGCTTTCACTTCAGAAGCACGTAAAATTACATGTGGAGTCCCTCAAGGATCACCTCTGTCGTCCGTGCTCTTTAACATCTATCTCTGCCCACTCCTTAAAATCATCAGCAACCAGGACCTGCTTTATCACTCCTATGTGGATGACATCCAACTCTACTTATACATCACCAACAAAGAAGACCAATACCATGCATTGGAAAATTGTCTCTCATTGATCGATGATTGGATGACAGCTTCCTCAAACGCAACGGATCCAAAACAGAACTCCTCTTTTTCCAGGCAAACGGAAACAAAAACCCTGGCACGGTGTCCACACCACTCACTATCCTCGGACAACCCATCACACCCAGTATTAAAACCAAAAGCCTCAGACTCGTCTTTGACTCAAACATGACAGTGGTTGCACAAATAGGATCAGTAGTTAGCGGATCCCTCTACCTTCTTCGCCTATTGCGTAGACTCATTCCCTTCATCCCCGAAGGAGATACAGCAGCAGTAGTTGGAACAATCATCAATTTACCACTCGACTACGCAAATTCCCTCTATCTAGGACTTCCCAAATATCAAATTTCATGTCTACAAGTCATCCAGAACACAGCAGCCAGACTGGTAACTGGAAAAAAACCCTGGGAATCAATCACCCTGTCCCTGAGGAACCTCCATTGGCTATCTTATATCCTATAAAGGTACACAAGGAAAAGCCTCGCAATAACTCTGAGACAAAATAAAGCACTATACCTCAGGTCGCCCACTCCAGTCAACGAATCAAAACCTTCTCCACATCCCTAAGACCCGTTATAAATCAGAAGGCGAACAAAGGTTCTCAGTCCAAGGACCTCGGCTATGGAATGCTCTATCCACGGACATCCGCTTGAAAAAAAAACATCTGGCCTTCAGGAAGAAGCTCAAGGACCATCTCTTCTTAAGACCCAGATGGACACTGATGGCAAAGCACCTTGAGGCGATTTAGTTTGCATATGTAGTGCTATACAAGTTACTCATTCATTCATAAAATTGAAGTTTGCAGACTTAGAAGATCACTCACGCAGGAACAATATAAAAATTCAGAGGCATGCCTAAATCCGTACTACAGACTGACCTTGTTCCATTATAAAAAGCTTATAAAAGCTCTTCAGCCCTTACTCATCAATCTGGAACTGGCCATTGACAGCCCACAGAATTCCAAAAGCGTAATTCCCACCAGCGTCAATACCCAGAGATGTACTGGCGTGCATCCTTTTTTTCATGCAAAAGTGATGCCAACGGCTAAAAATTCCCCAACATTACCTAACAGTTTCACTAGTATTAAGGTTTATGCTGATTTATCACAACTAACACTGCCCAACAGGAAAACGTTGGCTACTATTACCAAGGCTCTCCATAACCATAGGATTATGTACAAAAGGTGCTTCCCCATTAAACCCATGATTACGCACCATGGAAAATCTTTTACCCTCAGGAGCCTTGACATGGGCATTAACCATTTAACCATTTTATATGACATCCTGGACTTTGAGCGGAGATATCTGAATGATGCCTGCAGATGCAGGCATCATTCAGATATCTTTTTTCCAGCACGCAACTCCCTGCAAAGTAAAAGCCATCATAGTGGCTGTTTAGCCACTTTATTGCTTTTACAGGTGGTGGGAGGGGATGGACCCCCTCGCACTCCCTCCAGTGCTTCTCCCAACTTGCCATTCTATCGGCAAGCAAGAGAATGAATCTGTGGCGGCAGTTTACCATAGAGCTGACTGCTGACTAGATGTCCCCTGCCATCTTTATGACCCTTGGAGGTGAGAAGCAACGTCATGACGTCACTTCCAGTGCCAGCAGGTGTAAACACTGTTGGGTTATTTTTGCTAGGAAGCCCAAGATCGATTTTTTTTATCTCAGACTTTCCAGCATAGAGGAGAGATCTGGGACTTATAGACCCCAGATCTCTCTGTAAAGAGGACCTGTCATGCCCTATCCCTATTACAAGGGATGTTTACATTCCTTGTAATAGTAATAAAAGTGGTCAAACATTTTTTTTAAGGGAAACTGTAAAAAATAAATAAATAAAATAAACCCCCAAAAAATGTGCCCCCATCCCCTCGTGCTCGCATGCAGAAGCGAATGCATACGTAGGTCGTGCCTGCATATGTAAACAACGTTCAAACCACACATGTAAGGTATTGCCACAAACTTTAGAGCGAAAACAATAATTCTAGTGCAAGACCTCCTCTGTAACTCTAAACTGGTAATTTGTAAAAAAAAATTAAAGTGTAGCCTATAAAGATTTTTATGCCCTGAAGTCTGGTGCCATTCCACGAGTGTGCGCAATTTTAAAGTGTGACATGTTAGGTATCTATTTACTCAGTGTAACATCATCTTTCACATTGTACAAAAAATTGGGCTAACTTTAGTGTTTTTTTTTTTTAATTCATGAAAGTGTTTTTATACAAAAAAAATCATGTTTGAAAAATTACTGCGCAAATACTGTGTGACATAAAAAATTACAACAACTGCCATTTTATTCCCTAGGGCCTCTGCTAAAAAATGTATATAATGTTTGGGGGTTTTGAGTAATTTTCTAGCAAAAAAAATTATGATTTTTGCATCCATTGGCTGGCACTCGCTGATTGGCTTCTGCTAATTAATCACAGCAGAAGCGGCACGCTGCCTACCTGGAAGTGCAAAATCACATATACTGTATATATACAGTATCTCACAAAAGTGAGTATGCCCCTCACATTTTTAAAATATTTTATTATATCTTTTCATGTGGCAACACTGAAATAGTGGAAGTGGACTCCAGTGGCAACTTGTGAAGCTCTGATGAACTCCATGCCCAAGAGGATTAAGGCAGTGCTAGAAAATAATTCTGGCCACACAAAATATTGACACTTTGGGCCCAATTTGGACATTTTCACTTAGGGGTGTACTCACTTTTGTTGCCAGAAGTTTAGACATTAATGGCTGTGTGTTGAGTTATTTTGAGGGGACAGCAGATTTACACTGTTATACAAGCTGTACACGCACTACTTTTAAATTGCAGCAAAGTGTAATTTCGTCAGTGTTGCCACATGAAAAGATACATCGATTACAATGTGAGGGGTGTACTCACTTTTTTTTGTGAGATACTGTATATATATATATATATATATATATATATATATATATATATATATATATATATATAAACGAGATTCTACACAGAATGGCCACTTTGTAGCAGTATTTCTAAACAACTAAACAGAGGAGATAAGGGCGCTCTTGTGGAGGTGGGTAGCTGGTCAGAGGGATGATAGTTATGAGGTGGCACTTCTGGCAGCACTTTGGTTAGAGGAGAAGCAACTCTGAAGATATAAAAAAGGAAAAGAAAGGCGCCTCTAAGTGCAGTATGCAAAATTTAATAAAGTGAACAAAGGGTTAAAAGCACTTACAAGATTGTTGAGTGTTAAAAGACATGATAAAATCAGGAGTCCTCATCTGTGACATGTGTCCATCCTCAGCATGGTGGTAGAAAGCAGTGTAGAGCCGTCCAGCAGCTGTAAAGCGTTCTCATGCGTGTGGGAAAGAGGAGGCAGCAGGGAAGCCTGTATTCACTGCAGGACACACAAGGCTGATGGTGTCAGTGTAGAGAAGGGGGTGGTACACCAAGGGATATCCTAGTTCTATTCTCTTTTGAATAATAGAGGCTCTGCCTTTCGAACAGGAACAATGCATAAGTGATAATCAGAGATGGATGGGGCAAAAAACCTTCACCCCTGGTATCTTACCCCCTATATGTTATCCAAAATCTCTCCCACTCAGTCCCCGAACTGTTGGAGATAATGCGGAGAAATAGGCTCTCTTTCACATATACTGTGGTTCTGTAAATCCCTCCATTCCTATTGACAACAAATATTTTCTTTAATCCCTGACATAGCATGCACATCAATCCCACCTGACCCTGCCCTTGCCGTACTGCACATGGAGTGGAGAGGCTCCCATCTGGCTCTAGGTCAACTATTATTCATTTGATCCTCGCAGCAAAAATTTATATCTTTAGATTGTGGAACTCCCTTACTCAACACTCTGTGAGGAATACAATAAACGATTTAACCACTTAAGGACCAAGCCTCTTTCTGAGATTTGTTGTTTACAAGTTAAAAACATTTTTTTTGCTAGAAAAATACTTAGAACCCCCAAACATTATATATTTTTTTTCTAACACTCTAGAGAATAAAATGGTGGTCGTTGCAATACTTTCTGTCACACCGTATTTCGGCAGCTGTCTTGCAAGCACACTTTTTTTGAAAAAATTACACTTTTTTGAATTAAAAAATAAGACAACGGTAAAAATTTAAAATTGCTTAAAGAGGGAGCGTGGCTTAGCTATGGAAGCGTGAGGACGCGTCGCCGGGAGCTCTGCACTGGAACGGGCCGTGAATCACCCGTAGCACCGAACAGCTAAGCTATCCCTTCATGCCAGGGGGCCGCAAACACCCACCGGCCACTGAGGAACGGAGGGGACCTGAAATATCACACTATTTCCTGAGGCAACAGCAGTTTTCCTCGCGGGCGGGACGGAGCAAGATGGCGCCGCCTCGAGTCAGCACGGCGAGCGCTGCATCCACAAGTAAGAAGGGCACACCTGCAATCACCTCCGCATCGCAGGAGGACTTCCCCCCCTACCGCACAGAGCACCCTCACCTATATTGTCCCCGGCTCTTATGACTGCTGACACCCTGTTGCCCCCAGATAACGTAGGGGACCTGAGCGGCCTAGTTGAGGGCTCTCTGCGGGACATAGTGGCAGGCCTCCCCACCAAACAGGACTTGAACGCCATGGCCACTTCTATTGTCAACGCACTAGCCAGAGAACTGCATGACTTAAAGCAGCAAGTAGACGTTGTTGAGGAGAGAGTAACCACAATTGAGGCCTCCCAAACGACCACAGAAGCACGCATCACAACACTGGAGTCGGAGTACGGGGCCTTCCGCCGCCATCTTGTCGATGTTCAGCTGCGCCTTGACGACGGTGAGAATAGGAGCAGGCGGAACAATTTGCGCCTCAGGGGGATCCCAGAGGCCACCATGGGCCCAGACCTTCGATCCACGGTTGTCGCCATCCTAAATCAGGTCCTAGGCAAACCACCGACTGCTGACCTGGAACTGGACAGGGTGCATCGCATCCCAGGTCCCAGACCCCCGCCCTCCACACAGAGATCATCGTCCAAACTGGACTTTCCCCGTGATGTGTTATGTAGGGTGCATTTTTTCACCATTAAGGAGGACATTCTTCGCCTTGCATGGGAAAAGGGCCCAATAGATTTTGACGGGGCTCCCATCAGGATTTTCCCAGACATCTCCAGACAAACACGTGTCATGCGTGGGCTCATGCGACCCTTATTGGAAGTTATTTGCGAGGCCGATGCCACTTACCGATGGGGTCACCCCTTCCATCTTATAGTCAAGAAGCAAGGTGCGGAATTCTACCTCCGCACGCCGGACCAACTCCCTGCCCTTTTTCATTTCATTTCCAGACCAGTGATTGAGGTACCCAACTGGTTTGACTATCTGCTCTCCCAGGATCCACAAGGTCCAGCACCCCCCAGACAACAGAGGGTTCGGCGCTCAAGATCTCGCCCGCCAAACCAAGAAGTCAGAAGAGCACACCCAACATCATCCGAGGACTAAACGCTCGCTACCATACGGATCTCGGTAAGACTTTCAGTACCTCTTCTGGACAGATGTCCCGCACCTTCCCCCCTCTATGGCGATCCTCCCAGGAACATTACAACCCACGCACCAGGACCCTTTTTTCACTAGGGAGACTGGCCTTATTGGTCGCTCCATTATCCTTTACTGTCTTGCAAGGTCCCCAGGAAAAAAATTTTCACCAGCTACCATTTTTATTTTTGTTTTCCTGAAGGTGCCTCCTTTTTATATGGTTTAGTTTCTTATTTTGGACAGGGTTGGGGGGAGGGGGGATGCATTATAAATGTTGTATTCTTGGTTCGGGCTGGACTTCATGCATTCCATCCATATGTATATGATGTGAATGATGTTGCTGAAGATGGGGTGCATGTTTTCATGCTTCTCATCTGACTTTGCAGCCTTGACGCACTGACAGACAGGCGGTAGGGGTCTCCACCTAGACTGGTCTAGGAGAAGGGCGAGCTGACTCGGGGGTTTCTCTGTCCCCGGCCACCTCTGCAGTGCGTCAACGCCAGCAGGTCATAGAAGATAGAGATCTACCTGGTTACACTTACTTGCCTAAAATGCAGTGGCGTCTCTGGGTGTTATGCCCTGATTAGTGGTATATATCTCTTTATTTACGATGGTTAATATGTTGTTTTTTCAATGTATCTGATTCTGAAGGTCCCCCACCCAGTGCATCTCCCAACCACTACCAAAAATATTTTTTAATATTGCTTTTCTTGCTACCATAGGTTATAGCAATAACTGATTTATTGCGCACCTCGCTGCATTGACCACCCCCCTTTAGGGCGACCTCCCCTTTGCTGCACTTTTCTTTTTGTGTCTCAATCGGGAGCTCACAGAGTAGTTATTTGACTAACTTAGATTCCCCCCACCCTCTTCCCCTTCCCTCTCCCCCCCTTTCTCACCCTCTCCTCCTCTCTTTCTCACCCTGTCCTCTCCCTCCCTGCCCCCCCCTCTCATTCAGGGCTGTTGCCCTCTAGTCAGGCGGGGACGTGGACTAAAAGTGATTGTCCCCCTTGTCGTGTCAACAATTCTCAGCGCCACGGCTGCCATAATGGCTCTCCTAAAGGTGACCTCCCTTAATGTACGGGGTCTCAATGTCCCGGAAAGGCGCTCTGTCTGGTCACACAGGCAGCCACGCATCAAATTACAACTACCCTATATGGCGAAACGCAGGGGAGGGGTGGGACTTCTAGACGTGAAAGCATACTACAGGGCAACACATCTCACCAGATTGATAGACTGGTACTGTCATTCAGAAGCCAAACAATGGGTTACTATGGAGTTAGAGGACTCCGGTGGTACAGCCAAGAGTTGGCCGTGGCTCTCCACTCCGATCCCGAAGATCATTGCCGAACACCCAACTCTGGGAAACACATTGAGAGTTGCCAGAGAAACCTTTCGTAAAACCCTGGTATCACCCATTCCCTCTCCCATGGTGCCGATCCTAGGCAACCCGGATTTCCTTCCGGGCTGCCAGGGTCCAATTTATAGATCTTTGTCAGGAGGAAATAGATGGCCACACCTTCACGACTTCCTGGATTCCAGTGGCCGGCTCAGAGCGGCTGCGGGAATGGAGGATCTGGACCCGCCGGTGGATTTCTTAAGCGGACTCCAACTGCGCAACTTTATACGCCGAAGCGCTCGGATTCTAGGTCCCCCACGCCCACTTACGGAGTTGGAACGTATCTGCCACCGCAGAGAGCCCGTACGCCACTCTCTATCCTTGATTTACCTTTCTCTGATTGCCCCGGCTGAGGGCTTTGTGCCCCCCTTCCTCACTAAGTGGAAGACAGAATTGGGAGCTCACTTTGATGAAGCACAAAGGGAAAAGATCTTACATTTTGCCCAAAAATCCTCTCCGGCCACAAGGGTCCAGGAGACATGCTACAAAATTGTGACCAGATGGTACAGAGTACCATCCACTCTTCACCGGTTCCTCCCGCAGGTTCCAAGCCTATGTTGGCGTTGTGGAGCAGGAGAAGGAACAATGTTACACATTTTCTGGGATTGTCCCAAGATTAAACCTTTCTGGCAGGAGGTGACAAATACGATCGAGCATTTGACGGGTGTCACCTTGGGGGGGGATCCCGGGGCCTGTTTGCTGCACCTCTCTAGAAGTCCAATTAAGAAGTATAAAGCTTCCCTCACTATTCAATTACTTAATGCTGCTAAGTCCTGTATCCCTCTATTTTGGAGATTGGAAACCCCACCAACGAAGGTCCAGTGGTATGCCAGGGTTAACGAACTGCGTGATATGGAAGATCTTACGGCTACCCTGCATGACAGGGAGGAAGCCTTTCGGGAGACATGGCGTCCCTGGCAACACTTCATTTATTCCGAAGCCTACCTCCGGGAGGTGACTTAGCTTGAACACTCCCTGGTACGGGGGCCCCGCCTGGCTGGGGGGCTGCACCGCCGTTTCTTTTCTTTACCTCTTCCCCTCCTACTTCTCCTCCTTCCCCCCTCTCCTCTCTCTCTTTCCTTCATTCCTCCCCCCTTATTGTTTCCCGATTCTCTACCTCTCCCCTTTCCCACTCCCCCCTCTTCCTTTTGTGTTTTCACACAATCCCCTATACTCTTCCGGCTAAGGGAAGATCTGATCAGATATACTGTATATCATGGACTACATTACACTATGGTAGTTACCCTTTACCGGACTCTATCATGCTCTATCCCTATTACAAGGGATGTTTACATTCCTTGTAATAGTAATAAAAGTGGTCAAAACATTTTTTTTAAGGGAAACTGTAAAAAATAAATAAATAAAATAAACCCCCAAAAAATGTGCCCCCATCCCCTCGTGCTCGCATGCAGAAGCGAACGCATACGTAGGTCGTGCCTGCATATGTAAACAACATTCAAACCACACATGTAAGGTATTGCCACAAACTTTAGAGCGAAAACAATAATTCTAGTGCAAGACCTCCTCTGTAACTCTAAACTGGTAATTTGTAAAAAAAAAATTAAAGTGTAGCCTATAAAGATTTTTATGCCCTGAAGTCTGGTGCCATTCCACGAGTGTGCGCAATTTTAAAGTGTGACATGTTAGGTATCTATTTACTCAGTGTAACATCATCCTTCACATTATACAAAAAATTGGGCTAACTTTAGTGGGTTTTTTTTTTAATTCATGAAAGTGTTTTTATACAACAAAAATCATGTTTGAAAAATGACTGCGCAAATACTGTGTGACATAAAAAATTACAACAACTGCCATTTTATTCCCTAGGGTCTCTGCTAAAAAATGTATATAATGTTTGGGGGTTTTGAGTAATTTTCTAGCAAAAAAAATTATGATTTTTGCATCCATTGGCTGGCACTCGCTGATTGGCTTCTGCTAATTAATCACAGCAGAAGCGGCACGCTGCCTACCTGGAAGTGCAAAATCACATATACTGTATATATACAGTATCTCACAAAAGTGAGTATGCCCCTCACATTTTTAAAATATTTTATTATATCTTTTCATGTGGCAACACTGAAATAGTGGAAGTGGACTCCAGTGGCAATTTGTGAAGCTCTGATGAACTCCATGCCCAAGAGGATTAAGGCAGTGCTAGAAAATAATTCTGGCCACACAAAATATTGACACTTTGGGCCCAATTTGGACATTTCCACTTAGGGGTGTACTCACTTTTGTTGCCAGAAGTTTAGACATTAATGGCTGTGTGTTGAGTTATTTTGAGGGGACAGCAGATTTACACTGTTATACAAGCTGTACACGCACTACTTTTAAATTGCAGCAAAGTGTAATTTCTTCAGTGTTGCCACATGAAAAGATACATCGATTACAATGTGAGGGGTGTACTCACTTTTTTTTGTGAGATACTGTATATATATATATATAAATATATATATATATATATATATATATATATATACACGAGATTCTACACAGAATGGCCACCTTGTAGCAGTATTTCTAAACAACTAAACAGAGGAGATAAGGGCGCTCTTGTGGAGGTGGGTCATTCAGAAGCCAAACAATGGGTTACTATGGAGTTAGAGGACTCCGAAGGTACAGCCAAGAGTTGGCCGTGGCTCTCCACTCCGATCCCGAAGATCATTGCCGAACACCCAACTCTGGGAAACACATTGAGAGTTGCCAGAGAAACCTTTCGTAAAACCCTGGTATCACCCATTACCTGTCCCATGGTGCCGATCCTAGGCAACCCGGATTTCCTTCCGGGCTGCCAGGGTCCAATTTATAGATCTTTGTCAGGAGGAAATAGATGGCCACACCTTCACGACTTCCTGGATTCCAGTGGCCGGCTCAGAGCGGCTGCGGGAATGGAGGATCTGGACCCGCCGTTGGATTTCTTAAGCGGACTCCAACTGCGCAACTTTATACGCCGAAGCGCTCGGATTCTAGGTCCCCCACGCCCACTTACGGAGTTGGAACGTATCTGCCACCGCAGAGAGCCCGTACGCCACTCTCTATCCTTGATTTACCTTTCTCTGATTGCCCCGGCTGAGGGCTTTGTGCCCCCCTTCCTCACTAAGTGGGAGACAGAATTGGGAGCTCACTTTGATGAAGCACAAAGGGAAAAGATCTTACATTTTGCCCAAAAATCCTCTCTGGCCACAAGGGTCCAGGAGACATGCTACAAAATTGTGACCAGATGGTACAGAGTACCATCCACTCTTCACCGGTTCCTCCCGCAGGTTCCAAGCCTATGTTGGCGTTGTGGAGCAGGAGAAGGAACAATGTTACACATTTTCTGGGATTGTCCCAAGATTAAACCTTTCTGGCAGGAGGTGACAAATACGATCGAGCATTTGACGGGTGTCACCTTGGGGGGGGATCCCGGGGCCTGTTTGCTGCACCTCTCTAGAAGTCCAATTAAGAAGTATAAAGCTTCCCTCACTATTCAATTACTTAATGCTGCTAAGTCCTGTATCCCTCTATTTTGGAGATTGGAAACCCCACCAACGAAGGTCCAGTGGTATGCCAGGGTTAACGAACTGCGTGATATGGAAGATCTTACGGCTACCCTGCATGACAGGGAGGAAGCCTTTCGGGAGACATGGCGTCCCTGGCAACACTTCATTTATTCCGAAGCCTACCTCTGGGAGGTGACTTAGCTTGAACACTCCCTGGTACGGGGGCCCCGCCTGGCTGGGGGGGCTGCACCGCCGTTTCTTTTCTTTACCTCTTCCCCTCCTACTTCTCCTCCTTCCCCCCTCTCCTCTCTCTCTTTCCTTCGTTCCTCCCTCCTTATTGTTTCCCGATTCTCTATCTCTCCCCTTTCCAACTCCCCCCTCTTCCTTTTGTGTTTTCACACAATCCCCTATACTCTTCCGGCTAAGGGAAGATCTGATCAGATATACTGTATATCATGGACTACATTACACTATGGTAGTTACCCTTTACCGGACTCTACTGATCAATGAGGAATATCTCTACTCCTGGTCAGTGGAGAGTTTCTTTTTCTTTTTGTTATTTTGGTTTACCTTACTATCTGTCGATAAAGGATAATTACACGAGCCACTAGTTTGTACAAGGCATATCTCAGGGAATTACTTGTAAATGGGTACTAAGATAGTCATTACATTAGACCCACTCATCCAATCAGGCTCCGCCTTGACCACACAGATTGTGTAATTAAGAGGAATGTATATTTGTACATCTTTATCGACAACAGTTTCTGTTAAAGGCTTCTCCTTACTTCTGTTTTACATTATACATAAAATATTATAGATCTCGATAACATGTACATCAAACTGTAGCATGCACTATTGAAAATAAAGGAATTTAAAAAAAAAAAAAAAAATTGCTTAAAGAGCTATGGGCTGAAGCAACGCTTTGACATCGCTTCCACCCTGCAATAGTATGGAGACGGGTGGGGGCCATCTTCCTCTCACTCGTCTCTATACCAAGCCCAGGAGAGGACCTGAACGCCTCCGAGAGCACCGGAGAGCGGCGGGAGGGGGCCCTCTCCCGCCACTGATAAAAGTGATCTTGCAGTGAATCCGCCACAGAGACCACTTTTATCGGAAACCGGACCGCTCACTAAAAAAGAGGTTACCGGGGTTATGGTAGCTAGCTGCTACCATAACAACAATATCCCTCTTTAAAGTGCCGACGTATATCGGCGTGAGCCGGTCCGGAAGTGGTTAAACATTCAATGTGAAATGAAGAGATTGCTTGCTCGTAACAATTTAAGCTATACCAAACACTGTTCCTCTTGGTCATTGTTAGGGATGAGCTTGATGTTCGAATCGAACGTAAGTTCGACTTAAACATCGGGTGTTCGCCTGTTCGCCGAACAGCAAACAATATGTGGTTTGGAAAGCCGCCGGAACACCGTTAAAGTCTATGGGACACGAACATGAAAAATCAAAAGTGCTCATTTTAAAGGCTTATATGCAAGTTATTGTTATAAAAAGTGTTTGGGGACCTGGGTACTGCCCCAGGTGAAATGTATCAATGCAAACTTTTTTTTAAAAATGCAGTTTTTCCGGGAGCAGTGATTTTTTTAATGCTTAAAGTGAAACAATAAAAATGAAATGGTGACAAATATACTAAAGTGCTGAAATTAATATTTAAATATAAACTATAATAGAAAATAGCTAAATAATTAAGCTGCAACCATTAAAATAGTGCTCAGACACTAGAGTGAGTGTAAAAGAGTGAAAAATATAAAAACCAAAAAATGGTGCACTACAATTAACTTTCTACTAAGTGCACAATATCAGAAATGTGAACAAAAAATAGTTATATAGTAATTAAGATAGGTAACCCATATCTCGCTTAAAAAAAAAGTATAATAAATGATCCGTGCTATAATGTAATTTCTGCCTTCAATCACTAATGATGGGAGCTGATAACCCCTCAAAGTTCACAAGGTTAGCCACAAAGTTGGCTATAATAAAGGCACAGATCCTGGGTCATAGTATATTTCAAATAAAGGAGATTGTGGACATAGAGCCCATGGAGATCAAAATAAATTCACAGGTGTATTCAGCATCAAGAACGCTCCTTCTGGGTTTACAAGTCACCAATGTTCAGCTAATAAATCATGCTGCTCATCTCCATTTCACCATTCATACCGGGACTCACATAAAACGAAGGAGAGCTATATCATTGCGCAGTGATTAGTGCTTGCACATACATTCAGAAAATGCAGACAAATCACTCACGCTTAATGTGGATAATCAGCGCTTATTGCACAAAACAGTCAGACGCTTGTAGCGGTTTGTATCCTCACACCGCATCTACTGCACTCAAACAGATGCAATAGATGTCATCACTGGCTCCTCCCGACGTGTTGCGTCACATGCCACGTGACTTTTTCAAGGGTAGCCATGTGAAAGACGCGGCTCCATATTTAAGCTGGTAACAGCGTGCCGGTTGCCATAGTGATGTCGGCTATCATCTGATCATCATGCCATTTAGCGCATATAAGCTTTTCAATTGAGTTTGATATTCCATACATAAGAACATTAAAATACAGTCGGTATGCTTAGATAAAGCAATTCACAATATTAGTAATCATAATAATAATGGTTAAAAGAAACAAATAAGTCCACAAAGCTATTACTAAAATATCTCCCTCTTGTGGTCGGTTACTGAATGACACATATCAGTATAATTACATAAAATCCTCGTATACACGTAATAACTCCATTGGTATAAGGTGTACTGTAGTATAGTTATAAACACTGCAAAAAATCATATGAAGAATAAAAACTACAATATTAAAAAATAATAATATAATAAATTATGAGCATTATATGGACATAATTATTTGATAAAAACAATAATTAAAATACTAGTAATCAGAAATAAAACAATTTAAATCAAACTCTATATTCAGGCCTCTAGGGGAGAGAGTGCACATTTCAAATATCCATCTGGATTCACTTTTATTAAGTTCTTTTACTCTATTACTACCCCTCCAATGGGGCTTATACCTATCTATAGCCCAAAATTTAGGGCAAGTAGGGCCCTTGTTATGATGTGATGCAAAGTGACGCGAAACACTATGTTTGGGGAAGCCGTTCCTAATATTCTAAATATGCTCCTGTATTCACTTCCACATGGGGCGTTTCGTTCTGCCTATATACTGCAGTGAGCACGAACACTGCAGTATATATACGACCCCTTCTCTGCACGAAATAAAATCCTTAATTTTATATTCCTTTTTTGTACTAGTAGACACAATATTTCTGCATTTCTGCCCATTAAATTTAGTATTCCTGCATGTGTAGCATCTTTTACAGGGGGAAAAAAACTTTTCCCTGAAAAAAAGGGAGTTCATTCGATTTTATTGGGGGTCCTGTACATTCCTTGCTACCAGGTCCCTCAGAGTCAGAGTCCTTCTATAAATAAAGCAAGGTTTCTCAGGTAAAATTATTTTAAGCTGTATATCAGCTTGAAGAAGTGGCCAATGCTTTCTGATAATCTGTTCCACTTGCCTATGTTGAATGTTATAATTCATTATTAAGGAAATTTTCCTGATGTTGCTTATGGCGAAACATACACTAAAGCGGCCAGGGCAGCAAAGTGTAGCAAAAGAGGTGGGACTTTATATGAAGCTCGTGGTGACAAAAAGAACAAAATGGTGGGAGGTAAAAATTGTTTAATATCGCACAGAAACATATTTAACCAACATAGAATTGCACATACATGAAGATGCACCCGTAACTAGGCACCAAAATCTATAGTAGCAAAAACTGGTAATAACATATTTACAATCATGTACAATAATGCCGCGTACACACGGTCGGACTTTCCGGCATACTTGGTCCGGCGGACCAGAGTGTGCCGGACAATCCGCCCGTGTGTGGGCGGCGGCGGACTTTTCCGGCGGACTTCTTCCCAAAAGCCCGCCGGACCTAGATTTGAAACAAGCTTTAAATCTTTCCGTCGGACTCAGTTTCAGGCGGAAAGTCCGCTCGTGTGTGTGCTGGTCCGACGGAAAGCCCGCTCGTGTGTAGGCTGGTCCGACGGACCAGATACGACACGAGGGCAGGGTATTGCATCTCGCGCTCGCTGCAATAGGAAAAACAAATCTTCCTATTGCGGCGAGCGCGGGGCATACCAGGTCCTTAGGTCTGGTAGGGATTATAAAGGGAACCCCGCTACGCTTCTCATCTGGAGAAGAGAAGAGAAGAGAAGAAGCCCAGCAGCTCAGAAGTCCGGACCTCTGCTGGCAAGAGAGCTACCTGAACACAGCAGAGGAGCCGGCCGAAGAACTGGAACACCGGGAGAAGATGAAGCGGAGGGACCCCCGAAGCCGGAAGAAGACCCCCGAAGCCGGAGGAAGATCCCCACCCCCCCGGAGCTGTTTAATAAAATATTTTAAAAACCTGTGTAGTGTGTTTTATTACTTACACTTTTTTCCTAGGTAAATGGGTAGGGGTACCATGTACCCCATACTCATTTACATAGGGTGGGGTGCCGGGATCTGGGGGCCCCCTTATTAAAGGGGGCTCCCAGATTCCGATAAGCCCCCGCCCGCAGACCCCGACAACCAACGGCCAGGGTTGTCGGGAAGAGGCCCTTGTCCTCATCAACATGGGGACAAGGTGCTTTGAGGTGGGGGGGGCCCGCAGGGCGCCCCCCTCCCCCAAAGCACCCACCCCCCATGTTGAGGGCATGCGGCCTGGTACGGTTCAGGAGGGGGGGGGGCGCTCGCTCGTCCCCACCCCCTTTCCTGACCGGCCAGGCTGCGTGCTCGGATCGGGGTCTGGTATGGATTTTAGGGGGGACCCCACGCCGTTTTTTCGGCGTAGCGGGGTTCCCTTTATAATCCATACCAGACCTAAGGGCCTGGTATGCCCCGCAACGGGGCTCGCAAGGTGTCAATCTCGCCGATAAAAGCGGCAAGATTGACATCCTTTGCTAGTCCCGTCGCACCTGAGTCACGTTCAAAATGAACGGACTTGGCCGTGTGTGGGCAAGTCCGTTCATTCTGAAAGTCCGCCGGAACTCCGGCGAAAGTCCGTCGGAAAGACGGGCGGACCTAGCCCGCCGGAAAGTCCCGGCGTGTGTGGGCAAGTCCGTCCGTTTTAAAGTCCGGCGCACCTGGCGGACAAAGTCCGTCGGAAAGTGTGCCGGACCAAGTATGCCGGAAAGTCCGACCGTGTGTACGCGGCATAATAGTAAAATTTAAGAGGTCCACCAGTGTTCATGCAATGTAAAAGCATTAAAGGGGTAACAACTGCACGGTCAATAGTCCTTGAATCCTTAATAGGTAGAATTGTAAAAACTTTCATATCATAATAGGTGTATAAATGGTTCACAACATCAATTAGCTCGACGTGTTTTGTGGCTTAAAACCACTCTTCAGGAGCATATATGTGATTTGTCTGTAATAAAAAAATGTGTAGATACTCAGTATCAAAGTTGGGGGAGTATGGGTAAAATTCCACCCAAAAACCCGGGTAGGGCATGTAAACTTACTAGGTATGTACACCCAGACAACTGACGTCCAGGTCAGCAGGCCAGCCCAAGGTCAGTAACGGGAGCCGAGAGGGCGCATCCAATAGCGGCAACCAACACAGACAGCGAGCACGGCAGACCAGCACTCCCAGGCTCACCTGGTGTGGAAAATGTGGTGAGAGACCTACAAGTGTGGGGCAATGTGAAAAAACAACAAATGTAGATGCAATGATGAAGAAATAGGAATGCTGGGTGAACTTGGGAGGGGAGCGGTGAGGGGTGAAGGGGAGGGATGATTGGTGGTCAACCAGGGGTGAGGGTGAAAAACCATGGTAGAGGGTCAACACCAAAACACCCAGTGTGGGGGAGAAAGGGAGATGATGGGAGAAGCTGGGAAGTGTACCTGAATGAAAAGGAAGGGACGGACAGTCCAACCCAAAAATGTGGAGCCTATCTGGCAGGGAGCCCAAGGAGCACTGGAACACGCCGGGGCCGCCGCCCGCATATATGCGCCGCCATGAACCCGCCCCCAATGCCACACCACGCGAATGTAAGGGGAGGGGCATCCGGATGCCGACGCACAGGCAAGGAGTTGCCCGGCGACCGGCGTCGAACCGATCCCTCCCACCCCTCGCACAGATGGAGAGCACCCACCGGAAGGGCTGCGTCACGGACGCCACACATCTGGCGTGCGTGTGTGACATCGATGCGCAGTGGTGGCGTAGCCACTCCCTGAACGTCAGACGACGGGCGGGAGGAGGAGGGCCCCAGTACGCATCGCGGCTCCCGCACTGAAACATTGCGGGCAGCTGTAAGGCCAGGACCATCCAGTGGCCGGTGCATAATACATCAAAGCACAATTGGGTATCAAAACACATCATGACATGCTCCAAGCTATACAACAAAGGATCAAATAATTGTCAGGGTAATCAAGGGAAGAAAACTATTGAGCCAGTAAGGCTGATTGCAGAAATAAGGTTACAGTAATGTACAGGTATGTCACCAAGAGCTTCCATCCCTAATGCATATAAATGAAGAGGGGGGAATTGGGAAATTGGGACTTTAATTGAGGCTATTGTGGCTGGGTAAAGCCATGTGCCTCCATCCCTGTCAACTATGGCGAAACATACACTAAAGCGGCCAGGGCAGCAAAGTGTAGCAAAAGAGGTGGGACTTTATATGAAGCTCGTGGTGACAAAAAGAACAAAATGGTGGGAGGTAAAAATTGTTTAATATCGCATAGAAACATATTTAACCAACATAGAATTGCACATACATGAAGATGCACCCGTAACTAGGCGCCAAAATCTATAGTAGCAAGAACTGGTAATAACATATTTACAATCATGTACAATAATAGTAAAATTTAAGAGGTCCACCAGTGTTTATGCAATGTAAAAGCATTAAACGGGTAACAACTGCACGGTCAATAGTCCTTGAATCCTTAATAGGTAGAATTGTAAAAACTTTCATATCATAATAGGTGTATAAATGGTTCACAACATCAATTAGCTTGACGCGTTTCGCGGCTTGAAACCGCTCTTCAGGAGCAGATATGTGATTTGTCTGTAATAAAAAATGTGTAGATACTCAGTATCAAAGTTGGGGGAGTATGGGTAAAATTCCACCCAAAAACCTGGGTAGGGCATGTAAACTTACTAGGTATGTACACCCAGACAACTGACGTCCAGGTCAGCAGGCCAGCCCAAGGTCAGTAACGGGAGCCGAGAGGGCGCATCCAATAGCGGCAACCAACACAGACAGCGAGCACGGCAGACCAGCACTCCCAGGCTCACCTGGTGTGGAAAATGTGGTGAGAGACCTACAAGTGTGGGGCAATGTGAAAAAACAACAAATGTAGATGCAATGATGAAGAAATAGGAATGCTGGGTGAACTTGGGAGGGGAGCGGTGAGGGGTGAAGGGGAGGGATGATTGGTGGTCAACCAGGGGTGAGGGTGAAAAACCATGGTAGAGGGTCAACACCAAAACACCCAGTGTGGGGGAGAAAGGGAGATGATGGGAGAAGCTGGGAAGTGTACCTGAATGAAAAGGAAGGGACGGACAGTCCAACCCAAAAATGTGGAGCCTATCTGGCAGGGAGCCCAAGGAGCACTGGAACACGCCGGGGCCGCCGCCCGCATATATGCGCCGCCATGAACCCGCCCCCAATGCCACACCACGCGAATGTAAGGGGAGGGGCATCCGGATGCCGACGCACAGGCAAGGAGTGGCCCGGCGACCGGCGTCGAACCGATCCCTCCCACCCCTCGCACAGATGGAGAGCACCCACCGGAAGGGCTGCGTCACGGACGCCACACATCTGGCGTGCGTGTGTGACATCGATGCGCAGTGGTGGCGTAGCCACTCCCTGAACGTCAGACGACGGGCGGGAGGAGGAGGGCCCCAGTACGCATCGCGGCTCCCGCACTGAAACATTGCGGGCAGCTGTAAGGCCAGGACCATCCAGTGGCCGGTGCATAATACATCAAAGCACAATTGGGTATCAAAACACATCATGACATGCTCCAAGCTATACAACAAAGGATCAAATAATTGTCAGGATAATCAAGGGAAGAAAACTATTGAGCCAGTAAGGCTGATTGCAGAAATAAGGTTACAGTAATGTACAGGTATGTCACCAAGAGCTTCCATCCCTAATGCATATAAATGAAGAGGGGGGAATTGGGAAATTGGGACTTTAATTGAGGCTATTGTGGCTGGGTAAAGCCATGTGCCTCCATCCCTGTCAACTATGGCGAAACATACACTAAAGCGGCCAGGGCAGCAAAGTGTAGCAAAAGAGGTGGGACTTTATATGAAGCTCGTGGTGACAAAAAGAACAAAATGGTGGGAGGTAAAAATTGTTTAATATCGCATAGAAACATATTTAACCAACATAGAATTGCACATACATGAAGATGCACCCGTAACTAGGCGCCAAAATCTATAGTAGCAAGAACTGGTAATAACATATTTACAATCATGTACAATAATAGTAAAATTTAAGAGGTCCACCAGTGTTTATGCAATGTAAAAGCATTAAACGGGTAACAACTGCACGGTCAATAGTCCTTGAATCCTTAATAGGTAGAATTGTAAAAACTTTCATATCATAATAGGTGTATAAATGGTTCACAACATCAATTAGCTTGACGCGTTTCGCGGCTTGAAACCGCTCTTCAGGAGCAGATATGTGATTTGTCTGTAATAAAAAATGTGTAGATACTCAGTATCAAAGTTGGGGGAGTATGGGTAAAATTCCACCCAAAAACCTGGGTAGGGCATGTAAACTTACTAGGTATGTACACCCAGACAACTGACGTCCAGGTCAGCAGGCCAGCCCAAGGATAGTAACGGGAGCCGAGAGGGCGCGTCCAATAGTAGCAACCAACACAGACAGCGAGCACGGCAGACCAGCACTCCCAGGCTCACCTGGTGTGGAAAATGTGGTGGGAGACCTACAAGTGTGGGGCAATGTGAAAAAACAACAAATGTGGATGCAATGATGAAGAAATAGGAATAGGGGGTGAACTGGAGAGGGGAGTGGTGAGGGGTGAAGGGGAGGGATGATTGGTGGTCAACCAGGGGTGAGGGTGAAAGACGATGGTAGAGGGTCAACACCAAAACACCCGGTGTGGGGGAGGAAGGGCGGTGATGGGAGAAGCTGGGAAGTGTACCTGAATGAAAAGGAAGGGACGGACAGTCCAACCCAAAAATGTGGAGCCTATCTGGCAGAGAGCCCAAGGAGCACTGGAACACGCCGGGGCCACCGCCCGCATATATGCGCTGCCACGGACCCGCCTCCAATGCCACACCACACAAAAGTAAGGGGAGGTGCATCCGGACGCTGACGCACAGGCAAGGAGTTTCCCGGCGACCGGCGCCGAACAGATCCCTCCCACCACTCGCGCAGATGGAGAGCACCCGCCGGAAGGGCTGCGTCACGGACGCCGCACATCCGGCGTGCATGTGTGACATCAATGCGCAGTGGTGGCGTAGCCACTCCCCGAACGTCAGACGACGGGCGGGAGGAAGAGGGCCCCAGTACGCATCGCAGGTCCCGCACTGAAACATTGCGGGCAGCCGTAAGGCCAGGACCATCCAGTGGTCGGTGCAGAATACATCAAAGCATAATTGGGTATCAAAACACATCATGACATGCTCCAAGCTATACAACAAAGGATCAAATAATTGTCAGGGTAATCAAGGGAAGAAAACTATTGAGCCAGTAAGGCTGATTGCAGAAATAAGGTTACAGCAATGTACAGGTAGATGTCACCAAGAGCTTCCATCCCTAATGCATATAAATGAAGAGGGGAGAGTTGGGAAATTGGGAAGCTCTTGGTGACATCTACCTGTACATTGCTGTAACCTTATTTCTGCAATCAGCCTTACTGGCTCAATAGTTTTCTTCCCTTGATTACCCTGACAATTATTTGATCCTTTGTTGTAAATCTTGGAGCATGTCATGATGTGTTTTGATACCCAATTATGCTTTGATGTATTCTGCACCGGCCACTGGATGGTCCTGGCCTTACGGCTGCCCGCGATGTTTCAGTGCGGCAGCCGCGATGCGTACTGGGGCCCTCCTCCTCCCTCCCGTCGTCTGACGTTCGGGGAGTGGCTATGCCACCGCTGCGCATCGATGTCACACACGCACGCTGGATGTGTGGCGTCCGTGACACAGCCCTTCCGGCGGGTGCTCTCCATCTGCGCGAGCGGTGGGAGGGATCGGTTCGGCGCTGGTCGCCGGGCAACTCCTTGCCTGTGCGTTGGCGTCCGGATGCCACAACCCTTACATTCGTGTGGTGTGGAGTTGGGGGCGGGTCCATGGCGGCGCATATGTGCGGGCGGTGGCCCCGGCGTGTTCCAGTGCTCCTTGGGCTCCCTGCCAGATAGGCTCCACATTTTTGGGTTGGACTGTCCGTCCCTTCCTTTTCATTCAGGTACACTTCCCAGCTTCTCCCATCACCTCCCTTCCTCCCCCACACCGGGTGTTTTGGTGTTGACCCTCTACCATGGTCTTTCACCCTCACCCCTGGTTGACCACCAATCATCCCTCCCCTTCACCCCTCACCACTCCCCTCTCCAGTTCACCCCCTATTCCTATTTCTTCACCATTGCATCCACATTTGTGTTTTTTTCACATTGCCCCACACTTGTAGGTCTCTCACCACATTTTCCACACCAGGTGAGCCTGGGAGTGCTGGTCTGCCGTGCTCGCTGTCTGTGTTGGTTGCCGCTATTGGACGCGCCCTCTCGGCTCCCGTTACTGACCTTGGACTGGCCTGCTGACCTGGACGTCAGTTGTCTGGGTGTACATACCTAGTAAGTTTACATGCCCGGGTTTTTGGGTGGAATTTTACCCATATTCCCCCAACTTTGATACTGAGTATCTACACATTTTTTATTACAGACAAATCACATAACTGCTCCTGAAGAGCGGTTTCAAGCCGCGAAACGCATCAAGCTAATTGATGTTGTGAACCATTTATACATCTATTATGATATGAAAGTTTTTACAATTCTACCTGTTAAGGATTCAAGGACTATTGACCATGCAGTTGTTACCCCTTTAATGTTTTTACATTGCATGAACACTGGTGGACCTCTTAAATTTTACTATTATTGTACATGATTGTAAATATGTTATTACCAGTTTTTGCTACTATAGATTTTGGCGCCTAGTTACGGGTGCATCTTCATGTATGTGCAATTCTATGTTGGTTAAATATGTTTCTATGCGATATTAAACAATTTTTACCTCCCACCATTTTCTTCTTTTTGTCACCACGAGCTTCATATAAAGTCCCACCTCTTTTGCTACACTTTGCTGCCCTGGCCGCTTTAGTGTATGTTTCGCCATAGTTGACAGGGATGGAGGCACATGGTTTTACCCAGCCACAATAGCCTCATTTAAAGTCCCAATTGCCCAATTCCCCCCTCTTCATTTATTCTGATGTTGCTTATGATTCTTTTGTTTATCTTGAATCAATGAGTCTCTTGGTATTGGTATACTTCCTGGATTTTCTCATCTATAAACTCTTCACTATAGCCTTTAGATATAAATTTCGTCCCTATCACTTTTTCTTGTTCAAGATATACACTTTGATTAGTACAATTTCTTCTGAGGCGAATCATTTGACCCTTGGGAATATTAATGAGCCAAGGGTCATGGTGGCAGCTATCCACTGGTATAAAGCTATTTCTTTCTACAGACTTGAAAAATGTTTTTGTGGTTATTGCAACCTCATCCAATTGTATTTCCAAATCAAGGAAATGAACATTTCTCTCACTCATCTCATAATTGAGTTTATATGTTCTTCTGATTGTCATTCAGTTTGCCAAAAAATTGGATCAAGCTATTTTCATCCCCTTTCCATATTAGGATGCAATCATCAATAAATCTCCTATATAGGATCAGATCTTCTGGAGTGTAGGAATATATGGCTTGCTCCTCCCATTTTGCCATGAATACATTAGCAACACTCGGTGCATACTTTGCACCCATCCTGATACCATTTAATTGCCTATAGTAATCATTATTGTACCAGAAATAGTTATGCTGCAAACCAAACGCTAAGCATCTCAGGATAAATTGTTTTTGTTTTGAAATAACGTTACTAAACTTTTCCAGTGCCCATTTTGATGCTTGAATCACCTCCTAATGGTTGTAGAGATGAAACATCTGTTATAGCTATTAGGTATTTTTGTTGCGGCAATAATTCAACCGTATTTAATATCTGGATTAGATGTTTAGTGTCCCGTAAGTAGGCACGTGTTTTTGGAACCAGGGGCTGTATATACTTGTCAAAATATTCAACTCTTGCATTTATGGACTGGATCCCATTAATTATAGGTCTTCCTGGTGGATGTGTTGGATTTTTACAAATTTTTGGTACTGTATAAATAACCAGAACCCTGCATACATCAGGTATCAAATACTCTTCTTCCTTCTTAGAATATTTTTCAAACTCCCTCTTAATATTAGCTCCGATAGTTCTTCTTTATATTCTTTTGTTGGGTTACCCCTTAATTTAATATATGTATTAGTGTCACTCAATTGATCTAATAATTCCTTATTGTAATATTCTTTTGACAATACAACAATTGCCCCCCCCCCCCCCTTTGTCTGCAGGTCTAATTATCCTCTAGTTCCTTTATTCCTATTTTAATATTTTGAGGATCACTTAGTTTTTTGATCTTTAGTTGTTCCAAATCACGTATAACCATCCTATTAAAAACTTCTATATGTTCATTATTATGTACTGGAGGGTTAATCAGTGACTTGTTCCTTAATTGGCTATGCACAATTCTTCCTGGTGTGTCCAATGTTCCATTCCGATTAGATGGAGCTTTATTCAACGTGTATTTTTTTAAAAATGTAGTTTTCTCGTATATTTCTGAATATCAACATACATTTTGAATTTATTCAAATTACGCTTCGGAGCATACTTCAACCCTTTATCTAGTGTTAATAATTAATTTCTTGTTAATTCTATTCCGCTTAGATTGTAGAGTCCTTCCCTTACTGTTCTCTTTTGCTTTTGGATCTTAAGACCTCCTCGGGATCCCCTCTTGTGCTTGGACTCCTTGCGTTTATCATATTTTCGTGCCATGGTGCAGTTCTCTCGCTCCTGTGATGATCCAAAAAAGAACTTGACTGCTCATCATCTCTACACTCTCTTAGAGGCTCGTATCTATTCTGAGTGTGAATCGGGCTTCTCCTGGATTCATACTGATATTGATCACTATATGGATCATGATGTCTATACCCCCCTTGTTGTTGATAATGTTGAGTTTGATATTGAGGATACTCCCTTGGTTCTCTCCTGTTTTGATTTTGAGGGTAACCTTGATTTCTATTTTCATAATTACCGGAATTCCCATATTGGTTGTATGGTTGATTACTTGGTTTTTGATTGTTTCTATTCCCATTATTTCTCCAAAAAGGTTTTCTTGGTGATTTATTCCTATTTTTGTTATTTTTCCACCAAGATTTGGGTGTTCTTGGTCCTGTATTGTCTTCCCTATATGGTCTTTCCTGTCCATTAATATAATCTCTGCCATGTGTTAATGTTTCAGGGGACCTATATCTCGGTTCTTAGTAGAAAGTTAATTGTAGCGCACTATTTTTTGGTTTTTATATTTTTCACTCATAGTGTCTGAGCACTATTTTAATGGTTGCAGCTTAATTGTTTAGCTATTTTCTATTATAGTTTGTTTTTAAATATTTATTTCAGAACTTTAGTATATTTTTCACCATTTTTATTTCCTTTGTTTTTTTACTTGAGCAGCAGTTATGGAAATATTTAAGTTTGTTGAGAATTGCACAATTGATTTAAAAGATGTCTTCTCCACTAATCAGACTGTGGTGATCTAGACACTAATTTCTGCAAATTTGGACATCTAATGGAAAAGAAGGTCAGTCTGTGGTGGAATTTGGTCACCCATGAACAATATGTTAAGGAAAGTATAGTGCCAAGAAGGCTTAGATGGGAGGTATCCAATAATGATGGCCTGGTGGACCAGGATTCAGTAGAGGAGTGGTATAATTTTTTTAATGAATGGCCCTGGAGGTGTTACAATTTGTAATCAAAAGGAAACAGAGAAAATTAGCAACTATTAACCAACAAATTGCTGATTGCAAGGTGACACTGGAAGCCTGCAAGGATTCGGCTTCCTTTGGCACTCTAACGAAACAGTTAAACAAAGTGTTAGAACAGAAAGATGTTGAAATTAAACAAAGGAAAAAAAAAGAAAATATCTAAGAGATACCAATGATTATAAATTGGAAAAAAAACATTTAAATGGCAAATAAATTTAAAACAGGGTAAAACAGGATCAACCACATCCTCTCCTGATAAGGAGGCAAGGATTGTAACCCCAGGGAGGGATCAAAGGTATAGATCCCCAGAACCAAGATATAGGTCCCCTGAAACATTAAGACACGGCAGAGATTATATTAATGGACAGGAAAGACCATATAGGGAAGACAATACAGGACCAAGAACACCCAAACCTTGGTGGAAAAATAACAAAAATAGGAATAAATCACTAAGAAAACCTTTTTGGAGAAATAATGGGAAGAGAAACAATCAAAAACCGAGTAATCAACCATACAACCAATATGGGAATTCTGGTAATTATGAAAATAGAACCCAAGGCTCCCATTAAAATCAAGACAGGAGAGAACCAAGGGAGTATCCTCAATATCAAACTCAACATTATCAACAACAAGGGGGTATAGACATCATGATCCATATCGTGATCAATATCAGTATGAATCCAGGAGAAGCCCGATTCACACTCAGAATAGATATGAGCCCCTAAGAGAGTGTAGAGATGATGAGCAGTCAAGTTCTTTTTTGGATCATCGCAGGAGCGAGAGAACTCCACCACAACACGAAAATATGATAAATGCAAGGAGTCCAAATGCAAGAGGGGATCCCGAGGAGGACTTAAGATCCAAAAGAAAAAGAGAACAGTAGGGGAAGGAATCTACAATCTAAGCGGAATAGAATTAACAAGAAATGAATTATAAACACTAGATAAAGGGTTGAAGTATGCTCCGAAGCGTAATTTGAATACATTTGAAATGTATGTTGATATTCAGAAATATACGAAAAAACTAAATATAAAAAAATACATGTTGAATAAAGCTCCATCTAATCGGAATGGAACATTGGACACACCAGGAAGAATTGTGCATAGCCAATTAAGGAACAAGTCACTGTTTAACCCTCCAGTACATAATAATGAACATATAGAAGTTTTTAATAGGATGGTTATACGTAATTTGGAACAACTAAGTATCAAAAAAATAAGTTATCCTCAAAATATTAAAATAGGAATAAAGGAACTAGAGGAAAATAAAAAAGTTGTAATTAGACCTGCAGACAGAGGGGGGGGATTGTAGTATAGTCCAAATAATATTACAATAAGGAATTATTAGATCAATTGAGTGACACTAACACATATATTAAATTAGGGGGTAACCCAACAAAAGAATATAAAGAAGGGGGGCGTGTCTGGATGTGCATAATGGAGGACGTGCTTTAGCTGAGCTCTTCCAAGACTTGGAGAATCCACCACCATCCGGGCTCCAATCCTCCCCTGTGAGCTTATTTTCACACCACTACAGCCTCCTGAGCCACCCTGCTACATTTCTGGAGGGCCCTTTTTTAGTTTTGACTGACCCCCATGTCACGGGCCTACAGATCACTATACATCAGCGAGGCCCGCCACCATCTTGGGGCCTGTGGCCCGATCGGAACCTCCGGCCTGCCGTACCTGAGAATCGGGCTCCGAACAGACACCCATCCCAGATAGGCTGCCTTCCGTCTTCCAGGGGATTAGAAGAAAACGGCACCTGTGTTTTGCCTGTGAGCCCGGCCCCTCTACCTTGCTCCACGGAGGCCTAACATCATCTTGCGGCCTGCTGCTTACCTGGAGCCTCCGACCTGCACTAACTAAGAACCGGGTACCGATCTACAGTGGATCGGCCTCTCTTTGGGACACAGTGAGTAATAGCTCTCCCCCACACACCGCACCGAGTCTACATCCATTCCTGGTGGCGTTGCTCACCTGGCCGGTAACAGCCACTAGGAGAGTCCCCGGCTTCGGCCTACTTCTGGAAGTCGGCGGCCATCTTGGTACTCCAAGTACTCCTATAGCCACTCTGTTACATTTCCTATTCCATTGAGACTCTTAAATTGCATTAATACTTAAGCAAGATCTCCCCTATGTAGAGCTGGGTTGTGTACCTATTAAAGTGACTTTGACTTTGGATCCTTGCGCTATCATAAGAGGCCCGACCTATTACCGTAGCTCCCGGCCATCTTTGTGTTCCCAGTTCTACCTAATTCAACCTCAGCTGACGCATCGCCTCCATAGCCTCTGTTACCAAGCTATTTAAACACGATAATTTCCTTCTTTTTTTACGATCTGCCTACATGGGATCCCCTTTATGTGTTAACAACATTCTGATAAATGCGTGATATTGCTCAGATGTGAGGGAGAGTGCCCTTTTCAGCTATCGGCCATATAGCTTCAGTTATGCCCGCCAAAACACCCAAACTCTGTTCTGCCCCTGTTAAACATCCAAACAAGAGATCACTCTCTATTCCAGTCTCTACAGGCTCTATTCAGCAATACCTGGCCAACGCACGTGGGGATCAAGCCAGAACCTCGAGAACAAGCGCCTCTCCATCATCCCGCGCTGCCTCTGCGAGGGAGAGTTCTCCAGCATCCTCCTATTGCTCAGATATTATCGATGATCCTGGATCCCTCGCGGGTTCTGAAATGTCTGCACTTATGAGCGGTCTCAAAAAAGAACTTGCAGGTATGTTTCACAATTTGGAGAAATCCATCAAAAAAGAAATAACTGCCGTTAGATCTGATATGTCACATATATTGGTCAGGGTAGAGGAAGCCGAGCAGCGTCAGGACACGCAGGCACTAGCCATTAAAGAATTGCAGGACTCTGTTACGCAGTTGGCTTTCGCACACCGTGCATCTTTATATAAGCTTGAAGACCTCGGAAATCATAACCGCAGAAATAATATTCGAGTTAGAGGTCTGCCGGAAGCCACTGGAGACACTGATCTTGAACCTTCTATAACAGGCATTTTTAATACCATCCTGGGGAACCCTGTCACTGCACCGCTACGCTTTGACCGTGTGCATCGGCCTTACGACCCTGTAACGCTAACTCAGATCAACCCAGGAATGTTATCTGTCGCCTGCATTACTTTGAAGATAAAAATGCTATCATGGCGAAGATGCGAGGCTTACCTAACATTGACTTTGATGGGGCTACCATCACCATCTACCCAGACCTTTCCAAGGATACCTTGGATCGCCGTAGAACCCTGAAACCGCTGCTCGACCATCCACGTTCTGACGGAATCACATACAGATGGGGCTTCCCAGCCTGCCTGATTGCTACAAAAAATGGCCGTTCCCACACATTGAGATTTCCTGAGGAACTTCCAACTTTCTTGCAGGACCTGCATCTCTCGCCCATGGAACTTCCAGGTTGGCAGGACCCAATCCCTAAATTTTCCTGCCCCATGGATTCTCTCTGGTAATAAAAACACCTTTAAAGAAGAGGCGCACTTCTCTTCCTGGCTCGGCACAAAAGCATGGTTGAAACACTCATCTTTTCACCCAGGTTTTTGCTATTAATGCAAATCATCTTTCTCTTACAACAGGTTTTTTTTTTTTTCTTAGAGTCCGGTTTGGGCCGCTGTGTTTTTTCTACCTTTACTTGCATACATATGAGCAAAGCGGATTCGCCATTAAGCTGACCAATTTTTGTTTTTCTCTTTTTTGTTGTTGTAGCTTGTTTCCAATTGGTCTACATTTACGATTTCTTTTAGGATGTATATTGTTTATATTATGCCTGGTTCTACTTATATGGGTTTTCATATTTTCAACTGGAACTCATTGTTCTCTTGTTGATGACAATTTATTTGTTTTCCTTCTACAGGCCGTGTGCTGTCGAGGCCCACTCCCCTCACTACCTATCCCCTACAGCGTAACCCCGCCCTCATCTCCTTCTGGGGTTGGCGAGTGTGAATGGCCCCGAAGTTGTCCTATTCAATCCTTGTGTAAGGATTAGGATGGCCTTTCGCTCTCTCTTTCCCCAATGGGACCACTGTAGATTTCTGCGTGACATTTATTCGCTTCCCACAAGTTTTTTGATTTACATGTATACTCTATGTATATGTTTATCTTCCTCCTTCTCCCTTCATCTCTCTCTTCACTTTTTCCTCCTTTTTTCTTTCCCCCCGCTTCCCCCTCCCTGCTGGTATGCATGGCTAGATAGGCTGAAGGCCCTCATTTTCTTTTTAAATGGCTAAGGTAAAGATTGTATCTTATAATGTTAGGGGTCTCAATGTCGCTGCTAAACGACACCAATTATATCGGGAACTGAAACAAGCCACGTGTTCCATTGCTTTTCTTCAGGAAACGCACCTAACTCACACGACACTTGTTAAACTAACCTCACCTAACTTTCCGCAATGGTATTATAGCCTATCGGACACCAACAAGACCAAGGGAGTAGCCATTGGTTTTTGCAGAAGTGTGTCCTTTAGGCTATCTGATATGCTTGCAGATGACCATGGTCGCTTTCTTTTTCTTAAGGGATTCATTGGAAACGCTCAATGTACACTTGCAAATATATACTGCCCGAATCATAACCTGTCACACTTTGCTAAGGGACTCACTATTCTAGCGGGGGATATAAACATGCCATTAGACCCCACTATTGATACATCACAAAGCCGTTCTAATATCTCTTTCAAGCGACTGAAATTTGTGAAAAAACGGCTTCTTGATCATCAATTGATGGATGTCTGGCGCCTTCTTCATCCTAAGGAGAAGGATTTTTCACACTACTCCTCAACACATCAATCATACTCCAGAATAGATAATATATTCTTAGACCATTTTCATCTCCCCTATCTACATTCTGCTCACATTGGCATCGCATCAATCTCAGACCATGCACCTGTGTCAATGACAATGACCATGCCCTCCTTACCCCGACATACCACCAACTGGAAGCTCAATGATTCCCTTCTCTATAACGAAGTGGAGGTCTCTATGTTGGCTTCTCATCTATCGCAATATTTTAAAGAAAACAAATCCTTTGACACCTCCCCTTCTATCGTCTGGGAAGCTCATAAGGCCACTATTAGAGGCCGGCTCATTGAACTTGGTGCCCGTATAAAAAGAGAGCATGGTCAACAAATTAAGCAGGTTTTACAACAAATAGCGGTTCTTGACAAGCAACACAAACTCTCTTTACATATTGAACACCTTCAATCCCTCACACTTAAACATGAGGAATTGAAGTCCCTCCTTAATTTAGACACCAAAAGAAAGTTCCAACATCTGTCATAGAAATTTTACGAGTGGGGGAACAAACCAAGTAGATTGTTGGCTAGATCACTAAAGACTAAACAGTCGCAATCGTTTATTCCCAAAATTAAGCTTTCGTCAGGGGAATTGGCCCATGCTACTCCCGATATCGCTAAAGCCTGTAGAGATTATTACGCAGACCTATATAACGTTAAAAATGACTTGTCCTCTCTTCCTCATAAGGAGAGAAGGAATCGCATGCTTTCCTACCTGAAAGAGGCAAATCTTCCTAAATTACCCATTTCTGCCCTTAATGAATTGAAGGAGGACTTCTCGGTTGAGGAATTCCAGGCAGCATTGAAGTCCTCCCCCTTTGGTAAAGCCCCTGGACCTGACGGGTTCACTATTTTATATTATAAAACATTTAGTGACATCCTGCTACCACGCCTCTCTGAATATGCAAACTCTATCTCACACTCCTCAGGCTTACGCCCAGAATCACTTTCGACTCATATCACTGTCATTCCCAAACCAGATAAGGATCCTACCCTCTCTAACAGTTTTAGACCAATATCGTTAATAAATGTCGATATTAAATTATTCGCCAAAGTTATGGCAAACCGCTTACTTCCCCTTATACCAAAATGGATCTCGGCAGACCAATCAGGTTTCATACCCACTAGAGAAGCAAAAGATAATTCCCTTTGTGCGATTCCCCTAGTTCAATATGTTCAGCGGTGCTCCCAGCCCACCCTTCTCGTGGACTGGGAGTACCTTAAGTTGACTCTACGTCACTTCGTTATGGGCCCTAAAATGTTCCATCGTATTTCTTCCCTATATTCTAATCCCTCTGCTCAAGTTAGGATTAACGGAACGTTAAGCGACCCCTTTGTCCTACATGATGGAACCAGGCAGGGATGTCCCCTCTCTCCCCTCCTTTTTGCTATTACTTTAGAACCTTTTCTGGCCACAATTAGGAATAATCCTAATATTAAAGGCATACAAATAGGCAACAGATCCCATAAATACGTGGCTTATGCAGATGATGTACTATTTTTTATTCAAGAACCACGGATTTCGATTCCAAATTTGATGTCTGCATTTTCCACGTTTCAATCAATGTCTAACTTTAAAATAAATCTATCTAAATCCGAAATATTAAACATTAACATCCCTAAGTCCGAAACGCTCTCTCTCAAACCCCTCTTTCCCTTTGAATGGGAATCAAATTGTATGAAATATGTCGGTGTTTATCTTACTCCTAATCTTCAATCCCTTTTTCGATACAATTATATTCCCATTCTAAACAAAATCAGAGCCGACCTACGAAAATGGTCTAACTTGTCCCATACCTGGTTAGGGAAGGTTAATATAATTAAAATGAATATACTACCTTGCGTCCTCTTTCTCTTTCAAGAAGTAATATTTCATCCAAAAGACCCTCCTCTACATAGCATTTCTTTATTTTTTAAAGCCCTTATCTCTCTTCAAAACCCCGACTTCCCACCTTATCTGGCTAAATGGGAATCTGATCTTGATTTCCCTTTGACTGACAACCAAAAGAGTAGGATCCTAAAATTAGCCCACACCTCGTCTTTAGCATCAAGAATGTCAGAGGTCAACTATAAACTGCTCACTAGGTGGCATTACACCCCTGCTTGACTGCACCAAATGTTCCCCGCCAGTTCCCCATTGTGCTGGAGGAACTGTGGGAACAAAGCTACTCACGCACACATATGGTGGTTCTGCCCACTGATCCGACCATATTGGGATGCTATCCGTACTCTGATTGTTCAGATTGCTGATGTTCATATACCAAATGACCCGTGGGCTATTCTTTTTCATGTCACAAAAACTTCCATCAGGTCGTACAAAAGCTCAATCATTCCTCATCTATTGAATACTGCGAAGGCCTTAATTCACACTTTGTGGGGCCAACCAGTAATCCCATCTATAAAAGCTTGGCTACAAATGGTTGACAATGTACACCTCATGGAGAGTATCACTCACAATATCCGAGGGACCTCTCAGAGACACTCCTTAATCTGGGATCCTTGGAAAAAATTTCAGACTACCGCCACATATATAAATCTATTGCTATAACCCATTGAACCTAATACTCTAGCTTAGCCATTTAGCACATAATTATACTACTCTTCCTCTCCTCTCAATACATTGCCTTGCATGCCGGCAACCCTCTACCCTCTCCCCCCCCTCCCCCCCTTTTTTCTTCTTTTCTTACCACATTCTCCTTTATCTCTTCCACTTTTTATCTTTCTCTTTTTCCCCACTTTCTTTCTCTTCTTATATTTTTTCTCTATATTACTACTCTTCCTTATTGTATATCTTTATTAAACCAAAGCAATATTTTATACTCAACTATATTTGGCTTATAGTGCTCACCTAGTTAACATCCTGTGTCCAATTAGATGTTACATTGATTCTATGCATTTCCCTGGATGTACCTATTGTAATTTCCTTTTTGATGGATTATATGAGTACTGTAACCCATGATACTGTAAAAACAGAACTGTTCTCTATTTTTTGTTGTTGTAACTGTATATTTGCTATATTTTTCATTAATAGAAATTTATTTAAAAAAAATATATATATAAAGAAGAACTATCGGAGCTAATATTAAGAGGTAGTATGAAAAAGTTTCTAACTAAGAAGGAAAAAACGTATTTGTTACCTGATGTATGCAGGGTTCTGATTATTTATACGGTACCAAAAATTCATAAAAATCCAACACATCCACCAGAAAGACCTATAATTAATGGGATCCGGTCCATAAATGCAAAAAAAAAAAGAGTTGGTGAATATGTTGACAAGTATATACAGCCCCTACGTGCCTACTTAAGGGACACTAAACATCTAATCCAGATATTAAATACGGTTGAATTATTGCCACAACAAAAATACCTAATAGCTATAGCAGATGTTTCATCACTGTATACAGTAATAGATCATGAGATGCTTAGCGTTTGGTTTGCAGCATACCTATTTCTAGTACAATAATGATAACTATAGGCAATTAAATGGTATCGGAATCGGTGCAAATTATGCACCGAATGTTGCTAATGTATTCATGGCAAAATAGGAGGAGCAAGCCATATATTACGACACTCCAGAATATCTGATCCTATATAGGAGATTTATTGATGATTGCATCCTAATATGGAAAGGGGATGAAGATAGCTTGATCCAATTTTTTGGCAAACTGAATGACAATCAGAAGAACATCCAACTCAATTATGAGATCAGTGAGAGCAATGTTCATTTTCTTGATTTGCAAATACAATTGGATGAAGGTTCAATAACCACAAAAACATTTTTCAAGCCTGTAGAAAGAAATAGCTTTATACCAGTGGATAGCTGCCACCATGACCCTGGGCTCATTAAAATTCCCAAGGGTCAAATGATTCGCCTCAGAAGAAATTGTACTAATCAAAGTATATATCTTGAACAAGCAAAAGTGATTGGGATGAAATTTATATCTAAAGGCTATAGTGAAGAGTTTATAGATGCGAAAATCCAGGAATTATACCAAATACCAAGAGATTCATTAATTCAAGATAAACAAAAGATTCATAAGCAACATCAGGAAATTCCCTTAATAATGATTTATAACATTCAACATAGGCAAGTGGAACAGATTATCAGAAAGCATTGGCCAGTTCTTTAAGCTGATATACAGCTTAAAACAATTTTCCTGAGAAACCTTGCTTTATTTATAGAAGGGCTCCGACTCTGAGGGACAAGGTAGCAAGGAATGTACCGGACCCCCCAATAAAATCGAATGAACTCTCTTTTTCAGGGAAAATGTTTTTTCCCCTGTAAAAGATGCTACACATGCAGGAATACAAATTTTAATGGGCAGAAATGCAGCAATTTTGTGTCTACTAGTATGAAAAAGGAATATAAAATTTAAGGATTTTATTTTGTGCAGAACTCAAGGGGTCGTATATATATTGCAGTGTTCGTGCTCACTGCAGTATGCAGGCAGAATGAAACGTCCCATGTGGAAGCGAATACAGGAGCATATTCAGAATATTAGGAACGGCTTCCCCAAACATAGTGTTTCGCGTCACTTTGCATCACTTCATAACAAGGACCCTACTTGCCTTAAATTTTGGTCTATAGATAGGTATAAGCCCCATTGAGGGGTAGTAATAGAGTAAGAGAACTTAGTAAAAGTGAATCCTGATGGATATTTGAAATGTGCACTCTCTCCCCTAGAAGCCTGAATATAGAGTTTGATTTAAATTGTTTTATTTCTGATTACTAGTATTTTAATTATTGTTTTTATCAAATAATTATGTCCATATAATAGCTTTGTGGACCTATTTGTTTCTTTCAACCATTATTATTATGGTTACTAATATTGTGAATTGTTTTTATCTAAGCATACTGACTAGGGATGAGCCGAACACCCCCCGGTTCGGTTCGCACCAGAACCTGCGAACGGACCGAAAATTTGAACGAACGTTAGAACCCCATTGACGTCTATGGGACTCGAACGTTCAAAATCAAAAGTGCTCATTTTAAAGGCTAATTTGCATGGTATTGTCCTAAAAAGGGTTTGGGGACCCGGGTCCTGCCCCAGGGGACATGTATCAATGCAAAAAAAGTTTTAAAAACGGCCGTTTTTTCGGGAACAGTGATTTTAATGATGCTTAAAGTAAAAAAAAAAAGTGAAATATTCCTTTAAATATCGTACCTGGGGTGTGTCTATAGTATGCCTGTAAAGTGGCGCATGTTTCCCGTGTTTAGAACAGTCCCTGCACAAAATGTCATTTTTAAAGGAAAAAATGTCATTTAAAACTGCTTGCGGGTTTAATGTAATGTCGGGTCCTGGCAACATGGATGAAAATCAGCGAGACAAACGGCATGGGTACCCCCCAGTCCATTACCAGGCCCTTTGGGTCTTGTATGGATATTAAGGGGAACCCCGCACCCAAATTAAAATAAGGAAAGGTGTGGGGCCACCAGGCCCTATATACTCTGAACAGCAGTATACAGGCGGTGCAAACAAGACAGGGACTGTAGGTTTGTTGTTAAGTAGAATCTGTTTGTAATTTTGAACGGGTACATTTTTAACGTGTTTAGCTCCAGCCAAAAAATCTATTTTAAGCTTTTTGGAAAACATAGGGAAGGGTTATCACCCCTGTGACATTTGTTTTGCTGTCTGTCCTCCTCTTCAGAAGATTTCACCTCACTTTTTGTCCCAATGACAAATGTTTTTTGAAAATTTGGGTTTTTTTGTGGAACAAGGATTGGAAAGCATCAGTGGAAAGGAGAAATGTTTTTCCCATATTAACTCTTACAGGAGAGAATTTCCCTTCCTAGGGGTAGATTTCATCTCACTTCCTGTTGTCTCCTTCCGTTTGCAAGTAGGAGTCGTTTGTAAGTTAGATGTTTGAAAGTAGGGGCCTGCCCTATATACTCAGCAGAAATTTGGGCCTTAGGTGTTGTTGTGGCCACAACACTGTAAGCCCTCACAGGGCCCTGCTGTGAAATATTAGATCAAGAGTTGTAATTACATGCACCTGTTGAACAGGGGTAGAAAAATTGGGCCTTTGGTGGTGGTGGTGGTGCTGGTGCCACAACACTGTAAGTCCTCACTCGCTCTTGGTGGGTGCAGAAATGGGCCCTGCTGTGAAATATTAGATCAAGAATTGTAATTACATGCCCCTGTTGAACAAGGGCAGAAAAATTGGGCCTTTGGTGGTGGTGGTGGTGGTGCTGGTGCCACAACACTGTAAGTCCTCACTCTCTCTTGGTGGGTGCAGAAATGGGCCCTGCTGTGAAATATTAGATCAAGAATTGTAATTACATGCCCCTGTTGAACAGGGGCTGAAAAATTAGACCTTAGGCACTGGTGCTGGTGTCACAACACTGCAACCCCTCACAGACACTCTAGTTGGAACGCAGGAACGAGCCCTGCTGCAAAGTATTGCATCAAAAATTGTAATTACATGCCCCTGTTAAACAAGGGCTGAAAAATTGGGCTTTAGGCACTGGTGCTGGTGCCACAACACTGCAACCCCTCACAGATACTCTAGTTGTAACACAGAAATGAGCCCTGCTGCAAAGTATTGCATCAAAAATTGTAATTACACGCCCCTGTTAAACAGGGGCTGAAAAATTGGGCCTTAGGCACTGGTGCCACAACACTGCAACCCCTCACAGATACTCTAGTTGGAACGCAGAAATGAGCCCTGCTGCAAAGTATTGCATCAAAAATTGTAATTACACGCCCCTGTTAAACAAGGGCTGAAAAATTGGGCCTTAGGCACTGGTGCTGGTGCCACAGCACTGCAACCCCTCACAGATACTCTAGTTGTAACGCAGAAATGAGCCTTGCTGCAAAGTATTGCATCAAAAATTGTAATTACACGCCCCTGTTAAACAGGGGCTGAAAAATTGGGCCTTAGGCACTGGTGGTGGCGCCCAGAACCAAAAAAGTTCTTACAAGCTATCAGCGTGATTATTGAGGAGGAAGAGGATAATTACTCAGGGATAGTCACTCAGCATCAGCATAGGCAGTCTTTGAAGGGATCTGAGATTTCAAAAAAAATTATTCGGTTACATCAGCATCAGGTGCTTGGTAGCTGGTGGTGATCCAAGACTGATTCATTTTTATGAAGGTCAGTCAATCGACTGAGTCGGTGGACAGACGCACCCTGTGATCGGTTACAAAGTCTCCAGCAGCACTGGATGCAGGACAGGCCAGTAGCTCAATTGCATACTGTGCAAGCTCTGGCCAGTGATCCATCCTCAAGACCCTGCAACACAGAGGATTTTCAGTGGGAAAGGTGTCCAAGTCAGATCTTGCCCCTAGGTATTCCTGCACCATGTAAAACAGACGCTGGCGATGGTTGCTGGAACCGATCATACCTTGGGGCTGCGGACCAAAAAATTGTCTGAACGCATCGGTCAGACGGCCACTTTCTCCACCGCTCCTTCTTTGACTGACCGAAGCCTCAGCAACACGTTGTCCAGAAACAGGAGTTTGTAACCTCCCAGTCTCTGGGAACGCGTTGCAAGGCCTTTCTGCAAGGCCTCCTGAAGATGTTTCATCCTCTGCTCCCTCTGCTATGGCAAGATAAGGTCCGCAACCTTACCCTTGTAACGTGGATCAAGGAGGGTTGCCAGCCAGTATTGTTCCTTCTCCTTGATACCATGAATACGAGGATCCTTACGCAGGCTTTGCAGGATCAGGGAGGCCATGCAGCGTAGGTTTGCTGAGGCATTCGGTCCGGAGTCCTCTGGGTCACTAAGGACGACATGGTCCGCAGCCACCTCCTCCCAGCCACGTTCAAGTCCATGTGTTTCTTGGGACTGATCCCTCAGCTGATGCTGAGTGCCAGGCTCCACCTCCATACTGACACAATCTTCCTCCTCCTCCTCCTCCTCCTCGTCCTCTTCCTGTGTGATCGGCGGGCAGGCAGGAACACAGTCTGGATAAAGGGGGCCTTGAGAGCTAAGGAAGTCCTCCTCTTCCTGCCTCTGTTCTGCCTCAAGTGCCCTGTCCATTATTCCACGCAGCGTGTGCTCCAGCAGGTGGACAAGGGGGACAATGTCACTGATGCATGCACTGTCACTGCTCACCATCCTTGTGGCCTCCTCAAATGGTGACAGGACAGTGCATGCATCCCTGATCATGGCCCACTGGCGTGGGGAAAAAAACCAAGCTCCCCTGACCCTGTCCTGGTGCCATAGTCGCACAGGTACTCATTGATGGCCCTCTGCTGCGTGTGCAGCCGCTGCAGCATGGCCAACGTTGAGTTCCACCTGGTGGGCATGTCACAGATTAGGCGGTTCTTGGGCAGGTTAAACTCCTTTTGGAGGTCCGCCAGCCGAGCACTGGCATTATATGACCGGCGGAAATGCACACATACTTTCCTGGCCTGCCTCAGGACATCCTGTAAGCCCGGGTACCTGCCCAAGAACCGCTGCACCACCAAGTTAAGGACGTGAGCCAAACAGGGCACATGGGTCATTTGTCCCTGTCGGAGGGCAGAGAGGAGGTTGGTGCCATTGTCGCAAACCACCATTCCTGCCTTAAGTTGGCGTGGCGTCAACCACCTCTGAACCTGCCCCTGTAGAGCTGACAGAACCTCTGCCCCAGTGTGACTCCTGTCCCCCAAGCACACCAGCTCAAGCACCGCATGGCATCTTTTGGCCTGCGTACTTGCGTAGCCCCGGCTACGGCTACGGAGCACTGCTGGTTCCGAGGAAAAAGCACAGGAAGAGGCCATGGAGGAAGAAGAAGAGGAGGGGGTGGAGGAGAGAGGTGTGTCACAATCATTAGTAATGGCATTTTGGAGGCGTGGTGGCGGAACAACCTCCAACACTACTGCACGTTGTGCTGCATCCTTCCCAGCTGCCAGCAGAGTCACCCAATGTGCCGTGAAACTTAGGTAACGTCCCTGTCCATGCCTGCTGGACCATGAGTCAGCGGTAATATGCACCTTACCGCTGACCGCCCTGTCCAGCGAGGCATGGACATTGCCTTCCACATGCCGGTAGAGAGCCGGAATCGCCTTCCGTGAAAAAAAGTAGCGTTTGGGTACCTGCCACTCAGGAACCGCACATTCCACAAACTCACGGAAGGGGTAGAGTCTACCAACTGAAAAGGCAGCAGTTGAAGTGCTAGCAATTTTGCCAAGCTAGCATTTAACCGCTGGGCATGTGGATGGCTGGGAGCAAACTTCTTTCGGCGGTGCAGCAGCTGGGGCAGGGAAATTTGCCTGGTACAATTTGACATCGGTGTACCAAAAGCAGATTGCCCACAAGTACTTGGCTGTGACACACCTAATTCTACACCTTCATTCCTCTCAGTGCAGGTCTCAGAGAGGACTGAAGGTATAGTGGGGTTGGAGATCTCAGCTGATGAGGAGCAAGGAGAGGTCCTCTTTGTTCTTTGGTGTGGGTCTTTTAATTACGCTTGCCAACGAACTGCATGGCAGGTCAACATATGTCTGGTCAAGCATGTGGTACCCAAGCGGGAGATGTTTTGGCCACGCGAGATACGCTTGAGACATATGTTGAAAATAGCAGTGGTGCGATCTGATGCACTTGTCTCAAAAAAGGCCCACACCAAAGAACTTTTTGAATAACGCTCAGAGACTGCAGCGCCCTACACATGTGGAGCTTTGGGGTGTGATGCAGTCAATGTGCTGCCCTTAGGCTGGCCCCAGGAGGGCATCCTGCCTCGTTGGTGATGTGCCGCCTCCTCCTCCTCCTCCTCTCTCCTATCAGGCACCCACGTTGAGTCAGTGACCTCATCATCCCCTCCCTCCTCATCACTGGAGCAAACCTGACAGTATGCTGCAGCAGGGGGAGCATGACTGCCAGATTGCTGTCCTTCTTGGGCACCCCCTCTGTCCGTGCTCATGTTACTGCCTTCATCGAGCTCAGTATCATCATCTGAGCCTTCCAAACGCTGGGCATTCTCCTGGAGCATGTACCCAACACTGTGGTCAAACAGTTCGAGGGACTCCTCAGGAGGACATGGTGGGGCTAGGGAAGGAGTCACTGATGACATTGAGCCGAGAGAAGAGGCCGCTGCTTTGCCAGACAAAGTACCCTGGGATGGGTGAGAGAGGATGAGGAGGATGAGGACGGCTTGGTCATCCACTCGACCAAGTCTTCCGCATGTTGTGGCTCAACGCGGCCAGCTGCCGAAAAAAAGGCCAAGCGTGTCCCGCGGCCATGTGCTGATGAGGATGCACCGTCTCCACGACCAGCACTAGACACAGAGCCTGCTTGCCCTCTCTTATTGGCTTGTGACTGTCTGCCTCTCCTTCTTGGCCTTCCAGACATAGTAATGGCCTGTAGCTGCACTAAGCTGGGATATATATATATATATATATATATATATATATATATATATATGTACTGAGACTGCAGCTAGCAAAATCAACTGCCTGCCTGTAGTATGAGAACACCACCAACCTTCTACAGGTAGCTTTAGCTGAACACTGTGCAGAGCTCGCAAAAAACTAACTTGTAGCTTTTTTAGCTGCCTGCGGTAGTGATAGGATCAGGAAAACACCACCAACCTTCTACAGGTAGCTTTAGCTGAACACTGGGCAGAGGTCTCACTACACTAACTTGTAGGTTTAGCTGAACACTGTGAGCAGGATGCACCCCACTAACTTGTAGTTTTAGCTGAACACTGTGAGCAGGACGCACCCCACTAACCTGTAGTTTTAGCTGAACACTGTGAGCAGGACGCACCCCACTAACTTGTAGTTTTAGCTGAACACTGTGAGCAGGACGCACCGCACTTACTTGTAGTTTTAGCTGAACACTGTGAGCAGGACGCACTGCACTAACTTGTAGCTTTAGATGAACACTGTGCAGAGGTCTCACTACACTAACTTGTAGTTTTAGCTGAACACTGTGAGCAGGACGCACCGCACTAACTTGTAGTTTTAGCTGAACACTGTGAGCAGGACGCACGGCACTAACTTGTAGTCTTAGCTGAACACTGTGAGCAGGACGCACCCCACTAACTTGTAGTTTTAGCTGAACACTGTGAGCAGGACGCACCGCACTAACTTGTAGTTTTAGCTGAACACTGTGAGCAGGACGCACCGCACTAACTTGTAGTTTTAGCTGAACACTGTGAGCAGGACGCACCCCACTAACTTGTAGTTTTAGCTGAACACTGTGAGCAGGATGCACCCCACTAACTTGTAGTTTTAGCTGAACACTGTGAGCAGGACGCACCGCACTAACTTGTAGTTTTAGCTGAACACTGTGAGCAGGACGCACGGCACTAACTTGTAGTTTTAGCTGAACACTGTGAGCAGGACGCACCCCACTAACTTGTAGTTTTAGCTGAACACTGTGAGCAGGACGCACCCCACTAACTTGTAGTTTTAGCTGAACACTGTGAGCAGGACGCACGGCACTAACTTGTAGTTTTAGCCGAACACTGTGAGCAGGACGCACCGCAGTAACTTGTAGTTTTAGCTGAACACTGTGAGCAGGACGCACCGCACTAACTTGTATTTTAGATGAACACTGTGAGCAGGACGCACCCCACTAACTTGTAGTTTTAGCTGAACACTGTGAGCAGGAGGCACCACACTAACTTGTATTTTTAGCTGAACACTGTGAGCAGAACGCACCCCACTAACTTGTAGTTTTAGCTGAACACTGTGAGCAGGACGCACTGCACTAACTTGTAGTTTTAGCTGAACACTGTGAGCAGGACGCACCACACTAACTTGTAGTTTTAGATGAACACTGTGAGCAGGACGCACCCCACTAACTTGTAGTTTTAGCTGAACACTGTGAGCAGGAGGCACCACACTAACTTGTATTTTTAGCTGAACACTGTGAGCAGGAGGCACCGCACTAACTTGTATTTTTAGCTGAACACTGTGAGCAGGACGCACCGCACTAACTTGTAGTTTTAGCTGAACACTGTGAGCAGGACGCACCCCACTAACTTGTAGTTTTAGCAGAACACTGTGAGCAGGACGCACCCCACTAACTTGTAGTTTTAGCTGAACACTGTGAGCAGGACGCACCGCACTAACTTGTAGTTTTAGCCGAACACTGTGAGCAGGACGCACCGCACTAACTTGTAGTTTTAGCTGAACACTGTGAGCAGGACGCACCGCACTAACTTGTAGTTTTAGCTGAACACTGTGAGCAGGACGCACCCCACTAACTTGTAGTTTTAGCTGAACACTGTGAGCAGGACGCACTGCACTAACTTGTAGCTTTAGATGAACACTGTGCAGAGGTCTCACTACACTAACTTGTAGTTTTAGCTGAACACTGTGAGCAGGACGCACCGCACTAACTTGTAGTTTTAGCTGAACACTGTGAGCAGGACGCACTGCACTTACTTGTAGCTTTAGATGAACACTGTGCAGAGGCCTCACTACACTAACTTGTAGTTTTAGCTGAACACTGTGAGCAGGACGCACCCCACTAACTTGTCGTTTTAGCTGAACACTGTGAGCAGGACGCACCCCACTAACTTGTCGTTTTAGCTGAACACTGTGAGCAGGACGCACCCCACTAACTTGTAGTTTTAGCTGAACACTGTGAGCAGGACGCACCGCACTAACTTGTAGTTTTAGCTGAACACTGTGAGCAGGACGCACCGCACTAACTTGTAGTTTTAGCTGAACACTGTGAGCAGGACGCACCCCACTAACTTGTAGTTTTAGCTGAACACTGTGAGCAGGACGCACCGCACTAACTTGTAGTTTTAGCTGAACACTGTGAGCAGGACGCACCCCACTAACTTGTAGTTTTAGCTGAACACTGTGAGCAGGACACACCCCACTAACTTGTAGTTTTAGCTGAACACTGTGAGCAGGACGCACCGCACTAACTTGTAGTTTTAGCTGAACACTGTGAGCAGGACGCACCGCACTAACTTGTAGTTTTAGCTCAACACTGTGAGCAGGACGCACCCCACTAACTTGTAGTTTTAGCTGAACACTGTGAGCAGGACGCACCGCACTAACTTGTAGTTTTAGCTGAACACTGTGAGCAGGACGCACTGCACTAACTTGTAGCTTTAGATGAACACTGTGCAGAGGTCTCACTACACTAACTTGTAGTTTTAGCTGAACACTGTGAGCAGGATGCACTGCACTAATTTGTAGTTTTAGCTGAACACTGTGAGCAGAACACACCGCACTAACTTGTAGTTTTAGCTGAACACTGTGAGCAGGACACACCCCACTAACTTGTAGTTTTAGCTGAACACTGTGAGTAGGACGCACTGCACTAACTGTAAATAGTCTAGCTGCCTGACTGTGGTACTAATAGGATCAAAAGAACACCAGCAATTTTCTTCAGGTAGCTGTAAATACTGTAACAAGACAAGCCTGCCTGTCAGTAAGAAGATAACAAGAACGGATCTAGCTAAACTGAATACAGTGTATATATATATATATATATATATATATATATATATATGCAACACCTGGGATGCATATATATACACAATACACTGTAAGTGCAGCTAACTCACTGATTGTCCTGCCTAATCTAGCTAACTCAAATGAAATGACACTGTCTCTCTGTCTATCTATCTCTCTTTCAGCACAGGAACACACACTACACAGGGCCGCCATGCAGGCGCCCTTATATAGTGTGGGGGGTGTTCTAAACCCCCTGAGCCATAATTGGCCAAAGCCACCCTGGCTTTGGCCAATTACAGCTCTCTCTACTGACGGCGCTGTGATTGGCCAAGCATGCGGGTCATAGTGCATGCTTGGCCAATCATCAGCCAGCAATGCACTGCGATGCCGCAGTGAATTATGGGCCGTGACGCACCACAAGAATTTGGCACGAACGCCCCATATCGTCTGTAATTCGGCAAACAGACGAACAGACGATGTTCGAGTCGAACATGGGTTCGACTCGAACACGAAGCTCATCCCTAATACTGACTATGTAAATTGTTCTTATGTATGGAATGTCAAATAAACTCAATTGAAAAGCTTGTATGCGCTAAATGGCATGATGATCCGATGATAGCCGACTTCACAATGGCAACCGGCACGCTGTTACCAGCTTAAATATGGAGCCGCGTCTGTCAAATGGCAACCCTTGAAAAAGTCACGTGATATGTGATGCAACGTGTCGGGAGGAGCCAGTGATGACATCTATTGCATCTGTTCGAGTGCAGTAGATGCGATGTGAGGATTCAAACTGCTACAAGTTTTGTTTTGTGCAATATGCGCTGGTTATCCATATTAAACGTGAGTGATTTGTCTGCATTTTCTGAATGTATGTGCAAGCACTAATCACTGCTCAATGATATATCTCTCCTTCATTTTATGTGAGTCCCAGTATGAATGCTGAAATGGAGATTAGCAGCATGATTTACTAGCTGAACATTATTGGTGACTTGTAAACCCAGAAGGAGCGTTCTTGATGCTGAATACACCTGGGAATTTATTTTGATCTCCATGGGCTCTATGTCCACAATCTACTGTATTTGAAATACTATGACCTAGGATCTGTGCCTTTATTATAGCCAACTTTGTGGCTAACCTTGTGAACTTTGAGGGGTTATCAGCTCCCACCATTAGTGATTGAAGGCAGAAATTACATTATAGCACGGATCATTTATTATACATTTTTTTTAAGCACGATATGGGTTACCTATCTTAATTACTATATCACTATTTTTTGTTCACATTTCTGATATTGTGCACTTAAAAGTTAATTGTAATTTTTTGTTTTTTAGATTTTTAATAGAAACAAAATATTCCTTTAAATATCGTGCCTGGGGGGTGTCTATAGTATGCCTGCAAAGTGGCGCATTTTTCCCGTGTTTAGAATAGTACCACAGCAAAATTACATTTCTAAAGGAAAAATTGTCATTTAACACGAATTTCCTGCGAACGCCTCATATGTTCGGTTCGTTTTAGAAAAAACAAACACCCGATCTTCGAGTCGAACTTACGGTCGACTCAAACCGCGGGCTTAACCCTACTCTGCAAATGTACAACTTAGCAGTGAAAATGTGAAGCAAGTTAACAGACTTACAATTCAATACTTTATAATAAATATACTTATATTAAAATATAAGTTATCCTTGCTATCTGGGTTGTGGCCCTTGGATACATTTGAACTGGAAAGAGCTGACAACAATGAAAGAGTTCAAGGCTGGTGGCAAACAAGCAAAGTCAAACAGGCAGAAGTCATGTCAGGTTTGAGAAATAAATTGTTGTGATCAAGGGCAAGCTGAGTAATTAGAAGTAAGATCAAGAAATCAGGAGTGAAGTCATGCAGAATGGAGTCTTGGAACAGAGTCTAAAGCCTCGTACACACGATCGGATTTTCCACCGGAAATTGTGTGATGACAGACTGTTGGCCTAAAATCCGACCGTTTAATTGCTCTATCGGACAATTGTTGGATTTTCCGCGGACAAATGTTGGATGGCAGGCTTATAAATTTTTCGCAGAACAGTCTGTAGTTAGATTTTTCAATCGTGTGTACACAAGTCCATCAGACAAAAGACCAAAGTACAAACACGCATGCTCGGAAGCAAGGATGAGCCGGAAGTGGTCAGTCTTGTAAACGAGCGTTCGTACTGGAGAATTAACATTTGTGACACGGCAAATTATTAAATCTCGAAATGCAGCGCACATTCTCTTCTATTTTAATGGGATAATAATGAAGCTGCTTTGCTGGCGATACTGATGGAGTTATGACAAATGAATTTTCAAAGGCTTTTTTTTTCTAGTGATATCAAGAAAAATATTATTATGCTTGTTATTTATTTATTTTTTGGTGCAAGTTACCACAACACCATTATCCCGTAGTTTTTAAGATCAAAGATACAACTATGTTGGTGTCCCTTGTTAATTTTACATTGTATTTTTTTAAATGTAACTGCCTACTCCCAAACTGTCATTTGAAGTAAAACACATAGACAAGTATTAATCTCCACATTATTTTAATTGTGCATTAAAAAAGAAAACAAATAAAATTAGACATGCTATCTGCCAATAGGACTTAACCAAAAAGTGCATTCTATGCATCCAAAAATATAGAAAATTTACCAAATCAAATCATTATTCAACCAAAAATAAAATAAAAGCCTCATGAATGTGTCCTGTTTCTTAATATAGGGGGTCAACTATGCCAAGAGTTGGTGAAAGCAGGGGTCCATCATCCGGAAATAATTCCGAAAATCATCCAGATTATTCTCCTGGAGCTCCCGCAGCAAAGGCATATGACATAATTGGTCACGATTAATAAAGAAAGCTATTTTTTGTCCAAGAAATCCTCCTCATCCTGTTCCTGGACTGGACTTGGGTCAAAGCAATAACTCCAAGGCCAATAATAAAAAAAAACATTATCACCTCTGATTCTGAAACATGGCTGGTTGATGAATGGCCGCTCAGAAACAAACTGAAAAGCACAAAATTAAAAGCTATAATTGAAAAGCGCAAAATGAAAAGCGTGAATGAACACTCACCTAACTTCTACTAACACAAAATTAGCAGAAGGAGTCTAAAGGGTGGCGCATGACAATTGAACTTCCTCTTTGTAGTCTCATAGTACATCTAATACATCTAATGTTGGCCGACAATTCCTTGCCGTTTGTATGCAAGACAAGTTCCTAGCCAACGCCCTTCAGACAAAAGTCTGACTTTTTGTCTGCGGAAAATCCGATCGTGTGTACGAGGCTTTAGAGTATGGTGTTTCAGGCATCTTGCTGGAGCCAATCATTTCCTCATATAGTACTCAGGGCAATTAGTATCAGGTGTTACTGGAAATTTCCCAGTAAGTAGTATTAGCCAAACCCTAAATGGAATGCTAAGTGGCAATTACAAATTGAAACCACTAAATGGATTACATCTGTAGAACACTGAGCTTTGTGGACATTTCTCCCAAAGGAGTCTCTCAAGGACTCAGCAGGACGAAAAAGCCTTCTAACATTGGTGGTCAGTAAACAGAAAAGTAAAAATGCTACCTAACACTGATGGTTAGAAGGAGGTGGGTGGTCAGTGGGAAAAAGATGGCCTCATACATTTTTGGTCAGTGGTGAAAAAATACCAATTACATTGTTGGTAAGTGGGAAGAAAAAATCCCTATACATTGATAGTGATAAGATCATCATCCCCTCTTACATTAGTGGTTGGTGGTCAGTGGAAGTATGAAGAAAATGGAATAAATACATTGCTGTATTTTGATTTTTTTATGGGGGCATGCAAAAGCCAGTAAAGGGGTTGGCCAAGGCAGGTGTTGGCCACTCTTTGGTAAGGTGGATAAGTCTGGCAGCAGCATTCATGATAGATTGAAGGGGATATAGCTTTTGTTCATAAAAGAAAGGCCAATGAGGAAGAAGTTGCAAAAATTGAGACAAGAAATAACAGGAGAGTGAATGAATAGCTTTTTGGTGTAATTTGTTAAGAAAGGGCACATTTTGGAAATGGTACAGGATTACACCCAGCACCATGGCATAAGGGGAAGGATCGATGGTTGTGCTAATGAACTTAATGAAAATGTCAAGGGAAGGGACACAAGGGCAGGACATTTTATGAGCTCCCTTTTGGAAAAACTAAGTTTGAGGAAGTGGCGTGAAATCCTTGTAGATATATTAGTTACAAAATTAGTGATGCGTGAGTTGATGGAGAGGGTGAAATGAGAAGTAGCAATTTGGATTTTGGTGCCAATGGCAAAGATATGGTTTTGGAAGCCACAGGAGATTATCAGTTGACCCAGGGAGGCGATGTAGATAGATGATAGAAAAGGTCCAAGGAAAGAACTGTGGGTGACTCCTACAGAAAGAGGAAGAGGAGAGGAGGAGAGAGAGATGAAAGTGACACTGAAGGTGTGCTGAGATAGGTAGTAAGAGAACTAGGAAGGAACAGGGTTTCAGAGGCCAAGGGAGTGGTTACATTCTAGAAGTTTTGAGGTAAATGGGAGTAAGAATATACGTCTTAAGTTTTTCAGATTGATAAGCTTCAGCAAGGATTTCTTAACCAGTTCCTGCTGGCATTACATATATATGTGGCAGCATAGTGGGTGGTAATTTAAGCCAAATTGCATCATACATCCTCCATGGGCTCTCCTCTTTTGTGAAGAAAGTGTGCTTACTTCTATGCTCCCATCAGAGTGATCGAGATTTCGCTGGCAGCTACCACTCACCATTTATGATAGTTGACAATCATGTAACTGCTTTGATAGCTGATCACATGATCAGTAAGCCCACCTTTGACTCATGGCCTTAAGATCACCTCAAAAAGGCCACGAGAGTCGACAGCAGTCGAAGTATAGGGTGACCAATGCATGTTTTAAAGAGATGGGGAAGATGCCAGGAGAGGGAAAGAGATTTAAGTGATTGAAGATGTTAGAGAGAGTGTAGAATAGAGCATGAGGGTGACTTAAGTAGTTGTGAAGGAAACAGGGGACAAAATGTTAGCAATTTATTCTGTGGTGACAGGGACAAAAGATTAAAGTATGTTTGGTTGTGTTGGACATGACATACAGGTGAGGGAGATTTTGGAAAAAGTGGAGATCTCATCATGACTTGCATTAGCCTTTTGAAATGATTGGCAATATCCTCTGCAGTGAATGAAGTTTGGAGTAGATGGTGGGGAACAAATTTGAAAGGTAGAAAAGTGTTGATAAAGACTGGATGAGAGTGTGTTAACCTCTTCCTGCCAACATGCTGCATTTATGTGGCTTATCTGCAAGTGGGCTTTAATGCAGAGAGGCTGCATATATGCAGCCTTATGTAAACACTTTTCTGTGCTGGGAGCGTGCACCCCAAATGGTTAAATAGCAAAGGTTTCTACGATGACCTGTTTGCTAGTTTGGAGGGATAGGGGGTTTAAGACAAGGAGAGCATAAAACTGATAAGATCTCAATTAGAAAGAAAAAAAGAGGTGCTGGAGAGGTTCAAGGAGAGCAAGGAGGCAGAAAACAAGGTCAAGGGTGTTGCTATAAGAATGACTATCTCTGTTCACAGCGTTAAATCAAAAGAAGAGGTTAGATAGAGGAGTTGAGAGCTAGCTGGGTGCTAACATTAGCAGGGATGTTAAAGTCATCAAGGATGATAATGGATAATGGATATGTAGCCTGAGGCTAGCTGTGTCATTATATTTACCCACAGACATTCCTTCTAGTGTTATGCATGGAACACTTTCCCTCCAGTGCTCAGTCAGGAGAAAATCACGTCACTTCCTAAATGCAGAAGAAAGGCCATCCACTGAGAGTGGGGGATTGTGGGACATGTAGTCCGGTCGCTTGAGTTACCATAGACAGTATACTGTTTGAAACCACAAGTTCCAGAGGGTTGAAGGACTAAACGACTTCTGGGCAAGCAGATAAATTGGACTGTCCTGGACGGGCTCTCTCTCTTGGGACACGGGCATCAGTGATGCATGAGCCTGAAGGCTGTCACTCTGGGTGCTGTTGGTGGGCACTGCGGCCTAAGCAGTGCTGGGATCTTTCACCCTGGGAAGTGCACCACTGGGCGCAGAGTGGCTGTCAGCACATCTGCTGGACTGCTGTTTGAGCTCACCTACCCTGCACACTTACGCAGCTATCGCTGAGTTCCTGAGTCCACAGGTGGCCAGTCAGGCACCTACTAACTCGCTGAGGACATTGAAGAGCCTGCTCAGGGTCTACTAGCCTCACAGAACCTGTATATTGGCTGGATTGGTGTGTGGGCAGAGGCCCATCTTCTCTCTGACACTGTTCTAAAGGACACTGCATGCAGACACCATTACATCTGACTAGTTGGAGGATCTTTGCTGGGAAAACATAACACCTTTTACATTCAGCCTCATTGATATGGCATTGCCTTGTAACATCGCTGGGCCCCATCTTAGTTAGCTGAAGATCAAGGACACCCATGCTTCAAGGACCTAATTTCCTAAAAAAAAGGGACACTGCTTACTGCCCGTTCCCCATTGACAACTTCACATATGACGAAACACGTCTGGAGAAGTATACGTGCTGACATCACCATGCTGTCTCACTAGGAGGATGGGAGTTTGTTTGCACCTGGCCAGCTCCTATGAGAGATTTTAAACTTCTACAATGTAAGTGCAATGCTGTTTTTTACTAATAAATAATTATTAGGCAATATTACACTATGGTAGTTCTCTCTTTCTGGGTTACTGCTGAGTGAGTTGCTGAATCATTGGTCCTGGATTGAGTGGTGTCATCGGTGTTTGAATGTACCTGTGCAATCATCCATTCAGAGCTTATCCCTACGAGCTTCTGTGCAGGGGCCTTGGCTGGGCTATAGCCACATGCTTGTTTTTGCTTGCCATCTGGTAAGCAAGTTTTTCTTAAGGTGGTGGCACACTTATTGAATGAACTCACTGTGGTGTTAATATTAGAAGAATTGATGATTAATATTCCACATTTCTTGCCATATGAGAGATGTACAATCAACTATTTGTATATTGGACTTTATTATCGCGGCTTCTTCTTTCCTATGCTTACAGAACCTGTGGCAGAATATAACTCACAAATGTTACATAACTGTTTATTAAAGGGGAACCCCCACACAGATCTTCATAGTGTTTGTTCTGGGGTCATAATTCCGTTACAGTCAGTTTATTATAGCCATTTGATTAATGCTATTATTATTTCATTGTGTGTTCTTGTGATTTCACTATACAGCAGTATCACTCAACTAGGGTCGTATTTGTATCCGTTATATTCTGCAAACCTTATTAATTATTGGTAATTTTGTATTTTATGTCTGCTTTAAATATGTCAGAACCCAGAGTGTCAGAGGGGTTGGGTAGCTTGTAAGATCAGGGCAACCAATGGGGACAAGAAACTTCCAGCAGCCCTTGTGGGGGTAGCGCTAAAGATATTTCAGTGCAGAAGAATTAGGATAGCCAGCCTGGAGAGGCAGAGTCAGATTCCTGAAGTCAGGTTCCAGTAACAGTAAGTAGGTTAAAGTTAACAGTAAAAAAGGCACAGAGACGAGCTTGTTACAATCTAAGCAGGTGACCCAGAAGCACATGAGGAGGGCTGGTTCTCGTAAGTAGGGGAACAGAAATAAGAGTGTGTGGATTGTGGCTGCTGCCAGAGGAAGGAGGGAGCTAGGTGTAGGTGTGAAATTTAAATGGTGGAGGGCCAGGTTTAAAGGAAACATCCCCTAGTTAGGAGACCAAGGGGGGTGAGAGAGGTAACATTGGTGTTAGATTTACAGTACTGTGCAAAAGTCAATAGGCAGGTGTGAAAAAATTCTCTAAATTAAGGATCCATGCACACTTGGCTTAAAAAAGTTCCCTTGACAGAAAAGAAAAATGCTCATATAGGGCTTTTTTGTACAGGAGTTTAGGAGAGTTTAGAAACTTTTTGGGGCACTTAGAAGCATTTAGTGTTTTATCTGCCAGAAAACTGCTCTCAAAAACGCAAACCAGAAGGTTTTTTTTCTCCCTCGAAATGCTGAGCTTAAAATATGCCTCTAAATGTCCAAATGTCCAAAAACAAATAGATTAACAATATACGAATTAAAGCGGACCTTCAGTCATTCTTTCAACATCCATTTGGCCTTTTCTGCCAGTAGATACCTTATACAGCCCACTTCCTGTTTCTTGTCTGGTCATTAGCCTAGGCTTATGACATAATGCTCTCTCTCTCACTCTCATGAGAGTTTGCCAGGATAGGAGGGGGGGTTTCATAAGAGGGCCAATGAGAGCTGCAGGGCTGCAGAGCTGGAGGTGTGCTTCTGTGTGTCTGTGTAAATCCAGGAAGTGAACAGGCAGCAGCTTCAGCTGCCCACAGTAAAAATGGTTGCAGCCAGACTTAGTGGAGGGAGATTTCTGCAGCATATTTGGCAAGTACAGAATTACAGTATACACAAAATAATATGCAAAGTGGTTGGAGGGAAGCTTCAGAATGGCAAAGATGTTTTTATTACAAATTATGTGATCAACCAAAAAAATATGTGAAATATTCAAAGAGCAGGCAGTAATGAGACTCAAGTGGCCTTAATCATAAAAAGGAAAATAATAATTTTCATACAGCACTCCCAAATGCAAACATCTATTAAACATAAATAGTATAACACATGATAAATGGTGATTACATTTTAATATGTAGAATGTTCATACACCACCACCAGATGTCTCCAATCAAGTGAAAGTGTAGTCATGTCTTCTTAATAGTCCACCAATATAATGTGAAAAACCAAAGTCCCTTCTTTCACCAGCCCCTAGGCAAACATTTTACTCATGGGAAACATATGACACCCATTACAGGTAGTCATAATAAGTGTGTACAACAGAGATGTATCCTCCAGGGAAAGGAAAATGACCCATAAAGTTGTACACCCACCGGGCAAGGGTATGGTAAGTAACTTTATTCACATCGCAATAAAAGAGTAACACTTACAATGTTGCAGATCAATAAAAGCCCATAACACAAGCAGGGACACTGATCACGTTCCACCTGCGTTCCTGAGAGATGGTGGTAGTGACGTGTCCGTACTACCTGGAGGACCCGGCAGTCACAGACATCCCCAGGGGGTATGCAGGAGTGCGATTCTGGGAGGACGCTATAGCACGCCCTCCCAAAATTATCCAACCGCGCTGTAGCTGTCATTCGGCTATGGCTGGTCGGTAAGTGGTTAAAGGTATATGGGCTACATGAAGAGTTGTGCGACCATATTGGAAATTTCTATTTTTTCAGCAAAATTTTTAACAGGGGTTTTGTTAAACACTATTCATGTCACCATAGCGCAGCTCACAATTTTTATTGAAAAGTATTCTATTATTTTCTTTTCTATTCTCCTATTGTCTATTCTTTTATTTTCTATTGTATTCTAATCTATTCTACTTGAATTTAAATCTATTTAAAATTCTAATTTCTGAGGATGGTTATATTCTATATTATTCTATTCTATTTTATTGAATTCTATTCTTCTGTTTTTTTATTCTATTCTATTATTTTCTATTCTATGCTATTCTATTATTTATTCTATTCTATTTTAATCTATTCTATTTGAATTCAAAGTTATTCTATTCAAAATTTGAATTTTCTATTCTATTTTGTTCTACTCTATTACTTTCTATTCTATTCTGATCTATTCTATTCAAATCTATTCTATTCAAACGTTGAAGGACGGTTATATTCTTTTTAATTTATGCTATTTAATTATTTTTTCATTCCATTCTATTCTTTTCTATTATATTCTTTAATTTTCTATTTTATTCTATCCTATTCTTTTATTTTCTATTATATTCTTTTCTATTATATTCAGTTCTTCCTGTTCTATTCCCTTATTTTCTATTTTTAATATTTTTTTTTCTATTCTATTCTGTTTACTCTATTGTTTACTATTTTATTATATTATCTTATTTTAGATTATTTTATATTCTATTCCTTAATTTTCTATTATATGTTATGCTATTATTTTATTTTCTATTCTATTCTGTTCTGTTTTACCCTATTCTGTTCTATTCTATTTTTTCTATTCTATTTCTTTATTTTCTATTTTATTTTATTCTTTTCTTGTTTCTAGTTTGATCAAAATTTGAATTTCTACCAAATTTCAGTTTGTTGTTTCAGATTAATTTATATTCCTTACTACTGTAATTTGGATACATCCAAATTTCTAAATAATGAAATTTGTCCAAATTTAGATTCTAAACGAAACAAACCGTACATGTCTTTCCCAGACAGACTGATCCCCATAGAGTCCTAATTTTGAGATCAAGGCTCTATGGGAGCCAAACCATCACTTCCAGGACTTCTTGTTCTTTACACTGACTGCTTAATGTTTGGGGTTGTTGGGCTGCTGCAGAATAAATCTGGGGCCTCCCTGATGGTATGACATGTTGGCTAAGTATCTGCCTGTATTTCTCAGAACTAAGAACACCATATATCCTGACCAAATCTCCAACTCCAGCAGAAATGCAGCCCCAAACTTGAAAGGAAACATCACCATGCTTCACTGTTGCCTGCAGACACTAAGGTGTCCGTTTATGAAGCAGTGAAATCTATTCACTGCTTCGTTCTCCGGCATTCACAGTGAAGATTTTTCTCCTCTGTGTGCCTGTTTATGAAGCGGAGTAGATCGCTTCACCTTTGGAGGAGTGAAGTGATCTACAAATGCTTCAAACAGTGGAGAACAGCCCCTGATACTGGAATCTCGTGAGACTTTACGAGATTACAGTACCAGAAATTCACCGAAATACAAAGATGTCAGTTTATTAAGCAGTGATAAATTATCACCGCTCAATACACTGACAGACCACGTGGATTAATGTTAATAAAATAACGAGTCCCCCTACATTATATACATATGTATACACACACACACATTATATATACATGTATATACACACACATGATATATATATACATATACACATTATATGTATATATGTATAAATATGTATACACATAAATATGACAGGGGGACATGCTTACAGTGTTGGGGGGTCTGAACGAGGCATAAGGAAGTTAATAATCTTCCTCCTTCCCCCTCAGATCCCCCGAAATTTCCTCTTCACTCCCCGATTCACCACCTCTGAGCTGGTGAACCTGGGAGTGTGAATTCTGACTCAGATCGCCAGTGAAGCGCTGAGATCACCGCTTCATAAACTGGCCGTTACTGTGTCAGTCAATGAGGATTCTCCGTGTGTAGAGATAATCGGCGGGAGAACAAGTTCATACATGTTCTCCCCCAAATATCACTGTTTCATAAACTGTTTATGGACTGTGATCAGCGGCGATCCTCGGGATCACCGCTGATCACTGCTTCATAAACGGACACCTTATTGTACCGCTTTTGAACCCATCGTGAACAAACTGCCTTTTGCTACAGCCCAATATTTCAAATCAGTCCAAAGCACCTGCTGCCATTTTTTTGCACCCCAGTTCCTATGTTTTCATGCATAGTCAAGATGCTTAGCCTTGTTCCCATGTCCTATGCACAAAACATAGGAACTGGGGTGCAGAAAACACTTCAGCTTATGATTGGGTCCCTACACAAAGCCTCATTTGTTTGTGAAAAGTTTTTCTTTCAACTATATGATAAAATGAGGGATATTTTGTTGATGAAAGTGACTTGCTAATCTGCTAAGACATCAGTAGCTATCACTCCACAACTTTACAGTACATGGAGTGTAACTGGTATTACAAATGCCTTTACAGTGAAATATTGGACTAATATTTTGATAAAGAAGAAACATTTTGCTTGCCAAGAAAACTTTATAATCTGGCTCTTTTTTAATTAATCATCTGCCAATTGCTTTTTAAATTGTCTAAGCATTCAATAAATTGTTCCCATCATGTGTTTAATTGTTCGAGTCTGAAAGCATAATGCTAGCCTTGAAAACAGAGCACATTAAAAACAAATGCCAAACAAATCTGCCAGTATTATGACAGGATACATGGAGAAATCAATTGTTTGATAATTGCAGGGACCTTGAATTGTGTATTGGCAATTTATTTTACCTTCTACAGACAGAATATGATTCTTGTACTCAGCAAAGAGTCTCTGAACTTACAGAACCTAGAAAGTTTGACATTTCATTTTTACAAGGACTAAACTTTTATTATTACAGTAAAACCTTGGATTGCGAGCATAATTTGTTCCCGGAAACATGCTTGTAATCCAAAGCACTTGTATATCAAAGCAAATTTCCCCATAAGAAATAACGGAAACTCAGATGATTCGTTCCACAACCATTTAGATCTTTCAGTTTATAATCAATATAAAAAGATTATAGCAAAGAAAAAAGGGGACACTCAAAGAAATAGGGTAGAAAGGGCTGCCCATCCCACAAGATGCATAGGAAAAACAAACCCCCCCCTAAACGGGGCTTTAATGCAGCCAATGATATATACTTCAAAAAGGTGATAGAATGATCAAATATGATTTTTATTGGTACAAAAACTGTAAAACATATTAGTAACATATTAGATTATAGCAATGTGATAGGTTGTATAATCATAAAATGTTCATCCACAAATGGCAGCCTCCACAAGGGGATTAGCAGCAAGAACCAGCAGGAGCTACAGAATATAAAAGAGAAGAGTGGCGCTTCTAAGTGTAGCAATATGGGTAATTTTTTTTAATATAATCTTTATTTTTGCAGATAACATGTCATGTTATCTCCCTATTCTCTAGGATTTCATAGGCCTACGAGTCTTAAGGGATGGGTCTGCCAGTTCTAATAAAGCCATGTCTAAGCTGGAGGGCATGTCGCTATCCATTCCTCCACCTCACGAATATCGTTCACCTTGCTGACCCATTCTTCCCGAGTAGGGATTCTGAGTTGCTTTCAGTTAATTGGAAGCAGGTGCCTCGCCACATTTAGTAAGTGGGGTAGTGTGCTTTTCTTATATTGGCTAACTAGGATCGGGGGAACATGTAAGAGGAAGTGTGTCGGAGACAGAGGGACGTCTAGCCCCAGTACCACTTTTATTTGATCCTTAATGTCTTTCCAAAAGGATTTAACAATGGGGCATTCCCACCATATGTGGATAAGCGTGTCTCTGTGTCCAAATCCTCTACAGCAAAGCTCAGACCCAGAGGAATAGATACGTGTCAAATATGGTTACATTTAATGAAGGTACAATGTATGCAGGCATCCGCGGTAAAGCTGTCCATATAGACCATCCCCCACTGGTTCTCACCGCTGTCAGTCTTCAATCGTGACCAGGTACAGGTAACTAGGTATACACAGTTGAAGTCCATACGGCCGAAACGCGTTGGGTTACCACGCTTGTTAAGCTGTACCTACTGCGCATTTTTATCCGTTTACATGATTACCTTTTTATAGTACCCATCTGTCTTGATGTCGTACTTTTATTTAAATAAACTCCATAATTTTTGATCTATGCCATGTGGAGGCCCTTTCCCTTTTTTTTTTATCCTAAAACAACCGCTGCCTGCATTATTGCCTGGAGAAGTAGATCTACATCTACTGGCCATCAGAGAAGGAGTCAAAGTGTATCCCCCCTGGTGTCTGATCCATGCAAACCGTGCTTGCATCTACGCTTGTACGATTCACCGCTGCTGGCGTGTGGATCCACTACTCAGGGTAAGAGTACCAAACCCCCCTATCCCCAGACAGTGGAGGCACAACCCCGGATGTTGTTTAAAATGCTGGATTGCTCTGATTGTTACATTGATACATCTGAATGAAGTATTACCATTCCGTTTGAAACTACATTGGGATTCCATCTTGGTGTCCTATCTACATGAACTTATTGTTCTTTTGTCTTCATTTGGTGGATTGATTTTTTCTTTCCACACTGTATCATTTATTCACAAACTTCTTTGTTTCTAATGAGAAACAGTATCTTTTGATGTACGTTTGTGTATATGATAGTGACATTTTCATATGGGCTATTTAACATTTCCCTGCTCAATTTTATTTTATGTCACAATATTCAATAACTGTTATTTTGTGTGTGTTTCATGTTTTTGTGCACATATTTGGCACTAGTGACAGGTCATTGTGTCATTTAGATCGCATACTACTTAAATCGAATATGTTTTTACATTTTTTTTGCATATATTCATATGTATTTGGCACTAGTCACACATCACTGTGTTTCTAGATTGTTGACTTTTCATTTACACACTGAACTGTATTTTTGTACATTCACTCATGATTCTTTGATTGTTTAATCACCTGCCTGGTATTTTTTCCAGGTTGTCATGACAAATATTTCTAGCACACAGAGGGGATTAGCTGGATATACAGAGAGAGGGGAGATGCTGCATATACAGAGAGGGGAGAGGCTGCATATACAGATAGGGGAGAGGCTTGGTATACAGCGGGGATATGCTGGGTATAGAGAGAGGGGAGATGCTGGGTATACAGAGAGGGGAGAGGCTGCGTATACAGAGAGGGCAGAGGATGCGTATACACAGAGGGGAGAGGCTGGATATACAAAGAGGGGAGATGCTACGTATACAAAAGGGGAGAGGCTGCGTATACAGAGAGGGGAGAGGATACGTATACAGAGAGGGGAGAGGCTGGGTATATAGAGAGGGGAGAGGCTGGGTATACAGAGAGGGGAGAGGCTGGGTATACAGAGAGGGGAGCTGCTGGGTATACAGAGAGGGGAGATGCTGGGTATACAGAGAAGGGAGATGCTGGGTATACAGAGAGGGGGGATGCTGGGTATACAGAGAGGGGGATGCTGGGTATACAGAGAGGGGAGATGCTGGGTATACAGAGAGGGGAGATGCTGGGTATACAGAGAGGGGAGAGGCTGGGTATACAGAGAGGGGAGAGGCTGGGTATACAGAGTTTCCCCCCTTCCCCTCGGTCTGCACTCACCTGCTCAGGAGCTCTGTGTGAGAAAGTTCCTCCCGACTCTATGATATGGGCGGAGCAAGGGAGGAGACTCACTCTCACACTGATCTCCCTTCTCTGGCTGTCAGTGAGTGCAAAGTACTCAGTGAGAGTGCCGCGGCTGTGCGGGAAGCGCTGTGTCAGACAGCCTGGGACACTCTCACTGGAGGGCCGGCCCTGGACTCGGGGCTATGGGCCCCAGATTCGGGGCTCAAGCCTCAATAGCCATCCCTTAATGACGCCACTGGTGGGTGGCATGTCACATCTTGATTCATGGATGATCCACCTCCCATAATAGCATGAGGAAACAGGCTGTAGTGAAAATCTCCTCCTACCTGAACACTCAGCACTCGGGCAAACCCTGCAGTTTATCACATGACCGTGGTATACAGATCAGACAAAAAGGTATATAGTGGCAGTATTTTAATGTAAAAAGAAGATTTATAAGCTGTGGGCACTGCAGGGGGGGCGGATGAACTATTTTCATATTACTGGGTTTAGTAACACTTTAAGCCAGTTTTATAGACTCACCTGATTGATTTGTTTAGTTTTGGATGACTCGCAAATATGGATGAGCCGAACACCCCCCAGTTCGTTTCGCAGCGGAACATGCGAACAGGCAAAAAATTTGTTCAAACATGCGAACATCTATGTCTATGGGACACAAACATGAATAATCAAAAGTGCTAATTTTAAAGGCTTATATGCAAGTTACTGTCATAAAAAGTTTATGGGGACCTGGGTCCTGCCCCAGGGGACATGTATCAATGCAAAAAAATGTTTTAAAAACGTCCGTTTTTTCGTGAGCAGTGATTTTAATAGTGCTTAAAGTGAAACAATAAAAGTGAAATGTTCCTTTAAATTTCGTACCTGGGGGGTGTCTATAGTATGCCAGTAAAGTGGCACATGTTTCCAGTGTTTAGAACAGTCCCTGCACAAAATGACATTTCTACAGGAAAAAAAGTAATTTAAAAGTACTCGCGGCTATAATGAATTGTCGATCCCGGAAATACAGATAAAAGAAGTCATTGAAAAAAACGGCATGGGATCCTCCCAGTCCATTACCAGTCCCTTTGGGTCTCGTATGAATATTAAGGGGAATCCCAAACCAAAATAAAAAAAAATTGCGTGGGGGTCCACCCAAATTCCATACCAGGCCCTTCAGGTCTGGTATGAATTTTTTAAGGGGAACCCCACGCCAAAATTAAAAAAAAAAATGGTGTGGGGGTCCCCCCAAAAATCCATACCAGACCCTTATCTGAGCACGCAACCTGGCAGGCCGCAGGAAAAGAGGGGGGATGAGAGAGCGCCCCCCCTCCTGAACTGTACCAGGCCACATGCCCTCAACATGGGGAGGGTGCTTTGGGGTGCTTGTGAAGCCCTTGTCCCCATGTTGATGGGGACAAGGGCCTCATCCCCACAACCCTTGCCCGGTGGTTGTGGGGATCTGCAGGCTGGGGGCTTATCGGAATCTGGAAGCCCCCTTTAACAAGGAGACCCCCAGATCCCGGCCTTCCTAATGTGTGAAATGGTAACGGCCTACCATTTCACAAAAAAAGTGTCAAAATGGTAAAAATGACAAGACACTGCTTGGGACAATGACCTTTATTAAAAAATAAAAAAATAAAAATGTCCCACGAAGTCCATTCTTTTTCTCTCGCTCCGCCGATGGACCGAAAAAAAAAAAGAAAAAAGCCGTGACCAACCCGCCTCCATGGGAGGCTCCCGCCGTATGATGCGTCTTCGCTTTGACAGTTCTTTTATAACTGAGGGCAGGGCCACACTGTGATGTTCCTGGGTGACCCCGCCCCCTCTGATGCACGGGGACTTCCCTATGGCTTTCCTGGGGCATCAGAGGGGGGCAGGGCCACCTGGTTTTGTAAACTTCGTAGGACATTTTTATTTTTTAATTTTTTAATAAAGGACTTGTCCCAAGCCGTGTCTTGTCATTTTACCATTTTGACACTTTTTTTGTGAAATGGTAGGGGTACATTTGTACCCCATTACCATTTCACACGGGGGGAGGCCGGGATCTCGTGGTCCGCTTGTTAAAGGGGGCTTCCAGATTCTGATGAGCCCCCTGCCCGCAGACCCCCACAACCACTGGGCAAGGGTTGTGGGGATGAGGCCCTTGTCCCCATCAACATGGGAACAAGGTGCTTTGGGGGGCTACCCCAAAGCACCCTCCCCATGTTGAGGTCATGTGGCCTGGTATGGTTCAGAAGGGGGGGCGCTCTCTCGTCCCCCTCTTTTCCTGCGGCCTGCCAGGTTGCGTGCTCGGATAAGGGTCTGGTATGGATTTTTGGGGGGACCCCATGCCATTTTTTCTTTAATTTAAGGGTTCCCCTTAAAATCCACACCAGACCTGGTGGGTCTGATATGGATTTTGAGGGGGACCCCCACGCCAAAAAAAAATAAAATTTTGGCGCAGTGTTCCCCTTAATATCCATACCAGACCTGAAGGGCCTGGTATGGAATTTGGGAGGGACCCCCTTGCAATTTTTTTTTTAATTTTGCTTTTGGGGTTCCCCTTAATGTTAATGCCAGACCCAAAGGGACTGGTAATGGACTGGGGGGATCCTATGCCATTTTTTAGAATGACTTCTTTTATCTGTATTGCCGGGACCGACAATTCATTATAGCCGCGAGTACTTTTAAATGACTTTTTTTCCTTTAGAAATGTCATTTTGTTCAGGGACTGTTGTAAACATGGGAAACATGCACCACTTTACAGGCATACTATAGACACCCCCCAGGTACGAAATTTAAAGGAATATTTCACTTTTATTGTTTCACTTTAAGCATTATTAAAATCACTGCTCCCGAAAAAAACGGCTGTATTTAAAACTTTTTTTTTGCATTGATACATGTTCCCTGGGGCAGGACCCAGGTCCTCAAACACTTTTTATGACAATACCATGCATATAAGCTTTGAAAATTAGCACTTTTGATTTCTCCCATAGACTTTTAAAGGGTGTCCCGGGGCTTTTGAATTTGCCGCAAACACCCCAAATTGTTTGCTATTCGGCGAACACCCGATGTTCGAGTCGAACTTACGTTCGACTCAAACATCGGGCTCATCCCTACTCGCAAACAAAATACCTATTTCTCTTCACTTGATCTCTGCATACCATCCTTAATACATTACAACTTGTTATACTGCTTTTTCTCACATCTTGATCTAACATTGTATAAAAAATATAATGTAACTTTCTACCCCATTCTCTGTATTTTCTATCTGTACCTATTCTCTGCAAATTCTAATAAAATCATACTGAGCAGAAAAACAGAGGTTAATGGAACCACAGCAAGAAAAATATATTTCAAAACGCCAAAAGATGTGATGACATAAAAGTGGAAGTCTTTCAATAAATGATCTATTCAATCTATCACCAGTTTTGACATTTGACAAACAAAAAACATTAAATCATTGTTGACTCAACCTTGAGTATAATCGGTACAGGAACAGAACATTCAATTATTTACCGGCTCATTTTACTAAGCATTTGACCTTTTGCCTTTGGCCTAAATATGTTTTCATTCTAATATAGACAGTCTCTTGTTATACATTAACACAATATTACCCAAAAATCAAGTATAGCATGCCACAGGTATGTAAAATTTAATGAGTCCCTTACAGTTACACAAGATATTATGTCAAGCATGTTTGTAACATTATGACTAGGGATGAGCTTGATGTTTGAGTTGAACGTAAGTAAGAGGGAGATGAGAGAGCCACATTCTCTCAACAAAGCACCTTGTCCCCGTGTTGATGGGCACAAGGGTCTCATCCCCACAACCCTTGCCCGGTGGTTGTGGGGGTCTGCGGGTGGGGGGCTTATTGGAATCTGGAAGCCCCCTTTGACAAGGAGGCCCCCAGATCTCGCCCCCCCATGTGAATGGGTATCGGGTACATTTTACCCCTACCCATTCACCAAAAAAGTGTCAAAAAAGTAAAAATGACAGGAGACAGTTTTTGACAATTCCTTTATTAAAAAAAAAAGTGTCCCACGATGTCCATCCATCTCTAATCACGGCACTGACAGACCCGAAAAATAGAAAAAAAAAAGCTCCGCCTTGATGAGAGGCATCCCGCCGACTCTTTTTGCAGTGACAGCTGTTATATAGGCAAGGGAGGGGCCATTCTGTGATGTAACCAGGTGATCCCACCCCCTTCTGACGTCATGTGACATCAGAGAAGGGCAGGGTCACCCGTTTACGTCACTGAGTTTTTAAGGTCGGACGCCGTGATTGACAATGGATTTACATTGCAGGACACTTTTTTTTTTAATAAAGAAATTGTCTCCTGTCGTTTTTACTTTTTTACATTTTTTTTGGTGAATGGGTAGGGGTACAATATACCCGATACACATTCACATGGGGGAGTGGGATTTGGGGGCCACCTTGTTAAAGGGGGCTTCCAGATTCCGATAAGCAGATTCCGATAAGCCCCCCATCCGCAGACCCCCACAACCACAGAGCAAAGGTTGTTGGGATGAGGCCCTTGTCCCCATCAACATGGGGACAAGGTGCTTTGAGGGGGACCCCATAACACCCTCCCCATGTTGAGGGCATGTGGCCTGGTACGGTTCAGGAGGGGGGGCGCTCTCTCGTTGCTGTCCCCCCTTTTTCTGTGGCCTGCCAGGTTGCATGCTCGGATAAGGGTCTAGTATGGATTGGGGCGGGGCCCACACCATTTTTTTTTTCATTTTGGTGCGGGGTTCCCCTTAAAATCCATACCAAACCTGAAAGATCTGGTATGGATTTTGGGGGGACCCCCACGCCATTTTTTTTACATTTTGGTGTAGAGTTCCCCTCAATATCCATACCAGACCCAAAGTGCCTGGTGTGGACTGGGGGGGACCCACTCTGTTTTTTTCAATGATTTTTTTTATGTATATTGCCGGGAACCACCAATACATTACAGCCACGAGCAATTTTTGATGAAATTTTTTCCTTTATAAATGTAATTTTGCTGCGGTACTATTATAAACATGGGAAAGATGTGCTACTTTACAGGCAGACTAAGGGGACCCCCAGGCACGATATGTAAAGGAATATTTTATTTTTATTGTTTCACCTTGCATTATTGCATTATTAAAATCACTGTTCCTGTAAAAACGGTCATTTTAAAAACTTTTTTTTGCATTGATACATGTCTCCTGGAGCAGTACCCGGGTCCCCATCCACTTTTTTAACTTACATATAAGCCTTTAAAATGAACACTTTTGATTTCACGCTCGTGTCCTATAGACTTTAATGGTGTTCGCATTTTCGCACAAATTTTTTGTCTGTTCGCATGTTTTGGTGCGAACTGAACCGGGGGGTGTTCGGCTCATCCCTAATGAAGACCATGCACACTGTAAATTCAATAATTATAGTTTCCACAAAGTTAATATTGAAGTGAAAAGTGACTGACTTCTTATTTTAGACTAATGTTTTAAAGTGAAGTGCTAAACTTGTAACAACACAAAAAGGCTATTTATAGTTTCCAGACACATAGGGGTCTATTTATAATAATAAAAAGAAAAAATTGTGCGAATGTGAAAAATCATTTGCCCAGCCATCATGCAGGTTTTGGTGAACATCAAAGAAGTTCAAACGCCAAACCCCATTGAAGTCAATTGAAACCAATAGGATCCGAATCTGTCAGAATAAAAACGTCTGTTTTCTGGGCTAATAGGCATGAAGGCATCAACAAAATAGCATGGGCGAAGACACTGCCCTTAAAAACATGCATCAGTGCAAAAACATTTTTTTCTATTCCATTCAGCCAGGAGCAGTGATTTTTTAAATGCTTAAGTAAAACATTAAAAATGTCCATTTTTTTTTAATAACATGCTTTGGAGTGCCCTTATCCTAAGGTGACCAGATTTTTAAAATGAAATCCGGCGAAATCAGCGACATATAGCGGGACTGCGATATTGCTGTAGACAATCTGACTCTTATTGACACTTTTTCCACTTTGTAGGAACCAGTGACACTAATACAGTTATCAGTGCTAAAAACATGCACTGTCACTGTACTATTGACACTGGCTGGGAAGGGGTTAACATCTAGGGCAATCAAAGGGTTAAATGTGTGCCTAACAAGTGTTTTCTCAATGTGGGGGAGGTGCTCCCTGTCCCTGCTTTGCAGAAACTTAGGATCAATGTTCATCCAGACAGAACATTTTGCCTGTGTACAGAACGATCGGCGGGTACGGACGGACATTGAGTCAGCTGAACTCGCTGATCGGCTCCGATACCCAGAAACGCAGGATCACGTATATATACATGATCCTGCGCAGCGTTACCGCTCTGTAGCAGTAAATCTGCTATGGGGTGGTCGCCAACTGGTTATGATCATCAACATTATGATAACACACAGGCAGCAGGAACCCTATCATAGCTCTGTCACAGTGTGTCACATAACATGGCTGCTGGGTGCTGATTTTGGTAACTTTTGACTAATAAGTTAACAAAATTATCACCCAGCAGCATGTTATGTGACACACTGTGACAGTGCACTGCCAGCCAGAGCCATGATAGAGCACATGCTGCCTGTGAGTTATGATACCATCCATGATGCCAGAGAGAGAGAGAGAGAGAATGCAATGTAGTCTATTCACAGACACCCCCAAAGCACACCTGTGTTGAAGCCTTGAAGGCACTGGCAGCCCCACGATCAGATCCCCTTCCCCTCTGTTCCTGCTGCTGGACACTGTCAGCTGAGCTCAGCTGCCTCTCTCTGCCTGTCACTGCCACCGCTGCCACTGCCCACCTCACAGCCTCTCAAGTCTCCCTCTCCAGGCCCTGGCTATTACTGGGTGAGGAGCAGAGCTGAGCAGAAAAAGATCACTCCACTGGGGAAAACAAGGAGATAGGCAGGCAAGCAGCTGGCCGGGACTTTTGCCAAGGCAGAAGAACATGCGAGCGGGAGCAGAATGGGCATGTGCCCGAAACTGAAGAAATAGTCCTTCTGCTCCAACCAGCACATAATCATCAGAAAGGGGCACAGGTAATGAAAAATTACACCCCCCCTAAGCTAGTAGGAATGACGGTACGGGAGTGTAATTCATAATTGTTTTTTTTTTTTATTGTGCTCTGACTGTCTTTGAAATTGCCCGGGCCCCTGTTAAAATCAAATCTGGGGACAAAACTGGGGACAGACTTGGTCCAGGGACAATGTCCTCAGTCCGGGGACTTTCCCCGGAAACCAGGGATGTCTGGTCACCCTACCTTATCCTGCCTGTGAAGAAGCCACATCTCTGTGATGTACAGAAAGTGTTGCAGCAGCACTGGCATTTACAAAAGGAAAACATGTTTAAAACTGCCAGCAAATAGGATTTTATTGCTGAAAAAAAGAACACACAGGCCTTTGGAGGATTCTGTTTGCTGTGTTTGTTACAAAAAAAGAAGCTGGCAAGGAAATATAATTTTCCGGAAATTTAAACTGTATCATTTATTTCCTTTTCCTTTGTAAATACATGAGGTCCCCTAAAAATCCTTACAAGACCCTTAATCCGAGCATGCAGTCTAAATCATGCCAAGACACATGCCCTCAACATGGGTGATGCCTTGCCAAGGGGATCCCCCAAATAAAGCACATTATCCCCATATTGATGAGTTTAAGGGCCTCTTTCCCACAATACTGGCCAGTGGTTGTGGAGGTCTGCAGGTGGGGGCTTATTGGAATCTGGAATCTCCCTTTAAAAATGTGGGGCTCCCAGACACCACCCCACCACATGAATGAGCATGATGTATATTGTACCCCTTTTCATTCACAAAAAAGACACCCAAATGTCTGATAAGTCCTTTATTAAAAAAATATAAATCCCAAAAATGTCCCTTGTTTTAAATCCATCATTATTTAGGATGCCCACTGCCTGTCGACTCTTTAAAAAAAGCCAGACAGCCGGCAGCACACAACTGATCCCAATGGTACCACTACCTGAACTGGTGATATCATTGATCAGTGACCATATTTGGACAGTGATGTCACCACTGTCCCCACGCCTTTCCTTATCTGGTGGCGATTCCGGGTGATGCATGCATCATACATACTAGGGGGAGTACAACTGGAGGAATTAATGGTGGAGAAGGATCTGGGGATTTTGGTAGATCATAAGCATAATAATAGCATGCAATGCCAAGCTGCAGTTTCCAAAGCGAGCAAAGTCCTTTCTTGTATCAAGAGAGGTATGGACTCCAAAGGGAGAGATATCATTTTTCTCCTGTACAAATCATTAGTAAGATCTCATCTGGAATATGCAGTTCAGTTTTGGGTACCGGTTCTCAAAAAGGAATTCGGGAACTGGAGAAAGCGCAGAGAAGGGCAACAAAACTGACAAGAGGCATGAAGGATCTCAGTTATGAGGAAAGATTAGAGCAACTAAATCTATTCCCTCTTGAGAAGAGAAGATTCAGGGGGGAAATGATCAACATGTACAAATACATAAGTGCTGTGAAAATGTGAAATAGACTCCCTCCAGAGGTGGTTCTGGCAAGCTCAGTAGATTGCTATAAAAAAGGCCTGGATTCTTTCCTAAATGTACAGAATATAACTGGATACTAACATTTATAGGTAAAGTTGATCCAGGGAAAATCCGGGTGCCTCTCAGGGGATCAGGAAGGATTTTTTTCCCCTGCAGTAGCAAATTGGAGCATGCTTTGCTGTGGTTTTTTGCCTTCCTCTGGATCAACTGTGGGTATAGGTTTGTGTATATGGGATTGTATTATTATTATTATTTTTTTTTGGTTGAACTAGATGGACTTGTGTTTTTTTTCAACCTGACTAACTATGTAACTATGATGTCAGCAATTCTTAGGGACAAAGCAGATGCAAGCTCTTGCTGCTTCTCCTTTCACTTCTCCTTTCATACCTAGCCATTTGGAATTGCAGGCGGAATCTCCCCGACTCCAAATCGTGGCAAAACGCGGAATGCATTTGCAATGCCAATACTTCTTAATAACACCCCAATCGTGGCATGATTTTGGCAAAATCGAGCAAACAAAATCACTTGGCGCGTGTTACTCAAAAGTTGTTCCACAATTGGGGTACCATTAAGAAGTAATGGAATTGCAAACACGTGGCACGTTTTTCCGCAATTTGGAATCGCGGGCAAAATCTCGCCCATTCTGTCTGTGATTCCAAACGTCTAGGTGTGAATGGAGCCTAAAGCCTCGTGCACACGATCGGATTTTTGTCCGGGAAATGTGTGGTGACAGACTGTTTGCCTAAAATCCGACCATTAGTACGTTCCATCAGACAATTGTTGGCCAACTTTCCCCCAAAAAATGTTGGATGGCAGGTTAGTAAATTTTCGGCGGACAACGGTCTGTTGTCAGATTTTCCTATCGTGTGTACACAAGTCCATTACACAAAAGTCCAAAGTACAACCACGCATCAATCAATGCTCACCAAACATGACATTAGCAGAAGGTGCCCAAAGGGTGGCGCTCAAGAGCTGAAATTCTTCGTAGTACGTCACTACGTTTGTGTTTGTTGGCCGACAATTATGTACCGTTTGTATGCAAGACAAGTTCTTGGCACACGCTGTAATAAATTATCATTTTTATGGTAATAATAACGATATTTCAATAATTCATGAGGAAAGTTCCAAGAAAGTCTGTTCAGTTCTCGTGTAAAAAAAATCAAATATTGATTTAATAATAAAAATAGCAAAATATTACATAAAACAATATCAAAGTATAGAATGTCATTAATATTGTATTATATTCTTAAGATGAAGATTACATCAGGTATGTGTCTATGTGTGTAGATGTGTAGCTGTCCTCATGCTGTGTGTGTCTCGTGTCTGCCGATGTGAGTGTGAGAGAACCAAAACTCTCTGTTACTAGCTTTCTACTCCTAAAATCAGCCCATGAAAATAGCCCCCACCTTCTCCTATGAAGGCTGGCTTAAAGGTTTGTTTTGTCTTATGGTTCCACCGAAAATTGTGGGCTTTTCTGAGACATAGCTTTCAGTCTAATGCCAGATGTTGAAATCCAACACCATCTCTATTCAAGTCCTTCCATGGGGATGGGCAAGACTGCTGTGTGTAAAGTTTTAAACATATACAATATAAGTTTCCTTTAACTTCTAAATCAAATACTATATATATCAGTAGGTAGATTATATTCATTTAAAACGCAATCTTCTTATTAATATCCTAATCAAGAAATATTGTAATATAAAGGACTTTTCTCTTAACTAACACATTGAACTTTTACATCTTATAGGGCGTACACACGGTCGGACTTTGTTCGGACATTCCGACAACAAAATCCTAGGATTTTTTCCGCCGGATGTTGGCTCAAACTTGTTTTGTCTACACACGGTCGCACAAAGTTGTCGGAAAATCCGATCGTTCTAAACGCGGTGACGTAAAACACGTACGTCGGGACTATAAACGGGGCAGTGGCCAATAGCTTTCATCTCTTTATTTATTCTGAGTAGGGATGAGCCGAACACCCCCCTGTTCGGTTCGCACCAGAACATGCGAACAGGAAAAAAGTTCGTTGGAACACGCGAACACCGTTAAAGTCTATGGGACACGAACATGAATAATCAAAAGTGCTAATTTTAAAGGCTTAAATCCCTTTAAATTTCGTACCTGGGGGGTGTCTATAGTATGCCTGTAAAGGGGCGCATGTTTCCCGTGTTTAGAACAGTCTGACAGCAAAATGACATTTTGAAGGAAAAAACACATTTAAAACTACCCGCGGCTATTGCATTGCCGACAATACACATAGAAGTTCATTGATAAAAACGGCATGGGAATTCCCCACAGGGCAACCCCGAACCAAAATTAAAAAAAAAAAATGATGTGGGAGTCCCCCTAAATTCCATACAAGGCCCTTCAGGTCTGGTATGGATATTAAGGGGAACCCAAGCCAAAATGTAAAAAAAAAAATGACGTGGGGTTCCCCCTAAATTCCATACCAGACCCTTCAGGTCTGGTATGGATTTTAAGGGGAACCCCGCGCCAAAAAAAAAAAAAAAAACGGCGTGGGGTCCCCCCAAAAATCCATACCAGACCCTTATCCGAGCACGCAACCTGGCAGGCCGCAGGAAAAGAGGGGGGGATGAGAGTGCGGCCCCCCCTCCTGAACCGTACCAGGCCACATGCCCTCAACATTGGGAGGGTGCTTTGGGGTAGCCCCCCAAAACACCTTGTCCCCATGTTGATGAAGACAAGGGCCTCATCCCCACAACCCTGGCCGGTGGTTGTGGGGGTCTGCGGGCGGGGGGCTTATCGGAATCTGGAAGCCCCCTTTAACAAGGGGACCCCCAGATCCCGCCCCCCCCTGTGTGAAATGGTAAGGGGGTACTTACCCCTACCATTTCACTAAAAAACTGTCAAAAATGTTAAAAATGACAAGAGACAGTTTTTGACAATTCCTTTATTTAAATGCTTCTTCTTTCTTCCTTCATCTTCTTCTGGTTCTTCTGGCTCTTTTGGTTCTTCCTCAGGCGTTCTCGTCCAGCATCTCCTCCGCGGCGTCTTCTATCTTCTTCTCCTCGGGCCGCTCCGCACCCATGGCATGGGGGGGAGGCTCCCGCTCTTCTCTTCATCTTCTTCATCTTCTTCTTCTTCATCTCTTCTTCCTTCTTCTCTTCTTCATTTCTTCTCCGGGCCGCTCCGCAGCCATGCTGGCATGGTGGGAGGCTCCCGCTGTGTGATGGCGTCTCTTCGTCTGACGGTTCTTAAATAACGGGGGGCGGGGCCACCCGGTGACCCCGCCCCCCTCTGACGCACGGGACATGACGGGACTTCCCTGTGGCATTCCCCGTGACGTCACAGGGAAGTCCCGTCATGTCACCGTGCGTCAGAGGGGGGCGGGGTCACCGGGTGGCCCCGCCCCCCGTTATTTAAGAACCGTCAGACGAAGAGACGCCATCACAGAGCCTCCCTCCATGCCAGCATGGCTGTGGAGCGGCCCGGAGAAGAAATGAAGAAGAGAAGAAGGAAGAAGAGATGAAGAAGAAGAAGAAGATGAATAGAAGAGCGGGAGCCTCCCCCCATGCCATGGGTGCGGAGCGGCCTGAGGAGAAGAAGATAGAAGACGCCGCGGAGGAGATGCTGGACGAGAACGCCGGAGGAAGAACCAGAAGAGCCAGAAGAACCAGAAGAAGATGAAGGAAGAAAGAAGAAGCATTTAAATAAAGGAATTGTCAAAAACTGTCTCTTGTCATTTTTAAAATTTTTGACAGTTTTTTAGTGAAATGGTAGGGGTAAGTACCCCCTTACCATTTCACACAGGGGGGGGGCCGGGATCTGGGGGTCCCCTTGTTAAAGGGGGCTTCCAGATTCCGATAAGCCCCCCGCCCGCAGACCCCCACAACCACCGGCCAGGGTTGTGGGGATGAGGCCCTTGTCTTCATCAACATGGGGACAAGGTGTTTTGGGGGGCTACCCCAAAGCACCCTCCCAATGTTGAGGGCATGTGGCCTGGTACGGTTCAGGAGGGGGGGCGCACTCTCGCCCCCCCTCTTTTCCTGCGGCCTGCCAGGTTGCGTGCTCGGATAAGGGTCTGGTATGGATTTTTGGGGGGACCCCACGCCGTTTTTTTTGGGCGCGGTGTTCCCCTTAAAATCCATACCAGACCTGAAGGGTCTGGTATGGAATTTAGGGGGAACCCCACGTCATTTTTTAAAAAAATTTTGGCTGGGTTTCCCCTTAATATCCATACCAGACCTGAAGGGCCTTGTATGGAATTTAGGGGGACTCCCACATAATTTTTTTTTTTGGTTCAGGGTTGCCCTGTGGGGAATTCCCATGCCGTTTTTATCAATGAACTTCTATGTGTATTGTCAGCAATGCAATAGCCGCGGGTAGTTTTAACCACTTCATATCCGGGCCATTTCTGACACTTCGCTCCTACATGTCAAAAATCATCATTTTTTTGCTATAAAATTACATAGAACCCCCAAACATTATATATGTTTTTTTAGCAGAGACCCTACAGAATACAATGGCGGTCATTGCAACTTTTTATCTTGCACGGTATTTGCGCAGCAATTTTTCAAACGCGTTTTTTTTGGAAAAAAAACAGTTTCATGCTTAAAAAAAAAAGAAAACAGCAAAGTTAGCCAAATTTTTTTGCATTGTGTGAAAGATGAAGTTACGCCGAGTAAATAGATACCTAACATGTCACGCTTCAAAATTGCACACGCTCGTGGAATGGCGCCAAACTTTGGTACTTAAAAATGCCCATAGGCGACGTTTTAAAATTTTTTACTGGTTACATGTTTTGAGTTACAGAGGAGGTCTAGGGCCAAAATTATTGCTCTCGCTCTAACGTTCGCGGCGATACCTCACATGTGTGGTTTGAACACTGTTTTCATATGTGGGCGGGACTTACGTATGCGTTCGCTTCTGCGTGCGAGCTCACGGGGACAGGGGCGCTTTAAAAAAATTTTTTTTTTTTTGTATTGTTAATTTTACTTAAAATTTTTTATTTTGACACTTTAAAAAAATATTTTTTTTTTGATCACTTTTATTTCTATTACAAGGAATGTAAACATCCCTTGTAATAGGAATATGACACGATCAGTCCTCTTTACAGTGAGATATGGGGTCAATAAGACCCCACATCTCACCTCTAGGCTGGGAAGCCTAAAATAAAAAAAAAAAATAAAACGATCGCCGCTTCACAACCGAAGCGGCGCCGTTTTTTTGAATGCAGAGGCCGGGCGTGACGTCATAACATCGCGCCCGGCCTCCGAACGATCATAGAGACTCTATGGTGAACATCCGGCGCCGGCGGATCCGCTATCCGACTCACCGATCGCTGAGGTGAGTCGGTAGTAGCACCGGAGGGCGGCGGGAGGGGGGGGGTGTCCCCTCCCGCCGCCCGTAAGAACGATCAAGCGGTGGAACAGCCGCTATGATCGTTCTTATGGTGTACGGAATCGCCGGCTGAAAATGCCGGTATCTGAATGATGTCTGTAGCCTCAGACATCATTCAGATATAAGCCCTGAAAGTGGAGGCCGTCATATGACGGCCTCCGGATGTCAAGTGGTTAAATGTGTTTTTTTCTTCAAAATGTCATTTTGCTGTCAGACTGTTCTAAACACAGGAAACATGCGCCCCTTTACAGGCATACTATAGACACCCCCTAACTATGTAACTATGATGTCAGCAATTCTTAGGGACAAAGCAGATGCAAGCTCTTGCTGCTTCTCCTTTCACTTCTCCTTTCATACCTAGCCATTTGGAATTGCAGGCGGAATCTCCCCGACTCCAAATCGTGGCAAAACGCGGAATGCATTTGCAATGCCAATACTTCTTAATAACACCCCAATCGCGGCATGATTTTGGCAAAATCGAGCAAACAAAATCACTTGGCGCGTGTTACTCAAAAGTTGTTCCACAATTGGGGTACCATTAAGAAGTAATGGAATTGCAAACACGTGGCACGTTTTTCCGCAATTTGGAATCGCGGGCAAAATCTCGCCCATTCTGTCTGTGATTCCAAACGTCTAGGTGTGAATGGAGCCTAAAGCCTCGTGCACACGATCGGATTTTTGTCCGGGAAATGTGTGGTGACAGACTGTTTGCCTAAAATCCGACCATTAGTACGTTCCATCAGACAATTGTTGGCCAACTTTCCCCCAAAAAATGTTGGATGACAGGTTAGTAAATTTTCGGCGGACAACGGTCTGTTGTCAGATTTTCCTATCGTGTGTAAACAAGTCCATTACGCAAAAGTCCAAAGTACAACCACGCATCAATCAATGCTCACCAAACATGACATTAGCAGAAGGTGCCCAAAGGGTGGCGCTCAAGAGCTGAAATTCTTCGTAGTACGTCACTACGTTTGTGTTTGTTGGCCGACAATTATGTACCGTTTGTATGCAAGACAAGTTCTTGGCACACGCTGTAATAAATTATCATTTTTATGGTAATAATAACGATATTTCAATAATTCATGAGGAAAGTTCCAAGAAAGTCTGTTCAGTTCTCGTGTAAAAAAAATCAAATATTGATTTAATAATAAAAATAGCAAAATATTACATAAAACAATATCAAAGTATAGAATGTCATTAATATTGTATTATATTCTTAAGATGAAGATTACATCAGGTATGTGTCTGTGTGTGTAGATGTGTAGCTGTCCTCATGCTGTGTGTGTCTCGTGTCTGCCGATGTGAGTGTGAGAGAACCAAAACTCTCTGTTACTAGCTTTCTACTCCTAAAATCAGCCCATGAAAATAGCCCCCACCTTCTCCTATGAAGGCTGGCTTAAAGGTTTGTTTTGTCTTATGGTTCCACCGAAAATTGTGGGCTTTTCTGAGACATAGCTTTCAGTCTAATGCCAGATGTTGAAATCCAACACCATCTCTATTCAAGTCCTTCCATGGGGATGGGCAAGACTGCTGTGTGTAAAGTTTTAAACATATACAATATAAGTTTCCTTTAACTTCTAAATCAAATACTATATATATCAGTAGGTAGATTATATTCATTTAAAACGCAATCTTCTTATTAATATCCTAATCAAGAAATATTGTAATATAAAGGACTTTTCTCTTAACTAACACATTGAACTTTTACATCTTATAGGGCGTACACACGGTCGGACTTTGTTCGGACATTCCGACAACAAAATCCTAGGATTTTTTCCGCCGGATGTTGGCTCAAACTTGTTTTGTCTACACACGGTCGCACAAAGTTGTCGGAAAATCCGATCGTTCTAAACGCGGTGACGTAAAACACGTACGTCGGGACTATAAACGGGGCAGTGGCCAATAGCTTTCATCTCTTTATTTATTCTGAGTAGGGATGAGCCGAACACCCCCCTGTTCGGTTCGCACCAGAACATGCGAACAGGAAAAAAGTTCGTTGGAACACGCGAACACCGTTAAAGTCTATGGGACACGAACATGAATAATCAAAAGTGCTAATTTTAAAGGCTTAAATCCCTTTAAATTTCGTACCTGGGGGGTGTCTATAGTATGCCTGTAAAGGGGCGCATGTTTCCCGTGTTTAGAACAGTCTGACAGCAAAATGACATTTTGAAGGAAAAAACACATTTAAAACTACCCGCGGCTATTGCATTGCCGACAATACACATAGAAGTTCATTGATAAAAACGGCATGGGAATTCCCCACAGGGCAACCCCGAACCAAAATTAAAAAAAAAAAATGATGTGGGAGTCCCCCTAAATTCCATACAAGGCCCTTCAGGTCTGGTATGGATATTAAGGGGAACCCAAGCCAAAATGTAAAAAAAAAAATGACGTGGGGTTCCCCCTAAATTCCATACCAGACCCTTCAGGTCTGGTATGGATTTTAAGGGGAACCCCGCGCCAAAAAAAAAAAAAAAAACGGCGTGGGGTCCCCCCAAAAATCCATACCAGACCCTTATCCGAGCACGCAACCTGGCAGGCCGCAGGAAAAGAGGGGGGGATGAGAGTGCGGCCCCCCCTCCTGAACCGTACCAGGCCACATGCCCTCAACATTGGGAGGGTGCTTTGGGGTAGCCCCCCAAAACACCTTGTCCCCATGTTGATGAAGACAAGGGCCTCATCCCCACAACCCTGGCCGGTGGTTGTGGGGGTCTGCGGGCGGGGGGCTTATCGGAATCTGGAAGCCCCCTTTAACAAGGGGACCCCCAGATCCCGCCCCCACCTGTGTGAAATGGTAAGGGGGTACTTACCCCTACCATTTCACTAAAAAACTGTCAAAAATGTTAAAAATGACAAGAGACAGTTTTTGACAATTCCTTTATTTAAATGCTTCTTCTTTCTTCCTTCATCTTCTTCTGGTTCTTCTGGCTCTTTTGGTTCTTCCTCAGGCGTTCTCGTCCAGCATCTCCTCCGCAGACATGGCTGTTCACCTAAAATGACAGGCTGGGCAAGGAGAGGATTAATCAGAGAATCAGCTAAGAGGCCCATGGTAACTCTGGAGAAGATGTAGAGATCCACAGCTCAGGTGGAAGAATCTGTCCACAGGACAACTATTAGTCATGCATGCCACAAATCTGGCCTTTATGGAGGAGTGGCACGAAGAAAGCCATTGTTAAAAGAAAGCCATAAGAAGTCCTGTTTGCAATTTGTGAGAAGCCATGTGGAGGACACAGCAAACATGTGGAAGAAGGTGTTCTGGTCAGATGAGACCAAAATTCAACTTTTTGGCCTAAAAGCAAAACTCTATGTGTGGCGGAAAACTAACACTGCACATCACCACGAACACAACATCACCATCGTGAAACATGCTGGTGGTGGCATGGTGGTGGGGATGCTTTTCTTCACCAGGGGAAGGGAAGCTGGTAAGAGTTGATGGGAAGATGGATGGACCCAAATACAGGCAATCTTAGAAGAAAACCTTTTAGGGTCTGCAAAAGACTTCAGACTGGGGCGGAGGTTCACCTTCCAGTCGGACAATGACCCTAAACATACAGCCAGAACTACAATGGAATGGTTTAGATCAAAGCATATTCATGTGTTAGAATGGCCCAGTCAAAGTCCAGACCTAAATCCAGTTGAGAATCTGTGGCAAACCTTGAAAATTGATGTTTACAGATGCTCTCCGTCCAATCTGACAGAGCTTGAGCTATTTTGCAAAGAGGAATGGGCAAAAATGTCACTCTCTAGATGTGCAAAGCTGGTAAAGACATACCCAAAAAGATTTGCAGCTGTAGTTGCAGTGAAAGGTGGTTCTACATAGTATTGTCTCAGGGGGGCTGAATACAAATGTGCACCATACTTTTCACATATTTATTTGTTAAATAAATTGAAAATCATTTATCATTTTCCTTCCACTTTGTGTTGGTCTATCACATAAATCCCCAATAAAAATAAATTTAAGTTCTTGGTTCTAACATGACAAAATGTGGAAAATGTCAAGGGGTATGCATATTTTTTCAAAGCACTGTAGGTTGCATGTGAGTCATGTGAGGTATATGTGTGTTTTTTTTTTTTTTTTAACAATTCAATCGCCTGAAGTTCAGTATTATGTATAATGATGAGAGCAGATATGGTACCCACCATCATTATGGATTAAATTGTGTAATAAAACATCTTGACATAAGGTGCATAGGGGTAAACAGGAAGGGGAAAACATGGAGAGCTGTTTTGGCTCTCCAGGAGATTAAATATAATAACATTGACTGTGTGTACTTGTGAGTGAAGTGAGGTGCATATGTGTAATATAGGGTGCATGTGAGTGATGTGAGTTGTATATGTGTAACACACGCTACAGGAGATGGTCAGAGACTGCAGACACACCACAGGAGATGGTCAGAGATTGCAGACACAGTACAGGAGATAGTCAGAGATTGCAGACACAGTACAAGAGATGTTCAGAGATTGCAGACTATCAGAAACCATGAATCAGACTGAGACGGAAGTACAGTTAAATCACACTTATTTAATAATAATAATAAAAAGGTAAACAGAGTAAATGTAGTCAAAACATAGCTAGAGTTCAGGAATCGGAACGGATAGTCAGACAAGCCAAAATGTCAGGGAGCCAGAGATGAGCATAGTAGAACAACAAGCAGAATCTGGAGCCAGAAGGAATGTCAGCCAAGCAAGTCTTTAACAGGAACATGGGAGAGCGTCTCTAGAGATGTGACCAAGGCAAAGGCAGAGATTATCTGGGCTTGACAGCTTAAGTCGGCATGACTGACGAGCAGGATATCATAAACAGGTGAGTCACTGTGGAGAGAAAGGAGCTGGCAATTAGCCGACAGCTGAGTGGCCAGCTTTGAGAAGGAAGGGTTGAGCCCAGCCCTGACAGTACCCCCTCCTCAATGACCCCTCCCCCTCGGAGGACCACCAGGCTTGAGGGGAAAACGTCTATGGAAATCACGGAAGAGGACAGGGACATGTACTTCCGAGGATGAGGCCCAAGAGCGTTCCTCCGGACCGTACCCTTTCCAATGCACCAGGTACTGTATGCGGCCACGGAACCTACAGGAGTCAACAATGGAATGTACTTCATACTCCTCATGGTACTCAACCTGTACAGGGTGAGGATGAGGCACCGAGGTGGTAAAGTGGTTGCAGATCAAAGGTTTTAATAAGGAGACATGAAATACATTTGAGATACGCATATTAGAAGGAAGGTCTAATGTGTAAAACACTGGGTTAATCCTGCAAAGAATATGGAAAGGCCCTGTCACGTACTTTACAGCGGAGTCCGAAATGACGAGGGTGGCCTCTTGCACGGTCCCGGTCCTAGCACACCTGGAGGTTGAGACAGGGCTGCTAGGGCGGCGGAAGGGTGCAGGTGCCTGCTGGCAGGATCAGGAACACCGGAGTCTTCGTGAAGAAGGTGGGATGCTGATCACTGGATAGGTTCAGGAAAAGTCCAGCAGAGATACTTGCAGGGTCAAGGACAGGCAAGAGTTGGCAACGTGCTGGCAGTGAGGTACACAATCGGCAGGCAGATTCGTAGTCAGGGACTGGCGGAGGTTGGCAACAAGCTGGAAGGGAAGTACAGAATCAGGAGACGGAGCCGTAGTCAGAAGTTCAAGCCGGGTTCGGTACAGGAAGCAGAGGCAGACAGAGATGCAGGGATAATCTGAGAGAGTAGTCGAGGAAGCCAGAGGTTCAGGATCAAGATCAATCAAACAAGGCAACAGCAAGGATGCAGGAACGAGCTGAGACAATCCAGCACTGATACTAGTATGCTGATCATTTAAATAGGGCACCTCGCGCCGTGATTCATTGGCGTGCGAACGTGCACGCACTGACGTGCACTCGTTCAAAAGGTTGTGTTAACGTGCTTGCCTAGTCCGGGGATCGCTCGTTCTTACCGTATGTCTGGCTGGTGCACAGGAACGAGCATTTGTGATGGTTCTCTGACAGGCCCAATAAACCGAGGTGCGAACTTCAGAGAGGGAACATGAAGTCGGAGGTTGCGAGATGACAGCCAGACCCTGTCCCCAACCTGGTAGGAAGGAGCAGGCAGGCGTCTGCAGTCAGCATGGAGTTTCTACCTATCATTAGCATGTCGCCAATTCACGAATACTTACTGGGGAGCAAACGAGTCAGGCAATATGGAGGGTTGGAAACCATAATTTGCCATAAACGGGGACAATCGGGAAGCAGAATTCAAGGCACTATTGTGAACAAACTCCACTCACGGTAAGAGGTCTGACCAGTTATGATGGTCAGAAATATAGCAAGGTAGGAATTGTGCCAAGGACTGATTGGAGAGGAGAAAGCAAGCTGAATTCCCAACTGTGCACAAAAGGCTCACCAGAACCGGGACACAAACTGATTACCCCTGTCCGAGACAATCACCTTGGGTAGCCCATGTAAGCGAAATATCTCCCCAGCAAAAATGGAAGCAAGTTCCTTAGAAGTGGGCAACTTCTTAAATGGAATACAATGGGGCATTTTCCAGAACCGGTCAACCATCATATGGATAACTGTTTTGCCCTAGTAGTTGGGTAACTCCACAATGAAGACAGGTGGGTCCAGGGCCACTCTCCATTGGGTATGGGTTGTAGAAGGCCCACTGGAAGGTGTTGTGGAGTCTTACTCTGAGCACGCACGGAACAGGCAGCTACGAAGGTAGTTACATCAGCACGTAGACTAGGCGACCAGAATTGTTGGGAAATGGCCCAAAAGAGTTGATTTTTCCCAGGGTGTCCAGCACCTTTGGGAGAATGGTAAGTCTGGAGCACGGCAGTATGGAGACTCTCTTGGACAAAGCAGCGGTCACAAGGTTTCTCAGGAGGAGCATGGACCTGAGCAGCAAGAATTTTGTCACCCAAAGGAGAAGTGACACTGGTGCGAATCATAGCCAGAATATGATCAGGAGGAATCACAGGAACTGGAACCGACTCCATCTTGGAAGTGGAGGTAAATTGTCCTGACAAAGCGTCAGCCCTCACATTCTTAGTACCGGGTAAGAATGAGACAATGTAATTGAAACTAGACAAGAGAAGAGCCCATTGCGCCCTTCTGGGAGAGAGACGTTTAGCTTTAGACAAGAATGTGAGATTCTTATGGTCAGTAAGAATGAATACCGGCACAGTGGTACCTTTTGAGGATATTTCTCCATTCTTTCAGGGCTAAAATGATCGCTAACAGCTCTCTGTCACCAATCTTGTAATTGCACTCCGCAGGTGACAATTCGAAAAGTAACCACAAGGATGCATAGCACTCTCAGAGGTAGGGCGTTGAGACAGAAGGGCACCAACTCTAGTCTCAGAAGCATCAACCTCAGGGATAAAAGGTAACGTAGGATCAGGATGTGCCAACACAGAAGCAGAAACAAAGGCAGTTTTGAGACTCTCAAAGGCCTTAATGGACTTCGAAGACCAACTCTGTGGGTTACCGTCCTCTCTAGTCATATTAGTCAGGGGCTTGACCAGAGACGAGAAGTTACGAATAAACTTCCGATAATAGTTGGCAAAGCCAAGAAAATGCTGCAGAGGATGTAAACCCATGGGTCGGGGGCCACTGTAGGACTGCGGAAAGTTTCTTTGGGTCCATAAAAAAAAACAGCAGTGGAAATGACATAACTCAGGAATTTAACCTGTTCACGATGGAACCACTTCTCCAATTTACAATGGAGATTGTGCTCTCTTAGTTTCTGAATAGGGATGGGCCGAACACCCCCCTGTTCGGTTCGCATCCAGAACATGTGAACAGGCAAAAAATTAGTTTGAACACGCGAACACCATTAAAGTCTATGGGACACGAACATGAAAAATCAAAAGTGCTACTTTTAAAGGTTAATATGCAAGTTATTGTCATAAAAAGTGTTTGGAGACCTGGGTCCTGCCCCAGGGGACATGTATCAATGCAAAAAAAAGTTTTAAAAACGGCCGTTTTTTCGGGAGCAGTGATTTTAATAATGCTTAAAGTGAAACAATAAAAGTGAAATATTCCTTTAAATTTCGTACCTGGGGGGTGTCTATAGTATGCCTGTAAAGTAGCGCATGTTTCCCGTGTTTATAACAGTCCGAGAGCAAAATGACATTTCTAAAGGAAAAAAAAGTATTTTAAAAGTGCTAGCGCTAGTGCTGGCTATTAATGAATTGTCGGTCCTGACAATACACATAAAAGTCTTTGAAAGTCATTGAAAAAAAAAATGCGTGGGGGTCCCCCCAAAAATTCATACCAGACCCTTCAGGTCAGTATGGATTTTAAGGGGAACTCCACGCCAAATTTTTTTTTAAAAATGGCATGGGGTTCCCCCAAAAATCCACACCAGGCCCTTATCCGAGCATGCAACCTGGTAGGCCACAGGAAAAGAGGGGGGGCGAGATAGCGCCCCCCCTCCTGAACCGTACCAGACCACATGCCCTCAACATGGGGAGGATGTCCCCATGATAATAGGGACAAGGGCCTCATCCCCACAACCCTTGCCTGGTGGTTGTGGGGGTTTGTGGGCAGAGGGCTTATCAGAACCTGGAAGCACCCTTAAACAAAGGGGACACCCAGATCTCACCCCCCCATGTGGATTGGTAAGGTGTACATTGTACCCCTACCATTTCACAAAAAGAAAGTCGATATGTTAAAAAAACCACAGGAGACAGCTTGGGATAAGTCCTTTATTAAAAATAAAAAATAAAAAACAGATTCCAGCGATGTAATCCAATAAATTTATGCTCCTTCTCCAGTGATGTAATCCAATTCTCGATCTCCAGCGATGGATGTACATCGCTGGAGTAGGAGCATGGATTTATTGGATTACATACCTGCAATCTCTTTTTTATTTTTTTATTTTTAATAAAGGGCTTGTCCCAAGTGGGATCTGGGTGTCCCCTTTGTCAAAGGGGGCTTCCAGATTCCGATAAGCCCCCCGCCCACAGACCCCCACAACCACCGGGCAAGGGTTGTGGGGATGAGGCCCTTGTCCCCATCAACATGGGGACATCCTCCCCATGTTGAGGGCATGTGGCCTGGTATGGTTCAGGAAGGGGGGGCGCTATCTGGTCCCCCCCTCTTTTCCCGTGGCCTGCCAGGTTGTGTGCTCGGATAAGGGTCTGGTGTGTGGCCTGGTATGGTTCAGGAGGGGGGGCACTATCTCGCCCCCCCTCTTTTCCTGTGGCCTGCCAGGTTGCGTGCTTGGATAAGGGTCTGGTGTGGATTTTTGGGGGAACCCCACGCCATTTTTTTACATTTTGGCATGGAGTTTGCCTTAAAATCCATACCAGACTTCAGGTCTGGTATAGATTTTTGGGGGGAGCCCCACGCCATTTTTTTTTAGATTTTGGTGCGGAGTTCCCCTTAATATCCATACCAGACCTGAAGGGCCTGGTAATGGAATTTTGGGGGACCCCCACACATTTTTTCTTTTTAATTTTTAATGACTTTCAATGACTTTTATGTGTAATATCGGGACCGACAATTCATTAATAGCACTAACGCTAGCACTTTGAAATGACTTTTTTTCCTTTAGAAATGTCATTTTTCTCTCGGACTGTTATAAAAAAGGGAAATATGCGCTACTCTACAGGCATACTATAGACACCCCCCAGGTATGAAATTTAAAGGAATATTTCACTTTTATTTTTTCACTTTAAGCATCCTTAAAATCACTGCTCCCGAGAAAACGGCCGTTTTTAAAACTTTTTTTTGCATTGATACATGTCCCCCGGAGCAGGACCCAGGTCCCCAAACACTTTTTATGACAATAACGTGCATATTAACCTTTAAAATTAGCACTTTAGATTTCTCCCATATAATTTTAAAGAGTGTTCTGTGGCTTTTTGAATTTGCCGCAAACACCCCAAATTGTTTGCCGTTCGGCGAACGGGCGAACAGCCAATGTTCGAAGCAAACTCATGTTCGACTTGAACTGATAGCCCATCCCCATTTCTGAAGCATACGACAGACATCTGTGTGGTGGCTCTCCAGTAGGGATGAGCTTTCTGTTCAGGTCGAACATGAGTTTGACTCAAACATTGGCTGTTCGCCCGTTCGTCGAAAACCAAACATTATGGGCCGTTTGCGCCAAATTTGAACGGCGCGTAATGGCCCATAATGCACTGCGGGAGAGCAGTGCATTGCTGTATGATGATTGGTCAGAGCATGCATCATGACCTTTATGCTTTGGCCAATCACAGCGCCCTCAGCCTTTGGCACCCTGTATCAGGTTTATATATATCTGACTGCAGGCCGTTCCTGATGTACTGTTTCTAATATACTTCAGGCGGTGTACACAGCATACAGTGCTGTGCACCCATAGTGCAGTTGCTCATACTTTTCTGATACAGTAAACCCAAAGTTGTTATTAAACTTCTGTTGGTGTGCACAGTACCGTGCACCCCTAGTGCAGTTGCTACTGCTTTCCTGGTGGTGTACACAATACATACAATGCACCCATATTTGTTATTATACTTCTGTTGGTGTACACAGTACCGTGCACCCCTAGTGCAGTTGCTACTACTTTTCTGGTGGTGTACACAATACATACAGTGCACCCATAGTAGTTATTAAACTTCTGTTGGTGTACACAGTACCGTGCACCCCTAGTGCAGTTGCTAGTGCTACTATTTTTCTTTTTTAAATTGTTTATTTTTCAAAAGTTTTAACAATTATGAAACATCGTATCATAAGGTACAGTGATCAAGCCAAGTTAGCATCAAAGAAGAAGTTATCAATATCAAAACAATAGACAAAATAAAATAATATAATACATCTTGGTGGGGATACCAGTATAGTCAAGTGTCAGCGGCTTCCATCAATGGATCATCTCAACAAAAAGTGTCCATACCGTATCTAGATTTAGGTCAAGAATAAAATAAAATAAAATGTGTCAACTGCACAATCGGGTGTAAAGGATGGTCAGAGGGTATTTCTAGCAGACTTTTAAAAAGGTGTGACAACTACAGGTTCAGAAGAGAATATTGAAATATCCCAAGCCTTCCATATTCTGTCAAATAGGAGGGAGTTACCTTCAATCTTAGCAGTCATTTGCTCCATCCTGCAAATAACTGCTATTATGGAGAGGGTATGATGTAAAGTGGGGGTGGAGGTAGAGAGCCAGAGCCTAGGAATGGCTCTTTTTGCTGCTAATAATATGAATGATGGGCCTAGGATGTGGCATTCCCAAAAGATGTGGAGGAGGGTTCCAACAGACTGACCGCATCTCCAGCACAGTTTAGAAAGGGTAGAATTCTGGGCATGTAGCAAATCAGGAGTTCTGTACCAAAAGAATATTATCTTGATAGCGGTTTCCCTATGTGCTACACATCTTGAGACTTTTGAAGATGATTCCCAAATTTTCCTCCAGTCTAACAGTGAGATTGGATGATTTAACATCTTAGACCATTTTACCATGTAGTTATGTGAGGTGTAAGTTAGAGGAGGTACTGCGTGGAGCATTTTATATATAGCTGAAATTAGTTTAGTTTCATATTGGCCATTTGCACATAGTATTTCGAAGTCTGTAGGTTTTTCTAAGGACAATGAAGGTGAAATGTGCTACTACTTTTTTGCTGGTGTACACAGTGCACAATACATAAAGTACACCCATAGTTGTTATTACATTTCTGTTGGTGTACACAGTACCATGCACCCCTAGTGCAGCTGCTACTACTTTCCTGGTGGTGTACACAGTACACAATACAGTGCAGTTGCTCATACTTTTCTGATACAGTAAACCCAAAGTTGTTATTAAACTTCTGTTGGTGTGCACAGTACCGTGCACCCCTAGTGCAGTTGCTACTACTTTCCTGGTGGTGTACACAATACATACAGTGCACCCATAGTTGTTATTACACTTCTGTTGGTGTGCACAGTACCGTGCACCCCTAGTGCAGTTGCTACTGCTTTCCTGGTGGTGTACACAATACATACAATGCACCCATATTTGTTATTATACTTCTGTTGGTGTACACAGTACCGTGCACCCCTAGTGCAGTTGCTACTACTTTTCTGGTGGTGTACACAATACATACAGTGCACCCATAGTAGTTATTAAACTTCTGTTGGTGTACACAGTACCGTGCACCCCTAGTGCAGTTGCTAGTGCTACTATTTTTCTTTTTTTTTTTTTTTTAAATTGTTTATTTTTCAAAAGTTTTAACAATTATGAAACATCGTATCATAAGGTACAGAGATCAAGCCAAGTTAGCATCAAAGAAGAAGTTATCAATATCAAAACAATAGACAAAATAAAATAATATAATACATCTTGGTGGGGATACCAGTATAGTCAAGTGTCAGCGGCTTCCAACAATGGATCATCTCAACAAAAAGTGTCCATACCGTATCTAGATTTAGGTCAAGAATAAAATAAAATAAAATGTGTCAACTGCACAATCGGGTGTAAAGGATGGTCAGAGGGTATTTCTAGCAGACTTTTAAAAAAGGTGTGACAACTACAGGTTCAGAAGAGAATATTGAAATATCCCAAGCCTTCCATATTCTGTCAAATAGGAGGGAGTTACCTTCAATCTTAGCAGTCATTTGCTCCATCCTGCAAATAACTGCTATTATGGAGAGGGTATGATGTAAAGTGGGGGTGGAGGTAGAGAGCCAGAGCCTATGAATGGCTCTTTTTGCTGCTAATAATATGAATGATGGGCCTAGGATGTGGCATTCCCAAAAGATGTGGAGGAGGGTTCCAACAGACTGACCGCATCTCCAGCACAGTTTAGAAAGGGTAGAATTCTGGGCATGTAGCAAATCAGGAGTTCTATACCAAAAGAATATTATCTTGATAGCAGTTTCCCTATGTGCTACACATCTTGAGACTTTTGAAGATGATTCCCAAATTTTCCCCCAGTCTAACAGTGAGATTGGACGATTTAACATCTTAGACCATTTTACCATGTAGTTATGTGAGGTGTCAGTTAGAGGAGGTACTGCGTGGAGCATTTTATATATAGCTGAAATTAGTTTAGTTTCATATGGGCCATTTGCACATAGTATTTCGAAGTCTATAGGTTTTTCTAAGGACAATGAAGGTGAAATGTGCTACTACTTTTTTGCTGGTGTACACAGTGCACAATACATAAAGTACACCCATAGTTGTTATTACACTTCTGTTGGTGTACACAGTACCATGCACCCCTAGTGCAGCTGCTACTACTTTCCTGGTGGTGTACACAGTACACAATACAGTGTAGTTTTTTTTGCTAAACAAAATTTACAGCAAGTCCGGAAGACCACCAAGGAGAGGCAGACGCTAACAGGCCACTAAAAGAGGGCAAGCAGGCTCTGTGTCTACAGTTGACAGTGCTGGTCATGGACACGGTGCATCCTCAGCACGTGGCCGTGGGGCACGCTTGTCCTTTTTTCCTGCAGCTGGCCATGTTATTAAGCCACAACATGCAGAAGAGTTGGTGGAATGGATAACAAAGCCGTCCTCATCCTCCCCATCCTCTCTCACCCAGGCTCAAAGTAGTTTGCCTGCCAATGCAGCTGCCAAAGCGGCCTATTCCATCGGCTCCATGTCAACAGTCACTCCTTCCCTAGCCCCACCATCATGCACGGAGGAGTCCCCCTAACTATTCGACCACAGTGTCGAGTACATTCTGCAGGAGGATGCACAGCGATTTGAAGGTTCCAATGATGATACCCAGGTGGAGGAAGGGAGTAACGCCAGCCTAGAGAGAGGGGGTGCCCAAGAAGGTCAAGAAACTGGCAGTCATGTTCCCCCAGCTGCCGCATACTGCCAAGTTTGCCCCAGTGATGAGGAAGGAGGGGATGATAGGGGGCACTGACTCAACTTGGGTGCCTGATAGAAGAGAGGAGGAGGAGGAGGACGCACATCTCCAATGAGGTAGGATGCCCTTCAGGGGACAGCTTAAGGGCAGCCACCCTATTGCATCACACAGCAGAGCTAAGCAGGTGCAGGGCGCTGCTGACTCCCCACATGTTTTGAAAAGTTCTTTGGTGTGGGCCTTTTTTGACATGTGTGCAGCAGATCGCACCATTGCTATTTGCAACATATGCCTGAAACGTATCAAAGGGTGGCCAAAACAGCAGCTGCTTGGGCACCACATGCTTGACTAGACATATGATGACCTCCCATGCAGTCCATTGGCAACAGCACTTAAAAGACCCACATAAAAGAACAAGGTGGACCTCTCCTTGCTCCTCATCAGCTGGGTTCTTCAACCCCACTATACCTCCAGTCCTCTCAGAAACCTGCACTGAGAGGAATGAAGGTATAGCAATAGGTGTCACAAGTACTTGCAGCCAATCTGCTATCAGTATACCTTCATCTGATTTTAGCAGGCAAATTTCCCTACCCCAGTTGCTAAACCATCGAAAGAAATTCGGTCCCAGCCATCCACATGCTCAGCATCTGAATGCTAGCTTGGCCAAATTGCTAGCACTGCAACTGCTGCCTTTTCAGCTGGTAGACTCTGCCCCCTTTCGTGAATTTGTGGAATTTGCGATACCTCAGTGGCAGGTTCCCAAATGCCATTTTTTTTCACGGAAGGTGATTCCGGCTTTCTACCAGCATGTGGAAGGCAATGTCTTGGCCTCGTTGGACAGGGCAGTCAGCAGTAAGGTGCATATTACTGCTGACTCATGGTCCAGTAGGCATGGACAGGGACGTTACCTTTCTTTCACGGTGCACTGGGTAACTCTGCTGCCAGCTGGGAAGGATGCAGGACAGGGTTCAGTATTGTTGGAGCTTGTTCCGCCACCACGCCTCCAAAATGCTAGTGGTGATTTTGCCACAGCTCTCTCCTCCACCCTCTCCTCTTCTTCTTCCTCTATGGCCTCTTCCTCTGCAGATTTTTCCTCTGAACCAGTGGTGCTCCGTAGGCATTCAAAGGGCTACGCAAGCACTCAGGCAAAAAGATGCCATGCGGTGCTTGAGTTGGTCTGCTTAGGGGACAGGAGCCACACTGGGGCAGAGATTCTGTCAGCTCTGCAGGGGCAGGCTCAGAGGTGGTTGACGCCACACCAGCTTCAGCCAGGAATGGTTGTATGTGACAATGGCACCAACCTCCTCTCCGCCCTCCGACAGGGACACTTGACCCATGTTCCCTGTTTAGCTAACATCCTGAATTTGGTGGTGTAGTGGTTCTTGAACAGGTACCCGGGCTTACAGGATCTCCTGAAGCAGGCCAGGAAAGTCTGTGGTCATTTCCGCCAGTCATATAATGCCAGTACTCGGCTGGCTGACATTCAAAGAGAATGCAACCTGCCCAAGAACCGCCTCATTTGTGACATGCCCACCAGGTGAAACTCAATGTTGGCAATGCTGCAGTGGCTGCACATGCAGCAGAGGGACATCAATGAGTACCTGTGTGAGTATGGCACCAGGACAGGGTCAGGCAGCTTGGCTTTTTTTTGCCACACCAGTGGCTACTGATCAAGGATGCATGCACTGTCCTGTCACCATTTGAGGAGGCCACGAGGATGGTGAGCAGTGACAGTGCATGCATCAATGATACTGTCCCTCTTGTTTTCCTGTTGGAGCACACGCTTCATGGAATAATGGACAGGGCACTTGAGGTAGAACAGCGGGAGGAAGAGGAGGACTTCCTTACCTCTCAAGGCCCCCTTTATCCAGATACTATTTTTCCTGCAGGCCCGCCGATCACACAGAAAGAAGAAGAGGAGAAGGAGGAGGAGGATTGTGTCAGTATGGAGGTTGAGGATAACGCTCAGCAATAGCAGCAGTCTTCAAGGGATCGTTTGCAGTCCCCAGAAACCCATGGAGTTGTACGTGGCTGGGAGGAAGTGGTTGAGGATCATGTGATCCTTAGTGACCCAGAGGACTCAGGATCGAATTGCCTCTGCAAACCTACACTGCATGGCCTCCCTGATCCTGCAAAGCCTGCGAAAGGACCCTAGGATTCGTGGTATCAAGGAGAGGGATCATTATTGGTTGGCAACCCTTCTTGATCCACGTTACAAGGGTAAGGTTGCAGAACTTATCCAGCCTTCACAGAGGGAGCAGAGGATGAAACCTTCGGGAGGCCTTGCAGAAAGGTTTGTGCAATGCGTTTCCAGAGCCTGGGAGGTTACAATTTCCTGGTGCTGGACAACATGTTGCTGAGGCTTCGTTCAGTCACAGAAAGAGCGGTGGAGAAGGTGGCCAGCTGACCGATGCCTTCAGGCAATTCTTCAGTCCTCAGCGACCAGGTCTGATCGGTTCCAGCAACCATCACCAGCGTCTGGATTCCATGATGCAGGAATATCTAGGAGCAAGGTCAGACTTGGAGACCTTTCCAGCAGAACATCCACTGGGTTACTGGGTCTTGAGGATGGACAACTGGCCAGAGCTTGCTCAATATGCAATTGAGCTACTGGCCTGTCCTGCATCCACCGTTCCTTCTGAATGCACATTCAGTGCTGCTGGAGGCTTTCTAACCGATCACAGAGTGCGCCTGTCCACAGACTCTGTTGATCGGCTCACATTCATAAAAATGAATCAGTCTTGGATCACCAGCTACCAAGCACCTGATGCTGATGTAACCGATTTTTCTATGGATGTGGGATCCCTTGAAGACTGCATATGCTGAGTGACTATTCTTTTTTTTTTTTTCAAATATAAGTTTATTCAAATGCAGGAAGACCAAGGGCCCAATAAGACATTTTGGACATAAACATGCATCGAGGACGCAGCCTCAAGCAACTATGCAAATGACAGAACAATAATAATGACGTCCAATACAGAGTCTTTCATGAATCAATAAAGAAAAAAAAAGATGTGAACATGAGAAAGAATACCACTCTGCTTTATTACTCATATCTGGTTAGGAAGCCCTTTTTTTCCTGCCATTTTCCTTTTTTCAAGAAAGAATAATAAGTCAAGAGGATTATAGAGAAGAATTTAATGAGAGGAAAAGAGAAGGAAAAGAGAAGCAAGAGCAGGGGGAAAGGGAGACGGGGAGGCAGGGCAAGGGGGGGAGGGAAGAGGGGTGCACGGAGTCGGTGAGCTAGTGTGTCCTGTGACAGCCATTTCTGGTTAGCCGTCTACTGTATTTCCTGAATCAGATAGAAGATTACGGCCCTCATCTGAAAATATATATAACATCCATCTTGTCCAGGTCTTATCATACAGTTCTTTTTGGTTGCGCGCTGTGAGGATAAGATCCTCCATTTTCCTAACGTCCTCTACTTTCCTAAGCCACATACCCATACTTGGGGTCCCGGTAGATTTCCATAGTAATGGGATGCATGCCTTTGCCGCATCAAAAAGATGACGGATCAAGGATTTTTTGTATGCCTTACTGGACATGGTGGTTGCGTGAAGCAGAAAGAAGGCAGGGTCAGCTGAAACGGGACGTTCCGTGAACCTTTGTATAGTCTGCTGTATAGATCTCCAAAACTGCTCTAGCCTAGGGCAGGACCAAAACACATGGAGAATCGTACCCGATTCTTCGCCACATCTCCAGCAGTGCCCTGATGAAGATGGGAAGAATTTTTGTAACTTTGCGGGTGTGTTGTACCATCTGGTGAGTAACTTGTAGTTTGTTTCTTGCGTCTTAGTACATATTGATGACTTAAATGTAAAGTGTAAAATATTCTGTTTTTGCTTTGACGTGAGGGTACATTGTAAGTCTCTTTCCCACGCCTCAAGAGTGGGTAGCTGAAAGTTATCTGGAGGAATGTTTAACAGCTGATATGCCAACGACAATGAGTGCGGGAGAGCACCCTCTTCCGAACAGTATAATTCATAGGTGGTCAGAGCTCGTTCAAATTGTTTCGGAGAAGGGAGAGATCTAAGGAAATGGTTAAGCTGATGAGCTCTCCAAAAGTCTAATCGGAACGGACCCTCCAGTCGCATGAGTTCAGTAACGGAGACCCACTTTCCATTTGTAATGAAGCGGGATGCTTGCGAGAGACCCATGTTACGCAGAGATTTAAAGATTGGGTCGGTACACCCCGAACTAAATTCTGGAGTGCCCAATATTGGACGTAATGGGGAACCAAACGGAGCGAGGTGTACACGAGCAAAGAGCGCTGCGCAGGTTCGTGTGGTGACACCTATTAAGGGGTGCCTCTTCACGTTTTCCGGTAAAGAAACATGACACCAGGGGGCCCTGTTTAACGGAACGGGGCACTGGCTCTGTTCTAATTGTGTCCATAACTTTGTGGATTGGTGGCGGTTCCAATCAATAAGTCTGGTCAAGTGGGTTGCTTGTTGGTATTTGTGAAGGTCCGGTACCACAAGACCTCCATATGTTTTAGGTAGAGTGAGTAGTCGTTTATTAAGTCTTAGTCTCTTGTGTGCCCAAATAAAGTTAAAGAAAAGGGCGCTAGCCTGGATAAAATAGTGCGAGGGTATATGGACCGGTAACGCTTGTATCAGGTACAAGAATTTTGGTAGAATGCACATCTTTAGGATGTTACATCTACCAAACCAGGAGTATAAGCCTGTGTTCCAAGTGGAGAGAAGGGATCTGACCGTAGTTAGAAGCGGAGGGAAGTTTAGGCCAAATGTCTGGGATAATTTCGTGGGGGATGTATGTGCCAAGATATTTTAGTGCTGTGGTGGTCCACTTAAATTTGAAGTTATTTTGAAGAGAAATTAGATGGTGTGGGGGCACCCCCACACCCATTGCCTCCGATTTGTTAAAATTGATCTTCAGATTGGATATATTGCCATAAGATTCAAATTCTTGGAGGAGGTTGGGCAGGGAGATTACTGAGTTGGTGAGAGTAAACAGCATGTCATCTGCATATTCCACGATTTTCTGCTGTGTCTCTCCCATATTTACACCCGTTATATCTGGATGGGCATGCACGGTCCGCAGAAAAGGCTCCAACGACAGGGTGAACAGGAGTGGAGACAGGGGACATCCCTGGCGGGTTCCGTTCCGGATCGCAAAGGGAGCTGACAGGATCCCATTAGCACGAAAGCGTGCCGTGGGATCGGAATATAGTGATTCTATCCAAGTCAGCATCCTGCCTCAAAGGCCTATATGTTTTAGGACCGAGATCATGTAACGCCAATCCACCCTGTTGAAGGCCTTCTCCGCATCCGTGATCAAAAAGATACAAGGAGTCTTATGTTGGTTAACTACATGTAGGATGTTTAGGACTTTAATCGTATTATCCCTGGCCTCTCTGGTTGGGATAAACCCAACTTGATCCAAATGAATCAGGGACGGGAGATATGTTTGTAGTCTAGTAGACAATATTTTTGTAAAAATTTTTAAGTCCAAATTTAGTAGCGAGATTGGCCTGTAGCTTCCGCACAACCCAGCATCTTTCCCCTCCTTTGGAATTACTGCTATATGTGCTAGCAGTGTATCTCTGGGAATATGTGTGCTAGAATCCAGTGAATTAAAGAATTTGTGTATGTGGGCTCCCAGGGACGGTAGTAGAGATTTATAGTATAAAGCCGTAAAGCCATCCGGTCCCGGTGCCTTCCGTAGCTTCATGGCTTTAATTGCACTTTGAATTTCCTCCATAGTAATGGGTTCATCCAGTAACTCACTGGATTCAGCTGGTAATTTGGGCATTCCAGATTTACACAAATAATCTTCTATATGGGGTTGTGATGTGGGTGTCCGCTGTAAATTATATAGGGACGAATAAAAGTATTTGAATTCCGTGGCTATCTGCTGTGGGAGAGTCATCCTCTGTCCAGAAGACGACATAATGTGGGGGATATAATTTGCAAGGTGTTGTTCCCGAAGTGATTTGGCCATTAGTTTCCCACACTTGTTCCCTGATGCATAAGACACCCTTCTACAGATTTGCATTGCGGCTTTTGCTCTGAATTGCATTAAATCAGTGATTTTGTTATGTAAAAGCAAGAGTTCCACCTCTCCCTTAGATGTTTGGGCATGTTTGTGTCTTGCTTCTGCTAAGTGTAGGTCCCGTAAGAGAGCTGTCAGTTGTTTCGATCGGTCTCGTTTGATACGTGCCCCATGCTTGATTAGGATGCCGCGGATCACCGCCTTATGGGCTTCCCAAACAATACCAGGGTCACTATCAGGGGTATTATTGAGTTTAAAGTAAAACTCTAATTCTCTTGTTACATCCTTAAGCACCTCTTCGTCCTGTAGGAGGCTTTCATTTAGTCTCCAGGTCTTTGGTCTGTCAGTAGTGTTGTCGGTCAGGGCATACGTCAGAAGGACTGGAGCGTGGTCAGACCACGTAATGGAGCCTATCTTGGAGTCTCTAAGGGCATGTAATTGAACATGAGGTATCAGAAGGTAGTCGATCCTGGAATATTGTTTATAGGGGTTAGAGTAAAAGGTGTAGTCACGTTCATTCGGATGTAGGAGCCTCCATACATCAATCAACTGTGGCCTATGTAATGCTTTAGAAATCCTTTTCCTAGCCCTAGGAGTGACAGAGGAGGTCCCCGATGAGGTATCCTCAGAGGGGATAAGCGGGATATTCAAATCCCCCCCAACTATAAGATGACCTCTCGCAAATGTCATCAGGTCTTCTAACACTTTAACCAAAAAATTGTCTTGTTGGTTGTTTGGTGCGTAAATGTTTGCAAGGGTCACCATGACACCCCCAATCTCCCCCCTGAGGAACAGATACCTCCCCTCTGGATCAAACATTGTATCCGCACATTTCCAGGGTACTCTATTGGAGATTAATATGGATTATCCACGGGTTTTAGTGGATCCATTTGTGGCGTGGTACACCACCGGGAAGTGCCTATTCCTCAAGACAGGGAGACTGCCATTTTTGAAATTTGTTTCCTGAATTAGGGCTAGGTCTGTCTTATGGCGTTTTAAGTCTTGTAGTAACATGCAACGTTTTTCCCGGCACGTTTAGGCCCTTAGCGTTCAATGAGAGGATATTCACCGACTCCATGTTGCCCGGGAAAAATAAAAAACTGAACCAGAGAAGAGGGAAGGTGGGGGGGGTAGCAGTAGGGAAATGCAATTGCTCAAAAGATATAGAAACGTAGAACAGTATAGGAGAAGAAAAGAGGGTCAGAGACTAGAGAACACTAGTATATTACAGAAATTGTTTCTATGTAGGTAGCACACTAGTGCTAAGACGCTCACTGGAGTTAGACCAGCAATCGAGCGCTGGCCTAATTAGGGTAGTGGAAAGAAATAGCCAGTAAGGAGTTCGCTGGCTACCCCTCTGAATCCCTTAATATTGTGATATTTGTCTACATCTATCCTATGACGGTCAAAAGGCAAATTAAAACGAAGGCACAAAATTCGGTTCTGGAGGAATATAACATATTTTATTATTATATAAATTGTATGTATGTTTGTACCAGTTGTGTCATACACTTCTATAGGTTCCAAGCAGCTCCCAACTACTAATACTGCAACGTGTAAATCTGTAGCTTGCCTGGCAATTAACTTAAACATGCTGTCATAACTGCACACATTTACTTTATGGCTGTGTAGGGCGGGTCATTCAGAGACCGTAGTCATGGAAACCGCTACCAAATCTAATCCTTCCTTCACTCACCCTTTTAAGTGGTATGGTTCGCAGCTATCTCAAATTGAAATAAGGCTGGTAAACTCAGTATAACCAAGTCTTATACCATCTCCCTCTCCAGTGATATACCGTAGACAAGGGGTTCAGATCTGATACAAACTGAGTCAAGCAAGGAATGTCACAAATAGAGCCTTATACCTGATGGGGATGTCCCATAGCCCGAATGTACATGCTGACAGTATGCTTCTTCACTGTCCTTCGGGTGTTCGTCTGGCTCCAACAGAGAGAGTCCCGACCTTGTCAGCGTGTGTATTTTTCGCCAGTGGTGTGTGTGTAGACTTCTCTGTCCGGAGCCAGTTATCGGCATCGTGCAGATATGTATCCCTGAGAACTAGAGTTTCTCCATTAGAGTTCTCTCGTGCTTTTCCTCCTATTCTCTTGGAGTGGTGGCGATGAGCACATGTCAGAAATCTTTGGAGTTTACGCAGTCAGGACATCTGACACTTGCGGGGAGTCAATGGCAATGTGTGAACCGAAGGATCTCATCCGAGATGGGAGAGCAGCTCGGAACAGTGCTGAACAGCCAATACCAGCCTGTGTGGCAGCATCCTGTAGGCAGGCAAAAAAAAAACAAAAGATTGACCAACAAAGGAGAGGGACATAAAACTCCCGTCCAAAGAACAAACGCATGGGGCTGCTTGGACTACCGCGAAGATCCATGATCATGATTCCCTCCTCCCCTCAGCCGAGGGTGAGAGGTTCCTCCTACGAGCCCTCTGCTGACGTGGTGGCTGCTGATTTCGGCGGGCATCGTTGCCTATTCGGTTCCTCGGATTTGGGACGAACGCCAGCCAGTCTGGCACCGGAATCGGCTCTGCGGCTAGGAACTCAAAGAAAGCTGGCAGCTCTAGCGGGGTGCGCAGAGTGAAGAAGGTAGTTCCCTTGTGAAACGTAACCGCCAGAGGGTATCCCCAGCGATATGTGCAGCCTTGGCGTTTGGCAAGCTCCAAAGCCGGTCTCAGCAGTGCTCTCCTCTGAAGCGTTGCTCTGGATAGGTCAGGGAGGATTTTAATCATAGCACCGTCCCATTCCACCTCACCTTGATCCCATGCTTTCCTCAGAAGGAGTTCTTTCTGGGTATAACGGTGGAGCCGACACAGAACATCTCTGGGTCTCTCCGGGTCGGCCGGATTGGGACCAAGTGTTCTATGCACTCGATCTAGCTCCAGTCTAGCACTCGATCTAGCTGCTGAGTGACTATCCTATTCCTCCTCAATTTTCATGATGATAGCTTCTAAGAATATTTTCATTTCAGGGCACCACCACTACTACCTAAGGCCCAATTTTTTTGCCCCTGCTTAACAGGGGCGCGTCATTACAATTTTTGATCAAATATTTAACAGCAGGACTCGTTCCTGCGCTCAACAAGAGTGTCTGTGAGAGGTTGCAGTGTTATGGCACCACCACCACTGCCTAAGGCCCAATTTTTCTGCTCCAGTTTAACGGGGGCGTGTAATTACAATTTTTGATCAAATATTTAACAGCCGGGCTCGTCCCTGAGCTCAACAAAAGTATCTGTGAGGGGTTGCAGTGTTGTGGCACCACCAACACCGCCTAAGGCCCAATTTTTCTGCCCCTGTTTAACAGGGGCGCGTAATTAAAATTTTTGATCTAATATTTCACAGCAGGGCCTGTTCCTGCGCTCAACAAAAGTATCTGTGAGGCTTTACAGTGTTGTGCCACCACCACCACCACCACCGCCCAAAGCCCAATTGTTCTGCCCCTGTTTAACATGGGCGCGAAATTACAATTTTTAATCGAATATTTCACAGCAGGGCCCATTCCAGCGCCCACCAAGAGTAAATGTACCACCAACACCTAAGGTCCAATTTTCCGCAGAGTGTATAGGGCAGGTATATACAGGCAGTCCCCTATTTTCAAACATCCGACTTACAAACGGAGGGAGACAACAGGAAGTGAGAGGAAATCTATCCCTAGGAAGGGAATTTCTCTCCTGTGAGAGTTAATATGGGAAAAAAGGTGTCTCCCCGCTGATGCTTTATCACCAATCCTTGTTTCCCTAATAACCCAAAATTTTCAAAATCCAATTGTCATTGGGACAGAAAGTGAGGTGAAATCTTCTGAACAGGGGCACAGACAGCAAAACAAATGTTACAGGGGTGATGATAACCCTTCCCCATGTTATCCAAAAAGCTTAAAAATAGATTTTTTGGCTGGAGCTACACTTACAAAATTTACCCGTTCCAAATTACAAACAGATTCAACTTAAGAACAAACCTACAGTCCCTATCTTGTTTGTAACCCGGGGACCGCCTGTATGCTGCTGCTGTTCAAAGTGGGCCTGGGGGCCCCACACCTTTTTTAATTTGGGGATTGGGGTTCACCCTAATATCCATACCAGACCCAAAGGGCCTGGTAATGGGCTGGGGGGGGGCAACATTACATTACAGCCGCAAGCAATTTAAATGACTTTTATTCCTTTAGAAATGTCATTTTGTGAAGTCACTGCTCTAAACATGGGAAAAATGTGCCACTTTACAGGCATACTGTAGACACCCCCAGGCACGATATTTAAAGGAATGTTTCACTTTTATTGTTTCACTTTAAGCATTATTAAAATCACTGCTCCCGAAAAAACGGCCGTTTTTAAAACTTTTTCTTGCATTGATTCATGTCCCCTGGGGCAGGATCTGGGCCCCCAAACACTTTTTATGACAATAACTTGCATATTAGCCTTTAAAATTAGCACTTCTGATTTTTCACGTTTGAGTCCCATAGACTTTAACGGGGTTTGTATGTTCTCACAAAATTTGTTCTGCCGCAAACCGAACCAGGGTGTGTTCGGCTCATCCCTACTCTCCAGGCACTTGGAAAATATGAGGATATCGTCAAGATAAACCACCACACATAACTCCAAAAAATCTCGGAGAACATCATTAATAAGTTCCTGGAAAACTTCCAGAACGTTACAAAGGCCAAAAGACATTACGAGATACTCATAATGGCCTGTTCTGGTATTAAGCACAGTTTTCCACTCGTCGCCCTTAATCCTCACGAGATTGTATGCCCCTCTGAAATCAAGCTTTGTAAAAAAACATTGCTCCCTTGAGGCAGTCAAATAACTCCGTAATCAAAGGACTCGGATAGGCATTCCTAATCGCGAAATGATTGAGACCCCAAAATCAATACAAGGTCTCAGTTCACCACTCTTCTTCTTCACAAAGAAGAAACCAGCACCAGTAGGAGACGAGGATTTGCGAATGAAATCTCGAGAAAGTGCATCTGCAACATACTCCTCCATAGCCCTACCCTCCAAGACCGACAAAGGGTAAACCCGGCAACGAGGGGGTATGGCACCAGGTTGAAGGTCAATTGCGCAATCATATGACTGGTGTTGAGGCAAACTACCTGCTTGACCTTTATCAAAGACATCGCTAAGGTGCACAGGACCGTGCCTACCTTCTGGATGCATGTCTTACTGTACTGTGGCGACCAGGAGAGAACCTCAGCACGGAGCCAATCAAAAGAGGGGGTGTGCCTCTGTAACCAAGGATAACCAATAACCAGCGGAACCTTAGGTGAGGAAATAACTTGGAATTGGATTATCTCATGGTGAAGAGCCCCTACGGCCATGGACAACGGAACAGTCTGATGAGTCACATGGGCAGGCTGTAGAGGTCTCCCATCAATAGCCTCAATGGCAAGTGGAGTGTCACGCAGCCGCAGCGGAATTGAGTGCTTTGATACAAAGGCAGCATCAATAAACAGGCCTGCAGCCCCAGAGTCAATTAGAGTCTCTATCTCGAGGGACGACTCAGACCAAGAAAGGGTAACCGAAACCAGGGGCTTATCCTTCTGGATAACTGGGGACAAAACAATGCCACCTAAGGTCTGTACAGGAGATGGTCAGAGACTGCAGGCACACTACATGAGATAGTCAGAGACTGCAGACACACTACAGGGGATGGTCAGAGATTGCAGATACACTACAGGAAATGGTCAGAGACTGCAGACACTACCGGAGATGGTAAGAGACTTCAGACGCTACGGGAGATGGGCAGAAATTGCATTTATGGCTGAACCCAGTGTAAAAGTCTGTAGTATTGCAGGGCTGCTCCACTCTACTTAAACCAGCTCTGTAAGATCAAGTCAGTAATCCTCCTTTGAAAGTACAACCAAGTAACAGAAGTGAGCAGCACATCCAATTTCCAAAACAAAAATTGTCTTACAAACAAGTAAACTTCTCAAGATTATTGGAGGACAGTAAACAGTCAATAAGTCAGTAAAGTTGCTGGCCTGAACCAGCAGTAAATCCTCCAAAGGCAATTTCAAACAAATCCTGCAGCACACAGAGCTCTAGCTAACCAGAAACTGAAGACTGTTAACAGCCATGTGTCACACTGTCACTGGACACATGGAATGCCAGCTGGCTGCAGTGTCTTCAAGAGATCTTATCAGTGTGTTCAGGTAGTGTGCAGTTTAGGTTAGACAGCTATAAAAAAAAGAGTAATGAGCGAGACAAGAGGGAGGGGAGGCATTCCCTCATCCTTATGTATATTGTCTAACCTGCACACTGCCTGAACACATAGATTTCTGAAGGCACTGCAGCCGACCAGCATTTCATGTGAAATTGCTTCTGACGATCTTTAGTTGTTTCCATTCAGCTATTGTGGCTAGAGGTTGCTGAGTCACTTGCTTAGAGTGTGCTACATGATTTGTTTTGCTGTAGTTGTGATCATACAATTTGGTAGCTCCCCCAGAGGTAGCTCCCCCATTCAGCCTTGCTCTAGCATCCAGCATCTGTTTGCAGTCAAAAGTGGTGGGCTAGAGGTGGGAGAGTTAGGCTGGCCATACATTATTCAATTTTCTTGTACAACTTTCCTTTAGATTTTCCAAAACCATATAATAGGAGGTCAAACCTAAACACTTTCAATTTGTATGCAGTCAGGCAGGCCCTTGCACTACATAGTTGAAGGTAAATCTAAAGAAAATTAAATAAGAAAATTGTATGGTGTATGGCCAGCTTTACAGTGCCTGCTGACTGGCTGAGGATGGGTGGAAGGATAAGCGGGTCTTCCCTTATACCCTGATAAGCAACCACTATTGGCTGCGGGTTCCTCTACTGCCCAAGTGCCCGATTGTTCAGTCCACTGGTGGGGGGGGCACATGGGGGGGCAAGGAATAACCTAGGGGGGGAATTCCCCCCCTGTAGCAATGCCACTGTGCAATAGTAAGGTTATAAAAAATTTGTGACCTCTGTCTTGATCCTTTCTAGTTAACTCTCTCAGAGGTCATTAACTTTCTGTTGCTTTCCTATGTGTACAGTAGACCTCTCAGCTCTCTGCAAAAAGAGTAAATTGGATGTAGCTCCTTACAATCCCATTCTGCTCATTCCTTTTGTAATGGATCGCACTTACAGCCTCAATATACACAGAATCACTCTGGTCCTAAGGAAAGATGGGGAGAAAAGTTGGGCTTTCAAATATGTGTACCACTGAACCATCTGCTTGGTAAGTCACAGCTAGGGATGAGCTTCGAGTTCGAGTCGAACACATGTTCAACTCGAACATTGGCTGTTTGCAAGTTCGCCGAACAGCGAACAATTTGGGGTGTTCGCGGCAAATTCGAATGCCATGGAACACCCCTTAAAAGTCTATGGGAGAAATCAAAAGTGCTAATTTTAAAGGCTTATATGCAAGTTATTGTCATAAAAAGTGTTTGGGGACCTCCTGCCCCAGGGGACATGGATCAATGCAAAAAAAAGTTTTAAAAACGGCCATTTTTTCAGGAGCAGTGATTTTAATAATGCTTAAAGTCAAACAATAAAAGTGTAATATCCCATTAAATTTCATAGCTGGGGGGTGTCTATAGTATGCCTGTAAAGGGGCGCATGTTTCCCGTGTTTAGAACAGTCTGACAGCAAAATGACATTTCAAAGGAAAAAAGCCATTTAAAACTACTCGCGGCTATTGCATTGCCGGTCCGACAATACACATAGAAGTTCATTGATAAAAACGGCATGGGAATTCCCCACAGGGGAACCCCGAACCCAAATTTTTTTTTAAAATGACGTGGGGGTCCCCCTAAATTCCATACTAGGCCCTTCAGGTCTGGTATGGATATTAAGGGGAACCCCGGCCAAAATTAAAAAAAAAATGATGTGGGGGTCCCCCTAAATTCCATACCAGACCCTTCAGGTCTGGTATGGATTTTAAGGGGAACCCCACACCAAAAAAAACGGCGTGGGGTCCCCCCAAAAATCCATACCAGACCCTTATCAGAGCATGCAACCTGGCAGGCCGCAGGAAAAGAGGGGGGGACGAGAGAGCACCCCCCCTCCTGAACCGTACCAGGCCACATGCCCTCAACATTGGGAGGGTGCTTTGGGGTAGCCCCCCAAAACACCTTGTCCCCATGTTGATGAGGACAAGGGCCTCATCCCCACAACCCTGGCCGGTGGTTGTGGGGGTCTGCGGGCGGGGGGCTTATGGGAATCTGGAAGCCCCCTTTAACAAGGGGACCCCCAGATCCCGCCCCCCCTGTGTGAAATGGTAAGGGGGTACTGTACCCCTACCATTTCACTAAAAAACTGTCAAAACTGTTAAAAATGACAAGAGACAGTTTTTGACAATTCCTTTATTTAAATGCTTCTTCTTTCTTCTTTCTTCTATCTTCCTTCATCTTCTTCTTCTTCTGGTTCTTCCTCCGGCGTTCTCGTCCAGCATCTCCTCCGCGGCATCTTCTATCTTCTTCTCCTCGGGCCGCTCCGCACCCATGGCAGGGGGGGGGAGGCTCCCGCTCTTCTCTTCATCTTCTTCTCTTCTTCATCTTCTTCTTCATCTTCTTCTTTTCTTCTCTTCTTCTCTTCTTCTCTTCTTCATCTTCTTCTCCGGGCCACTCCGCATCCATGCTAGCATGGAGGGAGGCTCCCGCTGTGTGACGGCGTCTCCTCTTCTGACGGTTCTTAAATAATGGGGGGTGGGGCCACCCGTGACCCCGCCCCCCTCTGACGCACGGGACATGACAGGACTTCCCTGTGGCATTCCCCGTGACATCACAGGGAAGTCCCGTCAAGTCACCGTGCGTCAGAGGGGGGCGGGATCACTGGGTGGCCCTGCCCCCCGTTATTTAAGAACCGTCAGACGAGGAGACGCCGTCACACAGCGGGAGCCTCCCTCCATGCCAGCATGGATGTGGAGCGGCCCGGAGAAGAAAATGAAGAAGAGAAGAAGATGAAGCAGAGAAGAAGATGAAGAAGAAGATGAAGAAGAGAAGAAGATGAAGAGAAGAGCGGGAGCCTCCCCCATGCCATGGTTGCGGAGCGGCCCGAGAAGAAGAAGATAAAAAACGCCACGGAGGAGATGCTGGACGAGAACGCCGGAGGAAGAACCAGAAGAAGAAGATGAAGGAAGATAGAAGAAAGAAGAAAGAAGAAGCATTTAAATAAAGGAATTGTCAAACTGTCTCTTGTCATTTTTAACATTTTTGACAGTTTTTTAGTGAAATGGTAGGGGTACTTTTGTACCCCCTTACCATTTCACACAGGGGGGGCCGGGATCTGGGGGTCCCCTTGTTAAAGGGGGCTTCCATATTCCAATAAGCCCCCCGCCCACAGACCCCCACAACCACCGGCCAGGGTTGTGGGGATGAGGCCCTTGTCCTCGTCAACATGGGGACAAGGTGTTTTGGGGGTCTACCCCAAAGCACCCTCCCAATGTTGAGGGCATGTGGCCTGGTACGGTTCAGGAGGGGGGGCGCTCTCTCGCCCCCCCTCTTTTCCTGCGGCCTGCCAGGTTGCGTGCTCGGATAAGGGTCTGGTATGGATTTTTGGGGGGACCCCACGCCGTTTTTTTTTTATTTTGGTGCGGGGTTCCCCTTAATATCCATACCAGACCTGAAGGGCCTGGTATGGAATTTAGGGGGACCCCCACGTAATTTTTTTTTTAAATTTTGGTTTGGGGTTCCCCTGTTGGGAATTCCCATGCCGTTTTTATCAATGAACTTCTATGTGTATTGTCGGACCGGCAATGCAATAGCCTCAAGTAGTTTTAAATGGCTTTTTTCCTTTGAAATGTCATTTTGCTGTCAGACTGTTCTAAACACGGGAAACATGCGCCCCTTTACAGGCATACTATAGACACCCCCCAGCTACGAAATTTAAAGGGATATTACACTTTTATTGTTTGACTTTAAGCATTATTAAAATCACTGCTCCTGAAAAAAACGGCCGTTTTTAAAATTTTTTTTGCATTTTGCGCTGCGTTTTAGAACATACGATTTGGGTGCATTTTTGCATGCAGTTTTCATGTGTTTATTTTTTATCTTTAAGAAACTGTGAATAGCTGGTCGTTAGGGAGCGGGCCGGGAAGCTGGACAGCCGATGAGTCACTAGGGTTCCCCGCTGACAGCTGAATGTAAAAAAAAAGAAACGCTGGGAAAAAAAATGGCATAGGGTCCCCCCAATCCAAACCAGGTCCTTCAGGTCTGGTATGGATATTGAGGGAAACCCCACACCAAAATAAAAAAAATGGTGTGCCCCCCAAAATCCAGGCCACATGCCCTCAACATGGGGGGGTGATTTTGGGCAGGGGGAGGCAATTCCCCACAAGGGCCTTTTCCCCACAACCCTGACCAATGGTTGTGAGGTTCTGCGGGCGAGGTAATCTTGAAACCCCCTTCAACAAGGGGGCTCCCCCCAATGTGAATGAGTAGGGGTAAATACCCCTACTTATTCACCCCCAAAAAAAGGGTGTAGTGTACAAAATGACAGTAGGCAGTTTTTGACAAGTCCTTTACTTAAAAAAAAAAAAACAATGTCCCCCAATGTAGATCCATTGTCAATCATGCTGCCTGCCACCACTGCCGACCCAGAAAAAGAAAAAAAATGGTCCAATCCCACCACAGACTTCCGCCGTCTGACAGTTCTTAAAAAACTAAGAGGTGGAGTCACCCGCTGACATCGCCATATGGCCCCCCTTGTGAAATCGTCGGCCAGGGGCATGCATCTCCTCCATGTTGAGGGCATGTGGCCTGTGTGACGGAACCATCCAGCACCCAGCTTGGTAGCCTTTGTCAAGAAATAGCTTCCTTCAGTCTGGACCCAGGAACTGGTTATTATTGCTGAGCATCCAAGATTAGCCGACTATAGCTTAGATGCATAATGGAACTCACTTTATTGAAAACTCACACATACTTTATATAGCAATACAAACTGTAAACAGGAATATAATTAACATAGCTAAGGAACAGCCAACATAAACAGAATGCTAATCCACTTATAGCAGCTAATAGTTGACAGTGATCTAATTAACTAATTAACAACTAGCCACTTAAACCAGCCTAGGTGACCAGATTGTCCAGCACCCAATCCACAATCCTGGATACAAAGTACATTACACATTATTATAAACAGATAACATCCCACAATGTTCCCATAACAAGGTAAAGTGGTCACAATATTAATTACATCTCCAAGAGATGATCAGACAGACAGAAACAATAGGTTACACAATTAACAATGGCAATGCACACCTAGGAGGCACACAATTGGAGAAGCACACCAGTTGTGCATTTAGGTATTGTGCTGCCCTAGGCCTGACTAAACTTGGCATTCAATTTCCATGGGGCTCTAGGGAATGATATGACACACTACAGGGTCTACGTACCAAATCAACTACAAATGGCAACATGCTCTAGTTGCCCACCCCAGGTCAATTCTAGACAGACAACGATTTAGAGAAACATGTAAATTGCTTGATACGCGGATTTCGGTGTTGCCAGATATCCACCCTGCCCACCTCTTGCAACAACTGTGCCAGGGAGTACCCCTGGAGAGGGCAGAGGGCCTCTGCAGCTTTAGTGTCCTGAGCTATGAGTGGCAACTGGTCCTCCACATAACTCCACATCTCTGACCCTCCTGGTGCGTTCTCGGATCTTTTGTAAATCCTGTCTCAGTAATGACACATCTTCCCTCAGACCCCCAAACTGCTCCTTCAATGTGTTAACTGATGCTGTGCAGTTATTCACCACCCGAAGGATATCTGCTAAAGTGAGCTGAGCCATGTCATGAGTGGCCGAGCAGTGTTGCTCCATTACCATGCCTGTTCTGTCTCTTCTTCCCCCCGTGATCAGGGAAAATGGCTGCCTGTGCCTGCATCTCTGGCTGCTTGTGTATTAACCCCTCTGAATGGGATGGCTGCTCTGTCCCTAGGGTCCCTGACATCTTCTGGGCATCGTAAATCATGTCCCTTGGAGCATCCTTACCCAGGGTATTAGGTGGCTTATTTGTTTTAGGTCCCAGGTCCTTCTTCCTGTCTGTGCCACAAGGAGTTCCCTTCACTGTGAACTCTGCAGCACCATCTTGGAATTCCAGACCCATGGCTTCTGTCTATCCTTTGCGGGTCATTCCTCTGGTACAGAGGGTCAGCGGGGGTTCCATAGGGATCCCTGGGGTAATATCTTGCTGAATATAGTGGTAAAGTGTCAGTAGGAAGGCTGGGGGAGGATCAGTCATGGATTATCTGTGGGAGCTGTGGGAGATGTGTCCTCTCACATGCCGGTCTTGGCCATGCCCCCGAGGTTTTAATATCGGTTGGAATGTTAAACTCACCAAGGATGATGGCGGGAACTTCTGAGGTGAGAAAGTAGGGTAGCCATGTGGAGAAGTCATTGAGAAAGCTTGACACTGGGCCGGGAGGCCAGTAAATTACTGCAATTCTCAGACAAACTGGAGAAAAAAGGCAAATGCCGTGCACTTCAAAAGAACAAAGGAAAAGAGAGGGAGGTGTTGGAAAAACCTGGAAGGTGCTTTGTGGGGAGAGGAGAAGTCCAACTCCTCCTCATTTTTTCCTCCGCTGGGTCTGGGCGAGTGAGTTCAGAGGAGGCCACTGTGGGAGAGGGCAGCTGGCGAGGCAGTGTTGGATTTCTGAAGCCTGGTTTAGGTAATAGTAAGTTGATTGAGTGAGTATGAGAAGAAAAGATCGCTGACAGATTCAAGTTTGTTAGAGATTGAGCAGGCATTCCAGAGGGCACACATAAGGGGGGGCTGACTAGTGGAATCAAGTGAATTGAGATAAGAAAGTGGGAGTTACTGTCAGAGAAGGTAGACTGCCAATCCTGGAGGTGAGAGTTGGCTGGAGGAAGGCCAGGGTTTGGGGCGATATCCCCAGATGTCAGAAGTAGTAGGAGAGTGAGAGCGGGATGGTGGGAGTAGGATTTATACAAGGGAAGGTGGAAGTGGTGGCAATGTGTGGGCTTAGAATGAGCAGGAAGTGATAACTGCAGTAATATTGAGAGGGCAAAAGTGAGGGAGATATGTGCAGGTTGTGGGGGGGAGGGTTAAGAAATTAAAGTTTTAGGAGAATGGACGTTATTGCAAAGAAGAAAAGTATGAGCATGTTGAGAGAGGGGGAGTTGAGGATTGAGAGGGGGAAAAAAGAAGGCTGAGGGAAAGGGAAAGGATGAAAGGGAACTTCCAGACAACTTGCTGTGGAGCACTAATGTTTGTACTTGCTTTTTATGGAGGTGCCCAAGTTACACTGCCATGTTGAAAGTGCCTGGCACTTAATAGCGTGCCTTTGTGCAAGAAGTGTGTCAGAAACCATGAATCAGACTGGGACAGAAGTACAGTTAAATCACACTTGTTTATTAATAATAATAATAATAATAATAGTAAAAAGGTAAAAAGAGTAAAAGTAGTCAAAACATAGCCAGAGTTCAGGAACCGGAACGAATAGTCAGACAAGCCAAAACATCAGGAAGCCAGAGATGAGTGTAGTAGAACAGCAAGCAGGATATGGAACCAGAAGGAATGTCTGCCAAGCAAGTCTTTCACAGGAACACAGGAGAGTGTCTCTAGAGATGTGACTAAGGCGAATGCAGAGCTCCTCTTGGCTGAACGACGTACTGTAAGTAGGCAGGACTGACGAGCAGAATATCATCAACAGGTGAGTCACTGTGGAGAGAAAGGAGCTGGCAATTAGCGGACAGTGTCAGGGCTGGGTTCAGCCCTTCCTTCTCTGAGCTGGTCGCTCACTTGTCAGCTAATTGCCAGCTCCCATCTCTCTCCACAGTTACTCAGCTGTTGTTGATCCTGCTCATCAGTCCTGCCTACTTAAGCCGTCCAGTCCAGAGGAGCTCTGCCTTCGCCTTGGTCACATCACAAGAAACTATCTCCTGCGTTCCTGTTTAAAGACTGGCTTTGCTGACATCCCTTCAGGCTACAGATCCTGCTTGCTGTTCCACTAATTTGATCCCTGACTCCTGGCTTTTCTGATGATCAATTCCGGTTACTGAACTTTGGCTATGTTTTGACTACGTTTGTTCTTTTTACTTTTATTATTAAACAAGTGTGGTTTAACTGTACTTCTGTCTTGGTCTGATTCATGATTTCTGACAGTAGGCGAAGGCCATGAATTCAGAAGATACATAATCCATTTGTTGGTAATATTTTTTCCAGATTGGATGAGCAAGATCACCGCATGGATCAGTTTTCCATAGCGTGAGTGGCCTGAGTTGCACGGCTCACCTGTAATCTCCCACTGTGGCTGCTCCAGTACAACCTGAGTTGCAGGCTGTCCCTGCTGCTGCACCAGTCTCTGTGCAGGCACCCACCTCGAGTATTACATTCTATAAGAGATATGTCTGATTCCACTCCGCTTCCCCAGCGATTTGGGGGCGATCCAGTTTAATGCAGAGGGTTTCTCAGCCAGGTTGAGATATACTATGAGATGCTGCCCCAGGCGTTTCCCACGGACAGAAGCAAAGTAGGTTTCGTGATATCTTTGCTTTCTGAGAGAGCCTTGGCCTGGGCAAACCCTTTATGGGAGAAGCAAAAACCTGTTGTCTTGAGTTACCCTGAGTTTGTTGCCTCCTTTAAAAGGGTATTTGACATTCCCGCACGCTCCGCTTCTGCTGCCAAGTGCCTTATGTCCATCAAACAGAGTACGAGAACTCTTGCTGACTACGCCATTGAATTCTGTACTCTGGCAGCAGAGGTTGCTTGGAACAATGAGGCCCTCGTGACTGCTTTTTCTCATGGTCTCACATATAGGATGAGATAGCAGCCCGAGATATACCCACTGAGCTGGAGAAGTTGATCACATTTGCCATCCTCATTGACTCCAGACTCAGAGAAAAACTCTCTTTAAAGGAGCACTTGCGAAAGCCTCCTGTAGGTTTGCCTCCGAGCTTTGCAGTCCCACCTTGCTTCCCTCACCTCCCATGCCTCCCGGTACCGAGTCGGTCAGTGAAGTTGAACCCATGCACTTGGGCTTCACGGGTCTCTGCGGATGAGAGAACCTTGAGGAGGAGGGAGAGATTTTGCCTTTATTGTGACCAGGCAGGTCACTTTTTGAAGTCTTGTCCTACCCGTCCAGTAAATGCTCGAACCTTGAGGTCCTGTCACAAACAGACCTTAGGTGCTGTTGTTTCATCCCCAGTTATCGAGAAGCATAATCCCCGGGTTTTGGTCACCCTTTCTTGAGCTGAGTCGACCATCGAGATACAGGCTCTAATCGACTCTGGGGCTGCAGGCCTGTTCATTGATGCTGCCTTTGTATTGAAGCACTCGATTCCACTGCAGCTGCGTGACACTCCACTTGCCATTGAGGCTCTTGACGGGAGACCTGTACAGCCTGCCCATGTGACTCATGAGACGGTTCCATTGTCTATGGCCGTAGGGGCTCTTCACCATGAGATAATCCAATTCCAAGTTATTTCCTCACCTAAGTTTCCCCTGGTTATTGGTTATCCTTAGTTACAGAGGCACAACCCCTCTTTTGATTGGCTCCATGCTGAGGTTCTCTCCTGGTCACCACAATGCAGTGAGACATGCTTTCAGAAGGTAGCCAAGGTCCTGTGCACCTCTTCACTCTCCTCCCTGCCGGAGGAGTACCGCGATTTTAGCAATGTCTTTGCAAAAAGGTCCAGCCGGCAGTTTGCCTCTACACTGGCCGAATGATTGCGCAATTGACCTTCAACCTGGTGCCATACCCCCTCGTGGCCAGGTTTACCATTTGTCTTGGAGGATAAGGTCGTGGAGGAGTATGTTGCAGACGCACTTTCTCGAGGTTTCATCCGCAAATCCTCGTCTCCTGCTGGTGCTGGTTTCTTCTTTGTGAAGAAGAAGAGCAGTGAACTGAGACATTGTATTGATTATAGGGGTCTCAATCATTTCATGATTAAGAATGCCTATCCGATTCCGTTGATTACAGAGTTATTTGACTGCCTCAAGGGAGCAACGGTTTTCACGAAGCTTGATTTGAGAGGGGCATACAATCTCGTGAGGATTAATTAGGGCGAAGAGTGGAAAACTGTGTTTAATACCAGAACAGGCCATTATGAGTACCTTGTAATGCCTTTTGGTCTTTGTAACGCCCCAGCAGTTTTCCAAGAATTTATTAACAATGTCATCCAAGATTTGTTGCAGTTATGTGTGGTGGTTTATCTGGATGATATCCTCATATTTTTCAAGTCCCTGGAGAGCCACCACACAGATGTCTGTCATGTGCTTCAGAAACTAAAAGAGAACAACCTCTATTGTAAACTGGAGAAGTGCGAGTTCCATCGTGAACAGGTTAAATTCCTGAGCTATGTCATTTCCACTGCTGGTTTTTCGATGGACTCAGAGAAACTTTCGCCAGTCCTACAGTGGCCCCGACCCATGGGTTTACGTCCTCTGCAGCCTTTCCTGGGCTTTGTTATCTATTATCGGAAGTTTAGTCACAACTTCTCGTCTCTGGTCAAGCTCCTGACTGATATGACCAGAAAGGACGGTAACTCACAGAGTTGGTCTTCGGAGTCCATTAAGGCCTTTGAGAGTCTCAAAGCTGCCTTTGTTTCTGCTCCTGTGTTGGCACATCCTGATCCTACGATACCTTTTATCCTTAAAGTTGATGCTTCTGAGACTGATGTTGGTGCTCTTCTGTCTCAATGTCCTACCTCTGAGAGCGCTATGCATCCTTGTGGCTACTTTTCAAAGAAATTGTCACCTGCGGAGTGCAAATACGAGAATGGTGAGAGAGAGCTGTTGGCGATCATTTTAGCCCTGAAAGAATGGAGACATCTCCTCAAAGGTACTACTGTGCCGGTTCTCATTCTTACTGACCATAAGAATCTCACATTCTTGTCTGAGGCTAAATGCCTATCTCCCAGAAGGGCACGATGGGCTCTTTACTTGTCAAGTTTCAATTACATTGTCTCATTCTTACCCGGTACTAAGAATGAAAGGGCTGACGCCTTGTCACGACAATTTTCCTCCACTTCCAAGTTGGAGTCGGTTCCGGTTCCTGTGATTCCTCCTGATCGTATTCTGGCTACGGTTCGCACCAGTCTCACTTCTCCTTTGGGTGACAAATTTCTTGCTGCTCAGGTCCATGCTCCTCCTGAGAAACCTTGTGACCGCTGCTTTGGCCCAGAGAATCTCCGTACTGCCGCTCCAGACTTACCATTCTCCCAAGGCAGCTGGCCACCCTGGGAAAAATCAGCTAGTTTGGGCCATTTCCCAACAATCCTGGTGGCCTAGTCTACGTGCTGATGCAACTGCCTTCATAGCTGCCTGTTCCGTGTGTGCTCAGAGTAAGGCTCCACGACACCTTCCAGTGGGCCTCCTACAACCCATACCCAATGGAGAGTGGCCCTAGACCCACCTGTCTATGGATTTCATTGTGGAGTTACCCAACTCCCAAGGCAACACGGTTATCCTTATGGTCGTTGCCGGTTCTCAAAGATGTGTCATTGCATTCCACTTAAGAAGTTGCCCACTTCTAAGGAACTGTCTTCCACTTTTGCTCGGGAGATATTTCACTTACATGGGCTACCCAAGGTGATTATCTCGGACAGGGGTAGTCAGTTTGTGTCCAGGTTCTGGCGAGCCTTTTCTGCACAGTTGGGAATTCAGCTTGCTTTCTCCTCTGCGTATCACCTGCAGCCTAATGGGGCCGCAGAACGAGTCAATCAGTTCTTGGAGCAATTCTTACATTGCTATATTTCTGACCATTATAACAACAGGTCAGACCTTTTGCCGTGGGCAGAGTTTGCTCACAGCAGTGCCTTGAATTCTGCTTCCCGATTGTCCCCGTTGATGGCGAATTATGCTTTCCAACCTTCCATGTTGCCTTACTCGTTTGTTCCGTAGAGTATTCCTGCGTTAGAGGAGCATCTCTGTGGTCTTCGTTCCACTTGGGCACAAGTCCAGGAGGCTTTGCGTCATGTTAATAATGGGTACAGATTCCATTCTGACCGCAAACGCCTGCTTGCGCCTTCCTACCAGGTTGGGGACAGGGTCTGGCTGTCATCCCGCAACCTCCGACTTCGTGTTCCCTCACTGAAGTTCGCACCTCAGTTTATTGGTCCTTACTGTATTCTTTGCAGGATTAACCCAGTGGCTTACGCATTAGACCTTCCTTTTCATATGCATATTTCGAATGTATTTTATGTCTCCTTATTAAAACCTTTGGTCTGCAACCGCTTTACCACCTCTGTGCCACGTCCTCACCCTGTACAGGTTGAGAACCATGAGGAGTATGTAGTACGGTCCATTGTTGACTCCCGTAGGTTCCGTGGGTGCATACAGTACCTGGTGCATTGGAAAGGGTACAGTCCGGAGGAACGCTTTTGGGTCTCATCCTCGGATGTACATGCCCCTGTACTCCTCCGTGATTTCCATAGTCGTTTTCCCCTCAAGCCTGGTGGTCCTCTGAGGTGGATGGATCGTTGAGGAGGGGGTACTGTCAGGGCCTTCTCTGAGCTTAAAAAGAAAAAGAGAAGTGGGACTTTAAATTAAGCACACAGCAGCACAAACGCAGGTCAAGTGACCAAAATTCATTTATTTGGTATAATCCATGGTATGTAAAAAACATTTTGGGCATCCAACCTCTAAAATGCTGTGGGCATCAAGCCTCTATATAATATACCATGGATTGATTATACATAAAATACACATGAATTACACAATAAGTCATGATCCATTGTCACACAGAGAGCAAAGATAACAAACAGTATGCATGTGTACATTTGTTACTGTGATTAGACCCAAAAAGAGCCGTGAAAATTAGGACAAATGATTAAAATAATAAAAGATATTTAATGCCATGACAGATACTTATGGAGGTAAGTGGAATCATTGAAATCTTGGTATTCCATGATATGGGAAGATTGGTAAGAATCAAAGCTCTACGCAGCTCTTCTCTGAGCTGGCCGCTCAGCTGTCGGCTAATTGCCAGCTCCCATCTCTCTCCACAGTTACCCAGCTGTTGTTGATCCTGCTTATCAGTCCTGCCTACTTAAGCCATCCAGTCCAGAGGAGCTCTGCCTTTGCCTTGGTCACATCAAGACTGGCTTTGCTGACATCCCTTCAGGCTACAGATCCTGCTTGCTGTTCCACTACTTTGATCCCTGACTCCTGGCTGGTGGACGATCCATTCCGGTTACTGAACTTTGGCTATGTTTTGACTACGTTTGTTCCTTTTACTTTTATTGTTAAATAAGTGTTTTTAACTGTACTGCTGTCTCAGTCTGATTTCATGGTTTCTGACAGGCAGCTGAATGACCAGCCCTGGCAGTACCCCCTCCTCAATGACCCCTCCCTTTCGGCTGACCACCAGGCTTGATGAAAAAACGTATATGGAAATCATGGAGGACAAGGGCATGTACGTTCGAGGATGAGACCCAAGAGCGTTCCTCTGGACCGTACCCTTTCCAATGTACCAGGTACTGTATGTGCCCACGGAACCTACGTGAGTCAACAATGAACTGTACTTCATACTCCTCATGGTTCTCAACCTGTACAGGGTGAGGACGAGGCACCGAGGTGGTAAAGCGGTTGCAGACCAAAGGTTTTAATAAGGGGACATGAAATACATTGGAGATACGCATATTAGAAGGAAGGTCCAATGCCGAAGCCACTGGGTTAATCCTGCGAGGAATACGGAAAGGCCCAATAAACCGAGGTGCGAACTTCAGAGAGGGAACATGAAGTCGGAGGTTGCGAGATGTCAGCCAGATCCTGTCCCCAACCTGGTAGGAAGGCGCAGGCAGTCGTCTGCGGTCAGCATGGAGTTTGTACCTATCATTAGCATGTCGCAAAGCCTCCTGGACTTGTGCCCAAGTGGAACGAAGACCACGGAGATGCTCCTCTAAGGCAAAAATACTCTGCAGAACAAACGAGTCAGGCAACATGGAATGTTGGAAACCATAGTTCGCCATAAACGAGGACAATCGGGAAGCAAAATTCAAGGCACTATTGTGAGCAAACTCCGCCCACAGTAAAAGGTCTGACCAGTTGTTATGATGGTCAGAAATATAACAATGAGATATAAAAAACATGCAGCGCTCAAAAGGTGCATATAAATCAATGATTTATATCTATGAAGGAGTGTAAAAGAGAGAAGCTATACTCATAAAGTGAAAATCAAATGTGTACCAAATTATAAACAAAGTCCATAGGTGTACAATAAGTCATCTGTTAGTCCTAAACACACATGAGGGTTCATGGGCGTGACTGGTGTCGTGCGTCCACGCACAGTGGGAGCCAAGGAGGACTCTGTATGGGGAGACACTCTGCACGTAGGTCTTCTAATTACACAATGGACACTGTAATTGGTAGAAATGGATATCCTTACCGGAAAAGGTGGACACAGTCACCGTATAGTGGAGTGTCAAACAGGCTTGGGGGATACACTGATCCCAGAGATATCCAGCTGCAGGGGTCCTGACAAGGAGTCGCATCCAGGATCCGAATCGTTGGACGGTGGTATGGGGGTTCCCGGTCTCTCAGGGTCTCTCTTTCAGATGGAAGGGGTTTGGAGATAGAAGTGGTTGGGGCTCAGCAAGGTCCCATTCATGAAGGGAGATAAGAAAAAAACCTCCACATAGGGCATGAATCCGTTTAAAAAGAGAAGCTTTATTTAAAAGCTGGGAAAAAAGTCCTAAACAGTGCACTTCGTTGAATAAAATGTGATCACAAAAGGTAAAATAAAATTGCGTGGTAACAGGTCATTTAATGGCGTGAGCAACCCGACATGTTTCGGAGCATCGTCCTTCTACTGGGGCATAAGCCTAAATGCCTGAACCACGCTTACATTTATGCACATATAATTAGACAGAATAGCAATCAGCTGTATGAAACCCAAGTATTCACATGTTTGCATGGGATCTGAGGGGTCACTTAAGTAATTATATGGAGATCCTCAGCTGCTGGAGCAAACAGCTCCCTTTGTCTGACCCAGCAGCTGATGAAAGACCTACATTGCTGACACTTAAATTCACTATAAAGTGAGTATCCAATCCGGTTGCCCCGTACGGAATCACGTGACAGCGTCACGGCGCGTGACGTCATCGCGCACCGGACGCCGCGCTCCAAGCCTCCTTTCCATTCCAGGAAGTAAGGGGCTAGACTATTACATCCACAGCGGACCCAGGAGGTTAAATGAAGCACGTCAGTCCTGTGCGCTCCAGTGCGCTTGACATCCGGTGTCCCCACTCAGGGGAATGGAGCATTGGATATTACAGGAAAAGAGACAAATATATAAATGCATGTATCCACAAAAGAAAAAACTTAAAATCAAACATAAATATAATATGTGTGTCTGACAGCATAATAAGAAGTCTTTATACTGCAAGACATAAAACGCAAAAATGGGAATTACTTTTAACTTTCAGGCTTATTTGCCTGTTAGGTGATAACAGGCCCTATTAAGTGGTCATATAGCGGGATCCTGCAACAGATAGCATAACGAGGATATTGACAAAAAAACATGAAGGTATATATGTAAATCGAGGGTTTCCAACATGGTTTAGGACTTGTTTATAAAAGCATTTATGTCCCATTCCACGTTTAACCCATGGGGGGAGTAACTTTTTAGTTGGTAAATCCAGAAAACTTCAAGCTGAGATACCCCCCTAGTACCTGGACCTCCTCTCCAAGATGGAATGAATTTGTCTATTATTTGAAATTTAGAGCCTCTCGGATTTTTATTATGGAATTCTAAAAAGTGACGGGGGACACTGTGGTTAGTGCGACCTTTTTTGATAGCAGTAATGTGCTCATTGACACGGATGTTAAATGATCTGATGGTGCGGCCAACATACTGCATATTGCAGGGACATGTGATGAGGTACACGATGTATCGTGTGGTGCATGTGACAAAATGTTTAATCTGGTATATATTGGAAGTGACAGTAGACTCAAAATTCACAGATCTATGGTTCCCACAAGAGTTGTGCGTGCACACGTTACATTTCTTACAGGGATAGTATCCTTTGGTCTCTGGGAAAAAGGATGGTCTGGTGGGTGCTTCTATAACATTACGGGAGATGCGATTCCGCAATGACGGAGCCCCCCTAAAAGTAACCCCTGCTTTCATGGGGAGCACAGGACCTAAGACCGGATCGCTTCTCAGAATATTCCAGTGTCGGTTTAAAATTTGTTTAATCTGTCTGTGTTGGACAGAGAACTGGGTGAAAAGTGACCACTTGGATTTGTCATTGGGAGCTGGTTTTGGTCGCACAGATGTTAGCGTATTGCGATCAATAAGGGAGATTTTTGAGATCTCGCTGTCGATCTGGGCGGGTAGGTAACCTTTCTCTAAAAACCGTTCTCTCAAGAATTGTGTTAGTGCAATTCCTTCGAATTCGTAATAACTGACTGCGGGGGACAGAGTCGAGCCAAGGGCCGTAATGGCAGCTGTCTGTGGAGATATAGCCGTTTCTGTCCGTCGGCTTGAAGAAGGTGGCGGTTACAATCCGACGGTCAGAAACGGCAATCTCCAGGTCCAGAAAATGTATCGAAACCGTGCTAAGTTCATACGTCAGAATAATACCTCTATCGTTATGATTCAAGGTGGCCATAAAGTCGTGAAGAGTCTCCTCATCACCCTTCCACAGGAGGAGGATGTCGTCTATATATCTAGCCCATAGGCACAGCTCCGGTCGCTGTGCGGGATAGACGACATCCTCCTCCCAAAGGGCCATAAAGAGGTTGGCGAGGCTGGGGGCAAATTTAGCTCCCATAGCCACACCTTTCCTCTGCAAAAAGAATTGATTGTTATACCAGAAATAATTTGTTTGTGTTGCGAACCGTAAAAGTTCCATAATAAAATGTTGTTGTGGTACTGGGATATCCTCACTAGTGTTTAAGTAATGTTCAACGGCCGCTAGACCTAACCTGTGCGGGATGGAGGTATACAACGCTGTAACATCAGCCGTGACCAAAATAAGGTTGTCTTGATATTCTATACATTCCAATCTACGTATAGTGTCCCCAGTATCCCTAAGGTAGGATGGAACCCTGGACACAAGGGGTTGAAGGAAGTGGTCTATATAGCGGCCGACTCTAGATGTTATAGAGTCGATACCGCTTATGATAGGTCTGCCAGGGGGTTTTTCGCTATTTTTATGAACCTTGGGAAGGTAGTACATCACTGGAATGCGTGGTCCTACTGGGACTAGGTAGTCTTTTTCTTTTTTCGTGAGGATTCCTTGTTGGAAGCCTCGCGTTACTAAGTTCACTAGGTGTTTTTTAAAATCCCTAGTTGGGTCCCGGGGTAGGGGTATGTATGTCTTATCATCACTCAGGATATGACACATCTCTCTGTGGTAGTCCTCCTTGTCTAAGATGACTACACCGCCCCCCTTATCGGCGGGGCGGATGACTATGTCCTTACGTTCACAGAGAGATTTTAGACCCATCCTGATATTAGGGTGGTCAAAGGTACGTTTATTGGGTAGACTGTCCAGATCTTTGAGAACTAAATCACAAAAGACTTTAATGGCAGGTGCCGTAGCACCAGGGGGATTAAAAAGAGAAGGATTGGCCAGTCCCGTATGAAGGGCTATTGGGCTTGGTGTTGTGACATTTGTGTTAATTGTGCCCTCAACACTTATAGGGTTGGCCAAAAAGTGTTGTTGCACATTGAGTTTTCTTTTAAATTTCTGGACATCGACAAAGGTGTCAAATCTGTTCAGTTTCTTGGAGGGAGCAAATTTGAGACCCTTGTCAAGTACGTGTAGTTCAGCATTGGAAAAGGATTTTTGACTGAGATTGAAAATGCCACTCATTTTCAATGTCGTGTTCTTTTTCCTGGACCTCCGGCCTCCTCTGGAGCCTCGTTTCCGTCTATTCTTCGTTTGGGCCCGGATGGTCCCCGGGGAAAATCCTCTTTATATGGGGGGTCTGGGTATGAATGATTGTATGTATATGGTGATCTCTCAAGTTGATAGTGATCCCTAGTGTGTGGTTCATCTCTCAACGATGAGAAACGATTGTAAGTGCGGACCGGGGTCCGATAGTTGTAATATGGTTCAGGATAGTCCCTTCTATGTTGGTTACGTTGAGGGGATCTATTCTGAGCATGGGGGGATCTATATTGAGTATATGTTTCAGGATGTCCAGTCCCTCTGTTGTATCCTTGGGGATTACCTCTACCTCTCCGGGTATTCCCTCTTCCCCTATTAGGCTGTTGGTGACCATAGCCAGAGGGATTGTAAGAAAGATGATTTCTATCTGAGGGTTTGTTATGGTCATGTGGGGTAGTGGGGGGATGGACATTTTTATGAGTGGTGGTCTGATTAGAGTGTGTCCTTAGAGATGTGGGTGCCAGTCCACTATTCTGAACAGAAGAAGAAGTGTCCATCTCAGCCGGGCCGGCTGATCCGGCGGAGGTGTCACCATCCTTCCTCTGCCAGTTGAACACAAGATGATTTTTGTAGTCATTGGTATCCCTTGTGTATTTCTTTTGTTTTTTAGTCCTTTGATCTTTATCCTCTTTTTCCAAGTGGTTCCTAAGATAAGTTGAAAGGGATAAATATTCCGGTGTGGATTTATAGGGAAGGAGTTTGTCTTTGAGTTCCTTAATTTCCCTATCAATCAATGATAATCTGTTTCTTTTTCTATCCATCAAGAAACATATAAGGTTTACACCTGCTTCATTGAAATAGTGATACCAGGATTCGGTCTCAACCTCATCCTGCTGTGGGTGAATATCCCACCTAAGACCTCTGGGGACCATGCGATCCTTGGAGTATTGCTCCAGGAACGCAATGTCCCAAAGGAGGTGGATTTCAGACACCATCAAATTTTTGAGGTGCATAAATAGGCCTCCTATTTCAGTGTTAGTGTTTACAACCACGAAGACTCCTTCTGTGGTAATGGAACGAGTGGTGCGGTACTCAAACACATCCATATCGTGATATAGAAAAACGTAATGGCAGCAACTATAAACCAAAAATAGTGAAATATAATCAAATCAAACAATAATTGCGCTATTACAAAAATAATTGAAAAAGGCAGCTGCTGGCATGTAACACAGTGGTGGACAATGTACAAGAAAAGTGAGATATAAAAAACATGCAGCGCTCAAAAGGTGCATATAAATCAATGATTTATATCTATGAAGGAGTGTAAAAGAGAGAAGCTATACTCATAAAGTGAAAATCAAATGTGTACCAAATTATAAACAAAGTCCATAGGTGTACAATAAGTCATCTGTTAGTCCTAAACACACATGAGGGTTCATGGGCGTGACTGGTGTCGTGCGTCCACGCACAGTGGGAGCCGAGGAGGACTCTGTATGGGGAGACACTCTGCACGTAGGTCTTCTAATTACACAATGGACACTGTAATTGGTAGAAATGGATATCCTTACCGGAAAAGGTGGACACAGTCACCGTATAGTGGAGTGTCAAACAGGCTTGGGGGATACACCGATCCCAGAGATATCCAGCTGCAGGGGTCCTGACAAGGAGTCGCATCCAGGATCCGAATCGTTGGACGGTGGTATGGGGGTTCCCGGTCTCTCAGGGTCTCTCTTTCAGATGGAAGGGGTTTGGAGATAGAAGTGGTTGGGGCTCAGCAAGGTCCCATTCATGAAGGGAGATAAGAAAAAAACCTCCACATAGGGCATGAATCCGTTTAAAAAGAGAAGCTTTATTTAAAAGCTGGGAAAAAAGTCCTAAACAGTGCACTTCGTTGAATAAAATGTGATCACAAAAGGTAAAATAAAATCGCGTGGTAACAGGTCATTTAATGGCGTGAGCAACCCGACATGTTTCGGAGCATCGTCCTTCTACTGGGGCATAAGCCTAAATGCCTGAACCACGCTTACATTTATGCACATATAATTAGACAGAATAGCAATCAGCTGTATGAAACCCAAGTATTCACATGTTTGCATGGGATCTGAGGGGTCACTTAAGTAATTATATGGAGATCCTCAGCTGCTGGAGCAAACAGCTCCCTTTGTCTGACCCAGCAGCTGATGAAAGACCTACATTGCTGACACTTAAATTCACTATAAAGTGAGTATCCAATCCGGTGACAGCGTCACGGCGCGTGACGTCATTGCGCACCGGACGCCGCGCTCCAAGCCTCCTTTCCATTTCAGGAAGTAAGGGGCTGGACTATTACATCCACAGCGGACCCAGGAGGTTAAATGAAGCATGTCAGTCCTGTGCGCTCCAGTGCGCTTGACATCCGGTGTCCCCACTCAGGGGAATGGAGCATTGGATATTACAGGAAAAGAGACAAATATATAAATGCATGTATCCACAAAAGAAAAAACTTAAAATCAAACATAAATATAATATGTGTGTCTGACAGCATAATAAGAAGTCTTTATACTGCAAGACATAAAACGCAAAAATGGGAATTACTTTTAACTTTCAGGCTTACTTGCCTGTTAGGTGATAACAGGCCCTATTAAGTGGTCATATAGCGGGATCCTGCAACAGATAGCATAACGAGGATATTGGCAAAAAAACATGAAGGTATATATGTAAATTGAGGGTTTCCAACATGGTTTAGGACTTGTTTATAAAAGCATTTATGTCCCATTCCACGTTTAACCCATGGGGGGAGTAACTTTTTAGTTGGTAAATCCAGAAAACTTCAAGCTGAGATACCCCCCTAGTACGTGGACCTCCTCTCCAAGATGGAATGAATTTGTCTATTATTTGAAATTTAGAGCCTCTCGGATTTTTATTATGGAATTCTAAAAAGTGACGGGGGACACTGTGGTTAGTGCGACCTTTTTTGATAGCAGTAATGTGCTCATTGACATGGATGTTAAATGATCTGATGGTGCGGCCAACATACTGCATATTGCAGGGACATGTGATGAGGTACACGATGTATCGTGTGGTGCATGTGACAAAATGTTTAATCTGGTATATATTGGAAGTGACAGTAGACTCAAAATTCACAGATCTATGGTTCCCACAAGAGTTGTGCGTGCACACGTTACATTTCTTACAGGGATAGTATCCTTTGGTCTCTGGGAAAAAGGATGGTCTGGTGGGTGCTTCTATAACATTACGGGAGATGCGATTCCGCAATGACGGAGCCCCCCTAAAAGTAACCCTTGCTTTCATGGGGAGCACAGGACCTAAGACCGGATCGCTTCTCAGAATATTCCAGTGTCGGTTTAAAATTTGTTTAATCTGTCTGTGTTGGACAGAGAACTGGGTGAAAAGTGACCACTTGGATTTGTCATTGGGAGCTGGTTTTGGTCGCACAGATGTTAGCGTATTGCGATCAATAAGGGAGATTTTTGAGATCTCGCTGTCGATCTGGGCGGGTAGGTAACCTTTCTCTAAAAACCGTTCTCTCAAGAATTGTGCTTGGTGCAAGAAATCAGTGGTGTTAGTGCAATTCCTTCGAATTCGTAATAACTGACTGCGGGGGACAGAGTCGAGCCAAGGGCCGTAATGGCAGCTGTCTGTGGAGATATAGCCGTTTCTGTCCGTCGGCTTGAAGGAATTGCTCCAAGGACTTATCTGCTGCCCCATTAGACTGTGGGTGATATGCAGAGGAGAAAGCAAGCTGAATTCCCAACTGTGCACAAAAGGTTTGCCAGAACTGGGACACAAACTGACTACTGCTGTCCGAGATAATCACCTTGGGTAGCCCATGTAAGTGAAAGATCTCCCAAGCAAAAATGGAAGCCAGTTCCTTAGAAGTAGGCAACTTCTTAAGTGAAATACAATGGGACATTTTCGAGAACTAGTCAACCATCATAAGGATAACTGTGTTGCCCTGGGTGTTGGGTAACTTCACAATTAAATCTATAGACAGATGGGTCCAGGGCCTCTCTCCATTGGGTATGAGTTGTAAGAGGCCCACTGGAAGGTGTTGTGGAGTCTTACTCTGAGCACAGAACAGGCAGCTACGAAGGTGGCTACATCAGCACGCAGACTAGGCCACCAGAATTGTTGGGAAATGACCCAAAAGAGTTGATTCTTCCCAGGGTTGCCAGCAGCCTTGGGAGAATGGTAAGTCTGGAGCACGGCAGTACTGAGACTCTCTGGGACAAAGCAGCGGTCACAAGGTTTCTCAGGAGGAGCATGGAGCTGAGCTGCAAGAATTTTGTTACCCAAAGGAGAAGTGAGACTGGTGCAAACCGTAGCCAGAATACGATCAGGAGGAACCACAGGAACCGGAACCGACTCCATCTTGGAAGTGGAGGAAGATTGTCGTGACAAAGCGTCAGCCCTTACATTCTTAGTACCGAAACTGAAATTGAAACTAGACAAGAAAAGAGCCCATCGTGCCCTTCTGGGAGAGAGGTGTTTAGACTCAGACAAGAATGTGAGATTCTTATGGTCAGTAAAATGAGAACTGCCACAGTGGTACCTTCTAGGAGGTCTCCATTCTTTCAGGGCTAAAATCATCACTAACAGCTCTCTGTCACCAATCTCGTAATTGCACTCCGCAGGTGACAATTTCTGGGAAAAGTAGCCACAAGGATGCATAGCGCTCTCAGAGGTAGGACATTGAGACAGAGGGGTGTCAATTCCAGTTTTAGAAGCATCAACCTCAAGGATAAAAGGTAACGTAGGATCAGGATGTGCCAACACAGGAGCAGAAACAAAGTCAGCCTTGAGACTCTCAAAGGACTTAATGGACTCTGGAGACCAACTCTGTGGGTTACCGTCCTTTCTGGTCTGGACTTGACCAGAGACGAGAAGTTACGAATAAACTTCCGATAATAATTGGCAAAGCCAAGAAAACACTGCAGAGGACGTAAACACACGGGTCGGGGCCACTGTAGGACTGATGAAAGTTTCTCTGGGTCCATCGAAAAAGCAGAAGTGGAAATGACATAGCCCAGGAATTTAACCTGTTCACAATGGAATTCGTACTTCTCCAGTTTACAATAGAAATTGTTCTGTCTTTGTCTCTGAAGCACATGACAGACATCTGTGTGGTGGTTCGCCAGGGACTTGGAAAATATGAGGATATCATCGAGCTAAACCACCACACATAACTGCAACAAATCTCGGAGGACATCGTTAATAAATTCCTGGAAAACTGCCGGTGTGTTACAAAGGCCAAAAGGCATTACAAGGTACTCATAATGGCCTGTTCTGGTATTAAATGCAGTTTTCCACTCGTCGCCCTCCTTAATCCTCACGAGATTGTATGCCCCTCTCAAATGAAGCTTTGTTATCCCTTGAGGCAGTCAAATAACTCTGTAATCAATGGAATCGGATAGGCATTCTTAATCTTGAAATGATTGCGACCCCTATAATCAATACAAGGTCTCAGTTCACCACTCTTCCTCTTCACAAAGAAGAAACCAGCACCAGCAGGAGACGAGGATTTGCGAATGAAACCTCGAGAAAGTGCGTCTGCAAAATACTCCTCCATGGCCCTATCCCCCAAGACTAACAAAGGGTAAACCTGGCCACAAGGGGGTATGGCACCAGTTTGAAGGTCAATTGCACAATCATACGACCAGTGTGGAGGCAAACTACCCGCTTGACCTTTGTCAAAGACATCACTAAAATGGCGGTACTCCTCCGGCAGGGAGGAGAGTAAAGAGGTGCACAGGACCTTGGCCACCTTCTGGAAGAATGACTTACTGCATTGTGGCGATCAGGAGAGAACCTCATCAGGGAGCAAATCAAAAGAGGGGTTGTGCCTCTGTAACCAAGGATAACCAATAACCAGCAGAAACTTAGGTGAGGAAATAACTTGGAATTGGATTATCTCATGGTAAAGAGCCTCTATGGCCATGGACAATAGAACAGTCTCATGAGTCACATGGGCAGGCTATAGAGGTCTCCCATCAAGAGACTCCAGTGGCAAGTGGAGTGTCACACAGCTGCAGCGGAATCAAGTGCTTCGATACAAAGGCAGCATCAATGAAAATGCCTGCAGCCCCAGAGTCGATTAGAGCCTGTATCTCGACGGATGACTCAGCCCAAGAAAGGGTAACCAAAACCAGGGGCTCATCCTTCTGGATAACTGGGGACAAAACAACGCCACCTAAGGTCTGTCCGTGCCAGGACCTCAAGGTTTGGGCAATCCCTGGACAAGATTTCAAAAAGTGACCTGCCTGGTCACAATAAAGATACAATCTCTCCCTCCTCCTAAGGGTTCTCTCATCCGCAGAGAGACGCATGAAGCCCGAGTGCATGGGTTCATCTTCACAGACCGACTCGGTACCAGGAGGCATGGGGGGTGAGGGAGGCAAGGGTGGGACTACAAAGTTCGGAGACAAATTTACGGGAGGCTTCCGCAAGCGCTCCTTAAAAGGAAGTCTTTCTCTGAGTCTGGAATCAATGAAGATGGCAAACGTGATCAACTTCTCCTGCTCAGTGGGTATATCTCGGGCTGCTATCTCATCCTTGATGGTATCCGAGAGACCATGAGAAAAAGCAGTCACGAGGGCCACATTGCTTCAAGCAACCTCTGCTGCCAGTGTACAGAATTCAATGGCATAATCGGCAACAGTTCTCGTACTCTGTTTGATGGACGTGAGGCACTTGGCAGCAGAAGCAGAGCGTGCGGGAACGTCAAATACCCTTTTAAAAGAAGCCACAAACTCTGGGTAACTCTAGACAAAAGGTTTTTGCGTCTCCCATAGAGGCCAAGGCTCTCTCAGAGAGCAAAGATATTATGAAACCTACCTTGCTTCTGTCCGTGGAAAACGCCTGGGGCAGCATCTCAAAGTATATCTCAACCTGGTTGATAAACCCTCTGCATTGGAATGGATCACCCCCAAATCACTAGGGAAGCGGAGCAGAACCAGACATACCTCTTATAGAGGTAATACTCGAGGCGGGTGTCTGCACAGAGACTGGAGCAGTAGCAGGGATGGCCTGCAACACAGGTTGTACTGGAGCAGCCACAGTGGGAGATTCCAGGTGAGCTGTGCGACTCAGGAGCGTTTGTAACACCATGGCAAACTGATCCATGCAGTGATCCTGCTCATCCAATCTGGAAAAAATATTACCAACAAGTGGATTGACTGCATCTTCTAAATTCATGGCCTTCGCCTACTGTTAGAAACCATAAATCAGACTGAGACAGAAGTACAGTTAAATCACACTTGTTTAATAATAATAAAAAGGTAAACAGAGTAAACATAATCAAAACATAGGCAGAGTTCAGGAACTGGAACGGATAGTCAGACAAGCCAAAACATCAGGGAGCCATAAAAGAGCGTAGTAGCAATAGTAATGTCAGCCAAGCAAATCTTTAACAGGAACAAAGGAGAGCATCTCTAGAAATGTGACCAAGGCAAAGGCAGAGATCATCTGTGCTGGACGGCTTAAGTAGGCAGGACTGACGAGCAGGATATCATCAACAGGTGAGTCACTGTGGAGAGAAAGGATCTGGCAATTAGCCGACAGCTGAGCGGCCAGCTTTGAGAAGGAAGGGCTGAGCCCAGCCCTGACAAAGTGGCACTTTGCGCAAGAAGTGGCAAGCCTGGGGAGCGCATGCATGGCTTCTGATCATGGTGGACGTGTGAGACTCCGGCTCCGTTCCTCATCGACTTTCCCGGACTCCCGCTGCCCGACACACAGCACCAACAGCCACATGAATCACCTCCCCATACTCCTGCAACTGCCGTGCATCCCATGGGCAAAATAGGAGATCAGAGGTACATGCTTTTCTCGGCCACAGACCTCCTGCACCATGGATTGCTACCTACTCAGGCCTACATCCCTGGCCTCAAGTATTCAGGATGACGTGCTGGACCCACAAGAGAACCATGTGCCTGAGGCAAGTACCCTCTTTAATAACCCTCGCAACTCAAGCACAGGGAACTTTCACCCCCCTAACAGCAGAAGTGTTAGATGCAAAGCTGTATTCTCTGGTCCAGAATAGGGATGAGCTTTGAGTTCCGACTCGAACATCGGCTGTTCGCCAGTTCACCCAACAGCGAACAATTTGGGGCGTTCGCGGCAAATTCGAAAGCCACAGAACACCCTTTAAAAGTCTATGGAAGAAATCAAAAGTGCTAATTTTAAAGGCTTATATGCATGGATCAATGCAAAAAACATTTTAAAAACGTCAGTTTTTTCGGGAGCAGTGATTTTAATAATGCTTAAAGTGAAACAATAAAAGTGTAATATTCCTTTACATTTCGTACCTGGGGGATGTTTATAGTATGCCTGTAAAGGGGCGCATGTTTCCCGTGTTTACAGTCTGACAGCAAAATTACATTTCAAAGGAAAAAAAGTCATTTAAAACTACTCGCGGCTATTAATGAATTGTCAGTCCGACAATACACATAACAGTTCATTGATTAAAACGGCATGGGATTTCCCCACAGGGTAACCCTGAACCAAAATTTAAAAAAAAATGGCGTGGGGGTCCCCCTAAATTCCATACCAGGCCCTTCAGGTCTGGTATGGATATTAAGGGGAACCCCATGCCAAAACTAAAAAAAAAATGGCATGGGGTCCCCCTAAAAATCCATACCAGACCCTTATCCGAGCACGCAACCTGGCAGGCTGCAGGAAAAGAGGGGGGAAGAGAGAGTGCCCCCCCTCCTAAACTGTACCAGGCCACAGGTCCCCCCAAAGCACCTTGTCCCCATGTTGATGGGGACAAGGGCCTCATCCCCACAACCCTTGCCCGGTGGTTGTGGGGGTCTGCGGGCAGGGGGGCTTATCGGAATCTGGAAGCCCCCTTTAGCAAGGGGACCCCCAGATCCCGGCCCCCCCTGTGTGAAATGGTAAGGGGGTACAAAGTACCCCTACCATTTCACAAAAAAACTGCAAAAAATGTTAAAGATGACAAGAGACAGTTTTTGACAATTCCTTTATTTAAAGTCTTCTTCTTTTCAATCTTCTTTCTTCTATCTTCTTTCTTCTATCTTCCTTCGGTTTCTTCCTCCATCTTCTTCTTCCTCCGATCCTCTGATTCTTGCTCCGGTGTTCTTGTCCGGCATCTTCCTCCGCGGCGTCTTCTTCCCTTCTTCGTTCTCGGGCCGCTCCGCATTCATGATAGGAGGCTCCTGCTGTGTGACGCTTCTCGTCTTCTGACGGTTCTTAAATAATGGAGGGCGGGGCCAGCCGGTGACCCCGCCCCCTCTGACACACAGGGACTTGACAGGGAATTGACGGGGACTTCCCTGTGGCATTCCCCGTGATGTCAGAGGGGGCGGGGTCACCCGTTACACCCGGCCAACAATTCATTAATAGCCGCGAGTAGTTTTAAATGACTTTTTTTCCTTTGAAATGTCATTTTGCTGTCAGACTGTTCTAAACACGGGAAACACGCGCCCCTTTACAGGCATACTATAGACACCCCCCAGGTACGAAATGTAAAGGAATATTACACTTTTATTGTTTCACTTTAAGCATTATTAAAATCACTGCTCCCGAAAAAACGGCCATTTTTAAAACAGTTTTTTGCATTGATCCATGTCCTCTGGGGCAGGACCCGGGTCCCCAAACGCTTTTTAGGACAATACCATGCAAATTAGCCTTTAAAATTAGCCCTTTTGATTTCAAACGTTCAAGTCCCATAGACTTCAATGGGGTTCTAACGTTCGTTCGAATTTTCGGTCCGTTCGCAGGTTCTGGTGCGAACCGAACCGGGGGGGTGTTCGGCTCATCCCTAGTCCAGAACCTCACTCACAATATTGCACAAGAGGTGGGGAAACTCGCTAGGAACTGAGAGGGGAAATTGTACAATTAGGAGAGCGCACTGACACCCTGGAGACAAAGTTTGATGAACTTATACAGTATGTACAGGTCCTGGAACAGGACAATGCTGCTATAAAACATACTGTCATCCAGCTCCAAGCCCAACAGGAAGACCTGGAGAATAGGGAGCGCAGACAAAATCTGCGGATGAGGGGTATCCCAGAAACATTGGAAGACCAGGACCTCCATCCCTATCTACTGAGCGTATTCAACATAGTTTCTCCCAATATCCCTGATATTGACTGGCGATTAGATAGAGCTCACAGGTCAATAGCTCCTAAACCCCCGGTTGGGGCAAACCCGCAGGGTGTAATTGTGCCTTTCCATTATTACGACATCAAAGAAGCTTTAACCATTACTACCCTCAATAAATCCAGGCTTGGTTTCAAAGGATCCAAGATCCAGATCTTCAGCGATCTTTCTCCTTGCAAAACGAAGAAGCCTTTGCCCAGTGACACTCCACCTCCAGGTTCACAAAGTCATATATCGTTGGGGTTTCCCCTTTCGCCTCTCTGCCTCCCACGATGGCATACAGTATTCCATACATGATCTTCAGGAAAGTGATGCCTTCTTGTGCAACTTGGCCTTCCACCCCTCCCCGAAGAAGATATTGTACCACTTCCTGCTACTCCTAAGCCACCGTTGGCTCCAAGTCACATCTTGACCCCAGTGTGACAGAAACATCACAAATCTACCTTCACACCTCAGAGGCGCACTTTGTCCAGATTCCCAACCTGATGGACACTGATGCATAGTTTGGTTATGTTCTCTCTTTTTTCCTGGCCCCTGACATTTTTTGTGGCCAGTTTGCCCATACCGGGTTTGTTCACCCCAAGCCCATGGGGTGCACCACTTGTTGCAACTATTGCATTCTGGTTTAATCCTCTATATGTTTAATCACATAACTTTGTATTCCAGGCTCTCATATTCTGGAAGATGGTGGGGGACTCTACCTCCCCATTTTTTGGAGGCCCCCATGCCCCTCTTGCTAGTCCAAGGCTTTGGCCCTGGCTCCCTGGAGGCACCCTACCCTTCAGGTTTCTTTTTGGATGCATTTTTTTTTATTGTTTATTCTTCCTTTTTTTCTCCTATTTTCAGGTCTTTTTTTTTTTTACCTATTACCTTTTACCTTTTTTGTGTTATAGTGCTACTGTTTTTCCAAGTCTTACTTTGTTGTTTTATACCCTTTACATGTTCCACACACCATGGAATTTTCTACCTAATATATACTATGCTGTATATCATTTGCCTTTTAAATGGATTTAGTTAATATTACATTGAAGTTCCTTACTTGTAATGTTAAAGGCTTAAACTCTATTCAAAAGAGATGGCTAGCTTTGAAAGAGTTTACATCTTCTAGGGCTGATGTGAGTATGATCCAGGAGACTAATTTCCACCCCTGGGGGTCCTTTAAATTTGCTAGAAAATGCTTCCCAACAGCTTTTATGGCCTCTGACCCTTCTTGGAAAGTAGGAGTGGCTATTTTAATTAAATGAATCAAATCTTAATATTTAGACCCCCATGGCAGATTTATTATCTTGGATTGCACATTCCTCACCCATTCATTTACTTTAGTTAATGTCTATGTTCCTAACTCTAGCCAAATTCAGTTCCTTTCTACTGTGTTTGACAATTTAGACAAATTCTCCCAACCTTTTACGGTCATAGGCAGAGATTTTACCATGACTATGTCCCCTGGCAAAGATAGACCTATATTATTTCTCTCCACGACGGCTACTACAGTCAACTGCCTCTCGACCTCCTTCCGTAAACTCATAAGAGCGCATAATCTCCTAGATGTTTTGATGATTAAGCACCCCACACATAAGCAGTATATGTTCTACTCTCACCCCCATAAGCTTTTCTCTAGACTGGACCAGTTCTTTGTATCCTCCCCCCTTTTGACGTCTACGGTTTCCTCAGAAATGAATCCCATAACCTGGTCTGATCACTCCTTTGTCCACCTAGACATTGCTCTATCCTCCGCCTCCCCCAGAACATGCCATTGGTGTCTCAACGAATCCCTGCTTCATGTTCTGGAGACTAGAGACCACCTATCCAGCAGCCTGTCTGAGTTATTCCAATTCAATGAGAACACGGTCTCGGAGACCTCCACCTTGTGGGAAGCACATAAAGCCTTCTTCTGGGGTCAATGTATTTCTACGGGCTCCCGCTTGGAAAAAGATGCAGTGTTCCAACGCTCTTCTATTCTGTCCAAACTCCATAAAGCTGAGAAGCTCTTGGTGTCTTCCCCCACGATGATTAGGCTCCAAGTGATTTTTTTTTACGAAACCAGCTCAGATCCCTAGATATGAAGAGATAAATCTCTTCTGTGGTCCAAACATAAATTCTACAAGTAATCTAACAAACCTCACAGAATGCTGGTAAATAAATTGAAACCTTGCCTCTTCCATTCATCCCCAGATTTTCTCATGCAAACTAATGGTACCCCCACTTACTGCCCTCTTACCATGTCCAAAGTATTTGGATAATTTTGCCATAAATTATATAACTGTCTAAAAACAGATCCCAACTACCATTTCACACAGGAAAAAGTTGACTCCTTTTTTGAATCCTTACACCTGCTTAAACTTTCCTCAGCCCATCTCTCATCCTTGAACTCCGCGGTTACCCCCTAAGAATTAGCTGAAGTAGTCAAAAACCTCCCAACCTCCCATAAATCCCCCAGCCCGGATGGTCTGCCTTACTCTTATTATAAAACTTTCCTCCCGATTTTAATCCCACATCTGATTTCCCTATTTACCTCATTGTTAAAAGGAACTATACCCCACCCCCAATTTCTTCATGCTCACATCTCCGCGATCCCAAAACCTGATAAAGATCCTTCCCTCCCTGACAATTATAAACCTATATATTTGTTTAATTCCAATTACAAGATCTTTACAAAAATTTTGGGCAACAGACTTTCCCACGTAATCCCTAGACTTATACACAAGGATCAAGTAGGATTTGTACCCACTAGACATGCCAGCGACAACATGTAACACACCATTGATCTCATTGACCTGCTAAATAAAACAACCCACCCAGCCCAAATTCTGAGCCTAGATGCTCAAAAAGCCTTTGATCGGCTCAGCTGGCCCTTAATGCTTGCTACCCTCTCCAAATATGGATTTAACGGCTCCTTTATGGCAGCACTACACACCCTGTATTCCCGACCTTTCTCCTAAGTTCAGCTGTCCTCCTTTCTGTCGTCATCATTCCCTTTAAGTAATGGCACCAGACAAGGATGCCCATTAACCCCCTCGCTCTTTATTCTTTGCTTGGAACCCTTAACCGAAGCCATCCGCACTCATCCTGACATTCGTGGGGTCTCGCTGTGACAGGGAGAGTATAAACTTTCTTTGTTTGCAGATGACATCCTACTGACACTGATCAAACCCCATCCCCCCCTCCCGAATCTCCATGACTTAAAAAAAATTGTCTCAATTTCTGGGTACAAAACCAATACGAGCAAAACGGAAGCCCTACCACTCCACATCCCCCCACTGCTCTTGTTACACTACAACAGAATTACCCCTACCATTGGTGCTCACATGCTCTTAAATACCTAGGGATAAATTTAAACTCCTTATGCCCCGCCCTCTACCAGGCCAATTTCCCCCCACTATTCCATGACATTGACCGACTTTTGCACCAGTGGGACACTTTTCCCCTCTCTCTCTTAGATCGGATCAATGTCCTAAAGATATCTATCCAACCAAGGCTCCTGTACCTGCCAGTCCCCATTCCAATGTCACAGCTCAAGGCCACACAGCTCCTTGCTCTAGAGGTGGTATGGGAGCCCCGGACCTTATCAAATATTACTTTGCCACTCATGTTAAACCGATCATTACATGGTCCACTAGAATGGCATTAAGTATTTGGTCAGAGATAATAATGAGTATAACATGCTCGGTTCAACCCTGCTCCATAATTTGGTCGAACCTAGAGACCTCTATTGCCCAACTACAGGGCCTTTGTCTGTACCCGATGTTATTTACACTCTCTATATGGAAAAGATGTTCCTGACAGTTCTCTCTCTCTTCTCCATGTCCACCTTTACTAAATGTGCTTTTCAATCCCTACATCCCGGATAGTTTATCATACACCCGAATGTACTCCTGGTCACAAGCTGGAATTTTCTAGCTTCGAAATATAGTACATCCACTCACTCGTAACCTTTTACCCTTTGCAGAAATTCAACGAACACACCAAATCCCTAAACAACTTTTCTACTCCTATCTCCAATTTAAATATTACTTCTTCTCTAAGTCACAAACCCTGACCTTAGATAAGCCAACCCCAATTAAACTCTTATGTGCCCAAGGTCTGCACCAGACCCACCTTATTTCGGACATCTATAATTTTCTCCACAATGCCCTCCCAATGACTCGCAATATCCATACATGCAGAAATGGTCCCACGTCACCCAACGGCCTATTTCTCTCCCTAAATGGCAGAAGATTTGGGAAGCTGTTTCCAAGTCATCAAGGTGCGTGGAGCAGAGAGAGATGTTTTATAAGATATTGTTCTTTGGTATAGAACCCCTGAGATTCTACATAAATATGATCCTAAGGTTATTCAGGTGTTCTGGAGGTGCTTGGGTGACATTGGCTCACACTTCCATATATTTTGTGAATGCCCCATTATCCAACCATTCTGATCCTCCATCGAATCCCACTTAAAAGGCCTTTTTGAAATAAATCTGCCACTGGACCCGATTCATTACCTATTGGGCCTACTGTTCCCTAGCTTCTCCAAGCACACCCAAAAAATTAGCTGCCTTCATCCTCCTGGCAGCCAAAAGGGCTATACCCTTGAGATGGTTATCTCCCTCCCCACCTGCTCTCTCACAAGTTTTACAGATATTGGAGCAGATCTATAGAATGGAACACCTTACAGCGGTAGTTCACAACTCACTTCCTCAGTTTTTAAAAATTTGGGATTTATGGGATTATTCTGATCTTAACCCTGGGGCCATACCATTACATCACATATGATCAGCACCCTTCCATGTTACTTTGCCAATCTTGTCTACTCAGACTTCCTAACTCTTTATATCATCATTCCATAGTATCCCCCCCCCTTTTTTTTTTCCTTAATTTAAGTCTCCTCAGAGTGCCTTGGTCTCTCAGTTTGGGTACTCTTGGAACCTTACTGATAGTTGATCTGAAGAGTAACAATTCTTGTTTGTGTTATATATTGATGCCTGTTTGTTATGCCTGCTCTCTTGGTACACCCCCCCCCCCTCCTGAACTATTTTGAAGTTCTATAATACTTTTATATATGTTATTTGGTATTACTGTATGTCCGATTTTATATCTTCTGTATACGACTTAGGTAAATTTTTATGAATGCAATTCCCATAATCTACTTTCTTTTTTTATTTGCCTGTATTTCCGTGAAAAACTTAATAAATATACAATTAAAAAAAAGAAGTGGCAAGCCTACCCTGGCAAGCCATCCCAAGGGTTGAACTAAATTTGCACCAACAGAGGGTGCGTGCGCACCGGCATGCCGCTTCTGCTGTGAATATTCACAGCAGAAGCCAATTTGCGGGTGCGGGGCACTCGATGTCCTCTGGTACCCACTGAATGTTGGCAAAGAACACAGAGCTGTGATCTGCCTATGTAAACAAGGCAGATCGCTGTTCAGACAGGGTGGGAGGGATGGATTCTGTGTTCCTGCAAAGCAGGGACTAGAATCCATTTCTCCCCCTAGTAAAAACAGCACACAGTTTACACCAAAACACTGGCTAGGCAAACATTAAACCCAGTGCCTTTTTAGCACAGATAACTGTTTTAGTGTCAGTGGTTCCCAAAAAGTGTCAGTTAGTGTCCCAATGTCCACCGCAATATCACAGTCTCGCTATAGAGCCATTACTAATAATAAATAAATAAATAAATACAAATTTCAGTATATATCCCATTGTTTGTAGACGTTATAATGTTTGCATAAACTAATCAATATACGCTTATTGGGGTTTTTTTTTTACCAAAAACATGTAGCAGAATACATATTGGCTAAATTTATGAAGAAATTCGATTTTTAAAAATTTTTTATTGGATATGTTTTATAGCAGAAAGTAAAAAATACAGTTTTTTTTCAAAATTGTCTGTCTTTTTTGTTTATTGAGGGGTTTAAATATTCCGGAGATCAAGTGGTTAAAAAAAAATTATGAAACTTAACTATGTGTGGTTCAAAAACTAGAGTTACATACGTGTATTATGGAATCACATACCAAAAATGCATTTTATGATCTGATTTCTTTAGATGATTTCGGCTTAACGGAGATATGTGGCATGGCAGCTTAACAGGCTCTGGCTTAAGAGACTACCAATGGGATTTAATGACACTGGGCCTATGTACTGTCAAAGGTGCTGTAAACTGGAATGTATTCTTTTGTCAAATGTGGTAAACACCACAAATGTCTATCATAGATGAAAGATTACAATCTGGCCATTTTCATCACTGACTTGAGGATTTTAGAGAAATGAGGGTGACACTGTGCTCAGTATGAATCTCAATTCTCCTCACTCAATTTGGGGATCATTAGACCTCATTCTCATCATACATGAGTGTTGTTTTCAATGTAGTGTCTTTATTACTAATATTAGCATTAGTAGTTAACCAAATGTTTACATTTTTTTGCTTTTTTAAGCTGAAGATTTGCTTAGGCCCTGTTCACAATGGTGAGACATGGGATCCTACTTCTGAGAGCATGAAATGTCAAATTAAATATTTTCCTATTAGAGCCATATTAACTGATTCAAAACAAGTCGCTCTGACTTAAAAAAGGTCCTTGCACTACTTTGGCCCGACTTTGATATGCCATGGCAACTACGACCACGCTACCACTCCTGACTGCTACTGCAACATCTCAGATCACAGGAGCATTCCATATTACAGTCAGAGCAAGTACTAGGTAAGGGGCAGGCCAGACAGGAACAGGAGAGACAGCACCAATCAGTGAGCAGAGTTCCCGCCCAGCCAGCCCAGCAGATCCCAGAGCTGTGTCTGTGTTAAAGCAGTCACAGCAGAAGGAAAGAGGTGCTGCAAAACATGGAACTTCAGGTCCTTAGTGCTAGTCTGGCAGTGTTATAAAAGGCTGCTGCTTACAATGCCAGAAATATAAACACTCATTTTGTATTATTGTGGCATCTGCCTAAGAGGGGGAATTGGTAAATGGCTAGGGCTGTAGTTAAAAAAAAAAACAGGCTGTGGTGTGTTATTGTTGGCTGATATCTCTGCATGTGGGGAATGCATGCAAAGTTGTGTGTGTTCCTGGCTAGACATGGGCCGAACACCCCCGAACACAAGAAGTTTGGAACATCGCAAAAGTTCAGAACCGAATAATGAACCCCATTAAAGTCTATGGGACCTGGAAATGGGACCTGAAAAAATCAAATGTGCCCATTTTGAAGGTGTTTTTGCAAGTAATTGGGCATACAGTGGTTATGGGGGTCCAGGTACTGCCCTGGGGGACATGTATCAATGAAAAAAAGTTTGTAAAAGGCATCATTTTTAAATGAGCAGTGATTTACTGATGCTTAAGGTGAAACTATAAAAATGAGAAATAATAAAAATGTAAAATTCCTTTAAATATAGTGCCTGGTAGTCCCCTGCCTGTAAAGTGGCACATCTCTACCATGTATAGAACCTGCTGCAGCAATAATGACATTTATAAAGCCAAATGTATGATGAGGCCACAAATTAGTGCACTCGGAACAAGGTTAGAGATTTTTTTTTATAAATTCTGGTGTTTGTTTTGCAGACTTTTGATAGAAGTAACACGTGCGGAAAATTTGGGCTTTGGGTGTCGGTGGTGCCTCCACACCATAACCCTATAGAGCTACTCGTGATGAAAGCAAAAACTGGCCTTGCTGTCAAAAATGTTAATGATATGCACCTGTCAAACAGGTGCAGAAAAGTTGGTTCCTTGGTGTTAATTGTGCCCATGAAACCTACACCAGAAAAATTTCTTCCAAATGAAATCAACACTCACAAAGCTAGGCAGCCTAGACGGTCTTTCAGAGATTCCAGATCCAGAAAGCACTTAATGAGTCACATCAGCATCAGGGGCTTGAGAGCTCCTGCTAATCCAGAACTGATTCATTTTGATAAATGTCAGCCAGTCCACGGAGTCTATGGACAGATGCGCTCTCTTATCTGTCACAAAACCCTTGGCAGCACTGAATGTCCATTCAGAAAGCATGCTGGATGCAGGGTGGCCCAGCAGCTTAATTGCATACTGGGCAAGGTCTGGCCAGTGGTCTATTTTCAGGACCCTGTAACCCAGTGGATTGTCAACTGGAAAGCTCTCCATGTCTGTTTTCGCCCCTAGATAATCTCCCACCATATGATGCAGATGCTGCCGATGGGATGTAGAAGCTGGCAGCCCTGGGTGCCGAGGACTAAAAAAAATTTGAAATGCATCACTGAAGCGGCACATAAACTCCTCTTTAAGGTGTCTTCAAGAGATTTCATCTTCTACTCCCTCTGTGGGGATGAGTTCTGAGACTTTTCCCTTGTAACAGTGGTCAAGGAAAAGCCAATAGTGATCCTTCTCCTTGATGTCACAGATTCTCAGGTCCTTTCACAGGCATTGAAGAATGAGGGAGCCCATGCACTGAAAGTTTGCGAAGGCATAAGAAACAGACACCTCGGGTCACTGAGGATTACAGTATCTGGAACCTCCTCGCAGTCATGTACTACACCCAAGCGTTCTGGGATAGAAAACCAACTGTTAAGGGTTGGCATATGTCTTCCTCTGTTTCAATGTCTCCAAAACTGCCAGAATTCTTCTCCTTCTCCTCCTCCATCTCCTCTGTTTTGTGTGGCATTGCAAGAATAGTGTCTGCATAAAGTGGGCCTTGAGAGGAAAGGAAGTACTCCTCTTTCTCCCATTACTCTGCCACGAGTGCCCTGTCTATAATGTCACACAGAGTCTGCTCCAGTACGAACACAACATGGATTGTGTCACTGATGCATGCATCGTCATGGCTCACCATCTTAGTCAAAAGGAAGAAATGGCTGCACTCCAAGATGATGAATATGAGTCCGTTATTAACCCATCCAAGTGAGGCACCACAGGAAAAACGACAATCAAGGCATCAAGGCAAACATGTTTCACACAGTATCTTGTGCTTAATCACTATTCAGCACATGATACTTTATCATGCAGCCATTGGGGTGGGTAAAAAAGCAAAGCAAAGCAAGCCTGAGCCTTTCGGTGTGCCATACTCACACAGGTACCCTTTGCTGTATGTGCAGCCGCTGCAGCATTGCCAAAGTCGAGTTCCACCTGGTGGGCATGTCACAAATCGGGTGGTTTACGTGCAGGTGGAATTCCCACTGAATTTCAGCAAACCAAGCATTGGCTGTGTATGACCACCTGAAATGGCTACAGACTCTTCTGGCTTGCTTTAGAAGATTATCCAACCCTGCGTACCTATTTAAGAAAAGCTGCACCACCAAATTGAGAACATGTGCCGGGCATGGCACATGTGTCAAGTTTCCCTGTATGAGGGTGGACAGGAGGTTTGTGCCATTATCGTACACCACCATTCCTGGCTCCAGCTGGCGTAGCATGAACCACCTCTGGGCCTGCCCCTTCAGAGCTAAAATAATCTGTGCTCTTGTGTGGCACCTGTCCCCTACACAGACCAGCTGAAGCACTGCATGGCACCTTTTAGCCTGACTCATTGAATAGCCCCTTAAATTCTTAGAGGGTACTTGTGATTCATAGGACAATTCAATAGAGGAGGACATGGAGAAGGAAGAGGAGGGGGTAGAGCTAACAAATGTTGCATAATCACCACTAGCTGTATGGACACATGGCAGCACAACAAGCTACAGCACTGAGCCCTGTCCTGCATCCTTCCGAGTTGCAAGCAGAGTTGCCCAGTGTGCTGTGAACAAAATATATTGTCCCTGACCAAGCTTGCTGGACCATGTGTCAGCAGTAATGGGGACCTTGCGGCTGACTGCCTTGCCCAACGATGCCACAAAATGGCAAAACATTGCCTTCCACGTGATGGTACAAAGCTGAAATTACTTACGTGAAAAGAAATAGTAACTGGGAACCTGCCATTGTGGTACAGCACATTCTGCAAATTCACAGAAGGGGCAGAATTCACCAGATGGAAAGGCAGGAGTTGTAAAACCAGCAGCTTTGACAAGCTTGAATGTAGACGCTGGGCATGTGGGTGGCAGTGACTGTATTTTTTTTTCGCTGCAGCATATTGGGCAGATACATTTTCCTGCTATAATCTACAGCTGGTGGTGTGCTACTGGCAGGCGTACTGCAAGGACCTGGGACACCCGTCGCTATACCATATTCCCTGTCAGTGGAGGCTGCTGAGAGGTCATGAGGAGTGAGGAGGAGCAGAATTGCCTCCCTTTTGTGTGGCTTTCAGCTGCTCTTGCCAACAGGCTGAGTGGTAGGAGATTAAATGCCTTGTCAAGAATGTGGTACCCAAATGGCTGGTGTTTTTGCCACGCTTAAGCTGCTTGAAGCAAAGTTCACAAATTGTGCTAAAAAAGGCCCAGACAACTGTTAATAGTGGGTCGGGAGATAACAACTCTGCAATCTGGTGGAATAGGGTGGCTGCTTTCCACTCTTCCATGATGGCTGCCTTGTTGGGGTTGTGCCTCACCCTCACTTTCTTCCTCTGCTCTACCTGACACCAAAGTCACGTTAATGACCTCATCATCACCATCATCCCCTCCATCCTCATCATAATTGGAGCCAACTTGGCAATATGCTATGGCTGGGGGAACATGACTGCCAATTTGTTTTTTACCAGTGTTCTCCCCTTTCTGTAGGCTCATGTTCCTACCTTCCTCAACCTTAGAACCAAGATATAAATCAAGTAATGGCTGTGCATCACCAAGGAACAAGTGGCTGATGCTGTGTTCAAATAACTCAGCTGACTCCTCAATGCCTGAGCCTGATGCCGCGTACACACGGTCGGACTTTCTGGGAAGGTAGGTCCGACGTACTTGCTGCCAGACTTCCAGGGGACTACCGCCGGACTTTCTGAACGGACGGACTTGCCTACACACGACCGGACTTTCCGGAATCCGGTCTTCCCGGCGGACTTCCGCCGGACTTTCAGAATGAACGGACTTTCCCACACACGGACGCCTGCACAGACGCCCCCTCCCCCAAAGCACCCACCCCCCATGTTGAGGGCATGCGGCCTGGTACGGTTCAGGAGGGGGGGCGCTCGCTCGTCCCCACCCCCTTTCCTGACCGGCCGGGCTGCGTGCTTGGATCGGGGTCTGGTATGGATTTTGGGGGGACCTCCACGCCGCTTTTTCGGCATAGGGGGTTCCCCTTAAAGTTCGATACCAGACCTAAGGGCCTGGGGTGCCCCCCGCGCTCGCCGCAATAGGAAATTTTTTTTCCTATTGCAGCGAGCGCGAGATGTAGCACCCTGCTCCTCCGTCGTATATGGTCCGTCGGAACAGCATACAGACGAATGGGCTTTCCGTCAGGAACTGAGTCCGGCGGAGTTACGACGTAAAGATTTGAAGCAAGTTTCAAATCTAAAGTACGTCGGATTTCCGACCGAAACGGTCCGTCGGAAGTCCGATGGAGACCACACACAGTCGGATTGTCCGCCGGATTTAGTCCGGCGGCGTCCGTCGGACTTTTGTAGGTGAAAAGTCCGACCGTGTGTACGTGGCATAAGGCTATGGCAGGAGTAGCTGTGGACATGGAGGTAGAATAAGCAGCTGCGGTGGACTGCGCACTAGTCTCTGCTTGGGTGATGGAGGACGATGAGGATGGTTTAGTAAGCCAGTCAACCACCTCCTTTGCATGATGTGGCTGGATAAAATAGGTAACATCACTAAACAGAGAAAATTATGCCCTGCCTAAGGACGGACCAAGTTCACCTTTGCCTGTGGACACAGACGCTGCTGGCCCCCTCACAGTGCCATGGGAGTGTCTGCCTTTCCTTGTTGGCCTCCCAGATACGATGGGGGCTTATTAACAAAATGTAATAAAGATTGGGAAATGTGTAAGTGGATACACTTTAATCAATGGAAAGTGGTATTTGATGCACTTTAACTTGAGTACTTACTACACAGACACTACAATATACTGCAGTAAAACCGCACTGCAGTACTGCAATATACTGCGGTAAACATGCACTAACGCACTGAAATATACTGCACTGAAATATACTGCACTGAAATATACTGTGTTAAACGTGCACTAACGCACTGCAATGTACTGCATTAAACAGGGAACCAACGCACTGAAATATACTGCGTTAAACGTGCACTAATGCACTGTAATATACTGCGATAAACGTGCACTAATGCACTGAAATATTCTGCACTGAAATATACTGCGTTAAAGGTGCATTAACGCACTGAAATATAGTGCACTGAAATATACTGCGTTAATCGTGCACTAACGCACTACAATATCCTGTGGTGCATTATTGCACTGCAATATACTGTGGTAAATGTGCACCAGCGCACTGAAATATACTGCGTTAAACGTGCACTAATGCACTGCAATATACTGTGGTAAGTGTGCACCAACGCACCGAAATATACTGCGTTAAACATGCACCAATGCACTGCAGTATTCTGTGGTAAATGTGCAATAACGCACTGAAATATACTGCATTAAACATGCACTAACGCACTGCAATATACTACGGTAAGCGTGCACCAACACACTGACATATACTGCATTAAACGTGCACTAATGCACTGCAATATACTGCGGTAAACGTGCACCAACGCACTGAAATATACTGTGTTAAACGTCCACTAACGCACTGCAATATATTAGGGTATACATACAATAATACACTGAAATATACTGCGTTAAAAGTGCATTAACACACTGCAATATACTGCGGTAAATGTGCACAAATGCACTGAAATATACTGTGTTAAATGTGCACTAACGCACTTCAATATACTGTGGTATACGTGCACAAATGCACTGAAATATACTGCGTTATACATGCAATAATGCACTGCAATATACTGCATAAACGTGCACCAACGCATTGAAATGTACTGCGTTAAACGTGCACTAACACACTGCAATATGCTGCGGTAAGCGTGCACCAATGCACTGAAATATACTGCGGTAAACGTGCACTAAAACACTGCAATATACTGCGGTAAATGTGTACCAATGCACTGAAATATTGCTGTTATATGCTGCAGTAACTGTGCAATAAAGCACTGAAATATACCGCACTGCAATATACTTTTGGTAAACGTACACAAACACACTGCAATATACTGTGTTAAACGTGCAATAACACACTGCAATATACTGAGTTAAACGTGCAGTAACACACTGAAATATACTAAAGGAACCCTGCCCTGACAAATAAAATGACACTAAAGTAAAAATGAACGGTCACACTACACTCACACTGCACTATCACTAGATTCACACTGAACTGACACTAAAGCAAAAATGAATGGTCGCACTACACTCACACTAAACTGATACTTTACACTCACAATAGAATCACAATAGCCCACTATAGCATGCTCACTTGCTAGTAGCACTGAACAGGGTCCTGTTCTGTCTCTCTTCATATCACACTGCAAATGGCTATGGGAAGAATATTTTTATAGCGTGGGGTGGGACTAAGAGCAATGAGCCATAATTGGATAGAGTTACCATGACAGTGTCCAATCATAGCTTTGACAGTGCTATGTCCCTGATTGGGCAAAGTTTTAATTGCTTTAGCCAATCAGGGCTTCCAATGCACTGTGCGGCGGCACAGTGCATTGTGGTCGTTCGGTGGGCATTCCCCATTTGGATGTTCGCCGAATAGGCTCCAGCCAATGTTCGGCCCGAACTCATGCCCAGGCTGAGTTGTTCACCCAACACTTGTTCCTGACCGTCAGGAAATGCACTGCTCTTTGACAGACATGCGAGGGTGCCAATAATCCTTAATGGCACTCCCACACATCGCAAACTGCGTGTGTTTTCACACGCATCAAAACACATGGTGTCCAGCACCCTGTGGTTTGGTGTGAATTTTCAGAAGGGTCGCAGAATTCTTTCTGGATGCTTCTCGCGGGTAGGGCAGCCCATTTAAAAGAATGGGCTGCCCTACACACAGCACGCAGTAGTATGAACCAAGGCTTAGGGCCCATTCATACTTGCCCGCACACTAAATCAGAGTGTTTTAGTGAGCGGGCAGATGTCCATTTTGGGCTGCAGTGATATGCGCTAGGAGAGGTGTGATGCATGTTTTATCACATTACACAGCTCCTTTTTTTTAATTTCACTTCATTCATGTCACCACACAGCAGCGCAGTGCGTTTCACCTGCTATGCAGTGCCAACCAGTGAGGTGCGATATTATGCAACATGTCTCACTCCTCACGACACTGCTCCTCCGGGCTGTGTTGCAGCAAGAAGGGGGCACAAAGAAAACAGCTGTTTTCTATGTGTGTGCTATGTGCCCTAGAATTAACTAGTGTTCTTTTAGGCTCGATTCACATCTATGCATGTTGCTTTTGAGCGTTTTTGGAGGTTTTTTGTGATGCTTGCCACGTTTTTGAGCAGCGTTTTTACAGCGTTTTTGCGGCGTTTTGCGTTTTTTTTTGCAGTTTTTTTTCAGACTGTATACAGTCTAAAAAATAAAAATAAAACGCCAAAAACGCATCAGAAACGCTGTAAAAACGCTGCAAAAATGCTGCAAAAACGCTGCACTTGCGTTTTTGATGCTGGTCCATTGAATTCTATTACATGCAAAACGCTGCATTTTGCATGAAAAAAAGTCCCTGACCCTTTCCAAAAATGCAGAGGTACAAAAAGGCATTGATGTGAACATGTTCCATAGGAACCCATGTTAAAAATTTCCCATGCATTTCTGCAAAATGCAAAATGCATCAAAAAACGCGCTAGTGTGAATGGAGCCTTAGACTAAAAAAAAACTGTAAAAAAAAAAAAAACGCAAAACGCAAATCGCGGCAAAAACGCGGCAAAAACGCGGCAAAAACGCGGCAAAAACGCTGCTCAAAAACGTGGCAAGCATGAAAAAAAAACCTCCAAAAACGCTCAAAAGCAACATGCATAGGTGTGAATCGAGCCTAAGGCGTTTTTTTTTTTTTTTACAGTTTTTTTTTACAGTTTTTTTTTACAGTCTAATAAAAAATTAAAAAAAAAAAAAAAAAAAAACGGCAAAAACGCATCAAAAACGCATCAAAAACGCTGCAAAAACGGTGCACTTGCGTTAGGCTCAATTCACACTAGCGCGTTTTTTGGTGCATTTTGCATTTTGCAGAAATGCACGGAAATTTTTTAACATGGGTTCCTATGGAACATGTTCACATCAATGCCTTTTTGTTTCTCTGCATTTTTGAAAGGGTCGGGGACTTTTTTTCATGCAAAATGCAGCGTTTTGCATGTAATGGATTTCAATGGACAAGCATCAAAAACGCAAGTGCACCGTTTTTGCAGCGTTTTTGATGCGTTTTTGGTGCGTTTTTGATGCGTTTTTGCCGTTTTTTTTTTTTTTTTTTTTTTAATTTTTTTTAAGACTATAAAAAAAAAATGTAAAAAAAAAAACAAAAAAACGCAAAACGCAAATCGCGGCAAAATCGCGGCAAAATCGCGGCAAAAACGCGGCTCAAAAATGTGGCAAGCATGAAAAAAAAACCTCCAAAAACGCTCAAAAGCAACATGCATAGGTGTGAATCGAGCCTTAGGCTCGATTCACACTAGCGCGTTTTTTGATGCATTTTGCATTTTGCAGAAATGCACGGGAATTTTTTAACATGGGTTCCTATGGAACATGTTCACATCAATGCCTTTTTGTTTCTCTGCATTTTTGGAAAGGGTCGGGAACTTTTTTTCATGCAAAATGCAGCGTTTTGCATGTAATGGATTTCAATGGACAAGCATCAAAAACGCAAGTGCACCGTTTTTGCAGCGTTTTTGATGCGTTTTTGGTGCGTTTTTGATGCGTTTTTGCCGTTTTTTTTTTTATTTTTTTTAATTTTTTTTTTTATTTTATTTTTTTTAAGACTGTAAAAAAAAATGTAAAAAAAAAAAAAAAAAAAAATAAAACGCAAAACGCAAATCGCGGCAAAATCGCGGCAAAATCGCGGCAAAAACGCGGCTCAAAAACGTGGCAAGCATGAAAAAAAAACCTCCAAAAACGCTCAAAAGCAACATGCATAGGTGTGAATCGAGCCTCAGGCTCGATTCACACTAGCGCGTTTTTTGATGCATTTTGCAGAAATGCACGGGAATTTTTTAACATGGGTTCCTATGGAACATGTTCACATCAATGCTTTTTTGTATCTCTGCGTTTTTGGAAAGGGTCGGGGACTTTTTTTCATGCAAAATGCAGCGTTTTGCATGTAATGGATTTCAATGGACAAGCATCAAAAACGCAAGTGCACCGTTTTTGCAGCGTTTTTGATGCGTTTTTGGTGCGTTTTTGATGCGTTTTTGCCGTTTTTTTGTTTTTTTAAAAAAAAATTTACATTTTTTTTTGACTGTAAAAAAAAACTGTAAAAAAAAAAAAAAAAAACGTAAATCGCGGCAAAAACGCGGCAAAAACGCGGCAAAAACGCGGCTCAAAAACGTGGCAAGCATGAAAAAAAAACCTCCAAAAACGCTCAAAAGCAACATGCATAGGTGTGAATCGAGCCTTACCTCTGAATTCCGGTTCACATACTACTGACCTTTGAACTGTGCACTACTTTTGCCTGTGCTCTGCATTACTTACTCCTGAGTTACATACGATTTACCCCTGACCCCTAAACTTTGCATTACATAGTATTGAACTCCGAATGCTGCATTATATATTACTGACCTCTGCACTTCATTTTGCATACTACTGACCTCTGAATTCAGCAGTACTTGCTACTGCCCCCCAAACTTTTCAAACCTTCCTATTTAATGGGGCCATGTTAGGTTATCTCCTAAAAAAAAGCACTGTGGGCTGGTGACTTTGATCTCTTCTATGTCGCTCACATAGATCTCCACCTCTCCAAGGTTGCCTACCCATGCCATAGAGGGTAAGAAGCCACATTAAGTCGGATCAAATTCGGACTGAAGTTGCAGAGCAAAGTCGGAGTGGAAGTCGCGTGACTTTCATGTCGGAGTAGTGTAAATCTGGGCTTAAAGATGATGGTTTTTTTTTCCTTTTTTGGTATACAGCACGAAACACAATAGTAAAGTATGTCTAATGGCATGTATCCCATTACTTGCAGACTGCTGCTTCTGGTAGAAATCGTCCCTGAAGTGCCATTTTCAAAGCCACTGTATGCTATCCCAAGTGGCTGTCTTCTGGTGCTGTGAAGATTAAAGGATGGAAAGTCGGATGGAAAAATTCATACGACGAGCTGTCTGATGTTAGTACAGTGCTTTCGACAGCCGATTTTGCTTTTTCGTCAGACAAAAGCTGGATGTGCAGACTATATAATTGTTGTTGGATCTGAACTCAACGTCCGATTTTAGTACGGTTTTTGTACGAAAAAAATCGTAAGAACAACACTACGCATGCTCAGAAACGAAAGAATACATACAAAACTATTCAACACATTACGTCACTTCACAGTACGAAAATTTTCATATTATGAGTAGCTTCTTCACTTTCGACATAAGAATAGCATGCCAAAAAAAAACGGATGTTCGGTCTTCTGAAAATCTGATCGTGTGTACGAGGCTTAACAGCAACCTGCTACTGAGAAAAGTTACACTTCTGACCCACCTCTTCTGCCCTCTCTGCCCTCATATTGCTACTCTTTTACAATGCATCACATTCTGTGAATGGAAGGTGGAGACCCTGTCATTCAACTTCTCCTCATTCACATAATATGATGCATTGTAGAAGAGCAGTAATAAGAGCGATGTGAATACTGGAGAGGGCAAAAGAGGGTGGGAGAGTGGTGCAACTTTTTTCAGAAGCAGCAGTTGCTGTTAACTTTCATAGTGCCTGGAAGACAGCCACTCAGGACAGTATCCAGAAGCTGTGAATATGGCACTGCAGGGAGGATTTTTACCAGAAGCAGCCATCTGCAGGTAATGGAATATGCACCTTTACACATAACTAATGTGTTTGGTGCTGTATCTCCCCCAAAAGCCTCTTAAGCCCCAGTTTACACCAGGTGTGTCTTTTAAGGAACGCTACTTCAGTGCAATTTCAAAGCCACTGATCAGTGTGACTTCATGTGCGGCTTCATGAAAAAAAAAATCATGAAATCACACAAAAATTATGCAGGAACCTTTTTCAAAGTCATGTCAAAGTATATCTGTGCTCAAATCCCAATAGCTTGTACATGTATATTATCTATCAGGTGCTAAAGAGGTGTGACCACATGTTAACACTATAAATTCTGGATGAACCCTCTGCACACTGCTATATACCCTTTCTAGCCAAACTTTGCAATGAAAAACTGGGATTTTTAGTTCACACATATTGCAATACATATTTACCAACTTGCCTACTTGGCACTTTTACACTCTTCCTGCCCAGGCCAATTTTCATCTTCCAGCACTGTCACACTTTGAATGACAATTGCACGGTCATGCAATACTGTACCCAAATTAAATTTCTATCATTTCTTTCACACATTTCTTTTTTTTTGGTGATATTTACTCACCACTGTTTTTTTTTTTTTTTTTGCTAAATAAACAAAAAGAGACCAACAATTTTGAAAAAAAAATTGCAAACAGGTAATTTTTCTCCTTCACTGATGTGCGCTGATGAGGCTGCACAAATGGCACTGATAGGCTGCATTGCACTGCTGCACTAATAGCCTGCACTGATAGGCATGGAAGGGCACTGATAGGTGGCACTGATGGGCACTGATAGACGGCACTAAAGGGCACTGATAGGCAACACAGAAGGGCACTGATAGGTGGCACTGATAGGCAGCACTGTTGGGCACTGATGATCATTGGTAGGCAGCACTGATAGGCAGCACTGATAGGTGACACTGATGGGAAGGTCACTGATGGGCACTGATTGGCAGCAATGATGAGCACTGATTGGCAGCACTCTTGGATACTGATTGGCAGCACTAATGGGCACTGATTGGCAGCACTGGTGGGTACTGTTAGGACTGCACTGATAATCAGGACATTGATAATCAGTGCTCTTATTATCAGTGTAGATGTCCCTTTCACACAAGCCGGTTATCGGCTCTCATCTCCTGCATCAGCGTGAGGAAGGAAATGCTGATAACCAGCTTGTGTTTACATCGTGATCAGCTGTGATTGGACACAGCTGATCATGTGGTAAAAGGTTGCTGTAGTTGGCCTTTTACCCTGATCTGTGATCAGCTGTGTCCTAGTGACACAGCGATCACAGAGTGCTTCGCCCACGGGCCGCAGCGAGCACGCGGCAGGTGTAATCATGGGAGGACATCATATGATGCCCTCCCAGAACTGGTCAGCCACACTGCAGCTGTCATTCGGTTATAGCGCAGTCGGCCAGTGGTTAATCTTAAAGTAATCCCTCTTATGGCAAGTCCTACTCTGCTCTGCCAATGCAAATGGTATGGTGGAGACAATGCCAACATGGGACAAACAGACACAAGGTGGGAAACAGCTACTAGGTTTTGATCGGTCAAGTCGCATGACAAATTGAACCCAGTGTGAACGGTAGCCTTGCTGAAATAACTAAAGCACACTTTGTTTGTCTGTTACAATAGTTCAAACAATTATCATTCCTTGTTATAATATACCTGTATTGATCAGTTTTGTTATTTAGGCCTCATGCACACTGGACGTTATAAAAACGCCAGTAGCGTTAGCTGTAGAAAGTTGTAGCTATACAATGATGTGCAGCGTTTTTTTCACTAGCGTTTTTTAGCTTTTTTTTAGCAAAACTAAACTCCCACAAAAGCTTATGGCTCAAAAACTCTGATAAACGCTGAATAGCCATGTTTTTCTGCATTTTTAAGCTTTTATCAGAGTCTGAGCATTTTTACAGCTGAAAAACTCCTCTGAAAAACTTTTTTCTTTTTGAGACAGAAAACTCCCCTGCCAAAAAACGCTGATAACAGCCTATGTGTACATAGATAACATGCTGGAGAGTTTACTGGCTGCAGAAAAATAGCCTGAAGCCAAAAACAGCAGCTGTAAAAACGTCCAGTGTGCATGAGGCCTAAAAGTGTAAGTGTACACCGTTATGAACCCCCCCCCCCCCTATTTAACCCAATTATGTACTTTGTTCTGGTTGTTTAACTCTACTTACCTTCACAACAACATTTGAACTGGGAGAAAAAAGTGGATAATTATAGATAATCAATGCAGTAAATGTAACAAGTGGAGCTTTCTAATTCAAGGAGAGAGTACAGAGATGACTCCATCAGTGAACTTGTGCTCCTGCACTATCCATCCACAACATTGACTATGACGTTTTGCTTTTACTTCAAGTGGAAGTAAACCATAGTCCTGTACTTGTACCTACAGGTAAGCCTATAATAAGACTTGTGTGTAGTGGTAGGGGGCACTGTTGGTATGTGTTAATCAGTGTTATTAATGATACCAATCTTTTATTGTATAAATAAAAAAGTGCGTAGTGCTGGTTAATGATTATAAACAATTCATCATTAATAATATTCCTTCAATGATGATGATAGTGTTAACATCATCATATAATAAGACTTACCTATAGGCACTGTAAATATCTCCTAAATGTGCACTGTTTAGGGGATATTTACTATGTCATGATGTCGTCAGCTCTGAAGGAACAGCCAACCTGGGCCGTTCCTTCAGAATTCAGAATTCTGTGTCATGAATGGCGGCTCCCCCGCGCATGCGTGGGAGTGACGTTATCACGGCTCTGGCCAGTCACACAGCCGGAGTCCGCGGACCTGGAAGAAAGACGGGTGAAGATGAAAGCTGCCTCCAGCAATGAGATTGCATCGCTGGAATTCTTCTTTTTCAGGCAAGTTTCACATAATGTGCTAGTATGCTGTGCATACTAGCACATTATACCTTTACTTTGCAGGACTAAAAAAAAAAAAGCACCCAGCGGTTTACAACCACTTTCAGTGGAAAAAAGTAAATGGTCAGGACCTGGTTATAGTGTCTTTAAAGGGGTGTTGGTATAGCAAAATTAACTAAACAAAATGATAACTTTTTGGCACGTGCAACCACTCACATATATGCATAGCAACGTTGTATTTAGCTGTTTGCCTACACCTGCAGTTTAACTTGCATATATAACCACCCACTGCTATTCCACGAGGGGTAATGACAGTTATGTGCTTTTCTGTCCCCTAGAATGGATGTCATGAGCTCATCTATTATGCTGAAGGAGGTGCAGTTCACTGTGAATAGCTGTCAGATATTTGAAAAACTTGGCATTTGTTCTGTATTTTTATTAAGCATATTTACATACAGTATGTAATTATATTACAAATGATATAACATTTGATGCATTCGTTTTCGCTTAATTTCTTTGTGTCTGAGGCACGTGTAAAAATGCAAGCACTAAAGATCTGTGCCTTGACATATGGCTGAACACTTTTTTTTTTCTAAAGGAAATATTCCAGCTTGTGTTATGGGTTGACAACAGCTATAAAGCCAGGTAATGAGTTTTCAAGGTCATTTAACAATGATTGAAACATCTTAACACAGCTGAACACACAGAGTATACCTTTATGTCACGAAACAGGAAATGCATTGAGATTAGACGTATCAAATATGCTATAAAGTACACACAAATAAAAATGCTTGGCATGACAAATCAACTTAAAATGACAGAAGCAAAGTCCCTAATGATACATAATGACACAGTATCTGAAGGCAGCGTTGAAATATGGCAGACTTGGGGGGAGGAACAACTTAATGTTAGGAGATTAACAGAGCAAATGTTTTATTTGTTAACTAAAACAATCATGTTTTTAGAGTTGGAAAGAACTATTATTATTATTAGTAGTAGTGGTAGTAGTATCTGTTGTTGTAATTTCACCATGGCAAACAACTGACTAATGCTAAAATGTTAGAGGTGAGCTACAGTCAGAAAGAAATCCAATGTAAACGTATATGATCTCAAGTATGTACACCCAATGTTTTTATTTTGACTATGTGTTGTACAGTTATGGTATCTATTTTGGTCTAAATCATGCACTCTCCTTGTGGATCCTGTTTCACAAGATTTAATAACACCATAGGTGAGTGCACAGGGTGTGCCAGGTGTGCCTGGGCACACTCTAATCACCCTGTGCTGCTCAAATGCCACCCTGCTGCTTGGCTGCAGAGAAGGGGACTGGGGAATCTCTGTCCTCCGTCCCTTTTCTCTGTCTCAATAGTGATGTCTGTTCCCCCCGATATTTCACCAAAGCCCCCCAATGGGGCTCCTAAAAAATAGTAAAAAAAATTAAATCAAAACTGATTGTAAAACAAAAAAAAATATTGTAAATTTTTTTTAAAAAATGGTAAGTAGTAATAAAAAATAAATAACTAAATAAACTACTAACACCAATCTCTGCCCTAATGACAGCGTCCACTGCTCTACTGACACTAACCTCTGCTCTACACGCATGTGTGTTTGAGCTTTGGGATGCACAAACTAATGCAATAGGCTATGGGTAATACACTACATGTTTAATTTGATAAAGCAAAATCAATCTTAACCACTTCACCCCCGGAAGGATTTACCCCCTTCCTGACCAGAGCACTTTTTGCGATACGGCACTGCATCGTTTTAACTAAAAATTGCGCGGTCGTGCGACGTTGCACCCAAACAAAATTTTTTTCCCACAAATAGAGCTTTCTTTTGGTGTATTTGATCACCTCTGCGGTTTTTATTGTTTGCACTATAAACAAAAAAAGAGCGACAATTTTGAAAAAAAAAACAATATTTTTTACTTTTTGCTATAATAAATATCCCCCAAAAATATATAAAAAAACCAAATATCTTCGTGGCATTGTGCCGACGTATATCGTCGTGCGCTGGTCGCCATGTGGTTAAAGTGTTACTAAACCCAGGACACTGTATTCACTCTATCTGGTCTCCCACAGTAGATATAACATGGAAATGCAATTATTTTAGTAAATATAAACTGCTAAATACCTTTTCTCATCAGTAGATTATCACACTCTTATAATTTCTATCAGTTCCTGGTGAAGCTTGTAGGAGGAGTTTTCATACTGCACTGAGCTGTCCTATGAGGCCCTCTGTCTGGACATGTCTGGACAGTGCCGACTGGCCCTGTGCTGATCACATACACTCCCCCAAGAAAAAAAAAAAACTCTCTAGCAATACACACTAAACTGAGCATGTGCAACCTGACTCCAAAGGCTCTGTTATATCCGGACTTGTCCAGGGGGACAGTGCAGGGAGAGGAGTATCTGTGCACACAAGATCAAGCAGCCTTTTTACACAATGCAGAGGATTAACCCCTTAGGTTCCACAGTGAGTATAACAAGAATGCTTTACTGCATATACAGACTGATTTTACTGTTGTGGGTTTAGTAATGCCCCGTATACACAGTCGGATTTTCAGATGGAAAATGTGCGATCGGAGCAAGTTGTCGGAAATTCCGACCATGTGTGGACTCCATCGGACATTTTCCATCGGATTTTCCGACACACAAAGTTTGAGAGCAGGCTATAAAATTTTCCGACAACAAAATCCGATTGCGTCAATCCCGACCGTGTGTGGACAATTCTGACGCACAAAGTGCCACGCATGCTCAGAAGAAATTCCGAGACGGAACAGCTCGGTCTGGTAAAATTAGCATTCCGAATGGATAGAGCACTTTCGTCACGCTGCAATGTAAAAAATTGTTTAATACAGCGCACTCTCTTCTTCTTTATAATGTGAGAAGAATGAAGTAGTTTTGCTGCTCATATTCACACAGACTTCTCACAAACTTCTTTCTTTATTATTTATTGTGATTCCCTCAATATATTTTGATTTGTCACATCTGACCAAATTTGTTTTTTGTTGTTTTATTTTTGTTTTGTATTTTTTTCAAGGCTGATGTTTTTTTTTTTAATTGGTTTTACTCTATAATATTTTTGTGTGTGCTTTGTGTGTCAAGTTACCACAACACCATTGGTATCTTGTATTATTTAATCTCAAGGAGATTGCTTGGTCTTGGTGTCCCTTGTTAATTTCACATTGTATTTCTGAAATGTACCTGCCTCCTCACAAACAAACTATCCTTTGTGAAGGAAAACACACATACGCGAGTATAATTGAAACAAAAATTCCTTTATTAAGGGCTCAGAACCAAACAAAGAGGGAGGCAACGCTGGATAAACATCATAAATTGGCGAAGCCTTTGGCCCCCAAGGCAGACATCAATTCTTTTCCAGCAAAATTAGTGGCCTGAGGAGTCCATATATAAGGGAGTGCAGTCTGGTCCAGAAGTCCCAGAGATCCGGAAAGCAGCAGATGACATCTGTGTCCCCAGGCTGTGGTCATATAAGAGGCTGCATCTTTTGCCAGACCAGACTGAACCCAGGCCATCACTCTCTGGTCTTCCTTCCACGCTTCCTTCCCGGCTGTGGCTCTGGTGTTGGAGATGTGGCAGGAGGAGGAGGAGGACCTGGAGGAGGAGGAGGAGGACTATGTGTGAGGTCACGAATGTAGGTTGAACATGTTATTTGGCCCCTCAACCCCTTATTGAGAGCTTCCAAAATTAAGAACTCACACAGGAGTCGTTGGCCCTCCTCCATCTGCATCATTTTGCAGGCAGTTATGCCAGCAAAGTCCTCCTCCACACTGTGGGGGGTTCTCAGGGCCTCTGTAGCCTTCCAAAAGAGGCCTATGGCAGCCTCCTCCAGGTTACTCCTCTTCCTGCCACTTTGTCTTTTTTTTTTTTAATTGTTTATTTTTCAAAAGTTTTAACAATTATAAAACATTGTTTCATAAGGTACAAAGATCAAGCCAAGTTGGCATCAAAGAAGAAGTTATCAATATCAAAACAATAGACAAAATAAAATAATATAATACATCTTGATGGGGATACCAGTATAGTCAAGTGTCAGCGGCTTCCATCAATGGATTATCTCAACAAAAAAATGTCCATACCGTATCTAGATTTGGGTCAAGAATAAAATAAAATAAAATGTGTCAACTGCACAATCGGATATAAAGGATGGTCAAAGGGTATTTCTAGCAGACTTTTAAAAAGGTGTGACAACTGCAGGTTCTGAGGAGAATATTGAAATATCCCAAGCCTTCCATATTCTGTCAAATAGGAGGGAGTTACCTTCAATCTTAGCAGTTATTTGCTCCATCCTGCGTATATCTGCTATTATGGAGAGGGTATGATGTAAAGTGGGGGTGGAGGTAGAGAGCCTAGGAATGGCTCTTTTTGCTGCTAATAATATGAATGATGCAAGTTTCTGTGATGATTTGGGAATATCCGGGAAAGGAAGACCCAGAAGAAAATGTATGGCATTTAATGGAATGGTGGCAGAAAGGAGCGTTTGTAATAATCTTTGAACCTCGCTCCAATATGGGCCTAGGATGTGGCATTCCCAAAAGATGTGGAGGAGAGTTCCAACAAACTGACCGCATCTCCAGCACAGTTTAGAAAGGGTAGAATTCTGGGCATGTAGCAAATCAGGAGTTCTGTACCACAAGAATATTATCTTGATAGCGGTTTCCCTATGTGCTACACATCTTGAGACTTTTGAAGATGATTCCCAAATTTTTCCCCAGTCTAACAGTGAGATTGGACGATTTAACATCTTAGACCATTTTACCATGTAGTTATATGAGGTGTCAGTTAGAGGGGGTACTGCGTGGAGCATTTTATATATAGCTGAAATTAGTTTAGTTTCATATTGGCCATTTGCACATAGTATTTCGAAGTCTGTAGGTTTTTCTAAGGACAATGAAGGTGAAATGGTATGGAAAAAATTTTTAATTTGTATGTAAAAGTATTCCATAGAGGCGGGGAGATTGTGTTTTTTTTGGAGGTCTGGGAATGGTAGTAATATGCGTGTAACCGAATGTACCAAATGTCGCAGCTGAAATATACCCGCTTGAGTCCATGGGGTTGTCCGTACAAAAGACAGTCCATCTGGGATGTCTGGGTTAAAAAGGACGTTCTGGAGCGGGGAACACAGAGAGGAAAGAGAGAACTTATCTGCACATCTCTTCCAGATAGATAAAGTAAAAAGCCTCGGGGATAAACAAAGAGATCTCAATTGGGTCGTGAATTTATTTGAGAAAGGCCATAACAGATAACAGGGATGTACTGGAGCCGTGATCCCCATTTTAATTTCAGCCCACCTACTTGGAGCTTTCCTTGAGGTCCAGGTAGTCAATACCCTGAGGTGGGAAGCGTAGTAGTACTTGATGAGGTCAGGGACAGCCAACCCCCCTTTATTTTTGGGGGAGAAGACTACTGATTGGGCAATTCTATGGGAGGCATTATTGCAAATAAAATTAAGGCACTTTCTCTGGAGATTTTTCAGCTGCGAGATTGGGACTGGAATTGGTAATGTTTCAAATAAGTACAGCAGTTTGGGCAGTATTGACATTTTGAGGACGTTGACTCTGCCCAGGAGAGAGAGTGGGATGGGGGTCCAGAGGTTTAGAAGTCTTGAGATTTCTGCAAACATAGGAGGGAAGTTGGCCTGATAGAGTGAATTGTATGAGGGGGTAAGATGAATTCCTAAGTATTTCAAAGATGTTTGACACCACCTATATTTAAATCTGTTTTGCAGAGCTAAGCATGTCTGGGGGTATATTGATTGGGAGGGCTTCTGTTTTAGTCTGGTTAATCTTAAAACCGGACAAGGCTCCAAAGGTGGATAATATATCATGTAGAAAGGGTAGGGAGGTGTCGGGACGGGTGATGGTCATTAAGATGTCGTCTGCAAAAAGGGATAATTTGTAGTCTTGTTGGCGTAAAGAGACTCCCCGGACTTCAGGGTGGGATCTGATGGCTGCTGCTAATGGTTCGAGACTTAATATAAACAGCAAGGGTGATAAAGGGCATCCTTGTCTAGTGCCATTGCTAAGGATAAATCTTTGTGATGTGTGGGAAGACAATTGGACTTGAGATGTGGGGTGAGAATAAAGGGTTCGTAAGGCTTGTATAAAGGGGCCTGAAACTCCAAATTTGGCTAGGACTGCAAACATAAATGGCCAGCTCAAACGATCAAATGACTTTTGTGCATCTAAGCTTAGTACTATAGTGGGACGTTTAGTTTTAGTTATTAAATCGATCAAATCTATGGTTCTTCTCGTATTATCTCCAGCATGTCTTGTGGGTACGAAACCCACCTGGTCTCTATGAATCAGGGCTGGTAATAGAGTGGATAGTCTGTTAGCTAATATTTTGGTAAAAATGTTATAGTCCGAATTTAATAAAGCAATGGGGCGATAGTTATCTGGTAATGCGGGATCTTTACCCGGTTTAGGGAAAACCATTATGTTAACATGTAGGAACTGTGAGTGTGGAATGGTACCTTTAAGCAAGGAGGAGTATAAAGATAGGAGATAAGGTGTTAAGGTCTGTGAGAATGTTTTAAAGTAGGTATACGGAAGGCCATCAGGGCCCGGGGATTTGTGAGCTGGCAAATTTTTAATCACTTCTCCTATCTCTTCTACAGTGATCGGGGAGTTGAGAGATGTGATTTGTTCAGCGGAAAGTTTGGGTAATTTTAAAAAAGACATGAAATCGTCAAAATGAGTTTGTGAGAATTGAGGATGTGAGTCAGGGCCTAAGCAGTTATACAATGTAGAATAAAAATCCCCAAAAACTTTTGACATAGTTTTGGAACAATATGTGGGAGTACCGTCAGGCTGCGTCAAGTGGTCAGGGATTGCTAGAAAGGGCCATGGCTTCAACTTGTTAACTAGCATTTTATGCGGCTTGTTTGCAAAATCATAGAATTTCTGTTTGGCCCATAGCATAGATTTAGAGATTTTGTGCAAGTCAAACGACTTGATTCGGTCTCGGATGGCCGTAACAATCCTTCATTTTTCCACCGTGGGGAATACCAACAGGCGCCTTTCCGCATTCCGCAATTGAGTAATTAAGTCAATTTTAAGTTTTGCAGAGTCTCTCTTTAAGCGGGAGCTCGCAGATATACATTCACCTCTAAAGAAAGCCTTGTGGGCCTCCCACAAGGTGGAAATCTCTGAGAACGATCCATAGTTAATTTGAAAGAATTCAGTAGTTTCTGTTGTAGTTGGTTTTGGGATATTGGGTCTTTGAGCAGTAGTTCATTAAGACGCCAGTGGCATGTTTTAGTATATGTTGACGTCAGCAGGATGTCGAGTTCAATGGGTGCATGATCCGACCAGGTAATAGGGTTGATCTCAGAGGAGACTACATAGGGAAGTAGAGGGCCTGTAACCAGGAAATGATCCAACCTGGAGTACGACTTGTGAGAGTGGGAATAGAATGTGTAACTCTTTTGGGTAGGGTGTTTTACTCTCCAAGTATCGAATAGATTGTGAGATCTGGTTAGTTTACGAAAAGAGGCAGACAATTTCTGGGAAGCTGATTGTGGGGCAATTTGGAATAGGGATCTTCTATCCCTGGTTGGGGACATGCACACATTGAAGTCGCCTCCTAGTATCATAAAAGGCTGAGAGAAAGATTGTAACTTTTCAAATACGGTTGTGAGAAAACCTATTTGTCCCACATTTGGTGCATAGATGTTAGCTAAAGAAAATTGAGTGTTGAGGTGACTACAATTCAGGAGTATAAACCTGCCATGAGGGTCTAGGTAGGAGGAGAGTATCCGAATGGGGCAAGATCGTCCAATAAGAATAGCTACCCCTGCTTTTCCGGAAGAATCGGATGCCATATAGGCTCTTGGGAAATATCTGGAGGCGAATTTAAAGGAGCCTCCAGCTTTAAAATGAGTCTCCTGAATCATAATCACCTCCGCTCCAGAGGACCTAAATTCCTTTAAAGCTTGCCATCATTTCCCGATGGAGTTTAGACCTTTAACATTGCATGAGTAGATCTTAAGAGCCATGTCTAATCGAAAGACGTAGTACTAACGTTATGTAAGATTCATACAGGTAAATGAACATCCTTAGGTTATAACATACAAAATTGTACATAATTCGGGGTTGACACACAATTGTGAATATATCAATGAGTACCATAATAAGGTCGTACATGGAAAAAAAAGAAGACCTGTAAATTGAAAAGTCAAGAAAAAGCATAAAAAAAGACAAAGAAAAAAAAATGAATAGAAAAAAAAAAATACAACAGATCAAGAAAAGAAAAAAATATTTTTTTGAAAAGCCTGAAAATGAAAAAAATTCAGGCTACCCAGGCAGAAGCCATGGGTTATGGTGGGGGGCATGATAGCCTACAGGTGTAGACAAGGGGGGGGGGGGATCCCCGTCTCAGCTCAAAAAACATAACAAAAATTGGCTCATGAAAAGCTGAAGAAAAAATATAGGAACGTAGGAACGTAATAAAACAAGGGGGGAAGAAACGTCTTCCGCGAGGTTAACCAGAAAAAAGCCCGAAATGAGGGGCAAATCTCTCTATATCATGAGAGAAAGTGACCTAACTTCAGGGAGATCACCAGAGTGGCCATGGCACAAGTCATCTAGTCATGGAGTAAACAACCAGGAAGAAAAGTGATGAGAAGGAACCTTCAGGTCGGAAATCTGTTGGAGTTGGATCTTTGCGGTGTGGAAAAGGCCTTCTGGGTTTTTCTTAGCACTGGGGTCCAGATCTGGGCTCGTGTGGTGAGTGGCTTGGGATTCGGAGCTTGAGGTGGAAGATCTTCTTCGGGTAATGGTGGAAGGCCCAGGTTGCGGATGAAAGTTTCACTTTCGAAAAGATCTCTCAATGAGTATTGGACGCCATCTTTAGAGTAGGATAAGCGAAAGGGGAACCCCCAGCGGTAAGGGACCTGATAATTCTGTAGGTGTGTAGTGATAGGTCGAAAGCTGCGCCTTTTGGCCAGAGTTATCGGGGATAGGTCGTTGAATATCTGGATCTTATTCTGCTTAAAGTCAATACGAGACATGTTGCTTGTTGCAGTTGTGAGAGCTTCTTTGCTTTCGTAATGGTGGAAATGAACTATAACGTCTCTGGGGTTAGCGTTTGGAGGAGGTTATGGGGCAAGGGATCTATGGGCCCTGTCCAGGCGCCAGTCTATGTCCGGTATATGGGGCGCTAGAGTAACAAACAGGCCCAAAAGATGGGGACGCAGGTCCTTGTCATTTATCGCCTCAGGGATTCCTCTGATTCTCAGATTCCAGCGTCTTTCGCGATTTTCCAAATCTTCCTGTTGTAACTGGAGTTGGGAGACTGTATTTTTTCATGGAGGCATTATCCTCCTCGAGAACATGTACGTATTGGGTCAGTTCATCAAACTTATTCTCCAGAGTGTTGGTACGTTCTCCTAACTGGTCAATTTCCCCCCGTAACTTGTGTGCTATTTTACCAACCTCTTTGGCAATGCTGTTAGTCAGGTCATGTAGTAAAGAATTTCGTTTTGCATCGAGGACGGCCACCGTCACGACATCTGTGGGGTATTCGGGTGAATGGGGGTGCTGGGTTTGCTGGGATCTGTTGTCCTCCATGGGAGTGTTTCCCAATGTGGTGCGGGGGACAGCTGTGTCCGGCTGGCCGGGCTGTTCACTTGAAGCCGGGGATTGCGGCTTGTATAGGAACCGCTCCATACTGTGAGAGGGCCGCGACGGTGGCGGTGGGATAAAGCCACTATAGATTGTTTTCTGGAAGCCAGTCTTACCCATGCAATGCCAGGGAGTATCTGGTAGGTGGTCGTGTCATTCCTGGTGTTAAAGAAGGTCTGTTAGTTTTTGTAGGAGCCGCTAATAAAGAGACGGGGACCGGAGCTATCCTTCTATGCGTTCGCCATCTTGCTTACTGCGCCCCCTCCAGACTTTGGATTTATTTAGACAATATTCATCTTATAGGTAAGGTTGTGTCTTATTTAGATTGACAGAAACACCAGTTTGCAGCTCAACCTTCCCTCACCATCAGCAAGGCAGGAAGGAGACAATCTCTGCAAGTCCAGATGCCTTATGGGGGATAGTGTAGCTGAGGGAGAGGAGAGGATAACTGCAGGGTGTATTATGGAGTCCCAAGATGGCCGCCGGCTTCCAGGAGTAGGCTGAAGCCGCGGTATATCCTAGTGGACGGCCGCCGGGTGAGGGGACTCTGCTGCCTTAAATCACTAGGATTCCTCCAGGACAAGCAGTGGTGGAGAACCGGGTAGACTAACGCCCTCTGGGGACTTAACTGTAGGTGGATGGGTAGTAAAGGCTACTCACTGTGTCCCTGGGGATCGTCCGTAAGCAAGCTCGCAGGCCGCGGCTGAATGGAAGGCCACAGGATCCTGAGGGCGGCTGTCGGAAGGGCTCCTATACCTTCTGGGTGCTGCTGGGCTATCCCGAGAGTTCCTCAGAGGTGGATCGGCCGTCCGGTATGGACAGATTGCCGTCCACCTTCTGGATCGTGGGTCCAGGCTGCGGGGATCCCCAGTCCGTCCGTAGGCCCCAAGATGGCGGAGGGCCTCGACGGCCTGGAGGGAGATTCAGTTTAAAAGAGAATCCGGCCGTTAATGACCCGAATAGGCTCCGGGATGAAGGCAGCAGGGGTCTGGGGCCAGAGAATTGCACTCTGCGGCCTCAATAGTCCAGTCTAGAGCAGCGGATGGCACTTGATTTGCGCTGTGTATGAGGAGCTGGGCTCCCGCACGTCTCCTCAGCTGAACGTCCGGACACGCCCCCCCCCTGCCACTTTGTCTTTGAAGGTGGAGGGGAGGGACCTGGATATCAGGCAGCCTGCTTCGCCCAGCCACCTCCTGGTTGAGACTTCCCTGTGTATGAAAAAGGGACATGGTTTTAGTTTTTGCATCATCAATCACAATCATAAATTAGCAATCCAAACTAACATCTATTTAACATCATTGATTGGACAACCAGAAATATTTAGAAGAATGCTATACCTGGCTCAAGCTGGGCTCCTCCACATGTTGCTGCCTGGAAGGCCCAAGTTGGATGTCAGAAGCCTCATCTGGGGGGGAAGGAAGCATGGAAGGAAGAGTGGAGAGTGCTGGCCTGGGTTCAGTCTGACCTGCCAGAAAATGCAGCCTGTCATAGTACCACAGCCTGGGGACATAAATGTCATCTGCAGCTCCTGATCTCTGGGAATCCTGGACCTTCTTGCGCTCCCTTAGATAAGTGCTCCTCAGGCCACCAATTAGGATTTTCAAATAGGTGATGTCTGCCGTGGGGATCACCATCTTCACTAATTCCAACAAATTATCCAGCGCTGCCTTCCTCTTTGTTTGGTTCTTATATTCTGGGTGGTTTATCTGCCACAGACAGGGCAGCTCCCTGAACATATCAATGAAGATTGGCATAAAGTCCTTATCTTTCAAGATATCCATTTTCACTGCAAGACACAACACAAGACAAACCCTAATGTCAGCCTAAAGTCTTCTAAACTTGTGCAAATACAGGCCTCAATCTAGAAGCAGTATAGGCCCAATGCTAAATCTTACCTTCGCAATCACGATCGGCGCCTCCGTTACTCCTTCCTCCGCTCACAGATCGTACGTACTACGCACGCGTGTTGCGCTTTATAGACACTGCGCATGTGTGAAACTCCGTCTGCCCCTGACGTTCTTTCTAGTCTATTCCCTGCCCCTTCTCGTTCGGGGCAGTGGGGGAAGAGCACATGGTGGAGTCAGAGCAGGTGTCTGATAATTACACCAACGAGGAGGAGGAGGAGGATGCCCGGAGCCTGAAACGTCCTGATCCAGAAGGAGACGATTTAAGGCATCAAATATGTCCTTTGGGGAGATGTTGGAGATGGTCGACATCCTGAAGAAGGCCGACTATGACGGGAAGTATGGACCTTACCCCAACCCCAATGTCAGAAAGGCCAAGATCATGGCGACAGTGGTCAAGAGTCTGCACCGGAATTTCGGGGTACGACAATCCAAGGATCAGCTCAGGAAACGGTGGTCGGACCTCAAATTAAGAGAGCACGAGCAGTACAGAAAGATCCGGAGAGTGCTGCAAAAAAGTAAGTAGTTGTCCTGTGTTCCTATTCTTTATGTTTATTACGTTCGTGCTGCTCCATGTGCTTTTCTTAACTGTTATCCAGTTTAAAATGGCAACTTTCATGTTAATGGGCACATTATTCGTTCGTATAAAACATTGTTCGTTCGGCCTAGAAACCACCATTGTTTTGGTCATATGCATTCGCCCACATTTTTTATGGCCTACTTGTCTGCAAATAATTTGGTTGTGTAGATGGGTTTGTAACTAGAATGAAATGCAAACTAGATTCTGTGTAAGGAGAGGACACTCAGCAGCTGTTTACACATCTGGACACTGGAGCACTAGTGTGGGACACAAGAACACCCTTTTTATTAAGGGGCCCCACACAGGTGCTCCAGTGGATACTATAGGGGTATCTCCATCTGTGAAGCTTGTACAAAACAGGTAAAGTATTGAAGCTTGGCAAAGGACACTAAAAATTCTACATCTTGGAACTCTGCCAAAACAGACAATTGTACCACACTTCCAAGCAATGTTTCATATTCCTATTTCTGCCATCAAATATCTGTTGCTAAGTATACCTATTTGTTTTTACATAGGAGATAAAAGACTCGGAGGACACCCCTCATCCAAGGAGACCACAGACCCCCCACCTCTGGAAGAAGGGGAAATCCACCCAAGCCAAGAAGAGCAGGAGGAGGAAGACGTGGTGGAAATTGTCACCACAACAGGTGAGTGTCTGCGACCACAGGCTCAGGTAAGAGATGGATGCCGGCATATTTATAATACATGGTGTGTTTTTGTTTCTATCTTTTTAGGTGATCGTGATGTTGTGGATCCAGGACATTTCACCTCGGAAAGTGCACAGATCCTGATCGGGGAGATCATGGGGTGTAATAGGGACTTGGAAAACATCCAGAAAAGCATCAATGATGTTCAAAAAAAAAATGAAGAACATCCTTGATGTTTTAGGGAGAGTTTAAAACCCCTCAAAATCCCTATGGTTTTTTTGCGCTTTTTGTGAGCTAAAAATGTTTAGCATTTTTTGACATATTTGCGAAAAGCCAAATTTTGAAGAGGCACACAGTGTGTCAACATGTGCTATCTGCCATCACGGGAGATCAATGGATGTGTTTTTGAGGGGGCAACACCTTCCTCAATAATAAAGTAGCTGTGAGGAAGGGGTTGCACCCACAAAACACGTCCCTTGATCCCCCATGATGGCAGCTAGCATATGTTGACATTCGGCAATTGGTGTGCATCTTCAAAATTTGGCTTTTCTAGGGGTGACTTCACCCCATCTGAACGCAATATCAAACACAGTTTGTAAATACTCATGTCTGATATTGCCTTCAAGTTCTACCAAATGTGAACTTTGTAAGTTCAAGAATTGTGTCTTTCTTGTTGGTTTTAAACATGCCTGTTTTATCTTACATGGACATTTCTACTTTTTCTAATGTGACCCCAAACATTGTTATACAAAAAAAATGTTGGTTTGTTTTAAAAACCTTTTCTAAATGCACATGTGATTGTGCTGGTATTAAAAAGATTGTTAATCAAGAATGTGTGGATTATTGTTTCAAGGCTCCAAAACTTTTGTTGTGCTCTAATTGGTGTTTTCAGTGACAATGGGGGTTATTTCCTAAGGGCAAATCCACTTTGCACTACAAGTGCAGTTTCAAGTGCACTTGTAGTGAAAAGTGTCTTTGCCTTTAGTAAATAACACCCAACAGTGCTTTGTAATGTTACACAATCACAACATTTTCAGGACTCAGCACATTTCTGTCAGGGTCAGCTAAAAGAAATACAAGCAGTAAATGTCACCAAAGATTTTAGTAGTTAAATTCTTTTTTTTATTTGAAAAAGGTTTCAGACATTGTCTGGCATATTGATAGCCTCCCTACCCACAAAGTATTCAAGGTATCTTAGACGGACATCACAGGCACTCAGGGGGGGGGGGCAAGCCAGGACGGCCACTTTCAAGCGCCGTCAGGGTTGGTTCATTTTGAATTCCAGCCTCAGGCGCAACTGAGCCAGCATAGTTGGCAGAATGTTGCCGTAAAAAGTTGTGTAGAACACAGCACGCCAGGATGATATGATTCAGTTTGTACTTCGCCATGTGTACGGGTGTAAGAAATAGGCGGAACCGGCTGGCCATGATTCCAAACGTGTGTTCTCCACCACTCTTCTGGCTCTGGCCAGCCGGTAATTAAAAACCCTCTGGTCTGGGGTGAGGGTCCTCATCGGGAATGGCCGCATAAGATGTCCCCCAGCGCAAACACTTCATCTGCAACGAAGATGAATGGGAGTCCTTCCACATTGTCTTCTGGAGGTGGCAAGTCCAAGCTGCCATTCTGGAGACACCTGTAGAACTCCGTCTGGGCGATGACTCCACCATCGGACATCCAGCCATTCTTCCCAACGTCCACATACAGGAACTCATAAGTAGCTGACACCACTGCCAACATCACAATACCATTGAACCCCTAATAGTTGAAATAGTATGACCCCGAGTTGGGTGGTGGGATGATGTGGACGTGTTTCCCATCAATTGCCCCTCCGCAGTTAGGAAAGTCCCACCGCTGGGCAAAGTGGGAGGCCACAGTCTGCCATTCCTGTGGCGTGGAAGGAAACTGTGGAGTCAAACAACAAAAACAAATTAGTCATTTTGCACATAAACAGGGAAAGCAGATTAGACACAAACATTCTTGGCCAACATCAAGATAACATTTATTTGAGGGAGTTTTTAAAGACCAAAGTATAAGGTACACCTATCAGATTCCCCCTCCCCCACCCCCTCTCATGGGCCATTTCTAACATTATAGGGGGGGGGGACTCTTGGCCAGGTAACCCTCTTCCCTTCATTGAGAGATGAATGCCTAAATAAAGGGTATTACTTTGGCCAGCCCCTCCTTAGTTACACTATTGGCAGCCCACTGGACAGGTAAGAAGTGTCATAATACAAAGATATAAATACACATTGTACACATTTTAGCACATTTGGACATTCTGCTATTACCTATCAAGATAATAATAGGATACCAAAACTTTAAACAGTACCATTTGAAAGTATACAGGCAGGCCCTTGCACTACTGTACATGCTTTGAGGAATTCATCCATAAATCTGACCACTAAAGAGATGGGTATTTAGACTCAAAACACAAGGAGGAGGGACTTTGGACTTTTTAGGCACGACTACAAGAAGTATCTATAAAAAATTTAGTTTCATTGAAAAAATACAAAAAGGACATCAATTAAAACCACAAATCATATATAATAAGGAAGCGATAGCTATACAACACCATCTAAATGCACAGTTCTTCGGACATAATGAAAATTATCCCAAACAACAATCGGCCCGAGAGGATGGCTGGATAGCAAATCCACAATCGATTAATTCATGTCAGGTAGGTATTCAATGCTCAACATGTTTCGCGTGTCTTCACGCTTCTTCAAGAGCGGAAAGGTAAATTGTGGCTATCAAAATACATAACATAACATATAATTAATACATAAAACCCTGAAAACCAGCACCTAAAACGATGCCATATATTCCATAATCACACAATTTCCTACAGGCTGAACCAGTGCGGTATAACGTAGAGACACAACCCCAGAAGGTAGTGAAAGGCTACCATGGGGGCGCACACAACATAGTACTGAATGGTAGCTGAAAAGTGTAACAATATAGAAAAGCTTCATACAAAAATAGTTGTAGATCCACCAATAGTAGGGAAAAGAAGGGAAAGGAATGGGGAAAGAGGGGGCGGGGAAAATGGGACGGGATAGGGGGGAGAAGGGATAGGGGGAGAAGGAGTGGGGGGGAGGGGAAGGGAAGGAGAGGGGGGAAAAGGAAAGGAGTGGGAAAAAGGAGGGAGAGACAAAAGGAGGATATATCTCTGAAAGTACTCACAACATATATATATTATAAAATCATGAAAATTATGCCCGCAGGTTAGGGAAGGGCCAACAATGTGGTAAAGCAGCACGCATCGGGATGAATCTGGGCTGATAATATGTCCGATGAGGAGACCTTTCTAAAAAGAAAGAACTGACTTAAAAAGCGGTGATCTACATGCCTAGAATGTTTATAAGGTTCACCAAGCGCATAACAAGACTCACTCACCAGCAGCTCAGAATGTAAAAAAAAATATATATATTGCCTGTCAGTCTCAGATTGTATGTATAAGTATAACAGGAGGATTCAGAAGGTCAAAGATAATAAAATGGATACCAGAGCCAAGGAGTCTCAACAGGTAATCAAGTGGTACTTATGCCTGGAAAACAAAGGGGAGCAAGATGGGGAGTCAGCTATGAAAAAGTTTGCCTGAAGGATATATATACACACCAGTAATTCCTATGTTGTAGCCACTGCTTATGTAGAAATAAGGGTACCTGAATGCCATGGATCATTAGCCTCCGACGCATGGTGCCTTCCCTGCGCTGGATCGGGTTGCACACAATAAACAGGACGCCATTCTGGGGTTGTGTCTCTACGCTATACCGCACTGGTTCAGCCTGTAGGAAATTGTGTGATTATGGAATATATGGCATCGTTTTAGGTGCTGGTTTTCAGGGTTTTATGTATTAATTATATGTTATGTTATGTATTTTGATAGCCACAATTTATCTTTCTGCTCTTGAAGAAGCGTGAAGACACGCGAAACATGTTGAGCATTGAATACCTACCTGACATGAATTAATCGATTGTGGATTTGCTATCCAGCCATCCTCTCGGACCGATTGTTATTTGGGATAATTTTCCTTATGTCCGAAGAACTGTGCATTTAGATGGTGTTGTATAGCTATCGCTTCCTTATTATATATGATTTGTGGTTTTAATTGATGTCCTTTTTGTATTTTTTTCAATAAAACTACATTTTTTTATAGATACTTCTTGTAGTCGTGCCTAAAAAGTCCAAAGTCCCTCCTCCTTGTGTTTTGAGTCTAAATAATAGTTGTAGGACTTGGCACAAGTGTACCCTTCATGTATCCACAGTACCACTCTGTGTTGTGATACAATTTCAATTTTGTATTGAAAGAGATGGGTATAGTGTGTATGGGTTTGACAAAGTCAGCAGATAGATGATTGAGGATAGATAGAGAATTGGTATCAGCTGACTTAGCAGTTGGGGGGAGGGAGGGTTCCAAATGATTTGGGGACCCCCCCAAAAAAGCCTCTGTCACTCTGCCTGAACTTAAAGCACAAATCACATTTAAAAACATTTTAGGGGGTGTTTGGGGTAAAGCACTACTATGGAGCTGATAAAATACATTGTTAAGTGACTACATGAGGTGAATATAGGACCAGGAGACCATGCTGGGGAGGTAAGTGAAGGCAAATATGCATGAAGGACAAAAAAATTATTACATAAAAATCCAGCATGCATGAGGACAAAGGGGACATTCACAGCATATTACAATCATGGTAATTAGGGAATGAGGAAAGAAATACAATATATTATCAAACATTAAATACAATAAAATGTGAGATTAAAGGATAAAAATCTACCTTCATATACTCCTTCTGCAGGACCTGAATGATGGCAGAAGAGGTCTCCGGGATAATGATCCCCAGAGCCTGGGGGGAGATGCTTGTCGAGAACTTGTGGTCCTGCTGGCTTCTCCCCGTCGCCAAGTACCGCAGGGTGGCGACAAGCCTCTGCTCCGAAATGATGGCTTGCCTCATGCAGGTATCCTGCCTGCTAATATAAGGGGTCAGCAAAGCCAACAAACAGTGAAATACGGGGCCCGTCATCTGGAGAAAGTTCATGAAATCATCAGGATTATTCTCACGGATCTCACGGAGCAAAGGCATATGACAGAACTGGTCAAGCTGAAGCAACCAATTCTTGGTCCATGAACTCCTCCCCACCCTGTTCATGGACTGGACCAGTGGCGGCCCGTCCATAGGGGGCGCCTGGGTGCCCCCCCCCCCCCCTCCAGGCAGTCAAAAAAAAAAAAAAAATGTAATACTGGCCCTTTAAATATAAAAAAATGACAAAGAGAAAGTCCTTAAGTGCACTGTGTTCGGACGCCGGATACAGTGCGACGCCGGACACAGTGCACTTATGGGAAGCGCCACGTCTGTGCAATCACGAGATTGCAGACGTGGTGCTGCATTTGCGGACGTTTAGCCCGCCTTGGGGCGCTTCCCAAATCGCCAAGTAGCATCCGCCCGGTGCTTGTACTACGGCCGGGCGGTTTGATTGACATCTCTGTTTGATGTCACTTCCTGTTTTCTCTGTCTCATTGCGCTCAAGAGACAGAGGAAACAGGAAGTATGAGGACTGCAGATTGACTCTCCGGACACTGGAATCTGGCTGGTGATCCCTCCATCCACACCAACAGCATGACAGAGGAGAGGACACAGAGAATGATGAGGATGGCCGGCCGGGGAAGGTAAGAAGTTTTTTTTAGCTGCTCTAATGACCTCCTTCCCCCCCCCACCCCACTCAAATTAAAGACTCCATTCAGTGACTGATCTCCTAGTGAGAATCCATCCCCATCCCATAATGACAGCAACAAGTGCTTACAATCCGACTTGTTGTCTCTGGCCAGGAGTGGGTGTCTGCAGCATGATGTCCTACACATGACTACACATATGTTTGGGCTGCTTTATGTGTATGTCATGTGTATGTAACGTGGAGGACATGTTATGTGTATGTCATGTGGAAGACATGTTATGTGTATGTCATGTGGAGGACATGTTATGTGTATGTCATGTGGAGGACATGTTATGTGTATGTCATGTGTATGTCATGTGGAGGACATGTTATGTGTATGTCATGTTATGTGTATGTTATGTGTATGTGGAGGACATGTTATGTGTATGTTATGTGTATGTCATGTTATGTGTATGTGGAGGACATGTTATGTGTATGTCATGTTATGTGGAGGACATGTTATGTGGAGGACATGTTATGTGTATGTCATGTGGAGGACATGTTATGTGTATGTCATGTGGAGGACATGTTATGTGTATGTCATGTGGAGGACATGTTATGTGTATGTCATGTGGAGGACATGTTATGTGTATGTCATGTGGAGGACATGTTATGTGTATGTCATGTGGAGGACATGTTATGTGTATGTCATGTGTATGTCATGTGGAGGACATGTTATGTGTATGTCATGTTATGTGTATGTTATGTGTATGTGGAAGACATGTTATGTGTATGTCATGTTATGTGTATGTTATGTGTATGTGGAGGACATGTTATGTGTATGTCATGTGGAGGACATGTTATGTGTATGTGGAGGACATGTTATGTGTATGTCATGTTATGTGTATGTGGAGGACATGTTATGTGTATGTCATGCTATGTGGAGGACATGTTATGTGTATGTCATGTTATGTGTATGTCATGTTATGTGGAGGACATGTTATGTGGAGGACATGTTATGTGGAGAACATGTTATGTGTATGTCATGTGGAGGACATGTTATGTGGAGGACATGTTATGTGGAGGACATGTTATGTGTACGTCATGTGGAGGACATGTTATGTGTATGTCATGTGGAAGACATGTTATGTGTATGTCATGTGGAGGGCATGTTATGTATATGTCATGTGAAGGACATGTTATGTGTATGTGGAGGACATGTTATGTGTATGTCATGTTATGTGTATGTGGAGGACATGTTATGTGGAGGACATGTTATGTGGAGGACATGTTATGTGGAGGACATGTCATGTGTATGTCATGTGGAGGACATGTCATGTGTATGTCATGTGGAGGACATGTCATGTGTATGTCATGTGGAGGACATGTCATGTGTATGTCATGTGGAGGACATGTCATGTGTATGTCATGTGGAGGACATGTCATGTGTATGTCATGTGGAGGACATGTCATGTGGAGGGCATGTTATGTGTATGTCATGTTATGTGTAGAAGAACATGCTATGTACAACATGTAATTCATGGCATGTCCTACATAAGATGTTCTACACACAGCTGGTTGCTTTTTGTGTGACACAGGCTGCATGTAAGGAGCGACTCCGCTGGGGACACCTGATGGCATCTGGTGGCAGGCGACACGCTCGGGGCTCCCACTGATTCTGCATTTTGGTGAGTTGAATGATTTTAATTTATATTACAATGTAATAATAGTAATAATGCGCTTCAATCATCCTGACACCATAACAACCATGGTGCCGGGATGATTGAAGTGCTAACACCAGGTGTTTGGAGTATCTTTATCTGCTGATTGTTAAACTTTCTAGAATACACATTTCTATTGTTGTGTAGGATCTGGGGCTGCTGTCCCTTCATTCCTCTCTCCCACTCCCTCCATTCCTCGTTCATCTCAGACGCTAACTACACCACCTTAGAGCCACACCCACTACTTTGCTGAAACCACGCCCATTTTCACCAAGTGGGAGGGGTCAAAAAGAAAGGGGGGGTCCAGCGCCCCCCATCCTAAAACTTCACCAGCCGCCACTGGACTGGACTTGTGTCAAGGTCAGGACCCCAACACCAAGCCCCCGCCCAGCACGAACTCTACGAGGAGTACATATACGCAACATGACTAGAAAACGGTCGGCTGCTCAGAACGTAGTAACAGAACGCACTGAAGAACAGCAAGGCCTGTGAAGAGCGACCTGAAAAACAGTAACAAACGAACGAGAACACAATGATAAATCAATGGTACTTGCTGCACGCACTGAAGAGCAGATACAAACCCACAAGCACAAACTGAACAGCAGAAAACGATCTGAAAACCATGAGTCTGAAAAAGCGCGAATCGTCTCTCACCAAACTTTTACTAACACGAGATTAGCAAAAGGAGCCCAAAGGGTGCCGCGCTTGGTTCTGAACTGGCCTTTTCTAGTCTCGTCGTACCTGGTGTACGTACCGGCGTTCTTGGCGAGTGGAAATTCTGACAACTTTGTGCGACCGTGTGTACGCAAGACAAGTTTGAGCCAACATCCGTCGGAAAAAATCCATGGATTTTGTTGTCGGAATGTCCGATCAATGTCCGACCGTGTGTACGGGGCAAATAATATTGGTAGCTAGAAAATATACACTGATGGCCAAGAGTATATCTTATTTGTTCACTGTGAAGAGTGTTCAGTGTACAGTAGATTACTATTAACCACTTGCCAACCAGCTCACGTACATTTACTGCGGCAGATTGGCAGTGCTGCGTGAATCTACGTACCTGTGCCTCGCTCACAACCACGGGCAGGGGGCGCATGCGGTGCACCCACAGTGCCCGTGGTGATCGGATTTCTTACACAACAGATCAGTCTACGGGTCCAGACCTGGACCTGCTGATCGGTTCTGGCGAATGAAATGCCTCCTCTGCCTGTGAAATGTAAACACAGGCAGAGGAAGTGATGTCACCTCCCCTTGTGGAGCTCTTTTCAGTTCCAGAGTGAGAGGCGAGGCCATTTGCTGTGAGTACACCAAGCACTACACTAACACTAGTACATGTAGGCACACTTTTCACCCCCTGATCACCCCCTGATCGCCCCCCCCCCCCCCCCCAGTTAATCCCTTCACTCCCTGTCACTCTTAAGGCCATCTAGTGGCCAAAGATAGAATAAAGCCTTAAATATTAAGAAATGGCCATATGAGAGTGGGGAGTAAATTCTGAGGCCACTTAGTGGCCAAAGGTGTCAAAGTGTAGCTTGATTCCCGAAAGGAAGTCAAGTCATCCTAGTTTAATGGTGATATTAATAACTATGTATACAAATTAAGACATACAGCCAATCTATAAATTGGTTGGATGATGTGGTTAATTACATTTAAAGTGATACGAAGTGTACATACTATTTAATGAATTTAAAAGAATTAATTGTTGCCAAGAAAAAATGAATTAATAGTTACTAATAAAACAATTAAGATCCAGCTCAATATTTAACCCTAACGACGTGAGAGTCTGGAGTTCAAAAATACACCTTGATTCATTTTGAGATATTTGTTTGACAGTGCTTGTTGACAGTATCAATAGCATAGAAGGATAGTGCAGATGGATTTTGGTTATGTACCATATTGAAATAATTTGAGACACTGTATTTTGGAAAACTGTTGCGTATGTTGGTGATATATTCACCAACACGTGTGGCCAATGTTCAGGATGTCATCCCTATGCATTGGTACCCACAGGTACATTCCAAAACATAGGTTACATTCTTGGTATTACATGAAATGAAATTCTTTATAGAATATTGTTTCTGTGTTTGATGCGACCTGAAAGTTGTCAGTTTCTTAGGTTCTGCGTGGGTACTTTTACAGAGACCACACCTGCTGCATCTGTAAAAACCCTTTAGATTAAACATAGTCATTCTTGATGAGTCGGGGTGGTTAGGAATGTTTTTTACTAATTTGGTTCTTAAACCTGGAGCTCTACGGTAAATTCATTTGAGCCTACGCGTTAAAATTTGATTCAGTGTGGAGTCTTTCTGCAAGATTGGCCAGTATTTTTTAATACTTTTTCCAGATGTTTATACTGTTTATTAAAACCCGTAGTAAAAGTAATATCTCGGGTTGCAACCTCTTTGTTTTTGGATTCTAAGAGAGTTTCTCTATTCATTCTCCCCACTAAGTCTCTGACTTCCAACAGGCTAGTATGGGGATACCCTTTATCCAAAAATCTTTGTATCAAAACAATTTTTTGGTCTATATAATCTCTTAAAGCTGAGCAATTTCTGCATATAGGCATAAACTGACCTTTAGGAATTGCAGTCGTCCATTGTGGATGATGACAGCTTCTGACCGGAATGTAGCCATTTCTGTCAGTGGTTTTGAAATGGGTTTTGGTTCTAAGCTTGTCACCATCCCTGAAAATATGCAAGTACAGAAAATCAGCTTGTTGGTCATGTATGTTAACTGTGAATTTCATTGCATGCACATTATTATTGATATGTCCAATGCATTCATTTAGGGTGGCAGCTGTCCCCTGCCAAACCAGCAGTATGTCGTCTATATATATATGCGGTATACTCGCAGTTCTGGCCATGTGTCTCCATATATTGCCTCATCCTCCCACTTATTGAGGAAGATGTTAGCAACACTGGGGTCATATTTAGCCCCCATTGAGACACCCTTAACCTGGTTATAGTGCTGGCCACCATACCAGAAAAAATTGTTGGTCATAGCAAACTTCAAACCCCGAAGTATAAATTGTTTCTGTTTGTATTTAAAATTGGTGCATTTATTCATTGCCCATTTGACCGAATTCATGGCGTCAGATTGTCGAATATTGGTATACAACGACTCAACATTTATTGTAACCAGTATGCTATTCTTTTCTACTGAAACTTGTTGTAAATAGTTAATGACATCCTTGCTGTCTTTAAGGTAGCTAGGGCTTTTACTCACTAAAGGTTGGAGGTACACATCAATGTATTCCCCCAGGCTGGAGAATAGTGAATTTATGCTACCCAGGATTGGTCTACTTATTGACACTAGGGATGAGCCCGATGTTTGAGTCGAACGTAAGTTCAACTCGAAGATCGGGTGTCCGCCCAGTCACTGAACAGCGAACAATATGCGGTGTTCGTGGCAAATTCGAAAGCTGCGGAATGCTGTTAAAGTCTATGGGACACTAACATGAAAAACCAAAAGTGCTAATTTTAAAGGCTTATATGTATAAGTTATTGCCATAAAAAGTGTTTGGGGACCCGGGTCCTGCCCCAAGGGAAATGTATCAATGCGAAAACATTTTTTAAAAACAGCCATTTTTTTCGGGAGCAATAATTTTAATAATGCTTAAAGTGAAACAATAAAAATTAAATATTTCTTTAAATATCGTTCCTGGGGGGGATCCTTAGTATGCCCATAAAGTAACGCATTTTTCCCATGTTTAAAACAATACCATACCAAAATGACATTTCTAAAGGAAAAAATTTAATTAAAAACTACTCGCAGCTGTAATGTATTGTCGGGTCCCAGCAATATAGATACAAATCAATGAAAAAAACGTCATGGGTTCCCCCCAGTCTATTACCAGGCCCTTTGTGTCTGGTATGGATATTAAGGGGAACGCCGCACCCAAATAAAAAAAATTGCATGGGGGTCCCCCCGAAATCCTTGCCAGGCCCTTCAGGTCTGATATGGATATTAAGGGGAACCCTGCACCAAAATTTAAAAAGAAATGGCGTAGGGGTCCCCCCAAAATCCATACCAGGCCCTTCAGGTCCCACACCTATTTACTACTAATCCCCTTGTGGGAGACACAGAAATGGCCAGTGGCAGCACCCCAGGAGACACAGTCAGCAGCGGTCACCCCACAGCACCTGGCAGGAAACACAGAAACAGCCAGCGGTGATTACCCAGCAGCACCCCCCCCCATGGGAGACACAGACAGTGGCAGTCACCAATAGCCAACCAATACTACCACCCCCCCGGTGGGAGACACAAAAACAGCCAGCAGCGGTCACCCCACAGAACGCCACCCAATGGGAGACACAGGAGCCAACAGCAATCACCTTACCTAGTGGAGGCATGGAGGAGACACGGAGGCAAGGAGATGGAAGAGCCGGCCGCTCCAGCGAGGACACAGGCATTCTCCTTCTGGCTGATTGGAACCCAGAAGTGTGTCCTGAGACATGATTGCCCAGGGAGTTATAAGGGGCTTCCTGAATGGGCCGTGAGGAGAATGTGGCAGAATAGGGAATATTCATTCGCTAGTGTCACACAACTGGGTGGGATCAGGGCGCACTCTCAGCGCCCCGAGCCCGCCCTATTTTGAAGCCTATTAGAGCCTCTGCCTCTATTCAGGTGCTTCAAAAAAGGCACACCCCCCCGCCTATCCCCGCAATTGTAATTCATGTGTCCGGCATCCTGATATGGGCCCTGGCACATGGTTAGGGAGGCCGGCGATGGTGTTAGGAGGGGTGGCGCCCATGTGCCCACAAAGCATGGGCTACCACTGGCCACATCATTAAATCCATTAAAACAGGCTCAGCTCCTGGTCCGGATGGCTACTCTGCAATGTATTAAACAATTACAGACCAACTGACTCCTAAATTGACCACCCTGTTCAATTTCATCTTAGAAGGCGGCCACTTCCCTGACGAAATGTTACTAGCGAACATGTCCTTCAACCCAAGACCAGGAAAGGACCACTCTGAACCTGCTAACTTTCAACATATCTCAGTCATAAACAGTAACCTAAAGATCTTTAGTAGACTTCTAGCAAATAGGTTGGCAGCAGTAATTTCCACATTCATTTCCCCATATCTATCGGGATTTATCCGAGACAGACAAATTACCAACAACATACGATTGGCCACTAATATTATTCAGGATGCGTTTGCTAGTGTCACATGGGAATATTTAGCAGCTATTTTATAACGCTTTGGTTTCAGAGGTGAATTCTTCCATGCATTTAGAGCCTTATACACCAACCCACAGGCTAGGATCCGTATTCCAGGCTGTAACTGTAAGGGTACCAGACAGGGATGCCCGCTTTCCCCCCTATTGTTTGCGCTGGCTATGGAACCCCTGGCAGTAGCCATTTTACAACACCCAGACATTTCAGGTTATCCCAAAGTGGGGTCACAGTATAAACTTAGCATGTACGCAAATGACATGCTTTTATTCATAACTAATCCTACCATCTCCCTACCCAACCTACTACAAACGCTTCGTAAATTCTCAGTTTTATCAGGGCTAACTATTAATATTACAAAATCTTACACCTAACCTACATACGCTATTCCTCAAAAACTACCCTCCTATGATTACCCTCGCTTTGAGAAGTGATCTCAAAGCGGGTGTGAATGAGGACCTAATTGATGGAGAATTTGATGTGGCTGAAGCATTATGGGTGGAACTGCATATAGATGTGCGTAGTTCAAAATTAATCATTGGAGTTTTTTATAGACCACCCAATGTTAATGAGGAGGTGGAGACTCAACTCCTTGCACAGATTGAAAGGGCTATAAGGGCTGGCATGGTGATAATAATGGGGGATTTTAACTACTTGGAAATTGACTGGGGTAATGGCACTGCTGGAACAGTTAAAGGGCAAAAATGTATAAACCTATTACAAGACAATTTTACGGTCCAGTTTTTTGAGGCCCCGACTAGGAATGAAGCTCTGCTGGACCTCGTAATCTCAAACAATGCAGAACTTATTACTAATGTTCATATAAAGGAACATCTGGGTAGCAGTGACCATAACATGATTTCATTTTTAATGTTAGCTGTAAGCAAAAAAACACATATGGGTAAGATAAAAACACTTAACTTTCAGAGAGCAAATTTTCCAAGGATGAGGGCTGCTCTCCAGGACTTAGACTGGGAGGGAATATTGGCATTGATGAACCCAGAACAGAAATGGGAATTCTTCAAAAAGACTGTATGTGAACAAACTGCAAAGTATATTCCCATGGGCAATACATTTAAAAGGCTAAAAATAAAACCTATGTGGCTCACGGCCAAAGTTAAAAAAGTTATAAACAATAAGAAAAGAGCTTTTAAAAAATATAAAAATGAAGGAACACTATTGTCCTTTAAATGTTAGGCCCTTTACAAAATAATCTAGCGTGGGTCACTGGGGACAAAGAGAAGGCAACTATATTAAATACATTCTTCAGTTCTGTGTGTACAAAGGATCATGGGGGAGCTCAAGCCCATAATGGGGATGGTATTGACACAGCCCCAAATGATCCACAATGACTCAAAAGTGATATGGTCCAGACATATTTAGATAGAATAAAGGTGGATAAAGCACCTCGACCAAATGGCATCTACCCACAGATCCTAAAATAATTGAGCTCTGTCATTTCAAAGCCATTGTATCTAATTTTTAGGGACTCATTAAATGATGGGAATAGTACCACTGGATTGACAAATACGGTGCCTATATTTAAAAAGGGAACAAAGTATTTACCAAGTAACTATAGACCTGTTAGTTTAAAGGGGTTGTAAACCCTCGTGTTTTTTCACCTGAATGCATCCAATAGACATCGAATGATGGATTCGGGAGCGCGCCCACAAGGTAGCCCCCAGGGAGAGAGCTTCTCCTAGGGGGTTACCTGATGTGGGGAGGAGCCACGAGAGCTGCCAAGGGACCGCAGAAGTCGGTGTTCAGGGGCCACTCTGTGCAAAACGAACTGCACAGTGGAGGTAAGCATGACGTTTGTTATTTTTTTATATATATATATGAATGAATGAATGAATGATTTTTGAATGAATGAATGATTTGTATAGCGCTGCTTATGCGAACTGAATCGCCTCAAGGCGCTAGATCTTTCCTGTGTTGTCCAGCTTCTTAGAAGAGGTAGGTCTTGAGTTTCTTCCTGAAGGCTTGATGGTTTTCTTCCATGCGGATGTGGGTAGGTAGAGCGTTCCATAGCCGTGGTCCTTGGACTGCGAATCTTCATTCTCCTTTTGTTTTGTAATGGGTTTTTGGGATAAGGAGGAGGTTTTGGTTTGAAGATCGGAGACTGCGATTGGGTGTATAGTGCTTTATTTTCTCGCATAGGTATTGGGGAGCATTTCCTTGTATACATTTGTGTTCGAGGCAGAGGGTCTTGAAAGTGATTTGATTCTTTACGGTTAGCCAATGTAGGCTCCTCAGGGAAGGGGAGATGGATTCCCAGGGTTTTTTTCCTGTTAACAGTCTTGCCGCTGTGTTTTGGATGAGTTGCAAGCGCGCAAGCTGATATTGTGGTAGTCCTATGTAGAGGGAGTTTGCATATATAATTTAAGCTTTACAATTACTTTAACTTCTATAGTCGGGAAGACTATAGATAAAAGACACGGCTTTGCCAAGTCTTGACTTGGCCACTAGTTCTTCCTTAGAGGTTCCTTTTATTCCTGAGGAACTACTAGCCATTATTAAGACTGCTAAAATTGGTAAAGCGCCAGGCTCGGACGGCTTTTCTAGCCAGTTCTAGAAAACTTTCGCATCAGATATGTCTCCAATTCTTTTGCATTTATTTAATTCAATTTCAGAGCCTCAATCTTTTCCCCCGGAAGCCTTGAAGGCTTATATTTCTGTTATTTTGAAACTGGGTAGAGACTAAACAATCCCAAGTAGTTATCGTCCTATCTCTTTACTGAATCAATTTATAAATCCTTACGCTAAACTTAATCCCAATAGGCTTCAACCAATACTGCCTTGAAAAATTCATTGTCAGGGCTGGCTCAGCCCCTCCTTCTCTGAGCTGGCCACTCAGCTGTCGGCTAATTTCCAGCTCATCTCTCTCCACAGTTATGTGTTTCATGTCTCCTTATTGAAACCGTTGGTCTGCAACCGCTTTACCACCTCGGTGCCACATCCTCACCCTATACAGGTTGAGAACCATGAGGAGTACGAGATACAATCCATTGTTGACTCCCGTAGGTTCCGTGGGCGCATACAGTACCTGGTGCATTGGAAGGGGTATGGTCCGGAGGAATGCTCCTGGGTCTCATCCTCGGACATACATGCTCCTGCCCTCCTCCGTGATTTCCATAGATGTTTTCCCCTCAAGCCTGGTGGTCCTCTGAGGGGGAGAGGTCGTTGAAGAGGGGGGTACTGCCAGGGCTGACTCAGCCCTTCCTTCTCTGAGCTGGCCACTCAGCTGTCGGCTAATTGCCATCTCTCATCTCTTTCCACAGTTAACCAGCTGTTGTGGATCTGCTCGTCAGTCCCGCCTACTTAAAGATCTCCAGCTCACTTCATTCCTGCCTTCGCAATGGTCACATCACAAGAAACCATCTCCTGCGTTCCTTTTTAAAGACTGGCTTTTGCTGACATCCCTTCTGGCTCCTTATCCTGCTTGCTGTTTCTCTACTTGGATCCCTGACTTCTGGCCTGGCTGATTACCCGATCTGGTTACTGAACTTTGGCTTGGCTGACTACCCAATCTGGTTATTGGATTCTGGCTATGCTTTGACTACGCTTACTCATTTACCTTTTTATTTTTATTAATAAACAAGTGTGATTTTACTGTACTTCTGTCTTGGTCTGGTTCATGGTTTCTGACATTCATACAGATCCAACTGATTTCGTGAGGTCTAGAGAGACCCGAGATAACACCAGCAAGACTCTCTCATTAATCTCTCTAATGCAGAAACAACAGATCCCGGCGTGCCTGCTTTCAATTGATGCCGAAAAGGCATTAGATTGCCTAAACTGGAGGTTTTTGTTCCACTCACTTTGTCAGATTAATCTGGGCAATAATTTGATTAATAAAATCATGGCACTATATACAATTCCTTCTCCACATGTTCAAACAAATTGTACTCTTTCCACTCTATTCAAGATTAATAACGGAACCTGTCAGGGTTGTCTGTTATCTCCATTATATTATATGATCACAATGGAGCACTTAGCAATAGCTGTACGTAATAACCCTTCTATACATGGGATCACTATTAAGACTACAAAACCTCACTTCATGCAGATGACATTTTACTTTATATAACATTACCAAGGATTAGTATTCTGTCTATTTTAACAGAACTCAATTCCTTTGGATGCCTAAGCAACTTTAAGGCAAATCTAACTAAATCTGATTTACTAAATATTTCACTACCCAGAGACAAGGTTTCTTCATTAGCAGCGTTATTTCCTTTCCACTGGCAAGAAGTAGCAGTGGAATATTTAGGAGTGAAAACTCCTAAAGACCTTACTCTTGTTCATGAGCTAAATTTTTTCCCCTATTATTACAAACTCAAGCTGAACTGTTATCATGGTTGAAACTTTCTTTTTCATGGTTTGGCCATATTAATTCCATTAAGATGGGCATTCTTCCAAAATATTTATATTTATTCCAAACCTTACCCATTAAACTATCTAAAACATTTTTTAAAAAACTGAACAGCCTTTTTTCACAATTTGTTTGGAAAAGCACTAAGCATCAAACTAATTGGAAAACACTTTGTCGATCAAAAGTTCGTGGAGGAGCAGCTCTGCCAGATTTTGAGTATTACTATAAGGCAGTTATATTTTCTTGCATTCTGGATTGGTTTCACCACTCTCATGACAAACAATGGGTTCAATTGGAAATAGGTCCTTCTCCATTAAATCCTAAGCCCGGTTTCACACATGTGCGGTGCGAATTGAAGCTGCGGTTTCACTGCGCATAGAAAAATCAGTTGTTCAGCGGTTCGTCAGCATTTTAGGTGTGGATCAGCTGCGAATTCGGAAGTAACCAGTGAGTGTCTAACGATAGATGCGAATTTAGAGCAGGCCAATCACTTGTTATCTATTTGTGAGTGTTAGGTACCTGGTAGGAGAGCCTGACTGTAGGAGAAGACCTCTCATACAACGCTGGTTCAGGAGCCACTGGAATGGGGACAGTGGTCTCCTGAGCGCAGTGGGGTAGGAGTGCCTGTTGGAGTATAGTCTCTGATGTAGAAGTAGAGATGCCTCCTGGGATGGCAGGACTGCAGATGAGAGGAGACTGGAACAGAAGCAGGCTGACACGCTGGACTGCAGGTGAGAGAAGACTGGAACAGAAGCAGGCTGACACGCTGGACTGCAGGTGAGAGGAGACTGGAACAGTAGCAGGCTGACACACTGGAGGTGAGAGAACCACTAGGCTGAAGCTGAAGGTGCAACAGCAAGTAGGTTGGCAGGCACAAGCAGAGTCAAACAGTCCGGGTCGGCAGGTAACTGGCACAGATGATCACGGCAGGCAAGGCAGAGTCGGTGAGCAGGCAGAGGTCGGCAACGGTAGCAGATTCAGATAGTAGAGAGGTCAGGCAGGCCGGGTCGGGATAGAAGCAGGTCGGATGGTCAAACAAGCCGGGTCAATCAGGTAACAAGCAATCAGGATTCAGGTTCAAGCAGAGTCACAGAGCTGAGACGAAGCAGCAATGTTCCCATGGAACAGGGGAACTTTTATGTGCTGATTGGCACCAAACCGGCGCTAACGCGGACGCGCGCGCGCCCGTGCGCGTGCACGCACCCGCGCCGTGCACCCGCGCGTGCCCGAGTGCCGCGCTGACGCACGGCAACAGTGCCAGCTTGGCGCCGTGTCTGAACAGGGACGCGCCGGCTCCTAGACACATGCAAGCGCCCTGATCTGGTGCTGGTGGAACCCTGACAGTGAGGCTGCTTATAAAAAGCTTGATTTTTCAGGACACTTCCTGGTTGTCCAGGAGTCTGTATTGTGTGGGTTATTTTTGTTCACAAAATGTGTGCTGCTCTGCCAATGATAATGCCAACAGTTGTTGCTGAAACAGCAGCAATCTTGCTTGCAGTAGAGAAGAGGAGAAGGAGGAGGAGAAGAAGATACTGGGTGCATCCCATACTAGCAAATAGGGATGAGAGAGGCCAGTTCATGATCCTGTATGAAGACCTCTGTGGGCATGAAGAAAAATTTTTGTCAATAACTAGGTGAGTAATTTTTTGGACAAACAATAATTTTAAAAACATATTTCCATAGTAGGGGAGGTTTGAAAAAGACAGTGGTCCATCAAGTCTAACCTATGTGTGTGACTTTATGTCAGTGTTCTAATTTTAAAAATCGTGGTGTTCCCGCCCCCCCCCTCCAAATCCATACCAGAATATTATCAGAGCATGCAGCCTAAAAGGCCATGAAAAGGGGGGAGTGAGCACCCCCTTCCTGGACCAAACCAGGCCATATGCCCTTAACATGTGTAGTGTGTTTTGTGCCCCCCAAAAAACACCTTGCCCCCAAGTTGATGAGGACAAGGTGCTTTGTGTGGGGGGATTCCCAAACATTTTGTTGTCCAGTTTGTGACCAGACAATTGTTATTGTTAAATTCAGCTGCCAGTGGCTAAACATTTGTCCAAATGATGACACAACTGCAAATAACGTTAGATCTTCTTTGTTATGCCACTTCTTTAACATACATTTTTATTTTGATAAAGGATACAGGCCTTCTTACAAATAAGAATGTTCTTAAACACTTACCTTATTATTTAGAAAAGTGTATGTAAAAATTGGTTTCATACACTAATCTAATAAAAGACTCATTATTGAATTAGTTATGAAGAATTACTTGGAATAATCTCCCCTCGCTTGGAGCATCAGAACACGTGCTACAAACCAAGTATCCAGCCTGCTGAAAGATTACTGATCACATTAAGGTACTTTTCACCACTGATGTCCTTTGTCATGTGAATGTAGGAGAATGCAATATTTTTTATTTAGAAATTTTCAAACATGTGTCATTCTAAATATATAACCCAACAAAAGTTGGCGTAGTAATTATTTATTCAAGTATACTTAAAAAAATAAAATAAAAAATTGGCACATGTAGCCAACATAAATTAACATTCAACAAAAACAAAAAATATACATGTCTCTCAAGTAGGTCTGTTGAACATATTTTTATAAACATGTGTCCTCTTGGTCCTCAACCTTGGACAGACCTCAGAAATCACAGATTGTGATATGTTTTTTTAAAAGGGGCCTCAGTGGAGTAGTGACTGGCGGAAGCCTGGTCATCACGGACATTGCTGGGATCTGGTGTAGCCTCGCCATGTTGACTTAGCACATACATACCAGGATTTGTGGGGGGGGGGCCTGATTGAAGGAATTGGGGATGGGATGGGATAGGGAATGTTACTGTGTCTAACTTCATATATGGAGGTTGGCTTTTCAAAGCTAGAAGGATAGGATTGGGGATTATAGGGGTAAGGTTGGTGTTGTTCTGGGTAGTGGACGTATAGGGGGTAGTTCAGGGGAGGTCTTGGTGGTGGCACATATGGCACTTGAAATGAAGCTTCCTCATGTGGCTCTGAGAAGGAGTGCAGCACTTGTTCGATAGTGCTTCGCATTTCAAAGTAGCGCTCAGGTTTGACTTTCTTTATTAGAGGGACAAAACTGAGCGCCAGTATAGTATCTGGACATAAAAAAGCATCCACCTTTTCAGACATGTTTTTCAACATTTCAAGTAGGCGCTCACTTATGTCAGGTTGTGATAGAGGTGGTCGCCTCCGTGGCACTTTGGCTGGCAGAGCAATGTGTGAAGGAGCAGAGGAGGGCCCAGGGATAGCCTCTGCCACTGCAGATTGCTCATCTGGGTTGGTTTCCCACAGATTCGAGGAGCTTTGGATTTGTGACAAATCCTCTGGGCCTTCTTCCAAACTAATCTGGGCTTGGGCCTCCGGTTGTGCCTCCAGTTGGTCATCCATCACATCTTGTTCCTCCCAACTAGCTTCTGTCCTGTTAAGAAAATAAAGAGTGTAACTTAACTAGGCATAATCAAAGTTAAGAGGTTTGCAGATACATAGATGATATAGATGAAAACTTACTCCCTCATCTCCACAATGGGTTGCAGAAAATCTAAGTCCTTGGCAAACATATAGGGTACCCTAGGCGCTGCCCCCGAGCCACTCCTTGCTTCTTTGAGATGGCGTATATATTTGCGGTAAGCATCACGCATGCTGCGCCACCTTGTCTGTAAGTAATGCACTGAAAAAAAAAATAAAATTCACTTTATTTATGTCTGCTTTTAGGTACCTAGCAACAGGAAATTTGTTTGGAAGTTTTCACTTTGAATTTAAGGTTGGAAAATCAACTATTAGTGGCATTGTTCATGAAACCTGCCTAGTCATATGGGAAGAACTGAAGGATTTGGTTATGAAGAAGCCAAACAAACAAGAATGGTTGCAGGTAGCGGAGCTATTCTGGCAGCGTTGCAACTTCCCCAACTGTCTGGGAGCCATTGATGGGAAGCACATCCGCATCCTCAAGCCTCCAGCTAGTGGTAGCCAATATTTTAATTATAAGAAATATTTTTCGTTGGTATTAGTGGCAGACGCAAATTATAAATTTCTTTATATTGATGTGGGTTCTTATGGCAGCAGATCGGATTCTAGTGTATTTTCACATTCCTAATTTGGCTGCATGCTGCGTGAGAATACACTAGACTTGCCCAGTCATTCTCCCCTGCCCGGAACAACAGATCCTTCCCTCCCACATGTATTTGTAGGAGATGAAGCGTTTGCACTTGCACAGCACATGCTCAGGCCTTTTTCTAGTCGCTCTTTGACAACAGAAAAAAGAGTGTTCAATTATAGGCTCACTAGGGCACGACGAGTAGTTGAATGTGCATTTGGGATACTATGCAATAAGTGGAGATTCATGCATACTTCAATAAATCTGAGTATTGACCATGCTATCAGGGCTGTTAAAGCAGCTTGTGCACTGCACAACTATGTGCGTGAACATGACGGATATCTATTTGAGGATTCCCTGAGCCATAACATGGAGGCGGTACAGTGGAATGTTACTAGGGGCACCACTAGTGGTACACATATTCGTGGTGAATTTCAAAGCTTCTTTATGTCGCCAGCTGGGGAGGTGCCTTGGCAGATGAATTCTATCTAATCAGTAAAAGTGTGTATTGGTTTGCATTATATTATCAGGGCCTTGACAAAGTTAAGTGTGCTGTAACAAATAATGCTTTTTTCATAATTTTGGTTTAGTTAAATAAAAATAATGTTGTTGACATTTGCATTGTATATTCTTTTGCTAGCCTAAGCGAATCTTAGCTTAGTAGTTAATTTAGGTACCCCTCCGTCGCTGTCTGACGCCGTTATGTGCACAGTGTTAAGGGCATGTGGCCTGGTATGGATTTGTGGGCAAACACACGTTGTTGTTTATTATAATATTAGAATAAAAATGGCCAACATAACTAAACAATAGGACAGCATCTACAGGTAGTGAAAGGGAATAAAAAACTTACATTTGGCAGCCTGAACTTGGGATGAGCACATGCTCCACTCTGGCAAGATGATTCTGGCAATTTCTAGCCATGCATGTTTTTTCACAATGTTGTCCTTATATTTAGGATGCCGGGTGTCATAAATCATCGGTTTATCCCTCACAAGTCTGATCAGCTCCTCACAATCCACGGATTCCTTCGCCTTTGCTGAAACTTTTCTACCCCTTTTGGCCATGCTTGCTCCGGTCACCACACCAAAACAGACAGGGGAGGAACTGGAAGAGGGGGAGGTGTAGGAGGTGGGGAGATCATTTCTGTTCACAACGCAACACAGCTGCGAATCAGGTGCGTGCCCATAGAACATAATGGCCTTGTAATTCGCACCGCAATGACCAGAAAACGCACACGTTTTTTGTGCAATGCGCAGTGCGAATGCATCGCACATATGTGAACCAGCCTCATTCAAATGAACCTAGTTTAAAATGTCCTGCGAATTGGATGCGTTGTAAGCAGCATCTAATTCACATAGGTGTGAACCCGGGCTCAAGCTGCTCTCTGGCTTCCTATCAAAGATATAGGATCACGCTCTTCTTGGCCCTGGCTTACCTATATGGTTTTGGAATGTTGGCATCATTATTTAAAATCATTTCCTTTGTCTTCTATTCCAGGTCCTCTCACTCCTTTAATAGATAATCCTTCTTTTCCTATTGGTGTCCATTCACATTCTATTTTAAGCTGGGACAAATCTTATTGGACCCAGATCAGACATATGATTCTGGAGGATACATTAATGTCGTTCTTAAATTTTAAAATTCTACATGATCAGAAGAAAGGCCTTTGTTTTTTTTATCTGCAACTACAGAGCTTTTACTGTTCTTTGACTCTGAAATATGCCATCCATCGACTGCTTTCAGATTTTGAGCATTTATGTACATCTCTGGAGCCACTAACACATACTAATATCTAAGATCTATATGCTACTATCTATTTTCAATTCACCAGGTCTACCATTATATATGGCCAAATGGGCAATGGAACTCGGCTGTCTAATACAAGAGAAAGATTGGGATCAAATTTTTATTAATATCCATACATTTTCAATAGCTTGTGAAACCCAAGAGCGCAATTTTAAATTGCTATCAAGATGGTATCACACTCCAGTTAATTTGAACCAAATCTTCCTATCACAATCAGATTTATGTTGGCATTGTAATGCTGCTATAGGCAATCTTTCTCATCTTTGGTGGGCTTGTCCTTCTATTTATTAACTTTGGGATCAAGTAATCAGTTTATATAATACTGTTGCGGATGAGTCAATCTGCAACTCTGTTGATTTAGCTCTTTTTTTCTTTTTTACCTTGATTACTGCCTAAAACTTAAAAATCTCTCCTCTCTTTCTTTCTTTCTCTCAGCAGTTAGACAATTGATATCAAGATATTGGAAATCTTTTATTGTTCCTTCAGTTCTGGAGTGGATTGAGACTCTAATGCCCTGTACACACGGTCGGATTTTCCGGCATAAAAAGGGCGGATTGTGTTGTCGGAAATTCCGATCGTGTCGGCTCCATCTGACTTTTTCCATCGGAATTTCCGACACACAAAGTTTGAGAGCAGGCTATAAAATTTAAAATTAAAATAAAAAAATAAAGAATTAAATAAAATAAAACTCAGTGCCGGAACTTGTTGTGGGCTCCAGAACAGTGGCGTCACTAGGGTTGGCCTAGAGGATTTTAGGTTAGGCACTTCCTAATGGCTCAGTTCCTGGGAACAGTAATGTATAATGGCCAACAGGCTCTCTTACCAGACCCGGTGAAACTGCAACAGTGATCCCTCAGGCTGGACGTTCGCTCACTCTGGGTTGCCCAGGCCAACTCTAGTCAGTAGTGTAGCATGTCTCTACCCTGGCAGTGGCTTCATCTTTCTCCCCCTCTGGTGGTGCGGGAACAACGTGGCTCTCTGGTGGTGCATGTACAGCGTGGCTCTCTGATGGTGCGGGTACAGCGTGGCTCTGGTGGTGCGGGTACAGCGTGGCTCTGGTGGTGCGGGAACAACGTGGCTCTCTGGTGGTGCTGGAACAGTGTGGCTCTCTGGTGGTGCGGGTACATCATGGCTACATCTCTGGTGGTGCAGGAACAGTATGGCTCTCTGGTGGTGTGGGAACAGCGTGGCTCTCTCTCTGGTGGTGCGGGAACAGGGGGGCTATCTCTCTGGTGGTGCGGGTACTACATGGCTCCCTCTCTTGTGGTGCGGGAACAATGTGGCTCTCTGGTGGTGTGGAAACAGAGTGGCTCTCTCTCTGGTGGTGTGGGAACAACGTGTCTCTCTCTCTGGTGGTGCAGGAACAGCGTAACTCTCTCTCTGGTGGTGTGGGAACAGCGTGGCTCTCTCTCTGGTGGTGCGGGTACTACATGGCTCCCTCTCTTGTGGTGCAGGAACAATGTGGCTCCCTGGTGGTGCGGGAACAGCGTGGCTCTCTCTCTGGTGGTGTGGGAACAATGTGGCCCTCTCTCTGGTGGTGCGGGAACAGCGTGGCTCTCTCTCTGGTGGTGTGGGAACAACGTGGCCCTCTCTCTGGTGGTGCGTGTACAGCATGGCTCTCTGGTGGTGCGTGTACAGCGTGGCTCTCTGGTGGTGTATGTACAGCATGGCTCTCTGATGGTGTGGGTACAGCGTGGCTCTGGAGGTGCGGGTACATCGTGGCTCTGGTGGTGCGGGTACAGCGTGGCTCTGGTGGTAGGGGTACAGTGTGGCTCCCTATCTGGCTTCCCCCAGCACAGTACTCTCTTTTTCTCCTCCTGTAAACCCCCTCCCAGCAGAAAGCATGCATGCTGGGGGCTGTAGCATGATGTCTGTGGACATACAGGGGCCGCCATTCTTCAGGGATTACTTTTCCCATGATCCCCCCAGAGTCTTCTGATTGGTCCTCTGCTGTGGCCAATCATGGGGAGGGAAACAGTGGGCAGGAAGCTGGGCAGTGGCACGCCGAAACCAATTAGAGCCGATGTCTCTCTCTTCTCCGTTCGGCTGACAGAAAGGGGAGGGGGAGGCGAGCGGGGGAGATACACAGACAGCCTGCATCTCTCCTCTCCCTGTCACAGCGCTGCTGCTCCATTTACCAGAGAACTCGGCAGCAGCAGAGAACTCCCCCGCTCGCCCCCCTCCCCTTTCTGTCAGCCGAAGGGAGAAGAGAGAGAGCGCGGCTCTAATTGATTTTGCCGCGCCGCCGCCCAGCTTCCTGCCCACTGTTTTCCTCCCCATGTATGGTTACAGCAGAGGTCCAATCAGAGAGAGAGAATCACGGCTTTACGGGGGCGGCTTGACGGCTCCTGCTTTAACTGCTTTCTGGCCCCATCTGCAGCCGCGACGCCACTGCACTCCTAAGCTGTACTCCCCTGATGTGCCCTGCTGTGCGGGAGGAGGGCGCGGATGCCATTTTGGTGAGGGGGCGGCTTTTTTGCCGCCCCCCACAAAGTGCCGCCCTAGGCCTGGGCCTTGTTGGCCTAGGCCAAAACACAGCACTGCTCAGAATAAATTAAGAGATGAAAGCTATTGGCTACTGCCCCGTTTATAGTCCCGACATACGTGTTTTACGTCACCGCATTCAGAACGATCCGATTTTCTGACAACTTTGTGCGACCATGTGTATGCAAGACAAGTTTGAGCCAACATCCATTGGAAAAAATCCATGTATTTTGTTGTCGGAATGTCTGATCAATGTCCGATCGTGTGTACAGGGCATTAATGGTATTATGCATATGGAGGAATTGGTAGCTGAAAACAATGATACTATTCATAAGTTTAAAGGGGTATGGCAGACCACGATAACATTTAAAGACTCAACAAAGTTCTTAGAATTCTTTAATTTCTAAGTTCACTGATGCCTGAGTGCATATATTCTATTCTGTTTTAAATTAGTAAAAGTTGAAGAAGAAAGATTCTATACTTCATTTAGTATATTCGTGTGAGACATCTCTGTGTGTGTCCCCGACCCCAAACCCCACGCTTCCTTTTTTTTTTGTATTGAAGGTTATTGTGGAGATGTATTATTATGCAATTTAGTTGTTTTGTATAGTATTTAGAATTACAGTGGACATCTCAGTTATTGGTATGAATTCAGGTCGACTGTATTTGTTTGTGTGTGTTTTTTTTTTGTTATTTTGTTTTTTATTTAAAATTTTGAAAATCAATAAATATGTGTTGGAAATATAGTCGGGAAGATACTGGAGAGTTTAATAAATGACCACATAGATGAGTTCTTGCTGGAAAAAAAAAAATATTTTAAGCAACAGACAGCATGGATTCTGATTTCTTTTTATGAAGAGGTAAGTAAAACCCTGGACAGAGGGGTGGCGGTGAATGTGGTATACTTGAATTTTGCAAAAGCGTTTGACACAGTTCCCCAAACACGGCTCATGTGTAAGGTAAAGTCTACAGGTATGGAAATATGAGTTTGTAAATGGATAGAAAACTGGCTAAAAGACAGAATTACTTGGGATGACTATGTGGCAGATGAGGTTTAATGTTGATAAATGTAAAGGTATGCACTTGGAGGCTAAGAATATGCGTGCTAGTAATGGCGGCGATCTGCGATTTTTATCAGGACTGCGACATTGCAACGGACAGAAAGAACACTTTTGACACTATTTTGGGACCATTGACATTTATACAGCGATCAGAGCTAAAAATTGCCACTGATTAGTGTATAAATGTCACTGGCAGGGAAGGAGTTAAAATTAGGGGGCGATCAAGGGGTTAACTGTGTTCCCTAGGTGTGTTCTAACTGTAGGGGGAATGGGACTGACTGGGGGAGGAGACCGATCGGTGTTCTTACTTAGTAGGAACACGCGATTGGTCTTCTCTCCCCTGAGAGAACCGGTATCACATAATATAATTGAGTACTAACATTTATAGGTAAAGTTGATCCAGGGAAAATACGATTGGGATTAGGAAGGAAATTTTTCCCCTGCTGTAGCAAATTGTATTGTGCTTTGCTGGGGTTTTTCGCCTTCCTCTGGATCAACTGTGGGTATAGGATTGGGCATATGGGATTGTATGATATTTTTATTTATTTATTTATTTATTTTTATCTTTGAACTAGATGGACTTGTGTCTTTTTTCAACCTGACTAACTATGTAACTATGTAACCAAACTCAAACAGACTCTGAAAACTTGGAAATCATACCATATCTAGTTTCTGGGCAGAGTAACCGCAGCAAAGATGACAATCTTGCCTAAACTATTATATCTTTTCAGAGCTCTCCCTATCAATCTAGCTAAGTCTCTCATGCTAGCCTTTCAACATGACTTAAATAACTTCATTTGGACTGACTTTGCCCCTAGATCAGTATTTCTCAACCTTATTAGTGCTGTGACCCCTTGATAAAATTTTCCAAGTTGTGGGGACCCCTAACAGTAAAATTATTTTCGTATCGTGGGTTGTCACCACCCAAGGCAAGACAAGTAACCTGCGCCCCTAACACGCGGGCATTTAGCGTACCCTGAGTCCTTTCCACTCATACAGTAAAAAAAACCTTATTATACATTTTAGGATGTACCACTCTTTCTCTTTGTTCTCCTTTCTTTCCATTTTATCTCTCTCTATCCTAATTTCTTGTTTTTTTTCCCCACCCCTCTCTCTAGTCATCTTTTTTGTTCTTTCTCTTATTCTTTCTCTCTCTTTTTCTTTGTCCCCTCCCCTCTTTTCCTCTCATTTTCATGTATTCTCTATTTTTATTCCTTCTCTTACTCCTTGGTGGGCGAATGGGATGAGTTGCAGTGCTGGCAGGGAGTTGGAATTAATGGCAGTGCTGGTGGGGGGTGGGATGAGTGGCACTGCTGGCGGGGATGTGGGATGAGTGGTAGTGCTGGGGGAGTTCTGATCAGCCAACTTAGGTTCTCTTGATCAAGGTCATCTGCTTATCTGAGAACCTTAGTGGAGACTTTTAATGGCAACTATAATCACAGGTAGTGTTACTCACTGTGTCTCAGACTTTGTTGTGTCTCGCAGCAGTGACATCTATGCCAAAATCAGGAGATAGGGTCTCCTCCAGCCCCTCCCACTTCACATTCCTCACCAGTCAGCTGACCTCTAGTCTCTGCCCCAGCCATGCTGTGAACTGAATGGGTGGCTGCGAAGAGTCTGAGAGGGTGGCCGCGGGCTCCAGGAACAGCCCAGCTGGGCGGCCACAAGCTTCAGGGACAGCTCTGCTGGGCGGCTGTGAAAAGACTGGGAGAGCGGTGTGGGCTTCCGGAACAGCTCAGGATTCGGTGACCCCTGGCAAATCGTCATTCGACCCCTGAGGGGGTCGCGACCCCCAGGTTAAGAACCACTGTCCTAGATTTTCTAAAGAAGTGTTATACTCCTCCACCACCAGTGGAGGCCTGGGCACCCCAAATCTATGGCATTACTATCTGGCCTTCAGTTTCATGCAATTGGCACAATGGCATATACACAACTCCAAAGTACCCTGGGTAATATTGGAATCCAATTCAATTTGCCCATACTTTCTCCCAGGACTATTGTGGTCTAGGGGAATCTCACTCTCTGACTTACACCCTCTAAATTCCTGTGGTAGCTCAATCACTCCAGCTCTGGAAAAGTTACAACACAAATTTTTCCTTATACACCCAGGCCCCACCTCAAGCAGCCTTTCTAGGAGATCTAGCCTTCCCTCCACGCCTCACTAACATCTCAGATTTCACCTGGTGGATAACCTCGGAAGATCTCTTTTTACATAAACTGGTAGAGAATTCAGAGTTTATATCCTTCCAAACCCTCCAAACTACATACTTTGCCCCGAACATGGAAATATTTCACTACTTACAGATCAAACAGTTTTATAAATCACATTTCAAAATAGACACAATGTCAAGACCATCTCTCTATGAGCATAGCTGCCTAAACAATCCTAGAGGCAAGGGTCTCATCTCAGATATCTATACCCACCCGAGCAATCAAATTTCCTCTGATCCCCTTTCATACAGAACCAAATGGGAAGCGGAGTACTCTCTGGAGCATGGGGCCGTGAACCGGAATGACTGTGTTGCTAACTTAAAGAAATGGACAAGGTCTCTTAACATCAGGGAAACAGCACTAAAACTTCAAACAAGATGGTATCACAGCCCAGTCAAAATTCATGCTATTTTCCACACAGTATCACCACTATGTTTCAGAGGTTGCCAGTCTTCCCATTAATTTCTCCATCTCTTTTGGGAATGCTCACATATACAGGATCTCACAAAAGTGAGTACACCCCTCATATTTTTGCAAATATTTTATTATATCTTTTCATGTGACAACACTAAAGAAATGACACTTTGCTGCAATGTAAAGTTATGAGTGTACAGCTTGTATAACAGTGTACATTTGCTTTCCCCTCAAAATACAAACAGCCATTAATGTCTAAACCGCAGGCAACAAAAGTGAATACACCCCAAAGTTAAAATGTCCAAATTGGGCCCAAAGTGTCAATATTTTGTGTGGCCACCATTATTTTCCACCACTACCTTAACTCTCTTGGGCATGGATTTCACCAGAGCTTCACAGGTTGCCACTGGAGTCCTCTTCCACTACTCCATGATGACATCACGGAGCTGGTGGATGTTAGAGACCTTGCACCCCTCCACCTTCCATTTGAGAATGCCCCACAGATGCTCAATAGGGTTTAGGTCTGCAGACATGCTTGGCCAATCCATCACCTTTACCCTCAGCTTCTTTAGCAAGACAGTGGTCGTCTTGGTGGTGTGTTTGGGGTCATTATCATGTTGGAATACTGCCCTGCGGCCCAGTCTCTGAAGGGAGGGGATCATGCTCTGCTTCAGTATGTAACAGTACATGTTGGTATTCATGGTTCCCTCAATAAACTGTAGCTTCCCAGTGTCAGCAGCACTCATGCAGCCTCAGACCATGGCACTTCCACCACCATGCTTGACTGTAGGCAAGACACACTTGTCTTTGTACTCCTCACCTGGTTGCCGCCACACACGCTTGACATCATCTGAATCAAATAAGTTTATCTTGGTCCCATCAGACCAAGACATGGTTCCAGTAATCCATGTCCTTAGTCTGCTTGTCTTCAGCAAACTGTTTGCAGGCTTTCTTGTGCATCATCTTTAGAAGAGGCTTCCTTCTGGGATGTCAGCCATGCAGACCAATTTGATGCAGTGTGCGGTATATGGTCTGAGCACTGACAGTCTGACCCCCCACCCCTTCAACCTTTGCAGCAATGCTGGCAGCACTCATATGTCTATTTCCCAAAGACAACCTCTGGATATGACACTAAGCGCGTGCACTCAGCTTCTTTGGTCGACCATGGCGAGGCCTGTTCTGAGTGGAACCTGTGCTGTTAAACCGCTGTATGGTCTTGGTTACTGTGCTGCAGCTCAGATTCAGGGTCTTGGTAATCTTTTTATAGCCTAGGCCATATTTATGTAGAACAACAATTCTTTTTTTCAGATCCTCAGAGAGTTCTTTGCCATGAGGTGCCATGTTGAACTTCCAGTTACCAGTATGAGAAAGTGAGAGCGATAATACCAAATGTAACACACCTGCTCCCCATTCACACCTGAGACCTTGTAACACTAATGAGTCACATAACAACAGGGATGGAAAATGGCTAATTGGGCCCAATTTTGATATTTTCACTTAGGGGTGCACTCACTTTTGTTGCCAGCTGTTTAGACATTAATGGCTGTGTGTTGAGTTATTTTGAGGGGACAGCAAATTTACACTTTTATACAAGCTGTACACTCACTACTTTACATTGTAGCAAAGTGTAATTTTTTCAGTGTTGTCACATGAAAAGATATAATAAAATATTTACAAAAATGTGAGGGGTGTGAGATACTGTATTTGTCACAATACACTTGCATGTTGCAAAGTAGTTGTAAGCCTTAAGACCTGAAATCTGAACAAAGCACATCCTTCTATACTGTGTACTTGGCCCCTGTTCTGAGTGGAACCTGTCCTGCAGCTCAGTTTCACTGTCTTGGCAATCTTCTTATAGCCTAAGCCATCTTTATGTAGAGCAGCAATTCTTTTTTTCAGATCCTCAGAGAGTTCTTTGCTATGAGGTACCATGTTGAACTTCCAGTGACCAGTATGAGAGATTGAGAGCAATAGCACCAAATTTAACACATCTGCTCCCCATTCACTATATATAAAAGCAGTGCAGCACAAAAACATAAAAGACAACAAAATTAAATATATGAAACAAAGGAACAATCCATGCTCTTCATATAAAAATATGCTCATACGATGGTCAGCAAGCACCAGCAAGTGTCCAATAACGTGATGATAAATGGATCAATAGGGTGACTTAAGTGACAACCTCCACCAACGATAATCCTAGCAGCTCACCTCAAAACATGGACCCCTGCGTATATCAGTCAGGTCTCACAGGCAGTTCCCATTAAGGGGTGAATCAACGGGATCACAGATTGGCAATAAGTGTATACCGGTAACTTGCTTGATCAAAGGATTCTCACCATCAACTCCGGATAGGTCGATACATAAAAGAAAGCAATAACATCTAGTGCTCTCCGCATTCATAAAAGGAGTTTATTAAAATATGAAATGTGCACTTACATACATTGCACTGTGCCTCAGTGCAAAGGATTCAAAACATAGTTTACTCCACGAGAATCAGCGTGTAGGATACGGGTGATGTCACGATCAAAGGTCACGTGGTTCCGTACGTGTTATGTTCCAAGGGGTGGGACTTCATCAGCGGTGATGGAATGACGCAAGCAACCCGCTATATATACACAGTCAGCTGACGTGTCCGACCAATGGAGGTGATTATACACAAATCACCAGGACAACCACTGGTAAACAGACACGGCGGCCATAAGAAAAAAACAATATTAATGCACCCTAACTCCATTGTAATAATAAACTACAAAAATAGCAAAAGCAACACAATTTCATAGAAACACGGATGTTTGCTAAAACGGAATCACAATCACTTGTAGGTATTGAGATTGAAGGCAGAGTCAGAGGCTCCTTACTATGATCGGAGATGCAGTGTGTCAGACTGACACACAGCACAACTGATCGCTGCGCTGTGCACCCCTGCATGTTGTTCTGCTGGACGTCATATGTACCAAATTGTAAAAAATGCACTGGTCATTAAGGGGGCAAATCCTTCCGAGGCTGAAGTGATTAAAATTTGTGGTCAGAAGAGAAGTATTCCTTTATGTTAGAGGTTAGTGATAAAGTGTTCCTTTATGGTTTATAAGTGCCACCTCACGTTGGTGTTCTGTTCAGCGGATAAGTGCCTCCTTACATTGGTGGTCAGTGAAGTAACCCCTTACATTGGTGATCAAGGGAGAAGTGTCCTCTCACATTGTTGGATTATGGTGAAGTTACCTCTTATGTAGGTGGTCAGTGGTGATGTGCCCCCTAACATTGATGGTGTAACATGCAGTCATGAGCAGGCAGTTGGGAACATAGCAGAATGCTTTATAAACCCATGCAAACATGGATATATCTAGTGACAATGGTAAGAGCACCTTTGGAGCTTGTTAAATCTGAGTGTTTACCCATGTTCCCCCTCCATAAAATGAAGATACACATGAACCCGATATATTAACCACTTGACGCCCATGCTATAGCCAAAAGATGGCTGCAGCGTGGGCTTCCTTTGAGAGGGAGAACATACATGGATGTCCTTCCATTCTCACGCTCGTGGCACGCTCCTTGGCAGGGCCGGTACAAGGCAGGGGCGGAAGGGGCGGAACAAATTACTAGAGGAAGGGGGGCGCAGGTGAAGTGGCTGGACTGTACACACAGAATACTGCACAGCCAGTCAGAGCTGCTATGATGTCTGTGCCATGCGCTAGTGCACAGCGAGGACGAGACCTTCACTTCCCTGTCAGGCGGAGCAATCTCCGCCCGACTGGCGTTGTTCTGACAAGAAAGTCCCCCCCCCCATGGGATAGTGTTGGGCAGGGCCAGATTAACATAGGGGCTGGTGGAGCTGCAGCTCCAGGCCCCTCCCTCAATATAGGCCCATGGCAGTGGCTTATGAATATCTGTGTGCCTTCCTAAAGGAAGAGGAGCCCTCCGTGCACACATGGAGGAGACAAGTGTTAGTCACTGCAGCCGAGTCCTGTCTCTGTCAATGCCTGACTCCTATCACAGGATCTGTTACACTCACACAGATCCTCAGTGTCTGGGAGCGGTCTGGGGGAGGGGCGCTGATGTCCTAACCAGCAGGAGCCCGGGAGGAAGGACATCTCCCATGCTGTTGAGATAAGGTTAGTACATTTGTTAGGGGAAAGACTGCTGCTTCCCCCCAAGTAATGTGCTCTCTTGTGCCCAGTGTCCACCATGTCATGTGCATTGCAGTGCCCCCCATGTAATGTGCTGTGCCCACTATGTCATGTCATGTGCATTGCAGTGCCCCCCATGTAATGTGCTGTGCCCACTATGTCATGTCATGTGCATAGCAGTGCCCCCATGTAATGTGCTGTGCCCACTATGTCATGTCATGTGCATTGCAGTGCCCCCATGTAATGTGCTGTGCCCACCATGTCATGTCATGTGCATTGCAGTGCCCCCATGTAATGTGCTGTGCCCACCATGTCATGTCATGTGCATTGCAGTTCCCCCCATGTAATGTGCTGTGCCCACCATGTCATGTCATGTGCATTGCAGTGCCCCCATGTAATGTGCTGTGCCCACTATGTCATGTCATGTGTATTGCAGTGCCCCCCATGTAATGTGCTGTGCACACCATGTCATGTCATGTGCATTGCAGTGCCCCCATGTAATGTGCTGTGCCCACCATGTCATGTCATGTGCATTGCAGTACCCCCATGTAATGTGCTGTGCCCACCATGTCATGTCATGTGCATTGCAGTGCCCCCCATGTAATGTGCTGTGCCCACCATGTCATGTCATGTGCATTGCAGTGCCCCCATGTAATGTGCTGTGCCTACCATGTCATGTCATGTGCATTGCAGTGCCCCCATGTAATGTGCTGTGCCCACTATGTCATGCCATGTGCATTTCAGTGCCCCCATGTAATGTGCTGTGCCCACCATGTCATGTCATGTGCATTGCAGTGCCCCCTTGTAATGTCCTGTGCCCACCATGTCATGTCATGTGCAATGCAGAGGCCCCATGTAATGTGCTGTGCCCACTATGTCATGTGCTGTGCATTGCAGTGCCCCCCATGTAATGTGCTGTGCCCACTATGTCATGTGCTGTGCATTGCAGTGCCCCCATGTAATGTGCTGTGCCCAGTATGTAATTTGCTGTGCATTGCAGTGCTCACTATGTAATGTGCAGTGCCCACCATGTCATGTGCTGTACATTGCAGTGCCCACCATGTAATGTGCTGTACATTGCAGTGCCCACCATGTCATGTGCTGTACATTGCAGTGCCCACCATGTAATGTGCAGTTTCCACCATGTCATGTGCTGTGCCCACCCTGCCATGTGTTGTGCCCAGCATGAAGTGTTGTGCCCACTATGCAATGTGCTGGGCTGTTCAGCAGTGCCCACCATGTCATGTGCAGTTCCTAACATGTAATGTGCAGTTGCATTGCCCACCATGAAATGTGCTATGCCATGCAGTGCCCACCATGTAATGTGTTGTGCCATTCAGGGCCCACCATGTAATGCGCTGTGCCCACCACGTCATGTGCTGTGTCATGCAGTGCCAACCGTGTCATGTGCAGTGCCCACCATGTAAATTACTGTGCAGTGCCCACCCTGTCGTGCTGTGTTGTGCCCGCCATGTCATGTGCTGCACCATGCAGTGCTTACCATGTAATGTGCTGTACCCAGCATGTAATGTGCTGTACATTGTCCACCATGGCATGTGCCGTGCAGTACCCACAATGGAATGCGCTATGCAGGGCTCACCATGTCATGTGCGGTGTCCACCAATTAATGTGCTGTGCTCACAATGTAATGTGCTGTGCTGTGTCATGCAGTGCCCACCATATCATGTGGTGTCATGCAGTGCCCACCTTGTCATGTGCTGTGCAGTGCCCACCATGCCATGTGCAGTACCCCCCATATAATATGCTGTGCCCACCATATAATGTGCTGTGCAGTTCCCACTTGTAATGTGCAGTGCCCACCATGTAATGTGCTCAGCTGTGCCCGCCATGTCATGTGCTGTGCCCACCATATAAGGTCCTGTGCCCACTGTGTGCATGTGCTGTGTTGTGCCCACCATGCAATGTGCTGTGTTGTGCAGTACCAACCATGTCATGTGCTGTGCCCACCATATAATGTACTGTGCCTACCTTGTAATGTGCTGTATTGGGCAGTGCCAACAGTGTAATGTGCTGTGCCCGCCATGTAATGTGCTGTGCTTCGCCCACCATTAAATGTGCTGTATCCATGTATCCACCATGTAATGTGTAGTGCCAACCATGTAATGTCCTGTGCTATCCCCCCCCCCCCGTGTAATGTACTTTGCTGTGCCCCCCACAGACTCACCCCCTCACTCTCACCCCCCTCTCTCTCTCTCTTTCACCCCCTCTCTCTCTCATCCCCTCTCTTTCACCCTGTTCTCTCTCTCACCTCCTTCATCCCCCATTCTCTTTCTCTCGCCCCCTTCAACCCCCTCTTTCCTATCACCCTCTCTCTCTTTCACCCTCTCTCTATTCCCCTTTTTCTCACCCCCTCTCTCTCATCCCCATCTCTCTCATTCAATGCCTCTCTCTTTTCCCCTCCCTCTCATCCCCTCTCTTTCAGCCCCCTATCTCGCTATCACCCCCCCCCCTCTCTCTCTCTCTCTCTCTCTCTCTCTCTCTCTCACACCCCTCTCTCTCTTTAATTTAATTCAACAAAAAATTGTTTGCGTTTTCATTTTATTTATTTTCATAAAAAGGCCCACCAAAATCCTTAGCACCAGGCCCATGTTGCTCTTAATCTGGCCCTGGTGTTGGGCTGTCCGCCCTGTACTGCGCAGGCGCAGCGCTGTTCTGACGAGAAAGATCCGCCCTGAACAGCCGTTCATCTTCGGAGACTTTCGGCGTCTCCTGTGTGCGCCTGCGCGGTACAGGGCGGACACCATCAGATAGGGGACGTTTCTTGATAGGAGTGAGTGTGATCTAGAGGAGGAGGAACCGAGCAATAGTAAGTAAGCCATCTGCAGATGAATTTGTTAACTCCTTTTTTGGGGGGCGGTTAATATATAACCAATGGTATTTTTTTAATATGCATGAAGGGTAGTTAATGTGTATTATCAATGCTGCATCAGTGACAAGTGGTAGTTATTCAACCCCTTTGGGCTGCATTAGTGGCACCGATATCAGAGTTAATTAACCCCTGCATGCTGCAGCAGTTAATTAACACTGATGCCACTAATGCAACACAAAGGGGTTAATTAACTGCCACTTGTAACTAATGCAGCATTGATAATACACATTAACCCCTTCATGCTGCATATTACAAATACCATTGGTAATTAACCACTTGCCAACCCGTCACAGTACATATACTTTTTTTGTCTACACACGGTCGCACAAAGTTGTCGGAATTTCCAATCGCCAACCACGCGGTCACGTACACCACGTACGACGAGACTAGAAAAGGTCGGTTCAGAACCAAGCGCAGCACCCTTTGGGCTCCTTTTGCTAATCTCGTGTTAGTAAAAGTTTGGTGAGAGACGATTTGCGCTTTTTCAGACTCGTGGCTTTCAGATCGTTTTCTGCCGTTCAGTTTGTGCTTGTGGGTTTGTATCTGCTCTTCAGTGCGTGCAAGCAAGTTCCGCGTGACTTTAAGTAGTCATTGTATTCTTGTTCGTTCGTTCGTTACTGTTTTTCAGGTCGCTCTTCACAGGCCTTGCTGTTCTTCAGTGCGTTCTGTTACTTCGTTCTGAGCAGCCGACCGTTTTCTAGCCATGTTTCGTATGCGTACTCCTCGTACAGTTCGTGCTGTGCGGGGGCTTGGTGTTGGGGTCCTGACCTTGACACAAGTCCAGTCCATGAACAGGGTGGGGAAGAGTTCATGGACCAAGAATTGGTTGCTTCAGCGTGACCAGTTCTCTCATATGCCTTTGCTCAGTGAGATCTGTGAGAATAATCCTGATGATTTCAGGAACTTTCTCAGGATGACAGACCCCGTATTTCACCATTTTTTGGCTTCGCTGACCCCCTATATCAGCAGGCAGGATACCTGCATGAGGCAAGCCATCACTCCGGAGCAGAGGTTGGTCGCTACCCTGCGTTATTTGGCGACAGGGAGAAGCCTGCAGGACTTAAAGTTCTCGACAGGCATCTCCCCCCAGGCTCTGGGGATCATTATCCCAGAGACCTGTTCTGCCATCATCCAGGTCCTGCAGAAGGAGTATATGAAGGTAAGATTTTTATCCTTTTATATCACATTTTATTGTATTGAATGTCTGCTAATATATTGTATTTCTTTCCTCATTCCCTAATTACCATGATTGTAATATGCTGTGAATGTCCCCTTTGTTCTCATGCATGCTGGTTTTTTATGTAATTATTATTTTAGGTCCTTCATACATATTTGCCCTTCACTAACCTCCCCAGCATGGTGTCTCCTGGCCCTATATTCACCTCATGTAGTCACTTAACAATGTATTTTATCAGCTCCATAGTAGTGCTTTACCCCAAACACCCCCTAAAATGTTTGGAAAAGTTATTTTTGATTTAAATTCAGGCAGAGTGCCAGAGACTTTTTTTTGTGGTGTCCCCAAATAATTTTTAGTAACCCTCCCTCCCCCAACTGCTAAGTCAGCTGATCCCAATTCTCTATCCTCAATCATCTATCTGCTCACTTTGCCAAACCCATACACACTATACCCATCTCTTTAGTGCTCAGATTTATGGATGAATTCCCCAAAGCATATAGTGCAAGGGCCTGCCTGTATACTTTCAAATGGTACTGTTTAAAGTTTTGGGATCCTATTATTATCTTGATAGGTAATAGCAGAATGTCCAAATGTGCTCAAATGTGTACAGTGTGTATTTATATCTTTGTATTATGACACTTCTTACCTGTCCAGTGGGCTGCCAATAGTGTAACTAAGGAGGGGCTGTTCAAAGTAATACCCATTATTTAGGCATTCATCTCTCAATGAAGTGAAGAGGGTTACCTGTCCAAGATTTCTACACACCCCCCATAATGTTAGAAATGGCCCATGAGAGGGGGGGGGGATATGATAGGTGTACCTTATACTTTGGCGTTGTTAAATTCCCCTTAATAAATGCTATCTGGAGGTTGCCCCATAATGTTTGTGTCTAATCTGCTTGCCATGTTTCAGAGTAAAAATAGTAATGTTTATTGTTTTTTCCTCAACAGTTTCCTTCTACGCCACAGGAATGGCAGACTGTGGGATCCCACTTTGCCGAGCGGTGGGACTTTCCTAATTACGGAGGGGCAATTGATGGGAAACACGTCCACATCGTCCCACCACCCAACTCGGGGTCGTACTATTATAATTACAAGGGGTTTAATAGTATAGTGATGTTGGCGGTGGTGTCGGCTAATTACGACTTCTTGTATGTGGACGTGGGGAAGAATGGCCGGATGTCCGATGGTGGAGTCATCGCCCAGACGGAGTTCTTCAGGCGTCTCCAGAATGGCAGCTTGGACTTGCCAGCTCCAGAGGACAATGTGGAAGGACTCCCATTTGTGTTCGTTGCTGATGAAGCGTTTGCGCTGGGGGACCACCTGATGCCGCCATTCCCAATGAGGACCCTCACCCCGAAACAAAGGGTTTTTAATTACCGGCTGGCCAGAGCCCGAAGAGTGGTGGAGAACACATTTGGAATCCTGGCCAGCCGGTTCCGACTATTTCTGACACCCATCCATATGGCGGAGTATAAACTGAACCATATTATACTTGCGTGCTGTGTTCTCCCTAACTTTTTAAGGAAACATTCGGCCAACTATGCTGGCTCAGTTGGGCCTGAGGCCGGAATCATACATTAAACCACACTGACGGCGCTTGAAAGTGGCCGTTCTGGCTTGCCCTCCCTGAGTGCCCGTGATGTCCGGTTACGCTACCTGGAGTTCTTTGCGGGTAGGGGGGCTATCAATATGCCAGACAATCTGTGAAGCCTTTTTATAATAAAAAAAAAAAAGAAATTCTTTGTGGACATTTACTGCTTGTGTTTGTTTTAGCTGACCCTGACAGAAATGTGTTGAGTCCAGAAAATGTCATGATTGTGTAACCTTATTATTATACAAAGCACTGTTGGCTGTTATTTCCTAAATGCAAAAACACATTTCACTACAAGTGCACTTGTAACTGCACTGAAACTGCACTTGTAGTGCAAAGAGGATTTGCCCTTAGGAAATAACCCCCATTTTTGCTGAAAACAGCAATTACATCACCCCAAAAGTGTTGTAGTGTTGAGACAATAATCCACACATTCTTGAGTAATCAACTTTCTTATACCTGCACAATCACATGTGCATTTACCAAAGGTTTTTAAAACAAACCAACATGTTTGTTGTATAAATGTGAAAACCAGGTATCCTCTATGTTTACAACCTCTACACAGAAAATACCCCCACCGCGCCACTAACTCTCTGACTGTCCTCAACAGGATCTACATAAATGTGTATAAACACTTATGAAAATAATCATAAATTCCTTCAACACCCGTGACAGTGATGAACTCTAAATAAATAAGTGAACACACAAATGTGTGTATATATTGAGCTGCCCCCCTTACAAAACAATGAATGATAAAATATTTAATCCTACATATCAGTTAATACCACACTGGGCAAGCCGACATACAGGTTAAATGGAGGGCGCTACAAATTGTAGACCTTACAGTGTACATAAACAAGTGACACTCTCTTAAAGATTGAACTATCAAAGTGACACATATAAATAAATAAATATAAATAAATATATGCTTATTATTGTGCAATAGTGGTGATAACCTCTACTCCTATAACATTTACCTAGTGTGTTATAACATGCACATAAACTTAGACTAGACACTGATAGTAATATTAACCACTATAGTGCTATATGCAGCAGCAATAAATAAGAACACCTACAAGTGTTTCAATACGTGCTGTAAAAATGACAAAAAAATTCCAAATAAATTTTAAAACAATATCCAAACAGGTTGCAAGTGACAAAAAATGGTGACAAGAAAAGGTGAGTATCAAATGTCCCACACAGATGATTCTTAGGTGATCCTATGTCAAATGCTGAAAATCAACGTGCTTCTTTCACCACACCACCGTGCTAGTGAGACACTCTCCAGACCTGCACTCACCAAAGAGACATGCCAGCACTCTCATGCACGGCAAAACACGCTCTCTTTACCACACTCCAGGGTAAATGGTGTATACGAGGTCCAATGATGGTATTCAGTAGGTCCACATAAAAAGAAAATAAGTGCTCCAATAGTGTAATTCAGCAAACAATAATTTTATTAAAAATCACTGCACCCTTCACACATCGCACTCACATTAGTGTAAATAAAAACAGGCAGCAAAAACGTGTAGTTCACAGCAAGCCTCAAATTGTGGATACAATCAATAACCAATGGTCACGGCGGACCCGAGGTGTGCAGTTGCTGGGTATGATCTCACCCCTCCCTCGGGAAGCCTCCGTCCTTCGGAACACTCGTATTCCTCTCCTTCTGTGTGGCTGACAGCATGAACGTCACACGTCACAGCCACGCCCCGACATGTTTCGTCACAGATCGACTTATTCATGGGATCATGAATAAGTCGATCTGTGACGAAACATGTCGGGGCGTGGCTGTGACGTGTGACGTTCATGCTGTCAGCCACACAGAAGGAGAGGAATACGAGTGTTCCGAAGGACGGAGGCTTCCTGAGGGAGGGGTGAGATCATACCCAGCAACTGCACACCTCGGGTCCGCCGTGACCATTGGTTATTGATTGTATCCACAATTTGAGGCTTGCTGTGAACTACACGTTTTTGCTGCCTGTTTTTATTTACACTAATGTGAGTGCGATGTGTGAAGGGTGCAGTGATTTTTAATAAAATTATTGTTTGCTGAATTACACTATTGGAGCACTTATTTTCTTTTTATGTGGACCTACTGAATACCATCATTGGACCTCGTATACACCATTTACCCTGGAGTGTGGTAAAGAGAGCGTGTTTTGCCGTGCATGAGAGTGCTGGCATGTCTCTTTGGTGAGTGCAGGTCTGGAGAGTGTCTCACTAGCACGGTGGTGTGGTGAAAGAAGCACGTTGATTTTCAGCATTTGACATAGGATCACCTAAGAATCATCTGTGTGGGACATTTGATACTCACCTTTTCTTGTCACCATTTTTTGTCACTTGCAACCTGTTTGGATATTGTTTTAAAATTTATTTGGAATTTTTTTGTCATTTTTACAGCACGTATTGAAACACTTGTAGGTGTTCTTATTTATTGCTGCTGCATATAGCACTATAGTGGTTAATATTACTATCAGTGTCTAGTCTAAGTTTATGTGCATGTTATAACACACTAGGTAAATGTTATAGGAGTAGAGGTTATCACCACTATTGCACAATAATAAGCATATATTTATTTATATTTATTTATTTATATGTGTCACTTTGATAGTTCAATCTTTAAGAGAGTGTCACTTGTTTATGTACACTGTAAGGTCTACAATTTGTAGCGCCCTCCATTTAACCTGTATGTCGGCTTGCCCAGTGTGGTATTAACTGATATGTAGGATTAAATATTTTATCATGTTTGTTGTATAACAATTTTTGCAGTAGCATTATTAACAATCGAAATGTCCATTTAAGATAAAACAGGCGTTTGTGTAAAACCAACAAGAAAGCCAAAAAACTTGAACTTACAAAGTTCACATTAGGTAAAACCTGAAGGCTATATCAGACATCAGTATTTAGGAACTGGGTTTGATATAGCGTTCAGATGGGGGGAAATCACCCCCGGAAAAGCCAAATTTGGAAGATGCACACCAATTTACGAATGTCAACATGTGCTATCTGCCATCAGGGGGGATCAAGGGACGTGTTTTGGGGGAGCAAGCCCTTCCTCAACGCTACTTTATAATTGAGGAAGGGGTTGCACCCCCAAAACGCGTCCATTGATCTCCCATGATGGCAGATAGCACATGTTGACACACTGTGTGCATCCTCCAAATTTGGCTTTTCAAAACATTGCAAAAAGTTTTAAAAGATTGGACCACAATCCAAAAAGTGATTTTGTGGGGTTTTAAATTCGCCCCAAAACATCAATGATGTTATTATTTTTTTTAATCACATCATTGATTTTTTGCTGTATGTTTTGCAGTTTTACATTACACCCCATGATCTCCCCGATCAGGATCTGGGCACTTTCTGATGTAAAACGTTCTGGATCCCTCACATCACGATCACCTAAAAAGAGAGAAACAAAACAAAAACAGGTATCAAAAATCTGCCACCATCCATCTCTTTTACCTGAGTCTGTGGTCGCAGACACTCACCTGTTGTGGTACCAATCTCCACCACATCTTCTTCTTCCTCCTGCTCTTCTTGGGTTGGTGTTAGTTCCCCTTCTTCCAGAGGTGGGGGGTCTGTGGTCTCCTCGGATGAGGGGTGTCCTCCGAGTCTTTTCTCCCCTATGTAAAACAAAAATGGTATAATTAGCGCACAGATATTTGATGGCAGAACTAGAAATAGGAAACATTGCTTGGAAGTGGGATACAATTGTCTATTTTGGCAGAGTTCCAAGATGTATTTTTTTTATTGCCCTTTGTCAAGCTGCAATACTTTACCTGTTTGGTACAGGCTTCACAGATGGAGACCCCCCTATAGTATACACTGGAGCACCTGTGTGCCCCCCCTACTAAAAATGGTGTTCTTGTGTCCCACACTAGTGCTCCAGTGTCCAGATGTGAAAACAGCTGCTCAGTGTCCTCTCCTTACACACAATCTAGTTTGCATTTCATTCGAGTAACAAACCCATCTACACAAACAAATATTTGGCATCCAAGTAGGCCCAAAAAAAATGTGGGAAAATGCATATGGCCTAGACAATAGTGTTTTAGAGGCCGAAAGAAAAATGTTTGATACGAACGAATAATGGGCCCATGAACATTAAAGTTGCCCTTTTAAACGTTACAATTAAATAAAAGCATACGGAGCAGCACGAACGGAATAAAGACAGAAAGAATAGGAACACAGCACAACTACTTACTTTTTTGCAGCACTCTCCAGATCTTTCGGTACTGCTCTGGCTCTCTCAATTTCAGGTCCGACCACCGCTTCCTGAGCTGATCTTTCGATCGTCGTACCCCGAAATTCTTGTGCAGACTTTTGATCACTTTCGCCATGATCTTGGCCTTTCTGATATTGGGGTTGGGGTAAGGCCCATACTTTCCGTCATAGTCGGACTTCTTCATGATGTCGACCATCTCCAACATCTCCCCAAAGGACATATTTGTGGCCTTAAAACGTCTCCTTCTGGATCGGGACGTGTCCGGATCCGGGCTTTCCTCCTCCTCCTCCTCGTTCCTGCAATTATCACGCACCTGCTGTGACTCCGCCATGTGCTCTTCCCCCACTGCGCCGAACGAAAAGGGGCGGGGAATAGACTAGAAAGGACATCAGGGGCGGGCGGAGTTACACGCATGCGCAGTGTGTATAAAGCGTAACACGCGTGCATATTACGTACGATCTGTGAGCGGAGGAAGGAGCATTGGACGCGCCGATCATAAGAACAAAGGTAAGAGACAAACTTGTGCCTATACTGCTTCTACATTGAGGCCTATATTGTAACAAGATTAGGAGAGTTTTGTCTGACATTAGGCTTTGTCTTGTGTTGTGTCTTGCAGTGAACATGGATATGCTACTGAAAGACAATGACTTCATGTCAGTATTCGTAGATATGTTAAGGGAGCTGCCCTGTCTGTGGGAGATTAAACACCCCCATTTCAAGAACCAAGCAAAGAGGAAGGCAGCACTGGAGCAATTGTGTGAAATTGTGAAGCAGGTGATCCCCACGGCAGACATCACCTATTTAAAGAAATTAATTGGTGGCCTGAGGAGTAAATATCTAAGGGAGCGCAAGAAGGTCCTGGATTCACAGAGATCCGGAGCAGCAGATGACATCTATGTCCCCAGGATGTTGTACTACGACAGGCTGCATTTTCTGGCAGGCCAGACTGAACCCAGGCCATCCCTCTCCAGTCTTCCTTCCACGCTTCCTTCCCCCCCGGCTGAGGCTTCTGATGCCCAACCTGGGCCTTCCAGGCAACAACACAAGGAGGAGCCCAGATTGAGCCAGGTATAGCATTTCTCTAAATATTTCTGCTTGTCCAATCAATGATGTTAACTAGATGTTAGTTGGGAGTACTAATTTAGGATTGTGATTGATGAACCAAAAACTAAAACCATGTCCCTTTTTCATACACAGGGAAGTCTCAGCCAGGAGGTGGCCAGGCTGAGCTGGCTGGCTGATCTGCAGGTACCTCCACCCCCACTGGAAAGAGAAAGTGGCAGTAGGAGGAGTGCCCTAGAGGAGGCTACCAGAGGACTCTTTTGGAGGGCTACAGAGGTCCTGGGAGCACGACAGACCATGGAGGAGGACATTGCTGCCGTCATGGCCTATAAAATGCAGAGGATGGAGGAGGGCCAACAAGTCATGTGTGAGGCGCTCATATCGGAGGCTCTTAAGAAAGGTATGAGGGGCCAAATTACACCTCAGACACACCTTGGCGATGGTCCTCCTCCTGCAGGTCCTCCTCCTCCTTCTCCTCCAGGTCCTCCCAGTCCTCCTCCTCCTCCAGGTCCTACTCCTCCTCCTGCCACATCTCCAACTGCACAGCCACAGCCCGGAAGGAAGTGTGAAAGGAAGACCAGAAAGTGAGGACCCTGGATCCAGTCTGGTCGGCCAAAAAATGCAGCCTCTTGTGGTACCACAGCCTGGGGACACAGATGTCATCTGCTGCTTTCTAGATCTCTGCGAATTCTGGACCAGACTGCCCTCCCATACATATGGACTCCTCAGGCCACCAATTTTGATGTTCAAGAATTGATGTCTGCCATGGGGGTCCCAGGCTTCGCTAATTTCTCCTGTTGATCCAGTGTTGCCTTCCTCTTTGTTTGGTTCTGAGCCCTTAATAAAGAATTTTTTGTTTTGAATTATACTCTCCTATGTGTTTTACTTCAAAAAGGACAATTGGTTTGTGAGGATTCAGGTAAATTTCAAATATACAATGTGAAATGAACAAGGGACACCAACACCAAACAATCTCCTGGAGATTAAATAATAAAAGATATCAATGGTGTTGGGGTAACTTGACACACAAAACACACACAAAAATATTCTGGAGTAAAAATAAAAATAACATTGAACAAAGATCAGCCTTTGAAAAAATACAAACATTAAATTAAAAAAAAAGGCTTAAAATACCAAAAAAACTTAAAAAAAAAAAAAAATTATGTCAGATGTGACAACTAATAACAATATATTCAGGGAATACCAATAAAAAAACACAAATAAAACTTTGTGAGAAGTGTGTGTGAATATGAGCAGCAAAACTACTTAATTCTTGTCACATTATAAAGAAGAAGAGAGTGCGCTGCATTAAACCATTTTTAACATTGCAGCGTGACGAAAGTGCTGTATCCATTGCGAACGCTAATGCCGCGTACACACGGTCGTACTTTTCGTCTACAAAAGTCAGACAGCCTGTTCGACAGACTTCCGACAGACTTCCGGCAGACTTTCGACGGACTTGCGGCATACTTTCTAACGAACAGACTTGCCTACACACGATCACACAAAAGTCAGTCGAATTCTTACGTGATGACGTACACCGGACTAAAATAAGGAAGTTCATAGCCAGTAGCCAATAGCTGCCCTAGCGTGGGTTTTTGTCCGTCGGACTAGCATACAGACGAGCGGATTTTTCGACCAGACTCGAGTCCGTCGTAAAGTTTTAAAGCATGTTTCAAATCTAAAGTACGTCGGATTTGAGGCTAAAAAAGTACGTTGAAAGTCCGGAGAAGCCCACACACGATCGGATTACCAGCCAGCTTTAGTCCGTCAGCGTCCGTTGGACTTTTGTAGACGAAAAGTACGACCGTGTGTACGCGGCATAAGTTCACCAGAACGAGCTGTTCCGTCTTGGAATTTCTTCTGAGCATGCGTGGCACTTTGTGCGTCGGAACAGGCCACACACGGTCGGAATTGACGCGATCGGATTTTGTTGTCGGAAAATTTTATCTCCTGCTCTCCAACTTTGTGTGTCAGAAAATCAGATGGAAAATGTCTGATGGAGCCCACACACGGTCGGAATTTCCGACAACACGCTCCGATCGGACATTTTCCATCGGAAAATCCAACCGTGTGTACGGGGCAATACAGTTGTATGGCTGAACTCGCATTGGATTTTCACAAAAAAGATGCAGGGATTTTTTTTTTCCCGCACTAGAATCAGATCGCATGTTCGTGTGTTCTCACCCATTCAATCTGTCCGAATCAACAGTTCGCACTGCAATCTGCGAACCGATCTGGGGGTGTTATTAACATTCTATTGACACCCGCAGCGGTTCTCAGAGGGCAGCGTGAACTGCCTGCGGGAGAGATGCGATGTGGGAACCGGCGCTGGAATCGCACTGGTTCTCACATTGCTACAGTGTGAATCTAGGCTTAGGGTTTCGGTGCATGCCCCTGCCTGCCTACTCCCCTGTGATTTGACACAGTGGGAGTATGTCAGCAGATCCCAACCAGTGATTCATGGCCGGGACCTATTGACTGGCTGTGTCACAGCCCAGAGCCCTGTGTTGACAATCAACACAGGGCTCTATACAAAGCAAATGTTCGCTTGCAAAGCAGGGAAAATAAACAAGCCAGTCAATGGTAAAAATCAGTACACACATTACACATTGTTGGGCACACAATTAACCCCTTGGATGCCCCTAGATATTAACCCCTTCTCAGCCGTTGTCATCAGTACAGTGTCAGTGCATATTATTAGCACTGATCAGTGTATAAAGCTACATTCATGACCTAGGTATTCCAGAGCTTCTTTTGGGCAACAAGCGACCTGCAATTTTGTCGCAATTTGTTGAGGGACAATTGCCACAAAATCGCACTGCAATTGGGGTGCCATTTAAAGTAATGGGATCGCAAGCGTGTCTGTGCATCAATTTGGAAATTGCAGGCAGAATCACAGCAATCCGGAATGCCTAGGTGTGAACTGAGGCTTATGCCGCGTACACACGGTCGGACTTTCCGGCATACTTGGTCCGGCGGACCAGAGTGTGCCGGACAATCCGCCAGTGTGTAGGCGCCGGCGGACTTTTCCGGCGGACTTTTTCCCAAAAGCCCGCCGGACCTAGATTTGAAACAAGCTTTAAATCTTTCCGTCGGACTCAGTTTCGGGCGGAAAGTCTGCTTGTGTGTGTGCTGGTCCGACGGAAAGCCCGCTCGTGTGTATGCTGGTCCGACGGACCAGATACGACACGAGGGCAGGGTATTGCATCTCGCGCTCGCTGCAATAGGAAAAACAAATTTTCCTATTGCGGCGAGCGCGGAGCATACCAGGCCCTTAGGTCTGGTATGGATTATAAAGGGAAGCCCCTACGCCGAAAAAACGGCGTGGGGTCCCCCCTAAAATCCATACCAGACCCCGATCCGAGCACGCAGCCTGGCCGGTCAGGAAAGGGGGTGGGGACGAGCGAGCGCCCCCCCTCCTGAACCGTACCAGGCCGCATGCCCTCAACATGGGGGGTGGGTGCTTTGGGGGAGGGGGGTGCCCTGCGGGGCCCCCCCCACCCCAAAGCACCTTGTCCCCATGTTGATGAGGACAAGGGCCTCTTCCCGACAACCCTGGCCGTTGGTTGTCGGGGTCTGCAGGCGGGGGGCTTATCGGAATCTGGGAGCCCCCTTTAATAAGGGGGCCCCCAGATCCCGGCACCCCACCCTATGTGAATGAGTATGGGGTACATGGTCCCCCTACCCCTTCACCTAGGTAAAAAGTGTAAGTAATAAAACTTAGGTTTTTAAAATATTTTATTAAACAGCTCCGGGGGGGGGGATCTTCCTCTGGCTTCGGGGGTCTTCTTCCGGCTTCGGGGGTCTTCTTCCGGCTTCGGGGGTCCCTCCGCTTCATCTTCTCCCGGCGTCCGGTTGGTTCTTCTCCGCTCTCTTCTCCCGGTGTTCCAGTTCTTCGGCCGGCTCCTCTGCTGTCTTCAGGTAGCTCTCTTGCCAGCAGAGGTCCGGACTTCTGAGCTTCTGGGCTGCTGGGCTTCTTCTCTTCTCCAGATGTTGACACGACGCTCTCTCCGGCTGGACTGCTCTCCGAGGGCTGCGTTGTGACTTATATAGGCGGAGACCCCGCCCCCTTTTGATGTCACAGTCCCTGGGCATGCTGGGACTGTGACGTTTTAGGGGGCGTGGTCACTGGGTGATGTTGACCACGCCCCCTAAAACACTGTCCACTATACTACTCTACACTGTCCACTACACTGCCCCCCATACTGACCACTACACTACACTACACTGTCCTGCCTACAGTGTCTCTGACCTGAAGGGCCTGGTATGGAATTTAGGGGGACCCCCACGTCATTTTTTTTTAAAATTTTGGTTCGGGGTTCCCCTGTGGGGAATTCCCATGTCATTTTTATCAATGAACTTTTATGTGTATTGTCGGACCGGCAATGCAATAGCCGCGAGTCCGTGTGTGGGCAAGTCCGTTCATTCTGAAAGTCCGCCGGAACTCCGTCGAAAGTCCGTCGGAAAGACGGGCGGACTTAGCCCGCCGGAAAGTCCCGGCGTGTGTGGGCAAGTCCGTCCGTTTTAAAGTCCGGCGCACCTGGCGGACAAAGTCCGTCGGAAAGTGTGCCGGACCAAGTAGGATAGAAAGTCCGACCGTGTGTACGCGGCATTAGACATATTACTGAAAAGTGCCTTGCCCTCTTAATGTCTGCTGGTGATAAACCTAATAAGGTAGCACCTAATGACTTTTGGCTTTCTTTGTCACTTTAGCCTTCAATCTTTTTGCCAGTAGCAGCACACAAATAAGACTTTCTTTTTATAATAATTGTTATGACTTGTAGGTCATTGATTTTATGATTCTAAGAATAAGAGAGATGAACAAAAGAAGAACAAGAACCATACAAAACATTTATTTTCATATTAGTACATTGTTTGAATAGTTACTTGGGTGACTGATTATTTGAATCTGGAAAGCTGGACATACTTTAATACACCCAGCACACATGGTAGTTCACAAGGAGGGGTAAGTGCCCCCCCTGGAATCAGGGATCGGATCGGCACTGTTACATTCAGCACAGTGGCTTCGCTATGGGGGTGCGGGCGGCCCGCACCAGGGTGCAGTGGCGTAGCGTGGGTTGTCAGCACCCGGGGTAAGGCAAGTAATTTGCGCCCCCCCCCTAACCTGCGGACTTTTAGCTATTCCTGAGTCCCTTCAAATACAATAGTACTGACCTACCTGATTCCTATACTGACCACTACACTACATTGTCCACTACACTGACCACTATACTATACTGTCCACTATACTACACTGACCACTATACTGACCACTATACTATACTGTCCACTATATTACACTGACCACTACACTGACCACTATACTGACCACCATACTACACTGTCCGCTATACTACACTATACTGACCACTACACTACACTGTCCACTATACTACACTGTCCACTATACTACACTACACTGACCACTATACTACACTGTCCACTATACTACACTACACTGACCACTATACTACACTGTCCACTATACTACATTACACTGACCACTATACTACACTACACTGACCACTATACTACACTACACTGACCACTATATTGACCACCATACTACACTGTCCACTATACTACATTACACTGTCCACTATACTACACTATACTGACCACCATACTACACTGACCACTATACTACACTCTCCACTATACTACACTACACTGACCACTATACTACACTATACTGACCACCATACTACACTGTCCACTATACTACACTACACTGACCACCATACTACACTGTCCACTATACTGACCACCATGCTACACTGTCCACTATACTACACTACACTGTCCGCTATACTACACTATACTGACCACCATACTACACTGACCACTATACTACACTATACTGACCACTATACTACACTGTCCACTATACTACATTACACTGACCACTATACTACATTACACTGACCACTATACTACACTACACTGACCACTATACTGACCACCATACTACACTGACCACTATACTACACTGTCCACTATACTACACTACACTGACCACTATACTACACTATACTGACCACCATACTACACTGTCCACTATACTACACTACACTGTCCACTATACTGACCACCACACTACACTGACCACTATACTACACTGTCCACTATACTACACTACACTGACCACTATACTACACTATACTGACCACCATACTACACTGTCCACTATACTACACTACACTGTCCACTATACTGACCACCATACTACACTGACCACTATACTACACTGTCCACTATACTACACTATACTGACCACTATACTACACTGTCCACTATACTGTCCACTACACTAACCACTACACTACACTGTCCACTATACTACACTATACTGACCACCATACTATACTGTCCACTATACTACACTACACTGACCACTATACTACACTGTCCACTATACTACACTATACTGACCACTATACTACACTGTCCACTACACTACACTGACCTCCATACTAAACTACACTATACTGACCACCATACTACTCTGTCCACTATACTACATTACACTGACCACCATACTACACTGTCCACTCTACTATACTGTCCACTACAACAAGTTGTCCCAAACAGGGGGGGACCAAAAAGAAAAGCGGGGCTCAAGGGAAGGCACACTCAATATGTAGTAAATATAAATGCGTATTTATTGGTACAAAATAGGTATACATGAGGATATGTGCACAAGCATGATCAGAAAAAAGTATAATAATAATAATACTGCCCTCATAAAATTGATCAAAAAGCTATTTTTTGATCAAATACAAAACATACACAGACTAGGGAAACATAAAACATGTATGGGTAAACAATGACAAGACAGATGCGTCCGGACGTCTTGGCTATTGATGTCTGCACAAACCACCTAGAGGAAATTTATGCAGCAATTGCTGAATACGGTGTGTGGTGCAGACATCAATTCCCCCGGGGGAGGGGCGGCAGGGGAGGGGGGGGGTGGGAGGGGGTGATGGCGGAGGGGACGGGGAAGGTGGACGGGGGAAAAAAAAGGGGGGAAGGAGGAGGGGGAAAAAGGGGGGGGGAGGAGAGGACGGGATGGGGAACCTGGAGGGAGATGGTCAGCCGTGGGGTGGGGTGCTGATGTAGGATCTGTGGTCAGCTAACAACGTGTCCTGTAGGCAGGAATTAGGTGTTGGTCATATATATAAAGCTGTGAAATCACTGTTCCCAGGTTCCGGAATACTTGGTTACGATATATACAGTTCTCCAGAGTGGGTAGACTCTATGCAAGAAATGCTGTAGTGAGATCAGTTGGTGGCAGGTATAGGTAAAGAAACAACAAAGGTTGCCTGGTACGTTACCACTCCCGGGTCCCGTTCGGGGCTGCTCAGATACTTCCGGGTGGCCGTGGCTCCAATATTGTGAACAGACCTTCCTGTCACCCTGTATACTTCCGTATCCTGACCTGGGTGGTACTCCGTGATTCACAGCATATTTCTGATGTACCGCTGTTGTGTTGTTTGTGACCGTCCGTACAGGTGCACCTGTTGTCCTCCACACAGCTGTTCCAAGCTTAGGAGCGGGATACTCCCTCGGTGTGTATGCCGGCTAGCCCCAACGGGGGATGACAGCGGGCGTGACGTCCGGACGCGGTGACGTCAACGCGTTTCACAGGACAAATGTGCGTAGCTTCATCTGGACGTGTAGTTGACGTGCACGGGCTCCTTCTTATTCACGTCCCTCCCTCGTGCACGCCCACCTAGATTGATTTAAATGAAGGAGAGTCTTTTCATCTGTGTATTGTCCAGGTCATCCTTCTTTGTTTGTTTGCCGTCTTACTAGTGTATGGACCAAATCAAATCATAATCACAGAAAATTCCTTCCGTATTATTTTAAGCGAGACAGCCTGGGAACCATGATATAAATGGAGAATGTGGTACAGTGTGGACCATCGTGCAAAAAAGCTTTTTGTTATTATGCTGTCCATTTTACATCAGTCCAAACGTCTAGACCAGAATTCGGACACTTGCATTTCAGTCAGTCCAGCATGTTATACATATGACCACTATTTGGGGAATATATATTATATATATATCCTGTTAATTTTATGGAGAAAAAGGCTGATAGGGATAACAGATTCATATATGAAGGTATATCAATATGTAAAATGAAAAAATGAAAAATACAAGGGGAGGGGGGAGGGGGGGGGGGAGGGGGGGGGGGAGGGAGGGGAGGGAAAAAAAAAACAAAACATATGATATAGCGTCTTCTACTTTGTTTAGGTTGCCAGAAACGGTTGAAAATTTAATTCTGTATTTAACCCCAGAGGGGCCAGAGAACTTAGACGGAAGATCCATCGTTTTTCTTTTTGTTGTAGAATCTGGTCAAAGTCCCCCCTTCTGGGGGACAGGTTGAGGGCATAGATTCCCTTTACTTGCATGCCAGACAGTTTGCCCTGGTGATATTGGGCAAAGTGTCTGGCTACCGGTTTCTCTGGGTTCTTTTCCAGGATTTCCCTCATATGCTCTCCTAGCCGAATCCTAAATTGACGTTTAGTTTAGTCTTATCTTTTTGCACGGGCATGTTAACATATATATGACCCTGGTAGTAGCGCAATTTATGAGGCTTTTGATCTCGAAATTATTTTTATTTCGGGAATCGCTGAAAGTTGTTGTCCTATGTACATAGGGGCAGACCTGACAGTGGCCACACGGGAACATTCCCTTACTCCTGGGGAAGCAGGATAGCCACGAGCTATTGGTATTTCTAAGGTGCTCAGAATGGATTAGAGAGTCACCAAGATTTTTGGCCCTTCTAGCTACCATTTTGGGAGTGGGACCCACTATTTGGGCTATACCAGGGGTGTTGGTGAGTATATCCCAATGTTTTTCCAGAATAGTTTTGACAGTGTCCCATTGGTACCCAAATTCAGTGATGATTCTCACTGGATCTGGGATACCGGGAGGAGGGGGGACAGGGGTATGATGTGGGTTTTCTGATGACTTTCCATCTAAAAGAGCTGGGCGATCCCGTCCTGCTGCTTTACGTTTGGCCCTCCTGAGTTGTTTATGAGAGTATCCGCGTTCCCGGAAGCGTTTATATAGCTCACTGCTTTCGCATCTGTAATCTTCTCTATTGGAGCAGTTTCGCTTAATCCGAAGGAATTGGCCCACGGGGATACTGTCCTTGAGCCACTGTGGGTGGTGGCTATCTGCTCTTAAGAGCGTGTTTGCAGAGGTCTCCTTACGGAATGTTTGGGTCTCTAGGGAGGAGCCCCTTCTACTGATAAACAGGTCCAGAAAAGAAATCCTTTCTCTGTCCCACGTATATGTCAGTTTGATGTTCCGATCATTGGAATTAGGATGGGTAATGAATTGTGCCAGAGTATCCTGGTCACCCTTCCAGATGACAAACACGTCGTCGATGTACCTGAGCCACGTATGTACGTGGCTCAGGTACATCGGCGAGGCGTATACCTCATCCTCCTCCCAGAGCCCCAGGTGGAGACAGGCGTATGCTGGGGCCCATGGTGCGCCCATAGAGGTGCCATTAATTTGCTGATAAAAATTTGAGAGGAATTGGAAGAAGTTGTTTTTAAGAGCGAAAGTTAACAGGTCCACTAAAAATTCATTTTGTGGGCCACATCTGGGGAAATGTTTATCAAGGAAGGTTTCGACTGCTCTTATACCCCATCTGTGGGGGATCGACGTGTACAGGGACTCCACGTCGATCCCCACCAGAAGGAGTTCCCCTTGGGTGTTAATCTGGGCAATATGTCTCAGGACATCTCCTGTGTCCTTCACATACGATTTAAGGTCTATGACCATCTCTTTCAGTAGATTGTCCAGGTATTTTCCTATCCTCTCCAGGGGACCCCTTATTGCTGAGACGATGGGTCTCCCCGGGGGGTTTTTGAGTGATTTATGTACCTTAGGGATGATGTAGAATGTAGGTACATTGTATTCTTGAATAGTGAGGTAGTTTAATTCTCGTTTCGCCAGTAGACCCGCTTCTGCTGCTAGTTTTAATTTATTGTTGAGATTAGTGACCAGGTTGGGAAAGGGGTCCCTGGGGAGTTTTTTATAGGTTTTATCATCACCCAATAGGCGAAAGACTTCTTTTTCATAATCTTTCTCGTCCAGGGGTACCACATTCCCTCCCTTGTCACTCCTTTTTATAACCAGCTGTGGGGCTACCATCAATTCGCGAATGGCCCTACGTTCCTCCGGGGAGAGATTGTCTTCGCTTTTTGTGCTCCAGTCTATCTTGGAAAGATCTGCTTGTATCATATCCAGAAATAGACTGAGCCATCTATTTTTATTGAGTGGGGGCATCTTGATAGATTTAATGTTGAGTTTGGCCTGTCTCTTATAGGGGGTGTCCCTAGCTTCCTCTCTTTCGTTTTCCTCCAAGAGGGAACTGAGGATAGCCAGTACATCCTCATCCTGATTCTCGGCTATGTTGTTGCCTGTTGCTGACCCCTGGTTACTAGTATGGATGAAGCGCAGGAAGACTTTACGTATAAAGAGGGTAATGTCTTTGAATACTGTAAATTCGTCCATTTGGTTAGTGGGCGAAAAAGACATTCCTTTCTGTAAGAGATCAATATGTCTCTTATTTAATTTAAATTTAGAGAGATTAATAATTTTCATGTCATTCCTATTCTCTTCATCCATAGAAATATTGATTATTTCCGTTGGCTTCTGGTGCGGGCTCCCCCCCTGGACGTCTGTCTCTGCGGTTCGGGGGCTAGTTGTTTGTATAGATTTGGGTTTGCGTCTGGGTTTTTTCCTTTGTCTATACCCTCTGCCCCCTCCCTCTCTAAAAAAGTTACCGTTTTAGTCACGCTTTCTTCTTCTGTATCGCTCAGGGATTTTTTGCCCCTTGATAGTGATCTTTTATTCCTTCTTCTAGAGTTGCTTCTACTTCGTCGTGGGGTTAGGTCAAAGATATCTCCCTTCTCCCAGTCTGTTAGGTCTCTCCTGAACTTAGATTGTTTTGTTGCTTTTAATGCAGACTGCGTCTTTTCTACCTCTTTTTTAAGGGTCTCGTTAAGTTTCTGGAATTCCTCTAGTTCTTTATAGGGTTCTAGTCCTTGGGAACTTTCTGTTATTGCTTTTACCAGTTCTTCTAATTGTATTTTCTCTTCCTCCACTATTAATTTTATAACAGATATCCCATGCTCCACACAGAGCTCCTTCCACTTTTCCAGAAATCTGGGGCTGTGGAGATGCTCTGCGGGTATAACTTTGTCTCTAAGTCCTCTCGGTACTATCCTATTGGTAATGTAGGTTTCCAGGAAGGACACGTCCCACTTTCTGTTTAGATGTTTAATAATCAACTTTTTATGTTCCTTGAACCGAGTTTTTACCTCTTCCTCCTGTGTGGGAGTGGTTACCGTGTCCGTCCTGAAAGCCTGACTGATCTCAAGGTCAATGTCTTCTCCGATCATAAAGGCCATACTCTATCACGCAAGAGAGCTTGCAAATCAAACAAGGAATCACATAGAACACAATAGGCAGTTATCGAAAATGCTGCAGATATCAAAAAATGCCTCTAGAATGGATCACCAGTGATCCCAAAATCAAACATGAAACAAAAATGGGGTATAGTGAGGCTTGTTTAGTCATGTAGACAAATTCGGTACCATGACCCTATGGTTGCCTTCCAACCCCCATAACCAATGCAACAAGTTGTCCCAAACAGGGGGGGACCAAAAAGAAAAGCGGGGCTCAAGGGAAGGCACACTCAATATGTAGTAAATATAAATGCGTATTTATTGGTACAAAATAGGTATACATGAGGATATGTGCACAAGCATGATCAGAAAAAAGTATAATAATAATAATACTGCCCTCATAAAATTGATCAAAAAGCTATTTTTTGATCAAATACAAAACATACACAGACTAGGGACACATAAAACATGTATGGGTAAACAATGACAAGACAGATGCGTCCGGACGTCTTGGCTATTGATGTCTGCACAAACCACCTAGAGGAAATTTATGCAGCAATTGCTGAATACGGTGTGTGGTGCAGACATCAATTCCCCCGGGGGAGGGGCGGCAGGGGAGGGGGTGTGGGAGGGGGTGATGGCGGAGGGGACGGGGAAGGTGGACGGGGGGAAAAAAAAGGGGGGAAGGAGGAGGGGAAAAAAGGGGGGGGGAGGAGAGGACGGGATGGGGAACCTGGAGGGAGTTGGTCAGCCGTGGGGTGGGGTGCTGATGTAGGATCTGTGGTCAGCTAACAACGTGTCCTGTAGGCAGGAATTAGGTGTTGGTCATATATATAAAGCTGTGAAATCACTGTTCCCAGGTTCCGGAATACTTGGTTACGATATATACAGTTCTCCAGAGTGGGTAGACTCTATGCAAGAAATGCTGTAGTGAGATCAGTTGGTGGCAGGTATAGGTAAAGAAACAACAAAGGTTGCCTGGTACGTTACCACTCCCGGGTCCCGTTCGGGGCTGCTCAGATACTTCCGGGTGGCCGTGGCTCCAATATTGTGAACAGACCTTCCTGTCACCCTGTATACTTCCGTATCCTGACCTGGGTGGTACTCCGTGATTCACAGCATATTTCTGATGTACCGCTGTTGTGTTGTTTGTGACCGTCCGTACAGGTGCACCTGTTGTCCTCCACACAGCTGTTCCAAGCTTAGGAGCGGGATACTCCCTCGGTGTGTATGCCGGCTAGCCCCAACGGGGGATGACAGCGGGCGTGACGTCCGGACGCGGTGACGTCGACGCGTTTCACAGGACAAATGTGCGTAGCTTCATCTGGACGTGTAGTTGACGTGCACGGGCTCCTTCTTATTCACGTCCCTCCCTCGTGCACGCCCACCTAGATTGATTTAAATGAAGGAGAGTCTTTTCGTCTGTGTATTGTCCAGGTCATCCTTCTTTGTTTGTTTGCCGTCTTACTAGTGTATGGACCAAATCAAATCATAATCACAGAAAATTCCTTCCGTATTATTTTAAGCGAGACAGCCTGGGAACCATGATATAAATGGAGAATGTGGTACAGTGTGGACCATCGTGCAAAAAAGCTTTTTGTTATTATGCTGTCCATTTTACATCAGTCCAAACGTCTAGACCAGAATTCAGACACTTGCATTTCAGTCAGTCCAGCATGTTATACATATGACCACTATTTGGGGAATATATATTATATATATATCCTGTTAATTTTATGGAGAAAAAGGCTGATAGGGATAACAGATTCATATATGAAGGTATATCAATATGTAAAATGAAAAAATGAAAAATACAAGGGGAGGGGGGAGGGGGGGGGGAGGGGGGGGAGGGAGGGGAGGGAAAAAAAAAAAAAAAAAAAAACATATGATATAGCGTCTTCTACTTTGTTTAGGTTGCCAGAAACGGTTGAAAATTTAATTCTGTATTTAACCCCAGAGGGGCCAGAGAACTTAGACGGAAGATCCATCGTTTTTCTTTTTGTTGTAGAATCTGGTCAAAGTCCCCCCTTCTGGGGGACAGGTTGAGGGCATAGATTCCCTTTACTTGCATGCCAGACAGTTTGCCCTGGTGATATTGGGCAAAGTGTCTGGCTACCGGTTTCTCTGGGTTCTTTTCCAGGATTTCCCTCATATGCTCTCCTAGCCGAATCCTAAATTGACGTTTAGTCTTGCCGATATATATCTTTTTGCACGGGCATGTTAACATATATATGACCCTGGTAGTAGCGCAATTTATGAGGCTTTTGATCTCGAAATTATTTTTATTTCGGGAATCGCTGAAAGTTGTTGTCCTATGTACATAGGGGCAGACCTGACAGTGGCCACACGGGAACATTCCCTTACTCCTGGGGAAGCAGGATAGCCACGAGCTATTGGTATTTCTAAGGTGCTCAGAATGGATTAGAGAGTCACCAAGATTTTTGGCCCTTCTAGCTACCATTTTGGGAGTGGGACCCACTATTTGGGCTATACCAGGGGTGTTGGTGAGTATATCCCAATGTTTTTCCAGAATAGTTTTGACAGTGTCCCATTGGTACCCAAATTCAGTGATGATTCTCACTGGATCTGGGATACCGGGAGGAGGGGGGACAGGGGTATGATGTGGGTTTTCTGATGACTTTCCATCTAAAAGAGCTGGGCGATCCCGTCCTGCTGCTTTACGTTTGGCCCTCCTGAGTTGTTTATGAGAGTATCCGCGTTCCCGGAAGCGTTTATATAGCTCACTGCTTTCGCATCTGTAATCTTCTCTATTGGAGCAGTTTCGCTTAATCCGAAGGAATTGGCCCACGGGGATACTGTCCTTGAGCCACTGTGGGTGGTGGCTATCTGCTCTTAAGAGCGTGTTTGCAGAGGTCTCCTTACGGAATGTTTGGGTCTCTAGGGAGGAGCCCCTTCTACTGATAAACAGGTCCAGAAAAGAAATCCTTTCTCTGTCCCACGTATATGTCAGTTTGATGTTCCGATCATTGGAATTAGGATGGGTAATGAATTGTGCCAGAGTATCCTGGTCACCCTTCCAGATGACAAACACGTCGTCGATGTACCTGAGCCACGTATGTACGTGGCTCAGGTACATCGGCGAGGCGTATACCTCATCCTCCTCCCAGAGCCCCAGGTGGAGACAGGCGTATGCTGGGGCCCATGGTGCGCCCATAGAGGTGCCATTAATTTGCTGATAAAAATTTGAGAGGAATTGGAAGAAGTTGTTTTTAAGAGCGAAAGTTAACAGGTCCACTAAAAATTAATTTTGTGGGCCACATCTGGGGAAATGTTTATCAAGGAAGGTTTCGACTGCTCTTATACCCCATCTGTGGGGGATCGACGTGTACAGGGACTCCACGTCGATCCCCACCAGAAGGAGTTCCCCTTGGGTGTTAATCTGGGCAATATGTCTCAGGACATCTCCTGTGTCCTTCACATACGATTTAAGGTCTATGACCATCTCTTTCAGTAGATTGTCCAGGTATTTTCCTATCCTCTCCAGGGGACCCCTTATTGCTGAGACGATGGGTCTCCCCGGGGGGTTTTTGAGTGATTTATGTACCTTAGGGATGATGTAGAATGTAGGTACATTGCATTCTTGAATAGTGAGGTAGTTTAATTCTCGTTTCGCCAGTAGACCCGCTTCTGCTGCTAGTTTTAATTTATTGTTGAGATTAGTGACCAGGTTGGGAAAGGGGTCCCTGGGGAGTTTTTTATAGGTTTTATCATCACCCAATAGGCGAAAGACTTCTTTTTCATAATCTTTCTCGTCCACTACACTACACTGACCTCCATACTAAACTACACTATAATGACCACTATACTAACCAGTATACTATACTACACTATCCACTATACTGACCACCATACTACACTGACCACTATACTACACTGTCCACTATACTACACTACACTGTCCACTATACTGACTACCATACTACACTACACTGACCACTACACTACACTGACCACCATACTACACTACACTGTCCACTACACTATACTGACCACTATACTGTCCACTACACTGACCTCCATACTAAACTACACTATACTGACCACTATGCTAACCACTATACTATACTACACTAACCACTATACTGACCACTATACTACACTGTTCACTATACTACTCTACACTGTCCACTACACTGCCCCCCATACTGACCACTACACTACACTACACTGTCCTGCCTACAGTGTCTCTGACCTGAAGGGCCTGGTATGGAATTTAGGGGGACCCCCACGTCATTTTTTTTTTTTTAAATTTTGGTTCGGGGTTCCCCTGTGGGGAATTCCCATGTCATTTTTATCAATGAACTTTTATGTGTATTGTCGGACCGGCAATGCAATAGCCGCGAGTAGTTTTAAATGACTTTTTTTCTTTGAAATGTCATTTTGCTGTCAGACTGTTCTAAACACGGGAAACATGCGCCCCTTTACAGGCATACTATAGACACCCCCCAGCTACGAAATTTAAAGGGATATTACACTTTTATTGTTTGACTTTAAGCATTATTAAAATCACTGCTCCTGAAAAAACGTCAGTTTTTAAAACTTTTTTTTGCATTGATCCATGTCCCCTGGGGCAGGACCCAGGTCCCCAAACACTTTTTATGACAATAACTTGCATATAAGCCTTTAAAATTAGCACTTTTGATTATTCATGTTCGTTTCCCATAGACTTTAACGGTGTTCGCTTGTTCGAATGAACTTTTTTCCTGTTCGCATGTACCATTATATTCGTCAGACAGGGGAGATGGAGGAACTGTATAGTGTTGCTGTCAAGTCTGTAGTGTGAGGCCGGGTTGCTGAGAGGGCGCCCCTTGCGGCTGAGTGCAGCGCGTCCCTGGATTTGGATACAGGGAATGCGATGCACAGAGGTGCACGGGTTGCCAGGGTTACTGCAAGCTGGCTGGTTGGCTGTAAGTAGCTAGAGTGCATTGTGGCAGCCATGCGGAGAGAAGTCTTGAATGGTAACAGCAGGGTAAACCAGGAACAGGGTCCGCAGCCAGGCCAGGGGTCAGATACCAAAGACAGTCCGAGAGAGGTACAGGAACAAGCCGGGTCATACACAGAGGGCAGAAGATCGGAGAGTAGTCAGCCAAGCCGGGGTCAGAGCGAGGAGATAAACAGGAACACAGGTCAAGCCGAGCAGGGGTCAAGCAGGGGTTTTCAGAGTATACAAGGCACAGGAACAGAGGAGCTGTTTGATAATCCAGCAAACTGCAAGTGTCAGTGGCAGGTTTAAATAGGCCGGGGGGGTGTGCCCACAAGATCAGGGCGTGCTCACTAGACTCGCCTGCCACCATGATGGTTACTGGCAGAACTGCCAACAACACAGCCATTTCCCTGACAGTTGCACGCAATAATCCCTCTAAATTTCTCTGCACGTGGGCATGCTGGCTCAACTTTCAAGAGTCGATATGTGTCAATAATTCCCAATATAATCCCAGGCTGGCTTCAGGCGCGCCAGACAGATCCCCTAAAACATGCTAACCAGAGATGGAAACAGTGACACGTCTCTCTTGTCTTTCTAGTCCCCACATCTACATATGATCATTGCTATATTTTCCAGTAATAATGGGACCTCATCCTGCCCTTATAGAACACCTGTACTTCACAATCAAGCTCCCCCTTCCTCTCCCCCTGTTCCCATAACGAGATATCCTATGACATCTCTCTAGAATAACAAGGATCCCTCGTGATCAGCTAACATTTGAGCCCGTGATGATTTGGGGAGCCATGTCATCTGCTGGTGTTGGTCCACTGTGGTTTAAGTCCAAAGTCAGCGCAGCCCTCTACCAGGAAATTCTATAGCACTTCATGCTTCCCTTTGCTGACTAGGGATGAGCCCAGTGTTCAAGACGAGCGTAAGTTCAACTCGAACATCGGGTGTTCACCTGTTCGCCGAATAGCGAACAATTTGGGGTGTTCGCGGCAAATTCGAAAGCCGTGGAACACCCTTCAAAAGTGTATGGGAGAAATCAAAAGTGCTAATTTTAAAGGCTTATACAGTATGCATGGTATTGTCATAAAAAGTGTTCGGGGACCTGGGTCCTGCCCCAGGGGACATGTATCAATGCAAAAAAAAGTTTTAAAAACGGACGTTTTTTTCAGGAGCAGTGATTATAATAATGCTTAAAGTGAAACAATAAGGTGAAATATTCCTTTAAATTTCGTACCTGGGGGTGTCTATATGCCTGTAAAGTGGCGCATGTTTCCTGTGTTTACAACAGTCCCTGCACAAAATGACATTTCTAAAGGAAAAAAAGTCATTTAAAAGTACTTGCGGTTATAATGAAAAAGGTCATAGCAATATGCCAGAACACCATGGGATAGCTCAAAGGGGAATCTGCAGTTCTCTTTCCCTGTTTTATTTCTACAGGTTGCCATTGGTTGCTGCAGTATCCCTGGGCAGCAACAGTCATGGATTGGTAGGTAAGGCCAGCAGCTGATTGGTCAAATTTGGCGGTTGGAAAGCCTGCGTGGAGGGAGCCAATAAAAGGACCTGGAGTTGGGATCTCACTGACCGTTTTTGACCATACCGCAACGGAGACCCTGCAGCATGAAGCGCCGTTCCCCAAGCAGTCGTGAGGCTCTCCTATGCCGTTTGTTAGAGAAGGCGGAGAGTAATGGTGGCAAGGAGTGGCTAATGTGGTGCCTGGAGGAGGAGAGCAGCTCGGCTCCACCTGTATTCACGCCCCCTGGGATGGAGGAAGGGACCGCCCCGGTTGGGGGCGGAACGTGACAACAGCCGGGAAGAAAGAAGAAGCATCAGAGAACAGCTGCTTCTCCTCGTTTGTCAAGTGGGGAGAGAGCCGACGGTGTGGTAATACAGAGTGCACCTCATCTGAGGAAGAGCAGCGCTACTCAGCCTTCATCTGAGGCGGCGAGTGAGCAGTTAGCAGCTGTCACTGATGGTGATAAATGTATGGTTTCTCAGGTTTCTGAATTCTCATACTCATGCTAGTGGTGCTAATAATATTATTAAAACACAAGGAGCACAGGTCTCTGGTGCGGGGAATGTTTTACAACCAAAAAGAATGGGTATTGGTGAATTCTCAGGGGCACAAGTTCTTGGTGCAGAGAAAAATATACAGATACGTGGTGCTGCTGTTGCAGAATGTCAGAGGGCACAGGTCACTGGTGCTGGTAATATGATGTATAATGACACTTATAAAATACATACAGGGGCACATTCTTATGGTGCTATGGATAATATACAATTCCCAGATTATATGGCTGATGTTGGCTCCATTTGGCAAGGTTTGAGTGAACCCGCTTTGCAGGATAAAGATAGAGAAAATTTATCCCGCTCTAAGGTTACTAACCCTGCACTGCTGGTTAACCCTCCTTTGCCTCTCAGACCCTCAGCTTTAACGGTCAGGGAATCCTCTTTTAAAGAGCCCCTGCCATGTGTATTATCACCATTAGGCTGTCATTTGCCTAAGACAATAAAATATAAGATTTGGAGGGGCGAATTCCTTGATATATTAACATTGTTACCAGCTTCAAAGGATTTTCTGTCTAAAATAGACAAGCAGTCAGGGGATAAGTTCGAGGAAGATAGGAGAAGGGCTATTTCAAAGACCTTTCAGGATTGGTTACAGGTTTTCTGCATTTATGCAGCAGTCATGGGCGAACGCTTCCCTGGGAAATGTTCAGGTTTATTCCTGCATTGCGATATAATTGCTGAAGCCTTTTGCCATTTTGGAGGTTCTGCGTGGTACACATATGATGAGAATTTTCGCCAAAAACTAGCAGTACACCCCTCATTACACTGGGGGTCAAAGGACGTGGGTTTGAGGTTAAACCTTATGTTACCACCGAGACCTCAGTTCACCCCTAGGTTAGCATCTATTCCGCAAACTACATTCCGTAAAGGTTTTTGCTTTGCCTTCAATGAAGGGCAATGCAAATTCCTAACAAATTGTAGGTACAAGCATGAGTGATCATACTGTACTGGAGCCATGCGACCAGTAGGTGTTTTCGTAAATCTGCCACAACCTATTTTCAGCCATTTCCCAGGGACGCTCATGGGAAAGGCACTGACTCATAGGAAAGGCACTAACAACAATGCTCCCATGGTTAGAGCGCTATCCCGATCGCAGGATGGCGGCTCTACTAATTGAAGGTTTCAGGGACTTTTTTTGGTCCCTTCGTTTAAAGGAAAGGGCTGTGCTATAGTCCAAAATTTGAAATCTGCCCATACACATTCTTCTGTGGTTCAGGATAAAATCTCCAAAGAACTGGCAGATGGCAGAATTGCAGGCCCCTTTCCTGTTCATTTAAGGATATTCGGCTTTCGCCGCTAGGACTAGTGCCTAAGAAAGAAAGTGGCTGCTATCGTATGATACACCACCTTTCTTATCCCCTAGACTCGTCTTTAAACGATGAAGTCCCTAAAGTTGAAGCCCTGGTGTGTTATTCTTCCTTCGATGAAGCCTTGGTTATGTGAAGGCATTTTGGTCAAGGATCCATGTTAGCTAAGGCTGATATTAAAGCGGCCTATCGTCTACTCCCAGTCCACTCTCACGGTTTCAACTCATTAGGTTTTCAGTTTATGGATCAATTTTACTTTGATAAATGTTTACCCATGGGTTTCTCATTGTCTTGCTTTTATTTTGAAGCATTCTCTACATTTTTGCAATGGGTTTTATCAGAAATTTTACCTCATGGGGGTTTTCTCCATTATCTGGATGATTTTTTATTTATTGGCCCAGAAGGCTCCCTTGATTGTCTAGAATCTTTACAGATGTTTTTCACTATTTGCAAATACTTTGGTATTCCTCTGGCACCTGAGAAAATGGTCTTTCCCTCTACTTCTGTTGAAATTCTTGAAATTACCATCGATTCAGCCATTATGGAGTTCAGACTGCCATTGCACAAGCTCCAAAAAATGAGATTGTTGATCTCGTCTTTTTTGTTGAGAAAGAAGGTGCTGCTGAAGGAGGCCCAGTCGTTACTGGGTCTTTTTGCATTTTCAGCAAGAATTATTCCTATGGCTAGTGTGTTTTCTCGCAGGTTTTCCCTGGCCATTAGAGGTCTTAAGAACCCATATTCCCATATTCGTATCTCGAAGGGTATTAAAGAAGACCTAAAGATTTGGGATGCTTTTCTGTGTAACTTCAATGGTTCCACAGTATGGCAGGAAGAATTTATTACTAACACCCAGCTGAATTTCTTTACAGATGCGGCCAGGTCGTCGGGCTTTGAAGCATTTATGAATGGTCATTGGTGTGCTAGTAAATGGCACGAGTAATGGTTGCAGAAGGATGTTCTTCAAAATCTCGTCCTTCTGGAGTTATTCCGGGTCATAGTTGCTATGGTAAATTGGGAAGATGCCTTCATGAACCTAAAGAATCCTGGTTCACACAGATAACAAAGGTGTTTTCTTTGCTGTTAGTGCATTATCCTCTAAATCCAAACCTGTGATTAAGCTGCTACGCTTTCTTGTTTTGCACTGCATGCGTTTTAATATTTGGTTGAAGGCTGAACACATAGCAGGTGTACGTAATAACATTGCTGATGCTTTGTCTCGTTCACAGTTCGAGAAGTTTCGTGAATTGGCTCCAGCAGCGGATCAGCATGGGACTCCTTGCCCAGACTTCCTCTGGGTCCTAATTCGGAGTTGATACTTTCCAACCTCAGAAACTGGGTATCAGAGAAGACGTGGTCAGATTATAGGCTTTCGTAGTCCAGATGGTGTTCCTTTTGTCAAGTTTTGGGTCTTGATGAGTTGATTGTGACCTCTTACGTCTCTTTGGCATTTACGTCTTTCCTAATCCAGTCACACCTCAGACCAGCGTCTGTAAGCAAGATTCTGGCGGGTGTCTCATTTTTTCTGAAATTTGCGGGTTTACCATCCCTAACTTCTTTCTTTCAAGTTAATCAAATTCTTAAAGGTTTCAAGAGGTCAAAACCTTCTCATGATAATAGGTGCCCCATTTCGGTCGCATTGTTGGATCTTCTCAGAATTTTTGTGAATGTTTTTTGGAGTTTGAGCTCCTTCTTTTCAGAGCCGCTTTCTCTGTCGCCTTTTTTAGAGCCCTTAGGAATGGGGAATTTACGGCCATGAATAGGAGGTCTTTCTCTTTCCTTCGAAATTCTCATGTTTTGTTAAATCAAGGGGCCATTAACCTCTTCCTTTGTAGGTCTAAGTCCCGGCCGGTAGGTAAGGGTCACTGTTTTTCTTTGACAAGTTCTGCCAATACAGCAATTTGTCCGGTTCTACACGTTTCTAGGTATATGGCAGTCAGGCCTTGTTCTGATGGTTCATTTCTTATTCACCAAGGCCAGTCTTCCCTGACCAGGTACCATTCAGCTGTCCTGGCCTCATGCTTGAAACGCTTAAACCTTTCTGTTTTTTGTTTTTCTTCCCATTCATTTAGGATTGGGGCGGCCACTACAGCTGACTCTTTGGGTTTCCCAGAAGAGAAATTGAGGGAGATGGGTAGTTGGGAGAGTGACAGGTATAAATTATATGTCCGCCCGGATTTGTTAACTTTGTAACTTTCTTTTTCAGATCTTCCCAAAACAATTGTATGGATAGTAGGGCACTCCTACATTTCCTGGGCTGCTGAACGTGCCGGAACAAGGACCTACTCCACCAATTTAGGTCTGGACACTAAGTCATTTATGGTTTTATGGTCAGGTGTTAGGGGGTTAAGGTGGTGAAGTATTAGAAACCAATTAACCCTTTGAGGACCATAAGATTTCTGTCGTCAATATAAAAATAATTATATTTTTTTTCCCTTTAAGAATGTATTTGAACAATAAATAAAACCATTTCCACACGTGTCATTTTTGGGGGAGGAATTATGCTACATCCATTTGTTGATAAGAACTAATATTTTGACTCAAACCAAAAAAAAAGTATTTTAAGTTCTTAATCAGATGATACAGGCAATTAAAAACATGGGACAAATACGTCCCTTGGTCCTCAAAGGGTTAAGCTATTTGTCAAGCATATGGCCTTCCCCCAAATTTTAGTCATTCATGCCGGGGCAAATGATTTAGGTAAGATGGGAACATGGGAATTGTGTGAAATGAAGAGGGATTTGTATGCGATAAAGCTTATGTTCCCTTCCGCCATATTGGCTTTATCTGAGATGATCCCGCGGCTTTTGTGGTCGCCTTTTGGTAATCTATTCTATTTGGATAGGATTAGGAGACGACTTAATAGGACAATTCATAGACTTCTAATTTCGTCTGGTGGATTATCCTTTCGCCACTCCGAATTGGAAGATTTTGTGGCAGGTTTGTTTCGAGAGGATATGGTTCATCTATCAACGATAGGCTTGGACATATTCAATATGGATTATTCAATTTGCAAAATTTAATTGAGTTGGCCATGGTGGTGGGGGGGCCTCAGCCAGTAGCTCCGCCGCTGGCCTCGGCTGGTGGGGAGTAGTTGTGAAGCATTGACTGGATGGACACCGTTTAATTTTGTTTAAATGTATTTTAGCCAAGATGGCTTTATATTTATTTAAATTTATAATGTTCAAGTTAGCCCCCCTGGGTAACACCGTGGCCTTATAATTCCAAATAAATAAATATGTTTAAAATTAATTAATGATGTGTGGTCTCTTTTATTACTAAATACCTTTGTGCTGGCCCTTGAATTGTCGGTCCCGACAATAGACATAAAAGTCATTGAAAAAAATGGCATGGGATTCCCCCACAGTCCATTACCAGGCCCTTTGGGTCTGGTATGAATATTAAGGGGAACCCCGAACCAAAATTAAAAAAAAATTGCATGGGGGTCCCCTAAAATTTTATACCAGGCCCTTCAGGTCTGGTATGGATATTAAGGGGAACCCCGTGACAATTTTTTTAAAAAAATGGCGTGGGGGTCCCCCTTAAAATCCATACCAGACTCTTCAGGTCTGGTATGGATTTTAAGGGGAACCCCATGCCAAAATTTAAAAACAATTGGCGTGGGGGTCCCCCCAAAAATTCATACTACACCCTTATCTGAGCACGCAGCCTGGCAGGCCGCAGGAAAAGAGGGGGGCAAGAGAGTGCCCCCCTCCTAAACCGTACCAGGTCACATGCCCTCAACATGGCGAGGGTGCTTTGGGGTAGCCCCCAAAACACCTTGTCCCCATGTTGATGGGGACAAGGGTGATGGGGACAAGGGCCTCATCCCCAAAACCCTTGCCCGGTGGTTGTGGGGGTCTGATGGCAGGGGGCTTATCAGAATCTGGAAACCCCCTTTAACAAGGGGACCCCCAGATCCCGGCCTCCCCCCTATGTGAACTGGTAACGGGTTACAAATGTACACCTACCATTTCACAAAAAATTGTGAAAATGATAAAAATTACATGACACGGCTCGGGACAAGTCTTTTATTAAAAAATAAAAAAATAAAAATGTGCCACGAAGTCTTCTTGCTCTGACGAAGTCTCTCTTGCTCCACCGATGGACCAAAAAAAGAAAAAACCCACACGATGCCACTGATCCGCCTCCATGGGAGGCACCTGCCATAATGACCATCCTCTCAGGTGACAGTTCTTTAATACGGTGACGTCTCCAGGTGACCTCGCCCCCCTCTGATGCATGGGGACGTCCCTATGGCTTCCCTGTAGCGTCAGTGGGGGCGGGGCCACACAGTGATGTAACCGGAAGACCTCGCCTCCCTCTGACCCTGTCCCCCTCCTTGATGCCATCAACATGGGGACAAGGTGCTTTGGGGGGCTACCCCAAAGCACTCTCCCCATGTTGAGGGCATGTGGCCTGGTACGGTTCAGGAGGGGGGCCGCTCTCTCGTCCCCCCCTTTTCCTGTGGCCTGCCAGGTTGCGTGCTCAGATAAGGGTCTGGTACGGATTTTTGGGGGGACCCCCACGCCATTTTTTTTGGCACGGGGTTGTATGGATTTTGAGGAAGATCCCCACGTCATTTTTTTTTTAATTTTGGCGCGAGGTTCCCCTTAATATTCATACCAGACCCAAAGGGCTGGGTAATGGACTGTGAGGGAATCACATGCCGTTTTTTTCAATGACTTTTATGTGTATTGCCGGGACCGACAATTCATTATAGCCGCGAGTACTTTTAAATGACTTTTTTTCCTTTAGAAATGTCATTTTGTGCAGGGACTGTTGTAAACGCAGGAAACATGTGCACTTTACAGGCATACTATAGACACCCCCAGGTACAAAATTTAAAGAAATATTTCACTTTTATTGTTTTACTTTATGCATTATTAAAATCACTGCTCCCAAAACAACGGCCGTTTTTAAAACTTGTTTTTGCATTGATACATGTCCCCTGGGGCAGGACCCAGGTACCCAAACACTTTTTATGATAATAACGTGCATATAAGCCTTTAAAATTAGCACTTTTAAATATTCATGTTCATATCCCATAGACTTTAACGGTGTTCCTATGTTTGAACAAATTTTTTGCCTGTTTGTATGTTCTGTTGCGAACCGAACCGGGGGGGAGGGGATGTTCAGCTCATCCCTACTGCTGACCTGCTTTATGGAGATGCTGATTTAATTTTCCAGCAGGACTTGGCACCTGCCCACACTGCCAAAAGCACCAATACCTGGTTTAATGATTATGGTATCACTGTGCTTGATCGGTCAGCAAGGTCCATAAAGATTGGGATGAGTGTGTTTGGGGTGGAGGAACTTGACTGGCCTGCACAGAGTCTGGACCTCAACCTGATAGAACAACTTTGGGACGAATTAGAGCGAAGACTGCAAGCCAGGAGTTCTTGTCCAACATCACTGCCTGACTTCACAAATGCGCTTCTGGAAGAATGGTCAAACATTCCCATGGACACACTCCTAAAACTTGTGGACAGCCTTCCCAGAAGAGTTGAAGCTGTAATAAGTGCAAAGGGTGGGCCAACTGAATATTAAACCCTACGGACTAAGACTTGGATGCCATTAACGTTCATGTGTAAAGGCAGGCACCCCAATACTTTTGTTAATATAGTGTATATTGTTTTTATTTTGGGGATGGGGGCTCTTAAACCAACAGCATGAATGAAAAGATTGAAAACATTGAGATCTGAAGCTCAGGTGAGGAGTTGACAAGGCATGTGCAATCTGAATGCACATTTTACTAAAGGCTGAACTTTGTTAAGAAAAACAGAGGCCTGTATTAAAAAAATGTCTTACTTTTTTTTCAGCAGACAAGTTGCCTTTAGATTTTGCAAGTTGAAAGTTACTTTCCTAAGAAACATGAAGTTCCTAGCAAAACTAGCTATGGTATTTTGAATAAAATGTGAGGCTTAATGTTTACACATTAATGGCTGTGTGTTGAGTTATTTTGAGGGGACAACAAATTTACACTGCTATACAAGCTGTACACTCACTACATTACATTGTAGCAAAGTGTCATTTCTTTAGGGTTGTCACATGAAAAGATATAATAAAATACCGTATTTATCGGCGTATAACACACACTTTTTTCCCCTGAAATTAGGGGGAAAATCACGGGTGCATGTTACACGACGATAGTGTACCGGGGGGGGGGGAGAGGAACGAGTGCCACCGGAAATCACTGAGCCGCTCGGCTCTCCGCTCACTCCCCTGCGTCTGGGAACTAGGGAAACTCCTAGCCTCTGCCTTCTTCATAGAGGACACATGTTTTGTTATAGAAGCGCCGGCTCTGTAAACTCTGCAGGATATCAGCAGAGCTCTGGACAAGAATGCAGTGGGAGTGTGCAGGCTCTACAGCATGAAGGGAAGGAGCCAGTACTGATCGCTCCGGGAAGCCTGCTGCATGCTCGGCCTGGAACAGTGCTCCCAGCCTCCCCTCAGCCCCTGCCAGCCCACGGGAGGATAACAAGCATGTGGTGGAGATGAAGTCTGGCTGAGACTGGACACCGGGCTTCCTGACTAACCCTGTCAGTGCCGTCATCCAAGTCGCCTGAACTCCTTCATCTATGGCATTCTGACAGCCAGAGCTTCTACAGTGCAGACCCTATGCAAAGGGTGCTATGCAGTGCCATAGACAACAAAAGGGCAAGGTAAGGGCTCTCATCTCCTTGGGGGGGACATATCAATATTAAGTCTTGATTTTTATTTTATTTTGTATGAACAGGAGGGAATCTCTACCATGGTTAATTTAAAATAAAAAGTTTTTTTTTCCCTGAAACTTGCCTCTTAAATTGGGGTGCATGTTATACGCCGACGCGTGTTATACGCTGATAAATACGGTATTTTAAAAAATGTGAGGGGTGTACTCACTTTTGTGAGATACTGTATATATAAAACTCAACATTAACATTGATTCTACTCAGATCCTAAGTCAGGGCAGTGTGGACCAAGCCTTAACATGAAGAGTGGGAAGTGACAGAAGGTGTAAATCCCTGGAACTAACACATAGATCTCGTCTATTCCTAGCAGACGTAGGGAATCATTAGCTGATTATGTTCTTACCTAGAATTTACAAAAAACTGAAATATAAGGATTAGAAGGACTAACCATTTAAGTAAACGTATGCTTAAACAATGCACATTAAAGCATCTTCATATGCCAAACAGGCAATAAATGTAGTTTAAAACAAGCCCTCAATCACGACTTTAGCTATATGCATTGTGGTAAAAATTCATCTTCAAACTTCACAACAGAGGCCCTGAAATCTTAGGTTCTTTCCCCTTTATATGGGATTGCAGGCTGCATGCTCACAATATCAAAATACCAGAACAGCATGTGATGAGTAGAGAAATTAATAACACTTGTACAGGTTAGCAGCTATCATTACAGGGGCAATGGCCCCACACCTATACCAATTAGCCTGCTTCTGACAGGGGGGGTACAATTTAAATCAGAGCCGCAGCCACAAGCCCATGATGGTGGGTCCACATTGTGCCCACCTTAATTCATGGGATTGCAGGCTGCATTCTCACAATATCACAAATACCATTAAAGAAAACATACACACACCAGAAAATGGCAGAAAATTGGCCGCGGCACTTTATTGGTTAAAAAATAACATACATATCCAACTAACTTAATTAAAATGATAACAAATTCAAATACTACTTAGGCTTAGTCAAAGGACTCAAGCCAGATAACAACAATGTCTTTCAAATACAAGTCCCCCCACAACCCGACACTTGACCAAAAGGCAAGTGACGGCCTACCCCAGCACCGGGGCTATTTCAATGCTGGACTGAAGCCCCAAATTAAACAGCCTCTAAACGCAAGGAATAAAACCCTCCAGATCTGCATGCTGTTAAGACAAGACAGCGATGAGCGGCATAAACTTCTCCATAGCCTTGTTGATGCTTTACCGAAAGAAAAGAGAAACAGGGGCGCACCAGCCTTGTGCATTAACTTGTAAAACATTTATTGAATAAAAATAGTAAAAAGAAACAACTCACAAGCAATTGGTGGAGGAGGCACAACATAAAAGTGCAGCGACAAACAGCATGCGACTTAGGATGAGCGATACCTTCCAAAGATCATGAAGGAACGCACAGGCATCACAATCAGCTAACGTGTTTCGAAGGGAACGTCCCTTCTTCGCCAGAGCTATGCAGTGAACTCTCCTTCAGCAGTCCCTATTTATAAGTGCCTGAGTGTCAGTGAAGCAAGGATTGGATATGGGGCTCCCCCCCCTCAAAAGATCCCTCCCTCTTGTGCCCTCCAATCATACGGGCAAAACTCCAATTAGTATACAGAGAATAGTTTGTAAAATAAATAATAAATATAATAAAAGTATAACAAAGGCAAGCTGAGCCATTGGTAATGGATCATGGCGTGCTGTGCACACAGAATGCAGAGATGGCAATAGCATGAAGTGTATCAAACATACCAGATATGAACCGTAGTGAGCAGTAGTAACCATGGTGGGTAGGATCTACCACTCTAAAAACAACCAGTCACATCAAAGAATATACAAGAGTATAAGGATATGAAAAATAAATAAAAATGTAAATAGAAATGTATATAAGAAATACCCACAGTATTATCTCAGGGGGTCAATGCATGTGGTGCGCCTTCGCATCGAGTGCACAGAGGGCCGGTAGCAACAACGTGGCTATGTCGAAGTGGAACGCACGCTGATGTGTTTGCGTTCCAAGCTAGGGGAAGTGGGCAGGATCCACATCGCCCCTTCCGCATCTCGCACAGCCCACTGACAACATGAGCTGCGGAAGACAGCCCAACGACATGCAACTGGGGGCGGGACCAGCATGTTAAAGGCCGTCCGCTCACTAGAGCCATCCTAATGTCAGTCCAAGCTAGCAGCTGCCCCACAAGCAGCGGCCCACATGGACAAAAATACCAAATAGCCCCCAACAGGAGACCAAGGGCCCCTAGGAACTAATAATGTATATACCAAGTGGTAAAGTAGTGATAATGATGATGGTAATAGTGATGTAAATACTATTAGATAATAAAATTGAATTCAATTAAATAAATGGCTGAGATAGTAGTAGATATATATTAAATGATGAAATAAAAATGGTGAAATTAATACTACTAGTAATGTATATAATATAGTAATAATAATGATAATGATACTATTAAACAGATAAAACAATAATGATAGGATATAATATCAATCATCTGATTGGAGGGCACAAGAGGGAGGGATCTTTTGAGGGGGAGGAGCCCCATATCCCATGCTTGCTTCACTGACACTCAGGCACTTATAAATAGGGACTGCTGAAGGAGAGTTCACTGCATAGCTCTGACGAAGAAGGGACGTTCCCTTCGAAACGCGTTAGATGATTGTGATGCCTGTGCATTCCTCCACAATATTTGGAAGGTATCGCTCATCCTAAGTCGCATGCTGTTTGTCGGTGCACTTTTATGTTGTGCCTCCTCCACTAATTGCTTGTGAGTTGTTTCTTTTTACTATTTTTATTCAATAAATGTTTTACAAGTTTATGCACAAGGCTGGTGCGCCCCTGTTTCTCCTTTCTTTCGGTTTTTACTAGGATCCCCCATCCTTGAGGGCAGCAAGGCCTGTGTTGACGTACCATTTATATGGTGATCCACCTGTGCGCAGGAGTCGTTTTTTCTTTCTTTGTTGATGCTTTTCCTGATTTTCTCCAGAGGCTTAAGATGAGACATAGAGAACCAAATCAAACGAGGCACCACCTCTGAGAAAACCAAGACCGTATCTGGAAAAGACATTTTAAACCTATGCAAATATCTCTTGATTGAAAAGAGCAAGTCCGACGTTTTTGCTTACCGATATCATTTCCGTCCGCATGGTTCACTAGGACCGTGGGCTGAGGTCTCTGAAGACACAGCTGTGATAGAATAAAGTAAAGGGAAGACTATTGCAAGCCCCTGATACCTTTCCAGAAAATGCGGAACTCCAATTGCAATGACAGATTAGCAGGATAGCAGCGCCGTGAAGCCCGCTTGTGGGCCCAGTACACATAGGAGTGACCAACCATCCAAACAGTATGTTGCAAATCTGAAATTTAAACAGAAAGGTTAGGGCGGACATGAATGAATGAATGAATGAATAAAAAATGTATAGAGCGCTGCAAATGCGAACTGAATCTCCTCAAGGCGCTAATGCGTTGGTGTTGACAGCTTCTAGAAGAGGAAGGTCTTGTGTTTTTTCCTGAAAGCCAGATGGTTTTCTTCCATGTGTATGTGGGGCGGAAGTGCGTTCCATAGTCAAGGTCCTTGGACTGCAAACCTTCGTTCTCCCTTTGCTTTGTAGCGGTATTTGGGAATGAGAAGGAGGTTTTGGTTGAACGATCGAAGATTGCGATTTGGTGTGTAGGGTTTTATTTTCTCTCGAAGGTATTGAGGCGCGTTTCCTTGTATGCATTTGTGGGTGAGGCATAGGGTCTTGAATGTGATCCGATTCTTTACGGTTAGCCAGTGTAGGCTCCTGAGGGATGGGGAGATTGACTCCCAGGGTTTTTTTCCTGTTAACAGTCTTGCCGCCGTGTTTTGGATGAGTTGTAAGCGCGCAAGCTGATATTGGGGTAATCCTATATAGAGCGAGTTAGCGTAATCGAGTCGGGAATTGATGATTGTTCCAACTACTGCTGCTTTGTCCTCCTCTGGGATGAAGGGGATAAGTCTACGTAACAAGCGGAGGAGATGGTCGGATCCACTGACAACCGATCCTATTTGTGCATCCATTGTCATTTCTGAGTCAAAGATAACTCAGAGACTCTTGACTTTGGTGCTCGGAGAGATGGTCTGTCCTAAGATGGTGGGAGGTATCCACAGAGCCTTGTTTTTGGCATTTTGGTTAGCGTGTAGGAGAAGAAGTTCTGTTTTTGACCCGTTGAGTTTGAGGGAGCTAACGGTCATCCAGTCATCTATCATAGTGAGGCATTTTTCTAGTTGTTGATGGTGGTCTTTTTGTTCGGTGATGCGAAAGTACAGTTGGGTGTCATCAGCATATGAGTGGAAGGAGAGGTCCGATTTTCTGATGATTTTGAGGAGTGGGCGGATGTAGACGTTGAAAAGGACTGGTGATAAGGGTGAACCCTGCGGGACTCCACAGGAGATTGCCCGGGTTTCAGAAGTGAATGCTCCAAGTTTCACTATCTGAGAACGATTCTCTAAGAAGGATGCAAACCATTTTAGCCCAGAGTCTGTGACTCCTGCTACTTCTTTGAGGCGGGCGAGTAGAGTGTTGTGGTCCACTGTGTCAAATGCTGCACTGAGGTCTAATAGTACCAAGAGACATGATTCTCCGTCATCAGCTGCTTTGAGGGCATCATCCCATATTTTGAGAAGTGCTGTTTCTGTGCCATGCCCTGGGCGAAAGCCTGATTGCAGAGGTTCCAGGAGTTGGGTTGTGTCCAGGTGGCGCTGTAGCTGTTGTACTACCGCTTTCTCCATGATCTTGGAGATGGTGTTGAGGCTTGTTATTGGTCTGCGGTAGTTGGGGTCCTTAGGGTTGAGATTGGGTTTCTTTAGTAGGGGTTTGATGATACCTTCCTTGAGAGTGGTTGGCACAATCCCCTCTTTGAATGATTGATTTATGAGGTGTGTTATAGTAGGGGCCAGAATGTCGGAACATTCTTTCAGGAGTTTTGTGGGGATTATGTCATTTGGAGATGTGCTGTCTCGAAGACTTCTCATGATGTTTCTAGTCGTGTCAGTGGAGATTGGTGATAGAGATAGATCTGGTGGTTTTGTGATGTTCGTGTCGAGATCCTCTTCTTGCTTTGGGTGAATTGTTTTTTTTTGGTGAATTGATTTGCGAATATTGTCGATTTTGTCGATGAAGAACTTTGATAGCTCATTACAGAATTCTTGCATATTGTTAGCTGGGGGTTCTAAGCAGGTAGGGTTCATTGATTGGGAGACTATTTTGAAGAGTTCCCGCAGTCGGTTTCAAGCAGTTGAGAGGGTGTTTGAAAAATGTTCTTTTTTGGCTTGGAAGATTGCTTTGTGGTATTTCCCAGTGAGTACTTTGTATTTTGAATGGTTTTCCTTGGTAGGATTTCTTCTCCATGCTCTTTCAGCTCTTCTACGTTCTTGTTTCAGTAGTGTGAGGGTGTCATTAAACCATCTGGAGTTTTTTTTGCGGATGAGTGTTCTGCGTTTTGGCGCCACTAAGTCTGCTGTTTGTAGTAGTGCCTTGTTTAGGAGGTTGAGTGTTTGTTCTGTTGAGAAGTTTGAGTTTAACAATGGTATTTTGTTTGATAAAGTGTTTTTGAAGAGTTCGGAGTGTAGTTTCTTTTGAGATCTGTTCCAATGTGTTGTTGTTATATGTTTCTGTTTTTGAAGGGTGGTGTCAGCGGTGATTTTAAATTTGATGGCGTGGTGGTCCGTCCATGGAAGTGGTGTGTTGTCGAATATGTTGATGTCTATATTCTGTTCGAAGATGAGGTCTAGAGTGTGTCCTGAACCATGCGTGGGAGCATTTATCAGTTGTCGAAGACCTAGTTCTTCCAGTTGGTTAATGCAGGCGGTCGCGATAGGGTCTTGGGTACATACAAATTAAACCTCCCCGACTCCCACTGACCCAACCTTTTAAAAAAAGCCTCATCCAAACCCATCCTTGCCGCCTCTGTCGCATCACCTATATGAAAAGAATGAGTAGTAAATTTAAAATGTAATTCAGCATACCTCAGCCATCGATAAGGGAAAGCAGAAAACTGATATTTGGTAAGTGAAAGCTTATCTGAGTGAATTAAAAAATTACCCACATGAAAAGGTCTAATACACAGAATAGGTACACAATAGGGACACAGCTGCTAAAGGGTAAATAAACTGATCAGGGCAGGAATGAAGATGAACCCAACACCCCAAATCCAATTGATCTGTCTTTGACCTCTTAATGAAGATCCCGAACAAATGATTCACAGACAGAGACATCCTGCTGCATGAGATCAGAAGTGCCCTCCTTCGTGAACGGAACCAACTCTGAAACCCATAAGATGGCAAAGAAGGCTAAAATGAAGGCCGTCCCGGTGGCCAGACACAACTGCCTTAAGATGTCAATGGAAATAAGTCTGCGATCATCTGGACTATAGGTAATCCTCCTTTAACCATTCAGGGCTTGCTTAACTGAGAAAAATGATTGCAAGCCGGAAGGTTGCGAAGCTTAAAAAAGGAGACTCCTGCCAGCACCTTAACAATATGGCTATGAGAAAACCGATGCTGCATTAAAAAACAAAGGAAAGCAAGCATGGAAGCTTCAGATGGGACATCCCAATGAAAATTAAAAGCTTTGGCAAAAGACAGCCACTGATTCCAAGTGGCAGAGTATGCCAACCATGTCCAGGGTGTCAGCGAATGGTGAATCGCATCACTAGCCAACCTCAAATCACATACCAACTGGATCCACGCTGGGCAGAAGCTGCCGGAATCGAAACATCTGGAAATGACAAAAGGGAATCAGCAATCACGTTAACAGTCCCAGGTATATGCTTAGCTTTCACCCAAATATTACACTTCAGACACTTCAGAACAAAATATTGAAGCGATCTGATAACAAGGACAGATTTTGAAGACAAGCAATTGATTGGGTAAATGTTGTTAGAATTATTCAAAATCCGCTTATTGGCAAAAAATTCCCCCCAAAGCTCAATCAAATCAAGAGATCATCCTTGAGGTCAAGGGTCAATCTAATGTGAGAAAAAGGGACTTCAAACCTGAAGTGGCCAAAAATAAACGCCTCAAAAATATCCTGCCAACTGACATAATATAGGGAAGCAAAAGCTAGAAACCCAAACAGTGATTGGAGCTCCTTCGGCAACACTTTCCTCTTACGGAGAAACCCGATAATAGACAACTTCACCTTCTCCACCTTAGCCTCTGGGAGCTGAAACTGTAACAGAGTTGTATCAATATGAATACCAAGAAAATCAAGAGAAACAGAAGGAAAGACTGTCTTCTCACTGGAAAAGACTCAAAATAAGAACATGACAAGGAGCACCCTATTTGTAAAGGTCTATTAAAATAAATAGACCCGGCAAATAAAAACCCAAGAGAATTGAAAAAGCAGAGAGAAATGGGCAACAGCCTGAAAGCTTACTTAATGTCCGACTTGGCCAAAAGCACACTCGGGCAACACAACGCTTGATTAACTGAATAACAGCATCAAAAGTAGCGTATGAGACCGAACAGGAGGATGCATCAATTTCATCGTTAAGGGACTGTCCAGTTGGAAATGACAAGTGATGTATCAGCTGGAAAGAGTTAGGCTCCTTCTTGGGCACGATATCTAGAGGAAATACAAAAATTCTCAAAAGAGGGGGGCTAAAAGGGCCAGCCACCCTACCCTCATATCCGTAGAAGGACCAGATGGAGGCTGCAGTACCGGACCGGACACTGCCACCGTGTGGAGGGATCCACGAGCCCGAAATCCGTAGCAGCAGGATTGCTGGGTGCTGGAGCCGCCCCTGCCACTAGGTGGCCGACGGACTGGGAATCGCATTGCCCGGCAACAGGGACCGTGTCCGGGAGCATGGCCAATGCTCTGGCCAGTGTGGACCTGTCCATCCTCTCACTGACTCTTGCTATGAAAGGAGACCCTGCCAACCTCCTCTTCTGTACCCGGCGCTAGAACGCCTAGCCCCGCCGACGTCACGGGCTCCACATGTGCTGTAGACACTCTGACGGTAGAGTTCTACGTGGCCACTGCACCAATGGCATGGCTGCACCAATGGCGTCGCTGCTGCCCCTGCTCCAGGGGTATGCCATGGACCGGGATTCAACGGCCCGTCGGTGGCTTCCAGGTCCACTTCACGCTGCAGGGCCGAATCTTTGTCGGTCATCAGAATTCTTTATAATTCATTCTATGACCCTGCAAACAAGCTGGGACCTGGTATTTCACAACTTATACCAATTCTAAATATCAAATATTTATTATTATTGGTTGTAAACTCTTATTTCTTAAACCCAAATTCTTGTGGTATAGTAGCCTCATATTAGAGATATCATCATCTAGGCAAATAAACATTTTTAGATATGTACCAAAAGTACAAATCTGAATCACCTTTATGCCAGAATATTTAAAACAACTAAAAGAACAAGTCCGGGTATGGGATATTTTTTACATAGTTACATTGGTCCAGCTTTAACTGAAGTTGCTTTGTATTTACCATACCTGGCCGATCCCTCTGGAAGATGGAAATCACTCAAATAGACACTGCTACTCAAATGACTTTATCAAAAGGACATGGTCTGTAGAATTTTTTTTTGTATTTGATGCTACATAATCCCAAGTCTAAACTGCTTTCAGGTCCACCAGTGGTGTAGTGTTTTCCACAGGGACTTTTTTCCTGTGCTCCATCTGTAATCCAAAACATTCCACCAGAATGCATATGATGAAAGTCTTGGGGTCACAAGTGGAGGACTGTGAGGGGCACAGAGTGCCACAGAGTAATACAGTTGGGCTCAGGCTCATAAGTTTACATACCCTGGCTGAATTTATGATTTCTTGGCCAATTTTCAGAGAATATGCATGATAACACAAAAACATTTCTTTCGCTCATTGTTAATGTTAGGCTGAAGCCATTTATTATCAATCAACTGTGTTTACTCTTTTTAAATCATAATCACAACAGAAACTACCCAAATGACCCTGATCAAAAGTTTACATAACCTGGAATGTTTGGCCTTGGTACCGACACAGAAGGTGGCACACACAGGTTAAAATGGCAATTAAAGGTTAATTTCCCACATTTGTGGCTTTTTAAATCACAATTAGTGTCTGTGTATAAATAGTCAATGAGTTTGTTAGCTCTCACATGGATGCACTAAGCAGGTTAGACACTGAGCCATGAGGAGGTAGAAAAGAACAGTCAAAATACCTGCGTAACAAGGTAATGAAACTTTACAAAGATGGAAAAGGATATAAAAAGATATTCAAAGCCTTGAATATGCCAGTCAGTACTTTTTAGTTTTTTTTGTTCAAGTATAATCGTATTGTGCTCCTTAAAAACAACCAGACCATCTTTTTCCAGAGTAGCCTGTATTTCTCTTGAGGTCACCTGTGGGTTTTTCTTTGTATCCTGAACAATTCCTGTGGCAGTTGTGGCTGAAATCTTTCTTGATCTACCTGACCTTGGCTTGGCATCAAGAGATCCCCAATTTTTCCACTTCTTATTAAGTGATTGAACAGTACTGACTGGCATATTCAAGGCTTTGGATATCTTTTTATATCTTTTTCCATCTTTGTAAAGTTTCATTACATTGTTACGCAGGTCTTCTGACTGTTCTTTTCTACCTCCTCATGGCTCAGTGTCTAGCCTGCTTAGTGCATCCATGTGAAAGCTCACAAACTCATTACCTATTTATACAAAGACACTAATTGTGATTTTAAAAGCCACAAATTTGGGAAATTACCCTTTAATTGCCGTTTTAACTTGGGTGTGCCACCTTCTGTGTCTGAACCAAGGCCAAACATTCCAGGGTATGTAAACTTTTGATCAGGGTCATTTGGGTAGTTTCTGTTGTGATTTTGATTTAAAAATAATAAACACAGTTGATTAATAAGAATAAATGGCTGCAGCCAAACACTAACCATGAGTGGAAGAAAAGTTTTTTTTGTTATTGTTCATATTCTCTGAAAAATGGACAAGAAATCATAAATTCTGCCAGGGTATGTAAACTTATGAGCACAATTGTATATGTAATAAAGGGTGACCCCCAGCTTCAGTAACAATGCACACCACCAATAACACATACTTAAGCTGAAATTGACAAATTGTTTCTGTGTCCAGATATTAAATTCTATGTTATTGCTTACATTCGTAATTACAACTATGTTTAACATTTAAATAATACATTACTTTTTATCATCTTAATATGGTGTTGGTGATATTGCAAATAATGTATTATAATAAAGAGTATAAATCAGAGTAAAATATCTATCCCTCATTAAATTCAAGCTAATACATTGCCCACCATATAGCACAAACTCCTGGTTTCGGAGGGTTCATACTATAGTTGAAAGAGAAAATACTGTGTTCATAAACCTAATCCAGTAAATACTTTAATGGTAGACAATACCCACTATGTCTAAACCTTACAATGTTGTTTATGGCAGGGATTCACAATATGTTAAAAATGAACAATGACCTCTATTGTTTGAACATGTCTGCACACGTCTACCAAAAAAAACAACTAAAGTTAATCATGTCATTATTTCCTAGTTCTTCTCTTTTTTTCCATAGGTATGCCACTTTGTCTCTATGGCTTGTTCCAGGGCAGCTGTTGGAATAACTGCAGATGCTTTCTTCCTGTATCACCCCTTTAAGCAGCTTTGGGGAAAATTATATTTAAAAATGATGACCCATGGATAAATGACAGATGAATGGAAAACTTTATATTTATATATGTATATATATATATATATATATATATATATATATATATATATATATTTGGATAGAGTAGTGAGTGCTTAGAACCATTGTCAGTTTTTTACTGCTGCTTGTGTCCCCATCATTCTCTCTAATTGTACTGCTCTCCCATGTTACTAGAATGAAAATGTGGGTAAATCCAAAATTCTGAGTTGCTACCGGAACAGGAATAGAAGGGAAACCTGCCAATGGGGACACTTGTTCCTGCAACATCTGTCTAAGAGGAGATTTCTCTCACATTGGAGAACATGTGCAAATCTCCTTTTTAGATAAAGATGGGAAAAAAAAAAGCTTGCAGTGGTTTTAACCCTCCCCAACTCTATCCAAAATGAAAAAAAAAAAACGTATGGTTTTATATACCGTTAAAGCTCAATACTAGGTCAATAATACAATTTTATCCAGCTGTATATGATTAAATATTTATTAAAGGATAAGGTCACCCTTTGTCACATATTAAACCCATATTCAGGATGTAACATGTTACAGATGCACCAGTCTCTACCCCCCAATCTCCCGGTTTGACAGCGAGCAGTGGATCTCCCCCCCCCTTCTCACTGTCACTATCTAAAGAAAAAGTGGCCGAGTGGGGCTCTGTGTGCCTGGCCGTGTCACAGTGTTCTGTGAATGTGAAAACTACAAGTACCGACAGCCTTTGCAGCTGCCTGCTTGTAGTTCTCTATGAACTACCAGGGTGCTGTTGAGTGTTCTTGGTAATTCATTATGCTTCCTGTCAGAGTGTAACCACCTGCCCGTATCGGAGGTACAGGCAGATAGCTACACAGACAGGATGCAGGACCGTGGCATTACATCCACAATCTGCTGATCGTGGGTGCAAAGCTTTACAGGCTCCTGACAAAAAAAACCCAGCAAAGGGCCAGCAAAGGGAAGCAAAGGGAACAATCTCTGAGTGAGGTCGCAAAGATGGAGGTACTGTGGAGGAGGTATAAGCAATATTTTTTGGGATAATATAGCACCCCCTGGTTACTAATCTAACAAACCAGAACTACTAGTGCTGGAAATGTAAGGTGAAGATCAGGGGTGGCCCATTCATTAAGGGACCACGGGCACCACCCCCCCTATTAATGCATCCGGCCCCCATGCAGGACTCCGCATGCATGAATTCCAATGGGGGGGTGTTTTTTTTGAAGCATGTGATTGGAGCCAGAGGCTCTAATAGGCTTCAAAATAGGGTGGGCTCTGGGCGCAGAGCACTGCTAACCGAACCCACCCAGTTGCTAAGGACGTCATGTGACAAAGCGCGCACGACGGCATCACGCTCTTCACGTCACCTCCGGACACACGAGAGGGTGGAACGCTGGCTCAGCGTCTGGATTATTTATCCCCCATCTCGCTCTATGTTCTAGAGGAGTGACTTGTTTTACTTTTTTTACTTTGCTCATCTGTCAGGAACCTTTGTACCCTATCTCAGTCACCTACTGGATAGGAATACATACGTTTTTTTGGGATATTTTTTATTACATTTTTGTTTTATGCATGTCTTTTAAAGAAAATAAAGTGTCTTTACTTTATCACGCTATGGAAGCTCTTTTTGTTATTTTCTAATGCACGAGGGAATACAATACCTCCACTAATCAGGATATACAGCATCCATCGGAGACAGCAAAAAGCAGGGATTTCCATCTACAACTTACTGCAGGCATACTACCCCCGTAAGGGGCCTGGGAAGCTAGCTATACCAAAGATGCCTACCACAGCAAGCAGCAAGCAGAAAGTTCCATCTATAATACATCACAGGCGTATTGCCCCTGCAGGGGCTCCAGGAGCTGGTGAGTAGGCAACCACAAGGGGGAGCACCAAAGTCACCAGACAACTATTTCTGCACCAAAGTCACCTGTGGGAACGCCTAACATGATCTAGTGTTAAGATATGGGACTATCAGATTCTATTGAGATGTAACTGCTGCAACTGTGATGTGCATATGGCTTGCGATTAAGGCAGTTTGATCTAGGTGTGATATATGCAGTATTAACAGTGGTTTGTGAACACCGCCACCCCCTGATGCACACCTATGTGCGGTCATATAATTGTTTGTATGTAGATAATTATATATGGGGCTGGTCTGCAGTACATGGAATTTGCTGATAAATGCACATAGTGAGGTATAGCCTCCAGCTCCAGTAGTGGCAGCTTATTCGTAACCTTCCGCTCTGGGGCATATTGGTATATAAACTCATATTGGCCCCGCTATTGCACACAGATACTTAATATATTAGTGTGGAGACGTCCATATACTTTACCTCATCCCCCTATTTACACCTTATGGGGGATGGACTCCATGTTATCTAATGCCACATAGATATAGAAGAGTGGAATCATAAAACACTTTAAAGTGAACCCTGTACAGACCTAACGTTTAGGTTTTCAGGTAGCGCCTATTAAACCCATTATTTTATTTTTTTTATACGAGCCCACCCAGTTGTGTGCCAATATCGAATGAATATTCGTTATTTTCACACTGAATCTCCTCCCTGCCAATCAGGAAGCAGGTCTGAGAAGCATTCCGATTGACCGCCGAGGAGGAGGGAAGAGATGGAAGCTGCCGAGCATGGGAAGGGGAAGCTGCCAGTGATGCCTGTCACCCATGATGCCCGTGGAGAAGAGCAGGGGAAGGGGAAGCCGCCTGTGATGCCCGCCGCTTGTGATACCCACCTACAGATTAATTGATAAAGAAATATCAAAAAGCTCAGAGTGCTATTTAACTAAGCATAAATGATGGTCAAAAATGCACATATGCATGCAAGTGTGAAACTAAAAGAGAAATGAGGAAGGAGCTACAGAAACTGCATAAGAGAGCATATCTTAGCAATAAACTGTACTTAATTAGAAGGCGATACCAGACTAAGCTGATGAAATTCCAACACATGGAGATTATATAAGAGGTCATTTAGAAATGGTGGAATGCCTGTGAGAAGAAATAAAATACTTTCATAAACCACTGCTACTTAGTGGTCTCCAAGACAGCTATGAGACACTTATTACAGCACTTGATGCTCCCTCAGACAATAAGCTTACCTTTAAATATAGTAACTAGGGATGAGCTCGATGTTCGACTCGAACATCAGGTGTTCGCCCATTCGCAGAACAGCGAACATCATGGAGCCTTCGTGGTAAATTTGAGCACCACAGAACGCCCCATAATGCACTGCTGTATGCACCTGACCTGCATGTTTTGGCCAATCACAGCGCGCTCTGCTGAGAGAGCCATGATTGGCTAAAGGCAGGGTGCCTTTGGCCAATCATGGCTCAGGGGGACTAAGTCCATGCCCCACAATATATAAGGCTGCTTATACGGCGGCCGTGTGTAGTGTTGTTGGCGTGGACAGAGAGATAGCTTGAGTTAGATTAACCACTTCCATACAGGGCATTTTCACCCCCTTCCTGCCCAGGCCAATTTTCAGCTTTTAGCACTGTTGCACTTTGAATAACAATTGCGCAATTATACAACACTGTACACATATGTAATTGTTATCATTTTTTCCCCACTAATAGAGCTTTCTTTTGGTGGTATTTGATCACCTCTGCGGTTTTTATTTCTTGCGCTATAAACAAAACAAGAGTGACAAGTTTGAAAAAAACACAATATTTTTTATTTTTTGCTATAATAAATATCCATTTTCTTTTTTTTGTAAACAAATTTTTTCCTCAGTTTAGGCCGATACTTATTCTTCTACGTATTTTTGGTAAAAAATATTGCAATAAGCGTATATTTATTGGTTTGCGCAAAAGTTATAGCGTCTACAAAATAAGGGGATAGATTTATAGCATTTTTATTATTTTATTTTTTTACTAGTAATGGCGGCGATCTGCGTTTTTTATCGTGACTGCGATATTGCGGCAGACATATCGGACACTTTTGACACATTTTTGGGACCATTCACATTTATCCAGCGATCTGTGCTATAAAAATGCATTGATTACTGTATAAATGTGACTGGCAATGAAGGGGTTAACCAGGAGGGGCGCTGTAGGGGTTAATCGTGTTGCTAGGGAGTGATTCTAACTGTGGGGGGAGGAGACTCACAAGGGGAGGAGACCGATTGGTGTTCCTCTGTACAAGGAACACACCATTGGTCTCCTCCCATCTGACAGGACGTGGATCTGTGCGTTTACACACACAGATCCACGGTCCTGCTCGGTTACCGGGGAATCGCGGCCGCCGCGCGCGCGCACCGGGACCCGAGTGACGCGGCGGGCGCGTGTGCGTGCCCCCGGGGGACCTGGAAGGGCCGCCATCATATGATGGCGGCCCAGGATAACAGCTGCACCGTCCCGCCGTCATATGACGGTGGGCAGGCAGCAAGTGGTTAAGCAGACAGGTTTTTCAGTTAGTGACAGTGTATTTGATATATATATATATATATATATATATATATATATATATATACATACAGTCAGTCTAATAAATATATATATATATATATATATATATTCTGCATTTAGCATAGACTGTATATTCAGTGTTTACTCGATATTCAGTCAGTGCGGGCAGTGTATTAAAATATATATATATATATATATATATATATATATATATATATACATATATATACTCTGCATCCAGTGTAGCCTATATCTACAGTGCTTTTGGTGATCTACTGTTTCTAATACACTTCAGGCGGTGTACACAGTATCTAATACAGAGTGTACAGTTTCTACTACACTTCTGGTGGTGTACACAGTACACAATACAGTGCAGCCACAGTGTCGGGTACATGCTGCTGGAGGATGTGCAAGGATTTTAAGGCTCCGATGTTAGTTCTCAGGTTGAGGAAGGGAGTAACGTGAGCCTAGAGAGAGGGGGTGCCACAGAAGGACAAGAAACTGGCAGTCATGTTCCCCCAGCTGCAGCATTCTTCCAAGTTGGCTCCAGTGATGAGGAGGGAGGGGATAATGAGGTCACTGACTGTACTTGGGTGCCTGAGAGAAGAGAAGAGGAGGAGGAGACACAACTCTAATGAGGCAGGATGTCCTCTAGGGGGCAGCTTAAGGGCAGCCACCTTATTGCATCACACCACAGAGCTCTGCAGGTGCAGGGTGCTGCTGACTCCCCGCTGACTTTTAAAAAGTTCCTTGGTGTGGGCTTTTTTTGACAGGTGTGCAGCAGATCGCACCGTTGCTGTTTTCAACCTATGTCTGAAGCGGATCAAGCGTGGCCAGAACAGCAGCCACTTGGGCACCACATGCTTGACCAGACATATGATAACCTGCCATGCAGTCCGTTGGCAACAGCACTTGAAAGAGACACATCGAAGAAAAAGACAGACTTCTCCTTGCTCCTCATCTGGGATCTCCAACCATACTATACCTCCAGTCCTCTCAAAAACCTGCACTGGGAGGAATGAAGGTATAGCAATAGGTGTCCCATGTACTTGCAGCCAATCTGCTAGCAGTACACCACCATCTGATTTTAGCAGGCAAATTTCCCTACCCCAGTTGCTAAACCATAAAATGAAATTAGGTCCCAGCCATCCACATGCTCAGTATCTAAATGCTAGCTTGGCCAAATTGCTAGCACTGCAACTGCTGCCTTTTCAGCTGGTAGACTCTGCCCCTTTCGTGAATTTGTGGAATGTGGGGTACCTCAGTGGCAGGTTCCAAAACACCATTTCTTTTTACGGAAGGCCATTCCGGCTCTCTACTGGCATATGGAAGGCAATGTTTTGGCCTCATTGGACAGGGCGGTCAGCAGTAAGGTTCATATTACCACTGACTCATGGTCCAGCAGGCATGGGCAGGGATGTTACCTTTCCTTCACGGCGCACTGGGTAACACTGCTGGCAGCTGGGAAAGATGCAGGACAGGAATCAGTGTTGTTGAAGCTTGTTCTGTCACCACGCCTACAAAATGCTAGTGGTGATTCTGCCTCAGATTTCTCCTCCACCCCTCCTCTTCTTCTTCCTCTATGGCCTTTTCTCCAGATTTGCCCTCTGAACCAGCGGTGCTTCGTAAGCATTCAAGGGACTACGCAAGCAGTCAGGCTAAAAGATGCCATGCGGTGCTTGAGTTGGTCTGCCTAGGGGACAAGAGACACACTGGGGCAGAGATTCTGTCAGCTCTGCAGGGGCAGGCTCAGAGGTGGTTGACACCACACCAGCTTCAGCCAGGAATAGTTGTATGCGACAATGGCACCAACCTTCTCCCTGCTCTCAGACAGGGACACTTGACCCATGTTCCATGTTTGGCACATGTCCTGAATTTGGTGGTGCAGCGGTTCTTGAGCAGGTACCCAGGCTTACATGATCTTCTGAGGCAGGCCAGAAAATTCTGTGGTAATTTCCGCTGGTCATTCAATGCCAGTGCTCGGCTGGCTGACATTCAAAGGGAATGCAACCTGCCCACCAACCGTCTCATTTGTGACATGCCCACTAGGTGGAACTCAATGCTGGCAATGCTGCAGCTACTGCACACACAGCAGAGGGCCATCAATGAGTACCTGTGCGAGTATGGCACCAGGACAGGGTCAGGGGAGCTTGGCTTCTTTTCGCCACACCAGTGGCTACTAATCAAGGATGCATGCACTGTCCTGTCACCATCTGAGGAGGCCACAAGGATGGTGAGCAGCAATAATGCATGCATCAGTGACACTGTTTCTCTAGTCTTCCTGCTGGAGCACACGCTTCGTGGAATCATGGAAAGAGCACTTGAGGCAGAACAGCAGGAGGAAGTGGAGCACTTCCTTTCCTCTCAAGGCCCCCTTTATGCAGATAGTATTCCTGTGGGCCCGCCAAACACTCAGGAAGAAGAGGAGGAGGAATAGGAGGAGGATTGTGTCAGCATGGATGTAGAGGATAACAATCAGCAGCAGTCTTCAAGGGATGGTTTTCAGTCCTCAGAAACCCAAGGAGTTGTACGTGGCTATGAGGAGGTGGTTACAGATCATGTGATCCTTAGTGACCCATAGGGCTCAAAATCGAATGCCTCTGCAAACTTACGCTGCATGGCCTCCCTGATTCTGCAAAGCCTGCGAAAGGACCCTAGGATTCGTGCTATTAAGGAGAGGGATAATATTTCAATGCAGGGCCTGTTCCTACGCCCAACAAGAGTAACTGTGAGGGCTTACAGTGTTCTGGCGCCACCAAAACCAAAGGCCCTATTTTTCTGCCCCTGTTTAACAATGGTATGTAATTACAATTTTTGATATACTATTTCACAGCAGGGCCTATTCCTGCGCCCAACAAGAGTACCTGTGACGGCTTACAGTGTTCAGGCGCCACCAAAACCAGAGGCCCAATTTTTCTGCCCCTGTTTAACAGAGGCATGTAATTACAATTCTTGATATAATATTTCATAGCAGAGCCCATTCCTGCGCCCAACAAGAGTAACTGTGGGGGCTTACAGTGTTCTGGTCCCACCTCCACCACCCAAGGCCCAATTTTTATGCCCCTCTTTAACAGGGGCATGCAATTAGAAATATTGATATAATATTTCACAGCAGGGCTCGTTCCTGCACCCAACAAGAGTAACTGTGAGGGCTTACAGTGTTCTGGTACCACCACCACCCAAAGCCCAATTTTTCTGCCCCTGTTTAACAGGGACATGTAATTACAATTTTGGATCTAATATTTCAGAGCAGGGCCCATTCCTGCGCCCAACAAGAGTATCTGTGAGGGGTAACAGTGTTGTGGCACCACCACCCAAGGCCCAATTTTTCTGCCCCTGTTCAATTGGGGCATGTAATTACAATTTTTGATCTAATATTTCACAGCAGGGCTGTTCCTGCGCCCAAGAAGAGTATCTGTGAGAGGTTACAGTGTTGTGGCACCACCACCACCACCCAAGGCCCAATTTTTCTGCCCCTGTTTTACAGGGGCATGTAATTACAATTCTTGATATAATATTTTACATCAGGGCCCGTTCCTGCACCCAACAAGAGTAACTGTGAGGACTTACAGTGTTCTGGTACCACCAACACCTAAGGCCCAATTTTCTGCAGAGTATATAAGGCAGGCCGTATAGTATATATACTGCTGTTCAGAGTATATATTTCCTGCGGGACACCCACGCCATTTTTTAAAAAAAATTGGTGCGGGGCTCCCCTTAATATCCATACCAGACCTGAAGGGCCTGGTATGGATTTGGGGGGGGACATCCACGCAATTTTTTTTGGTATTTTTGGGGTATTTTTATCTATATTGCCGGGATCTGACAATGCATTACAGCCACGAGCGGTTTTGAATGACATTTTCTCTTTAAAAATTTCATTTTGCTGTTGTACTGTTATAAATATGGGAAAGATGCACTACTTTACAGGCATACTAAGGACACCCACAGGCCCGATATTTAAAGGAATATTTCATTTTTTTCACTTTAAGCATTATTAAAATCACTGCTCCTGAAAAAATGTCAGTTTTTAAAACTTTTATTTGCATTGATACATGTCCCTGGGTCAGGACCCAGTTCCCCAAACACTTTTTATGGTAATAGCTTGCATGTAAGCCTTTAAAATGAGCACTTTTGATTTTTCACATTCGCATTACATAGACTTTAATGGTCTTCGATTGTTCGCACTAATTTTTTGCCTGTTCGCATGTTCTGCTGCGAACCACACCGGGGGGTGTTCGGCTCATCCCTAATGGTAACCACAGTGTAACTGCCTGCCGCCTGGCTATTGTGTATAAACAGCAGAATGGCTGTCACCTGAGGTTGGGAGTCAAAGGCTGTTGCAGTGAGCACTCTGCTTCCTCTCTCACTGGTTGGCTGATCAGCAACAATTTTGTTTTGTTTTCTTTTATACATAGTACAGTGTCACCAGAGCAGCCAGCCAGTGTGTCCTAGATTACTAGCCAACCCAATACAGTGTCACTATTGTGACATTGTACTGGGGTGGCTAGTGATGTAGGACATACTGGATGGCTGCTCTGGTGACATTGTATGCCAGTGCAGCCACCCAATGTGCCTGACCATAAGCCACACCAGCACATTGTCACCACGCTAGTCCACCCAGCCAGTGTCCCTGATTGCCACTACAGCAGTACAGTGTCCCCAGACCAGTGCAGCAAGGAACAGTGTCCCTGATTCCTACAACCTCAGTACAGTGTCACCAAACCAGTGCAGCCAGCCAGGTGGGTGACCTGAGGGGAGGAAAGCAGAGACCCAGGTGCTTAGAAGAAGCTGACTGAGGGGAGTTGTCCACCACAGATCAGTCTGGTATCACTGGAGGATATTTCTTGGAAGATTGGGAGGCAGCATCCATCTTTCCTTGGGCCTTGTGAGTACAGACATTGCTGGATCCTGGGGACCTTGTGCTCTAGCTATCCTTCTGGTGCCTAGTAATAGTCAGCTGTAGGTCTATTTAACTACAGCTGGTGATCCTGAAAAGCTCTCTCCAGATACTGTCCAATAAAGAGTAGGGACAGTGTTGTACTACTTCTACTACTACTTAAACAAGAAAGGAAGGTTGATTCTTTAGTGTACATAGTTACATAGTTAGTCAGGCTGAAAAAAGACACAAGTCCATCCAGTTCAACCAATAAATAAAAAAATCATAAAAAAAAAAAAAAAATCATACAAAACAGCAAAAACATCCTCTAGAGTCTAGACAGTTTTTTTAGAGAAAGCGTGAATAAGCCTACTGTGTGCCTGGCTGCGGGGCTGAGGTTAAGAAGACCTGGACCAAATACCTGTGGCTCCTATGGGAGTAGCGCTACACTTGCTTTACATGTATCTTTAATCATAAAGTTCTGCATACACATAATCTGATATTATGCACGTTTAATGCCATTTTCCATTATTCTAGTCCTTGCCTAACTAGCTGGAGGCTAAAGAGTGAACTGAATTAACCTAAACCATTTTATGTTGAGCACTTAATACACAAATACACACACACATATATATATATATATATATATATATATATATATATATATATATATATATATATATATATATATATATATATATATATATATATATATATATATATATATATATATATATATATTTGTATGCATTATGTTTAATATATTAGGTAAGCATGTCCTAATAAATGCATTCTAAGTAAATCTGATTATTAATTGCATGGCTCCACTATCTACTGTATGCGTGTGTCAAGAATAGATTCATTTCACAATTGTAAGTCAGCAGCTTGCTGCAGCAAATAGTAATACAGAAAAAGGTCACTTTTGGGTCAAGGAACTCATATTATTTTCATTACAATTTGAGGGCACTACAAAGTTCATTCAGTCATTAAAGTCACTGCCAATGAATTGTAAATGTTACATTAAAAGTGTGGATGACAGAAAATTGATTTCATTCCCATTATAAAACTCAATGTCAGGGGTATATGATATTAGCATAATGAGGACTAGGGCTGGTAATGCTGCCAAGGTCATTATCGCAGTGGTAACTACCAAGGCATGCTATAATGAAAAAGCTTTTTTATGTGATTGTTCTTTTAAAATTCAGCATTCACATTTGATGGACTTTCTTCAGCACATTAATGTTCTTTGTGCAAAAGTGGTCATGAATAGTTTAGCTTGTGATTAACATTAAATCAAGAACAATCTTTCTCCATTTTATGCATCAGGGAACAAAGCTCAATTGACTTTTAATATTTCACAGCAACGGTGACACTTGGAGAAGGTCTGCGTGTGTAGTATTCATTTTGGCAACAAATAATACATTCATACAAAAGCTATCCAGAACATAAAGCTGTGACTACAAAATTTACAGCTTCTACAAACATAATTTCTTTCATGTTAGTTCTGTTTCACCATGATGTGACTCATTTGGGGGCAACTAAAAAGTGACAAGGCCACAATTTAGTGCACTCAGAACAACATTAGAGATTTTTTGGATAAACTGTGGTGTCTCTTTCGCAGACTTTGGATAGAAGTAAAAAAAAATAAGCTTTGGGTGTCCATGGTGCCCTCACACCGTAATCCTAGAGAGGTACTCTTGATGAAAGCAAGAATTGGCCTTGCTGTCAAAAATTTAAATGATATGCACCTGTCAAACAGGTGTGGAAAAATTGGTCTTTGGGTGTCAGTGGTGCGTTCACGCTGTAACCCTATAGAGGTACTCTTGATGAAAGCAAGAATTGGCCTTGCTGTCAAAAATTTTAATGACATGCACCTGTCAACAGGTGTGGTAAAATAGTTTTTTGGGTGTCGGTGGTGCCTTCACATCATAACCCTATAGACGTACTCTTGATGAAAGCAAGAATTGTCTTTGCTGTCAAAAATTGCAATGATATGCACCTGTCAAATGTGTGGAAAAATTGGTCTTTGGGTGTTAATTGTGTCCATGAAACCTACACCAAATATTTTCTTCCAGATGAAATCAACACCCACAAAGCTAGGCAGCCTAGACAGTCTTTCAGGGATTCGAGATCCAGAAAGCACTTAAAGTGGAACTTCAAAGAAAAACTATGCACTATAAGTGCATCGAGGTCGCCCTTGAAGGATTTTTTTACTGGCCAGAAGTAAATGTATAATCTCAAAGATTATTTTGTATAAAAATGCACTACAGTGCGAACTTTATTAAACATGTACAAATATATATATATATATAAACGGTAATAATAGAAAATACAGCATACAAGGTGCAGATACAAACACAATATATACATCCAATTATATACAGAAGATATGACACCCCTGTGCCTACAGCCCGCAGCCAAAAAGTAGAAGGTCAAGCGGATGAAGTATATAGCACGTGACCCGACATGTTTCGGAAATGGGTATGTATTGCTCCTTCATCAAGGGATTTACAATTGGGTAATCAAATCTCTATCTGTAATGTCAATTTTAAAAAGGAACAGTAAGAGTATCATCATCATTTATATGCGACTGCAATTTTGCGATATATGCGATTTTATAATTGTAAAAAATAGTACAAAAAAAGTTTTCAAACTAGTCATACTTACAACAATCTGATTCATAAGGACAAACAGGTGATAACAAAACGAAAATTGAACACCAGAGGTGAAGCAGGCTGGCTTAGGAACTCCACAGAACATGGGGTGGGCGGCCAGAGATGCAGGGCTTAGTGCTGCAACACGTTCACAAGGGACGCCTGATTGAGATTATAATTTATGCTTTTCTATTATGGCTGAGTGACTGCTGTCTCTCTCTGCCAAATATGGGCTGAATTATGCGCCCTGTATACTTATGATATTATATTTTAAATACACAGATCTCAATCAGGCGTCCCTTATGAACGTGTTGCAGCGCTCAGCCCTGCATCTCTGGCTGCCCACCCCATGTTCTGTGGAGTTCCTAAGCCAGCCTGCTTTACCTCTGGTGTTCAATTTTTGTTTTGTTATCACCTGTTTGTCCTTATGAATCAGATTGTTGTAAGTATGACTAGTTTGAAAACTTTTTTTGTACTATTTTTTACAATTATAAAATCGCATATATCGCAAAATTGCAGTCGCATATAAATGATGACGATGCTCTTACTGTTCTTTTTTAAAATTTACATTACAGATAGAGATTTGATTACCCAATTGTAAATCCCTTGATGAAGGAGCAATACATAACCATTTCCGAAACATGTCGGGTCACGTGCTAAATACTTCATCCGCTTGATCTTCTACTTTTAGGCTGCGGGCTGTAGGCACAGGGGTGTCATATCTTCTGTATACAATTGGATGTATATATTGTGTTTGTATCTGTACCTTGTATGCTGTATTTTCTATTATTACCTTTTATATATATATTTTTGTACATGTTTAATAAAGTTCGCACTGTAGTGCATTTTTATACAAAATAATCTTTGAGATTATACATTTACTTCTGGCCAGTAAAAAAATCCTTCAAGGGCGACCTTGATGCACTTATAGTGCATAGTTTTTCTTTCAGTTTTATAGGATATTGGCTCCCTTGTACATACCTTGCTGTCACCTTTTTATCTAAAGCGGAACTTCAGTCATTTTTTCAACTTTCCATCTATTAAACCTTCTGCCTTTGTTGTTTTAACTTTGTTTTAACTTTGGATAGTAAAACTTTTTTTTCTGCCAGTAAATACCTTATACAGCCCACTTCCTGTTTTTTCTCTGGTAAAAAGCCTAGGCTTATGACATCATGCACAGCTCTCTCTAACTTTCGTGAGAGTTTGCCAGTAAGGGACGTGGGATGAGTCATAAGAGGGTCAATGAGAGCTGCAGAACCTGTGCAGACGTGTGCCTTTGTGTGTCTGTGTAAATGCAGGAAGTGGCCAGGCAGCAGCTTCAGCTGCCCACAGTTAAAAGGGTTGCAGCCAGACTCAGTGTAGGGAGATTTCTGCAGCATATTTGGGAAGTATAGAATCACAGTATATATAAAATAATGTGCAACGTGGTTGGAGGGAAGCTTCAGAATGGCAAAGATGTTTTTATTACAAATTATGTGAGCAGACTGCAGTTCCTCTTTAATCAGCGACATCGGCATCAGGAACTTGATAGCTGCTGCTAATCTAGGACTGATTTTTTTTGAAACATTTTGAATTGTCAGCCGGTCCATGGAGTCTGTGGACAGACGTGCTTACTTAACTGTCACAAAACCTCCGGCAGCACTGAATGCCATTAGGAAAGCATGCTGGATGCAGGGCAGCCCAGCAGTTCTATTGAAAACTGCACAAGTTCTGGCCAGTGGTCTATTTTCATGACCCAGTAACCCAGCAGGTCCTCAACCAGAAAGCTCTCCATATCTGTTTTCACCCATAGATAATCTCCCACCATATGATGAAGATGCTGCCAATGGGATGTGGAAGCTGACAGCCCTGGACTAAAAACATTTTTAAATGCATCACTGAGGCAGCCCCCTTCTCCATCATTCCTCTCTTGACCAACAGAAGCCTCAAAACTATGTTTTCCAACAGACTGTAATCTACCAGAGTTGGGAAAGGTGTTAAACTCCTCTTTAAGATGTCCTTAAGAGATTTCATCTTCTGCTCCCCCTGTGGGGACGGTATGAGTTCCGAGGCTTTCCCCTTGTAACGGCGGTCAAGAAGTGTTGCAAACCAATGGTAATCCTTCTCCTTGATGCCACATATTCTCGGGTTCTTTCGCAGGCTTTGAAGAATGAAGGAGCCCATGCACCGCAAGTGTCAGAGAAATAGATATAGAACTGGCAATGTTACCAGCACCCATTATGGTTGCATCTGGTGAACTTCTGTGCACACTAGGGCATGCAGAGCGAACTGGAGCATGCAGATGCGCAACGTTGCAAACTGGCATGTGCGCATGCGCATTGGCACGCGCATGACTTGACAGATGCTGGTGCCCACTGGCCTATATAAACCAGCTGCTGAGTCCTCCAGATTGCTGGATTATCGTCAGCTTCCCTGTGTTTCCTGTGCTTCTGTATTCCTGATCCTTGGAACTCCTGTTAACGACCCGGCTTGCCTTGACCTGCTTCCTGATCTCTCAGTTTGACCTCTGGCTTGTACTTCTGACTCTGCTCCTGCTTGCTCCCCAGTGTTTGACCTTGGCTTGGCTCACTGACTCTGCTTCTCCTGTCTCCTGTGTATGACCCCGGCTTGTTCCAGCTCTGCGCCCTGACTGATCCACCGTGTATGACCTTTGGCCTGGCTCTTGGCTCCCCCTTCTGCCAAGTACACCAGCATACCTGCTCTGCAGTGCATCCTGCATGCCTCAGCCATCTCCCGGTGAACAGCTCTTCTGACTACACCATCTGGCAAACCATGCTTCTTTGGGCACTGCACTCCCTGTACCATCTCCAGGGTGGTGTTGCACTTAGCCGCAAGGGGAGCCCTCTCAGCACCTTGGCCTCCAACTGGTACGTGACAGCAAGTTTGCGGAAGCATAAGAAGCAGACTGCTCGGTGTTACTGAGGATTACAGTATCTGGAACTGCCTCTTACTAGCCATGTACTACTCCCAAGGGTTGTGGGGATGGAAAACCATCTGTTAAGGGTTGACATATGTCTTGCTCTGCTTCAATGCCCCCAAAGCTGCCAGAATCTTCCTCCTCCTCCTCCCTGTCCTCTTGGGTGTTCTGTGGTGTAGGAAGAATGGTGTCTGCATAAATTGGGCCTTGAGAGGAAAAGAAGTCCTCCTCTTCCTCCCGCTGCTCTGTCTGGAGTGCCCTGTCCATAATGCCACACAGAGTCTTCTCCAGCAGGAACACAACAGGGATTGTGTCACTGATGCATGCATTGTCACAGCTTACCATCCTTGTGGCCTCCTCAAATGGTGACAGTACAGTACATGCATCGTTTATGAGCAGCCATTGGTGTAGGGAAAAAAAGCAGAGCTGGCCTGAGCCTGTCATTGTGCCATACTCCCACAGGTACTTGGTGATGGCCCTCTGCTGCATGTGCAGCCACTGCAGCATTGCCACAGTTGAGTTTCACCTGGTGGGCATGTCACAAATCAGGCCGTTTATGGGCAGGTGGAATTCCTTCTAAATTCCAGCCAACTGAGCACTATGACCGCTTAAAATGTGTCAACTTTCCCTGTCTAAGAGCGGACCTGAGGTTTGTGTTATTATCGCACACCACCATTCCTGGCTCCAGCTGGCATGGTGTGAAACACCTCTGAGCCTGCCCCTGCAGAGCTGACAGAATCTCTGCTCTGGTGTGGCTCCTGTGCCCTAGACAGACCAGCTGAAGCACTGCATAGCACCTTTCAGCCTGATTCATTGGTTAGCCCCTTGAACGCTTAGGGGGTACTTGTGGTTCATGGGACAATTCAGCAGAGGAGGGCATGGAGGAGAAGGAGGTGGAGAGGGTGGAGCTGATAAATCTCACATCATCACCACTAGCTGTATGGAGATGTGGCAGCACAGCAAGCTTCAGCACTGAGCCCTGTCCTGCATCCTTTCGAGTTGCAAGCAATGTTACCCAGTGTACTGTGAATTAAATATATCATCACTGACCATGATTGCTGGACAACGTGTCAGCAGTAACATGGACCTTGCGGCTGACTGTCTTGCCCAACAATGCCTAAACATTGCTTTCCATTTGATGGTAGAGAGCTGGAATAGCTCTATGTAAAAAGAAATAGAGATTTGGAATCTTCCATTGTGGTACAGCACATTCTGCAAATTCATGGAAGGGGGCAGAATCCACCAGATGGAAAGGCAGGAGTTGTAAAGCCAGTAGCTTCGACAAGCTTGAATTTAGACGATGGGCATGTGGGTGACAGTGAATGTATTTTTTTTGCTGCAGCAGATGGAGCAGAGAAATTTGCCTGCTGTAGTCTACAGCTGGCGGTGTGCTACTGGCAGATGTGCTGCTAGGACCTGGTACACCCTATGCTATACCATCATCCCTGTCAGTAGAGGCTGCTGAGAGGTCATGAGTAGGGATGAGCCGAACACCCCCCGGTTCGGTTCGCACCAGAACCTGCGAACGGACCGAAAGTTCGCACGAACGTTAGAACCCCATTGACGTCTATGGGACTCGAACGTTCTAAATCAAAAGTGCTCATTTTAAAGGCTAATTTGCATGGTATTGTCCTAAAAAGGGTTTGGGGACCCGGGTCCTACCCCAGGGGACATGTATCAATGCAAAAAAAACTTTTAAAAACGGCCGTTTTTTCGGGAGCAGTGATTTTAAATGATGCTTAAAGTAAAAAAAAAAAAAGTGAAATATTCCTTTAAATATCGTACCTGTGGGGTGTCTATAGTATGCCTGTAAAGTGACGCGTGTTTCCCGTGTTTAGAACAGTCCCTGCACCAAATGTCATTTTTAAAGGAAAAAATCTCATTTAAAACTGCTTGCGGGTTTAATGTCATGTCGGGTCATGGCAATATGGATGAAAATCAGTGAGACAAACGGCATGGGTACCCCCCAGTCCATTACCAGGCCCTTTGGGTCTTGTATGGATATTAAGGGGAACCCCGCACCCAAATTAAAATAAGGAAAGGCCCTATATACTCTGAACAGCAGTATACAGGCGGTGCAAACAAGACAGGGACTGTAGGTTTGTTGTTAAGTAGAATCTCTTTGTAATTTTGAACGGGTACATTTTTAACGTGTTTAGCTCCAGCCAAAAAATCTTTTTTAAGCTTTTTGAAAAACATAGGGAAGGGTTATCACCCCTGTGACATTTGTTTTGCTGTCTTTCCTCCTCTTCAGAAGATTTCACCTCACTTTTTGTCCCAATGAAAAATGTTTTTTGAAAATTTAGGTTTTTTGTGGAACAAGGATTGGAAAGCATCAGTGGAAAGGAGAAATTGTTTTCCCATATTAACTCTTACAGGAGAGAATTTCCCTTCCTAGGGGTAGATTTCATCTCACTTCCTGTTGTCTCCTTACGTTTGCAAGTAGGAGTCATTTGTAAGTTAGATGTTTGAAAGTAGGGTCCTGCCCTATATACTCAGCAGAAATTTGGGCCTTAGGTGTTGCTGTGGCCACAACACTATAAGCCCTCACAGGGCCCTGCTGTGAAATATTAGATCAAGAATTGTAATTACATGCCCCTGTTGAACAGGAGCTGAAAAATTAGGCCTTAGGCACTGGTGCTGGTGCCACAACACTGCAACCCCTCACAGACACTCTAGTTGGAACGCAGGAACGAGCCCTGCTGCAAAGTATTGCATCAAAAATTTTAATTACACGCCCCTGTTAGACAGGGGCAGAAAAATTGGGCCTTAGGCACTGGTGCTGGTGCCACAACACTGCAACCCCTCACAGACACTCTAGTTGGAATGCAGGAACGAGCCCTGCTGCAAAGTATTACATCAAAAATTGTAATTACACACCCCTGTTAAACAGGGGCTGAAAAATTGTGCCTTAGGCACTGGTGGTGGCGCCCAGAACCAAAAATGTTCTTACAAGCTATCAGCGTGATGATTGAGGAGGAAGAGGATAATTACTCAGGGATAGTCACTCTGCATCAGCATAGGCAATCTTTGAAGGGATCTGAGATTTCAAAAAAAAATTATTCGGTTACATCAGCATCAGGTGCTTGGTAGCTGGTGGTGATCCAAGACTGATTCATTTTTATGAAGGTCAGCCGATCGACCGAGTCGGTGGACAGACGCACCCTGTGATCGGTTACCACGCCTCCAGCAGCACTGAATGTGCGTTCCGAAAGAACGCTGGATGCAGGACAGGCCAGTAGCTCAATTGCATACTGTGCAAGCTCTGGCCAGTGATCCATCCTCAAGACCCAGTAACCCAGAGGATTTTCGGTGGGAAAGGTGTCCAAGTCTGATCTTGCCCCTAGGTATTCCTGCACCATGTAAAACAGACGCTGGCGATGGTTGCTGGAACCGATCATACCTTGGGGCTGCGGACCAAAAAATTGTCTGAACGCATCGGTCAGACGGCCACCTTCTCCACCGCTCCTTCTTTGACTGACCGAAGCCTCAGCAACACGTTGTCCAGAAACAGGAGTTTGTATCCTCCCAGTCTCTGGGAACGCATTGCACAGACCTTTCTGCAAGGCCTCCCGAAGATGTTTCATCCTCTGCGCCCTCTGCGATGGCAAGATAAGGTCTGCAACCTTACCCTTGTAACGTGGATCAAGGAGGGTTGCCAGCCAGTATTGGTCCTTCTCCTTGATACCACGAATACGAGGATCCTTACGCAGGCTTTGCAGGATCAGGGAGGCCATGCACCGTAGGTTTGCTGAGGCATTCGGTCCGGAGTCCTCTGGGTCACTAAGGACGACAACGTCCGCAGCCACCTCCTCCCAGCCACGTACAAGTCCATGTGTTTCTTGGGACTGATCCCTTAAAGACTGCTGCTGATGCTGAGTGCCAGGCTCCACCTCCATACTGACACAATCTTCCTCCTCCTCCTCCTCGTCCTCTTCCTGTGTGATCGGCGGGCACGCAGGAGCACTGTCTGGATAAACGGGACCTTGAGAGCTAAGGAAGTCCTCCTCTTCCTGCCTCTGTTCTGCCTCAAGTGCCCTGTCGATTATTCCACGCAGCGTGTTCTCCAACAGGTGGACAAGGGGGACAGTGTCACTGATGCATGCACTGTCACTGCTCACCATCCTCGTGGCCTCCTCGAATGGTGACAGGACAGTGCATGCATCCCTGATCATGGCCCACTGGCATGGGGAAAAAAAAACAAGCTCCCCTGACCCTGTCCTGGTGCCATAGTCGCACAGGTACTCATTGATGGCCCTCTGCTGCGTGTGCAGCCGCTGCAGCATGGCCAACGTTGAGTTCCACCTGGTGGGCATGTGACAGATTAGGCGGTTCTTGGGCAGGTTAAACTCCTTTTGGAGGTCCGTCAGCCGAGCACTGGCATTATATGACTGGCGGAAATGCACACAGACTTTCCTGGCCTGCCTCAGGACATCCTGTAAGCCCGGGTACATGCCCAAGAACCGCTGCACCACCAAGTTAAGGACGTGAGCCAAACAGGGCACATGGGTCATTTGTCCCTGTCGGAGGGCAGAGAGGAGGTTGGTGCCATTGTCGCAAACCACCATTCCTGCCTTAAGTTGGTGTGGCGTCAACCACCTCTGAACCTGCCCCTGCAGAGCTGACAGAACCTCTGCCCCAGTGTGGCTCCTGTCCCCCAAGCACACCAGCTCAAGCACCGCATGGCATCTTTTGGCCTGCGTACTTGCGTAGCCCCTTGAACGACTACGGAGCACCGCTGGTTCCGAGGAAGAGGCCATTGAGGAAGAAGAAGAGGAGGGGGTGGAGGAGAGAGGTGTGTCACAATCAGCATTTTGGAGGCGTGGTGGCGGAACAACCTCCAACACTACTGCACCTTGTCCTGCATCCTTCCCAGCTGCCAGCAGAGTCACCCAATGCGCCGTGAAACTTAGGTAACGTCCCTGTCCATGCCTGCTGGACCATGAGTCAGCGGTAATATGCACCTTACCGCTGACCGCCCTGTCCAGCGAGGCATGGACATTGCCTTCCACATGCCGGTAGAGAGCCGGAGTCGCCTTCCGTAAGAAAAAGTGGCGTTTGGGTACCTGCCACTGAGGAACCGCACATTCCACAAACTCACGGAAGGGAGCAGAGTCTACCAACTGAAAAGGCAGCAGTTGAAGTGCTAGCAATTTTGCCAAGCTAGCATTCAACCGCTGGGCATGTGGATGGCTGGGAGCAAACTTCTTTCGGCGGTGCAGCAGCTGGGGCAGGGAAATTTGCCTGGTACAATCTGACGTCGGTGTACCAAAAGCAGATTGCCCACAAGTACTTGGCTGTGACACACCTAATTCTACACCTTCATTCCTCTCACTGCAGGTCTCAGAGAGGTCTAGTGGGGTTGGAAATCTCAGCTGATGAGGAGCAAGGAGAGATCCTCTTTGTTCTTTGGTGTGGGTCTTTTAGATACGCTTGCCAACGAACTGCATGGCAGGTCAACATATGTCTGGTCAAGCATGTGGTACCCAAGCGGGAGATGTTTTGGCCACGTGAGATACGCTTGAGAAATATGTTGCAAATAGCAGCGGTGCGATCTGATGCACTCGTCTCAAAAAAGGCCCACACCAAAGAACTTTTTGAATAACGAGCAGAGACTGCAGCGCCCTGCACATGTGGAGCTTTGGGGTGTGATGCAGTCAATGTGCTGCCCTTAGGCTGGCCCCTGGAGGGCATCCTGCCTCGTTGGTGATGTGCCGCCTCCTCCTCCTCCTCCTCCTCCCCCTCCTCCTCTCTCCTATCAGGCACCCACGTTGAGTCAGTGACCTCATCATCCCCTCCCTCCTCATTACTGGAGCAAACCTGGCAGTATGCTGCAGCAGGGGGAGCATGACTGCCAGATTGCTGTCCTTCTTGGGCACCCCCTCTGTCCGTGCTCATGTTACTGCCTTCATCGAGCTCAGTATCATCATCAGAGCCTTCCAAACGCTGGGCATCCTCCTGGAGCATGTACCCAACACTGTGGTCAAACAGTTCGAGGGAATCCTCAGGAGGACATGGTGGAGCTAGGGAAGGAGTCACTGATGACTAGGGATGAGCTTCGTGTTCGAGTCGAACCCATGTTCAACTCGAACATCGGCTGTTCGACCGTCCGTCGAATTGCGAACGTTATGGGCCGTTCGCGCCAAATTCGTGTGGCGCGTCACGGCCCATAATTCACTGCGGCATCGCAGTGCATTGCTGGCTGATGATTGGCCAAGCATGCACTATGACCCGCATGCTTGGCCAATCACAGCGCCATCAGTAGAGAGAGCTGTAATTGGCCAAAGCCAGGGTGGCTTTGGCCAATTATGGCTCAGGGGATTTAGTACACGCCCCACACTATATAAGGCCGCCTGCACGGCGGCCCTGTGTAGTGTGTTCCGGTGTGCTGATAGAGAGAGAGACAGACAGTGTCATTTGATTTGAGAGCTAGATTAGGCTAGATCTGTTCCTGCTCTTTACATTTAGTGCAGTGCGTCCTGCTCACAGTGTTCAGCTAGATCCGTTCCTGCTATTTACATTTAGTGCAGTGCGTCCTGCTCACAGTGTTCAGCTAGATCCGTTCCTGCTATTTACATTTAGTGCAGTCAGTGCGTCCTGCTCACAGTGTTCAGCTAGATCTGTTCCTGCTATTTACATTTAGTGCAGTGCGTCCTGCTCACAGTGTTCAGCTAGATCTGTTCCTGCTATTTACATTTAGTGCAGTGCGTCCTGCTCACAGTGTTCAGCTAGATCTGTTCCTGCTATTTACATTTAGTGCAGTCAGTGCGTCCTGCTCACAGTGTTCAGCTAGATCCGTTCCTGCTATTTACATTTAGTGCAGTCAGTGCGTCCTGCTCACAGTGTTCAGCTAGATCCGTTCCTGCTATTTACATTTAGTGCAGTGCGTCCTGCTCACAGTGTTCAGCTAGATCTGTTCCTGCTATTTACATTTAGTGCAGTCAGTGCGTCCTGCTCACAGTGTTCAGCTAGATCCGTTCCTGCTATTTACATTTAGTGCAGTGCGTCCTGCTCACAGTGTTCAGCTAGATCCGTTCCTGCTATTTACATTTAGTGCAGTGCGTCCTGCTCACAGTGTTCAGCTAGATCCGTTCCTGCTATTTACATTTAGTGCAGTCAGTGCGTCCTGCTCACAGTGTTCAGCTAGATCCGTTCCTGCTATTTACATTTAGTGCAGTCAGTGCGTCCTGCTCACAGTGTTCAGCTAGATCCGTTCCTGCTATTTACATTTAGTGCAGTGCGTCCTGCTCACAGTGTTCAGCTAGATCCGTTCCTGCTATTTACATTTAGTGCAGTGCGTCCTGCTCACAGTGTTCAGCTAGATCCGTTCCTGCTATTTACATTTAGTGCAGTGCGTCCTGCTCACAGTGTTCAGCTAGATCCGTTCCTGCTATTTACATTTAGTGCAGTGCGTCCTGCTCACAGTGTTCAGCTAGATCCGTTCCTGCTATTTACATTTAGTGCAGTCAGTGCGTCCTGCTCACAGTGTTCAGCTAGATCCGTTCCTGCTATTTACATTTAGTGCAGTCAGTGCGTCCTGCTCACAGTGTTCAGCTAGATCCGTTCCTGCTATTTACATTTAGTGCAGTCAGTGCGTCCTGCTCACAGTGTTCAGCTAGATCCGTTCCTGCTATTTACATTTAGTGCAGTGCGTCCTGCTCACAGTGTTCAGCTAGATCCGTTCCTGCTATTTACATTTAGTGCAGTGCGTCCTGCTCACAGTGTTCAGCTAGATCCGTTCCTGCTATTTACATTTAGTGCAGTCAGTGCGTCCTGCTCACAGTGTTCAGCTAGATCCGTTCCTGCTATTTACATTTAGTGCAGTCAGTGCGTCCTGCTCACAGTGTTCAGCTAGATCCGTTCCTGCTATTTACATTTAGTGCAGTGCGTCCTGCTCACAGTGTTCAGCTAGATCCGTTCCTGCTATTTACATTTAGTGCAGTGCGTCCTGCTCACAGTGTTCAGCTAGATCCGTTCCTGCTATTTACATTTAGTGCAGTGCGTCCTGCTCACAGTGTTCAGCTAGATCCGTTCCTGCTATTTACATTTAGTGCAGTGCGTCCTGCTCACAGTGTTCAGCTAGATCCGTTCCTGCTATTTACATTTAGTGCAGTCAGTGCGTCCTGCTCACAGTGTTCAGCTAGATCCGTTCCTGCTATTTACATTTAGTGCAGTCAGTGCGTCCTGCTCACAGTGTTCAGCTAGATCCGTTCCTGCTATTTACATTTAGTGCAGTCAGTGCGTCCTGCTCACAGTGTTCAGCTAGATCCGTTCCTGCTATTTACATTTAGTGCAGTGCGTCCTGCTCACAGTGTTCAGCTAGATCCGTTCCTGCTATTTACATTTAGTGCAGTGCGTCCTGCTCACAGTGTTCAGCTAGATCTGTTCCTGCTATTTACATTTAGTGCAGTGCGTCCTGCTCACAGTGTTCAGCTAGATCTGTTCCTGCTATTTACATTTAGTGCAGTCAGTGCGTCCTGCTCACAGTGTTCAGCTAGATCCGTTCCTGCTATTTACATTTAGTGCAGTGCGTCCTGCTCACAGTGTTCAGCTAGATCTGTTCCTGCTATTTACATTTAGTGCAGTGCGTCCTGCTCACAGTGTTCAGCTAGATCCGTTCCTGCTATTTACATTTAGTGCAGTCAGTGCGTCCTGCTCACAGTGTTCAGCTAGATCCGTTCCTGCTATTTACATTTAGTGCAGTGCGTCCTGCTCACAGTGTTCAGCTAGATCCGTTCCTGTTATCTTCCTACTGACAGGCAGGCTTGTCTGGTTACAGTATATAAAGCTACCTGAAGAAAATTACAGGTGTTCTATCCCAGCTTAGTGCAGCTACAGGCCATTAGTATGTCTGGAAGGCCAAGAAGGAGAGGCAGACAGTCACAAGCCAATAAGAGAGGGCAAGCAGGCTCTGTGTCTAGTGCTGGTCGTGGAGACGGTGCATCCTCATCAGCCCGTGGCCATGGGACACGCTTGGCCTTTTTTTCGGCAGCTGGCCGTGTTGAGCCGCAACATGCAGAAAACTTGGTCGAGTGGATGACCAAGCCGTCCTCATCCTCCTCATCCTCTCTCACCCATGCCCAGGGTGCTTTGTCTGGCAAAGCAGCGGCCTCTTCCCTCAGCTCAATGTCATCAGTGACTCCTTCCCTAGCTCCACCATGTCCTCATGAGGATTCCCTCGAACTGTTTGACCACAGTGTTGGGTACATGCTCCAGGAGGATGCCCAGCGTTTGGAAGGCTCTGATGATGATACTGAGCTCGATGAAGGCAGTAACATGAGCACGGACAGAGGGGGTGCCCAAGAAGGACAGCAATCTGGCAGTCATGCTCCCCCTGCTGCAGCATACTGCCAGGTTTGCTCCAGTGATGAGGAGGGAGGGGATGATGAGGTCACTGACTCAACGTGGGTGCCTGATAGGAGAGAGGAGGAGGAGGAGGAGGAGGAGGAGGCGGCACATCACCAACGAGGCAGGATGCCCTCCAGGGGCCAGCCTAAGGGCAGCACATTGACTGCATCACACCCCAAAGCTCCACATGTGCAGGGCGCTGCAGTCTCTGTGCGTTATTCAAAAAGTTCTTTGGTGTGGGCCTTTTTTGAGACGAGTGCATCAGATCGCACCGCTGCTATTTGCAACATATGTCTCAAGCGTATCTCGCGTGGCCAAAACATCTCCCGCTTGGGTACCACATGCTTGACCAGACATATGTTGACCTGCCATGCAGTTCGTTGGCAAGCATATCTAAAAGACCCACACCAAAGAACAAAGAGGATCTCTCCTTGCTCCTCATCAGCTGAGATTTCCAACCCCACTAGACCTTCAGTCCTCTCTGAGACCTGCAGTGAGAGGAATGAAGGTGTAGAATTAGGTGTGTCACAGCCAAGTACTTGTGGGCAATCTGCTTTTGGTACACCGACGCCAGATTGTACCAGGCAAATTTCCCTGCCCCAGCTGCTGCACCGCCGAAAGAAGTTTGCTCCCAGCCATCCACATGCCCAGCGGTTGAATGCTAGCTTGGCAAAATTGCTAGCACTTCAACTGCTGCCTTTTCAGTTGGTAGACTCTGCCCCCTTCCGTGAGTTTGTGGAATGTGCGGTTCCTCAGTGGCAGGTACCCAAACGCCACTTTTTCTCACGGAAGGCGATTCCAGCTCTCTACCGGCATGTGGAAGGCAATGTCCATGCCTCGCTGGACAGGGCGGTCAGCGGTAAGGTGCATATTACCGCTGACTCATGGTCCAGCAGGCATGGACAGGGACGTTACTTAAGTTTCACGGCGCATTGGGTGACTCTGCTGGCAGCTGGGAAGGATGCAGGACAAGGTGCAGTAGTGTTGGAGGTTGTTCCGCCACCACGCCTCCAAAATGCTGATTGTGACACACCTCTCTCCTCCACCCCCTCCTCTTCTTCTTCCTCCATGGCCTCTTCCTCGGAACCAGCGGTGCTCCGTAGGCGTTCAAGGGGCTACGCAAGTACGCAGGCCAAAAGATGCCATGCGGTGCTTGAGCTGGTGTGCTTGGGGGACAGGAGCCACACTGGGGCAGAGGTTCTGTCAGCTCTGCAGGGGCAGGTTCAGAGGTGGTTGACGCCACGCCAACTTAAGGCAGGAATGGTGGTTTGCGACAATGGCACCAACCTCCTCTCTGCCCTCCGACAGGGACAACTGACCCATGTGCCCTGTTTGGCTCACGTCCTTAACTTGGTGGTGCAGCGGTTCTTGGGCAGGTACCCGGGCTTACAGGATGTCCTGAGGCAGGCCAGGAAAGTCTGTGTGCATTTCCGCCGGTCATATAATGCCAGTGCTCGGCTGACGGACCTCCAAAAGGAGTTTAACCTGCCCAAGAACCGCCTAATCTGTGACATGCCCACCAGGTGGAACTCGACATTGGCCATGCTGCAGCGGCTGCACACGCAGCAGAGGGCCATAAATGAGTACCTGTGCGACTATGGCACCAGGACAGGGTCAGGGGACCTTGGTTTTTTTTCCCCACGCCAGTGGGCCATGATCAGGGATGCATGCACTGTCCTGTCACCATTCGAGGAGGCCACGAGGATGGTGAGCACTGACAGTGCATGCATCAGTGACACTGTCCCCCTTGTCCACCTGTTGGAGCACACGCTGCGTGGAATAATGGACAGGGCACTTGAGGCAGAACAGAGGCAGGAAGAGGAGGACTTCCTTAGCTCTCAAGGCCCCCTTTATCCAGACAGTGTTCCTGCGTGCCCGCCGATCACACAGGAAGAGGACGAGGAGGAGGAGGAGGAGGACGAGGAAGATTGTGTCAGTATGGAGGTGGAGCCTGGCACTCAGCATCAGCAGTCTTTAAGGGATCAGTCCCAAGGAACACATGGACTTGTACGTGGCTGGGAGGAGGTGGCTGCGGACGTTGTTGTCCTTAGTGACCCAGAGGACTCCGGACCGAATGCCTCAGCAAACCTACGCTGCATGGCCTCCCTGATCCTGCAAAGCCTGCGTAAGGATCCTCGTATTCGTGGTATCAAGGAGAAGGACCAATACTGGCTGGCAACCCTCCTTGATCCACGTTACAAGGGTAAGGTTGTGGACCTTATCTTGCCATCGCAGAGGGAGCAGAGGATGAAACATCTTCGGGAGGCCTTGCAGAAAGGTCTGTGCAACGCGTTCCCAGAGACTGGGAGGTTACAAACTCCTGTTTCTGGACAACGTGTTGCTGAGGCTTCGGTCAGTCAAAGAAGGAGCGGTGGAGAAGGTGGCCGTCTGACCGATGCGTTCAGACAATTTTTTGGTCCGCAGCCCCAAGGTATGATCGGTTCCAGCAACCATCGCCAGCGTCTGTTTTACATGGTGCAGGAATACCTAGGGGCAAGATCAGACTTGGACACCTTTCCCACCGAAAATCCTCTGGGTTACTGGGTCTTGAGGATGGATCACTGGCCAGAGCTTGCACAGTATGCAATTGAGCTACTGGCCTGTCCTGCATCCAGCGTTCTTTCGGAACGCACATTCAGTGCTGCTGGAGGCGTGGTAACCGATCACAGGGTGCGTCTGTCCACTGACTCGGTCGATCGGCTGACCTTCATAAAAATGAATCAGTCTTGGATCACCACCAGCTACCAAGCACCTGATGCTGATGTAACTGAATAATTTTTTTCAGATCCCTTCAAAGACTGCCTATGCTGATGCTGAGTGACTATCCCTGAGTAATTATCCTCTTCCTCCTCAATCATCACGCTGATAGCTTGTAAGAACATTTTTGGTTCTGGGCGCCACCACCAGTGCCTAAGGCACAATTTTTCAGCCCCTGTATAACAGGGGCGTGTAATTACAATTTTTGATGTAATACTTTGCAGCAGGGCTCGTTCCTGCATTCCAACTAGAGTGTCTGTGAGGGGTTGCAGTGTTGTGGCACCAGCACCAGTGCCTAAGGCCCAATTTTTCTGCCCCTGTCTAACAGGGGCGTGTAATTACAATTTTTGATGCAATACTTTGCAGCAGGGCTCGTTCCTGCGTTCCAACTAGAGTGTCTGTGAGGGGTTGCAGTGTTGTGGCACCAGCACCAGTGCCTAAGGCCCAATTTTTCTGCCCCTGTCTAACAGGGGCGTGTAATTACAATTTTTGATGCAATACTTTGCAGCAGGGCTCGTTCCTGCATTCCAACTAGAGTGTCTGTGAGGGGTTGCAGTGTTGTGGCACCAGCACCAGTGCCTAAGGCCCAATTTTTCTGCCCCTGTCTAACAGGGGCGTGTAATTACAATTTTTGATGCAATACTTTGCAGCAGGGCTCGTTCCTGCGTTCCAACTAGAGTGTCTGTGAGGGGTTGCAGTGTTGTGGCACCAGCACCAGTGCCTAAGGCCTAATTTTTCAGCTCCTGTTCAACAGGGGCATGTAATTACAATTCTTGATCTAATATTTCACAGCAGGGCCCTGTGAGGGCTTACAGTGTTTTGGCCACAGCAACACCTAAGGCCCAAATTTCTGCTGAGTATATAGGGCAGGACCCTACTTTCAAACATCTAACTTACAAACGACTCCTACTTGCAAACGGAAGGAGACAACAGGAAGTGAGATGAAATCTACCCCTAGGAAGGGAAATTCTCTCATGTAAGAGTTAATATGGGAAAACAATTTCTCCTTTCCACTGATGCTTTCCAATCCTTGTTCCACAAAAAAACCCAAATTTTCAAAAAAGATTTTTCATTGGGACAAAAAAGTGAGGTGAAATCTTCTGAAGAGGAGGAAAGACGCAAAACAAATGTCACAGGGGTGATAACCCTTCCCTATGTTTTCCAAAAAGCTTAGAAAAGATTTTTTGGCTGGAGCTAAACACGTTAAAAATGTTCAAAATTACAAACAGATTCTACTTAACAACAAACCTACAGTCCCTGTCTTGTTTGCACCGCCTGTATACTGCTGTTCAGAGTATATAGGGACCTTTCCTTATTTTAATTTGGGTGCGGGGTTCCCCTTAATATCCATACAAGACCCAAAGGGCCTGGTAATGGACTGGGGGGTACCCATGCCGTTTGTCTCACTGATTTTCATCCATATTTCCAGGACCCGACATGACATTAAACCCGCAAGCAGTTTTAAATGAGATTTTTTCCTTTAAAAATGACATTTGGTGCAGGGACTGTTCTAAACATGGGAAACACGCGTCACTTTACAGGCATACTATAGACACCCCCCAGGTACGATATTTAAAGGAATATTTCACTTTTTTTTTTTTTTACTTTAAGCATCATTAAAATCACTGCTCCCGAAAAAACGGCCGTTTTTAAAAGTTTTTTTTGCATTGATACATGTCCCCTGGGGTAGGACCCGGGTCCCCACACCCTTTTTAGGACAATACCATGCAAATTAGCCTTTAAAATGAGCACTTTTGATTTCGAACGTTCGAGTCCCATAGACGTCAATGGGGTTCTAACGTTCGTGCGAACTTGCGGTCCGTTCGCGGGTTCTGGTGCGAACCGAACCGGGGGGTGTTCGGCTCATCCCTACTGATGACATTGAGCTGAGGGAAGAGGCCGCTGCTTTGCCAGACAAAGCACCCTGGGCATGGGTGAGAGAGGATGAGGAGGATGAGGACGGCTTGGTCATCCACTCGACCAAGTCTTCCGCATGTTGCGGCTCAACACGGCCAGCTGCCGAAAAATAGGCCAAGCGTGTCCCATGGCCACGTGCTGATGAGGATGCACCGTCTCCACGACCAGCACTAGACACAGAGCCTGCTTGCCCTCTCTTATTGGCTTGTGACTGTCTGCCTCTCCTTCTTGGCCTTCCAGACATACTAATGGCCTGTAGCTGCACTAAGCTGGGATAGAACACCAGTAATTTTCTTCAGGTAGCTTTATATACTGTAACCAGACAAGCCTGCCTGTCAGTAGGAAGATAACAGGAACGGATCTAGCTGAACACTGTGAGCAGGACGCACTGTACTAAATGTAATTAGTCTAGCTGCCTGACCGTGGTACTAATAGGATCAAATAGAACACCAGTAATTTTCTTCAGGTAGCTTTATATACTGTAACCAGACAAGCCTGCCTGTCAGTAGGAAGATAACAGGAACGGATCTAGCTGAACACTGTGAGCAGGACGCACTGTACTAAATGTAAATAGTCTAGCTGCCTGACCGTGGTACTAATAGGATCAAATAGAACGCCAGTAATTTTTTTCAGGTAGCTTTATATACTGTAACCAGACAAGCCTGCCTGTCAGTAGGAAGATAACAGGAACGGATCTAGCTGAACACTGTGAGCAGGACACACTGTACTAAATGTAAATAGTCTAGCTGCCTGACCGTGGTACTAATAGGATCAAATAGAACACCAGTAATTTTCTTCAGGTAGCTTTATATACTGTAACCAGACAAGCCTGCCTGTCAGTAGGAAGATAACAGGAACGGATCTAGCTGAACACTGTGAGCAGGACGCACTGTACTAAATGTAAATAGTCTAGCTGCCTGACCGTGGTACTAATAGGATCAAATAGAACACCAGTAATTTTCTTCAGGTAGCTTTATATACTGTAACCAGACAAGCCTGCCTGTCAGTAGGAAGATAACAGGAACGGATCTAGCTGAACACTGTGAGCAGGACGCACTGTACTAAATGTAAATAGTCTAGCTGCCTGACCGTGGTACTAATAGGATCAAATAGAACACCAGTCATTTTCTTCAGGTAGCTTTATATACTGTAACCAGACAAGCCTGCCTGTCAGTAGGAAGATAACAGGAACGGATCTAGCTGAACACTGTGAGCAGGACGCACTGTACTAAATGTAAATAGTCTAGCTGCCTGACCGTGGTACTAATAGGATCAAATAGAACACCAGTAATTTTCTTCAGGTAGCTTTATATACTGTAACCAGACAAGCCTGCCTGTCAGTAGGAAGATAACAGGAACGGATCTAGCTGAACACTGTGAGCAGGACGCACTGCACTAAATGTAAATAGTCTAGAAGATAACAGGAACGGATCTAGCTGAACACTGTGAGCAGGACGCACTGCACTAAATGTAAATAGTCTAGAAGATAACAGGAACGGATCTAGCTGAACACTGTGAGCAGGACGCACTGCACTAAATGTAAATAGTCTGGGGGGCGTGGCCGAGACATGGAACAGAGCGGACGTGTGTGAGCTGAGCTCCGTCTGACCCGCTCCATACATCGCTCCTGCAGCAGCACAAAGAGACCCTGACGCCGGCTCTGTACGATGCCGACACGGCGGAAGCCATCCCCGCAACCCCGGAGAACCCCACGGCTTCGTTCCAGCTCTCTTGAGGCCTTTTTCTACGGGGGAAGACGGTCGGGAGCTGAATCCAAGATGGCGCTGGGTGAGTCCTCACAGGCCGCACACGCGGCATCCCCAGCAATGTCGCCGCACCATCCACCGGCATCCCCCCTTCTCCCATCCTCTCCAGACTCCAGAGGAAGCCCGTTCAGTAGCCCGGGTAGAGATGCAGGGAAGAGCCATGATCATACACCACAGCACGCTTTCCCAGGCCGATCGGCCGCATCTCCCTCCCCCAACTCCGGACTCTCACAACGCATAGCCCCAGGACTCAGAGGCCCACACATAGCCCATGATGACGGCGACCTCAGGTCCCATATCCTTGCCCTTCCTACCTGGGCAGACCTTGAAGGATTCATGGCCCGCATGGAGAAGGCCTTTAGAAAAGACATTGAGGATTTACAAGCTGACACTGCCCACATAGGAGGTAGGGTGGAGGCCTTAGAGGCGACAGTGGAGGACATTAACCCTTCCCTACAGGCTTTACAAGCACACAGTAAAATGCAGGATCAACGGATTGACTCTTTGCTCGATCAACTTGATGATGTGGAGAATAGAAGTCGCAGGGTCAATATTCGCATTAGAGGCCTGCCTGAAGCCACAGGCCCTAGGGACATAATCCCCTCTCTTCAGGGGTTGTTCACCCAGATCCTGGGGAGAGAAGCTCCTGACCATATAGAGATCGATCGGGCGCACAGGGCCCTTAGACCTCCCTCAGAAGACCCTGACAAACCACGAGACATTATCTGCAAACTGCATAAATATACTATAAAGGAGCGCATCATGTTTCATGTTAGGGGTATGCGCCATGTGGATTTTGATGGAGCACAAGTGTCCTTATTTCCAGACTTATCCAGACGCACGCTGATGCAACGCAGGGCCTTGAAGCCTTTGCTGGCAGTCCTGCAGGAAGCACACCTGGTATACCGCTGGGGGTTCCCCTTCAGCCTTTCCGTCACAAAAGATGGCCAACAAATCACTTTGCGGAACAAGTCAGATCTTCCTCATTTCCTCTCACGCCTTGGCCTCCCCCCTGTGGACATACCTGACTGGCGCATTTCCTCTGAAGTTCCACTACCAGCCCGTCAGGAACCTTGGCAGCAAACCCGCCGCAGACGACGCAACAAACCCCGGAATGGTCAAGCTGCTACAACGGTGCAAGGTCCCCCTTCTTCCCCAGCTGTACGCTGAGGCGGAGGAACGACTTTGGAGGCTTCAACTTTCTACCTACAGGACTGGTGTTATGTCCGTGTTTTGGTTCTAAATTCTGCTGGTTCAATTTTTGCTGTTGCAGATAATTCTCACATGCATCTGACTTTCAGAGGTGCTCACATGAAGGAGTGGGTCCCCTCAGTTGGGGCTCCTGTTTAGTGACTCTCCACTTTCCCCCCATAGGTAAACTCATGAGAGTTACATTCCTCGTAGAAGGAAGTGCACGACGCAGTGGTCGCCTGCATTTTGTGGTGCCACTGGGCCGGCGGGCGATCTCTGCACCGTTGCACCTAGAGGTTACTAAATGCCCACAGGGTATTACGTTTTTTGTTTTCTTGATGTTCTTAATTTTTCCCCCAATGCTTTCCCCCCCTCCTTTTTTTTTATTGTTTTTCTCCCTAATGTTTCATGATGATGTCTATGAAAGGGTTGTCTATCCATTACACAGGTTATACTCATTTGCTTTTCTTATCAGCACTTTAGATTTGCCGGGTAGTACGCCGTGGCTCTCTCCTCGCCCTCTTCGCGCCCTTTGGGGGATCCTATTGACGACCAGCAATGGCTGATCTGAAAATCGTGTCATACAACGTACGGGGCCTGAGTTCTCCATCCAAACGCAGTAAGTTGTGGCTTGAGACAAAGAGATCTGGTGCACATATCTTATTATTACAGGAAACTCATTTCAGAGCTGACTCAGTCCCTCGCCTCCCCACACACATATACAATCAATGGTTCCTCAGCAATTCACCCAAATCTAAATCAGGTGGAGTCGCGGTGGCGATCCATAAAAATTGCCCCTTTATCACCATTGACCACCGCGTAGATCCTGAAGGCAGATTTGTTTTTCTGAAAGGCACTATATACAACCAAAAATTTACAATTGTGGCGCTATACGCTCCCAATTCTAGGCAGCTAGATTTTTTGGAGAGGGTCCTGGATTCCCTTTCCGATTTTCGCGAGGGGCGTCTCATTGTGGGAGGGGACTTCAATGTGTGCCCCGACCCGCAGTTAGACACCTCTTCAGGCCACTCTACGCACTCATTTGCGTTCCTTAAGCGCTTCCGTAAAACCTTACACGCTAGTCATCTGATTGACTGCTGGAGAGTGACACATCCTACTGTAAAAGATTTCAGCTACTATTCTGCAACACATAAAGTGTACACGCGGATAGATCTTCTATTGGTAGATCAACGCCTTTTGGAATCGCTCTCTGGCTCGTCAATCGGATCTATGACGATTTCCGATCATGCACCCATTTCCATCTCCCTGGCACCTCTGTCTTCAGAGGTTCGCCAATGGACTTGGCGCCTGAACGAAAACCTATTAGATGATGCAGTAGCGTTAGCTCAGGTGACAGATGCTGTCTCTTTGTATTTCAAGGAAAACGCGACGGGAGAAACTGGGGTGGCATATGTTTGGGAGGGACATAAAGCTGTGATAAGAGGTGAATTTATTGCCCAAGGAGCTAGGCTCAAAAAGGCTCGCTGTGGGGAACTCCAATCCTTGCTGACACAATTGCGTACAGTTGAACTCAAGCACAAACGGCAATTGACCCCTCTTTTATACGAGAAATTAACAGCCCTCAGGGCACAGCTCTCAGACCTACTAGAAAAACGAACCCGTGACAGACTCCGATACGTCTCACATAAATTCTATGAGTTTGGTAATAAGTGTGGCAAACTACTGGCCAAGGCCCTGAAACGGCAGCGCACATCCGGGCATGTCCATAATATTCAAACGCCCTCGGGATCCCAAACTGTACTATCCTCTAAAATTGCGGATGCCTTTCGCGATTATTATGCCCAGCTTTATCAACTCCCAGCCACACTTGCAGGGCATACGCCCTCTCAGAAGGCGGACTGTATTGCGCAATACTTGGAGGAGGCTCTCACACCACAAATATCGCAACAAATCAGTGCTCAGCTTGATAGGCCTATAGCGGTAGAGGAAATAGAAGCAATCATTAAGGATCTTCCGCAAGGGAAAAGCCCTGGTCCTGATGGGCTAACTAATGCGTACTACCGCAAATTTTCCCACCTCCTGGCTGCCCGAATGTGCACGTATTTCAATGCTTTAGCTTCGGGCTCCACCCTCCCGAGGGACGCGTTGATGGCGCACATTACCGTCCTTCCAAAGGAGGGCAAAGATCCCTCCATTCCTAGCAGCTATAGGCCGATTTCACTGCTGAACACTGATATCAAGATTTTCGCGAAAGTATTGGCTAATCGCCTCAAACCTATCCTCCCGTCGGTGATTCATACAGATCAAACGGGTTTTATAACAGGTAGGGAGGCTAGGGACAATTCCAATCGAGCCATACAGTTGATACACTGGGCGAACTTGCGACGGCCCAGTGCACCCTGTCTTCTCTTGTCCACGGACGCTGAGAAGGCCTTCGACAGGGTGGACTGGGCCTATCTGCAGGCGGTGCTCTCTCGATTGGGCTTGGGAAGTAATATGCTCCAATGGATAGGGTCGTTATACAGTTCCCCCGAAGCGCGAGTTAAAGTAAACGGAACGCTTTCCAACTCCTTCCCTATTCGAAACGGTACACGGCAGGGGTGCCCTTTGTCCCCCCTGATTTTTGCCCTCACTCTAGAACCACTACTCAACATAATCAGAGCAAACCCTAATATTAAGGGGCTCACGGTGGGAACGACAGAACATAAATTATCGGCTTACGCAGACGACGTTCTTTTCTATGTTACAGACCCACTGATCTCCCTACCTAACATCATGTCTGAATTGAAAAGATTCTGTTCTTTATCAAATTTCAAAATTAATTATAGCAAGTCCGAGATTCTCCCCCTCAGTGTTCCTCATGCGATGCGCTCCCAACTACAGGCCTCCTTCTCCTTCACGTGGTGTTGCTCTTCCTTGAAATACCTAGGGATTCACCTTCCAGCCGATATAACACAACTTTACTCATGCAATTTTGCACCATTACTCGCAACTATCAAAACTGATTTAACTAGGTGGGATCGCACTTCCTTTTCGTGGATGGGGCGGGTCAGCATACTGAAAATGAATGTACTACCACGAATTCTGTTTTTTCTCCAGATGATACCTATTGCTTTGCCCAGATCTCTTTTCTCGACCTTCAACAGCCTATTTGTTAAATTTATTTGGCAGGGTCATGTACCCCGCTTAGCTCTCCGTACGCTACAACGCCCTAAAAATATGGGTGGATTGGGAGTGCCTTCTGTCCGCAAATATTACGAGGCAGTGGCCCTGCAGAGAGTTCTCGACTGGCACCACCACACCTCTACCAAGGCCTGGGTTCCTCTCGAGAAGTTTCTGGCGGGGCGCAACTTGTCTCATGCCCCTTGGCTCCCGCGCGAGAACAGAGGTCTCTCGAGCTCTGTTTCCCCGATCACTATACATGTGCTGAGATTGTGGGATGCCATCAACTCAAAAGAGCAGCTGTCACAGCCAACATCCCCGCTTGCACCGCTAGGAGGCTTTCCCTGGTTCACTCCAGGGGAACACCTTTCCTACCTCCGCAATTGGACCAATGATGGGGAGGTTCGCTGTGGACGATTTGTTCATGAACAGGGTTTGGTGTCCTTAGATTGGCTCCGATCCCAGTTTGGTAGCTTTCCTATGGATGGATGGCGATATAGGCAACTACAGCATTTTATTAAAAGTTTACCTCTTCCTGTGCGACCCCCCTCATCACTAACCCCCTTTGAAAAACTATGTAAATCTGAGGGCCCCATTTCTCACTCCATTTACTTGCTTTATGCGATGCTGCAGTCTGCGGAATCTCAGAACAAACCCACATACATTAGGGAATGGGAGAGAGATTTGGGACACACATTTACTGAGGTCCAATTGAATAACCTTTATCGGCTCACTCATAAAAGCTCAATAGATACCAAAACGCAGGAAAATTGTTTCAAACTATTAACCCGATGGTATAAGGTACCAACAAAATTGGCAAAAATCTATCCGACATCTTCGGAGGCATGTTGGAGGGGCTGCGGGCTTAGGGGCACTTTCCTACATATCTGGTGGGAGTGCCCGAGGCTCCGACCCTTCTGGCTAGATGTTAGAGCCCAGATAAAGGTTATCCTAGATGTGGATTTACCGGACTCCCCAATGGAGTTCTTACTGCATGTGCCATCCACCCCACTAAGTCAGTACCGGAAGTCGATACTCCCACACCTCTTAAATGCTGCACGGCGTTTGATCCCTGTCCACTGGAAATCAACCCATATTCCAAGACGATATGAGTGGATAGGCCTGATTGACTCGGTCATGGCAGCGGAGGAGTGGATGGCAAAATGTAAAGATAAGTTTGACAAATTTTATGCAATCTGGGCGACATGGACACATTATAAGTCTAAGGACACGGCGTCCCCCCTTCAGGTTTCCCCTGGGGCCGCTTCCTGTAGGTCAAGCATTGCTGGAGTTGCTTCTTAAACAACTTCAGGGGATGAGAGCCACGGCGTACTTAATTCACCACCAGGATTCACATAATGATAATGATATTGCACTTTTAATGCACACAGTTGTGCTAGCCTTTAGGCAGATGTATCAGTGATTTTTAGACATACCCATCAACCTCCCCCACCAATTTTTTCCCCTTTTTTTTTACCCCCTCCCCCACCCCCCCTATTTCCGGCTTGGGTCTAATTCTTAGACACTAACAGGATGTTGTTTTCTTAACACGGCTACTGTTGACCTGATTGGTTGTAGTGGTGGTCTCACCCATAGATTCCGCCTCTATTACAAAGGTGGACGCAGGATGAAGAAGTCATAAATATCTCATGACACACTCTCATCGAGGTTTTAGTATAAGCTTGCACCATATGTTTCTCTCATGCTTTAAAACACATTCTTTCCATATGTATGGTTTTTGTATACCTTTATGGTACTACACTGTGATTTATTGGATCCCCCCCCCCCTTTTTTTTTTTTTTTTTTTTTTTTTTTTCTCCTTTTTATTGTACCCCCTGTACGATTATTTGTTATATTTGAAAATAATATATAATAAAGATTATATAAAAAAAAATGTAAATAGTCTAGAAGATAACAGGAACGGATCTAGCTAAACTGAATACAGTGTATATATATATATATGCAACACCTGGGATGCATATATATACACAATACACTGTAAGTGCAGCTAACTGACTGACTGTTCTGCCTAATCTATCTAACTCAAATCAAATGACACTGTCTGTCTCTCTCTCACTCTCTCAATGAACGCCGGAACACACACTACACAGGGCCGCCGTGCAGGCGGCCTTATATAGTGTGGGGCGTGTACTAAATCCCCTGAGCCATAATTGGCCAAAGCCTCCTTGGCTTTGGCCAATTATGGCTCTCTGTTCAGGCGGTGCTGTGATTGGCCAAGCATGCGGGTCATAGTGCATGCTTGGCCAATCATCGGCAAGCAATGCACTGCGATGCCGCAGTGAATTATGGGCCGTGACGCGCCACACGAATTTGGCGCGAACGGCCCATATCGTTCGCAATTCGGCGAACGGGTGAACAGCCGATGTTCGAGTCGAACATGGGTTCGACTCGAACACGAAGCTCATCCCTAGTCATGAGGTATAGTGGGGGTAGATCAGAAAGGTGAGGAGTGAGGAGGAGCAGATTGTCGCCTATGGAAATTCTTAGGTACCGTAGTTTGTCACCATTCCACGAGTGCGTGCAATTATAAAGCGTGACATGTTTGGTATCTATTTATTCGGCGTAACATCATCTTTCACATTTTACAAAAAAATTGGGATAACTTTACTGTTTGGATTTTTTTAAATTCATGAAAGTGTCCCTTTTCCCCAAAATTTGCGTTTAAAGCACCACTGCACAAATACCGTGTGATATAAAATATTGCAACAATCTCCATTTTATTCTCTAGATTCTCTGCTAAAAAATATATATATAATGTTTGGGGGCTTTAAGTAATTTTCTAGCAAAAAATACAGATTTTAACTTGTAAACACCAAATTTCAAAAATAGGCTAATGCCCCGTACACACGGTCGGACATTGATCGGACATTCCGACAACAAAATCCTAGGATTTTTTCAGACGGATGTTGGCTCAAACTTGTTTTGCGTACACACGGTCGCACAAAGTTGTCGGAATTTCCGATCGCCAACAACGCGGTGACGTCAACCACGTACGACGAGACTAGAAAAGGCCAGTTCAGAACCAAGCGCGGCACCCTTTGGGCTCCTTTTGCTAATCTCGTGTTAGTAAAAGTTTGGCGAGAGACGATTCGCGCTTTCAGACTCGTGGCTTTCAGATCGTTTTCTGCGGTTCAGTTTGTGCTTGTGGGTTTGTATCTGCTCTTCAGTGCATGCAAGCAAGTTCCACGTGACTTTAATTAGTCATTGTGTTCTTGTTCGTTCGTTACTATTTTTCAGGCCTTTCAGGCTATTCTCTTCACAGGCCTTGCTGTTCTTCAGTGCGTTCTGTTACTTCATTCTGAGCAGCCGACCGTTTTCTAGCCATGTTTCGTATACGTACTCCTCGTAGAGTTCGTGCTGTGCGGGGGCTTGGTGTTGGGGTCCTGACCTTGACACAAGTCCAGTCCATGAACAGGGTGGGGAGGAGTTCATGGACCAAGAATTGGTTGCTTCAGCGTGACCAGTTCTCTCATATGCCTTTGCTCCGTGAGATCCGTGAGAATAATCCTGATGAATTCAGGAACTTTCTCAGGATGACGGACCCCATGTTTCACCGTTTGTTGGCTTCGCTGACCCCCTATATGAGCAGGCAGGATACCTGCATGAGGCAAGCCATCACTCCGGAGCAGAGGCTCGTCACTACCCTGCGGTACTTGACGATGGGGAGAAGCCTGCAGGACTTTAAGTTCTCGACAGGCATCTCCCCCCAGGCTCTGGGGATCATTATCCCAGAGACCTGTTCTGCCATCATCCAGGACCTACAGAGGGAGTATATTAAGGTAAGATTTATCCTTTAATATCACATTTTATTGTATTTAATGTTTGATAATGTATTGTATTTCTTTCCTCATTCTCTAATTACCATGATTGTAATATGCTGTGAATGTCCCCTTTCTCCTCATGCATGCTGGATTTTTATGTAATTTTTTTTTTTGTCCTTCATACATATTTGCCTTCACTAACCTTCCCAGCATGGTCTCCTGCCCTATATTCACCTCATGTAGTCACTGAAAAATTAATTTTGTCAGCTCCATAGTAGTACTTTACCCCAAACACCCCCTAAAATGTTTAGAAATGTGTTTTGTGCTTTAAATTCAGGCAGAGGGCCAGAGGCTTTGTTTTTTAGTGTCCCCAAATCATTTTTATTAACCCTCCCTCCCCCCAACTGCTAAGTCAGCTGATCCCAATTCTCTATCTATCCTCAATCATCTATCTGCTGACTTTGCCAAACCCATACACACTATACCCATCTCTTTACTGGTCAGATGTATGGATGAATTCCCCAAAGCATGTAGTAGGGCCTTAAAATGGAAAAGTGTGGCGCTAATAGGTAATGAGACTCCTGTTGTTTGACAGGTAGATAGAGTGGATTGAGAGAAAATCAAAATACCTTTAGTGTGATAAAATAAAGATATATAAAAATATATGTACTAAATGGTATACATAATGCAGGTGGGAACACAGTGTGTGTTTAACCAACAAGGACACAGTGAAAAAAGATAAAATGAAGAAAAAATAGGGAGACAATCAAACATGCAGAATAAAACCAATAACGGTGCAAAATATCTAAAGAAGCTGAATATGTTAATCCACAGAACCAGACTTCAATGGAGGTGGCCGACAAATACGAGGACGTCAATATCTCTAGGGGAAAAAAAGGGGGCAAACATGGGGGTACGAAAAGTCTCTAGATGACAAAATCGGACAGTCCCATTTAGTCCTACAGGTAGCTGGATGTAAGCTGTCTTCTCAGGAAATGATCTGAGGATTATTAGGAAAGGTCACGACCAATGGGCTAAATCTCGGCTCAAATGGACAATTCCCACCAGGAGAGAGAGGAAAGCAAAAGAATGCCCTTACCAGATCCGGTGGACTCACAGGCCGTGGCGGTGAGTCAAACGAGCCTATACCGTTAAACGGTGTGGGATGGAGGTTTGTGGGAGAACTTGTAAACCATCTTGTCAGCAGTCCTCATGGGAAGCACCGATTTAGAGTCTGGGGTCCCCAGGATATGATTCCGGTCACAGGATCACCATTTCCTCAGAGCGACATCATGTGTGTAAATAAAAAGAAGGGGAAACAAAACTCCACATAGTGTAAATCCTTTGATTTGCAAGGAGCATAAAAGCACTTTATTTGAGGAGTATACTCCGAAAAAAGTATTTTTACAGGCGGGGGGCGGTAAAAACTCGGCCCAAAATAAATAAAAACCGGCATAAAAATTATAAAAACAGGCGCAGTAGATAGTGGTGGGGTGTAGTCATGGAACCCGACGCGTTTCGCCTCCTAAGGCTTCTGCTGGGGTATGAATAAGCCCCCCACACAACTGCGCTTTATATACAGGAAGAATTGTAATATAACAGCTAATCAGCGCTGTTGTACGAGACCACTTCCGGGTTCGGCGGCGTCATCTGTGACAAATCGGTCACATGACATTTTGTGGCCAATCAGAACATGAGGGTGATGGTCTCTGAGCTACACTTAGAATGGGACATTGCCTTCCTTGAGCAGTACACCAAGGAACGCATGGTCCCAAGAGGCCTAAGGTGGACAATACACCCACAACAAGGCGATCTTGATATAGAGTCTTGGTACCACTATTTTAATGAAGCAGGAATTTCCCTATTGGGGTTCCTTATAGATAGAAAACGCACGAGAAGAACCTTTATAGACAAGGAAATTAAAGAAATTAGGGATAAACTCCTCCCACATAAATCCACCACAGAGTACATCAGTCTTTCTACTAATCTGAAAAATCATCTCGAAAAGGAAGAAAGAGAACAAAAAACTAAAAAGCAGAAGAAATACAACAGAGACCTTAGTGATTACAAAAATAAGAATGTCTTTAGCTGGCAATCCAACAGCCAAGCCAAAGACCTACCTGTCAATACCAGCCACTCTATGGAGACGGAATATCTGGATGACTCCAGGGCGTCACATACCCCCCCAGTACTCCCCCCCCCCCCTCATGAGTAATGTTAGACGCCCGTCTCCCCCCCCCCCCTGCCCCTGTGACTCTTACCAAGGATCCTCCTCCCCATTCGGGGAACAGAGGACGTAACAACAGGGGAAAGGGTAGGGGTAACAAAGATCGTTCTGTCCACTATGAGGACTATAGACAGGACTACTCCCCCCGAAGACGTGATACAAGTCGAAATGAATACCAATACTACCCACCGTACCCACAAAGAACCCCGATTAACACAAGAAACAGATTTTCACCTCTTAGAGATGAGCGACCTAATGATTATCACAATTCACAATACCGTTATGAATACAGAGACAGAGATTACCTTGACAGGTCACCTTTTAACTACAACCAGGTCAAACCACAACCTCTATATCCGGGGGGTTTTCACAGAGAACAGGAATACCCCACACGAAACCCAGAACAAAACGCGGCACCCGAGGGGGGAGGCGTTCCAATAAAGAGAAAAAGGGTCTAAAGGATAATGGCATCTTCAATCTAAGCAAAGCTGATTTCTCCCCAGCGGAACTTAATGTTCTTCACAAAGGTTTGAAATTTGCCCCCCCTAAAACACTGAGTAAATTTTCCACTTTTATAGATGTACATAAGTTTATACGTAAACTTAATGTACAAAGATATATTGCGTCCAATCCAAGCAGGCCCTCGTGTCTTCTCACTAATTCCCACACAGTTCACTCGGGATTAGCGAACCCGTCTCTATTTAACCCCCCAGTCCCTATAGCTCCATCTATTAAGGTGTTCCGTGATCTAGTTCTGGAAGACCTAGAAGGACTCCCAAAGAAGAAATATCACTCTGACCCCAATATTAAAATTGGCTTAAAGTCCCTTTGTGAACGCAAAGACCTTGTCATCCGCCCGGCGGATAAGGGCGGAGGGATAGTCGTTCTTGACAGTAAGGACTATCATGCTGAGATGATGAGAATCCTTGGTGACACAGAAACGTACCTGCCTCTCGGATCCAACCCCACTACAAGCTTCAAAAAAAGACTAGTAGATTTGATTGATACTGGCTTTCAGCTTGGCATACTAGACAAAAAAGAAAAAAATTTCCTGGTCCCAGTAGCTCCGCGCATCCCTATAATGTACTATCTGCCTAAAGTACACAAGAACATCACTCAACCTCCTGGTCGCCCAATCATAAGTGGAATCAACTCCGTGACCTCCCGCATAGGGAAATACATAGACCATTATTTACAGCCAATAGTAAAATCAATACCATCTTTTCTGAAAGATACTCGGGATACTATTAATAAATTACAACAAGTCACGTACACTAACGATCTCATACTAGTAACTGCAGACGTTACTTCTCTATACACCATCATCCCCCACGAATTGGGTATAGAAGCAGTTGAACTCTTTCTATCAAGAGAAAAGAACATCTCTATGACTCAAAAGAGGTTCATTGTAGATCTGTTACACTTTGCTACCAAGTCAAATTACTTTTGGTATGACAACCATTATTACCTACAGACGAAGGGAGTAGCCATGGGGGCGAAATTTGCCCCCAGTCTGGCTAACATCTTTATGGCCAAGTGGGAGGAGGATGTCGTCGGAACCCAGAGACCATTACAGCTAGTCTTTTGGGCCAGATATATCGACGACATCCTCCTCCTATGGAGAGGCTCAATGGACTCCCTCAGTCGCTTTATGCTAACCTTAAATGCGAATGAGGTAGGCATACACTTGTCATATGAAGCTAGCCCGTCTACAATACATTTCCTAGATTTGGAAATCACAGCTGTCAATGGCCAATTGGAGACGAAAACCTTTTTCAAGGCCACCGACCGCAACGGGTATATCCCGACCGACAGCTGTCACCATACAGCATGGCTAAAATCGGTACCTCGAAGTCAACTGATGAGAATCAGACGTAACTGTTCTCTTTTGCCGGACTACTTCAGGCAGGCAGAAACTATTAAATGTAGATTCCAAGAAAAGGGCTACGATGGAGAATTAATCGACCAGGAGATACAGAAAATAGCACGCATTGACCGCTCTTCACTACTAGTGGAACAACCAAAAAAACCTCTGGATGCCAAACATAGATGGGCCTTCCTTACCAACTATTCTATCCAACACAGGCAGATAAAGAGCATCATTTCCAGACATTGGAAGGTTCTGAAAAACGACCGAATACTGGGCCCATTACTTCCCGACCAAGCTGGAGTGATATATAAAGGAGCACCATCAATAGGTGGTAAGATTGCACCAGGAGTGGTTGACCCTCCGAAGATGCCATCTTTCTTCCATGACCTCAAGGGTTTTTACCCCTGCAGGAAATGTACAGTATGCAAACTCAACGTTTGCAAATCCCGTAAAATTGAGACCTTCACATCATCCGCTACTGGGAAGGAATTTAAGATGAAACAATTTGCAACATGCACCACAAAATTTATCGTTTACCTTATTACTTGCCCTTGTGGCAAGCAATACATAGGAAGAACCATACGCAACTTCTCCATACGAGTGAATGAACACGTCACAGCTATATTAAAAGGACACACTAATCATAGCGTTCCTAAACACTACCTACTTCACCACAACCAAAATCCGTCTGGGACTAAGTTCCAAATTATTGATAAATTCGTCCCACATTGGAGGGGGGAACCAAACACTAGGGGTGTTTCCAAGCTTGAAACCTTTTGGATACATCTCATGAAATGTTATGTGCCACACGGATTGAACGTGGAATGGGATATCAACGCCTTCATAAACCAGTCCTAAACGTTGATACACCCACCTTCCCCCCCCTTTCACCCCCCCTTTTCCCACTTTCACCATCCTTTACTTATGAATGACATAACATTTCCTTAAACCATGCAGTTCACAAATGCCACAAGATTGCTATAATTTCATCTTTTGAGCTACTGACTTTTTCCTTTTTTTATTATGTGCCCATATTTTCTATAGGGCTTCAAATGAACTCCCATTTCTTATTATTTATTAATTAAAGAAATACTTTTATTTCTTTCACCCCATTAACTATTGTATATTTTTTATATATAAGAGATGGCGTTTTGTGAATTCCCTAAGTTCTCACTACACTTAGGAGTTCTTCAATCCAACGCATTATATGTACACTGGATACTAAGCACATACACCTTCCCCTCATGAGTCTCTGTTGTATACTTACCTACATCCTTATTAGGTCCTATTTTTTATATAGTTACTTTTATCTTTTCTGAAAATGACATGTATATTTTTTGTGCATTCATATATATGTACCTATCATGATTTGTTTGCACACATCTCTATTCCCACATGTTTTTATGTTGGGAACACTTCCGGGATCTGGACTACATCAGCACAACATAAATAAATTCTATTAGCGTGGATCGCCGCTGTGCTGTGCGTTCCACGCCTCTATCTGGTAGGCTCTGGCTTCCTCCTCTCCCTGACACGCACCTCAGAGCGTCCCATCGTTATTTCCTCATCATGTGATTAACCACATATAACGAATGGGATTGCTACTCTGCCTATAGGTGGTCAGGAGTGAGGCTTGGCTTCTAACCATCACCCTCATGTTCTGATTGGCCACAAAATGTCATGTGACCGATTTGTCACAGATGACGCCGCCGAACCCGGAAGTGGTCTCGTACAACAGCGCTGATTAGCTGTTATATTACAATTCTTCCTGTATATAAAGCGCAGTTGTGTGGGGGGCTTATTCATACCCCAGCAGAAGCCTTAGGAGGCGAAACGCGTCGGGTTCCATGACTACACCCCACCACTATCTACTGCGCCTGTTTTTATAATTTTTATGCCGGTTTTTATTTATTTTGGGCCGAGTTTTTACCGCCCCCCGCCTGTAAAAATACTTTTTTCGGAGTATACTCCTCAAATAAAGTGCTTTTATGCTCCTTGCAAATCAAAGGATTTACACTATGTGGAGTTTTGTTTCCCCTTCTTTTTATTTACACACATGATGTCGCTCTGAGGAAATGGTGATCCTGTGACCGGAATCATATCCTAGGGACCCCAGACTCTAAATCGGTGCTTCCCATGAGGACTGCTGACAAGATGGTTTACAAGTTCTCCCACAAACCTCCATCCCACACCGTTTAACGGTATAGGCTCGTTTGACTCACCGCCACGGCCTGTGAGTCCACCGGATCTGGTAAGGGCATTCTTTTGCTTTCCTCTCTCTCCTGGTGGGAATTGTCCATTTGAGCCGAGATTTAGCCCATTGGTCGTGACCTTTCCTAATAATCCTCAGATCATTTCCTGAGAAGACAGCTTACATCCAGCTACCTGTAGGACTAAATGGGACTGTCCGATTTTGTCATCTAGAGACTTTTCGTACCCCCATGTTTGCCCCCTTTTTTTCCCCTAGAGATATTGACATCCTCGTATTTGTCGGCCACCTCCATTGAAGTCTGGTTCTGTGGATTAACATATTCAGCTTCTTTAGATATTTTGCACCGTTATTGGTTTTATTCTGCATGTTTGATTGTCTCCCTATTTTTTCTTCATTTTATCTTTTTTCACTGTGTCCTTGTTGGTTAAACACACACTGTGTTCCCACCTGCATTATGTATACCATTTAGTACATATATTTTTATATATCTTTATTTTATCACACTAAAGGTATTTTGATTTTCTCTCAATCCACTCTATCTACCTGTCAAACAACAGGAGTCTCATTACCTATTAGCGCCACACTTTTCCATTTTAAGTTTCACTTGCAACGGTCATATTGCTGTGTTGGCTGCTTCATCCCCACCTGAGAGCTGGCGCAATTTTTACATCTTTTTTATGTAGTAGGGCCTGCCTGTATACTTTCAAATGGTACTGTTTGAAGTTTTTCTATCCTATTACTATATTGATAGGTAATAGCAGAATGTCAAAATGTGCTCTAATGTGTACAGTGTGTATTTATATCTTTGTATTATGACACTTCTTACCTGTCCAGTGGGCTGCCAATAGTTTAACTAAGGAGGGGCTGTTCCAAGTAATACCCTGTATTTAGGCATTCATCTCTCAATGAAGTGAAGAGGGTTACCTGTCCAAGACCCCCCCCTATAATGTTAGAAATGGCCCATGAGAGGGGGTGGGAGGGGGAATATGATAGGTGTACCTTATACTTTGGTGTTGTAAAATTCCCCTTAATAAATGTGATCTGGATGTTGGCCAAGAATGTTTTGTGTCTATAATCTGCTTTCCATGGTTATGTGCAAAAATAATAATTTTTTTTTTCTTCAACAGTTTCCTTCCACGCCACAGGAATGGCAGACTGTGGCCTCCCACTTTGCCCAGCAGTGGGACTTTCCTAACTGCAGAGGGGCAATCGATGGGAAACATGTCCACATCGTCCCACCACCCAACTCGGGGTCATACTATTACAACTACAAGGGGTTCAATAGTATTGTGATGTTGGCGGGGGTGTCGGCTACTTATGAGTTCCTGTATGTGGACGTGGGGAAGAATGGCCGGATGTCCGATGGTGGAGTCATCGCCCAGACGGAGTTTTACAGGCGTCTCCAGAATGGCAGCTTGGACTTGTCACCTCCAGAAGACAATGTGGAAGGACTCCCATTCATCTTCGTTGCGGATGAAGCCTTTGCGCTGGGGGACCATCTTATGCGGCCATTCCCGATGAGGACCCTCACCCCGGAACAGAGGGTTTTTAATTAGCGGCTGGCCATAGCCAGAAGAGTGGTGGAGAACACATTTGGATTCATGGCCAGCCGGTTCCGCCTATTTCTGACACCCATCCATATGGTGGAGTATAAACTTAATCATCTAATCCTGGCGTGCTGTGTTCTCCATAACTTTTTACGCAAACATTCTGCCAACTATGCTGGCTCAGTTGGGCCTGAGGCCGGAATGATCAATGAACCAACCCTGACGGCGCTTGAAAGTGGCCGTCCTGGCTTGCCCTCCCTGAGTGCCCGTGATGTCCGGTTAAGATACCTTGAGTTATTTGTGGATAGGGGGGCCATCAATATGCCAGACAATTTGTGAAGCCTTTATCAAATAAAATTTAAAAAAAAACAAATCTTTGGTGACATTTCCTGCTTGTGTTTGTTTTACCTGACCCTGTCAGAAATGTGGGGAGTCCTGAAAATGGCGTGATTGTGTAACCTTATACAAAGCACTGTTGGGTGTTATTTACTAAAGGAAAAGACACTTTGCACTACAAGTGCACTTGCAACTGCACTGAAACTGCACTTGTAGTGCAAAGAGGATTTGCCCTTAGGAAATAACCCCCATTTTCACAGAAAACACCAATTACATCACCACCAAAGTGTTTTAGCGTTGGCACAATAATCCACACATTCTTCATTAACAAACATTTTAATACCTGCACAATCACATGTGCATTTAGAAAAGGTTTTTTAAAACAAACCAACATTTTTGTTGTATAACAATTTTGGGGGTGGCATTATCACAAATAGAAATGTCCATTTAAGATAAAACAGGCATGTGTAAAACCAACAAGAAAGACACAAATCTTGAACTTACAAAGTTCACATTTGGTAGAACTTGAAGGCAATATCAGACATGAGTATTTAGGAACTGTGTTTGATATTGTGTTCAGATGGGGTGAAGTCACCCCAGGAAAAGCCACATTTGGAAGATGGACACAAATTTATGAATGTCAACATGTGCTAGCTGCCATCACGGGGGATCAAGGGACGTGTTTTGGGTGAGAAACCCCTTCCTCTCAGCTACTTTATTATTGAGGAAGGCGTTGCACCCCCAAAACGCGTCCATTGATCTCCCGTGATGGCAGATAGCACATGTTGGCACACTCTGTGCATCCTCCAAATTTAGCTTTTAGAAAAATCGCTAAAACATTTTAAAATTTGTAGAACACAAAAGAAGAAAGTGATTTGGAGGGGTTTTAAACTCGCCCCAAAACATCAATGATGTTCTTATTTTTTTGGATAATATCATTGATGTTTTTCTTGAGGTTTTCCAATTGTAAATTACACCCCATGATCTCCCCAATCAGGATCTGGGCACTTTCTGATGTGAAAGGATCTGGATCCACAACATCATGATCACCTAAAAAGAGAGCAAAACAAAACAGGTCTGAAAAATATGCCGGCATCCATCTCTTACCTGAGCCTGTGGTCGCAGACACTCACCTGTTGTGGTGACTAGTTCCACCACGTCTTCTTCCTCCTGCTCTTCTTGGATTGGGGGTATTTCCCCTTCTTCCAGAGGGGGGGGGGACTCTGGTCTCCTCGGATGAGGGGTGTCCTCCGAGTCTTTTATCCCCTATGTAAAACAAAAATGCTGTACTTAGCACACAGATATTTGATGGCAGAACTATAAATAGGAAACATTGCTTGGAAGTAGGGTACAATTGTCAATTTTAGCAGAGTTCCAAGATGTAGCGTTTTCAGTGTCCTTTGTCAAGCTACAATACTTTACCTGTTTTGTACAAGCTTCACAGATGGAGACCCCCCTATAGTATACACTGGAGCACCTGTGTGGGTCCCCTAAGAAAAATGGGGTTCTTGTGTCCCACACTAGTGCTCCAGTGTCCAGATGTGAAAACAGCTGCTGAGTGTCCTCTCCTTACACAGAATCTAGTTTGCATTTCATTCTAGTAACAAAGTGATCTACACCACCAAATTAGTTTCATACAAGTAGGGCGTAAAAAAAGTGGCCAAATGCATATGGCCAAAACAATGGTGTTTTATAGTCCAAAAGAAAAATGTTTGATACGAACGAATAATGTGCCCATGAACATGAAAGTTGACATTTTAAAATGTACGCTTTTAAGAAAAGCACATGGAGCAGCATGAACGTAATAAACATAAAGAATAGGAACACAGCACAACTACTTACTTTTTTGCAGCACTCTCTGGATCTTTCTGTACTGCTCATGTTCTCGTAATTTGAGGTCTGACCACCGTTTCCTGAGCTGATCTTTCGATCGTCGTACCCCGAAATTCCGGTGCAGACTTCTGACCACTTTCGCCATGATCTTGGCCTTTCTGACATTGGGGTTGGGGTAAGGTCCATACTTTCCATCATAGTCGGCCTTCTTCAGGATGTCCACCATCTCCAACATCTCCCCAAAGGACATATTTGAGGCCTTAAATCTCCTTCTGGATCGGGACGTGTCCGGATCCGGGCTTTCCTCCTCCTCCTCGTTCCTGTAATTAGCACGCACCTGCTGTGTATCCGCCATGTGCTCTTCCCCCACTGTGCAGAACAAAAAGGGGCGGGGAATAGACTAGAAAGAACGTCAGGGGCGGGCGGAGTTACACACATGCGCAGTGTGTATAAAGTGTACCACGCGTGCGTATTACGTACGATCTGTGAGCGGAGGAAGGAGCATTGGAGGCGCCGATCGTAAGAACGAAGGTAAGAGACATACTTGTGCCTATACTGCTTCTGGATTGAGGCCTATATTGTAACAAGATTAGGAGAGTTTGGCCTGACATTAGGGTTTGTCTTGTGTCTTGCAGTGAAAATGGATATCTTTAAAGATACTGACTTCATGGCAATATTCATTGACATGTTCAGGGAGCTGCCTTGTCTGTGGGAGGTCAACCACCCACATTATAAGAACCAAACAAAGAGGAAGGCAGCGCTGGATCAATTGTTGGAAATTGTGAAGCAGGTGATCCCCACGGCAGACATCACATATTTGAAGATCCTAATTGGTGGCCTGAGGAGCACATATGTAAGGGAGCGCCAGAAAGTCCAGGATTCGCAGAGATCCAGAGCAGCAGGTGACATCTATGTCCCCAGGATGTGGTACTATGACAGGCTGCATTTTTTGGCAGGCCAGCCTGAACCCAGGCCAGCACTCTCCAGTCTTCCTACCACGCTTCCTTCCCCTCCAGCTGAGGCTTCTGACGCCCAACCTGGGCCTTCCAGGCAACAACATGTGGAGGAGCCCAGATTGAGCCAGGTATAGCATTTCTCTAAATATTTCTGCTTGTCCAATCAATGATGTTAACTAGATGTTAGTTTGGAGTACTAATTTAGGATTGGGATTGATGATGCAAAAACTAAAACCATGTCCCTTTTTCATACACAGGGAAGTCTCAGCCAGGAGGTGGCCAGGCCGAGCAGGCTGTCTGATATGCAGGTCCCTCCCCTACACCTGCAAAGAGAAAGTGGCAGGAGGAGGAGTAACCTAGAGGAGGCTGCCATAGGCCTCTTTTGGAAGGCTACAGAGGCCCTGGGAGCACCACACACCGTGGAGGAGGACTTCGCTGCCATCATTGCCTGTAAAATGCAGAGGATGGAGGAGGGACAACAACTCATGTGTGAGTCCTTAATGTTGGAGGCTCTCAATAAGGGGTTGAGGGTCCAAATAACATCTAATACCCACCTTTGTGACCTCACACATGGTCCTCCTCCTCCTCCAGGTCCTACTAGTCCTCCTCCTCCTCCAGGTCCTACTCCTCCTCCTGCCACATCTCCAACAGCAGAGCCACAGCGTGGAAGGAAGCATGGAAGGAAGACCAGAAAGTGAGGACCCTGGATACAGTCTGGTCTGGAAAAAGATGCAGCCTCTTGTGGTACCACAGCCTGGGGACATACATGTCATCTGCTGCTTTCCGGATCTCTGGGACTTCTGGCCCAGACTGCCCTCCCTTACATATGGACTCCTCAGGCCACCAATTTTGATGTTCAAGAATTGATGTCTACCCTGGGGGTCAAAGGCTTCGCTAATTTCTCCTGTTTATCCAGCGTTGCCTCCCTCTTTGTTTGGTTCTGAGCCCTTAATAAAGGAATTTTGGTATGAATTATACTTGCCTATGTGTGTTTTACTTCAAAAAGGACAGTTTGTTTGTGAGGATTCAGGTACATTTCAAATATACAATGTGAAATTAACAAGGGACACCAACACCAAACAATCTCCTTGAGATTAAATAATAAAAGATATCAATGGTGTTGTGGTTACTTGACACACAAAACACACAAAAATATTCTGGAGTAAAACTAAAAATAAAATTAAACAAAGATCAGCCTTTGAAAAAATACAAACATAAAATCTAAAAAAAAATATATATATATTTATGTCAGATGTGACAAATAAAAATATATTAAGGTAATCCCGATAAAAAATAAAATTCTAAACAAGTAACAAGGCGCAATATGCAGATATCTTACAATATAGTACCTAAAGTCCAGGAATGTGGATGTACAGATGTGTACACTGGTAATTAAACCGCAGACTCAGTCAGGGCAGCCACCAAGAAACCAAAAGCGAGTTCCAATAGCTAAGAAAAGACAAGGAATAGGGGCGCCTCTGAGAAATGATCATAAACACTTTATTTAAAACAAAATATCCACTCACATGAAAGTAGGAGAAGGCATGTACAGGAGCGTGGTGAAGGCTGGAGAGCTGAAAAACACAGGGCTGTGAGTAGAAGCTATATCAATGTAGCTGGAGCACAATCCAATCCAGGCAAGCAGGGGTGCAGATGACTGAGCACTGAGCACATACACACACACACACACCGGTGTGATGCAATGTCCCTGGAGGATGGTGTCAGTAGTCCAGTGGAGGAGGAAGGGATCAGTCCAATAATAGCATGAATATCTGTGGAAAGGAGGAGAAAGACGTCTGGCTGGATGGCAGGGCTGCGCTGTATCTCCACAGCGATCGTACTGTCCCTGTATGGTGAGGGGAGAGACACGGCCGTGTGTATGAGATGGAAGCGAGGCTTGGAGAGCAGACACAGGCCGGCGCCGAGCCGTGACGTCATCAACATGTGACGCGTTTCTGAAATTGCTAGCTATAGGTGGATGGAATAGCGGCATTCCTTTTTCAAGCATCTGGGGAACGTAGGGGAACCCCGCACCAAAATGAAAAAATAATTACGTGGGGGTCCCCCCAAAAATCCATACCAGACCCTTATCTGAGCATGCAACCTGGCAGGCCACAGGAAAAGGGGGGGAACAAGAGAGCAGTACCAGACCACATGCCCCCAACATGGGGGGATGCTTTTGGGTCCCTCCAAAACACTGTGTCCCCATATTGATGGGGAAAAGGGCCTCTTCCCCATAACCCTTTCCCAGTGGTTGTGAGGGTCTGCGGGCAGGGGCTTATCGGAATCTAGAAGCCCCCTTTAGCCCCTTCCTCTAAGTGAATGGGTATCAGGTACATTGTACCCTTTACCCATTCACCAAAAAAGTAATTAAGAATTTAAAATGACAGACAGTTTTTGACAATTCCTTTATAAATAAAAAAAAAGAAAGAAAAAAAGTGTCCCGCAATGTAAATCCCTCTTCAATCATAGCGCCAACGGCCGAAAAAACCCCAAAAAACTGAAAAACTCCCAGTGACTGCAGCCTTTTCACGATGACAGCTCTTATATAGCTGAGGGTGGGACCAGCCGGGACGTAACTGGGTGACTCCGCCCCTTCTGACATCATGTGAGGTCGGAGGGGGTGGGGTCACCCATTTACGTCACCGGGGCCCTGCCCTCAGCTCTATAACAGCTGTCATCGTGAAAAGTCTGCAGTCGGCGGAACGCCTCCCATGGATGTGGAGTATTTCTGTTTCTTTTTTTCTTTCAGGGGTCCATTGGCACTGTGATTGAAGATGGATGGACATTGTGGGACACTTTAAATTTATTTTTAATAAAGGACTTGTCAAAAACTGTCTCCTGTCATTTTTACTTTTTGACACTTTTTTGGTGAATGGGTAAGGGGTAAAATGTACCCGATAACCATTCACATGGGGGGGGGGGGATCTGGGGGTCCCTTTGTTAAAGGGGGCTTCCGGATTCCGATAAGCCCCCCTGCCCACAGACCCCCACAACCACCGGGCAAGGGTTGTGGGGAAGAAGCCCTTTTCCCCATCAACATGGGGACAAGGTGTTTTAGGGGGACCACAAAGCACCCTCCACATGTTGAGGGCATGTGGCCTGGTACAGTTCAGGAGGGGGGCGCTCTCTCATCCCCACTTTTCCTGTGGCCTGCCAGGTTGCGTGGTCGGATAAGGGTCTGGTTTGGATTTTGTGGGGGACCCCCAAACCATTTTTTTTAATTTTGGCGTGGGTTTTTTCAATGCTTTTTATCTGTATTGCTGGGATCCGACAATACATTACAGCCGCAAGCAGTTTTAAATGAAATTTTTTCCTTTAGAAATGTCACTTTGCTGCTCTCATTCATTACACTACGTACGGCCGCTATGTAAGCAGCCTTACATAGTGTGGGGCGTGGACTCAGCCCCCTGAGCCATGATTGGCCAAAGGCACCCTGCCTTTGGCCAATTATGGCTCTCACAGCAGAGCGTGCTGTGATTGGCCAAAGCATGCAGGTCAGGTGCATGCTTTGACCAATCAGCTGCCCTCAATGCACTGCGGTCTCGCAGTGCATTGACAATCTCGCAGTTCATTATGGGGAGCTCGAACTTCCCGCAAACTCCCCATAATCATCGAAAGGGCGAACACTCGATTTTCGAGTCGAACTTATGTTTGACTCGAACATCGGAATCATCCCTAGTGAGCACTCTGGTAGTATATTGATTCTTCCTGTCAGTGTGAAACTGCCTGCCCGTACAATGTATAGACAGACAACTTACACTGCCAGTCTGTAGTGGTCCTGCATGGCACCTGCAATCTGCTGATTGTTGGTGCAATGCTTTCCAGGCTCCTATGAAAAAATAGTAAATGCACATTTTGTCACCTGCAAAAAAATGTGCATTTATTTTTCTTTTTTTTAAAGTGATTCTTTAAGTGTTGTTCAGCGAACGTCAAAAAAGTTTGGATACTGAACTTGAACCCCACTAAAATCAATGGGAGCCAAAATATGTTAATTTAAAATTTACATTTTCTGAGCCAATAGCAAAGAGGATGTAAAAATAAATTGCTTGGGGTGTGGGTACTACCCAGTGGGACATATACCAATGCAAAAAAAAAAAAAAACATTTGAAAAAAAATTGAATTCGGATAGGAGCAGTGATTGAAGTAAAAGAATAAAATTGTCAAATACCTTTAAGGCTTCGTGTGTGCATCCAGTGGTTGTAAAGGCACAAGGTTTTCTTATCCTCATGCTTTCTATGCATGAAGATAAAAACCTTCTGTGTACAGCAGTCCCCCAGCCCCCCTAATATTTATCTGAGCCCATCGTGATCCAGAAATGTGCATCAGAGCCTTGGCTCTCTGCCATTTCCTCCCCCGTTCTCAATCACAGCCAGTGAGTCAATGAAGAGAGAGAGGGGCAGGGCTGAGCCGGGCTCTGTGTGTGAATGGACATGCAGAGCAGGGGCTCAGGAGCTGCTTGCTCTGGGGGCACCTAGAAGAAGGGATGGACCAGATGTGCTGACAGGGGACCAGAGAAGAGGAGGATTGGGCTGCTCTGTGCAAAACCACTGCACAGAGCAGGTAAGTATGACATGTTTGTTATTTAACAAAAAAAAAATGTTATTACCACTTTAAGAAGCTGGCAATGATATGTCATTTGCCAAAATTTAAATGGTATAATTTTTTTTACTTTTGTTATAGCACATCCTACAGCAAGAGTAAAAAGAATGTTAAAAAGAAAAAAAAAATTGTATTTGAAAAAAAATATGTAGAGTGCCCCGCCAAAATGGATACAGTACCCTTTGAGACTGGTATGGATAAAAAAAAAAAAAAAAAAAAAAAAAAAAAAACAATTGCATGAGGTCTCCCAGGACCCTTTGAGCCTGGTATAGATTTTAAGGGGGATCTCCATGCAAAAAAATAAAAAAAATTCATGAGATATTGTCCCCCCCCCCCTTCCCGAATATGAGGTACCCCTACTCATTCACACACAAAAAAAAACAAAGACATCCAAACTTTTGACAAGTCCTTTTTTTAATCAAAATAAAGTTTATTGAGCATATTGAAAAAGTGTACAGACAGGTACAAAGTGCAACAGACGCTATACCAAAGGATATAACATTGACATGACTATGTTGATACATAAAATGTGAGACTGACAAGTCCTTTATTAAAAAAATAAATAAAATCACAAAAAAAAAAAAAAAGTCCCTCATTGTAAACCTATTGTTAATCACGATGCCCACAATTCATTGACTTGTCGAGAGAAGAAAACCCCACGACCCAGCACGTATGACTAATCCCAATGGTACCACTAGTGGAATGACAGCTCCCTGAGCTGTCACCAGCTGCATAAGATAAGGGACAGAGATAGCGGTGACATCATTGCCCAAATAGGGCAAGTGCTACCCCAGTCCCTTTGCTTACATCCGATTCCAGTGTGAAAAAAGGTACCTTCACTGAGATTTGCAATTTGATTTGAGCCATACAAAATGAATGGGCTGAAATCACACTGCAGAAAATGGCATGTGATTTGAACAGGAAAGTGATGCGATTTCTGTCTGAATCACATGTGTTTTCCCACACTGCATCTGCGAACCGGGACTGAAATGTGTACTCATTTCACTATTGTCCTGGTCACTATTCATTTTGCTAGAGGTTCTGACCTGAGGAGGCAAAGCCCTACCGCCAACAAGATGGCAACCTCTATACAGAAACACAGAGTAGAACAATGCATAGCATGTCGGTAATGGGGAAAATATCAGTTGCAGGGGTGCCTTGTGTAAGAATGGTGAGTAGTCCTTTACAATCTGCTTGACTTTTTTGTGCACAGCTTCCAGAAATGTTTCTTTTTAACCACTTCCCATCCCAACCATTGTAATATGACGGCCGCAGGAACACTCTGTCCCTCCGGGCGGGCATCATATGACGTCCTCGTCTTCCTGGCGTTGTAGGGGGCGTGCACACGCCCACCTGCTCACTCAGGAATGACCCCCGATGCGCGTGCCTGGTGGCCGGGATGTCCGCCGGGCACCCGCGATTGCTCATCACAGAGCAGGAACGTGGATCTATGTGTGTAACCTCTCTAACAACCCCAGTGTGTAAGCCCGAGTGCTTTCACACTGGGGTGGTGCACTTGCAGGACGGGAAAAAAAGTCCTGCAAGCAGCATCTTTGAAACGGTGCGCAGCGCCCCTGCCACTGAATTGAATGGGCAGCGCTGCCGAAGTGCCTGCAAAGGGCTTAGGCAGGGCCTCAACATGGGCGCTATTAACCCTTTTCTCAGCCGCTAGCGGGGGTTAAAAGTGCCCAGCTAGTGGCCAAAAAGTGCCAATATAACAACGGAAAATCGCCACTAAATCTAGCGGCGCTTTACCGCTAATGCCAGCACCGCCCCAGTGGGAAAGGGGTCTAACTGACACTTTTGACACTTTGCATGGAACCAGTGACACTAATAAAGTGACCAGTGCTAAAAATATGCACTGTCACTGTAATCAATCGCACTAGCTGGGAAGGAGTTAACATCTAGGGCTATAAAGGGGTTAACTGTGTACCTAGCCAGTGTTTGCGTGTACTGTATGTGCTGCTTTTACTAGGGGAAGTAATGGATTCTGGTCCCTGCTTTGCAGGAACACCAAATCCATTCCTCTCCCCCTGCCAAGATATATGTCTCTTTTACATAGGCATTCAGTATATATCAGTTCTCTGTGTATTGGCGACAAACGGCGGGTGCCAGAGGACATTGAGTGCCCGGTACCTGCTGATTGGCTTCTGGCATGAATTATCACAGCAGAAGCGGCCCACCGGCGGTGCGTGCGAGTCCCCTGCAGGCGTAAGTCTGGAATCATGTATACTGTTTTTACATGATCTGGCGCACAGGTGCCACCCTGTAACAAAAAAAATTGTTGTGGGACGGACAGCAAGCGGTTAAGATGATGCAATCAAGAAGTTTACTGTGTTCAGCTGACCATAGATGGATAGAATTTATTTAGTGATATAATTTAATGATAGATAGCTTTAGTGATATACTTAACCATTAGCGAATCAAATAAACTAAAGACATATATAGTGTAGAGAGGTAGATGGATCCCAGGGCCCCCCAGCCATAAGGCCTTTAAATATATTATGCTTCATATTGGTTATTGTTTTAACTGTTATATCTTTGATGCGAGCCTAATATAATATTACTCAAACTTTTTTATGCACAAGACCACCTCTCTAGATAACGTGTGATGTTTCTTCTTTAAGTTTAATAAAGAAATATCAAATTAAAAAAAAAAAATTTTTTAGATTGATGTTTATTAAATTAAAGCATCGGCACATAAGCTAAACAAATGATAAAAAACATGTCAGGAGAGTCACTAGGTTATTTACAGAGAAAAGATGCAGGTCGCTAACAACCTTGAAATCTCAAACAATTCAAATTGTATCAAGCATTTTTGTTTAGAAACTATAGATTGAATCAGTGAGTAAGCACAATATGCAGTGCCTTGCAAAAGTATTCACCCTCCTTGGCTTTTTACCTATTTTGTTACATTACAGCCTTTAGTTCAATGTTTTTTTAATCTGAATTATGTGATGGATCAGAACTGAATAGTCTAAGTTGGTGAAGTAAAATTAGAAAAATATATACATAAAACGATTTTTCAGAAATAAAAAAATTATAATTGGCATATGCGTATGTATTCACCCCCTTTGTTATGAAGCCCATAAAAAACTCAGAAGTCACATAATTGTTGAAATGATGTCCACCTGTGTGCAATCCACCTTTTTGAAAGGCCCCAGAGGCTGCAACACCTAAGCAAGTGGCACCACTAACCAAACACTGCCATGAAGACCAAGGAACTCTCCAAACAAGTAAGGGACAATGTTGTTGAGAAGTACAAGTCAAGGTTAGGTTATAAAAAAATATCCAAATCTTTGATGATCTCTAGGAGCACAATCAAATCTATCATAACCAAATGGAAAGAACATGGCACAACAGAAAACCTGCCAAGAGACGGCCGCACACCAAAACTCACAGAGGGCATTAATCAGAGAGGCAGCACAGAGACCTAAGATAACCCTGGAGGAGCTGCAGAGTTCCACAGCAGAGACTTGAGAATCTGTACATAGGACAACAATAAGCCATACGCTCCATAGAGTTGGGCTTTATGGCAGAGTGGCCAGAAGAAAGCCATTACTTTCAGCAAAAAACAAAATGGCACGTTTTGAGTTTGCGAAAAGGCATGTGAGAGACTCACAAAATATATGGAGGAAAGTGCTCTGGTCTGATGAGACTAAAATTGAACTTTTTGGCCATCAAAGAAAAAGCTATGTCTGGCGCAAACCTAACACATCACATCACTCAAAGAACACCATCCCCACAGTGAAACATGGTGGTGGCAGCATCATGTTGTGGGGATATTTTTCAGCAGTCAGAACTGGGAAAGTGGTCAGAGTTGAGGAAATGATGAATGGTGCTAAATACAGGGATATTCTTGAGCAAAACCTGTACCCCTCTGTGTGTGATTTGAGGCTAGGAACAAAGGTTCACCTTCCAGCAGGACAATGACCCCAAACACACTGCTAAAACACTTGAGTGGTTTAAGGGGAAACATGTAAATGTGTTGGAATGGCCTAGTCAAAGCCCAGACCTCAATCTAACAGAAAATCTGTGGTCAGACTTAAAGATTGCTGTTCACAAGCGCAAACCATCCAACTTGAAGGAGCTGGAGCAGTTTTGCAAGGAAGAATGGGCAAAAATCCCAGTGGTAAGATGTGGCAAGCTCAGAGAGACTTATCCAAAGCGACTCGGAGCTGTGATAGCCGCAAAAGGTGGCTCTACAAAAGTATTGACTTTAGGGGGTAAATAGTTATGCACATTGACTTTTTTTTGTTATTTTGGCCTATTTGAAGTTGTGGGCATGTTCTGTAAACTAAACTTAAATTCATGTAGTGCTGGATTTAGATTTAACTAGGGATGAGCCGAACACCCCCCGGTTCGGTTCACACTAGAACATACCGAACAGGCAAAAAATTTGGAAGAACACACGAACACCATTAAAGTCTATGAGACACGAATATGAAAAATCAAAAGTGCTAATTTTAAAGGCTTATATGCAAGTTACTGTCATAAAAAGTGTTTGGGGACCTGGGTCCTGCCCCAGGGGACATGTATCAATGCAAAACATTTTTCTAAAAATGGCAGTTTTTTCGGGAGCAGTGATTTTTTTAATTCTTAAAGTGAAACAATAAAAATTCAATATTACTTTAAATATCATGTCTGGGGGTGTCTATAGTATGCCTGTAAAGTGGCGCATTTTTCCCATGTTTAGAACAGTACCACAGCAAAATACCATTTCTAAAAGGAAAAATTGTCATTTAAAACTGATCGCGGCTGTAGTGAATTGTCGGGTCTCGGCAATATAGATAAAACTCATTGAAAAAAAAGAGCATGGGTTCCCCTCCCAGTCCATTACCAGGCCCTTCAGATCTGGTATGACTATTAAGGGGAACCCGAAACAAAATTTTAAAAAAAATGGGTGGGGGTCCCCTAAAATCCATACCAGGCCCTTCAGGTCTGATATGGGAATTAAGGGGAACCCTGCACCAAATTTAAAAAAAAAATTATGTAGGCCCCCCAAATCCATACCAGATCCTTCAGGTCTGGTATAGATATTAAGGGGAACCCTGTGCCAAAATTAAAAAAAAATTGTGTAAAGGCTTTGTTGATGGGGACAAGGGCCTCATTCCCACAACCCTTGCCCGGTGGTTGTGGGATTATGCGGGTGGGGGGCTTATGGGAATCTGGAAACCCCCTTTAACAAGGGAACCCCCAGATCCCGGCCTCCCCCCTATGTGAATTGGTAACGGGGTACATAGTACCCCTACCATTTCACAAAAAAGTGTCAAAAATGGTAAAAAAGATAACAGGCAGCTTGGGACAAGTCCTTTATTAAAAAATAAAAAAATAAATGTCCCGCAATCCTCTAGAAATGTCATTTTGCTGTGGTACTGTTCTAAACACGGGAAAAATGCGCCACCCCCAGGCATGATATTTAAAGGAGTATTTCATTTTTATTTAAACAAAAAAATCACTGCTCCCAAAAAAAAAATTTTGCATTGATACATGTCCCCTGGGGCAGGACCCAGGCCCCAAAACACTTTATTAAAATAACTTGCCTATAAGCCTTTAAAATGAGCATTTTTGATTTTCAATGTTAGTGTCCCATAGACTTTAACAGTGTTCTGGCGGCTTTCGAATTTGCCGCAAACACCGCATATTGTTCGCTGTTCGACGAATAGGCAAACACCCGATGTTCGAGTCGAACGTACGTTCAGCTCAAACATTGGGCTCATCCCTAGATGTAACATAGAAAAAGTCCTCAGCCTGTCGTGAAATTATTATCCCAAGATATTTAACCACTGGGCACTTAAACCCCCTTAATAACCAGACCAATTTTCAGCTTTTGGTGCTCTCACATTTTGAATGACAATTACTCAGTCATGCAACACTGTATCTATATAACATTTATGTCCTTTTTTTCACACAAATAGAGCTTTCTTTTGGTGGTATTTAATCACTGCTGGGTTCTTTATTTTTTACGCTATAAAAGAAAAAAGACAGAAAAATCTGTAAAAAAAAGCTTTTATTTGTTTCTGTTATATAATTTTGCAAATTAGTAATTTTTCTTCATATATTTTGGCCAAAATTTATACCGCTACATATCTTTGGTAAAAATAACCCAAATTGGTGGATATTATTTGGTCTTTGTGAAAGTTATAGAGTCCAAAAGCTATGGTGCCAATATCTGAAAATTGATCACACCTGAAGTACTGACAGCCTATCTATATTCTTGAGACCCTAACATGCCAGAAAAGTACAAATACCCCCCAAATGACCCCTTTTTGGAAAGAAGACACTCCAAGATATTTAGAAAGATGCATGGTGAGTTTTTTGAAGTTGTCATTTTTTCCCACAATTCTTTGCAAAATCAAGTTGTTTTTTTTTTCGTTTTTTTTCCACAAAATTGTCATATTTGCAGGTTATTTCTCACACACAGCATATGCATACCACAAATTACACCCCAAAACACATTCTGCTATTACTCCTGAGTATGGCGATACCACATGTGTGAGACTTTTACACAGCGTGGCCACATACAGAGGCCTAACATGCAGGGGAGCACCTTCAGGCGTTCTGGAGTGCCCAGGCCAATTCTGACATTTCTGTCCTACATGTAAAAATCATCATTTATTTGCTAGAAAATTTACATAGAACCCCAAAACATTATATATTTTTTTTAGCAAAGACCCTAGAGAATACAATGGCGGTCATTACAACTTTTTATCTCGCACGGTATTTGTGCAGCAATTTTTCGAACGTGTTTTTTTTTGGAAAATAAACTGTTTTGTGCTTTAAAAAAAAAACAAAACAGTAAAGTTAGCCCAATATTTTTGCATAATGTGAAAGATGAAGTTATGCTGAGTAAATAGATACCCAACATGTCACCTTTCAAAATTGCACGCGCTTGTGGAATGGCGCCAAACTTCGCTACTTAAAAATCCCCATAGGCGACGCTTTAAAATTTTTTACTGGTTACATGTTTTAAGTTACAGAGGAGGTCTAGTGCCAAAATTATTGCTCTCGCTCTACCGATCGCAGTGATACCTCACATGTGTGGTTTGAACACCGTTTTCATATGTGGGCAGGACTTACGTATGCGTTCGCTTCTGCATGCGAGCACACAGGGACAGGGGTGCTTTAAAAAAAAAAAAAAAAATTGTTCATTTTACTTTATTTTAGTTTGATGCTTTTTTCCAAAAAAAAAAAACATTTTTGACCACTTTTATTCCTATTACAAGGAATGTAAACATCCCTTGTAATAGGAATATGGCATGACGTGTTCTCTACAGTGAGATATGAGGTCAAAAAGGCCCCACAGCTCACCTCTAGGCTAGGAAGCCTGAAATGAAAAAAAAAAAAAAAAAAGAGGATCCTGGCTTTGATCATAGCAGTGAGTCGGTAGAAGCACCGGAGGGCGGCCGGAGGGGGGATGTCGCCTCCCGTAAGAACGATCAAGCAGTGGAACAGCTGCTATGATCATTCTTATGGTGTAGGGAATCGCCGGCTAAAAAAGTTGATATCTGAATGCCTGTCGCTGCAGGCATCATTCAGATATCACCGCACAAAGTCAAGGACGTCGTATGACGGTGGGCTGGAAGTGGTTAAAACACATTTTGTTTTTAACACAAAGTTGTCCATTTATACAATATTTCTAAAACATAGCATGTACATACCAAAAATGACACCCCAAAATAGATTCTCCTACTCCTCCTGAGTACGGCGATACCACATGTGTCCCTGGATGCCCTCCGAGTTAAGAAACCGCCCTGTAGCCGTCATTCGGCTATGAGTCGGTTGTTAAGTGGTTAAATTCTGTTACCCATTGTAATTGCAAATCTGAAAAAGATGTGTTCTGCGCTTCTTCATCATTCGCAAACAGTAGGGATTTACCCCAATTTACTTTAAGCCCTGTAAATTGTGTGTATGTATATGTGTATGTGTATGTGTATGTGTATGTGTATGTGTATGTGTATGTGTATATATATATATATATATATATATATATATATATATATATATATATATATATATATATATATAATCAAGTCTAAAAGGTCCTTGTAATGATGGACCCGTGTCACTTGGGAATAGCAGCATATGGTCTGCATATAGAGCTACCCTCTCCTCCAGCCCCCCAATTTGTAATCCCCAGATATCAGAGGAAGTCCGAGGAGCCTCTGCCACTGGCTTTATTGCTATAGCAAAGAAGGCCAGAGAGAGAGGGCAACCCTGCCTCGTTTCTCTATATAACTGAAAAAAAAAGTTGACAGCCTTCCCCCCAGCTTAACCGCTGACATAGGTTTATTATATACTATTTGTATCCAATTAATAAACACTAATGTAAATCCCATCCTTCTCAGTATTTCCCATAGAAAGGGCCATTCAATAGTATCGAAGGCTTTTATGTCCAAAGAGGCCACTTTTTCTGGATCCCTCATTGGCATGATGAGCATGTATATTAGTATGTAACCTATGTAGATTAATATCTGTCGTTTTCTGAGACATAAATCCTGTCTGATCTGAATCTATTATGGTTTTTAACAAAGGTTGTATTCTCAATGTTAATATTTTAGTCAGTATTTTAATATCTATATTCAATATGGCTATTAGCCTGTAAGAAGCGCATCATTTTGGATCCTTCATTTCTTTATGTATAAGGGCTATGTGTGCCTGTCTCATTGAATCTGGAAGAGTCCCTTTCGATAACCCATTTGTGAATATTTCTGCTAGTTTTTGGGCTAAAAAGTCCCCATATTTTATATAAAATTCAACAGGGATTCCATCAGGTCCTGGAGCTTTTCCCCTCGGGAAAGTATGTATAGTCTTCAAAATCTCCTCACTTGCGATCGGGCTAACCAATGTCTCTCTCTCCCTATCCGACAACCACCTGAGGGCTATCCGGTCTGTTATCTCACCCCGGGCATAGGTCAGAGGGGAGGGAAGAGATATATAATGGAACCATAATACCTCTTAAAGGTCTCCAAATATCCTCAGGATTGACTACCATCTCTCCTTCTGGAGTCCTAATCTCCGGTATAAGTGTGACCTGATGTTCCTGTTGCGCCGACCTTGCCAAGAATCTCCCGCTTTTATCCCCTTGTTCAAAAATGTTTTGTCTATTTTTATATAGTTCTAACCTAGTTATTTCCATCTTATGCAAGTGTAGATCCCTTTGCACGGCCATCATTATATCAAAATGAATTATACTAGGATATTTTTCTTTCTGTAGTTCTATCTGCATTTGTAATACCTGTATTTTAATCTTCTGTTTCTTATTCACCGCCGCAATATTTGAGATGTATTGCCCTCGCACAAATGCTTTAAAAGCATCCCAAACCATATCTAACGAGGATGTTCCAGCATTGTTTTCCCAATATTCCACTACATCAATGACATTTATTTTGCTATCTCTGGGTACGACACCCACTGAGGAGCCAGTCGCCACAGTGATGCATATTTTAAAGCGGGGGTACGTATTGATAACAGAGGAGAGTGGTCCAAAAGGCCACTTGGTAAATATGAAGCTTCCACAATATCTGCTGCCAATGCGGGATCTGCAAGAGCTAAATCTATTTGGGATGAAGTTTTATAGGAGGTGGAAAAACAGGAATATACTCTTTTTTGTGGGTTTCTCCAGCTCCAAATTTCTATTATACCTGTCTCCTGTGCCCAATTGTATAAATCAGCTGAATACTGCTTGGGAGGCTTCGGTCTACCCAAATCTGGGGTTAAGATAGAATGAAAGTAGTAAAGTAGTAATTTTGCTGGAAAATGTTGGATATTTTTCTCTGGTATTACATTTAGTATTTCAATGGAAAAAGGGGGAGGAATATAAATTGCTGCTATGACATACCTTTGTTGCCCTAGTGTATATACTAAGATAACATATTTACCCTGTATGTCTGTATACAGTCAGGTCCATAAATATTGGGACAGCGACACAATTCTAATCTTTTTGGCTCTATACACCACCAAAATGGATTTGAAATGAAACAAACAAGATGTGCTTTAACTGCAGACTTTCAGATTTAATTTGAGAGTATTTACATCCAAATCAGGTGAATGGTGTAGGAAATACAACAGTTTGTATATGTGCCTCCCACTTTTTAAGGGACCAAAAGTAATTGGACAATTGGCTGCTCAGCTGTTCCGTGGCCAGGTGTGTGTTATGCCCTCATTATCCCATTTTCAAGGATCAGATAAAAGGTCCAGAGTTCATTTCAAGTGTGCTAATTGCATTTGGAATCTGTTGATGCCAACTCTCAATATGAGATCCAAAGAGTTGTCACTATCAGTGAAGCAAGCCATCATTAGGCTGAAAAAACAAAACAAACCCATCAGAGAGATAGCGAAAACATTAGGCTTTGGCCAAATCAACTGTTTGGAACATCCTTAAAAAGAAAGAATGCACCGGTCAGCTCAGCAACACCAAAAGGAAACCAACTGTGATGGATGACCGAAGAATTTCTTCCCTGGTGAAGAAACCACCCTTCACAACAGTTGGCCAGATCAAGAACACTCTCCAGGAGGTAGGTGTATGTGTGTCAAAGTCAACAATCAAGAGAAGACTTCACCAGAGTGAATACAGAGGATTCACCACAAGATGTAAACCATTGGTGAGCCTCAAAAACAGGAAGGCCAGATTAGAGTTTGCCAAACAACATCTAAAAAAGCCTTCACAGTTCTGGAACAACATTCTATGGACAGATGAGACCAAGATCAACTTGTACCAGAGTGATGGGAAGAGAAGAGTAGGGAGAAGGAAAGGAACTGCTCATGATCCAAAGCATACCACCTCATCAGTGAAGCATGGTGGTGGTAGTGTCATGGCGTGGGCATGTATGGCTACCAATGGAACTGGTTCTCTTGTATTTATTGATGATGTGACTGTTGACAAAAGCAGCAGGATGAATGCTGAAGTGTTTCGGGCAATATTATCTGCTCATATTCAGCAAAATGCTTCAGAACTCATTGGACGGCGCTTCACAGAGCAGATGGACAATGACCTGAAGCATACTGCAAAAGCAACCAAAGAGTTCAAGGGAAAGAAGTGGAATGTTATGCAATGGCCAAGTCAATCACCTGACCTGAATCTGATTGAGCATGCATTTCACTTGCTGAAGACAAAACTGAAGGGAAAATGCCCCAAGAACAAGCAGGAACTGAAGACAGTTGCAGTTGAGACCTGGCAGAGCATCACCAGGGATGAAACCCAGTGTCTGGTGATGTCTATGCATTCCAGACTTCAGGCTGTAATTGACTGGAAAGGATTTGCAATCAAGTATTAGAAAAGTGAAACTTTTATGGATGATTGTTAATCTTTCCCATTATGGTCCCTTAAAAAGTGGGAGGCACATATACAAACTGTTGTAATTACTACACCGTTCACCTGATTTGGATGTAAATACCCTCAAATTAAAGCTGAAAGTCTGCAGTTAAAACACATCTTGTTTGTTTCATTTCAAATCCATTGTGGTGGTGTATAGAGCCAAAAAGATTAGAATTGTGTTGATGTCCCAATATTTATGGACCTAACTGTACATATTATATTACTCATATTGAGTTAAAAATCATAATCATATTTCCCTATACCCATTTTTTGAAAAAAAAAAAAGGATCCACTTTTTCTCCCCTACACCCTTACAAAAGTGACAAGGGAAGAACGTGCCTTAATCCCCCCCCCCCCCCCCAACTGTATAACTGTTTAATTGTTTGTCTTATTGTGTTTTTCTTTTTTTTTTACTTTTTTTGGGAAAGCATTTTTAAAGGACTTGTGTAACCAAACCTGTCAGGAAATACTTCATCCCTGGTAATACATTGGTTCAATTAATGTTTATGATACAGGCAATGAAGCCAAGATCCAATTTTATTTTTTGATTTACAAGTTTTTGTGGAAGGCTCTTTATGATGTAATATACAAGTTTTGTATATATATTTTTATATATCTGGTAGAATAATTGTTGGAGAATTTGGTAAACAGCTGCTAACAGGCATTCACAAGGTGGTCCTGCTGTCTCCAGAATGCCTTTTTTTTTTTTTGCGGTATATCAGTCTATAATAGGACTAATGTGCCGTAACTGCTAGCCAACCATTAGACACAGTTACAACACGGTCTCATTAATTTGAATGACCTAGTCTGGCAGGCGGTGCCACCTGTCAACTCACCATGCCACATTAAAGTGATAGTAAAGTTTTGGTGTTTTTTTTAAATTAAAATAAACATGTCGTACTTACCTGCCCTGTGCAATGGTATTGCACAGAGCAGCCCTGATCCTCTTTTTCTGGGGTTCACCACTGGCTCTCCTGGATCTTCCTTTTCGGCATTTCCCATCATACAAAGATGCTTTTTATGGGGGCACTCTTACGGGCTCACTCCCAAGCCGCCCTGTCTGCATCTTTAGACACAGACAGCACAGTTCAGCCCTGCCCCCCCCATTTTCCCTCATCATAGGATTTGATTGATAATCAATCAATCTGTCCAGTGAGGAAGGAGAGAGCCGAGAGGGCTGTGCTCTTGTGCCCAATGCTGAATTGAGATCTAGCTCAGTAAGTAAAATGGGGGGGGGGGGGGTTCTCTGTCACAAAAGGGTTTTTTTTAATCTTAATGCATAGAATGTTTTAGGGTAAAAAACCTTTAAGTGGTTTTAAAGTCAGTTTTTTTTTTTTTATCTTAAGGCATTCTATGCCTTAAAATAAAAATCCTTCTGTGTGCAGCAGCCCCCCTCAGCCCCCCCTAATACTTACCGGAGCCCCATCTCTGTCCAGCGATGTCCATAAGTGTGTCCCCCTTCCGGGACTCTCTCTCCTGATTGGCTGAGACACAGCAGCGGCACCATTGGCTCCCCCGGCTGTCAAGTCAGTAAGCCAATCAGGAGAGAGAGAGGGGATGGGGCCTAACCACAGCTCAGTGTCTGAATGGACACACAGAGCTGAAGCTCGGTTTAGGTGCCCCCATAGAAAGCTGCTTGCTGTGGGAGCACTCAACAGGAGGGAGGGGTCAGAAGCTCCAGCCAGGGACCCGAGAAGAGGAGGATCTGGGCTGCTCTGTACAAATCCACTGCACAGAGCAGGTAAGTATAATGTGTTATTTTCATAGAAAAGAAATAAACAGACTTTCCAATCACTGTAAGGCTTTGAAATCACTTTAAATTGGCCATCACCCCTTCTTGCTGTATTATGTAACTTTGGGCAGGTGACTGGTGGCAGTAAAACCAGGAACTCCGCCACCAGTTTTTACCACCCCCTGTGAAAAAGACTGATGTTTCTGTTCTAGCAATAGAAACAATCTTTAATAAAGATATATTTAATATTGTAACTAAACGTACAGAATTATAAGCTAAGCTGTATTTTTAAACCATAAATTGCTAACTCCTACATGCATTCTTGCTGGTGATCCAAAATTTGAATATGTTTGGCCATAGAACCCTTCTCTCACTGTGTGATTCTGCTCTGACCTGATAGTTTGTAGCACAGGCTTTGAGTGCTGTGCACTCTTTTTTGAGAGCTCTGGCAAAGCACAGAAGAATTCTGTAAAGCTGCAAGTAAGATTTTTCACCACATAGTGCCAATTAGCTTTGCTTTTAGTTTGGTAATATTTGTGGTAGGCCAGGTTTGTATTAACCCCTCTAGTAGCATATACTCACCTATTCTTCACTTTTTGATGCTCGGTTTAGCTGCAACAAGGTAAAAAAGAAAAGAAAAACCCAGCATTGGCAAAGCAATTATATTCAACAAATAAATTAGCTACTAATGTCAGGAAAACGGTAGCTGTGCTAAAGTCAGAAAGTCTGTTTAACTTACCTTAAAGTGTTTGTAACCCTACAAAGAAAAAAAAAGAGATCCTGTTCCCTTATAGCAGATTAAACAGCAGAGTGCTTGTGCTGTCTAATCTTCCCCTCTCTAAACTGTAAAAAAAAACTGGTTGATCCTGCCACTTCCTGTGTCCCCCTCTGTGAGCTGACCACGATAATCATGGCTGCTGAGCCCCGACTACCGTGGTCAGCTTGTGTGCCTCCATCATCTGCAGCTCTACCCTATCCCCGTCACCCCCTCCCTCCCTGCCTGTCAGCTCCGTGTGTCTATGTCTCTGCCCGCCCTCCTGTTGCTATTATTAAAAAATAAAAGATTACAAATTGTCACTGCCAGCCTCTCTATTATAACTAAGTATAACACACAGGGTAAATGTTTTTTTTAAAAACAAAGCTTGTAAATACAGCTTTACAGCTATCTTCAGGCTAGTCACGTGACTCCTGGCCGGTCTCCTACTCTGATCCAGGGCTACAGCGGGAGATGCTGAGTGGCCACATGACCTCCCCGGCTGACTTCAGAGGGAGATCTCAGCCCCTCCTGCAGTAACTCTGGATCGAAGTAGGAGACCGGCCGGGAGTCACGTGACCAGCCTGAAGATAACTGTAAAAAGGTATTTACAAGCTTTGTTTTGGTAAAACATTTACCCTGTGTGTTATGCCTTATTATAATAGAGGGGCTGGCAGTGAAATACATTTTTATGGTAGCAACCACTTTAATATAGATTCTATGCAATCTACCATCACCAGATTTCAAACAGCACAGCAGCTAATTTTTTAAATCTGTATCTGTATAAGGTCTTCCCAATGTTTGCATGCTGTTTCTCCAAGGTCCTGGGTCAGTGCAGCTTTTGTTTGTTTCGGATTGGTTTTGCATTCCTATACAAGTCTATGAGAATGAAAAAACCCCTTGAAGCAAGTCAAATGCAGGTCAGAAGGGTGTCAACTGCAGGTCAAATGCATGTGTTACAGACACTAAAGCCAGCCATACATGGGTTCAATTCCGAAAAAAAAAATTATTTTCGAAAATGAGAGATTTTGTGCATTTTGTGATCCAATGGTGCCACCATTGATTTTGAAATTCGACTAACCAAGTCTTCAATTTCACCTCATTTTGCTACAGAAAATATTTTTTTGTGGCTGGGAATCTTCTTTCCTTTCCAGGTCACAGCTCATGCACATTTCTTTTTCGATTATATTTCTTGCACAATTCTCCCATCATTGATTGGAAATTTGTATGTTTTTCCAAAAATTTTCAACATTCCCGATCACTTAAATTCGATGGCCATATGTAAATTGGCCATGGATGCTACCAAATAATGGTGTGAAAGTCTAAAGAAAATTCTCAGTTACGATTTTTGTAAGAAAGTTCTTTCTAAATTTGACCCATGTATGGCCTGCTTAACACAATTCACATTTTCAGCAATGGTCTGATTCCAAGAAATTTCTTTACTTTCAAAAGATTTTTATTTTTTATTGCAGAGAAAAACAGAACAGAATATTAGCACAACATATATCGAGAAATTTTACATTGTGATGGGGAGGATGTGTTACAAATCAATAGCAACAAGGCCCTATAAGGTGTTTTGAGGTTCTTATGGGAGCGGAGCGAAAGACAACTGGGTTACTTCCCCTGGCATGTCGGGAAAAAGCTTTCAACAAGAGGTTTGAGGGGACAGGTGGAAGAGGGGGTCATCCTTGACCTGTGCACCCCTAAGGGGATCAACCTGTGCCCAGGCATGACTTCCCCCCACCACCAAATTCCCACCCCATAGCCCTCTGAGAAACAGGCCATGAGGGATTTGGCTTCAGAAAACCCTCTTTACCTTACTAGGAAAGCTACTAGACCATCATTACTATCAATGCGCATTGATTAAAACATATTAGAACATCCCTCATAAACGTACCATTCTAACAGGAGTGAGAAAGAGGGAAAAGAAGGTAGGAAGAGAAGAATAGGAAAAGTTGCACATGCCGAAAATTAGTTTGTAGGTTCTGGGTGATTGCGGAAAACCCCTGGAGTGAGTGAGACTCCTTGGAATGTGGCCCAAGGATCCCAGACTGTTTCAAATTTTTGGGTAGAGTCCATGAGGATGCTGGCTAATTTTTCTTGAGACATAATCCATGAGATCTTGCGTTGTACTGCTGCTATGGATATCTATGGTTTCCATGGCCTAGCAATAGTGAGCTTTGTTCCTAGGAGAATAAAGTGGATCAGTTTCTGTTTAGGCTTGGAAATATGTGGAATATGGGTGTTCAGAAGGGTGACAGTTGAGGACCTAGGGACCGTGCAATTGGTGGCTTTGCAAATTAGGTTAAGTTTCTCTTCCAGAATGGTCTGATTCTGGGACTCTCCCACCAGATATGCGCCATTGAGCCCAGGAGTTGGCAGCCCCTGAAGCAGCGTGGCTCTGCTGAGGGGTAAATTAACGCAAGTCTAGTGGGGGTCAGGCCATCTTGTGAGCACCTTTAAGTTGGCTTCCATCAGGGAAATGTTTAGGATGCCCCGGAATGATTTGGAACATGTAGCTTGCCAGGTCTCCAGGTCCCACTCATGTTGGAGGTCAGCCTCCCATGCTGTCATGTAAGAGGATTTTTCTGTCGGGTGGATGAGTGACGAGTAGATTATTGAGATGCCTCCCCTTTGCCCATGGCTTGTCTGCACCAAAGTTCATAATCTGTAAATTTGGGTGGGAGAGGTTTGTCTGTCCAGATTTTGCGTAGGAAGTGCAAAATCTGCCAGAATCTGAATTTTTCCGAGGTCTAATTTGGTAATACAGTGGCCTAGGGTGAGGGGGCCCTTAGAGGTGAAAAAATGTCCTATGTGGTACAGGACTTTGTCCAGCCACCATTTGAAGGATTTGATGTCTAGTCCAGGGGGTAAGTCTGGGTTGTAAAATATGCGGGCAAGAGGGTGCCCTGTTGATACCAGAGCTGGCAGGTTTTGGATGTTGTCCCAGAGGGCATAAGAGTAAGATAGGGTAGGGGACAAAATTGGAGGTCTTTTTTTCTGGGGGCATCAGAGCAGGAAGTCCAGGGTAAAGTGTGGGACTGCCTGTCTTTCTATGTGGACCCAATCCGGCTTTTCTGTGGAGAGTTGGGCCAGTCTAGCAGCTAAGTAGGTGTGGCAATCCGAGGCCTCCCTTCTTCCTGTGAAGAAACAGAGTATGTTGAGGGATTCTGTATCCTGCAGTTACCCCAGACAAATTTGATTATTTTACTCTGGAATGAATGTAACTGATCTTTCCTTATTGGGATGGGGAGGGTGCAGAATAGGTAAAGGATTCTAGGGAGTAAAGTCATTTTAATGGAGTTTATTCCACCTAGCTAGGAAAAATTGTTTTTAGACCATTTCTTAAGTTCTGCTTCCAGTTTTTGGTAAAGGGGCAGGTAGCTGTTGGCGTAAAGAGAGTCTGTGTGTGCTGTTAGGTAATCCCAAGGTATTTGATAGAGGATGTCCTCCATTCAAATTTGAAGGACTGTTGGATAAGGGAGACTGTGGGAGGCGGAAGAGAGACAATTTAAGGCTTGCAATTTGGAGTAGTTGACCTGAAGCCCTGAAATTTTGGAGAAATCAGATAGTACTTTGTTTAGGTTTGGTAGAGAGGTTAGGGGAGAGGTCAGGAATAGGAGTATATCATCAGCGAAAAGTCCGCATTTGTGATTTTGATCTCCACATGCTACACCTTTAATGTCAGGATTCTGGCGTATGGCTAGGGTTTCAATGACTATGGCAAATATAATTAGGGAGAGTGGGCAACCCTGTCTGGTACCTCTGTCTATGTGTATCGGGGATGAGTAGTGACCTTGTAAGCAGATTTGAGCCGTAGGATGGGAGTAGAGGGTGTGTATCAATGTATGCTGTGTTGAGTTGAGTGCGCTAGGGGCTGCCCTGAGTTTTGGCATTAAACATTTTTGTCATATGCAGAGCTAGGGAGCCTGAAAAGGCCTTGTAGTAGGGGATGGATAGGTCATCAGGTCCAGGGGCCGATCCCTTTTTGTGGCCCTTGATGACTAACATTACCTCCTCCACTGTGAAGGGTGTCTCCAAGATATCCCTGTGTTTAGTGTCTAGGGATGGGATGGGCAAGCTATCTAGAAATTCAGCTATCAAGTCTCTGGGAGGCTGTGGTGGGGTGCTGTAGAGTTTAGAGTAAAATTCTTGGAATGCCTCCATGATCTTGGCTAGGTTGGCTGTGGGTTCCTGTCCCACAATTTGAATCTTGGGCAAGGTGTAAATCCTCGATCTGGGGCTTTATTTGGCAGCTAGTAGTGGACCTATCTTGTCTTTTTGTGTGTAAAATGCATTGCCATTCCAGTGTAAGGATTTCTCTGCTTTCCTTGTGAGGGCCAAATTGAGTTCAAGCCTTGCTTTGTCTATTTGGGCTACTGAGGTGTTAGAGGGGTTCTTTGTGTTGCACCCGCAGGGCCGTGTATGACCTCTCCAATCTCTCAATGTCAACTTTGTGTTCTCTTTTGATTTGTGTGGCTATCTGAATGATCTTGCCTCCGATGAAGGCCTTGTGGGCTGCCCACAGTGTATCTGCTGAGGTTCCCTCTACGCTATTGATATCAAAGTATTACTGAAGTGAGTTATTTATTTCTGTGGCTTTGATGGGGTTGGAGAAAATGGATTAATTCAGTCTCCAGTGCTCCCCTGTTTTGCCATATGGGTGTTAGTGCGGATGGACATGATTACCATAGAGTGGTCTGACAGGGCCGTATCGCTAATTTGAGATTTGAGAACTGCCAGAAGAAGGTATGAGGGGACCAGGATATGGTCAATCCTGGCGTAAGTATTCTGTGGGTGGGAGTAGTGAGTGAAATCCTTTTTGGAGGGGATAGATTCTTGCCAGACATCTGTTAGTCCCCAGGCATGGAGTAGTTTGGCGATTTTGAGGCTCACCCTATTGGGTCGGGTTAGTTGAGCCAAAGGAGGCTTGGACTTGTCTAACCCCTGGTCAAATGCCACGTTGGAGTCCCTGCCCAATACGATCAGGCCTTCCAAAAGGGGATTTAGGGTATCCAATAAGAGTGGGCAGACTTTTCCTTGCCCTTTATTGGAGGAGTAATAGGAGACCAGGGAATATAGGTGTCCCTCTAATGTGCCCTTTATCAGGAGCAACCTGCTGTAACGAGCCCCTGCTCACTCGGTTCCACTCTCCCGACACTCCTCTGCAGCTATAGAATCAGACTGCAGAATCTGATGGTTCGGTCATCCGATGCTCCGGGACTAGAACTACAGCTATATGCCGTTCTAATCCAGTTGTGTAGCTCAGAACAAACACCAGGCAGGCTGTATGTAAGTTCAACCAGGAATCTCTTTAATTGAAAAATACAGGCTCTTTTATACAATAAAAGAGGAGGTGCGTACCTCCGGCTCATATTACTCTGAACATACACCCGTGACCAGAAACCTAATTACCTAATCCCTTTAGACAGCCTAGATGACTCAGACATGACCTTTAGGCCAGACTGGCCGTCTTGTAGCTCAGAAAACCCAATCCCAATCAACATTATCACAATAGCAGAGTTAATTAACACAAACAATGGGGATCTAATGACTCTTAGATCCCATACTAGAGACTTATTTACAATACACATTCTAGCAGGCAACAGACAGACAGGTGGCTGGAATTGACACCAGCCCCTCCCAACAGTACTTGTCCCAGCATTATTAATCAGCCACTATTTCTAGTATTCTAGAAATAGAGTCTGTGTGTCCTGGGGGACCAGGACCCAAATCCACAATAATACCACCTCAAGGGTCCCCAGGCACACAGCTCACAAAGAGCACTGTTCCCCCAAATGCCAGGGCCCACGATCGATCTGCAAGAGGCTAGCATTCAGTCCCCTCCAAAAGTCTCTCTCCCGGCTAGGTATGTCACATTTCTCCCCTTTTGGCAGGAGACTAACACAGGAGGAGACCCCAGACGGGTTGACTCCGAAGTTAGTCAGTAGTTCCAGTCCTCTAATGCCTGTACCCACACAGTACCCCAAACAAATTGTTCCAAACAAAGCATTACTCACCCAGCCAACCTCTGCCTCTCTCAGAGAACATATCTGCCGCTGGGGAGAGGCCTGGACTGGCCCTTCTCCCGGAAGTCCTTTCTGCTGCTGGAGAGAAGACAGGGTTCCTGGGCTCACTCCGTCATGCTGTTGGGGATCTGGGCCGACTGCCCAGCATCCCTGGGGTATACAGGTGGAGACTGAAGTCCCATCCACCTTCACAGGAAATCCATCCTCTGTTAGTTGAGGGAAGAGTCCAGCAGTATTTGGCCCTGTTGCCAGCCCTTCTGCTGGAAACCCCACACCATCTGCTCCGGCTAACTGTTGGGGCAGGAGGCTGGCTTCCTCCACTCCCAAACTGTGTAGCTGCCATTGGGGAGGTGAGCCGGCTGCTTCCTTTTCCATTTCCTCATCTGGATGTTGGGACGATATGTCTGTGGTGCTGTCTCCCAGGTGCACGGAACTTTGCTGGGGAGGAAAGACCACTTCCTCCACCCTGGCCAACTGTTGGGGAGGGACGACGAACACCTCCTCTCCCTTCTCCCCCTGTATCCTGATCTGCTGCTGGGAAGTGACCACCTCCTTCTCACCCTGAGCCTCCAGAACCGCCGCAGGTGTAGGGCAGAGATCTTGGACCCTCTATCCGGTTGCCAGCGCTTCAGCTTGGGAAGTTCCTTGTAACTTCAGATACTTCTGTTGGTGCTGGGCAGAGCACAGTGAAGTTTGGCCCTAATAACAGCTCTTCTGCTGGAGGCTCACCAGGTTGTTCTTCCTCAGCAGAAAAGTCTATCAAATCCCCTGTCTCTGCAACTGGTGTCTGGGGATAAAGGTTCACCATCTCCTATTCCTGGAACCCAGAAGATGCTATCAGTGCTGGGCAGAGGTTAGCAGAGCTCAGCCCCATTGTCAGCACTTCAGCTTTGGGGATAGCGATCTCCAGATTTACCACTGCCGATTCTCTGGCATTCTGCTGGACAGGCACATTCCTCCATCCAAGATCATCCACTGCAGAAACAGGTTCATCAAGGTCAGTCAGCACTTGCTGCATCCGCCATAAGACCTCCGCCTCCATAGCTGCGGGGGCAAGTTGGCAAAGCACACTGTTACTCTGCCACATTGCCAACTCTTCAGCCATGATTTCAGAGTTGTCAACTGGTATTTCCTGATAGTCCCAGGCAAAGGGAGCCCCACCCTGCTGCTGAGCAGAGTCTAGCAGCTGTCTGTAGGCCATCTCAAGCTCCCATTCCTGAATGGCCAGAAACTCCAAATCTTCCTGTGCCCAGTGCACTTCCGAGACATTCAGTCTTCACCCTCTGTGCTCCATTATTTCCTCCAAACGCCACTTCCAATCACTCCCAAAGTCAGGGTCCTCGGACAGCCTCCAGTATAACAATCCCAGGCCATCGTAGTCAAAGCCTTCCGTGGGGCTGCCATCAGCTGTCCACGGGCACACTTGGGCCACATACCACCGGAGGGCTCTGTAGCTCTTGTCCAACCGCATTTCTGCCCGGATCAGCCTGCTTAACTCGGCTGTCCACTCCTGGTTCAGCTGTTCCCCCAGCATTTGCACTTCATACTGCGACCAGTACCTTACATGGATGGAGGGGAGAACTTTTCCCTGGTTTTGCTGCTCACGGGCTAGCGCTTCCTTCCAGAGTTCACAGCGGATAGAATCAAACCATCCTAGCAGGACCTGCTCTGATACTGGTCCTCTGTGCTGTATCTGCATCTCTCGCAACCTCCTTCTGAATTCCTCTTCCATGGTGGCTGGTATCTGTACCTCTCCTCTCCTGCTATCTGGACCTTGGATCTAGGTGATGGTTTGGATGTGTTCACGGCAAGGAAGCACGATCCCACCTTTCCCTCCACGGCTCTCAAGTAAGTCTTTCAGCGTGGCTTTCCTGCAGGCTGGTTTGGAGTGTCCCAGTAACTGGAGAGCAAATCCCACGGCTGCCAACCAATGTAACGAGCCCCTGCTCGCTCGGTTCCACTCTCCCTACACTCCTCTGCAGCTATAGAATCAGACTGCAGATCGCAACATCTGATGGTTCGGTCATCCGATTCTCCGGGACTAGAACTACAGCTATGTGTCGTTCTAATCCAGTTGTGTAGCTTAGAACAAACACCAGGCAGGCTGTATGCAAGTTCAACCAGGAATCTCTTTAATTGAAAAATACAGGCTCTTTTATACAATAAAAGAGGAGGTGCGTACCTCCGCCTCATATTACTCTGAACATACACCTGTGACCAGAAACCTAATTAACATGGGCTAATTAACTAATCCCTTTAGACAGCCTAGATGACTCAGACATGACCTTTAGGCCAGACTGTCCGTCTTGTAGCTCAGAAAACCCAATCAACATTATCACAATAGCAGAGTTAATTAACACAAACAACAATGGGGATCTAATGACTCTTAGATCCCATACTAGAGACTTATTTACAATACACATTCTAGCAGGAAACAGACAGACAGGTGGCTGGAATTGACACCAGCACCTCCCAACAGTATTTGTCCCAGCATTATGAATCAGCCACTATTTCTAATATGGTAAATCCAGGGTCCCGAGAGTCTGTGTGTCCTGGGGGACCAGGACCCAAATCCACAGTAATACCACCTCAAGGGTCCCCAGGTACACAGCTCACAGAGCACCCTTCCCCCAAATGCCAGAGCCCACGATTGATCTGCAAGAGGCTAGCATTCAGTCCCCTCCAAATGTCTCTCTCCTGGCTAGGTCTGTGACTCCTGCCCTCTGGGCCTTTGAATTCAGATAGTTACTTAAAATTACTGAATTTGGAGATGATTGCTACCCCTCTGGTTTTATTTTCGGCATTGGCCAAGTAAAAACGAGGAAAATGAGTGTGGAGGAACTTGGGACTGTGCCGCCTAGAAAAGTGGGTCTCCTGGATCATGAGAATGTCTAGTTTAAGGGATTTATAACTGTCAAAGACTTTCCTCCGTTTGAGGGGATAATTTAGGCCCTGGGCGTTGTGTGTGGCAATTTTAAGGGCACTCTTTGTGAGATCAGCCATGGGGTTCAGGATCGGCAATGCCTCTGTCACTACTGTCACTCACCCTTTTAAAAGATGTATAAGTTAGACACATGTGGGGGAAGTAAAGAGTAGAGAAGGAGAAGGGAGGAAGGGACAGAGAAGAGGGATACAGATCTCCTGACATAAGAGAGCTGTACTTGGGGGGGGGGGATACCCCCAAGAACCACTACACAGGTAGAAAACAGTAAGGCTCTGTTCTGTGGAGGAACAGACAGCCTGAGGCCTACTGGAGTCTGAGGGAAAGGTGGAGGCACGTGGGGACCACCCCTCATCAGGGCACCTCTGGTAACGTTGAATAGGTGCTTAATAACAGCAAAACGGGAAGAACAATAAGAAATGTAGTAGAAAAAAATGGGACCTAGGTCCGACTGGGGGATCCCTCCATCCCCTTCTCCCTAGGGAGCTCAGGAGGGAGGGGGCCCAGATATTGAAGTGTGGAACCTTCCACAGCAGTGAGGGGGTCATAAGAAAAAAAAAATTGATTTCAGAAGGTGAACAGTTAGGACATTGAAGAGGTGGAACTCTAGTCCTCTGGAACGGTTAAATCAGGGTACCCATTTCTGGGTAGTGAGCGAGGGTCAGCTTGAGTTAGCTGGCGGGCGGTCAAGGGGGAACATTTTCTTTAGCCTTCTTGGTCCTCGTCTTGTTCCAGAGAGGTTATTGTGGGTGGGGTCGGTCTTCTGGTTGATCCAGGAATGTTGTGGGATGTGTCCATTGCAGCTTCTTGGGAGATATACTTGAGGTGTAGGAGTAGTTTTTCACCATCAGGAAAATTTGAGAAAGTAGTTCTTTCCTTTATCGGAGAATTTCACTCCGAATGGGAAGGCCCATTTGTATTTAACATCCTTTTGTGCGAGGACCGGTTTTAGCGATCTTCTGCGTTGCATTGTGGAGGGGGGATAGGTCTGCGAATATTTGAATAGGGTGACCCTGACACTACACCCGGGGCATAGACAGTGATTGTTTCATGGCTTCCTCCTTCACTGCATAGCTGACTCTGTCAGCCATCCTTTCTAGGGGGCCCCAGGGCTCTGTGGGCTCTGTCCAGTTCTAGGCAGTGTTGCTGGATATTTGGGATCAGATTCTGGATTACGTTCTGCACCAATGCTGTGATGTTAGTAATGGACTCGGAGAGACCTCTGATTCTGATATTGTATTTCCTGGATCTGTTCTCCAAATCATCGATCCTGGATAGGGTAACATCCAGTTGTTACTGTAATGTCTGAATATGGTCTGAGTTTTGGTTTGTAGCTGTGACAGTTTTGTCTAGTTTGTTTTCAAAAGTTTCCATTCTGGCTCCCAGATTCTGAAAATCTGATTTTAAATCCCCTGTAATTTTGGCTGCTGTTTGGGATAGACCCCTTTCCAGGAGTTCAGACAGTTTCTGGTACAGGTCAGCTGCTGGGAAGGCAGAGGCTGTGGCCTGGTAGTCAGTAGGGAAGAAGACTGCATGGCTGGTTGTGTTAGGTCCCATAGGGGAGAAGGCATAGTCCTCCATGGTGTGGCCAATCAGGGACTCTGTGGAGGCAGGGGGTGGTGACATGGTCTGCTGGGTACTCACATGGACCAAAGGGGTCCATCTTGGATACACAGCGTGTGTCATTGTCGCCAAATTTCAGCCTGAGGTCTCTCCTGACCGACGATGCGGACATATGGGGGGGTTCCCAGGTGTCCAGGAATGTTGGAGTTGTTGTGGCGCTGTTCCCGGTGCTCTGTATGTTGAGTTGTGGGCGCCGCTGGGCTGGAATGTGAATCCATTGTCAATAGAGTCATCCAGGGAAGCAGATTCATGTCCGATGAACAGATCCATGTCATGATGAACAACGCCCTTCAAAAAAATGTTGGCATAATCTGCTATTTTTGCTCATTTACTGCAAATTACATCACCCAGATCACGCCACTAAATGTAAACAAAGGGGTGGGGTCCCCAGGTTATGTCACTCTTAGACAATGTAGATTCCCAACCCCCCCATTTGTTGCATATCTTTGCTGAATGTATCACTTTCTGATGTCCCACCATTTTAGATTTTAGTATGGCCATTTGCTGAACCTCCAAACAAGCAAAATGTGTTCCAAACCTGGGTTCAGACCAAGCTGGCAGCTCATCCTTAATGACAAACAGAGCAAGTTTAAAAGCTCACAATGACACCAGAACAGGCATGTCAGGCTGGTGTTTTATAGACAACATCCAATCCAATCTCACTCTATGAGTTTAAATAAATATTTAGGCATTTTTTTAGTTTTGCACAGAGAGAAAAAAGGTTAGATACTTTTTTAAAGCAGTATTGAACCCAAAAAACAAAAATGAAATATATTGAACCTTACATTAGATATGTTGGGTGCATTATTTTTGTTAAGCTTTTATTCCTTTATTTTCACTTGGTGATCTGGTCACTAACATACTACCTGTCTTAGGGTGTCTCAAATCTGGATAGAGCAGCAATAGAGACACCTTTGGACAGCAGCCTTTTTAATGGAATAGATTGGATTCAAAGGAACAGATTATCAAAAATGAAAAGACATTGTTTGCTTAATAGAAATAATGTCTACTAGAGTGTATGGCCTCAAACATTTGTGGGTTCTTTCGTTGGAATTCACAAAAGATCTGACATTGTACATCAGCTACACTATCTCACAAAAGTGAATACACCCCTCACATTTTTGTAAATATTTTATTATATCTTTTAATGTGACAACACTGAAGAAATGACACTTTGCTACAATGTAAAGTAGTGAGTCTACAGCTTGTATTACAGTTTAAATTTGCTGTCCCCTCAAAATAACTCACACACCCATTAATGTCTAAATCGCTGGCAACAAAAGTGAGTACACACCTAAGTGAAAATGTCCGAATTGGGCCAAATTAGCTATTTTCTCTTCACAGTGTTGTCATGTGATTCATTGGTGTTACAAGGTCTCAGGTGTGAATGGAGAGCAGGTGTGTTAAATTTGGTGTTATCGCTCTCACTCTCTCATACCGGTCACTGGAAGTTCAACATGGCATCTCATGGCAAAGAACTCTCTGAGGATCTAAAGAAAAGAATTGTTGCTCTAAATAAAGATGGCCTAGGCCAGTGACGGCGAACCTATGGCACGCGTGCCACAGCTGGCACGTCAAGACCTCTGTCGGCATGGCAGGGGAATCCCCCAGCCAGGCAGTCACTTGCACTGACATTGCAGGCAGGGAGGAGCTGGCTCCCTTCCTTGCATCAGTGCCAGCAACGTCGGCAGGGGGGTGAGCAGCCAGTCATCTTGTTCCCTGCGCGCTGTTTAGGAGGGGTGTAAAATGTTTCCTCCACCGTCCCGACTGTTCTGCAGCTTATTGCCTCCCCGGACCCCTACACCTCTGGTAAGGCATTCGGGGATTACTTTCTACAGGCACCCTATTCAAACTCCCCTTGCTCCAGGACGACTTTGGTTCAGTCTGTCCTAGTGCAGCCTGTGGAAAGCAGAGGGGGAGGGGCGGTGCTCAGAGCAGATCGTCCATGGGGGATATATGTAATGGCTGCTAGCTGACATCCTGGTGGCAGGGATATCGAGGAGCAGCTGGATGGTGGGGATTCCAACAATACTGCCCGGGGAGAGCTGGACGATGAGGCCATGGAACGGTAAGGAGGAGGATGGATCCTCCGATCTACATTGTACTGTGTGTGGGGGGGGGGGGTGTTAGTAGTGCAGGAAGCATGTGTCAGGTAGGTGAGTGCATGTGTCGGGTAGGTGAGTGCATGTGTCGGGTAGGTGAGTGCATGTGTCGGGTAGGTGAGTGCATGTGTCGGGTAGGTGAGTGCATGTGTCGGGTAGGTGAGTGCAATGGTCAGGTAGGTGAGTGCAATGGTCAGGTAGGTGAGTGCAATGGTCAGGTAGGTGAGTGCAATGGTCAGGTAAGGGAGTGCATGTGTCAGGTAGGTGAGTGCAATGGTCAGGTAGGTGAGTGTTGAAAAAAGGAGGGGTGTGGAGGCGCCAACTGTGGTAGCTTGTTTATGCAAAAATAAAAGTTAGTGTAACAATTACACTTACTGGTTCGCAGGGTGTTTCTTTGAGATGGAAAGTGTCCTGGGATGTGCTGTTATCTTGTTTCCGGCTCGGATTTCATTCCTTCAGGCATCTGGGTGTGGAGTCTGTACACAGGCTGAACCACTGCATTCAGTGCATGGAAAGCTCCACGCTGACCACTCTGGAGCGCGGAAGAGGAAATGACGTCACTGATGCACGGCAAACGTCCAGGCTGGTGTTGGGGATAATGCAGCGATAGTACAGGCTCGGGGCTCACAGCTCCTTCTACTGGCTTTTTTGCTCCCTGGAGGAGAGCAGCTTGAATATATAGCGGAGGCAATTAGGTTAAGGTGTATGGGCTGGAGGTCTGTGGCTGTGGAACCAAAACAGCCAGCAGACCCACAATCTTCCAAAAAGCACAAAAAAGTTGAAAGTAAAGTATGAAGAATTAAAAATATGATGAATTGGGGGTAAGTTTAATAAATATAAGGATAATAATAGTAAGTGGAATTAGAGTTAAAACATTTATTTAGAAGATGAAAAAAATGTGGAAAAAAAAAATGAAATAAAAATAAATATAAACTGAAAAATAAAAAATAAAATGAAAAATAAAAAAAAAATGGGAAAAAACAATGAAAAATAGAAATAAAAAAAAATAATATATATATATATATATATATAAATAAATAAAATAAAATACATAAAAAAATAAAAATAAAAATAAGTATAAAAAATTAGTATAAAAATAAATATAAAAATAAATGTAAAATTAAAATAAAAAATAAAAAATGAGATTAAAAAGCACTGGGATACACATTATGAGGATGATCTCAGAGGGGACATGAGGGAAGGGGGGGTGGGGAGGGGTGGGAGGAAAAAGGGGTGAAGTTGTTATATAGAACGGTGGGGTTGCTATCTGGGTCCATGAGGGGACAGCGGTCCCTCAGGTGACTGGATGATACGACAGCAATGGACCATGGGGGTATTTTTATGTTGTAGGAAACTTCTACATGGTTTGTATAGTGATGGGCAAGGTGTGTATATATATATATATATATATATATATATATATATATATATATATATATATATATATAAAATAAGAAAGTGAAGAATGAATGTATGATTGGAGAAGGGAGGGGGGGAAGTAAACTACAACAAAGAATGTGTTTCTAATTCTTCATTGAGTCCCCCTGGCGAGAGAGTACCCAATGAATATATCCAGTAGGCCTCCTGCTGACACAGGCGTTTAAAACGTTCCGCAGCAGGAAGACCTCTGGGCATGGCCTCGATGACCCAGACTCTGAGGCCCATGGTAGATTTTTGGTGTTCCTTCAAAAAATGAAGAGGGACACTGTGTTTGTCCCAGCCCTTTTCTATGAAACGCCTGTGTTCGCCAAAACGTTGGCGTAGGGGGCGTATGGTCCTGCCCACATAAAAGAGACCACATGGGCAGGTCAGGCAGTACACCACGTATTCACTGGAGCAATTATAAAAGTCTTTTATGGTGTATGTTTTGTCTTTAACAGTGAAGTTTTTTTGTCCATGGTCAACAAATTTGCACGTTAGGCATAATTTTTTCCGGCATTGGTACATTCCCACTAATGGAATTAGGGGGATGTGTGAGGCTGGAGTGAGTGGGACTTTACGGATTTTACTGGGTGCTATCCTACTTTTAATATTTTTTGCTCCACGATATGAAACCTTGGGTAGTTGGGTGAGGGAAGAACCTAGAAAGGGGTCTCCAAGCAAGATGCACCAATGTTTGGCTAAGATGTTCTCCATCTTCTTGTGACAATCATGAAACTGGGTAGTGAAACGTGTTGGTTGTAGATTATCTGAAGTTTTGGGCTTGGGTGGAGGTTTCTTTGCCTGTTGGAGGAAGGCCTTTTGTACCAGATGTGGTGGGTATCCTTTGTCTTGAAATTTATTGGAAAGGAGTTTACCCTGTATGTGGTAATCTTCGTCCTTGGTGCAATTCCGCCGAATTCTATGGAATTGGTTCTTCGGTATGTTGTTGATCCATGTTGGATGGTGACAGCTCTGGTAGTGAATATAGGAATTTCCAGCAGTGGGTTTGACAAAGTTTGTAGCATGTATTTCAGATTCACTATGAAAAAGTTCTAAGTCCAAGAAGATTAGTTTTTCAGGGTCTATGACATGGGTGAAGGATAGTCCTAGGGAGTTGCAGTTGCAATGCTTGACAAAGGACTCTATACTCTCTGATGTGCCCTCCCAGATCAGAATGATATCATCGATGTAGCGCCCATAATATATGATATGGGCGGCAAAAGGGTTGTTATGTGAGACGTATTGTAGTTCCCAGTAGCCCATAGTCAGGTTGGCGTAGCTTGGGGCAAAATTGGCACTCATGGCAGTGCCTTGAGTTTGTAGATAGAAGGTGTGGTCAAACTCAAAGTAGTTGTGTTCTAGACAGAATTGTGTAGCCTCCAGGATGTACTGTGCCTGTCTGGGATTGATGAGGGGGTCCTCAGAGAGAAAATATTCTACTGCTCTGAGGCCTACTGCGTGGGGGATGGAAGTGTATAGAGATGTAACGTCTAAGGATACCCACTGGTAGGTGGGTTTCCAGGTGTAGAAGGAAAGCATCTCCAATAGGTGGGTGCTATCTCTAATATAAGATGGGAGGTGTTGCGCAAGGGGTTGAAGGAAATGGTCTATGTACAGTACCTGACCGCGAGATTGTGTTTCCAGCGCGATAGCATCGCGCTGGTTCTCGGCGACAGGGTACTGTGCATGTCGCGCTGGCTTACTCATCGGGAAAGGAAAACTTTGTTTTCCTTCCCCGATGAGTGACAGGCAATGCTGACAGCTGTCTGGTATGAATCCTGAGGCGGGAACACCGCGCCAAATTTTAAATGAAAAAACTGGCGTGGGTTCCCCCCAGGGGCATACCAGGCCCTTAGGTCTGGCATGGATTGTAAGGGGAACCCCCTACGCCGAAAAATCAGCGTGGGGGTCCCCCCCAAATCCATACCAGACCCTTATCCGAGCATGCAGCCCGGCCGGCCAGGAGAGGGGGTGGGGACGAGCGAGCGCCCCCCCCCCCTCCTGAGCCGTACCAGGCCGCATGACCTCAACATGGGGGGGTGGGTGCCTTGGGGGAGGGGGGCGCCCTGCGGGGGCCCCCCCACCCCAAAGCACCTTGTCCCCATGTTGATGAGGACAAGGGCCTCTTCCCGACAACCCTGGCCGTTGGTTGTCGGGGTCTGCGGGCGGCTTATCGGAATCCGGGAGCCCCTTTTAATAAGGGGACCCCCAGATCCCGGCCCCCCACCCTGTGTGAATGAGTTTGGGGTACATGGTACCCCTACCCATTCACCTGGGGAAAAGTGTCAATATAAAAAAAACACAGTACACAGGTTTTAAGAGTCATTTATTAGTCAGCTCCGGGATCTTCTTCCGACTTTGGGGGGTCTCCTTCCGACTTCTCCCGGTGTTCGGCCTCTTCTCCCGGGCCCCGCCGCTATCTTCTTCCAGCTCTATTGCCAGCGAGGGGCCCGGTCTGCTGCCGCTGTCTAGCCGCCGCTGTCTCGCCGCCGCCGCTGTCTTGTCGCCGCTGTCTCGCCGCTGTCTCGCCGCTGTCTCGCCGCTTCTTCTCTTCTTCTCTTCTTCTCTTCTTCCCCGATGTTGACACGACGCTCTCTCCAAGTCGAATGCTGTGTGCGAGCTACGGAGCCATTTATATAGGCGGTGACCCCGCCGCTTACGACGTCATTGTCCCAGCATGCGCAGGGACTCTGGGGTCACGCCTCCTTATGACGCCAGAGTCCCTGCGCATGCTGGGACAATGACGTCGTAAGGGGGCGGGGTCACCGCCTATATAAATGGCTCCGTAGCTTGCACACAGCATTCGACTTGGAGAGAGCGTCGTGTCAACATCGGGGAAGAAGAGAAGAAGAGAAGAAGCGGCGAGACAGCGGCGACAAGACAGCGGCGGCGGCGAGACAGCGGCGGCTAGACAGCAGGAGCAGACCGGGCCCCTCGCTGGCAATAGAGCTGGAAGAAGATAGCGGCGGGGCCCGGGAGAAGAGGCCGAACACCGGGAGAAGTCGGAAGGAGACCCCCCGAAGTCGGAAGAAGATCCCGGAGCTGACTAATAAATGACTCTTAAAACCTGTGTACTGTGTTTTTTCTATATTGACACTTTTCCCCAGGTGAATGGGTAGGGGTACCATGTACCCCAAACTCATTCACACAGGGTGGGGGGCCGGGATCTGGGGGTCCCCTTATTAAAGGGGGCTCCCGGATTCCGATAAGCCGCCCGCAGACCCCGACAACCAACGGCCAGGGTTGTCGGGAAGAGGCCCTTGTCCTCATCAACATGGGGACAAGGTGCTTTGGGGTGGGGGGGCCCCCGCAGGGCGCCCCCCTCCCCCAAGGCACCCACCCCCCCATGTTGAGGGCATGCGGCCTGGTACGGCTCAGGAGGCGGGGGGGCGCTCGCTCGTCCCCACCCCCTCTCCTGGCCGGCCGGACTGCATGCTCGGATAAGGGTCTGGTATGGATTTGGGGGGGACCCCCATGCCGATTTTTCAGCGTAGGGGGTTCCCCTTACAATCCATGCCAGACCTAAGGGCCTGGTATGCCCCTGGGGGGAACCCACGCCAGTTTTTTCATTTAAAATTTGGCGCGGTGTTCCCGCCTCAGGATTCATACCAGACAGCTGTCAGCATTGCCTGTCACTCATCGCGGAAGGAAAACAAAGTTTTCCTTTCCCGATGAGTGAGCCATCTCGGCGCTGGCTCCTGCGACGGGGCTCGCAGGTGTCAAATCTCGCCAAGAAATGCGGCGAGATTGACACAATATCGCGGTCACCTACTGTACATAGAAAACCCGCTGGTGATGCTCTCCATAGCAGCTACTATGGGACGGCCTGGTGGGTTGGACTGGTCTTTATGGATTTTTGGTAAATGGTAAAAATAGGGAGTTTTACGAAAACCTTTGATGAGAAATGACAGTTCAGCTTTGGAAATAATACCATCTTCTAGGGCTCTGTGGGCTAATTTTGTGGCTTTCTGGGTGAATTCTGGTAAGGGAACATGAGTGAGTTTGGAATAAGTGTTGGTGTCGGATAATAGTCTGAGTGATTCCGCCATGTAGTCTGAACTGTTCTGTATTACAATGCTGCCTCCCTTGTCTGCTGCCTTTATGATGATATTATGGTTGTTGGTCAACTCATCCAGGGCCTTCTGTTCTGCTTTAGAGAGGTTAGCTCTTTTCTTGGGAGCCAATTTACACATTTGGACAAGGTCAGTATACATGACTTGATAGAATGTCTGTAGATAGGGGCCTTTTTTATGTACTGGGTTGAAGATGGACTTGGGTTTGAATTTTGTATGTTGAATCGGAGGGGATGTTTGGTAGTGTTGGGTGTACAATTCCATATCTGCAAAGGGATATTCTGTGTGGAGTTCATCTGTGTCCAAGATGAGGGAGGAATCTGCGTCTGTATCTATTGGGAGGACATCATGGTTAATGGTTTCAATGGGTTCTTGCGAGGGTGGGGGTTTCAGAGAGGATTGGATATTGTAGAATCTTTTCACTGTCAAGTCTCGTATAAATTTATTAAGGTCTTTGAATAACATGAATGGGTTTGGGCGGATGGTAGGTGCAAAGGTGAGACCTTTGCTCAAGAGTGAGGTCTCTTCCATAGATAATATATGGGTGGATAAGTTGAAAACCGTTATACTTTCCGTATTTTTCCTTTTAAGTTTTCCTCTGCCCCCCCTTCCTCCTCTCTTGCGTACTTTCTTTTGAAGGTGCCGAGTGGGGGGGCTGACCCTAAAAAATCATCATCCTTGGTTGTTTCTGTGTTGTCAGTCACTGTGGGGCTATAGGATGAAGTAGGAAAAAGGGGGGTGACTAGGTTGGACTGTGTATTTGTTATAACCCTGGTGTTGAAAGAAGGAGTACTTGGGCAAAGTATAGTGGAGTTTGGTTCAACCGCTGGGTTTGAAGGCGTATCTGGTGATGGATCTGGATCCGCAAGAGTATTGTTGACTGGTGTGAGCATTGTTTTTGACTGGGGGTTATGAGTTTTTTTGTTTTTGTTGGTTTTTGCCACTCGCTGTGGTTTGGGAATGAGTTGGAGAAGAAGTTGGGGAACGGGGATAGGTGAAGGGTTATGGTGGGAGTGCTGGGTGGTTGTTGTCGGTAAGGGACCTGTTGAGAGTGACCTAGGTGCAGGTCTCCAGGGTGGTGGAGCAACCAGTTTTTTCTTCCAGCAGAAAACCCTGTTGTTAGTATAATGACCAATGTCCCTCCTGAATTTTCCTAATTTGTTTTGGATAAGGTCATTTTCTTGTCTGATGGTGTTCCTTTTTAGTGTCCTGAGCCAGGTGTATGGAAGTTGCACAATGTGTTGTGTGATGCCGCTGCAGGTTTCCCTAATTTTAGCTACCAAGGTTTCATATTTCCTTTTTCTTTGTGCAATAATAATTTTTATCCATTTTTCTGTACAGAATTCAGATACAAAAGCCCATTCTTTGGATAGGTCTGGGTCTAAGAAGGAACACTGTTTTAACACTCTCAAGCCTCTGGGTGTGATTTTATATGATAAATATTGTTCTAGGAAAAAACCATCCCACCAATGTTGATTGGCGGAGGAGATTTGGTCTTCTAATTTTAAGAATTTTTTGCATAGGGATTTACCATGGTGACCTGGATAGGGGGAGGTGGGGCTGAAGAAATTGGTTGGGAACAAAGAGTAAAATTCATCTAAAATGTTAAATTTAGCTTTCTCAATTTCTATGATGAGCTCCATAAGTGTGTATCGGTACAACAACAACAAAAAAAAAAAAAAAAATATTCCACAAATTTTTAGATTAATTAAAAATATATAAAAATGTATATATGTGCTTAGTATTATGGCTTATAAAATAGGAAGACATCCAAAAAGCGGTGCAGCTCGGAGAAGGGCACGACTGTTCAGTAATCAGCAGAGAAACAAAAAAAGGGGGGTTTCCGGCGCTCCACAACATGTGATGTCTAAGGTAAATAGTACAATGGTAGCTAAAATAGCACATTAAAATAAGGCAGGTAAATTCTAGAATGAGGAGGCAGCCATCCTCAGAGGGTGTCCCCCACCCTCGCAAGAACCCATTGAATCCATTAACCATGATGTCCTCCCAATAGATACAGACGCAGATTCCTCCCTCATCTTGGACCCAGATGAACTCCACACAGTATATCCCTTTGCAGATATGGAATTGTACACCCAACACTACCAAACATCCCCTCCGATTCAACATACAAAATTCAAACCCAAGTCCATCTTCAACCCAGTACATAAAAAAGGCCCCTATCTACAGACATTCTATCAAGTCATGTATACCGACCTTGTCCAAATGTGTAAATTGTCTCCCAAGAAAAGAGCTAACCTCTCTAAAGCAGAACAGAAGGCCCTGGATGAGTTAACCAACAACCATAATATCATCATAAAGGCAGCAGACAAGGGAGGCGGCATTGTAATACAGAACAGTTCAGACTACATGGCGGAATCACTCAGACTATTATCCGACACCAACACTTATTCCAAACTCACTCATGGTCCCTTACCAGAATTCACCCAGAAAGCCACAAAATTAGCCCACAGAGCCCTAGAAGATGGTATTATTTCCAAAGCTGAACTGTCATTTCTCATTAAAGGTTTTCGTAAAAAACTCCCTTTTTTTACCATTTACCAAAAATCCATAAAGACCAGTCCAACCCACCAGGCCGTCCCATAGTAGCTGCTATGGAGAGCATCACCAGCGGGTTTTCTATGTACATAGACCATTTCCTTCAACCCCTTGCGCAACACCTCCCATCTTATATTAGAGATAGTACCCACCTATTGGAGATGCTTTCCTTCTACACCTGGGAACCCACCTACCAGTGGGTATCCTTGGACGTTACATCTCTATACACTTCCATCCCCCACGCAGTAGGCCTCAGAGCAGTAGAATATTTTCTCTCTGAGGACCCCTTCATCAATCCCAGACAGGCACAGTACATCCTGGAGGCTACACAATTCTGTCTAGAACACAACTACTTTGAGTTTGACCACACCTTCTATCTACAAACTCAAGGCACTGCCATGGGTGCCAATTTTGCCCCAAGCTACGCCAACCTGACTATGGGCTACTGGGAAATACAATACGTCTCACATAACAACTCTTTTGCCGCCCATATCATATATTATGGGCGCTACATCGATGATATCATTCTGATCTGGGAGGGCACATCAGAGAGTATAGAGTCCTTTGTCAAGCATTGCAACTGCAACTCCCTAGGGCTATCCTTCACCCATGTCATAGACCCTGAAAAACTAATCTTCTTGGACTTAGAACTTTTTCATAGTGAATCTGAAATACATGCTACAAACTTTGTCAAACCCACCGCTGGAAATTCCTATATTCACTACCAGAGCTGTCACCATCCAACATGGATCAACAACATACCGAAGAGCCAATTCCATAGAATTCGGCGGAATTGCACCAAGGACGAAGATTACCACATACAGGGTAAACTCCTTTCCAATAAATTTCAAGACAAAGAATACCCACCACATCTGGTACAAAAGGCCTTCCTCCAACAGGCAAAGAAACCTCCACCCAAACCCAAAACTTCAGATAATCTACAACCAACACGTTTCACTACCCAGTTTCATGATTGTCACAAGAAGATGGAGAACATCTTAGCCAAACATTGGTGCATCTTGCTTGGAGACCCCTTTCTAGGTTCTTCCCTGACCCAACTACCCAAGGTTTCATATCGTAGAGCAAAAAATATTAAAAGTAGGATAGCACCCAGTAAAATCCGTAAAGTCCCATTCACTCCAGCCTCACACATCCCCCTAATTCCATTAGTGGGAATGTACCAATGCCGGAAAAAATTATGCCTAACATGCAAATTTGTTGACCATGGACAAAAAAACGTCACTGTTAAAGACAAAACATACACCATAAAACACTTTTATAATTGCTCCAGTGAATACGTGGTGTACTGCCTGACCTGCCCATGTGGTCTCTTTTATGTGGGCAGGACCATACGCCCCCTACGCCAACGTTTTGGCGAACACAGGCGTTTCATAGAAAAGGGCTGGGACAAACAGTGTCCCTCTTCATTTTTTGAAGGAACACCAAAAATCTACCATGGGCCTCAGAGTCTGGGTCATCGAGGCCATGCCCAGAGGTCTTCCTGCTGCGGAACGTTTTAAACGCCTGTGTCAGCAGGAGGCCTACTGGATATATTCATTGGGTACTCTCTCGCCAGGGGGACTCAATGAAGAATTAGAAACACATTCTTTGTTGTAGTTTACTTCCCCCCCCCCTTCCCCTCTCCAATCATACATTCATTCTTCACTTTCTTATTATATATATATATATATATATATATATATATATATATACACACCTTGCCCATCACTATACAAACCATGTAGAAGTTTCCTACAACATAAAAATACCCCCATGGTCCATTGCTGTCGTATCATCCAGTCACCTGAGGGACCGCTGTCCCCTCATGGACCCAGATAGCAACCCCACCGTTCTATATAACAACTTCACCCCCTTTTTCCTCCCACCCCTCCCCACCCCCCTTCCCTCATGTCCCCTCTGAGCTCATCCTCATAATGTGTATCCCAGTGCTTTTTAATCTCATTTTTTATTTTTTTATTTTCATTTTACATTTATTTTTATATTTATTTTTATACTAATTTTTTATACTTATTTTTATTTTTTTATTTATTTTATTTTATTTATTTATATATATATATATATATATATATATATATATATATATATATATATATATATATATATATATATTTTTTTTTTTTTTTTTTTTATTTCTATTTTTCATTGTTTTTTCCCATTTTTATTTTTATTTTTCATTTTATTATTTATTTTTCAGTTTATATTTATTTTTATTTCATTTTTTTTTTTTCACATTTTTTTCATCTTCTAAATAAATGTTTTAACTCTAATTCCACTTACTATTATTATCCTTATATTTATTAAACTTACCCCCAATTCATCATATTTTTAATTCTTCATACTTTACTATCAACTTTTTTGTGCTTTTTGGAAGATTGTGGGTCTGCTGGCTGTTGTGGTTCCACAGCCACAGACCTCCAGCCCATACACCTTAACCTAATTAACCTAATTAACCTAATTGCCTCCGCTATATATTCAAGCTGCTCTCCTCCAGGGAGCAAAAAGGCCAGTAGAAGGAGCTGTGAGCCCCGAGCGCGTAGCCTGTACTATCCCTGCATTATCCCCAACACCAGCCTGGACGTTTGCCGTGCATCAGTGACGTCAATTCCTCTTCCGCGCTCCAGAGTGGTCAGCGTGGTCAGCGTGGAGCTTTCCATGCACTGGATGCAGTGGTTCAGCCTGTGTACAGACTCCACACCCAGACGCCTGAAGGAATGAAATCCGAGCCGGAAACAAGATAACAGCACATCCCAGGACACTTTCCATCTCAAAGAAACACCCTGCGAACCAGTAAGTGTAATTGTTACACTAACTTTTATTTTTGCATAAACAAGCTACCACAGTTGGCGCCTCCACACCCCTCCTTTTTTCAACATTGATTATCAACAGAGGTAATGGACACCCTCTGAGGATGGCTGCCTCCTCATTCTAGAATTTACCTGCTTTATTTTAATGTGCTATTATAGCTACCATTGTACTATTTACCTTAGACATTACATGTTGTGGAGCGCCGGAAACCCCCCTTTTTTTTGGGTAGGTGAGTGTAATGGTCAGGTAGGTGAGTGTATGTGTCAGGTAGGTGAGTGCAAGTGTCAGGTAGGTGAGTGCATGTGTCAGGTAGGTGAGTGCATGTGTCAGGTAGGTGAGTGCATGTGTCAGGTAGGTGAGTTTAATGGTCAGGTAGGTCAGTGTATGTTGCACAGTGCATTCTGCATTCTTTTTGGTCCCTTAGGGCTCATTCAGAGGGATTATCAGTCCCATCCTCTGTACAGAGACGCTGGCATGTTTAATTCTGTGTTATCACTTCAAAAGAAATTAGTTGGTTTTGCGTCACGGTTTGTGCACTCAGGCTCAAAAAGGTTCGCCATCACTGGCCTAGACTATAAGAAGATTGCCAAGACCCTGACACTGACCTGCAGCACAGTGGCAAAGACCATACAGTGGTTTAATAGGACAGGTTCCACTCAGAACAGGTCTTGCCATGATCAACCAAACAAGTTGAGTGCACATGCTCAGAGTCATATCCAGTGGTTGTCTTTGAGAAATAGACGTATGAGTGCTGCCAGCATTGCTGCAGAGATTGAAGGGGTGGGGGGTTGGCCTGTCAGTGCTCAGACCATATGCTGCACACTGCATCAAATTGGTCTGCATGGCTGTCATCACAGAAGGAAGACTCTTCTAAAGATCATGCACAAAAAAGCCTGAAAACAGTTTGCTGAAGACACGCAGACTAAGGACATGGATTACTGGAACCATGTCCTGTGATCTGATGAGACCAAGATAAACTTATTTGGTTCAGATGGTGTCAAGCGTGTGTGGCGGCAACCAGGTGAGGAGTACAAAGACAAGTGTGTCTTGCCTACAGTCAATCATGGTGGTGGGAGTGTCATGGTCTGGGGCTGCATGAGTGCTGCCGTCACTGGGAAGCTATAGTTCATTGAGGGAACCATGAATGCCAACATGTACTGTGACATACTGAAGCAGAGCATGATCCCCTCCCGCAGGGCAGTATTCCAACATAATAACGACCCCAAACACACCTCCAAGACGACCACTGCCTTGTTAAAGAAGCTGAGGGTAAAGGTGATGGACTGGCCAAGCATGTCTCCAGACCTAAACCCTATTGAGCATCTGTGGGGCATCCTCAAACGTAAGGTGGAGGAGCGCAATGTCTCTAACTTCCACCAGCTCCATGATGTCATCATGGAGGAGTGGAAGAGGACTCCAGTGGCAACCTGTGAAGCTATGGTGAACTCCATGCCCAAGAGGGTAAGGAAGTGCTGGAAAATAATGGTGGCCACACAAAATATTGACACTTTGGGCCCAATTTGGACATTTTCACTGGGGTGTACTCACTTTTGTTGCCAGCGGTTTAGACATTAATGGCTGTGTGTTTGAGTTATTTTTAGGGGACAGCAAATTTACACTGTTATACAAGCTGTACACTCACTACTTTACATTGTAGGCCAGGTTGCAGACTTCTGAGAAAATAGGGCATGGGTAGCTGGGCATTGCCTTGAGGGACATGTACCGCTGCATGTACCACTGAAAACAGCCTGGGTTTGGATCGAACTTATGGCTTTCTCGAACCTAAGGTTAATTTCTGCTTAAGTGAGAGAGGAGCTCATGTACTTTGAATGAGTGGAAGCAGCTATTCCTTTAAGTGCACTCTGTATGGGCACCGGACACAGTGCACTATGGGCAGCGTCCCGTTTATGCAATCCCGTGATTGTAGGTGAGGCGCTTCATTTGCCTGCTTATGCGAGTCCTTATGGTGCAAAGCAATGCCCCGCAACACTCCCATCTACAGTCATTCTCCTTGTTGTGGTTTTTTCTAATGGCACCACCGTAGGACATGGGCGGTGCTTTCCTCTGAGCCGCAGCGTCACTTTTGTTTTTTCTGTGACAGTGGGAAACCGGAAGTGACGCTGCGGCTCCGTGGATGGAAAGCACGGCCCGAGCGGCGAATTCTTTCAGAATCTCTTGGCTGGATTGGTATGTTCAGAGAGATATATATATATTACATTATTACAGATGGTCTCATTATAAGGAAAATAAATGATTATATAGTATTAGTACATGGCTGAAATAGTTGCTGAAATTGTTTTTTTTAGTGTAATTCCAAACTGTTGCAGGCTTGGGCTGATTTACCAAAGAAGTTAAGAATCTCATTTCACTGAAAACATTGTGTGAATTTTCACTTCAATTGTCAAATCATGCGAAAAGCAAATTTCTGTTCACTCTACATACCCAATCATGTGAAGCTGAGCTATATACCCTGATCTGTGTCATGCTGAAATATATACCCTGATCTGTGTCAAGCTGAGCTATATACCCTGGTCTGTAAGGCTGAGCTATATACCCTGGTCTGTAAGGCTGAGCTATATACCCTGATCTGTAAGGCTGACCTCTATACCCTGATCTGTGTCATGCTGAGCTATATACCCTGACCTGTGAGGCTGAGCTATATACCCTGATCTGTGAGGCTGAGCTGTTTACCCTGATCTGTGAGGCTGAGCTATATACCCTGATCTGTAATGCTAAGCTGTATACCCTGATCTGTGAGGCTGAGCTATATACTCTGTCCTGTGCTTCTGGGGCTGTATACTTTGTCCTGTGAAGCTGGGGCTGTATATTCCTGACACTATGGGTGGTGGCAAGTGGAATACAGGGAATGGAGTGGGTGGATTCTACAAGGGGTGGGGCTTATGAGAAGTGGGATGGGTCTAAAAGGAAGGGCGGGGTCTGGTCACCCACCATCCTAAAACCTCATCAGCCACCACTGGGTGAAAGCCATAATACAGAGCATTCAGCTAAAGTTTAGAAGCATTTCAGGAGTTCACTTTTGCAGTAAACTCTAACTATTCAAGGTAAATATAGCATATGTGCATAAATAACAGACTGCATTAATAATGTACACTTTAGATGTAGAACATAGTGTTTTTCTGTTGGCAATGCTTATAAGGTGTGTGTGTGTGTGTGTATCTACAGTTGCACAGCTGACAAGGGATTTAACCCTTCCCTACTTTGTGCAAAACTAAAATAAAAATTATGAAATTGACATGTAAAATTATATAAACATACAGAGAAGCCCGGAGAGGGACGCAGGCTCAAGGGAGGGCTGACATGACAGGGCAGTCTAGAAACCGGCAAAGATAGGGGTTAAAAGAACAGAAGTGGACAAATTAGAGAAAAGGGGGGTGGTAGGTTAGTGTTCCCAGAGGGGGTAACAGGAGCTAAGGTCCATTGCTCAGTCTCTTGCCACCGGATGAGGAAGCAGCTGCAGCATGTCTCCATCTCCCTTCAGCATGGAGGATTTTCTTCTTCAACTGCGGGCCGCAGCTACTTCTCACGGTCCTGAATGGCTCCACAGGCAGATCGCAGTGATTGCAGAGGACACACCGGTGGCAGGTACACCTGGGGCACGGCGCGCTCAGAGGTCCCGGCCTCTGGAGCGCTTTTCACCCCCCTCCTCCCCCGAGCTCAGCGCCATTTAGGGAGCCCACGCATGGCGGACCCTCCGGGCGCACTGGCTCCGCCATCCACTTCGGTGGCTGGTGCGAGCACCGGGAGGAATCCCCGATGCCGGCAGAGCTCATCTGGCGGTGACCAAGGTGCGGTATCTCCGCTGGTCCTGCCAGCTCACCGCAGGAGACGGGAGCACAAGGCCAGCTTGCCTAATGTGGCCCCTTCTAGGGAGTCGGCCCAGCGTGGGAGAGGCCGCCATGTGGGGTCCGGTCAGTCGGTGCGAGCGACCGGTGTCCCCCTATCCAATTTCCAAGATGGTCGGTCCTTTAGGTCTGGGGGCGAAGCCAGTCGGGTACCCCCCTCATCCACCTTGGCGGCAGTCCCCATCAGGAGAAGCGCTGGAAGCACGGAAGCGAGGCGCAGCACTGGGGCACCAGCACTTCCAGACCCGTGACTGTGGCCTCATCGGTGGAGATCCCGGCTGCAGCAGGCCAGCTAGATGCAACTTTTCCCTGGTCAGAGGGGGAGTTGTCTAGCTCCGATGACGAAAGGCGGGTTCAGGCAGCAGCAGTGGAGGCCGGACACGCGGCTGTGGGACCCCTTCCTGTGCAGCCTGGTGAGTCTAATCTTAACACTTTATCTCCATTGCAGGTTGTTTTGGGTGGTTTGTTAGGTTTGGTGGCGAGGGCGGTGGGGGGCAGGGTGCATCCCCTCCCCCCGCCGGTATTGTCAAACGCACCCCCTCCTCAGGCAGCAACCCAAGGGGCTGCAGCATCAGGAGTGGGGTCCGATTTACAAACTCTCCTGTCGGGTTTGTGCTCGCTGGTTCAATGTTTTGATGGGGTTCCAGTTGCCTCTTCTCCTGTGCAGGGTTGGGTGCCCAGCCTGGCAGGGACAGCTCCACCGCTTGTGGGTTTCAGTGCCGGGGACAGACGAGGGTTCGTCTACTGTGGTGGCCGGATGTGTTAGTCCTACATGTCGGGGGTAATGATTTGGGAGTGAGATTCATGCGACACCTGATCAGGGATATAAAATTTGATGTTCTTAGGATCCGTACTGATACTATGGTGGTGTGGTCAGATATTGTGGGCCGTACATCCTGGCGGTTTGCTAGGTCTATAGAGAAGCTCAATAAAACCAGGATTAAAGTTAATAAGGAGGTGGGTCGATTCATTGTACGCAATAGGGGTTTAGTTGTTCGACATCGGGATCTGGAAGTGGAAACTTACCGGTACTTAAGGGGGATGTGGTCCACCTTAATGCGGTGGGCATTGATTTGTGGTGCCTGGGCCTGGAGGATGGGGTACAGCGAGCTCTGCGTTGTGTGGGGCGCCCACTGGTGTAAGGTTTCACACCTGTGGTCTGTGGCGGTTGGGGATCTTTGGAGGCATTAGAAATTAAGAATAAAGTAATTGAAGTGGGGAACCATATCGGTATGGTATCCTTGGTTGATGCCAGTTAACCAAGGTTTAACTGCCGTCGGGAGATGGGTATCAGCGGGTAGGTTTGAGTGGTGTCGTTTGAGTCGGAGCGGCCGCGACTGACGGCCGGGTGTGGACACGCTGATACAGTGAAATGTGGTTGGTGCCTCCAAGGATCCCTGACACTGGTTTAAAATGTATCTGAAGGAATATTGTGTGTTTTTTTACCTAATAAAAAAGGTTATGGTTAAAATGTTTAATAAAGTGGCCAAGTGAGGCCAATTTACTCCAAAATGGGTGTGGTCTGGTTATTTTATAGGTTAAGTGTGGTATTGGGTATTTAGAAGGTTAAGATGAGGCTTTTATGAAATCTTGGTGATTGAGTTTACATAATCTTTAAAATGCATGCATGTTAAAGGCCAAATTTATGATGCAGAACAAAAAATACTGCAGTGCTCCCTCCCTTCACCCACTGCAAGGGTTAAACATGCTTTAAGACTAAGGAGTAGAGAAGGAGGTGGTTTTACTTACCATATTCCTCATTCCAGCAGGCTTGGGTGCTCTTCTCTTCTCTCTGATGCTCTAAACTGTGGGTGGTCCCTCAGCATGTACATGTAAAATGCAGGGCTGCATTGTAAATGAAGGAGGCAGGCGTATGACTGCAGTGTGCACCTTAGAGAGAGGGGGCTTCATGGCAGTGGTTTTAAACAGGGCTGCCTTTGAAATTTTGGGGCCCTGTATAGCCTACTTGATAGGGTTACCTCCCTCCCCTGATTAGTGTGACTGTGCGGTCAGTGGAGAGCAGAAAAGTGCAATGAGTAGTATGCAATGCAGGGCTATAAAAATGGCAGTGCAGAGCTGTGGGATGTAGGAAATGAGGCAGTAGGAAAGTGCAGGACACTGAGCAGAATGTAGTGGCAGGGCAATCAATGAGCAGTATGTAGAGGCTGGGGGGTCAATGAACAGGATGTAGTGGCAAGGCGGTCAGTGTGCTGTATGTAGTGGCAGAACAGTCAGTTACATTATGTAGTGGTAGGGCAGTCAGTGAGCAGTAAGTAGTGGCAGAATAGGGTGGTATGTAGTGGCAGGGCAGTCAGTGAGCAATAAGTAGTGGCAGGGAGGTCAATGAGCTGCATTTATTGGCAGGGAAATCAATAACAGTATGTAGTTCAATCGTCCTCCATTCCCAGATTATGTCTTTTATGGGGAAACATGTGGAGAGAAGACAGGAGCTGTGCCGTCACTTCCTCTTTTTTACATTTAATACATATGCCACAGCCCGAGTGTAAGGGAGAGCTGACTTGTGGTTTGCAGCGAGCTCTGACATATGTGTGTGGAGGCTGGGACACTGACCATCGGGCATACAATCCATCTCTGATGAGTGCTGTTATGAGAATAAGATTTGGCTGTTCACAGGTGACCCCAGGAGGGGGGCAGCGTCACAGGAGAAGGGCAGAGGGAAAGGTGGGGGGCATCATCACAGGAGGAGGGCAGCGGGACAGGAGGGGGTGGAGGGAAAGGTGAGGGCAGTGTCACAGGAGGTGGGCAGAGGGACAGGAGGGGAACAGCATCACAGGACGTTGGCAGAGGGACAGGTGGGTGGCCGCATCACAGGAAGAGGGCAGTGGGACAGGAGGGGGCAGAGGTACAGGTGGGGGCAGTATCACAGGAGGAGGGCAGCTGGACAGGATGGGGCAGAGGGACAGGTGGGGAGCAGCATCAGAGGAGTTGGGCAGAGGGACAGGAGGGGTGTATGCATCACAGGAGGGGGGCAGATGGACATGAGAGGGGCAGAGGGACAGGTAGGGGCAGCATCACAGGAAGAAGGCAGAGAGACAGGACAGGGGCATGCGTTCTGGAGGTGGGCAGAGGGACATGAGAGGGGCAGGGTGACAGGTAGGGGCAGCATCACAGGAAGAAGGCAGAGGGACAGAAGGGGGGCATGCATCACAGGAGGTGGACAGAGGGACACGAGGGGGGCATGTGTCACAGGAAGAGGGTAGAGGGACAGGAGGGGGCATGCATCACAGGAGGTGGGCAGAGTCACGGGTGGGGGCAGTGTCACAGGAGGTGGGCAGAGGGACAGGTGGGGGGGGCAGCATAACAGGAGGAGGGCAGTGGGACAGTTGGGGCAGAGGTACAGGTGTGGTGCAGCATCACAGGATGAGGGCAGCAGGACAGGAGGGGCAGAGGGAAAGGTGGGGATGGGGAGCGGCATCACAGGAGTGGGGCAGCATCACAGGAAGAAGGCAAAGGGACAGGAGGGGGGCATGCATCACAGGAGTGGGGCAAAGTGACAGGTAGGATCAGCGTCACAGGAAGAGGGCAGAGGGACAGGAGGGGCCATGCATCACAAGAGGGGCAGAGGGACAGGTAGGGGCAGTGTCACGGGAGGTGGGCAGAGGGACAGGAGGGGGGCATGTGTCACAAGAGGTGGGCAGAAGGACAAGAGAAGGGTATGCATCACAGGAGGTGGGCAGAGGGACAGGTGGGGGGCAGAAGGGCAGGTCAGAGGAGAACCTCTCCAGCATCAGGTCATCAGGCAGAGGTGGGTTGTGGGGCCCATGCAGTCCCAGTTAAGGAGGTGAGCGTGGGGGGTGAAGAGGCGCTCATAGGCCAGTGGTGTGGTGGTCAGGAGGCAGAGGGTTTCAGGCAGGTGTCTATCTCTGAAATCCGCTGAGCTCCTCCTGCCTACAGTATCTTCTCTCAGCAAGAAAGCTGAGTCACATCATGCCGCTTGAAAGACCTGTGACCTGTGTCCTCACACCTCACCACGATGCCAGCTCCCCCTTCCTCATCCCTGCTGCCTCCAGTCCAGTCTGACTCCCGCTCTGTCCAGGCGGCAGGGCAGACAATCTGAATGTATAATCATTCCATCCACCTGGGGTCCCATGGACCCACTGGGACCCATAGTAGGACCAGCCCTGAAAAGATCTTGGGGACCTTGTGCTTTAGATACCCCTCTGGTGCCTAAATATAGTCAGTTGTGGATCTATTAAAGGGCTAGTGTCCTGAAGAGCTCTGTCCAGACACTTTCCTAATTAAAGGGACTTTGCTCTAGTGACTGTACTACTACTTAAGCTGAACTACTGTTTGTTACAAGCTCGGACTTCACTAAAGCTTGCTCAGTAAGGAAAACCAAGTCCTCAGTACATAGTTCTTATTCTTGGAGTATCCCACCCCTTCCCTCATCCCTATCCAAGTTCTCCACAAATAAAAACAACAAAAACAAAAAAACAACATCCCCTAGACCAGTGATGGCGAACCTTGGCACCCCAGATGTTTTGGAACTACATTTCCCATGATTCTCATCTACACTGCAGAGAGCATGAGGATCATGGGAAATGTAGTTCCAAAACATCTGGGGCACCAAGGTTCGCCATCACTGCCCTAGACTATTTTTTGAAATTAGGGTGAATGAGCCTGTTGTGTGCCTGGCTGTGGGGATAAAGTTCAGAAGACCTGGACAGTAATTCCTACGGATTTTATGGGAGTATTGCTACAGAGGTATTACTTCCCCTGCCAAATGTGACAGCTCCTGCTGAGTCAGGAATACTGATTGTCAGTTAGCCAGCATCTGCCTGTGTCCTAACAAGCTGTGCATGCACATTCAGCTGTCATCTGGGGGCTTATGGCTCACAGGTGAATGTAAACAAAGAAGCAGAGACAGTGTTTTGAAAAAATATGTGGAGTACCAGGCTCTTCCAGTCTGGGTTAAATTTTAAGGAGGACCCGATGCCAAAAAAAAAAGTTGTGTGATATCCCCCCAAATTACACACCAGAGTCTTATCTAAGAATGCAGCCTAGCAGGCCAAGAAAGGAGGGATTAACCATATGCCTTTAACATGAGGGTGCACCTTGCCAGGGAGGACCCCCTGGAAAAGCACCCTGTGCTCATGTTGATAAGTAATATGGCCTCTTCCCTACAACCCTGGTCTTGTGGTTGTGGGAGTTCACATGCAGGGGTTTTTGTAAATCTGGAAGCCCCATAGGGTTGATTTACTAAAGGCAAACAGACTGTGAACTTTGCAAAGTGCAGTTGCACTCTTCAAGTGCAGTTGCTCCAGAGCTTAGTAAATAAGCAGAAGTCCTTCTGACTTCTATTATCCAATCATGTGCAAACAAAAATAGATTTTTTTTTTTTATTTTCCTTGCATGTGATTGGTTATTGTTTGCAAAGTGAAGATTTACCTCATTTACTAAGCTCTGGAGCAAATGCACTTTGCAAAGTGCACAGTCTATTTGCCTTTAGTAAATCAACCCCATAGTGCCTGTACTTATATCCAAAAAAATAGTACACTGTATGAAAACAAACAAACGATGTACGTTCATCAACGATCATGTCATACAGTGATGCAGGTCTACATCACGATGTTGACTCACCCCCCCCCCCCCCCCATTTCTTTTCCTGCCAGGCTGTGTGCTTTTGGAAGGGTCTGGTATGGAATTTGGAGGTGGTAGTGGTGGAGGTGTTAGTATGCTGGTTTTGTTTTTGGTGTTCCCCGGCTTGTTAGGACACCGGCGGAAGCTGATTTCCTTACAACCAGTGGACACTGAGAACGAACTGTCACACTTAGCAGTAATAAATGTTTCAGCTCCTATTCTGTAAAATAATTAAATAGCAAGTAGCCAGATCATGATGAGATAACTAACAAGTGCATTTTTTTTTTTTTTTTTGTGAATGGACTTCATGTAATATCACATCTTTTTGCATTGTTTACTGCAGTTAAATACCACTATTTGTGGTACAGTATTTATCGCAAATGTGTTTTTTTAACTATAGTGAAATGACACTTTAAATATTGAATGCTATATTTGGTATAAAACAGATATCACATGTGATAAATGTTATTGGATTGAGCCCTGAATGTCATTCAGTTTATTGCGTCTACTTTAACAACTTGCCGACCATCCAATGCAGTTGTATTGTGGCAGGTTGGCACGGCTGGGCAAACCGGCGTCATTGTACGTTGGGCACTTTAAGAGCTATTGGAGGCCCCCGGCATGACGCTGGAGCCGATGCGCGTGGCTGGTGACCGTGATGCCGCCGACCACCCACAATTGCTCCACAGAGAGCCAGAATGGGGATCTGTCAATGTAAACAGACAGATCCCCATTCTGACTGGGGAAGAGAGAGAGATCTGCTGTTCATAGTGATTAGGAACAATGATCTCTTTCCTCCTCCAGTCAGTCCCACATCCTCACAGTTAGAAACACCTCCCAGGAAACACATTTAACCCCTTGATCACCCCCTAGTGTTAACCCCTTCCCTGCCAATAATGGTTACACAGTAATCAGTGCATTTTTATAGTACTGATTGCTGTATAAATGTCAATGGTCCCAAAAAAGTGTCTAAAGTGTCCGATCTGTCCGCCGCAATGTTGCAGTCCCGCTATAAATCACTGAGCACTGCCATTACTAGTAAAAAACAAATTATAATAAATATGCCATAAAAATACCCCCAATTTTGTAGACATTAATAACTTTTGCGCAAACCAATCAATATACGCTTATTTCAATTTTTTTTACCAAAATATATAGTAGAATACATATTGGCCTAAACTGAATAAGAAATTAGTTTTTTTTTTTAAATTTTTGGGGGGATATTTATAATAGCAAAAAGTAAAAAATATTGGGGTTATTTTTTCAAAATTGTCAGTCTTTTTTTTTGTTTATAGCGCAAAAAACAAAAAACGCAGAGGTGATCAAATACCACCAAAAGAAAACTCTATTTGTGGGAAAAAAAATGACATCAATTTTGCTTGGGTACAACTTTGCATGACCGCACAGTTGTCAGTTAAAGCGATGCAGTGCCGTATCGGAAAAAAAAGGCTAGGTCATTAAGGGGCATAAGCGTGCAGAAACTGAACTCAGGCTCTGTAATCTTGCTCCGTTCAATGTCTCATAAAGCTCTGAAGCCAGCTGATCAACCTGGCAGCCAAGCAATTAGTCTTTTCCGAAGCAGACTGTCTATGTATTTGTCTCAGCACAGGTTTTCTTTAGCAGACTGCAATAGGACAGACAGCTCTCCAGATCAGCTCTAAGGCTCCCTCTAGCTCTTAACAATATCACTGACAAGGGGAGGAGGTGTGTGCTTCTTGCATCTCTCTCTTTTTCAGCCAGTAATGAGCGTCTGCCCCTTTTGAACTGAATATATTGTCTGACTAACAAAGGTGTAAATGTAACCTGAGGGGCAGGCAGAGGAGGATCAGCCTAGTATCTGGAAAAACAAGCTGCAGTTAGAGCAACCAAGGCAGCTCAGGAGCTGTCAGATCCTCTCCCTCTCCTCTTCTCCATGGCTTGCCTAGACAAATGTCATTGTGCTGTAGATAACAGAAGGCATGGTAGCATTTTGTACAATATCCTGAAAAATGAGGAGCAAAAGGATTCACACAACAGCAGCAAAATTAGAAAGGAAGATCACAGCAGGCTATATGGACAAGGATGCTCCTGTGGATCACAGAAGAAAGTCACTCTTAAGAGCCCACAGGTAACATGTAAGGCAGCATCAGCAGTGCTGGTAAAGACCCTGAGGTTTGTGAAAAGTGTGCCATGTTTTCAGGAGCTGCCACTGGAGGACCAGTTACTGTTGGTCAGGAGCTGCTGGGCACCACTGCTGGTGCTGGGACTTGCACAGGACAAGGTGGATTTTGAGACAGTGGAAACATCAGAGCCCAGCATGTTGCAAAGGATTTTAACCAACAGTCAAGGAGGAGAGAGAGAACTTCATCATGAGCATCCAGAGCAAGACTTCTTATTTGGGAACAGCCAGCATCAGCAGCAAAACAAACTCTCCCAACTGCCTTCTGCTACAGAGATCAGATGGATCAAAGAGTTTTTAGGGAAGTGCTGGAGTCTGGCCATAAGCACCAAAGAATATGCCTATCTGAAAGGGATAGTCCTGTTTAATCCAGGTATATTATTTCCTATTCTAATTGTTTATAAATAAAACATGTAATGGATCAATACAATAATCATATATTGTATTCTAATTGTTTATAAATACAACATATAATATTTTAATACCAAACTTACATACAGCACATACCGTTTTGATAGAAAACATGTATTGTTTTGTGATTGTTTAAAATACATTTTACTAATACATAAACAATATATAGTGTATTCTACGTATATTAAAAAATCATATATGATGTATCCTTATTGTATATAAATGCATATAAATGCATAGAATATTTCTATAAAAAACATATATATTATATTTGAATTGTTTAAAAATACAACATATAATAGTTTAAATCAAAATGTATATATTGTATCCTAATTGTTTATAAATGTATACAGTATATTTTTCATAGAGGTTAGAGGCTAGTTTCAGGCAGCACTAGGGTTGTAGGTTTGAATTCCAACCACAACACTACCTGCTTGGAGTTTGCATGTTCTCCCTGTGTCTGCTGAAGTGTCCTCCCACACTCCAAAGAAATAAAGGAATGCTTGTAGGTTTATTGGCTCCTTTCTAATTTGACCCTCGTATGTGTAATATGTGAGTTAGGGACCTTAGACTGTAAAAGCGTAGGTCCACCCCCCACAAAAAAATTAAAAGTCAGCAGCTACAAATACTGCAGCTGCTGACTTTTAATATATATACACTTACCTGTCCAGGGAGCCCGCGATGTTGGCACCCCATCTGATCTTCAGATCAGCTGTCGGGTGCAGCCGCCACCATTCCTGGTAAGGGAAACCTTACTTGTGCTGCGCTTTCTAATTGGCCCAGGGGCGGAGGAAGGAGGAGGGGGGCCGAACTTTCGAGAGACGGTGCCGCGGCACCCTTTCTGGAAGTGGGGATGTAGAGGAATAAGCGTAAGTTTCACTTTTGGGTGGAACTCCACTTTAAGGGCAAAAACTGATGTGAATGTACAATATACTGTATATATGTAAAGCACTGTAAAAACTGTTGGTGCTATATAAATACCTGTAATAAATAAAAAAAATAATAAAATTGTTTATAAATACAATATATAATATTTCAATACAAAACTTATATATTGTTCAAATGCACTAAACAAATAATTATTTTCAGTGTACTGCTGTTTGTGTTGTCTTCTGTGTAGTGATAACCCCCCCCCCCCCCCCCCAACAAAAAAAAAAACTGCAAAATGAAAGGCAACGTATGTCATTATCATTTTTATTTTAGTCAAAGGAATAGAACCAAGTGACTGCATTTGTGAAATTTGTTAGCTAACATATAAGTGTAAAACTTTTTTTAAATAGGTCTGAAACATAGCATACTCAATTATACACTTTTTTTTTATATTTTGCTCATTCACTCTAATTGATCTCACATATTCCATAGAGCATTACAGAAAATATTGAATCAATCACACCAGATCATGTCCATTGGGCTTGCAATCTACTGTCTACTGTATGGTTTACAATGTAAATACCCTTACAGCAACCTCACTCTAGCATCTCTGTCTCTCTTTCTGTACTCAATATCTATAAACCTCAGTGTTAATATATGTATGCTTAGCTTCTCATAAGAGATACAAAATTAAATATAAGTATACAGCGCAGCATCGGTGGCATATTACAATGGCTCTGCTATGAAGAATCACTTTCCTTTTACCTTTACTATCACTTACTCTAGATGTACCATTGCCGAAGGTTTAAATAATATTTTAATGGTGGTTAATTATGAAAATTCGTTTTATTTTATTTTTAGATGTGTATTTTTTTTTTAAGGCTTTCCTTATATGCAGATTCAATTATAGTAGTACAGCATCCAATCATGTAAAATTTTACATATCAGTTGTATTTATAGTGGATAATCATCTTTAAAATACATAAAGTTTTCAAGTATGTAGTGCAAACAGTTTCAACTGTAGCAACACATAGAAACCAATGACTGATTTGCCATTCAGTACTGTCTAGCTGAAAAAAAAATTAGATCTTGACTGATTACTATGAGTTACTGTACATCAGTCGTTTTTGACCCAGGTTGTACAAAAAAAAAAAAAGAAGAAGAAAGAACGTATGATTGTTCTCATTTCAAATCTGTAAAATATGTGAATATCTGCATTATTGTGGCCATAAATATACAGAATTTGTTTTGCCAAGAACCAAATAATTAAATGGGGCTAATGATACTATCATTGCAATTATTACAGAACAGTGACCTTTTTTTTTTTTACATTTGTGCTATTTACTGGTGTCAGGTGTTGAAGTTGACTTAACTTGAAAAGTATTGGGATAAGGGAATATCATTTATTGTCTTAACTATTGAAAATCTTTTGCAAACAAAATGTGTGTTGACAGTAAATAGATAAAAGAGTAAAACATTCTGGTGCCGACATAATGAAACCTTTCTGAAAGCTTTCCCTTGGCCCATCGAAAAATGATCTGCAGTATTTAACTAGAGGAACCATCAAAAATGTAAAGTGTGTATATATATATATATATATATATATATATATATATATATATATATATATATATATATATATATATATATATATATATATATATATATAGTGTAAATATTTAAATAAAAAAGCGTATTAATCATTTTTCTCTTTTTATGTCTACCTAGGTTTACCTGGATTGCACTGTGCACAGTATATCCAAGGGTTACAACAAGAAGCCCACCAAGCTTTAAATGAGCATGTAAAGATGATCCAGCGATGGGACAACGCTAGATTCACCAAGCTAATAATAGTTCTCTCCTTGCTACGGTCCATCAATGCCAATGCCATTTCTGAACTGTTCTTTAGACCCATCATCGGCACTGTGAATATGGATGATATGCTGTTGGAGATGCTGGGAGCAAAGATATAGCTGTAAACTTGGTAACACTGACTGCAGTACAAAAGGAAAAATACATAATAGGATATGTATATAGGTTTAGGATGACGAAGGGGCAGATACCCTCACTTTTTAAATGATTGGACATTTTGTACACTAAAAGCTTTTAGAGTAATTGTCTTTATCTAAATGGGATCAAATGGTTTTTTGCTTATCCGATACTATTACTGAAAAATATAGCACTAAATAATTTATTTTAACAAGCATCATTGATGGTGTGCAACATACAGTACTCTTACCTACCAGTTTAAGAGCAATCTATAAACTTTGCACTTTGACCGATCTTGAGGAAGAATAAGTGATCTGAGATACATTTTCCCAGACAGTTTCTATTGTTCTCCTGAGATATGGCTGCCACCAGAAGAGTTTAACTAGAACATAAGCTTGCTCTCTTAACCAATAGTAGTCTGCAAGTTATAACCTGCAAGGTTATACTATAATCATTCATATGGTCCATTATTACATATTTGGGGTGACTCCATTACTAAAATTATGAATGATCCTAATTTAGAAGCATTATTATTATTTAATTAGTTATTTAATGAAATGTAAGACTGGGTTTGTTTAACAACGCAAAGGTCAAACTGTAGTAAACTATAGCAACCAGTAAGAATCCATTACTGTTTTCCTGTATAAGCTTAAATTGTGAATCTGCTTTTTAGCTCGACAATTGTTCAAATGCAGTTTACTGGAAGATGTGCCATGAGAATATCTTTTTGTTTGCAACAGCAAATGTTGGTTCTAAATTTTGGCACTAGTGAAATAAATTGTTTGCTTTTATTGGATTTAAATCTAAACAGTGCTGAAGCCCCCCAAAAATGACTCATGCAGTGCCCTCCCCCTACACTGCAGGGGTTGGATGCTTGTTAAGTCTAGGAGTAGAGGAATAAGCTTCAATACCCTATTCCTCAATTCAGTAGGCTCCCTCCATCTGTGCGACCAGTCCCCCAAAGTCTCTTCTCTCTGGCAGGCAGTCACATCAAGTACAATGCAGGACCGATAGTCAACAACTTTGAAGAGGTGTGTGCCAGTGGCTGGGGGAGCAAGAAATGAAGTAGGTATTACAGACTATGAGACTTTTCCTCTACCCCCTATATTCAATGTGCATTTAACCCTTGCAGAGTGAGAAGGGGGGGTGGGCACTTCAAGGGTATTTTCTTTTTTATCCCAGAGTTCAGCTTTTAAGTACCTTGTTTGCCTTGTGTGAACTAACTGGGAACTTTGTGAGTCAGTGGCAAAATAGTTTGCTTCAGCTGTAGTATGATTACTTTTGAAAAGCCCCAAATTAGTGAAAACGACACACCACTTTTTTTTTTAATTTGATCCATTTACACTTTATTTTATATTACAATAATTTTGTTAAATTTTAAAGCAGAAACAAGCCATTTTGACATGTATAAATGAAAAATAATAATGGATACTAGGAACACCTATGTGCATTTAATAACTACCACAGGGCCTTGTGCATTTGCAGATGTATTGTTTAAAAAATCTAAACATATTGCTAACTGAGGACCGAAGAGTTTTCCTTTTCTTACATAGTATACATAAATGTAAATTCCATTGTTCCTTTCTTTCTTTGCACATTCTTTTGACAGAACAGAATTTTCTCTGCGAATGTCCTTGCTTGTAAATTTATTTTTCTTCAAACTTAAAACCTACTGAACTGTTCAGCTATTGTGGTTTACAAGTATTGTAAAATATTAATTTATTGTTTTTACAAAGACAATATTTTTTTATACAATAAAAAAACAAAAAAAAAAACCCAAAAAACAAACTTGTCTCATTACTAAATATTGGTTCAAGTATGTGTTTGATACATTTTTACTTTTAGGCTACTTTTACACTGAGGCAGTTTTCTGGTGTTCTAGCGCTAAAAATAGCGCCTGCAAAGCACCTCTCATGCCACCCCAGTGTCAAAGTCCCCTTAAAGTGCAACTAAATACAAGTAATGAAAAATGCTGTGCACATTGTAATGCCCTGTTCACATGATCGGACTTTCCGACAACAAAACCGTGGAATTTTGTTCGAAGGTTGTTGGCTCCAACTTGTCTTGCATACACACGGTCACACAAATGTTGGCCAACAATTACAAATGTAGTGACGTACTAGATGTACTAAGTGGTTTTTCAACTCTTTAGCGCCACCCTTTGGGCTCCTTCTGCTAATTTCATGTTAGTAGAATTTTGGTGAGTGTTGATTCCCAGTTTTCTTTTTGCGTTTTTCATTTAGCGCTATTATTATTATTATTCTTGATATCATTTGAAATAAAAAAGCCTTTGAAAATTAGTTTGCAATAGCTCCATCAGTATCACCAGCAAAGCAGCTTCATTATTATTCCATTAAAGAAGAAGAGACTTGTGCGCTGCATTTGGATATTTCCTAATTTGCCACGTCACAAATGTTAATTCTCCATTACGAACGCTAGTGTACAAGACCGGCTGCTTCTGCTTCTGAGCATGCGTGGACTTTTGTCCGACGGACTTGTGTACACACGATCGGAAAGTCCAACAACAAAAATTTGTTGGCGGAAAATTTGAGAACCTGCTAGCCAAAATTTGTTGGCGGAAAGTCCAACAACAAATCTTCATAGGAGCATACATACACACGGTCGGACTTTCCGCCAACAAGCTCACATCCAACATTTGTTGTAAGAAAATCCGATCGTGTGTACGGGGCATAAGGGAAATTGGTTCAACTTGTAAAAACAGTTGTACGCCATGCTAGAGACTGAGACACACAGGACCAGAAACAGTTCAAGCAGGTTTGTCTTACACTTGAGTTTAGCAAGGTAGCAAACAAACACAGTTTCGGCGCAGGAGGACTGAGCAATGAAAAAAGCTCATGTCAGTTCCTATGTAACAGGGTGCCTACTTAAGGGTTTCCTCAAAACAAACTTGTACTTTTTATGTGTTCTGGCAGCACCCAGCAGCAGGCTTCCACAGCAAAGACAGAAGGAGTGGGCCATGAGCATCAGCCAGCTCACATACTGTGTAAAAAGTTCTACAGACAGCTGAGGCTGTTTATGATGTGGACTCAGGAAGGAAGGCATTATCCCACTCAAAGTTTTATAAAGCCTCCAGACTCCAGGACCCAGAACAGATCTTAAAGAAGAACAGCAGTCTGCTCACATATTTTGTAATAAAAAACATCTTTGCCATTCTGAAGCTTTCCCCCAACCACTTTGCATATTATTTGATATATACTGTGATTCTGTACTTGCCAAATATGCTGCAGAAATCTCCCTCCACTGAGTCTGGCTGCAACCATTTTAACTGTGGGCAGCTGAAGCTGCTGCCTGTTCACTTCCTGGATTTACACAGACACACAGAGGCACACCTCCAGCTCTGCAGCTCTCATTGGCCCAGGAAGTGGGCTGTATAATGTATTTACTGGCAGAAAACAAAATGTTTTACTATCCAAAGTTAAAACAACAAGGACAACAATTTAATAGATAGAACGATAAAAAAAAGACTAAAGTTTGTTTTCTCTAGATCTGCTATAAATACTGGAGCCCCTAATCATGTTAGGTACAAGAAATATAGGTGCCACATGCACACCATCCACAATTCTGGCAGCCAGTGCTTTACAAGCTATATATCATTCATGGCTGCTCACATATGTCTAAACAATTGTCTCCTTTTTGAGGGTGGCTACATTAGCCCTACATGCTTTCATTGTGGGACTAATGTACCCACCCTCTTTGGTGCATTCCTACTGTAGCTTCCTAAGAGCTGGCACAGCCGTTACAGGCACTGTTTTACCTCTTACACCTAGTAAGCAAGTTGTTTCTTTCACAACACCATCCATGACCTAGCTTACTGACTGTGCCACCAGAAGGGCTCTGTGCTGGCAGTTAGGGGCCAACATTTCTGAGAATTATGGGAAAGATCAAATATTTCCCAAAAGAAACACACTTTTGCAAGCTCATTCTGCTTAATAAACCTTTAAGTGGGCGTATATACATTTTACCATATGTTATTAAAAGTGAGTCAGTAGAGCGTATTTGCTGCTTGTCCTATTTGTGATTGCTGAAAATTAAACCTTTCCTTTGTCCATTTGTTATTCCAAATTGTTTTTGTTGCTATTGAGTAACACTTTTTGAGCTTGTTGTGGTTAGTATATGCTGCTGGGGAGGAGTACATTTAAAGTGATTATAAATTATCACCTTGTAAAACAACCCATTCAGTTTAAAAAAGAAACAAAAGGCAAAACGTTTTTGTATACATTGTATACATTATACATACCATTTTTCCCTTTTTTTATAAGGGATCACATTCCCTCTGTTCTCAGCTGTATAAGAGCTGGGGTAGGAGAGGCAGCAGTACACTAAGCTTCCCTGTGAAAGGCTGTGCGGGAGGGGGGGGGCTGGGGGGGGGGCGACATGTCTGATCATTGGAGGAGAGCAGCCTGAGTTCCCAGCGTAGTTAGAGAACTGACTACGGTGTGTTCTCATGCTTAGCGTGCTCAGTTGTTCAACTGAAAGCAAGGGGACTAGAAGGAATGCCAGGGATTTCACATAAAGGAAGCAATACAAAGAGAGCAGGATACTTTCTGATACAAGTACATGGCACAGCAGCTACAGCAATATGAAATGTTAGGGCAAAAAATGCTTTAAGCAAAGCTCTTGCCTTGCTCTGCACAAGCAAAGAGAGTTTTGCTTGAAGCTTTTGATGTGTAAAGCCCAGTACACACCATTAGTTTTTTTTTTTGGTTTAACCCAGCAGGTTGAACGAAAAAAAACTGACAGCTCCTGTTGGAACCGCTGTGCTAACAATCCGATGTTAGTACAGCGATCTCCCCTGCCAAGCTATTGTGTTCTGACAGGGGGAGGCCCCCTTCCAGAACACTCTGGCACACTCTGGCAACCAATGGCTGAGAGCGCTGATCGGGTTCCAGACGGCCACTGGTGTTTTTATTGAACGCACCAATGTCGTCTGTGTGAACTAAGCTTTACTCCCCTTCTCTGTTTCTGCTTCTTGCACCGATATTCACATATAAACTTCAAAGGCAAGTTTACATGTGATTGTGGATGTGAGATATTGATTAGCACTGCTATTTTTTACATAATTTCCTGTTGCGAAAGTCAGCAATGGGGCTTCACTGTCTTATCAGTAGGTGCATCTCAACCTCACCAGATTACAGTAGGAGTGGACTACAGTAGTACAGAAATGTCTGAAAACAGTTACTTAGCAAGTAGGCTACACTCTGCTAGTACACCTTAAGGTTTAAAGCCCAACTGGCGATTGTCCCTCCGCCTACACTCAGGGCTGGTGCTACCACTAGGCAAACTAGGTAGCCACCTAGGGCGCACCGCTGCCTAGGGTGCCCGGCCACTTGTGTTCCTACTCTCTTCTCTTTGCAGCAAGCAACTAAGTCTCAGCATCAGCAGGCAGAGGCGGAGGACTGTGTCTGTGTCCCGACTCTCTAATGAATGGAAGCAAGTAAACATTAATTGATGGGCACTGGTAGATTGCATTGATGGGTGCTGGTGAGGCTGCATTTGATGGGCACTGGTGAGGCTGCATTCAATGGGCGCTGGTGAGGCTGCATTTGATGGGCGCTTCATTAAAAAGGTGGAGTATACTTGGGCAGGGCAAAGGGGGTGGATTCAGGGGTGGGGTCAAATTTGAGGTTTTGCCTAGGGTGTCAAAAATTCTCGCACCAGCCCTGCCTACACTTAGAGCTCCTCTCTAATTACTACAGCAAAATCCATTTTTATGCCCCAATCTCCCAGAATAGCCTAGGATCATCTTCTGAAGAGCTTCTAATATACTTATTAACCACTTCAGCCCCGGAAGGATTCACCCCCTTCCTGAGCAGAGCACTTTTTACAATTTGGCACTGGGTCGCTTTAACTGCTAATTGCGCGGTCATGCAATGCTGTACCCAAACGAAATTTGTGTCCTTTTCTTCCCACAAATAGAGCTTTCTTTTGATGGTATTTGATCACCTCTGCCATTTTTATTTTTTGCGCTATACACGGAAAAAGACCGAAAATTTTGAAAAAAAATTATATTTTCTACTTTTTGTTCTAAAAAAAAATCCAAATAAACTCAATTTTAGTCATACATTTAGGCCAAAATGTATTCGGCCACATGTCTTTGGTAAAAAAAATGTCAATAAGTGTATATTTATTGGTTTGCGCAAAAGTTATAGCGCCTACAAACTAGGGTACATTTTCTGGAATTTACACAGCCTTTAATTTATGACTGCCTATGTCGTTTCTTGAGGTGCTAAAATGGCAGGGGAGTACAAAACCCCCACAAATGACCCCATTTTGGAAAGTAGACACCCCAAGGAAATTGCTGAGAGGCATGTTGAGCCCATTGAATATTCATTTTTTTTGTCCCAAGTGATTGAATAATGACAAAAAAAAATTACAAAAAGTTGTCACTAAATGATATATGGCATGGTGAGTATTTTGCAGCTCTCATTTGTTTTTGAAAATGAAGAAAGACAAGAAAAAAATGTTTTTTTTCTTTTTTCAATTTTCAAAACTTTGTGACAAAAAGTGAGGTCGGCAAAATACTCACTATACCTCTCAGCAAATAGCTTGGGGTGTCTACTTTCCAAAATGGGGTCATTTGGGGGGGGGGGGGGGGTTGCCACCTGGGCATTCCATGGCCTCCGAAACTGTGATAGGCAGTGAAGAGTGAAATCAAAAATTTATGCCCTTAGAAAGCCTGAAGGCGGTGCTTGGTTTTCGGGGTCCCGTGCGTGGCTAGGCTCCCAAAAAGTCCCACACATGTGTTATCCCCATACTCAGGAGAAGCAACAGAATGTATTTTGGGGTGTAATTTCACATATTCCCATGGCATGTTTGAGCAATATATCATTTAGTGACAACTTTGTGCAAAAAAAAAAAATAAATTGTCTCTTTCCCGCAACTTGTGTCACAATATAAAATATTCCATGGACTCGACATGCCTCTCAGCAAATAGCTTGGGGTGTCTACTTTCCAAAATGGGGTCATTTGGGGGGGGGTTTGAACTGTCCTGGCATTTTATGCACAGCATTTAGAAGCTTATGTCACATATCACCCACTCTTCTAACCACTTGAAGACAAAGCCCTTTCTGACACTTTGATTACATGAAAAAATTATTTTTTTTTGCAAGAAAATTACTTTGAACCCCCAAACATTATATATTTTTTTAAAGCAAATGCCCTACAGATTAAAATGGTGTGTGATTCATTTTTTTTTTCACACAGTATTTGCGCAGCAATTTTTCAAACGCATTTTTTGGGAAAAAAACACACTTTTTTAAATTTTAATGCACTAAAACACACTATATTGCCCAAATGTTTGATGAAATAAAAAAGATGATCTTAGGCCGAGTACATGGATACCAAACATGACATGCTTTAAAATTGCGCACAGACGTGCAGTGGCAACAAAATAAATACATTTTTAAAAGCCTTTAAAAGCCTTTACTGGTTACCACTTTAGATTTACAGAGGAGGTCTACTGCTAAAATTACTGCCCTCGATCTGGCCTTCGCGGTGATACCTCACATGCATGGTGCAATTGCTGTTTACATTTGACGCCAGACCGACGTTTGCGTTCGCCTTAGCACGAGAGCAGGGGGGACAGGGGTGCTTTTTTTTTTTCTTTATTATTTTTTTGCTTTTTTATCTTATTTTTAAACTGTTCCTTTCATTTTTTTAAAATCATTTTTATTGTTATCTCAGGGAATGTAAATATCCCCATGATAGCAATAGGTAGTGACAGGTACTCTTTTTTGAAAAAATTGGGGTCTATTAGACCCTAGATTTCTCCTCTGCCCTCAAAGCATCTGACCACACCAAGATCGGTGTGATAAAATGCTTTCCCAATTTCCCAATGGCGCTATTTACATCCGGCAAAATCTAAGTCATAAAATGCTCGTAGCTTCCGGTTTCTTAGGCCATAGAGATGTTTGGAGCCACTCTGGTCTATGATCAGCTCTATGGTCAGCTGGCTGAATCACCGGCTGCATTCTCAGGTTCCCTGTTGAGACAGGAGAGCCAGAGAAAAACACGGAAGACGGTGGGGGGGGCATTCCCTCCCACTGCTTGTAAAAGCAGTCTAGAGGCTAATTAGCCGCTAGGATTGCTTTTACATGAAAGCCTACCGCTGGCTGAAAAGAATGATACCAAGATAATACCTAAACCTGCAGGCATCATTCTGGTATAACCACTCAAAGTCGTGAATGGCGTACCTGAAGACAAAAAAATGGTTAACAATAAAGCACAGTAAACGGTAAAGTATAAAAAATTGCATACCTGAAAAGCAAACTTGATAAAACATAATAACAATAAAACATTGCAGAATAGAATACAGTAAAAAAGAGCAGAACAATAGAGAGAATAGAGAGAGAGAGAGAGAACAATAAAACGACAACAATTTTTTTTTTTTTTATATTTTTGTTTGTATTTTTTTTTTTTTACACTTTTTTTTGTAACTGTAACTTTTATAACTGTAACCGGTTCCAGGTTCGGGCATCTTGGGAGACTCTGTGAAAGTGTGCCTAGTCTGTGCAATGCCGTACCCTACGCTAATACTCAACTAGTGTATGGTAGCATTCAAAATATTCACCAATGCAAAGACCAGGATTGTCAGGACGGGAGGGACAATAATAGCGGGTGTCACGTCTATATCCGCGCTTGCTGCAGACACAACATCTTTTTTGGGGGGGTTCGTTGGGTAGGGGTATTCGGGAGGACATAAAGAAAATGCCTCTCATGCAGCTGACTGCATTTGGTTGGGGATGTGAATGGGGGAAGTACGGGTACTGCAGAAGCGGTGGGTTCCCAATTAGGATTGGCGAATGCAGCAGGAAGGGCATTATGGGCATGACGGGCCTGTGTTTGTCTTCTTGGTGGCAGCGGGACACTACTTGTGCTTGCCATCTTACCAGCTTGAACTGCACTTATGGGACTCGCCACGTCACCAAGTGTTACTGCAGTGCGGGTTTGACTACAACCGGGGTGTACTAGGCCACTGGTGCTTGACAGTTCAATAAAAAACTGTTAGCGATCGCAGGGATCGGGTCTGACTTTGCGAACGCTGCAGTTATGTGTTTAGTGTTTTGTAAGTGACAGTGATCGATCGATACTGCACTTGGGTGGGCTGGGCTGGGCCGGGCGGAGGGGCAAAACGCAGGTGCTAGCAGGTATCTGGGCTGATCCCGATAACACTGCGTTTTTTGGAACCCTAAACTGCTGGGGACGCTAGTATAGATCTGAACGGATCAGATATTGATCCGTTCAGATACTACACCACTAAGGGAGGTGTACGGTGGGTGTTAGCAGTACTGGCGCTAACCTGACACTGCTTGGGGCTGGTGCTTGCCAGTTCACCAAAATGCTACCAAAAAAACTGTTAGCGATCGCAGGGATCAGGCCTGACTCTGCGAACGCTGCAGTTATGCGTTCAGTGTTTTGTAAGTGACAGTGATCGATCGATACTGCACTTGGGTGGGCTGGGCTGGGACGGGCGGAGGGGCAAAACGCAGGTGCTAGCAGGTATCTGGGCTGATCAAGCTAACACTGCGTTTTTGGGAACCCTAAACTGCTGGTGACGCTAGTATAGATCTGATCGGATCAGATATTGATCCGTTCAGATACTATACCACTAAGGGAGGCGTATGCTGCGTGCGTGGGTGTTAGCAGTACTGGCGCTAACCTGACGCTGCCTGGGGCGACGCATATCACCGCCGGGCGATCAGGGGGCTAAACCTTTATTCGGTAATAAACGGCGGGTGCCCTGACACTATAAAAAATAAACGAACTAACCAGCGTCACCCGTAACAGTTATACGGTGATCAGTGGTGAAAGGGTTAACTAGGGGGCAATCAAGGGGTTAAAACATTTATTAGGTAGTATATGGGGGTCCCTGTCCATATAAAACGCTTACGGCGAACCTAAATATTTACCTCCCTAACTAGCGTCACCAGCGACACTAATACAGCGATCAGAAAAATGATCGCTTAGTGACACTGGCGACAGGGGGTGATCAAGGGGTTAAAACTTTATTAGGGGGGTACCCTAGACCTAAAGGGGGCTAACAGTAACTGTCCTACCACAGTAACTGTCACAAACTGACACCATGCAGTAATCAGAAAAAAAAACAAAAACAAAAAAAAAACCTGCTTGGGGACAGTGTGACAGGGAGGGGGGAGGGGTGATTGGGGGGTGATTGGGGGGTAATCGGGGGGGGATCGGGACTGTAATGTGTGCCTGGCATGTTCTACTGTGTGTGTGTTGTGCACTCACATTACAGTCTTCTCTCCTCGGCGCCGGAACGGAAAATGCCGAGCCGAGGAGAGATGACATCATTTCCTCTGCCTCTGTGTACAATACAGAGAAAGGGAAATGATTTGATTGGCCAGGAGCGATCGCGAGGGGGGGGCCACGAATGGATGGCCTCCCCCTCACCACCGATCGCCGGGGAAGATTTATATATATATATATATATATATATATATATATATATATATATATATATATATATATATATATATATATATATATATATACACACACACACTAGCAGCCTCTTCCCATCAGTTTCCTATTTTTAGGCTCTAAAAGGTATTTTCCAAATGAAAATGCAAATGAAAAATGTGATTCTTCATTACCCAAGGCCAGACTACTTTTCAAGATAGTACAGGAAAAAAAACATTCTATTACACAGTTTGTTGTTTCACAAAATTAGTAGTATATGGATTAGCATGCCGCAGGCCTTTTATACATAGGGAGAACCACTACATATACATATATTTACATTATATATATATATATATATATATATATATATATATATATATATATATTCATACTCATACTTCCAATGGTCTAAAGAATTATATGTCAGCACCATATAACAATAGCATTTTTTAAAATATTTACTGATTATTTGTTATTATACTTATTTGAATACTTTTACATAGCCTTCTTTTTTAGTATGTTCTTCTTTTGCTACAGTTTCTAGTCGTTGATCAGTTAATTATTTTATAGCTATTATGACTCACCCATTAGTCACATACTCAGAATGTTGCCAATATTGCATCTTCTTATGTTCCTCTGAGCTCGTAAGAATTTTGTCTCCATCTAGTGGTGTTTTTCAATAGTATTTTATTATTGTATTCCACACTAGGAAAGTTTTATTTTTTGAATGACTCTGCCTGCCCTACCTTCAAATTTATACACTCTATTCATCCCCTCTCAAATAATTCTTCTCATTTACTGTATGTTTTACAGTAGTTCCAAGATTTAATTTAATGCTTCTAATAAGACAAATACCTAATGCTATTGGCATTGAGGTTACATGTTTTTATTAAATGAAATCAGCTCCACTATTTTTATTCTAATTTTTATATATTTTTTAGAGTTCATTACTGCATTTAGATCAATTTTGTTTTTGATTTTGTTGTTACTCAAATTGTGGAATATCCCTGTGCTTATTGGGATTTGGCCACAGGACCTGTGTATAGTTTTAAGGCTTACCCGCCCCCCCCCCCCCTTATTCCCATGTGTAATAAAGACCTCTTTGTACCTGGCTTCCTGTTTTGCTCTGTTGTGACTGTCTTTATGCTATTTAGTTTATTTTCCCATTTTGAAGATTTCCCCAAATCTGTTGTCGTAATTTCCGATCGTGTGTACACAATTCCGACGCACAAAGTTCCACGCATGCTCGGAATCAAGCAGAAGAGCCACACTGGCTATTGAACTTAATTTTTCTCGGCTTGTCGTACGTGTTGTACGTCACCACGCTCTTGACGTTTGGAATTTCCGACAAGATTTGTGTGACCGTGCGTATGCAAGACAAGTTTGAGCCAATATCCGTCTGAAAAAAACCATGGATTTTGTTGTCGAAATGTGCGATCGCGTGTGCGCGGCATTAGTCTTGTGCCACAGGCGCTGAAGAGTGCGACTGAGTTTTTTGAGAATTTTAGTGTCAGCTGGTTACCAGGGTTGTAGGGGTCGAGGCCTGATTCTGCGTGTAGTGAGGGGAGCGAGCTTATCTAGGGTGGAGGGCAGGGATTTATTGTAGATGGAAGTGGCTTGGTTGGGGCTGGACAGGGGAGAGATTTTGTCAAAGAGGTGGTCAGTAGCAGAATAGAGGAGAGAAGAGTTGAAGTTGCGAAAGTTTCTACGAGTGATGGTTAGGCGATTGGAGGGAAAGGTGGTGGAAGACAGGGAGAGAGAGAAACTAATAAGGTGGTGGACGGAGAGGTGAAAAGGATTGTTTGAGAAGTTGCATGGAGTGCATAGGTAGGAGAATACAAGGTCAAGGGTGTTGCCATCAGAGTGAGTAGAAGTCTGTACCCATTGCTTCAGATCAAATGAAGAAGTTAGACTAATGCCGCGTACACACGAGCAGACTTTACGGCGGACTTTGCCCGGTGGACTTTTCGTCGGACTTTGTTTGCTCCTTGCGCCGGACTTAAAAACGGACGGACTTGGCCACACACGGTCACTGCAAAAGTCCGCTGGTTTTGAACGCGGTGACGTATAGCACGTACGACGGGACTAGAAAAAGGAAGTCCAAGCCCCACTCCGGCACCCTTTGGGCTCCTTCTGCTAATCTCGTGTTTATCTTGTGTTAGTAGAAGTTTGGTTAGAGACGATTCGCGCTTTTCACACTTCAGCTTATTTCGTTCATTTTCTGCGGTTCAGTTTGTGCTTGTGAGGTTTGTATCTGCTTTTCAGTGCGTGTTGGTCAGTTCGTAACCTGCCTTGCAGGCCATTCTGCTCCGCTCGTTCCTGATTTTCAGGTCGTTCTTCATAGGCCTTGCTGTTCTTCAGTGCGTTTGTTATAAGTTTGTTTGTTTGAGCAGCCGACCGTTTTGAAGCCATGTCGAGTGGACGTACTCGTTCTCGAGTTCGTGCTGTGTGGGGACTTGGTGTTGGGGTTAATACTTTGACCCGAGTCCAGTCCATGAACAGGGTGAGGAGGAGTTCATGGACCAAGAATTGGTTGCGCCAGCGTGACCAGTTCTGTCATATGCCTTTGCTCCGTGAGCTCCGTGAGAATAATCCTGATGATTTCAGGAATTTTCTCAGGATGACGGACCCCATCTTTGAGCGTCTGCTGGCTATGCTGACCCCCTATATCAGCAGGCAGGATACCTGCATGAGGCAAGCCATCAGTGCGGAGCAGAGGCTAGTTGCCACGTTACGTTACTTGGCGACAGGGAGAAGTCTTCAGGACTTAAAGTTCTCGACAGGCATCTCCCCCCAGGCTCTGGGGATCATTATCCCAGAGACCTGTTCTGCTATTATTCAGGTCCTGCAGAAGGAATATATGAAGGTAAGTTTTATCCTTTAACATTACATGATATGTATTAACTGTTTTTGGATGTATTGTAGAACTGTCCTCTTTACCTAATTGCCATGCTTTCAATCTGCTGTGAATGTCCCCTTTATCTTTGTGCATGCCTATTTTAATCAGTTATTGCCCTATACATGCATAATTTCTTTCATTAACCTCCCCACCATGCAATGCTGGGTCCATTTTTATCTCTAGCCTATAGTCCATTGAACAATGTATATTGTCTGCTCCATTGTCTTGTTTGTCCCTCCCCCACCCCACAAATGTTTGAGCCAGTCATGTGTGTTTGTTAACCTAATTAGAACCCCTCCCCCACCCCACAAATGTTTCAGCCAGTCATGTGTGTTTGTTAACCTAATTAGAACCCCTCCCCCACCCCACAAATGTTTGAGCCAGTCATGTGTGTTTGTTAACCTAATTAGAACCCCTCCCCCACCCCACAAATGTTTCAGCCAGTCATGTGTGTTTGTTAACCTAATTAGAACCCCTCCCCCACCCCACAAATGTTTCAGCCAGTCATGTGTGTTTGTTAACCTAATTAGAACCCCTCCCCCACCCCACAAATGTTTCAGCCAGTCATGTGTGTTTGTTAACCTAATTAGAACCCCTCCCCCCACATTCAAATGTATCAATGGGCCATCATAGGGGGTGAGTAATCTTATAAGTGTGCCTTATGTTTTTCAACATTTCAATTACAAACACACATATTCATAATATTTGACTGCTGTTGTTTACTAATGTTTTGGTGTAATCTGATATACAATTTTTGTTATTAAAGTCCTTATCTTATTTTTTTTGCACTCCACAGTTTCCTACAAGTCCACAGGAATGGCAGACTGTGGCCTCCCAGTTCGCTGACCGTTGGGACTTTCCCAACTGTGTAGGGGCGATTGACGGGAAGCACGTCCGGATTGTGCCACCACCGCATTCGGGGTCATATTTCTTTAACTACAAGGGGTTCCATAGTGTAGTTTTGATGGCGGTGGTCTCGGCACATTTGGAGTTTATGTTTGTGGATGTGGGGAAGAACGGCCGGATGTCTGATGGAGGAGTCTTTGCACAGACCGAGCTGTGCTATCGTCTCCAGACCGGTGGCCTGGAATTGCCACCTGATGACGATAATGTGGATGGACTCCCCTCAGTTTTTATTGCTGATGAAGCATTTGCTCTCTGTGAGAACTTGATGAGGCCGTTCCCCCAAAGGACACTCACCCCTGAGAGGAGGGTATTTAATTACCGGCTGGCCAGAGCAAGAAGGGTTGTGGAGAATGCCTTTGGTATTCTGGCCAGCCGGTTCCGTATCTTCCTTACGGCTATTAATTTGGCGGACTATAAAATCAACCACGTCATCCTTGCTTGCTGCATCTTGCATAACTTTTTAAGGAGACATTCAGCTACATATCTATCCTCTGTTGGGCCTGAGCCCAGACTGGAAGAGGCTAGTAGCACTTTGACAGGCCTAGAAATTGGCCGTATTGGCTTGGCCCCCCGAACCGCACGTCAAGTGCGTGACCGTTATGTGAATTATTTTAATGGTCGGGGGCCATTGCTATTCAGCAACAGCTATAATTTTTTTACAAAAATAAAAAAGAAAATTTGTTTATCTAAATATCTTGTTTTTATTGTTGTTTACCTTTAAGTTATGTCTGTCTCCTAGTGCACTTGTAGTAGTGTCAAGTGCATTTAGCTTTAGTTAATCAGGCCCACAAAAACAAACCCCAAATGTTGACTTCAAGAAACAGCCACACACATTGTATAGGGTAAAAAATTTTACTTGGTGCACATTGAAAGGTGCATTTTTTATCATATTTTTGTGAATTTTTTTTTTTTTTTTTATTTTGTAAAAAAATATTTTACGTTGTGTAAAAAAATTATCTTTTACTAAATTATTCAAGCCATTTTTTCAAAAATATATAGACCTTTATCTCAAAACATTTACATACACAACAGTGTTTTTATAAACAAAACTTACAATACATTAACTTACAAAGTTCAATATTTCGAGAACGGTGCATGTAATGTCACCCTTGCAGAAATTGGTCATTTATAAGATGCTCAAAATTGAGCTTTACTAAAGGGTCAAGTCAACATGTGCTATCTCCTATCATGGGAGAGCAATGTACATGTTTTGTGTGTGCAATCCCATTTTTGGTTGCTCTCACCACCCAAGATTTTTCAGGATGAAGGGTTTGCAAACACAAAACAAGTACATTGCTAACCCATGATGGAAATATAGCACATGATGACACACCGTGTGCATCACACAATGTAAATGTGGGTATACCCCAAAACTTTAAAAAACAATTTTAAATAAAAAATAACTTCCCAAGGAAATGAAGAACATGATTGATGTTTTTAGGCCAAACGTGATTATATTCTGCCCAAAACATCAATCATGTTCTTCATTTCCTGTTGCATGGAGTCCAGGCGAAGTTTCATGCTGTTAATTTGGTCACGCATTTGATCTATGTGGCCATTCCACAGCATTATCTGGCCAATTAGTCTTTGCGCACTGTCTGTGGTGAAGTGCTCTGCCGCTTGGCCTTCCACAACCAGAAACTCACCTAAAACGAGTGAATAAAAACAAGGTTTACAATATGCATGCCAAAATACAGTAACTCAAGCTGGGGTGTCAGTCACTCACTTGGTGGGCTTGAAACCTCGCACACTTCCTCCACCTCTCCTTCCTCAAGGTCGTCGGGTGGGCGTGGTCTTGGGCTGGGGCTTGGGGTATCTTGGGCCTCAGGCTGTTGACTTGGGGGGGTCCTGAGATCCTTGGACTGTTGTCTGAGTCTTTTCTCCCCTATGAGAATTGAAAAAAAGGTAAAGTTAAAACACACTGATCTTTTATGTTTTAATAAATAAAGTAAAATGTTGGTTATGATTTTTGGCCAATTTTGCATCATAATAAATGTTGAAGACAGGATGAACATTACCTCTGAACAACAATTATAAAGAATGCATATTTTTTGGCAATTTTCACAGATGCTGACACCTCAATGATCTCCTATGTGTATTACCCCTCAAAAATTTAGTTATGGTCACATAGTACACTAGAAAATGCATTTCCTTAGCAAAATGCGTGGGAATGCTGAATAGCTAAATGGCTAAAATGACCGCCATCAAAACTGCCCCATCATATTCCTCTATTATAAATCAGTACATGGTGTGTCTGTCCCCTCCCCCCGGGCTCTGTAATCAGAGCTGAGATGCTCCAGCCACCTCCCCCCGTGTATAACAGAAGCTTTGGTAACCATGGCAACAAAACAAACACAGCACACTCTGATTAATGTCTAAAATTTCACGAAATGACCTCTAAACAAAAAGTTTTTTCGCAAAAAATTTTCAAAATATCAAACTGAAAGGATAAAGCCAGATAGATGAATATTTAGTGAACATTGTAAAGTTTGTTTGGTGTCTCTAGGTGAAAGTATGAAGGAGCTGAAACTTTTGGGAGCGGAAGAAGAATTTGAGGATTTCAAGCATGCTCCCATTGAATTCAATGTTTAAAAAAGTTAAAAAAAAATTATTATTTAATAAAGTATAAATGGTAGTAAAAAAGTTGAAAATGACCACACATCAGCTAAAAGAGACGAACATTTTAATAGTTGAATGGTTTTAATAGCTGAAAGTATGCAGAAGTTACGCAGAGCCAAAAAACGTACGGAATAAACTTCAAATTAAATATTTCAATAAATAAAATCGAAGAACAATAGTGGGACTGCTAAATCATTCCCACTAACTATAGTGCTCGTGAGTCCAGATGTGGAAACAGCTGCTGTGTCCTGTCCCTACATTACACTGAATCATTTTTGATGAAGCATTATATTTTCAAACACATCTACACCACATCAACTCATTGTGGGAATTCGCCAAATTATCAAGCCATAAATGTATGTCCAACCCTGTCCCATCGTATTTGGCGAAAAAATAATGTCACTTTATAAAGTATCCGATCTATTCCAAAGAACGGTATTTACGAACGATGCAGAAAAACCGCCAAAAATAAGGATCAGCATGCAAGTTCTGGATCTCAATAGTAAAACACAAGTACTTACTTTTTTTCAGCAGCTTCTTTATTCGCCAATATTGTTCTGGCTCACGACTTTTGATGTCAGACCACCGCTTCCGCAATTGTTCTTTGGAACGTTTTGTCCCAAATTTCTCTTCCAGAGCGGTGACAACTGAGGACATTATTTTGTCCTTCCTCATATTGGGTCGTGTGTACGGTCCTTTTTTGCCATCGTAGTCCTCCCATCTTAATATGGACACCATCTCCACCATCTCTCCAAAAGCCATGTTGGTGGCCTTATATCTCCTCCGGGATGTGGATGTTTGGGGCTCCGGGCTTTCCTCCGCGCTACTTCCACTTAATCGCTCCGCCATCTTTTGCTATCTACTCCCACTGCGCAACGAAGAGTGAAGGGGCGGGGCCAAATCGTACTTACGAACGTCAGGGGCGGGCGACGCAGGCGGAGCATGACACATGCGCAGTGTATATAAAGCTAGTACGATGGCCTACGTATGTCCGTGCGGAAGTAGCGAGCGGCACAAACGAAGGTAAGATTAAAGAGTGTGTGTGTGTGTGTGTGTTTGTGTGTGTCCCCGTGTGTGTCCCCTAGATTACAACACAAACTAATCCTGAGATTTGGGACTGACATTTAAATTTTGATCTTGTGTCTTGTCTTGCAGAAATAATGAATCCCTTTAAAGAGGAAGAGTTTTTGACCCATTTTATTGATCTATATGAGCAGAAGAAAAACCTCTGGGAGGTCAAACACCCCCAATATTATAATCGTGATGTTAGGAAGGCAACACTGGCCACACTTTTAGAGTTTGTGAAGACTCGACTCCCCCAGGCAGACCTCAAGTTTGTGGACAGGAAAATAGGTATCTTGCGTAATATGTATAAGCGGGAACACAGGAAAATCCAGGAGTCGCTGAGATCCGGGGCAGCAGCTGACCAAGTTTATGTCCCCAAGTTGTGGTATTACCACAAACTGCGATTCCTGGATGAGCAGACCGAAGCCAGGCAATCCCTTTCCACCCTTCCCCCCACCCTTCCCCCCACCCTTCCCTCCAGCCTTCCCTCCAGCCTTCCATCCACCTCCACCCCAGCTGAGGAGTCCCAGGATGAACTGGGCCTTTTCACCATAGATGAAGTGGATGCGCCCAGCTTCAGCCAGGTATACTTTTTTTGAATATTTTGGGATTGTGTAAATGTTATTAATGATGTTAAGGTGTTAATTTTGAAAGTGCTTCATCAAAAATCACTTCTGCACAAAGAGTAATATGTAGACATATCACTAGACAGTAGTGGCCAAATATATACGTAACTTCAGATCTTGTTGATCATCTGAAATAATGGTGTGGTCAAATAGATAGCCTTTACTATTTTGTGTAATTATCTTTGAAAGTTAGGAGCTGAAAATTGTGTGTGATTGCATAACAGAAAATTACAACTATGTCCCTTTTTTTTACACAGGATGACCTCAGCCAGGAGGAGGCCTTGCCCAGTGGGAGAGAGGAGGAGGCCTTGCCCAGTGGGAGAGAGGAGGAGGCTGTGGCTGGGCCAAGTAGAAGCCGCACGGAGTGCCAGGTGCCTCCCCTCCGCATTCTACACAAAAGGCCCAGGAGGATGACTGCAACAGAGCAGGAATCCCTAGAGCTCATACGGGAAGCAAGCCTGATCCTGAGTAAACCTCCCAATGCAGAGGAGGCGTATGGCACCTATATAGCCTGCAGATTACAGGAGTTGGAAAAGGGCCAACGCCTCCTCTGTGAGGGTCTATTTTTCCAGGCTTACCAGAAGGGCTTGAGAGGGGAGCTTACTGCTAACACATATATAGCAGATGAAGGCACTCCTACTCCTCCTCCTCCTCCTCCTCCTGCCCCAAGTACACCACCAGAGGCACAACCTCCGAGGAAGGCTGCAGAGAAGCGTGGAGGGAAGGCTGCAGAGAAGCGTGGAGGGAAGGCTACACGGAAGAGTCGAAAGTGATTGCCTGGTTTCTGTCTGTTCTGACTGTGCTCCCTGTGCTCCCTATAGTCGCAAGATACCTATTTTCTTGTCCTCAAACTTGATGTGTGTCCTGGGGGACGAAAGGCTTCCCAGATTCTAAAAGTGTGTCCAGTGTTGCCTTCCTAATTTTTTGGTTTATAAAATAAATACTTTTTGGTTTACCTTACATTCTTGCCTATGTCTTTTGATTAAAAAACGCCATTTTGTTTGGGAGTAGGCAGGTACAGGTCGAAAAGACTATGGGGTTGATTTGAGAAAAGCAAATAGTCGGTGCACTTTGCAGAGGGCAGTTGCCCTCTGCAAGTGCAATTGCTCCAGAGCATCAGAAATTATTTAAAAGCTTGACTTTGCAAAGAGTACCCAATCCTGTGCAAGTAAAAGAAAAAAAAATCATTTTTGCTTGCACATGATTGGATGATGGAAGTCAGCAGAGCTGCTTCACATTTAATAAAGCTTGGGAGCAACTTGCAGAGGGCAAATGCAATTTCCAAAATGTACAGGCTTTTTACCTTTAGGAAATCAACCCCTATGTGTGTTTTTGTCAAATAAAAAGAATTTATTTTGATTTTACATGATTTTCGGAATAAATCAGCAGAGCTTCCCCGAATTTAAGCTCTTCCCCTCAGTTTTTCAGCGACTGCACTTCCAACAAGTGCACTTGGTGTGCAATTTCTCAAGTGAACGTTTCACTTGATATTCTTAAATGATTTAAGCCTTTTGTCAAAAACAAGCTCGGGGGAAGCTCTGCTGATTTTTTCTGAAAATCATGTCAAATCTAAATTAATTGTTTTGGTTTGGGCTTCCTTGCATGTGCCCCTCGGATCCACAGCGAACACACTTCAAAATGCTCTTTATGTGGAATTATATGTATAATTAGCAATTGGAGTGAAAAATGATTTTGCCTTTGTTAAATACACCCCCCTATGTCTAATGAACAAGGGACAACAACCTCATTAAGGTTCTTTAAAACAACACAAAATATGAATGTTAATTGTGGTAACTTGAAAATACACACCAAAAATGTGGTTAGCATTTAACACACATTGTAAAATAGCTAAAGTGTTGAAATAAAAAATAAAAAAAAATAAAAAACTATTTTAAAATTTAAAAGTTATGGAGATCTGGCTGTTACAAAATATTATATTAGTCATGGCAGGAGGATAAATCATGAAGAAAGAAGTTTGTGAGAACTCTGTGTGAATATAAAGCAGAAAAACAACTTCATTCCTCTCGCATTATCAATCCTAAAAAAAAGGCTGTATTAAAAGACGACAGAAGAGGAATGTGCTAGCTTCAAGACGAAGGCTAGTTTTACCAGACCGAGCGCTTCCGTCTTGTAATTGCTTCAGAGCATGCGTCAGTTTGAGTTCGTCGGACTAGCACACAGACGATCGGTTTGTCTGCTAGAAAGAAGAGTCCGTCGGATAAATTTTAAACAAGTTTCAAATCTAATTCCGTCCAACTTTTTAGAAAACAAAGTCCGCTGGAGCCCACACACATCGAATTGTCCGACGAAATCCAGTCCGCCGGGCAAAGTCCGCCGTAAAGTCCGCTCGTGTGTACGCGGCATAAGAAGTTTAGAAGTAGCAGGAGTGTTTGTATTAGCAAGGATGTTGAAATCACTGAGAAGGATTGTGGGAATTTCCGAAGAGAGAAAGTAGGGTAGCCAGGCAGAAAACTTATCAAGGAAAGTTGATAATGGTCCAGGGGGCGGGTAGATCACAGCAATTCTTAGGAAAGGTGGAGAGAATAGACGTATACAGTGGGCTTCAAATGATGAGAGGGAAAGAGAGGGAGGAGAGTGAATAACCTGGAAGGTGCTCTGGGGGGATAGGAGGAATCCCACTCCACCTCCCTTGCGTCCATTAGGCCTAGGGGAGTGAGTCCAGTGAAGGTCACCCTGGGATATGGAAGCAGGAGAAGGGGTGTCAGATTCGTGGAGCCAGGTTTCGGTGACAGCAAGTAGAATAAAGTAATTAGTGACAAAGAGGTCATGAACAGCAGTGGGTTTGTTGCAGACAGAGCGGGCATTCCAGAGGGCACAGGGGAGGGGGAAGCTGGCGCTGGGAAGTAGAGGAATGGAGACTAAATTGCGTAGATTGCGACTACTGCCAGAGGGTGTGGGGTAGCGGTGACAGGTGTGTTGGGTACACTTAAATAAGGGAGGCCCAGGGTTTGGGGAGATATCTCCAGCGGTTAGGAGAAGCAGAAGAGTAAGGAAGGTAATATGAGAATACGATTTGTATGAGAGGACATGCTTTAGTATCCTGGGGGGTTTGTTAGCAAGTGGGCTTAGAGTTAGAAAGAGGTGATGAGTGCAGTAATAGGGTGAGGGGAGAAGTGAGGGTGATATGTACAGATTGTGGGGTGAAGCAGAGGGGTGAAGAAAAGTGAGTTTGAGGAGAGAGGCTGCAGTTGTGAAAAAGAGGAGAGGTAAAGAGTGCATGTTTCAGAGAGGAAGGTGAGATGATTTGGAAATGAGGTCACCTGCAGTCTGCTTTGTGCAAATTGCTGAAGTGCAAGAGCAGAAGTGCCACTTATTTAAAAAAACCCACTTCTTTGGAAGAACCCCCCTGCATGTGCAGCCCCCTGCTTGTGTTTGCCCGTAAAGAAGGCCTTGTTTTTATACTGTGTTGGGTGTGGATTGAATTTGCCAATTAATCAATCAGGAGGTAAAATTAGGCACACAGCTAGCAGAGCAAAACTTTCACACCACAATCAAACTGCAAGAGGACCAAAAGGCCAAAATTGTAAAGATAAGGGAACCCATAATTTAGGTAAGACTTAATAGCTAAATAAACATTGAAATAATGTGAGCACGGCTACAGATGGAGTTGAAACAGCGGTGACAAACAGATTTACCAAATATGCATTTGAGCAGTCAGTCAATGTTCAGTTTAAGGTAGATGGAAGTATAAACGCAGATTTACCTGTGAAGAGAGAAGAAAATGTTCAGATGGATGATGCAAGAGCGGAAGTGCCACATATTTAAAAAAAAACACTTCTTCGGAAGAACCCCCTGCATGTGCAGCCCCCAGTTTAATAGTATATTTTGTGAGCATTGTCTTAAAAGTTTAATAAAATATCAAAACAAAGTGTGAACCACAACCACACAAAGTATTAACCCCATCCCTGTATCCCCAATTATTCTCAAAAAAAAAATAAAATATATATATATATATATATATATATATATATATATATATATGTAGCAATAACTCGGTGGAGCTGCTGGTTTAAAGCGGGCTGTTACTGTCACCTTCGTTTCCTCAATTTCACCAGAACCAGGTCTAGGGTCCCGTTGAGTTTAATACCAGACAATGTAGGCACCGGACACTTGAGTATCTTTTCCAATGCTTTAATAAATGTAACTGAAGGAAGTAGCAGGAAAGAGGTAGAAGAAGAGTTGCAGGGAAGTTCAAATACCTTTTCTTAGTGTAGTATTAGAAATTGGAATCTTGTAGATGAATGTACTCTCCCTTTAGAGTTGAATCTTTGCCCGCCTGGATAGGTTTCTCTCACTAACCCAGCAGCCAGTACGCAGCACGAACAAAAGTCTCTGCCACAGACTTGAATGGAATAGAAACCCGTACGATCCTCTGCCACAGGATGTAATGGTTTACAATGGATAGCAAACACAGCACTAGAACCTTTAAGCCGACCCGGCAGTACTATGCGGTAGGTTAACTTTAGGATGCATCCTCCAACTGAGTCACCAGGCCCCTCTCCAGACCAGCACTCTGCATGATCCTTCCATGACGGGTCCTCCCCTGGGATCTTCTCAGTTGTCCAGCTTCTTCCCGTAGGACAGACAGCCCAGGACCATTCCCCTGCCGCTGTGGTAGGCCCCAGACAGGCTTCTGGGCCCACCCACACGCCGCAGCAACGTGGACCTCCCGCAGGGAGGACCACGTGGTAGTACTCCTAACACATACCTGTTGCCTTTCCAACACCAACCCATGGTGACAACGACACCCACAGGCACAGTGTGAAACTACATGCAACTCAGCCAAGCTGGAACAGAGGCAAATCTGACTATGTATGAACAGATAACCCACTAAATTTACCTATAAGCAGTAGATTGAAAATCTACCAGCGATATATATATATATATATATATATATATATATATATATATATATATATATATATATATATATACCCAAAAAGCTTGCAACTGTAATTGCAGTGAAAGGTGGTTCTACAAAGTATTGACTCAGAGGGGCTGAATACAAATGCACGTCACACTTTTCACATATTTATTTGTAAACAATTTTGAAAACTATTTATCATTTTCCTTCCACTTCAGAATTATGTGCCACTTTGTGTTGGTCTATCACATAAAATCCCAATAAAATACATTTACGTTTTGGTTGTAACATGGCAAAATTTGGAAAATTTCAAGGGGTATGAATACTTTTTTCAAGGCACTGTATGTGAGAGACACAGGGGGTGATTTACTAAGAAAGGCACTGCACAAGTTCATACATTAATTGGTGTGCTGGAAAAGTCATTAATCAAATGTGCGAACCGCCACACATTGAAGCACAAATAGCGATAATAAATACCTGCATATGTTAACTGCAACTGTCGCTAGGATAACTGCGGTTCCTCATTGATAATAGCGCACGCCCAATACAATTATAATTTTATCTCATTGCATGTGTCTTGTTAGGTAATTAGTAGGGGTTCTCAGTTAATTAACCCTTTTGATGCTAATGTCTTTCCTATCACTTTTAATATATCTTTGAAATGTGTTTTTTTCTTTTTTTACCCAAATCTTTTTAATACATTACAAAGAACAGAGAAGTGTTTCTAAACCCAATATTTTTTTTTTCCAGATCTTAATCTTTAAATGGTGACCATACACTGCAATCAGTTAGATCTTAAATAAATTAGATTTAGCGCAAGAACCTGTTTGATTTCCTATAATTTGAATTAATTGTTCAAGTGAATCTTCCTATTACCTAGTTTACCAAAATATCGAGTTGTACAGAGATTGGTCAATCAGATTGCATAGTACATAACCATCTTAAGTGCTAAATTTGAAATGTAGATGTACCATGACCCACTTGTATTTTCCAAATGATATTTCTTGGGCATTATACAAGGCACATGAAAAACCACCTTTTTTCAAGACATGCTAGAGTGATCAGGAATCTTCAAACTACGACTCTCCAGTTGTTACGGAACTACACATCCCATGAGCCATTGTAAAACTCTGACATTCACAGTCTTGACTAGACATGATGGGAATTGTAGTTCCTGAACAGCTGGAGGGCCATAGTTTGAAGACCCCTGTGCTAGACCATTATTATGCCTCCAGAATTGGGAGTGTGGCATCTACCCCACTTCTCTCTGCTGGTGGACACAAGAACCTACATCTATAGATATATCTATATATCTATAGATATATCTATATACACACACACTGAAGCAGGAAGCAATATACATTGGCCCGGAAGTGAATCTGTACACAGGAAGTAGGTGTGTGTTTCAAGGCCAAATCATTTAAACATACACACACGACCCACACAAACACCACCCCATGTAAAAATAATTAAAAAATGATCTTAATTTGCAAATGAGGATCCTCTCTTCCTCAGAGAACAGTGAGCGGGGCATGGTGGTGGGAAGAAATTAGCATCAGTACAAGCAACTTCCTGGAGGGGCGTGATGTCATTCTTGTGTGCTGGCCACCGGAACCAGATATGCGCCACAGGTACATACCTCCGCGCACCCTGCAGTTGCGCACCTCACATACACAGCGGTCGCACATCTAGATGCATTTGGCGCATCTAGCTGCAGGAACCAAATTTTTATGGAAATTAATAGTAAAGCAGATGCAGATTTTCAGGACTGGACTAACAAATGTTTCTAGTGAAAGGAAACTGGTGTTTTCTATTAAACAAGGTCTAAATGGGCCATTGACATGCATCACAGTTGAACTTAGGAATGTGTCTTTGCAAAGTTAAACTAAATGAAATCCTTTCTTATTTTTGCTTGGGGATAGAGTGCAGAGGGATTAGAAGTCTTGTCAGTTTTTGGGGATGTCTGCACCCCTGATATGGTACAAACACCTCCCACATTTTGCCAGTTTCCCCTTCAAATTTATTCACTTCCTGTCACATAGCCAAACAGGAATTGAGGGTAAAACCCTACCAATGTCTTTCCTTGGGGACACACAGGTCAATCTAAATAGTTTCTCCATTAGGTAAATTGCACTCTAGCATTTTGCTGTGTACACCCCAAATTATTAGGTATCTTGGACTTTTGGGGTTTATTTAAAGGCAAATCCACTTTGCACTACAAGGAAAAGAAAAAAACAGCATTTTTGCTTCTAGAAGATTGGATGATAAAATCACCAGTGCTTCCCCTCAGATTTACGAGTACATTTGTATTCCAGAGTGGATTTGCCTTTAATAAACCCCAATATACCTAATAATTTGGGGTGTAAGCAGCAAAGTGCTAGAGTACAATTTGCCTAATGAGGACACTAGTTAGATTGACCTGTGTGTCCCCAAGAAAAGACATTGGTAAGGTTTTACCCTCACTTCCTGTTTGTCTATGTGACAGGAAGTAAAGCCAATTTTCAGAAAAGGGACACAAAGCCCAACCTAAAAAAGACAAGCAGGGGTACTAACACTCACTTGGTTTCCCTCAAATGGCCACAATTAGAATAGGATTGTCTTGAGCTAGATTTTAGCTCAGTGCTCTAAATCAGTGGTTCTTAACCCTGTCCTCAAGTACCCCCAACAGGCCATGTTTGCAGGCTTTCCTTCATCTTGCACAGGTGCTTTAAATCAGAGTCAATGACTTGGTATTTTGGACAGCTATTTTAGCTAAGATAAATTCCTAAAACATGTCCCGTCGGGGGTAATTGAGGACTGAGGCTGAGAACCACTGCGCTAAAATAGAAAATTGAATACTTACCTCTCTGTAATTTTCCTTTCCTGGTGCCCATCCATGGCAGCATACGCACAATCCATGCATATGCTAACATGAAGGCACCAGGAAAGTAGCTTTTAGACAAATCACACTTTTTTTGTTTTGCCATGCCTAGTTAAGCTGCAGCTGGGAAATCTGTTGCATGAAAATTGTTTAGGGGGGGAGTGTAAAATGCATTACTTGGATTGAGCATGCATCTGCAAAACAAATTATTAACAAAACACATAAAACAGAAAAATTTGCTACGAATTTTATTGGTCAACAAAACAGGACTTGGAAAAAAGCAAGTAAAGCAAAAAACACATGTATGTTAATTTGAGATTAACAGAATATGGTTTTGAGGTCTGACCATTTTGCAGAGGAAATTAACAGGAGTTAAAAGGACTGCGCCCACAAACGGACAGTCTCTTAAGGATTTAAACATTTTTTTACTCACAACATCTTGAGGAAGATTTTGCAAAATAATGCAGCACAGACAATTAAATCAAAGTAAAACTAACAACCTACAAACAACACAGATTGACAACATCAAAAATATTTTAGTTAAAAATAACCCCCCCCCAAAAAAAAAAAAAACAAAAGTAAAAAATACTAAATACTAAAACACATCTGTTTTGCAAAGACATAGCAAACAAAGAGAAAATACATGTGTTACAAACTCTATAAGGACACTCAAATGTATTCTCTTGAAACACACACACCTCTTTTCACATACAAAATGCAAGTTCACCCAATGTAGAGACAGAACTACAAAGTGGGTACACCTGTTAAGGATGTCCTTAAATTACTAACCCAAAAAATACACTCTCTGAGCATACCCAGAAAAATCCAAGTGCTTTTCACACACACAAAAAAAACAAAGTCCCTGAGCATGCCCAGACCAACCCAAATGCATTTCACACACCAAAAGCCACAGTAAAAAACCAAGGTTCCCTGAGCGGGCCCAGAACAACCCAAATGCAGCTAGCACAAAATAAGCCACCCCCTGTCCAAAATGAAGCACATAATCCAGCATGCTACAAAATTACAGATGGGACAAACACCCCCCGGTCCAGGGGGGCCAAAAAAGAGCCTAACATAGGTAAAAGTTATACAACAAATACCATTGCAGTCTATGGGAACTGACTTGTTAATTTTGCTAGTCCCCACTTGGCTGGCTTATATTCTAGTTATTGGCCCTAAAATGGGTATGGGGGCCCAGGTCCCATCCTAAGGGACATATATCAATGTCACCAATTTGGACAACCCCAAAAACGAAACAAGGAGAAGTGCCTTTAAAAATGCAAAATTGCTTAAAAGCTATTAACTTTGGGGGGGGGGCTTACTCTGCCTGTAAAGTGGTGCATCTGTAGCATGTATCCAAAATGCTGCTTCAAATATGTACGGCTTTAGAGAAAACTTACAAAAAAAAAATACCACCCCAAACTAAAAAAAGATTGTGGGGGGTGGGGGGGGTGGATGCTTGGGGGCAGGAGGGGCTTGGGCATCCCAAAACTCAACCACCTTGTTCCCATATTCAGGGGGTTAAGGGCCTCTTCCACAAAACCCTAGGCTGGGGTTGTGGGGGGCTGCAGACAGGGGGCTTTACGGAATGTGGAAAGCCCCTTTAAACTAGTGGGTACAAGTTGCTTTGTGGTTGGTATTGGGCTGAGCCCAACATGCCCCAAAGGTAGCCAGCTATGTTGAGTGCATGTGGCCTTGTATGGTTCAGGGGGGGGGTTGGGCAATTACTCTTCTCTCCCTTTTCCTAGCTGGCCCTGTTGTATGATCTGAAAAAGGATGTGGTTTGGATTGGTGAAGGCAGCTCACAGCCTTTTGAGAATAGAGTGGAGTGTGGAGTTCCCCTTTAAACGGTTGCTGACCAGCCGCCGCAGTTTTACTGAGGCAGGTTGGCTCCGCTGTGCGAAATCACGTTATTGTACGTGATCTCGCGAGGTCCGGATAGCAGGCGCGCGCCCACCACGAGCTCCGTGAGTCAGATCGCGGGTCCCGCGGATTCGATGTCTACGGGGGATACCCGCGATTGTCTCACAGAGACGAAGAATGGGGAAATGCTGATGTAGACAAGCATTTCCCCATTCTGCCTAGTGACACTGACACTGATCACAGCTCCCTGTGATTGGGAGCGGTGATCAGTGTCATGTCACACATAGTCCAGCCCCCCCACAGTTAGAATCACTCCCTAGGACACACTTAACCCCTGCAGCGCCCCTCCTGGTTAACCCCTTCACTGCCAGTCACATTTACACAGTAATCAGTGCATTTTTAATCGCACTGATCGCTGTAAAAATGTGAATGGTCCCAAAATAGAGCCAAAAGTGTCCGATGTGTCCGCCATAATGTTGCAGTCATGATAAAAATCGCTGATCACCACCATTACTAGTAAAAAAAAAAATATTAATAAAAATGCTTATTGCGATTTCTTTTACCAAAAATATGTAGAAGAATATGTATCAGCCTAAACTGAGGAAAATAAATGTTTTTTTTATATTTTTGGGGGATATTTATTATAGGTAAAAGTAAAAAATATTGCTTTTTTTTCAAAATTTTCGCTATTTTGTTGTTTATAGCGCACAAAATAAAAACCACAGAGGCAATCAAATACCACCAAAAGAAAGCTCTATTTGTGGGAAAAAAAGGATGCCAATTTTGTTTGGGAGCCACGTCGCACGACCGCGCAATTGTCAGTTAAAATGACACAGTGCCAAATCGCAAAAACCGCTCTGGTCAGGAAGGGGGCAAATTCTTCCGGGGCTAAAAGCAAACGTTAGCCCATGGAAATCCAAGGAGTTATAGGGGAGAGACAAGAGCACTGTAGAATGGAGTGTGGAGTTCCCCATTTAAAAGCAAAAATTAGCCCATGGAAATCCAAGGGGTTAGAGGGGGCAGAGAGCAAGAGCATTGTAGAATGGAGTGTGGAGTTCCCCTTTAAAAGCAAAAGTTAGCCCATGGAAATCCAAGGAGTTAGAGAGGGGAGACACAAGCATTGTAGAATGGAGTGTGGAGTTCCCCATTAAAAGCAAAAGTTAGCGCATGGAAATCCAAGGAGTTAGACGGGGGAGACAAGAGTATTGTAGAATGAAGTGTGGAGTTCCCCTTTAAAAGCAAAAGCTAGCCCAAGGAAATTATATGCATTAGAGGGGGAAGGTAAATGACTTTTTAGGAGGAGCTTGGGGAGCAAGAGTCTTTTTTCATAATTTTGACAAGGTGCATGTCACATGTTGGCAACGTAACATGCTAACATGACCTGTGTGCAAATCTCCATAAAAAAAATACATAAAGGTGAACCAACGTAAAAAAAAATTGTCAAGTTTAGAGTTGCTCCCGTTCAACCTGTGCAATTGCGCACTGCTTACATTGATCTCACGCAGTTCTAAACGTACTTGCAAGCACATCAGGCTTTCTCTGAAAAAATTACTTTCTCATTCTATTTTGGGTATATTTGTTACTTGGGCAGTTGTTACTAAGCTTCCTCACATCACCCCATAATATTGGCACCTCCATCTTCTGTCAATATTGATTTTGAGATGCGCAGATTGCATTCTCCCGTGCGCCGAGATCGCTATAGTAAATGGGGGATTCGCGTTCTGTTACCATTTTGTAAATATGGAAATGTGTGTTGCGCCTCGCCGTGTGCCTCTACTGATGGCGCACAGCTTTCGTAAATCACCCCCAGTATTCACAAATATTGTACAATGGCTGGACAGTACATCTCCAGATAGCAGCAAGATTCAGCTGCTACCTGTAACCATCACCAAATCCAGTTGTCTGAACCCCACTTTGTCCAAGATCTTTTCTCTGTCTCCACTGTCCACAGGGGAGTATAATTTAGGTAAAATGTTCTGGCCTTGGCTGCTCCAGAGCAGCAGATTCTGATTCCCTGTGTATCTATATCTATATAGATATATACAGTATCTATATATATATATATATATATATATATATATATATATATACAGTGGCTTGCGAAAGTATTCGGCCCCCTTGAACTTTTCAACCTTTTGCCACATTTCAGGCTTCAAACATAAAGATATAACATTTTTATTTTTTGTGAAGAATCGCCAACAAGTGGGACACAATTGTGAAGTGGAACGAAATCTATTGGATTGTTGAAACTTTTTTAACTAATAAAAAAATGAAAAGTGGGGCGTGCAAAATTATTCGGCCCCCTTGCGTTAATACTTTGTAGAGCCACCTTTTGCTGCGATTACAGCTGCAAGTCGCTTGGGGTATGTCTCTATCAGTTTTGCACATCGAGAGACTGAAATTCTTGCCCATTCTTCCTTGCAAAACAGCTCAAGCTCAGTGAGGTTGGATGGAGAGCGTTTGTGAACAGCAGTTTTCAGCTCTTTCCACAGATTCTCGATTGGATTCAGGTCTGGACTTTGACTTGGCCATTCTAACACCTGGATACGTTTATTTGTGAACCATTCCTTTGTAGATTTTGCTGTATGTTTGGGATCATTGTCTTGTTGGAAGATAAATCTCCGTGCCAGTTTCAGGTCTTTTGCAAACTCCAACAAGTTTTCATCCAGAATGGTCTTGTATTTGGCTGCATCCATCTTCCCCTCAATTTTAACCATCTTCCCTGTCCCTGCTGAAGAAAAGCAGGCCCAAACCATGATGCTGCCACCACCATGTTTGACAGCGGGGATGGTGTGTTGAGTGTGATGAGCTGTGTTGCTTTTACGCCAAACATATCGTTTTGCATTGTGGCCAAAAAGTTTGATTTTGGGTTCATCGGACCAGAGTACCTTCTTCCACATGTTTGGTGTGTCTCCCAGGTGGCTTGTGGCAAACTTTAGACGAGACTTTTTATGGATATCTTTGAGAAATGGCTTTCTTCTTGCCACTCTTCCATAAAGGCCAGATTTGTGCAGTGTACGACTGATTGTTGTCCTATGGACAGACTCTCTCACCTCAGCTGTAGTTCTCTGCAGTTCATCCAGAGTGATCATGGGCCTCTTGGCTGCATCTCTGATCAGTCTTCTCCTTGTCTGAGCTGAAAGTTTAGAGGGACAGCCAGGTCTTGGTAGATTTGCAGTGGTCTGATACTCCTTCCATTTCAAAATGATCGCTTGCACAGTGCTCCTTGGGATGTTTAAAGCTTGGGAAATCTTTTTGTATCCAAATCCGGCTTTAAACTTCTCCACAACAGTATTACGGACCTGCCTGGTGTGTTCCTTGGTCTTCATGATGCTCTCTGCGCTTTCAACAGAACCCTGAGACTATCACAGAGCAGGTGCATTTATACAGAGACTTGATTACACACAGGTGGATTCTATTTATCACCATCAGTCATTTAGGACAACATTGGATCATTCAGAGATCCTCGCTGAACTTCTGGAGTGAGTTTTCTGCACTGAAAGTAAAGTGGCCGAATAATTTTGCACGCACCACTTTTCAGTTTTTTATTTGCTAAAAAAATTTAAAATATCCAATAGATTTCGTTCCACTTCACAATTGTGTCCCACTTGTTGGTGATTCTTCACAAAAAATTAAAATTTTATATCTTTATGTTTGAAGCCTGAAATGTGGCAAAAGGTTGAAAAGTTCAAGGGGGCCGAATACTTTTGCAAGGCACTGTATATATAGATATATATATATATATAATCTCACAAAACTGAGTATACCCCTCACATTTTTGTAAATATTTTATTCTATCTTTTGATTTTTACAACACTGAAGAAATTACTTTTTGCTACAATGTAAAGTAGTGAGTGTACAGCTTGTATAACAGTGTAAATTTGCTATCCCCTCAAAATAACTTAACACACAGCCATTAATGTCTAAACCGCTGGCAACATAAGTGAATACACCCCTAAGTGAAAATGTCTAAATTGGGCCCAAAGTGTCAATATTTTGTGTGTGCCCCATTATTTTCCAGCACTGCCTTAACCCTCTTGGGCATGGAGTTCACCAGAGCTTTACAGGTTGCCACTGGAGTGCTCTTCCACTCCTCCATGATGACATCACGGAGCTGGTGGATGTTAGAGACCTTGCGCTCCTCCACCTTCCGTTTAAGGATTCCCCACAGATGCTCAATGGGGTTTAGGTCTGGAGACATGCTTGGCCAGTCCATCACCTTTACCCTCAGCTTCTTTAGCAAGCCAGTGGTCATCTTGGAGATGTGTTTGGGGTCGTTACCATGTTGAAATACTGCCCCAAGGCCCAGTCTCCGAAGGGAGGGGATCATGCTCTGCTTCAGTATGTCACAGTACATGTTTGCATTCATGGTTCCTTCAATGAACTGGAGCTCCCCAGTGCCTGCAGCACTCATGAAGCCCCAGACCATGACACTCCCACCACCATGCTTGACTGTAGGCAAGACACACCTATCTTTGTACTCCTCACCTGGTTGCCGCCACACACGCTTGACACCATCTGAACCAAATACGTTTATCTTGGTATCATCAGACCACAGGACAGGGTTCCAGTAATCCATGTCCTTAGTCTGCTTGTCTTCAGCAAACTGTTTGCGCGCTTTCTTGTGCATCATCTTTAGAAGAGCCTTCCTTCTGGGATAACAGCCATGCAGACCAATTTGATGCAGTGTGTGGCGTATGGTCTGAGCACTGACAGGCTGACCCCCCACCCCTTCAACCTCTGCAGCAATGCTGGTAGCACTCATACGTCTATTTCCCAAAAAACTCTGGATATGACGCTGAGCACGTGCACTCAATCTCTTTGGTCGACCATTTCGAGGCCTGTTCTGAGTGAAACCTGTCCTGTTATATCGCTGTATGGTCTTTGCCACCGTGCTGCAGCTTAAGGGTCTTGGCAATCTTCTTATCGCCTAGGCTATCATCTTCTTGAGGAGGTATAGTTTCTTTATCTTTAAATAGGGCCTTTTTTTTGGGGGGGTGGGGGGAGTCAGAGTGTGCACTTGTTGCTGACACAGCCAAAAATGTCCTTACTTGTGGTAAAGCAGTGTGCACCAAAGCACTACGCATTTATTCCCCATATTGTCAGATTTGGCATTCAATTTAGGCAATCCCCTCTATTTAAAATAAATGTCAGGAAGGCCTAAAGGGAGAGACAGAGGTCTTGGACACAAAGGTAGTAGGAGTGAGAGACATGAACATGTTGTGCAGGACAGAGCAGGGGTTGGGCTACACCATCTAGAGTCAGGGCATGCCTGCCTTTTCTATCTCAGAATGGCCAGGCTATATGGCTACAGCACATGCAGGAGGTAGTGAAATGGCTGACCAATTCTTTCTCTTCCTTCTTCTTACAGACACAGCAAAGTCAGTTGTCTGCATTTTCCTCCCGCCTCTGCTACTCCCACCATAGCCTTGCATGCTCGCTATGAGGGATCAACAGAATTATTTGATCACAGGATTGTTGACTTGCTGCAGGAGGATGGTCGTGGCCATGTGCAACCATTCCTCCTTTGAGATATTGAGTATGAGGAAGATAGCACCATGACCAGAGGAAAAGGAGGATTTAGCCACACAGAAGTCAAGAGACATCAGGCAAGAAGTGGCAAAAGGCAGTGATGTTCCAGCAGCTAGAGAGTGCTGCAAAGCAGCCTCCAGTCATAAGGAGGTGGATGATAAGATGGCAGACAGTCTGTGGATTCCACCGATTGTAGAGAAGGAAAATTTGGAGGAAAAGGCAGAACATCAGTAAGTGGCAGGGGCAGCTTGCAGAGAACTAGCCATGCGTATCTGTGGGGAACTGCCCCACAAATACAGGCCACTGCTATCCCAAAGGCTGATCCTCCACACATCTCTGCAGTGTGGGCTTTTTTTATGTATTTTTCACTAGAGCAGAAAAAAAATGCCCCCAAATCAACTCCATGCCTAGTGTCCTAATGCCAGCTTGGCAAAGCTGCTAACTTTTCTAGTTTGTGTTCATAGCCTGTGCTACACCACAGTTCAGCTATACAACTGCCAGTATTTTTCCAGAAAGCCATCCCTGCCCTTCAATATCACGTGCAACCCAATATTTTTGTGTCATTGGTCAGTGGCAGGGTACACATAACTAGGGATGAGCCAAGCTGTCCTGGTTTCGGATTGAGCAAACATGGCGCCCTGACCCATCCCAGGCCACATGCATTTAACATGGGGGTCTTCCCTAGCAACTGCCGCCATCAATGGTACATTTATTACCATGGTTGAGAATTCCCAATCATGTAAGCAAAGTCAAAAGAATAGCAGTGATATCACTGTAAAAATATGGTCACTCTTTTTTTGTGAATGAGAGTATATATTTGACTCCCCGCCTATCTAGTTTCTTTAAATATAATTATTTCCCATTACTCAACCAAGTTAAATCTGATTTACGTAAATAGTCCCTGACCCTGATATGCCACTCCTGGTTTGGGAAGATTAATGTAGTTAAAGTGAATGTCCTCCCCAGAATCCTTTTTCACTTTAAGATGCTCTCATTTGGGGTTCCAAGTGGCCTCTTTTCCACTCTCCAGTCTATTCTCTCTCTTTATATTTGGAAACTATCCCAAATCTACTGTGATATCTTATTTCGATTCAAATGAACAGGTGGTTTATCTCTTCCAAATTTGAATATGTATTATCAACTCTAGCTTTGTCTCGTATTGCTGATTGGAGATACGCTAGGGGTAGACAACCCTCGGCACTGGTGCAGCAATCGACACACAAAGCCTCTTTTACCGGCACTCGACTCACTCTCCATCAGCAGAGCAGCACAGGGAAGTGTCAGTGAGACACTAATGCATTCCAATTTCAGAGGTCCCCATGCCGCCCCTGCACTGAGGCACTGAGGAGGAGGCACTATGCCCCCACACATTGTAAAAGATGGGAAATTTTGTTTGGTTCTCTAATTTTGCTGTAACTGCGATCGTCAGATTTTGTGATGGGGAAGAGATTGGGTGCAGTTCTGCTGGGGGGGGGGGGTCCTTGTTTCCTGGAGGAGGATGACTGTCATTGGCCACTGCTAAAGCCAATCACAGTCCTGCTAGCCTACCAATCTCAGAAAGAAGGGATTTCACTGTGATTGAGACAACCACAATAAGGTGACAGTTTGTGCAATTACTGTTGAGCTTCTGAGAACTTTATTGAAATTATTCCTGAACCTTTGCATCACTTACTACTGAACCCCTGTACTCTATGTCCCTTTAAGCCAGAGCCAGTATTCAGCGTAATGAAAATTACACCCAACTTTTCCTGTGGAGCAGAGTGCTGCACTTTTTCTCAGCTGCAGGGGGCCCAAATTATGATCTTGCACACAGGCCCTGTGCTTTCAGAAAATGCCCCTGACCTGAGCTCATCATTGCGCATGCATTCCAGATGCTTGTATGTGACATCACATACATCACATACATCACATACAAGCACATGGGCTGGATACGAGAGTTGGATCAGCAGGATGAGTGTACCAGGACAGGTATGCATCCAGAACATGCGAACAGGCAAAAAATGTGTTCAAACACGCGAACACCGTTAAAGTCTATGGGACACAAACATGAATAATCAAAAGTGCTCATTTTAAAGGTTTATATGCAAGTTATTGTCATAAAAAGTGTTTGGGGACCTGGGTCCTGCCCCAGGGGACATGTATCAATGCAAAAAGAAGTTTTAAAAACTGACGTTTTTTCGGGAGCAATGATTTTAATAATGCTTAAAGTGAAACAATAAAAGTATAATATTCCTTTAAATTTCGTACCTGGGGGGTGACTATAGTATGCCTGTAAAGAGGCACATGTTTCCCGCGTTTAGAACAGTCTGACAGCAAAATTACATTTCTAAAGGAAAAAAAGTCATGTAAAACTACTATCGCTAGCGCCAGCTATAATGAATTGTCGGTCCGGCAATACACATAAAGGTTCATTGATAAAACAGGCATGGAATTTCCCCACAGGGGAACCCCGAACCAAATTTTTTTTAAAAAAAATGATGTGGGGGGTCCCCCTAAATTTCATACCAGGCCCTTCAGGTCTGGTTTGGATATTAAGGGGAACCCCGTGCCAAATTTTTTTTAAAAATGGCGTGGGGGTCCCCGTCAAAATCCATGCCAGACCCTTCAGGTCTGGTATGGATTTTAAGGGGAACCCCGTGCCAAAATTTTTAAAAAAATGTTGTGGGGTCCCCCAAAAAATCCATACCAGACCCTTATCCGAGCACGCAACCTGGCAGGCCACAGGAAAAGAGGGGGGGACGAGAGAGCACCCCCCCTGAACCATACCAGGCCACATGCCCTCAACATTGGGAGGGTGCTTTGGGGTAGCCCCCCCCAAATCACCTTGTCCCCATGTTGATGGGGAGAAGGGCCTCATCCCCACAACCCTTGCCCGGTGGTTGTGGGGGTCTGTGGGCGGGGGGCTTATTGGAATCTGGAAGCCCCCTTTAACAAGGGGACCCCCAGATCCTGCCCCCCCTGTGTGAATTGGTAATGGTATACAAATGTACCCCTACCATTTCACAAAAAAAGTGTCAAAAAGGTTAAAAAACACAAGAGACGGTTTTTGACAAGTCCTTTATTCATTTCTTCTTCTTTCCGCTTCTTCCATCTTCTTTCTTATGGTCTTCCTTCGGTGTTCTTCTTCTTCCTTCATCTTCTTCTTCCTCCGCTCTTCTCGTCCCGCATCTTCCCCCGGCTTCTTCTCCGCTCCGTCCGCACGATCCGGCTTAGTGGGAGTCTTCCGCGGTGTGACGCTTTGGTTCTTCTGACACTTCTTATATAACGGAGGGCGGGGCCACCCAGTGACCCTGCCCTCCTCTGATGCACAGGGACTTCAAGGGGACTTCCCTATGGCTTTCCCCATGTTGTCAGAGGGGGGCGGGGTCACCCGTTTATGTAACCGGTTCAACTTGTACTTTGACCGTCCGCATAGAGAGTCATGCTATGTACTTGACTAAGTTTTGAAAACTTATTAAACAAAATAAAAAATAACCTTTACCAATTTCTAAGATTCCACCCTAATAAACTTCACCGTGGTTTGGATTCAGCACCTGAACTTTAATAAATTTGGCAATCCTGTCCCGAACCCAAATGGCTTATCACTACTGGTCGCCAGTACAAACAGTGAGAATTTCTCAAATTTGGCACAAAAAAAAAACTTGTGCCCAGGGGTTCTGTTCCTTCACTACTCAATTAAAAATTTGGGGCCACTTCACACTAGCCCAACACACTAAACCGCAACAGTTTTGTGTGTGGGCAGTGGCCATTTTGGGCTGCAGAGCTGTGCGGCAGGGGACAGTGAGATTTTATGTTTTATCTCATTACACAGCTCCCTTTTTTAAATTTATAATAAGTGCACAAACTGACACTTCATTCACGTCACCACACAGCTGCTTGGTGTTCTGCACTTGCTGTGCAGTGACATACATGGTCGTGCAGGGAAATATGATGTTATGCAAACATGTCACATTATATTGCACAGCTCTTGAAAGCAGTGAAACACTACTTTTTGGTGTGAACATGACACACAGAAAACAATAGTTCTTGCAGGAGGAAAAATGCGGGTAACTGCATATAGTGTGAATGGGCCTTAAGAAATACTTTTTGGATTTAGATACATTTCATCTGTTTTTTATATGAAGGCCTTCACTGCACCCTCATGTAAACTCATAAATTTGTTCCATTCATGAAGTTCTGCACTATCATGTAGAGTAAACTCACAAGAGAAGCATGACAGTTTTCTTCGTAGGAATCTCTCCCTACTCATGTTTAAATCATACACATGATCTCCCTGCTCATGTTTGATTTATGAAAATGGGGGAAAAGTAGTAGTTGCAGAAGTATGATAAGAAGTATGATATATATATATATATATATATATATATATATATATATATATATATATATATATATATATATATATGTATATATATATATATATATATATATACAGGGGCCAGTGGCAGCTGGTGCTCAAAACTGATGGGGAGGGAGGGTGCAAACAAACTGAAAAATACTGAAAAAAAACCCCATCATTTGCCCCATACAAGTCTGCCACTGTGCCCCATCAAATGCAGCCACTTGTGCCCATCATATGCAGATACTTGTGCCCCATCAATTGCAGACATTGTACCCATCAAATGCAGCAACTGTGCCCCTTCATATGCAGCCACTTGTGCCTATCATTTACCGTCACTTGTGCCCATCAAATGCAGCCACTTGTGCCCATCAAATGCAGCCACTTGTGCCCATCAAATGCAGGCACTGTGCCCCATCATATGCGGCCACTGTATCCCATCAAATGCAGCCATTGTGCCCATCATATGCAGCCACTTGTGCCCCATCATATGCAACCACTTGTGCCCCATCATATGCAACCACTTGTGCCCCATCATATGCAGCCACTTGTGCCCCATCATATGCAGCCACTTGTGCCCCATCATATGCAGCCACTTGTGCCCCATTAAATGCAGCCACTTGTGCCCATCATATGCAGTCACTTGTGTCCATCATATGCACCCACTTGTGCCCATCATATGCAGCCACTTGTGCCCCATCATATGCATCCACTTGTGCCCATCATAGGAAGCCACTTGTGCCCCATGAAATGCAGCCACTTGTGCCCATCAAATGCAGCCACTTGTGCCCATCATATGAAGCTACTTGTGCCCCATTAAATGCAGCCACTTGTGCCCATTAAATGCAACCACCTCTGCCCATCATATGCAGCCATTTGTGCCCCATAATATGCAGCGACTTGTGCCCACCATATGCAGCCACTTGTGCCCCACCATATGCAGCCACTTGTGTCCCATGAAATGCAGCCACTTGTGCCTATCATATGCAGCCACTTGTGCCCCATCAAATGCAGCCACTTGTGCCCATCAAATGCAGCCACTTGTGCCTATCAAATGCAGCCACTTGTGCCCATTATATCCAGCCACTTGTGCCCATCGTATGCATCCACTTGTGCCACATCAAATGAAGCCACTAGAGCCCATCAAATGCAGCCACTTGTGCCCATCAAATGCAGCCACTTGTGCCCATCATATGCAGCCACTGTGACCTCTGCCAGCTCGCTGTCTGCCCGGCACTTACCCCTATCTTGGTGGTGGGTCAGGCAGCGGGTGAGGGTGGCAAGCTGTGGGACAGATCCTTTGTCCTCCATGCTTCCCCCTTCTCTCTTCTTTCATTCTGCTAGGTGTCCAATAGGGGCACCTGTGCCTTCAGCCAGGTGATGGGTATTAGACCCACGCTTCTTGATTGGCGGAGAGGCAGTTTAGTGTTAGAAAAGCAAATATTCATTTGCTTTTCTAACACATCTGGGTAGACTCCGACTCCGAGTCCACCTTTTTTGAAGCCTATTAGAGTGGCTCTAATCAGGTGCTTCAAGAAAACATCCCTGCCACTGTAATTCAGGCTCCAGGCATCTGAAAAGGGGCCAGACGCCTGAATAGGGGGTGGCAGTGGCAGCCCTTGGATAGATTCATGCAATTGCATGAATCTATCCATTGGTGAGGAAAGGGGGCGGCGCCCATGCACCCTTAACAGACGGCCCGCCCCTGACAGGGGAGAACTGACAACACTCAGGGCCCCCGAACCAAATAAAGCAAGGGCCCCCTGTCAGGCCCTGCCCATGACCCACACCTGACCCTGCCCCTGCCCTACATTTTGCACAAAGTACAACTTCTGCCTTTTTTTAATGGGACCTGGAGGGGGGTCTCTCTCTAACAGTGTCCATTAGGCAGTCTGTTAGAAAGCATCCCCTCCAGGCCCCATTAAAGTCTACAACAGAGTCTAATGGGACCTGGAGGGGTGTCCCTCTCTAACAGAGGCCTTTTCAGTGTCCATTATAGTGTCTGTTAGAAAGAGTCCCACCGCAGGTCCCATTAGAGACTACAAAGGAGTATAATGGGACCTGGAAGGGGGGGCTCTTTCTAACAGAGTGTACAGTGAACACCTTCATTCCTTCTGGTCCTCACGGGACACCCTCCCTGTGCCATGACTCTCTCCCCTGCCCCAACCTCTCACAAAGTAGAAATAAAATTGTCACTGTGTAGCACTCTTACTATGGGTACTGTAGCTGTGCGTGGCTGACTCCCGCATCCTCTGTGGCTGGCTGGCTCTGGCGTCCTCTGTGGCTGGCTGGCACTCTGCTGTGGCTGGCTGGCTCCCTGGTGTGGGTGGGTCACCGTGGGTGGTTGGCTGGCACCCTGACCCTGCTGTGGGTGGGTCACCGGCATGGGTGGCTGCCTGGCTCGCACCCTGGCCCTGCTGTTGCTGGCTGGTGTGTCCTCTCCTCTTCTGCCGTTCCAGGCACTGTTTGCCAAGGCGAGGGAGGGACTTGGAGGGAAGCAGTGGCCTTTGCCCTATCTGGGTTGGTAGAGTTAGGTTTGCAGCAGGCCCAGTGCACAGAGACGCAACACATAATGACATAGTGTGCATGTATGCAGGTCCTCTCTGTGTCTATTTGAGAGTCTATGTTGGAAAGCATACCCTTGCGTAACACCTCCCCCTGCATCATTCCAGCAAATGATGGACAAAACTTTGAGTCCCCATAACTCGTACGCAGCTGCTTATTTGGACGATGTGGTCATCCACAGCCCAGATTGTGAATTGCACCTGCCCCAAGTACAAGCAGTAGTTGATTCTCTTAGGAAAGCAGGTCTCAAGGCCAACCCAAAAAATGTCCCTTAGGCCTGGAGGAGGCCAAATACCTTGGGTACGTTAGCAGGTCCTTTGTGTACAACCGGTGCTTGTGACCCCGGACTTCACAAAGGAGTTTTTTGGTACAGACGCCTCTGAGATGGGCCTAGGTGCTGTACTATCCCCGAACAGAGATGGTGAGGAGCACCAGGGAGAAAAATGTCCGCATGACAAGATGGTTCATGGCCTTACAGCCCTTTATGTTTACAGTAGAGCATAGGCTGTGCAAGCTCCAAAATAATGCGGATGCCCTCTCCCGCATGCACTGTCTGCTCGGGTTGATGGCTCAGCCGCAGGGACTTCAGCAGAGGGGGAGAATATGTGACAGTATGCGTGGTGAGGTAATGGATAATCAATATATTTCACCTTGCATGCATTGTGTTGCAAGAGAGAGAAGCCTGGGTTTTTCCAGTCTCTGTGGCAGGCTTGGTTTGATGTTGTGGTCCACTTGAGTCCACGCTCAGGTGGACTTTAAAATGAGCAGGAAGAGAGCACAGGATAGCTCTGGCCTGAAACTCGGAAGGGAATCTGAGAGAGAGCTATGTTTGGGCTTAAAAAGAAGGTTTGCTTTCCCATAAGTTTTGTGGGTGTCGGGGACCAGCCCCACACCGTATAGGGAGGGGACTACTGTATATTTTAGCACCGGATGGCAAGGATTTGTTTTACAATTTTTGTTTGTTTTCATTATTTTGCAAACCGCTGCTAAATAAACCTGGCAACCCACCAGACTTTAACCACTTCAGCCCCGGAAGATTCGGCTGCTTAATGACCAGGCCATTTTTTGCGATATGGCACTTTTTTCTTTTGGTGATATTTGATCATCCCTGTGGCTTTAATTTTTTGCGCTCTAAACAAAAAAAGAGCGACAATTTTGAAAAAAAACACAATATTTTGTACTTTTTGCTATAATAAATATTGCAAATTTTGTTAAAAAAAGCTAATTTTTTCCTCAGTTTAGGCCGATATGTATTCTTCTACATATTTTTGAAAATAAAAATTGCAATAAGCGTATATTGTTCGGTTTGCGCAAAAGGTATAGCGTCTAAAAAATAGGGGAAAGATTTATGGCATTTTTATTATTATTATTATTTTTTTTACTAGTAATGGTGGTGATCAGCAATATTTATCAGGACTGCGACATTATGGCAGACGGATCGGACACTTTTTTGATACGTGTTTTGGACCATTGACATTTATACAGCGATCAGTGCTATAAAAATGCACTGATTACTGTGTAAATGTCACTGGCAGGGAAGGGGTTAACACTAGGGGGCGATCAAGGGGTTAACTGTGTTCCCTTGTGTGTGTTCTAATTGTAGGGGGATGGGACTGACTAGAGGAAATGACAGATCATTTTTCCTAGCTAGTATGAACACACGATCTGTCTCTCCTCACAGGACAGGGATTTGTGTGTTTACACACACACACGTCTCTGTTCTGGCTCTCGTGCCTGCGATCACACATGCTGGTGGTCATCAGGACCGCCGGCCATGTGCATCGGGACCCCCGCAGTGCAGTGAGCATGCACGTGCCTGCCTGCAATCCCCGCTTAAAGGGCCGATGTACAGCTACGACTGTTTGCGGAAACGTGCCGACCTGCCGCATTATCTCTGTCTCCACCCATGGGATTTTATTGTTAACGTTTCGATAAAGCTCAGTCCATGTTTCTAAAGACACTACAACATATAAGTGAAAAGACTAAAAAAAAAAAAAAACCCCACCCATCAACACCCTCTAGTGATGACCTCAAACACTGCAAGGGTTAAAAGACACATACAGGGTAGAGGTCAATGAAAGATCACAAAAGGAGCAAATCACAATAGTTCATCAAAAAGCAAAATATACAAAATACTAGCTTAAATCAAAAATAGCTCTGACATAAAAATGGTAAATTGTAAAAAAAGTGGAACAAACAAAGCATTTAAAAAACATTCATAAGATGACTGCCATAGCACATGGCAAACACCAGGCAGTAGCTTTTAATAGCATTAGCATTTTATTAGCGTTTTTGCAGTACATGAAGAAAACAAAAAAGCTAAAAAAAAAGCTGTTCAGAGCATTTTAGTAGCATTTATAAGCAGCTAGGAGCATTTAGGAGCATTAAGCATTTTTGTCCTGGAAACATACTCCAAAAAAACACGACAAATTAACTTTTTTTTCTCCTCCTATACTCTGAAGCTCAAAAACGCTAATGGCCTAAAGTGGTATGCATGGACACATAGGATAACACTATAGGAGCAGAAAAAATGCTGGTGTGCATGGAGCCTAATTATGCATTGGCATAAAAAAATAGTGGTTTCTACACATTGTATAATATTTTCTAGAATCACTTAAAAGTGTTTTAAATTAAGCATTTTTTCATAGTTAGCTATTAACTATCTCAAGCTGTTGCTGCCAGTGGCACACATATACAGTATATGGCATTGTAGAAGTGGGCCTTCTTACACTGCATATATGCACACCTGTATTTGTGCTGAAAGTGGACTTCATAGCGTGGTTCCAGCACAGAGGCAGAGCTGACAGCTCACTGACAGCTCCTGACAGCTCCTGGTCTTGTATTAACGATCCAGAGCTAGAGGACTAGCTATCAATAATGTGATCACTTTGATAGCCTGTGATTGGTTATCACAGTGATCAATCATTAAAACCCACCTATGTAATCTCTTTCTCCTTCTGAATAGAGAAAAAATATAAATTGTATCTTTTTTTTTTTGTTAGTCAGAGAAGAATGTAAAAAAAAAAGTCTGTAAAAAAAATCTACATTTATACAGTAACCTTAGATCAGGGCTTGATCTAAGCTAGTGTCAGGGTCAAAGTCAGGGTCAAAGATCAGAGTCAAAAGTCAGAGTTAGTCTTAAAGGTCGGGGCCAAAGATTAGGTAGGATTGAAACATTTTATTTTTTTTTTAATTTATCATCATTGTTTTAGGTAGGATGAAAATTAAAAACAAAAAACAAAAAAAAGTGCACTATTGTTTCTTGGTCCTTTTATGGGTACAAAAATCAAATATTGTACATAGATTCACTACAAATGTTAGGAGCATGACAATTTATTTTGTGGGTTTTTTTTGGTAAGGGGGTCATGACAATGGCAAGAAATGTACAGCTAAATTTAAAAGCATATATTTTTTTTTTACTATTTTGGGCCAGGTTTTCTTTGAAAAAAAAAAAATCAGGAGATATCACCAAATGAAGGCCCAATTGATCCTGAAAAAAACAAAAACAAAGAATATATAATTTACCTGGATACAGTAAGTGGTTGTTATGATACATTTGAACACATGCCAAAATTACAAAACTGTGCTCAGGCATTAAAACAAATATTTATGTTACCTTCAGGCATTAGGGGTTAAAGTACCACAATGCATCACAATCCTAGCCAGTTAAAAAGAAAAACAAAAAACAAACAAAAGGAGTTGCATATTATAGCTAATCACAGGTGACATTAAAATATAATTTTTTAGTGTCCAATAAAGTGCCAAAACTGTTATATAATATAAGAGCAACAATAGAGCCATATTATATGTGAAAGTGGGTAATTTCTTAAAGCAAGAATGAGAATGCAGTAATGAAAATGTATCAAGCTGTACTATCTGTAGACTACATAAAACCATATATATATATATATATATATATATATATATATATATATATATATATATATATATATATATATATATATATATATATATATATATATATATATAAACTATATATCATTATCCTGTTTTATTTAGAAAAATTACTTTACCATTAGTTGCAGTGTCACAATTTACCGTGCTGTCTTTATACAGTATTTGCTTTTTTTTATTCACTTATTGCCATCTGCTGGTTTCATTCCGACATTGCATTTACACAGAAACAAAACTTACTATATTAGGTTGAGGCAAAAATATGGTTTCTGGTGTTGAAATAATCATTGTGCATGCTAATTTAGGTAGAGCACACCATAAAATCTATTATGCATTTTTTAAAATCACATTATACACACTGAATATACGTTTTGTAATTTAATATTAACACTTTGTGTACTCCTCTTACCTGGGGTTTACAACATGGCCACAGTTTAAGTCCTCCAGTTTTGCTGTATGTTTTTAGTATTTTCTTTTTGGATGTGGTGCCACATAAAGTATCTGGACTTCATTATGGTCCAAACACTTTTTAATCTTTAGGTTGTTAGCTTTAGTACATAGATAGAAAAGTGTATTATGTTTACCTGTTTAAACCTTTTTTTTTGTTCCCAGTACAAATGAACATATGGGGCGTGCATTGACGGCTGCTGATTGGCCAAAGCATGCACCTGACCTGCATACTTTGCCCAATCACAGTGCGATGTGCTGTGAGAGCTATGATTGGCCAAAGGCAGGGTGCCCTTGACCAATCATGGCTCAGGGGCTAAGTCCACACCCCACACTATATAAGACTGCTGCTTACACAGCGGCCGTATATATTGAATGAATGGTGATTAGGCAGGTCGTGTAGTGTAGTGTAGTTTGCAGTCAGTCAGTGTAGTAGTATACAGTTCAGAGTATATAATGCAGTTAGTGTAGTATATATAGTGTAGTATATACAGTGTAGAGTATATAGTGTAGTGCATATGTGTGTGTATATATATAAATATATGTATGTATATATATATGCAGTAGGGACGGAAAGTATTCAGACCCCCTTACATTTTTTAATCTTTGTTATATTGCAGCCATTTGCTAAAATCATTTAGGTTCATTTATTTCCTCATTAATGTACACACAGCACCCCATATTGACAGAAAAACACAGAATTGTTGACATTTTTTCAGATTTATTAAAAAAGAAAAACTGAATATATTCAGACCCTTTGCTCAGTATTTAGTAGAAGCACCCTTTTGATCTAATACAGCCATGAGTCTTTTTGGGAAAGATGCAACAAGTTTTTCACACCTGAATTTGGGGATCCTCTGCCATTCCTCCTTGCAGATCCTCTCCAGTTCTGTCAGGTTGGATGGTAAACGTTGGTGGACAGCCATTTTTAGGTCTCTCCAGAGATGATCAATTGGGTTTAAGTCAGGGCTCTGACTGGGCCATTCAAGAACAGTCACTGAGTTGTTGTCAAGCCACTCCTTCGTTATTTTACAGTGCCTTGCAAAAGTATTCGGCCCCCTTGAACTTTTCAACCTTTTGCCACATTTCAGGCTTCAAACATAAAGATATAACATTTTATTTTTTTGTGAAGAATCACCAACAAGTGGGACACAATTGTGAAGTGGAACGAAATCTATTGGATATTTTAAACTTTTTTAGCAAATAAAAAACTGAAAAGTGGTGCGTGCAAAATTACTCGGCCCCTTTACTTTCAGTGCAGCAAACTCACTCCAGAAGTTCAGCAAGGATCTCTGAATGATCCAATGTTGTCCTAAATGACTGATGGTGATAAATAGAATCCACCTGTGTGTAATCAAGTCTCTGTATAAATGCACCTGCTCTGTGATAGTCTCAGGGTTCTGTCGAAAGCGCAGAGAGCATCATGAAGACCAAGGAACACACCAGGCAAGTCCGTAATACTGTTGTGGAGAAGTTTAAAGCCGGATTTGGATACAAAAAGATTTTCCAAGCTTTAAACATCCCAAGGAGCACTGTGCAAGCGATCATTTTGAAATGGAAGGAGTATCAGACCACTGCAAATCTACCAAGACCTGGCTGTCCCTCTAAACTTTCAGCTCAGACAAGGAGAAGACTGATCAGAGATGCAGCCAAGAGGCCCATGATCACTCTGGATGAACTGCAGAGAACTACAGCTGAGGTGGGAGAGTCTGTCCATAGGACAACAATCAGTCGTACACTGCACAAATCTGGCCTTTATGGAAGAGTGGCAAGAAGAAAGCCATTTCTCAAAGATATCCATAAAAAGTCTCATCTAAAGTTTGCCACAAGCCACCTGGGAGACACACCAAACATGTGGAAGAAGGTGCTCTGGTCCGATGAAACCAAAATCGAACTTTTGGCCACAATGCAAAACGATATGTTTGGCGTAAAAGCAACACAGCTCATCACACTCAACACACCATCCCCACCGTGAAACATGGTGGTGGCAGCATCATGGTTTGGGCCTGCTTTTCTTCAGCAGGGACAGGGAAGATGGTTAAAATTGAGGGGAAGATGGATGCAGCCAAATACAGGACCATTCTGGATGAAAACCTGTTGGAGTCTGCAAAAGACCTGAAACTGGCACGGAGATTTATCTTCCAACAAGACAATGATCCCAAACATACAGCAAAATCTACAAAGGAATGGTTCACAAATAAACGTATCCAGGTGTTAGAATGGCCAAGTCAAAGTCCAGACCTGAATCCAATCGAGAATCTGTGGAAAGAGCTGAAAACTGCTGTTCACAAACGCTCTCCATCCAACCTCACTGAGCTTGAGCTGTTTTGCAAGGAAGAATGGGCAAGAATTTCAGTCTCTCGATGTGCAAAACTGATAGAGACATACCCCAAGCGACTTGCAGCTGTAATTGCAGCAAAAGGTGGCTCTACAAAGTATTAACGCAAGGGGGCCGAATAATTTTGCACGCCCCACTTTTCATTTTTTTATTAGTTAAAAAAGTTTCAACAATCCAATAGATTTCGTTCCACTTCACAATTGTGTCCCACTTGTTGGTGATTCTTCACAAAAAATAAAAAATGTATATCTTTATGTTTGAAGCCTGAAATGTGCCAAAAGATTGAAAAGTTCAAGGGGGCCGAATACTTTCGCAAGGCACTGTAGCTGTGTGCTCAGGGTCATTGTCTTGTTGAAAGGTAAACCTTTGGCCCAGTCTGAGGTCCTGAGCACTCTGGAGAAGGTTTTCGTCCAGGATATCCCGGTACTTGGCCGCATTCATCTTTCCCTCGATTGCAATCAGTCGTCCTGTCCCTGCAGCTGAAGAACACCCCCACAGCATGATGCTGCCACCACCATGCTTCACTGTTGGGACTGTATTGGACAGGTGATGAGCAGTGCCTGTTTTTCTCCATTCATACCGCTTAGAATTAAGGCCAAAAAGTTCTATCTTGGTCTCATCAGACCAGAGAATCTTATTTCTCACCATCTTGGAGTCCTTCAGGTGTTTTTTTTTTAGCAAACTCCATGCAGGCTTTCATGTGTCTTGCACTGAGGAGAGACTTCCGTCGGGCCACTCTTCCATAAAGCCCGACTGGTGGAGGGCTGCAGTGATGGTTGACTTTCTACAACTTTCTCCCATCTCCCGACCGCATCTCTGGAGCACAGCCACAGTGATCTTTGGGTTCTTCTTTACCTCTCTCACCAAGGCTCTTCTCTCCCGATAACTCAGTTTGGCCAGACGGCCAGCTCTAGGAAGGGTTCTGGTTGTCCCAAACGTCTTCCTTTCAAGGATTATGGAGGCCACTGTGCTCTTAGGAACCTTAAGTGCAGCAGAAATTTTTTTGTAACCTTGGCCAGATCTTTGCCTTGCCACAATTCTGTCTCTGAGCTCTTCAGGCAGTTCCTTTGACCTTATGATTTGCATTTGCTCTGACATGCACTGTGAGCTGTAAGTTCTTATATAGACGTGTGGCTTTCCTAATCAAGTCCAATCCATATAATCAAACACAGCTGGACTCAAATGAAGGTGTAGAACTATCTCAAGGATGATCAGCAGAAATGGACAGCACCTGAGTTAAATATATAAGTGTCACAGCAAAGGGACCATGTGATATTTCAGTTTTTCTTTTTTAATAAATCTGCAAAAAATGTCAACAATTCTGTGTTGTTCTGTCAATATGGGGTGCTGTATGTACATTAATGAGGAAAAGAAAATGAACTTAAATGATTTTAGCAAATGGCTGCAATATAACAAAGAGTGAAATATTTAAGGGGGTCTGAATACTTTCCGTCCCCACTGTATATTACAGTTCAGAGTATATAGTGCAGTCAGTGTAGTGTGTATGTATAATGCAATTCACAGTATATAGTGCAGGCTGTATAGTGTGTGTGTGTGTATATATATAATGCAGTTCAGAGTATATAGTGCAGACCGTATAGTATATATAATACATTGCAGAGTATATAGTGAAGTCAGTGTATAGTATATATAATACAGTGGAGAAGCAAAATGAAAGTTCTAAAGGAAAAAATGTCATTTAAACTTGCTCACCGCTGTAATGTATTTCCGGCTCCCGGCAATATAGGGTCTGGTATGAATTTTGGGGGGGCCCCCACGCCAATTTTTTTACACATTTTTGCGTGGAGTTCCCCTTATAATCCGTACCAGACCTGAAGAGCCTGGTATGTACTGTGGGGGAACAGACACAGTTTTTTTTCCTTGATTTTTCATCTATATTGCTGGGAGCCGGCAATACATTACAGTGGCAAGCAAGTTTAAATTACATTTTTTTCCTTTAGAACTTTCATTTTGCTGTGGCACTGTTCTATACATTGTACAGATGTTCCACTTTACAGGCAGACTAAGGGGACACCCCAGGCACAATATTTAAAGGAATATTTCATTTTCATTGTTTCACTTTAAGCATTATTAAAATCACTGCTCCTGAAAAATCAGTCATTTTAAAATCTTTTTTTTGCATTGATAGATGTCCCCTGGGGCAGTCTCCATACACTTTTTATGGCAATAACTTGCATATAAGCCTTTAAATTTAGCACTTTTGATTTTTCATGTTCGTGTCCCATAGACTTTAATAGGGTCTGCATGTTTGCTAGAACTTGTTGCCTGTTCGCATGTTCTGCAGCCTAACAACCAATTGAAGGGGCCTTTATGATAGGCTAAAACACTACTGCTAATTGCAAGGCAATGGCTTAATGTTGCAACAGAAAGTGATTTTACCAGCAGAAGGAACGTTGCAACGCAGTGAAACCTGTACACAATGAAGAATAATGCCAAACATCCAAAATGCAGTAGGTATACATCCCCTTTCAATCCACACCATTTTATAGTTCTCAGCCCTCACGCTTTTAATAACAATTATTCAGGCATGCAATACCCAAATTCATTTTATACAATTTTTTGAGACAGCGCTTTCTTTTACTGACTTTAATCACAACTTAGTTTTCTACTTTTTTTTCTATATAATAAAAAAATTACCAAAACTTAAAAAAGAAAAAAAAATCTTAGTTCTGTAAAACATTGTAAATAAATAATCTTTCATCATAAATTTAGGCCAAAATATATTCTGCTATATTTATTTGGTGAATAAAAAAACAAACAAAAACAAATGAGTGTATGTTATTTTGTCCGTGTGAAAGATATAGAGTCTAAAAAGGATGGCATTTTTAAATATTGATCAGTCCTGATGTATTGACTGTCTGTCTCATTTCTTGAGACCCTAAAATGCCAGTACAGTACAAATATTCCCAAAATGACCCATTTTGGAAAGTAGACACTCCAAGTATTTAGTGAAATGCATGGCGAGTTTTTTGAAGTTGTAATTCTTTGTCACAATTTTTTGGGAAAATAAAAACGTTAATTAAAATTTGATATTTCTCATATATAGCATAGACATCCTTACAATTAAATCCAAAAACATATTCTGCTACTCATCTCAAGTTTGGGGATACCACTTATGTGAGACATTTTCACAGCCTAGATGCATAGAGGGGTCCAAAATTCAGGGAGCACCTTAGGGCTTTCAAGGAGCATAAATTAAGAACAACTATAAGGAGTGGTTGTCTTGTTCAGTTGGTACCTCATCCGTATATATATTACCCTCTACTAAAAATCGTTTACTTGTTTTGGACTTTACTGGTACCAGAAATTACAAATTTCCCCTAAAAAAGTCAAATCTGTGACTGCAACAAATTTTCTTTGCTCTGTGATCCAAGAGGTTGACGCGTTTTACAACAACCAGCTTCCTCAGGACCTCTTTAGCTTAGTAGCGAAGAAAAATGGCCTACTCAAAAAATGTCATATAATATGCAGAGTCTAAATGCAGATTATCAAGCATGTTAGGTCAACCTTACGCATCGCATTAGGAATATGTGGTTTTATTTTTTTTATTGAGAAATTGTAATAAATATATAATTTTTATAATTTTTTGTGACCGTCTCTCTCTGGTACCAGTAAAGTCCGAAACAAGTAAAGGTTTTTTTGGTAGCATAAATTAAGTATCTATCTAATTTCTTCGTCTACCTATCATATTTTTTTGAGTCCCTGAAGTGCCAAGGCAGGAGAAACACCTACAAAGTGACCACATTTTGGAAACGTTTTTTCTGAAAGACATAAAGAGTCTTTTGAAAATATAATTTTTTGCCACAGGTTTTTGGAAAATGCAGGTAGAAAATAAAAAAAATATTTTCTTACTTAAAGTTGTCAATTAATAAGATATTTCTAACACACGGCATATGTGTCCTCTGGGAGGATATAATCTGCAAATTTTTGGGATATTATACATACCTCCTTCCAAAAGTGTTCTAACTTTGGGCAGGTCCAAAAGATGTGTAGTAGACTCCCCATCCTCCAGGCATTTCCAGCAGAGGCTGGATACAGTGGGGAATAATTTAAGTAGCACGGACAACATATGGTACCACCTTGTGAGGATTTTGAAGTTTTCTCCTTGGACTCGTATGCAGATGGATGACTTCAATGCAGAATGGATGAGGTGCCTGTATAAAAGTAGTTGTAAAGGCAGATGTTTTCTTAATGTATTCTATGCATTAATATAAAAAGTCTTCTGTGTGCAGCAGCCCCCAAAATACTTACAGAGCCCCCTCTCTGTCCAGCGATGTCAACGGGAGTCCCTCGGCCATTCGGGACTCTCCCTCCTGATTGGCTGAGACACAGCAGCAGCGCCATTGGCTTCCACTGCTGTCAATCAAAATGAGTTAGCCAATCAGGAGAGAGAGGGGCGGGGCCAAACCACAGCTCCGCGTCTCAATGGATACACGGAGCTGCAGCTTGGCTCGGGAGCTCCATAGTAAGCTGCTTGCTGTAGGGGGAACTCAACAAAAGGGAGGGGCCAGGAGCAGTGAAGAGGGACCCGAGAAGGGGAGGATCCAGGCTGCTCTGTGCAAAACAACTGCACAGAGCAGGTAAGTAGGCATGAGCCCAACACCCCCCGGTTCGGTTCGCACCAGAACTTGCGAACGGGCAAAAAATTTGGACGAACACGCGAACACTGTTAAAGTCTATGGGACACCAACATGAAAAATCAAAAGTGCTCATTTTAAATGCTTATATGCATGTTATTGCCATAAAAAGTGTTGAGGGACCCGAGTCCTGCCCAAGGGGGTGTATCATGCAAATTTTTTTTTAAAAACTGACATTTTTTCAGGAGCAGTGATTTTAATAATGCTTAACCACTTGCCGACCGCCTAACGCAGATATACTGCGGCAGAATGGCACGGGCAGGCAGAATCACGTACCCATACGTGATCTGCCTCCCGCGGGCGGGGGGGTCCGATCGGACCCCCCCCGGTGCCAGCGGCGGTCGGCATTTGACTGGGAGCTTTGAGAGGCGAGGGGGAGACCATCCGATCGTGGCCCCCCCTCGCGATCGCTCCCAGCCAATCGGAATCCTCCCCTGCCTGTGTGTAGTACACACAGGCAGAGGATGTGATGTCATCTCTCCTCGGCTCAGCAGTTTCTGTTCTGGCGCTGAGGAGAGAAGACATGTGAGTGCACAAAACACACACACACACAGTAGAACATGCCAGGCACATAAAACACCCCCGAGCCCCCCCCCCCGATCGCCCCCCGATCGCCCCCCGATCACCCCCCAATCACCCCCCCCTGTCACAAACTGACACCAAGCAGTATTTTTTTTTTTCTCTGATTACTGCATGGTGTCAGTTTGTGACAGTTAGAAGTGGTAGGGCAGTGAGTATTAGCCCCCTGTAGGTCTAGGATACCCCCTAACTCCCCCTAATAAAGTTTTAACCCCTTGATCACCCCCTGTCACCAGTGTCACTGAGTGATCATTTTTCTGATCGCTGTATTAGTGTCGCTGGTGACGCTAGTTAGGGAGGTAAATATTGAGGTTCGCCGTCAGCGTTTTATAGCGACAGGGACCCCCATATACTATCTAATAAATGTTTTAACCCCTTGATACCCCCTAATTAACCCTTTCACCACTGATCACCGTATAACCATTACGGGTGACGCTGGTTAGTTTGTTTATTTTTTATAGTGTCAGGGCACCCGCCGTTTATTACCGAATAAAGGTTTAGCCCCCTGATCGCCCGGCGGTGATATGCGTCGCCCCAGGCAGCGTCAGATTAGCGCCAGTACCGCTAACACCCACGCACGCAGCATACGCCTCCCTTAGTGGTATAGTATCTGTACGGATCAATATCTGATCCGATCAGATCTATACTAGCGTCCCCAGCAGTTTAGGGTTCCCAAAAACGCAGTGTTAGCGGGATCAGCCCAGATACCCGCTAGCACCTGCGTTTTTCCCCTCCGCCCGGCCCAGCCCACCCAAGTGCAGTATCGATCGATCACTGTCACTTACAAAACAATAAACGCATAACTGCAGCGTTCACAGAGTCAGGCCTGATCCCTGCGATCGCTAACAGTTTTCTTGGTAGCGTTTTGGTGAACTGGCAAGCACCAGCCCCAGGCAGCGTGAGGTTAGCGCCAGTACCGCTAACACCCACGCACGCACGCACCGTACACCTCCCTTAGTGGTTTAGTATCTGAACAGATCAATATCTGATCCGATCAGATCTATACTGGCGTCCCCAGCAGTTTAGGGTTCCCAAACACGCAGTGTTAGCGGGATCAGCCCAGATACCTGCTAGCACCTGCGTTTTGCCCCTCCGCCCGGCCCAGCCCAGCCCACCCAAGTGCAGTATCGATCGATCACTGTCACTTACAGAACACTAGACGCATAACTGCAGCGTTCGCAGAGTCAGGCCTGATCCCTGCGATCGCTAACAGTTTTTTTGGTAGCGTTTTGGTGAACTGGCAAGCACCTGCCCCAGGCAGCGTCAGGTTAGCGCCAGTACTGCTAACACCCACGCACGCACCGTACACCTCCCTTATGGGTATAGTATCTGAACGGATCAATATCTGATCCGATCAGATCTATACTAGCGTCCCCAGCAGTTTAGGGTTCCCACAAACGCAGTGTTAGGGGGATCAGCCCAGATACCTGCTAGCACCTGCGTTTTGCCCCTCCGCCCGGCCCAGCCCAGCCCAGCCCACCCAAGTGCAGTATCGATCGATCACTGTCACTTACAAAACACTAAACGCATAACTGCAGCGTTCGCAGAGTCAGGCCTGAACCCTGTGATCGCTAACAGTTTTTTTTGTAGCGTTTTGGTGAACTGGCAAGCACCAGCGGCCTAGTACACCCCGGGCGTAGTCAAACCCGCACTGCAGTAACACTTGGTGACGTGGCGAGTCCCATAAGTGCAGTTCAAGCTGGTGAGGTGGCAAGCACAAGTAGTGTCCCGCTGCCACCAAAAAGACAAACACAGGCCCGTCGTGCCCATAGTGCCCTTCCTGCTGCATTCGCCAATCCTAATTGGGAACCCACCGCTTCTGCAGCGCCCGTACTTCCCCCATTCACATCCCCAACCAAATGCAGTCAGCTGCATGAGAGGCATTTTCTTTATGTCCTCCCGAGTACCCCTACCCAACAAACCCCCCCAAAAAAGATGTTGTGTCTGCAGCAAGTGCGGATATAGGCATGACACCCGCTATTATTGTCCCTCCTGTCCTGACAATCCTGGTCTTTGCATTGGTGAATGTTTTGAACGCTACCATTCACTAGTTGAGTATTAGCGTAGGGTACAGCATTGCACAGACTAGGCACACTTTCACAGGGTCTCCCAAGATGCCATCGAATTTTGAGAGACCCGAACCTGGAACCGGTTACAGTTATAAAAGTTACAGTTACAAAAAAAAGTGTAAAAAAAAAAAAACACATACAAAAATATAAAATAAAAAAAATAGTTGTCGTTTTATTGTTCTCTCTCTCTCTATTCTCTCTATTGTTCTGCTCTTTTTTACTGTATTCTATTCTGCAATGTTTTATTGTTATTATGTTTTATCATGTTTGCTTTTCAGGTTTGCAATTTTTTATACTTTACCGTTTACTGTGCTTTATTGTTAACCATTTTTTTGTCTTCAGGTACGCCATTCACGACTTTGAATGGTTATTAGACATGTGCATTTCGTTTAGTTCCGAATCGAAATTCGGATGAAATTTTCATTATTCGGACATTCGGATGCATCCGAAATACCGAATTACAATACTAACGAATTTAAACGAATCCGAAATGTTTCGAATCGAAAACCCACGGCCGAAATTCGAATCGAATTCGAATCGAATTCGAAACCAAATTCGAAATATATTCGATTCGAAAACAAATTCGAAATCTATTCGACTCGAATTCGAAAACAAATTAGAATCGAATTAGAAAAAATATAAATTGATCTCTAAAAAAAAATACAATAAAATAGAATATAAAATAATAAAACAATAGAATAAACATAAAAGAATCGTAAAGAATAGAACAGAATTTAATAGAATTTAATAAAATACAACAGAATATGACCATCTTCTGAAATTCGAATTTCGAATAGTATAAATTCGAATTTGAAAATAGATTGGAAAATAACAATTTATATATATATATATATATATATATATATATATATATATATATATATATATATATATATATATATATATATATTCAAATTCATTCTATATGAAATTCGAATTTCGGAAAATGGTTATAAATATATATTTATATATAAATATAAATATATATTTATATATATATATATATATAAAACCATTTTCCGAAATTCGAATTTCATATAGAATGAAATCGAATTTGAATATAAAAGATTAGAATAGATTAGAAAATAATAGAAAAGAATATCATAGAAAAACAATAGAACAGATCAGGAAAAAAAAAAATTATATACATCTTTTGAAATTCGAAATTCATATAAAATGAATTCAAATTTGAATAGAAAAGATTAGAATAGAAAAACAATAGAACAGAAAATAATCGAATATATATATTATATTTTATTCTATTCTGTTCTATTGTTTTTCTAGTCTATTTTCTTTTCTATTCGAATTTGAATTCATTCTATATGAATTTCTAATTTCAAAAGATGGTTATATATATAAATATTTTATATTTTTATATATATATATATATATATATATATATATATATATATATATATATATATATATAAAACCATTTTCCGAAATTCGAATTTCATATAGAATGAATTCGAATTCGAATTGAAAAGATTAGACTAGAAATAGAAAATAGACTAGAAAAACAATAGAACACAATTGAGTAAAATATTGTTTTTCTAGTCTATTTTCTTTTCTATTCGAATTCGAATTCATTCTATATGAAATTGGAATTTCGGAAAATTGTTATATATATATATATATATATATATATATATATATATATATATATATATATATATATATATATATAACCATTTTCCGAAATTCGAATTTCATATAGAATGAATTCGAATTCGAATAGAAAAGAAAATAGACTAGAAAAACAATAGAACAGAATAGAATAAAATATAATATATATATTAGATTATTTTCTGTTCTATTGTATTCCTATTCTAATCTTTTCTATTCGAATTTGAATTCATTCTATATGAATTTCGAATTTCAAAAGATGGTTATATATATAAATACTTTTTCTGCAGCAAAAAATTTCATTTTCCGAACCGATTTTGGGGCCCCGTATCTCAGGGCCACTTAGTGCTAGGAACCCCAAACCCAGTGGAACTGGTACCACAACATATCCAAAGCTGAAGTTCCTAGCACTAAGTGGCCCCGAGATACGGGGCCCCAAAATCGGTTCAGAAAATGTCATTCTCTGCTGCAGAAAAGTGCTTGACATTTTCTGAACCGAGTTTGGGGCCCCATAGCTCAGGGCTACTTGGAGCTAAGAACCTCAAATTTGGTGTGCTAACCCAGTGGAACTGGTACCATAACATATCCAAAGCTGGGGTTCCTAGCACTAAGTGGCCCCGAGATACAGGGCCCAAAATCGGTTCAGAAAATGTCATTCTCTGCTGCAGAAAAGTGCTTGACATTTTCCGAACCGAATTTGGGGCCCCGTATCTCAGGGCCACTTGGTGCTAGGAACCCCAAGTTTGGTGTGCTAACCCAGTGGAACTGGTACCATAACATATCCAAGGCTGGAGTTCCTAGCACTAAGTGGCCCCGAGATACGGGGCCCCAAAACCGGTTCGGAAAATGTCATTCTCTGCTGCAGAAAAGTGCTTGACATTTTCTGAACTGATGTTTGGGGCCCTGTATCTCGGGGCCACTTGGTGCTAGATACCTCAGCTTTGGATATTTTATGGTGCTAGTTCCTCTGGGTTTGCACACCAAATTTGGGGTTCTTAGCTCTAAGTGGCCCCAAGATATGGGGCCCCAAATTCGGTCAACTGTGTCCATCTGCAGCAATGTCATTTTGGGACCCTTTGGGTTCAGAGACCCCAAATTTTGGCTGCAGCTAGGGGGCATCTAGGAACCCTTAACTAACGAGTTTGAAGTTCAGGGGACCTATGGCTGCAAATGGGCACAGTGATGCTGCAAATGGGCATTGTTGACCCTCTTTTCCACCTACAGTAGCTGTGCATTTCTCACCCTCGTCTTATACTCGGGTCAATAAGTTTTTCCCATTTTTTTGTGGTAAATTAGGGCCTCGACTTATACTCGGAACGACTCGAGTATATACGGTATATATATATAACCATCTTCCGAAATTCAAATTTCATATAGAATGAATTCAAATTCGAATAGAAAAGATTAGACTAGAAATAGAAAATAGACTAGGAAAACAATAGAACAGAATTGAGTAAAATATAATGTGTATATATATTATATTTTATTCTATTGTGTTCTATTTTTTTTTCTATTCTAATCTTTTCTATTCGAATTTGAATTCATTCTATATGAATTTCGAATTTCAATAGATAGTTATATATAAATAAATATCTAATATATATATATATATATACATACATATATATATATATATATATATATATATATATATATATATATATATATATATATATATGTATATATATATATATATATATATATATATATATATATATATATATATATATATATATATATATATATATATATATATATATATATATATATATATATATATATATATATATATATAAAACCATTTTCCAAAATATTCAAATTTCATATAGAATTAAATTGAATTTAAATAGAATAGAAAATAATATCATAGAAAAACAATAGATCAGATCGGAAAAAAAAAAAAAATATATATATATAAATAACCATTTTCTGAAATTCGAATTTCATATAGAATGAAATCGAATTTGAATATAAAAGATTAGAATAGATTAGAAAATAATAGAAAAGAATAAAAGAATTTCGAATTTCATATAGAATGAATTCGAATTAGAATAGAATAGAAAAGAAAATAGACTAGAAAAACAAAAGAACTAGACTAGAAAAACAAAAGAACAGAATAGAATAAAATATAATATATATATTAGATTATTTTCTGTTCTATTGTTTTTCTATTGTAATCTTTTCTATTCAAATTTGAATTCATTCTATATGAATTTCGAATTTCAAAAGATGGTTATATATATATAAATACTTGAATGAATGAATTCGAATTCGAATAGAAAAGATTAGACAAGAAATAGAAAATAGACTAGAAAAACAATAAACAGAATTGAGTAAAATATAATGTGGTTATTTATATATATATATATATATATATATATATATATTAAAAAAAAAAATATATATATATATATATATATATATATATATATATATATTTTTTTTTTCTGATCTGATCTATTGTTTTTCTATGATATTATTTTCTATTCTATTTAAATTCAATTTAATTCTATATGAAATAGAATATGAAAATGGTTATAATATATGTATATATTTGATATTTATTTATATATAACCATCTATTGAAAATCGAAATTCATATAGAATATAGAATGTATTCAAATTCAAATAGAAAAGATTAAAATAGAAAAAAAAAATAGAACAGAACAGAATAAAATATAATATATATATTAGATTCTTTTCTGTTCTATTGTTTTTCTATTCTAATCTTTTCTATTCGAATTTCAAAAGATGGTTATATATATAAATATTTTTTATATATATATATAACCATTTTCCAAAATTCAAATTTTATATAGAATGAATTCAAATTCGAATAGAAAAGAAAAGATTAGACTAGAAATAGAAAATAGGCTAGAAAAACAATAGAACACAATTGAGTAAAATATAATGTGTATATATATTATATTTTATTCTATTCTGTTCTATTTTTATTTCTATTCTAATCTTTTCTATTCGAATTTGAATTAATTCTATATGAATTTCGAATTCCAATTGATGGTTATATATCAATAAATATCTAATATATATATATATAACCATTTTCCGAAATTCGAATTTCATATAGAATGAATTCGAATTCAAATAGAAAAGAAAATAGACTAGAAAAACAATAGAACAGAATAGAATAAAATATAATATATATATATATATTAGATTATTTTCTGTTCTATTGTTTTTCTATTCTAATCTTCTCTATTCGAATTTGAATTCATTCTATATGAACTTTGAATTTCAAAAGATGGTTTTATATATATATATATATATATATATATATATATATATATATATATATATATATATATATATATATATATATATATATATATATATATATACATATATATATAACCATTTTCCAAAATTCGAATTTCATATAGAATGAATTCGAATTCGAATAGAAAAGATTAGACTAGAAATAGAAAATAGACTAGAAAAACAATAGAACAGAATTGAGTAAAATATAATGTGTATATGTATTATATTTTATTCTAATCTATTTTTTTTCTATTCTAATCTTTTCTATTCAAATTTGAATTCATTCTATATGAATTTCAAACCATCCAATAGACGGTTATATATCAATAAATAACTTATATATATATATATATATATATATATATATATATACCGTATATACTCGAGTATAAGTCGTTCCGAGTATAAGTCGAGGCCCTAATTTACCACAAAAAAATGGGAAAAACTTATTGACCCGAGTATAAGACGAGGGTGAGAAATGCACAGCTACTGTAGGTGGAAAAGAGGGTCAACAATGCCCATTTGCAGCATCACTGTGCCCATTTGCAGCCATAGGTCCCCTGAACTTCAAACTCGTTAGTTAAGGGTTCCTAGATGCCCCCTAGCTGCAGCCAAAATTTGGGGTCTCTGAACCCAAAGGGTCCCAAAATGACATTGCTGCAGATGGACACAGTTGACCGAATTTGGGGCCCCATATCTTGGGGCCACTTAGTGCTAAGAACCCCAAATTTGGTGTGCAAACCCAGTGGAACTAGCACCATAAAATTTCCAAAGCTGAGGTTTCTAGCACCAAGTGGCCCCGAGATACAGGGCCCCAAAAATCAGTTCAGAAAATGTCAAGCACTTTTCTGCAGCAGAGAATGACATTTTCCGAACCGATTTGGGGCCCCGTATCTCGGGGCCACTTAGTGCTAGGAACCCCAGCCTTGGATATATTAGGGTACCAGTTCCACTGGGTTAGCACACTAAATTTGGGGTTCCTAGCACCAAGTGGCCCTGAGATACGGGGCCCTAAAGTCGGTTCAGGAAATTGTCAAGCACTTTTCTGCAGCAGAGAATGACATTTTCTGAACC